>OY856410.1:426838205-428148205 GCA_963693085.1 Alisma plantago-aquatica | reverse complement strand
TCACCTTCTTCCTCCTTCAGGTAATCTCTTGATAGTTTTCTTTTAGGGTACCGATTATAATAGTCTTACAACCCACTTCCCTTCCCTTCATTAATGTAGTTTCTCTTAGATAACAAATCTAATGCCGAGGAGAGCCATTGGTGGATAAATATTGGATCTCCAAAAAGAGCATATCTTTCTTGAGGAAGGACCACCTTGGAAATTCAAGAATTGAGTTCAAGGTTTTCGTAAAACCCTATTTGAGTAGATTTGTTTCCACTATTAGTAGGGGGAGTCATATAAATCTAGATGCATTTAGTACCTATCTTACAATTCAAGTCATAGTCTTGTTATAATTTTCCTTATATTACAAAAAGGTGGAATCTAGAATTATTCCAAACTGGTATAAAGAGTACATGAACGTGCATGACCCATATAGACTTCAAGAATAGTTTCTTAATGCTAGAAACATGATAGTCAAGCTCGACCTTGTATAGATAAAGTTTATGAGGAAAGAATAAACTCGTAGTTATTACTTATCTAATTGATGATATCATATGAATATATTGGGTGAAAACTATATGTCACCCTTGTTTATGAAACTTTCCTAGAAATGTTTAAAGGTTTTTTTACTAGTTGTTATTCTACTAATATATGTGAAAATAGAACCACTATGTAGGAGTGTTATCTTCTTTATTATATATTTAGATTGTCATCTTGTTACACTTACAAATAGAGATGTATACTTATGGTGACATAATATGATGCCTTTGGAACTCTTGGCCTTATATTCCAATGGATAAGACTTGATGTGACCAAGAAGTATTATTTGATACCATTTCTTGAGAAGTTAGGCCCTTATTACCATACATTTGATATATTTTGAAATTTACATAGTCTTGATCGCTTTGTAATTATTCGGATGTTGTTTATATAAAACTTTATTGATGCAATAATAAAAGAGTAATGAATCAAATTAATCAAGTATAACCATAATCCTATAGTCCCTTAAATCCCTGGATCTATTTCCTTGGTTTGTTAGAGGAAATAGTGAAAGAAGTTAATCTTATATCAATCTATGAATTGTGCAAAGATTCTTGGAGCATATATTTTTGAATATATAAGAGTGTGTGGTTTTGCAATACCCTAACATCAACAAGTTTGTTAGGACCCAATCATAATCAATGGTATAATGTTACGTGGTATAAAATAAAAAATGGATAACACCTATGGTTGTATCTTGGTTTGTGATGCATTGATACCATATGGTTGGTATCCTAACATGTGTAACCATGACAGGCCTTTGATATGAGGATCTACCTTTGAGTGATTTCCATTGTATACCTCACTTGTGATCCATATATCATTAGGTACCTCACTTTAACTTCATGATATATGGTGATATCATTTTTCCTTTGATCTTATGGACTGATAATATAGCCTAACAACTTCTAGATAGTAGTTTGTTTGATATTACTCAAACTTCTCAGGGATATAATATATGTAATACAATGTATAACATAATTGTTTAGGTTTACTTGGAGAAGAACATGATTGTTCCCATGGTGTGTGATTTCCTTATAGCTATAAATATAGATATGTTTTACATCATGTTCATATATCCATTATATATCGTGTTTTGTTATGGTAAGAGGGTACTTTTAGCTACACTGATAGATAATCCAAATGCCACTACTTTGTTCAAATAATTATAAACTCTTATATGTAATAGATTTTTTTAACTAATTTAATATGTCATTGCAATTTAGGGTATTGCCTTGTGGTTTCTTTACATTTTTAGGTGAATTCAACTCCCTAGGTAGCCGTAAAAAAGGATATGACTAGTGGAGGTCGGTCATAGTTTGGATGTAGGTAATGTCTTCTTGAAGGGGTCCTAAAGGTAGGTGATGTTAGTGTGACCTTCCTCTTGGGACTAGGTGAATCTTATGTATAGGGATAGTAGTCTAGTGTCATCTTAATACACTCAAGTTTGGGACGAAAAGTTTTACAATCAATTATATACATGGGTTGAGATTTGACATGTGTGTCTTATTTTGTAGAACTAGTTATATGAGTTGCAAGTGACCTTTTTTATTACATGTACTAAATGCCTTTTGTGATGTATGTGACATACGTCACTTCTTTGTGAACATTTGTATATATGTTGAGAAAAGTTTATATATAATTTCAACTACTTATTGATGTTTCTCTCTAATTATGGTTAAAAAATATTACCCATGTTGGTATTTTCGTTGGATTTTAATTAGGTTTAGTTTTGAGTATTCCCATCCTTGTGGTAGTGAGAGGTCACAAGTTTTTAATATCATATACTTGGTTAACTGAGTCCATCAGGACATACAGATTAGTTTGTTGTGTAAGTTCTTAAAAGTCTCCATGTCTAACCATTATTTTGCAGATATGAATGGGCATGGTGAAAATCACGTAGAGAGTAGTTGTGGCACTCTTGTAGGTGGAATGAGGTGGCATTCTCATGCTGAAAGAGAACACAAGACCGAGATTGAATAGTCTAAGGCAGTATCTTTGGATATAAAATTTCTTTTCTGTCCATTCTTTCAAGCTATATTTAGACAAATTATGTACACATATTCTCAGTTTAAATTGAAAAGACCATTTTCTACTTCCAAGGAACCCTATTCAAACGTTAAGTCCATGGTTTTAAGTAAGACATTTGAGAGGTTGAAGGATGTAGGGGCATGTACCACTCAAGTATGATAGATTTCACATATGTAGATTTATGATCAATGGAGTTAGAGAAGGCTTTTCGATTGTTGGATATAGCAAAAGAGGACAAGGTAAAGCATTTCATTATCTGTTGAAGGGTAATTTGGCCCCTAGTGGGTCACTAAGGAGGATAAATGGCCTAATGAAGTAATCACTTGGTCATAGTTTAGGAGGGATTTTGAGAGTTGATACTTCCCTCAGCTCTATCTAGATGATAAGATCACACAGTTAAAGAGGTTGAGGAAAAGGATGATGATGGTGAAGTACTACAAGTGTGGTTTATGGAGATATTGAGGTTTTATCCACCCATGGTGTTGAAGGATAAGGAAAAGATTAAGCGGTTCGAAAAGGAGCTCAATGCATAGTTAATTGTGTTGATTTTAACCTTGGAGTCACATGAGAAGTTTTCCACCTTCATGGAGTCTATAAGAACGGTAGAAAGGATTGCAGTTGGTATTCATGATCATGATGCCAAGAGGAAACATGCACAATTGTATATATTGGTTTGGGGGGGTTCTAAGAGGAGAAGGCTTTCCGTTCCACTGAGGTAGAAGTTTTATAAGTCATAGTAGAGAGTATCTATGTCAGATCCATGGGCACAAAATTATCCACAATGGTCACTAATTAAATTCATAGGTCAAAGACTTCCACCTTTGGGTTTTGCATTAGCCATAGGGTCATTTGGACAATACACATCCTGACAAAAGAAGTTCTTCCATTGTAACCAACTAGGACACTTGAGGATGGTTTGCCTAAATATGAACCAGAAGGTCTCCAGACATCAAGTATGGATCTATTAGGGATCACAATATCATAAAAATAATGCTAGTCCAAGACGTCACCAAGCTTTACAAGATCGATCATCGGGTCTCGTAGGAAAAAGTTAATGTTCGGTTTTGTGGAAAGAAACATGCATGGAGGAAGCAACAAAATAAAATATGTTTCCATGCATCCCGCAACATGATCATGTCAACAACAATGTATTCAGAAAGAGTATTCGCGAGATATACCTTGTTGCGGAACAAGTCTAACAACGTCCCGCTGCACGATGGTGTGCAATGCTCCTGTCTTACACAGACAATACTTCTCTTCTGTCCTCCGAACGCATCACGAGAAGATCCGGTGGTGCTCCTTTCGTGTAGTGATGTATGCTTCTCGTAGCGTGTATGGATGGTCATTGACATCCTTAGAACATAGGAGTCTCAATGTTTGTGTCTCTACTTTGTCCATGCGGATGGACTGGAACTCCTCCACGTCGCGCTTCCTAAGTCGGTAGGAAGGAGTATCCTCTGTGCAATGATGTGCTAGCGCTCTCTTTGCTCTCCTGGGGACGGTGACGGCTAGGGTTTATGTACGTGAGCGTAAACTAAAAAGCCACTCTCAAAATCTTGTAAAGATATTGTTTGTCAAGCCTCATTAAATAGGAGACGAAAGGAAGTAGGGTTTCCTAAACCCATCGGTAAATAGAAAGATTGTGTTAATTAAAATGCTCATGGATTAATTAGAATATTCTGGAATTAATTAACTAATTAGTCATATTAATTTATTAATTAATATCTGACTCCATGCAATCGCTCGGTATGGCTCTATGAGCATATATACCAATAGACTCCCACTTGCACTTAGAGCCAGTCACTCCAATTAATTGGCTCAAACATTTTAATATATTCTAATATTATTCTAATGGATTACATAAACATTTTAGTAATCAATGTGATTTGGAACAATTCCAACCAAATCCACAATTTTACTCCTATTCTAACACATCCTATGTATGTGACCCGGTAGGCTCCAAATTACATTAGTAGTGATATCCATAATCATATTATGATTTCACAAGCAATGATTGGTATCCAGCAAGACTTCATTTCCACCCAAGTAATTGGAGAAGTTGGAGAACAACTTAACCTATCATTCATGACTAGTGTTACAATGATTGTATAGTTCCTTTGTCATTGATATCCATATTGAACTTGAGTCATGGAACTGTTATCCTCTTCAATGTTCAATCCATGTTCCTTGAACTAGAGCAGATTGTATGATATATATGTAAGCTCAATATCACATATTGACTCACATCAGCATGGCCATGCATTTCTCAGTCTCGCTTATCAAGTGGTAGGAATATCAAACTCACGTAGGAAGGACAAATTATATCTACATCACTCACAGTCATCCCATGTGTGACAATGCACCCAAGCACCATCTTTATGGAAATCCTTATTCATGATCACATTGGATGATGTCAAAGTACACCGAACGACATGTGACAATTATAGACTTCAAGTCTAAGAACCACAATCACCACCATCACTATGAGATGTGACTCTAACTACCAATCATGGTATCCATGTGTCACTCTCAAGGTCGTTCTGTTCGATACACTATTCTCTAACAAGTATCTATGTATTTGGTTTGATATCTCCTTATCACGGCTAATAAGATTCTTCCATCAACCAACATACATTATAATCTTGTGTGTTATTGATGTCTACGGATATTGCCACCATAACAACCGATTAGGGGCAAAACAAGAATACATACTCTTAGTGTACATATGATCTCACTATTTAGGTCATCAACCTGAAGACATATGTCATTGAGTACATTATTTAGTAGACATCTATAAGTTGTGTGGTCATCTCACAATATAAAAAACAAACATATAGATTGTAAACTTGCCTTTATTGATATGATCAATATAGTATTACAAATCATTTACATAGTATCCCATTACAATCATCAAATGATACTCACTATGGGCATACATACCAATAGATTCCCATTTGCACTTATACCCAATCCCTCATGAATCTAAATCCAAGTGATTGAGCATGTCCATCACGTTTCTACTTTGGAAGTGCTTTTGTGAGTGGGTCAACCACATTGCTTTCTATAAGTACTCTGCAAATCTTCACATCTCCTCTCTATACGATCTCTCGTATGAGATGGAACCACCATAGAATATGTTTGGAATGTTGGTGCGATCTGAGTTCTTTAGCCTCTGCAATTGCTCTATTATTTTTGCAAAACAATTCAATTGCATCACTAGCGTTTGGAACCAATCCAAGTTCTGAAATGGACTTCTTGATCCACACAACTTCCTTTGCAGCATTAGATGTGGCAATATATTCATCCTCTGTTGTTGAATTTGCAACCATCTCTTGCTTGGAACTCTTCCAGCTCATAGCTCCATTGTTTAGGCCAAACACAAATCCAGATTGCTATATATAGTTATCTTTGTCAGTTTGGAAACTAACATCAGTGTAACCCTTTACCACGAGCTCTTCCTCAACACCGTATACCAAGAATTGATCCTTAGTCCTTCTCAAGTACTTTAGGATGTTCTTTACGGATGTCTAGTGACATTCACCTCGATCTGACTGATATCGACTCGTCATGCCCAAATCATATGACACATTAGGACGAGTACATAACATCGTGTACATGATAGATCCAATTCCTGATGCATATGGAATCTTACTCATGCGCGCCCGTTCATCACATGAACTAGGACATTGAGGTTTAAAGATCGTAACCCCATGGGACATGGGAAAGTTACCTCTCTTAGAACCCTCCATGTTAAACCTCTTTAGCACCTTGACAATGTATGTGCTCTGCCTTAGTCCTAGAAGCCTTCTAGATTTAACTCTATAGATCTTGATTGCTAGTATATAGGATGCTTCACCTAAATCCTTCATAGAGAAGATCTTCCCTATCCAACCTTTTACTATCTAAAGAGTAGGGATGTCATTTCCCATCAATAGTATGTCATCTACATACATGATGAGAAATACGACTGTGCTCACAGTAACCTTTTTGTAAACACAAGGTTCATCTTCATTTTGACTAAAGCCAAACTTTTTTACTACTTCGTCAAAATGTAGATTCTAGCTCTGAGATGCTTGCTTCAATCCATAGATTGACCTTTGTAGCTTACAAACTTTATTAGCTTCCTTCGTATTGATAAAACCCTCAGGTTGTGTCATGTACACATCCTCGAGTAAACTCCCATTAAGGAATGTCATTTTAACATCCATCTTCCAAATCTCATCGTCATGATAAGCTTTAATGGCAAGCATGATCTTGATGGATTTAACCATGGCAACTGGTGAAAAGGTCTCATCATAATCAACACCTTGAATTTGACAGAATCCTTTTGCAACCAATCTACCTTTATAGGTTGGAACAATTCCATCCATGTCGATCTTCTTCTTGAAGACCCATTTGCATCCTATGGGTTTTACCCCTTCGGGTGGATCCACCAAGGTCCATACCTTGTTGGTGTACATGGATTCCATCTCATATCTCATGGCTTCAAGCCATTTCTCATATTTTGGTCCCTTAGTAGCTTCTAGATAGGAAGTTGGCTCATTTTCTATGCCCACTTTATCACTGTCTTGAGTCATGAGAAATCCAAATCTCTCAGGCTCAAGTTGTGTCCTACTAGACCTACGAGGTTCTTGTGTTACATTTGGAACTAGAAATTCCACAACAATTTGTGATTCATCATGTTCCTTATATACCTCCTTGGGTTCTCTACTTTCTTGTTGATATCAAACTTCTTCGAGCTCTACATTCCTCAGACTAATTCCTTTGGAAATAAATTCCTTTTCAAGAAATACATTAGTCCTAGAAACAAACACTTTGTTGTCAGTTGGTATAGATGTAGTATCCCTGAGTTTCCTTGGGGTATCCAACAAAATAACATTTTTTAGATTTGGGTCCAAGGTTTTCAGGAAATTGTTTCCTAACATAAGCTTCACATCCCCAAATCTTTAACATAGACAAATTGGGATGATTCCCATTCCATATCTCATATGGTGTCTTTTGAACTGGTTTGGAAGGTACACGGTTAAGTGTAAACACTGCGGTTTTAAGAGCATATCCCCAGAATGATATTGGAAGTTCAGCTGAACTCATCATTGATCGTACCATGTCTAATAATGTCTATTCCTTCTTTCTGACACACGTTTATGCCACGGTGTACCAGGTGGAGTCCATTGTGATACAATAACGATGTCTCTCAGATGGTCCTCAAACTCTTGGCTTAAGTATTCACCACCTTGATATGAATGGACTGCTTTAATACTCTTACCAAGTTGATTCTTTACTTCATTCATGAAAGTCTTGAACATTTCAAGAGTTTCTTACTTGTGTTTCATTAGATATACATAGTCATACCTACTGAGGTCATCAATGAAGGTAATGAAGTATTGATAGCCTCCTCTAGCATTTGATCTAAAAGGTCTAGATACATCAGTATGTATGAGACCTAGCAGATCACTGGCTCTCTCACTATGTCCAGTGAGAGGAGTCTTAGTCATCTTGCCTAATAAACAAGCCTCACATGTCTCTAATGTTTCAAAATTAAAAGAGTCTAGATAACCATCCTTATGGAGTCTAGATATGTGCTTCTCGTTTATGTGCCCAAGACGACAATGCCATAAGTATGTTTTGTTTGAGTTGTCAAGTTTTAGCCTTTTAGTATTTACATTGTATATGCTAGTCTCAAGTTCTAACAAGTAGATACCATAAGACATAGGGGCATTTCCATAAGAGATCTCATCTTTAGAAATAAAAACATTCCATTCTTAATGCAAAATTCAAATCCACTCTTGTCCATACAAGATAAAAAATAATATTTCTATTAATGGCAGGTACATAATAGCAATTATCTAATTCTATTACAAGGCCTTTAGGCAAAGATAAACTAATAACTCAAACTACGGTGGCAGCAACTCTTGCTCCATTAGTGACCCACAACAACTCTTGCATATTTGAACATATGTGAGATCCACATCCAGTATCTAGTACCCATGATGAAGAAGTATTTAAGTTTATCTCAATAACGTATATACCTAAAGTGGATATCTATATCCCCTACTTCTTCTTCCTCATTTCCTCTAGGTAGAGAGGAATGTTTCTTTTCCAATGTCTAGCCTAGTGACAATGGTGACAACTTCCTTCTTTAGAGATCCCACCTTTAGCTTTGAGTGTGGATGACTTTGGCTTATGCCCAGCTTTAGAACCTTTCTTAGCCTTTCCTTTGCCTTTTAATTTTCCCTTTGTCTTGTTGATCATCATCACAGAATTGGGCTTTTCTTTCTTCATATGTGCTTCAACTATCCTCAACATGCCCAACAATTCTAACAATGGCTTATCAAGATTGTTCATGTTGTAGTTCATGACAAAATGACTATATGATTGAGGCAACGATTGAAGAATCACATAGTAGCCAACTCTTGACCTAGGGGAAATCCCATCTTGGATAGGCTTTTCACGTATCCAATCAAAGCGAGTATATGGGTGCCAACTAAGTCTCCCTCTTTCATCTTAATTCTGAACAAAGCCTTGGAGACATCATATCTCTCATGTCTTGCTTGATGTTGATACATGTTCATGAGATGTGTTACCATCTCCATGACATTCATGTTCTCATGTTGCTCTTGCAACTCATAGTTCATTGAGAACACCCATCAAGAACTTGTCATCAAGGTGCTTCTTGTAAGCATCCTTTTCAGCCGTGGGTGCATTTGAGTGGAGTTATGATGGATCTGGTGTTTGAAGGACATAGAGCTTATGTTCCTGCATGAGAACAAATCTCAGCATCCTAAAGTAGATTTGAAAGTTGATTTCGGTAAGTTTTTCTTCTCAAGGACCGATCGCAACAAGAATGTGTGAGTGTTGTTTGCCATTTGATTTCTACAAAAGAAAAAGTTTGCTTCTAGTCCAAACCATTTTCACTTGTAAAGATTTGATAAATGAGATTAATTAAGCCTTTAATTAATTATGATCCCACTATTTATTCAAATTGATAACCCTCACTATCCACTCAAAATATTGCAGCGTACAACCTTCTAGTGAGACAAGATCCAAAATAATTGGATCAATGCCCAGCCAACGTCGGCGTCAAAGACCAAATACTAAGGTAGGAAACTTTTGCCAATTGCATCATACACAACTATTGGATAGATGATCATGCACAACACCTTTCCATGATGCATTTGTGTGCCTCTAGGTACTTGATCCTATCAAGGTTCCTTAGTTAAGTCCAACCCATAAGCCAACATGATGAGTGTGCACCCTGCGGAGGCAGACCCACACACCCACCATCACACTTCCACGAGATTGATAGTGTACCACGCGGAGGCATGCCCACACATGGTCAATCAACCGTTTCATTTGTGTTTCTTTATGTAAGGCAACTAAAAATTAATATTATTAAATGAGGGGTTTTATTAATACATATACATATCCAAACACCACATACTTATAGTAAGTATCATAAACTACTATATCTACAACAACAAATGATAGACATGCAATCACAAATACAAATACATTAGTTATGGCCATACTATTGTAATCCTATGGAGCCAAAAAGGATTACATTCCACTTAAGGTCTTATGCATCTCATGCAACAACATTTGTGAATCATCCTATAAGGATGAACATTACAATGAACAACTTCATGCATGCTCTGTGAGGTTGGAACTTCATGTTTCTTCTTCATGGATGCTCCTTGGAGTTGGATCTTCAGGTTGCTTCTGGGAATTGGATCTTCATGTTGCTTCTCCATGGACGCCCCTTTGAGTTGGATCTTCAAGTTGCTTCTTGGAATTTGATCTTCATGTCGCTTCTTTACATCAAGTTTACAAAGACTAAAATTAATCTTATCTCTATTACATCATATGAGTACAAATATAAAGATAAAGAATTAGTTACACATTGAAATAAGAGATGAGGTTCAACATGCAATACAAATACTTTATAAAAAGGATCCATGTACAACCATTATACATTAATAGCATTCACAAACAAACATATTCACAACCTTCACAACCACATTCATTCACAACATTCAAAAAAGGGGATTCTAGGCCATAATCGTGCATGCATTCACCACATAAAATGGATTTTAAAGGCAATGTGTATGATATCATAGGTATATCTACATATACATATTAAAATTGTAGTACTTTTAATGTGGGACATTCCCCATTAAATAATTTTTCGACTCCCACGCAGACTATGCGGGGTAAACAGGGGCAGCGCCCCTATGTAGGAATCTCATTGCTCAGTCAGCAGGTAGGAGTCAAGGGGAGGCCGCCCCTCACGCAGTCTCAGGGGCAGAGCCCCTGAAAGGTCTATGAAATTTTTCTTTCATGCACTTAGGAAAATCAGTATTTTCTATAGTCGACCCCGTCCGAAATGTCAAAAATAAAAGCCTGTGGGCATATGTTGAATTAGGTTTAGATATGCACATTAACCGTTTTAAGTTCGCATTGTATGCAACCACAAAAAATAGTATACACCAATTCGATCATATCAAAACAAATCTAAATACTTCGTAGATCGATGCTGCTTTGATAGCACTATTGGGTTTTGTGGAAAGAAACATGTGCGACAGAAGCATCAAAATAAAATAAGTTTCCACATAACCCGCAACATGATCTTGTCGATAATAGTGTATTAAAAAAGAGTGTTCACAAGATATACCTTGTTGCGGAGAAAATCTAGCAACGTCTCGCTACACGATGGTGTGCAACACTCTTGACTTACATGGACGATACTTCTCTCATGTCCTTCGATTGCATCATGGGAAGATCCGGTGGGGCTCCTTTCGTGCAATGATGTACGCTTCTCGTAGCACGCATGGAAAATTGTTGACGTCCTCCAAACGCATGCGTCTCAGCGTCTTCATCTCTACTTCATCAACGCAGATGGACTGGAACTCCATGTCATGCTTCCTAAGACGACAGGAGGGAGTAGCCTCTATACAATGACGTACTATCATCATGGTGCTCTCTTTTCTCTCCTGAGGATAGTGACGGCTAGGGTTTATGTACATGAGTTTAAATTGAAATGCCTCTCTAAATATCTTGCTAAGATATCGGCCGTCAAGCCCCTTTAAATAAGATATGAAAGGAAGCAGGGTTTCCTAAACCCATTGGTTAACAGAAAGATTGTGTTAATTAAACCTTCGTGGATTAATTAGAATATTCTAGAAATAATTAATTAACCAATAAATCATATTAATTGATTAGTTAATATCTGACTCCATGTAATCGCTCGGGATGGCTCTATGGGCATATATACCAACAGTTAAGGATGAGGAATATCACAAGCGACTACTCATTTCTACTCCTTGAGTCAACCTGAGGAAGCTACTAACCCTTGAGTTGTTATAGGATAGAATTGCATTTTCATTCTAACTTATCTGCATCTATGTGTTTATCTATAATGGTTTGTCTAGGTATAGCATACTCATGTATCATAAGAGATGTGATTATACGTTGTAATTTTCCTATCATTTTTCACATGAACCCATGATTCATGATACTACATCAATTGGTTCTACAGACTTTCAAGAGATGTGTCAATACATGTTGTCATTTTCCCTAGAAGCATCATTCTACTAGATCTCATGCCACTTTATATGAATGTATTCAATCTGATTCCTGTATGCATATCTTAGAGAAGTATAAGGTGGTGTTGGTTGCTAAATCCAAGGTTGTAAAACTTTAGGAGAGAGACTTCTCATGGATCTTCCATGGAGACCAGAAAATTCTCCTTTGTGTCTTGTTTCTGCAGCTATAGATGAGAATTTGATAAGGAAGGGTTGTGAGGCTCTCTTGTTACACATGGTACATGCTATGATAGTGAGTCCTAGTATCTAAGATGTACCAGCAATATATGAGTTTGAAGACGTCTTCTTGATGAGTTTCTTAATGTTCCTTTCCCATAAGGGATTGACTTTGAGATGAATCTAATTTTTAGAACACACCCCATAGTGCAAGAACCAAATACAATGGAACCTAAAGAGATGAAGGATTTGATAGATAAATATTTCATCTACGTGAGCACATCTTGGTGGGGTGGTCCATTATTGTTCATTAAAAAGTAGGACAATTCTATGAGGGTGGGGATAGATTATCGACAATTGAATATAGTCAAAATAAAGAAAAAGCATTCCTTGCCTAATATTCATGATATGTTTGATCAGTTGAAGGTTTGATAGTGATTCCAAATATAGGTCTCAAATCAGGATATCATCATCTACGGATAAATTTAGAGGACATAATTTAAACAACCTTCAAAACTAGGTATGGTCATTATGAGTTTGGGGTTATGTCATTGTGGATAACCAATGCATCTTCAACATTCACAGACATGATGAACAAGGAGTTTAGATAATATCAAGTCATTTCATTATATTCTTTATTGATGACAACTTTGTCTACTCTAAGGATCAAGAACATCATGAGAAACATTTATTTTACGTTAGATCTTATCAGACAACATCAAGTATTAAAAAGTTTAGGATGTGTGAGTTTTAGCTAACAAAAGTTTCTTTTTGCGATCAAGTAATATCCAAAATAGGGGTTTGTGTAGATCTCAAGAATGTTGAATCAATGCTGGTGTGGGAACATCCAAAGCCACAAGTTGAAGTGTGATATTTTCTTGGCTTAGCTAGATATTATAGATGAATATAAAGTATTTAGTTCTATAGCCTTACCATTGACTAGACAAACCAAGAAGGAGATAACCTTTGTGTGAATAAAGGAATGTCAATGAATTTTCCAACTATTGAAGGATATTTTGACATCATCTCCATCATTAGTGTTTCCTGAGCTTGGAAAATGATACCTTGTGTTTTGTGACACATTGAAAGAAGGGATGGATGTGTGTTGATGTAGGATAAGCAAAAAAATAGCTTTTCTTGTCATCAACTTATGAAGCATGAGGAAAACTACCACATGAATAACCTTGGATCTAGACGTAGTAGTCTTGTCAGTAAAGATTTAGAAACACTAACATTATGGGGAGAAGTTCTATATATTCACAAACCACAAGGAGCTTTAGTATATGTTCTCAAAGTGGGAACTGAATATGAGACAAAGGGGATGGCTTTAGCTGATATAAGATTATGACTGTATGATAGAGTACACTCAAGGAAGGTGATTAAGGTGGCTGATGAATTGAGAAGAAAACTATCATCATCCTCTTCATTGGATTCAACACAATTATATTCATTGGATTGTGAAAGGATAGATAAATTTGGCACAAATATATTCTTTGGCTTGTGAAAGGAGGAATATGTTAGTATCAATATGTCAGATGGAATTTTTCATGCTTGATTGATTCTAGATCCATTACAAGTCATGCTGACATTTATACAACATATTACAGATGTACAATAGGATGATATTACGATATAGAATACTAGATTAGAAATGTTTAATGGAAATCACAATGGGTTCCATGAGTCAGAGATAAGGACACTATGTTGTCGTAAAAATGTGGTAGTTTTCTATGTTGATGACTTAAGGAAGATGGTTCTAGAGAGGCACATACTTCAATGTACATAATGCATCTAGGGAATACAAAGAAGTACCATAATTTCAAGGATGCATATTGTTGGCCATGAATGAAGCATGACATGACAGAGTTTGTGACCAAGTGTCCCATTTTTCAATAAATCAAAGAAGAACATCATAGATCATTAGGAATTTTGCATACTTTTACAATTCTAGAGTTGAAGTAGGATCATGTTACTATGGATTTGGTGGCTGGTCTTCCACAGATATATAATGGGAATGCTTCCATTTTAGTGGTAGTTGATCGACAGACAAAACCGGATCACTTTTTTCCCATCAAGACCACCTACACTATGGAAAAGTTAGGACATATCTACATTTACAATATAGTATGTGTCTAGGGGGTATATACAACTATATAATCTAATATAGGATCACAACTACAAGTGCATTCTAGGATTGTATGTATAAAACATTGCGAAAGTAGTTAAAGTTCAATACAACATTCCATCCATAGACAAACAAATGTTAAAAAAGAACTATATAAAATTTTGAAGATCTGTTGAGGTCTTAGATAGTCCAACTTCTTGGGATTTGAAAATATTCATCTCAATCTCATTGAGTTCACCTACAATAATATATACCATAGAAGCTTAGACATGGCATTGTATGAGGCTTTGTAAATAATGCATTATACATTACCTCTTTATTGCTATGAATCAAGCAAGTATTACTTGCTAGGTGTTTATTTATTCCAATACACAATAGAAAACATCAATGTGATTAGACAAATGTTGAATCTCAACACATGATTGGTAGAAAATTTATGCAAATGGTTTTCATAGACAACTAGAATTTCAAGTAGGAGATAAAGCGTATCAAAAGTTATCACTGTGGAAGGGAGTTTTTGAGATTCAATAAAAGGGGTAGTTGACACCTACGTTTACGGTCATTACCCTTTCATTTATCATATCGCAAAGGTGGCGTACAAGTTTGAATTGCCATCTGAGATAAATAGGTTATATAATATGTTTCATTTATCCATGATAAAGACATGTCATCCATATATATAGTAGTCTATCCAACAAGTTGAGGTTCAACTCGATGATGATGTATCTTATATTTAGGGTTCAATGTTGATCTTATGCAAACATGTGTAAATGTTTAGAGATAAAGATATACTATTAGTGAAAGTGTTCTGACACCAATGTCGTGTAGAAGAGGACATCTGGAAGCTTCAGGATGACATTCATAGGAATTAAGTGAGCTTGTTTACCTAGGATTTAGGGATTGAAATTCCTATAAGAGGTTTACAGTTGTATGACCCCTAACCTAGCTTAACCTCTTTGACAAACTTTGTATGTTTAATAATGTGTTTGTATGATTTTATTACATGCTTAATATATATTTAATCAGTTAACTGATGTTTTCATTGGAGGATTTATATGTAATTTTCCATGTTGGAGGGGTTTCTTGTAACTTGCATGTAGCATGATGTCCTCCTTATTTTGTATTGGTCGGGTGAGTTTAGATCAATTAATAATTATCTGTATCTCTCATCAAATTAAGGCCTTGGAGGTGTATTACCTTTTCATCAGTGAGAACCAATGGAGATTCATTGTCATTTCATCATTTGGGATCAATGGGATCACCATGCCTTTTTGTTGGTCGACAATCGATGGAGATATCCACTCTGAATGACCTTTTTTACTTTCATCAGTTAAGAACCGATGAGAGCTAGTTGGTGGTCATTGACCCTTCACCATTTGTAAATAGATGCACTAGAAGACCAAGTGGACACTAATATTTTGTCAGTTGAGTACCAATGGAAATTAGCACCACTACGACCAATGAAGAGATTTCCCAATGAAGCACCAATCAAAGAGAGTTCTAGGTTGATGACTGATGGTTAGATGGTTCTTGGAGACTAATGATAACTTAGTGTACACCATCTGATAAATTATACTCTACTTGAATCAATGGAAGACACCAATGATATCAATATCTGGAGCTCCTAGAATAATCTAAAGATTGGAAGTTTGAACTATCTTCTTTTGGGGATACAGACTGATGAAGCCACAAGTGTCATGACTTATGGTTGGATATCTTTGACCACCTTTCTCCTGCCTACATGGATATATGCGACCTTGGTTTTCCTCCTTTGTCTCATTTGTGCAAATTATCCTAGGTGATTTGGAGCAACAATGAGATTCCATAAGTTGATGTTAAACAATGAAAATCTTTTCTTCATCTTCTCTATCCAACTTTGTCATTTGCTTTTCTTCTATTCATTTATGTGGATCAACAATCTTCCTTGCATCGGATGTCCTTACATACATGTAAGTGGAGTTCCTATCCTCCATGTTCTTGGTGATCCATGACCTTCTTCTTACTTGAAGTATTCTCTTAATGGTTGTTTTTTAGGATTTTTGCTATAGTAGTCTTACAACCTATTTCCATTCTCTTGTTTCTCTAATGTATCTTAATCATGAAGCTAGTGTAGAGGGGAGCCTTTGGTGGACAAAGTTTGTATCTTTCAAAAGATCAAAACTTTATTGAGAAGGAGCACCTTGGATCTTTGAGGTTTTCCCAATGTCCTCTCCAAGTGGACTTGTTTACACTATTAGTATGTCTAATGATATAAATTTTGATGCATTTAAACCTACCTTATACATGCAAATTGTTATCTTGTGGTTATCTTCTTTAATTTCAAAAAGGTTGAATCTTTATTATTGTAGACTAGTATAAAGAGGGTAATAACTTGCATGCCCTTTTTAGACTTCACAAATAGTTTCTTAATTATAGAAACATGATAGTTTAGGTTTTCCTTGTGCATATTCAAATTGTGAGGAAAGAATGAACTGAAAGGTAGTACTCTCATGGTTAATGATATCCTATGATTATATGGGGTGCGAACTATGTTTCATCCTTGTTCATGGAACTTCCATAAAAATGTTTTAAGGTCTTTTGTTAGTTTTCATGATGCCAAAATTATAAGAAAGTAGGACCACTTTATAGGAATGATATTTCTTTCTTGTTACTTAGAATGTTGTATTGTTACACTTCTAAGGAGATAGGTAGATAGGGAGTCATCTACTAACATAATATGACCCATTCAGAACTATTTGGCTCTAATTTCTCATTATAGGCCTTGATGTGTCCTTGAATCATTATTTTAGAGCTTTCTGTAAGAAGTTAGGCTCTTATTATTATGTGTTTTGTAACTTTTAAAGTTTTAATGCCCTGGTTAGATTTTTAATTCTTCTTTTTTTCTATGTGTGGCTTGATTAATGTAATCCTAAAAATGTAATGGATCTAATTGATTGAGTATAAATGTAATTATGTATTCCCATGAGTCCATAGTTTCATTTTCCTAGGTTTTTTGGCAAATTAGCAAAACAAATTAATCTTGTAAAAATATGTGAATTTTGAAAAGATTCTCAAAGTGTAAATTTTAGAATTATGAGGGTATGTTGGGTTGTCATACCTTAACATCCATAAGTTTCTTGTGACCCATGTCTAATCAATGGTACAATATTACATGGTATATAATAAACAATTCATAACTATTATGGTCGTGACTTAGTATGTTTTGGGTTGATGCCCTAAGTTTGGTATCATAACATGTTTACCTAGGATGGATCTATGATATGTTTATTTATCTTTTATAAATATCTGTAGTAGACATGGTTCTACTATTGGTTACCTTGTATAGAACCATTTTAAGGTCTTTTTCTAGTTTTCATGTTGCGAAAGTTATGTACAAGTAGGACCACATTGTAGGAATGATATTTCTTTTTGGATGTTGTCTTGTTACACTTGTAAAGACAGAGTTAGTCATCTAATGTGACATAATATGATTCCTTCAGAACTCTTTGGCTCTTAGTTCTTATGATAGGCCTTGATATGTCCTTGAAGCATTGAAGTTTTAATGCCCTGATCAACTTTGTAATACTTCTGTTGTTGTTTACATGTAAGTTGAAGTAATGGGTCTAATTGATCAAGTATAACCATAGTTATGTATTGCCCTAAGTTCATAGATACATTTCCCTATGTTGTTTGGGGACATGATGTGAGTTAATCGTGTTACAATCCATGAATTGTGTAAAGATCCTTAGAGTGTATATATTTGAATTATGAGGGTGTGTTGGGTTGGCATATATTAACACCCACAAGTTTTCTGGGACTCATTTCTAACCAATGGTACAATATTACATGGTATGTAATAAAAAATCCATAAGGGTCATGGTTGTGTCTTAGTTTGTGATGGGTTGTTTCCCTAAGTTTGGTATTGTATCATGTTTACCTAGGACATGCCTATGATATGTGTATCTACCTTTGAGAGATATTGATAGTTTACATGGTCTGTGTGCCATGTACTATTGGTTATTTCATATGGACCCAAGTTTATGAAAAGATATCTATCAAAATCTGAATATCCTTAGATCATATATGGACTTCTAGTATGGCTTAATAGCATCTAGCTAGTGACTTGAGTGATACAACTCAAATTTATTCACATACAAATGAGCAGAAACATAATTCCCAAACTCATAATATTGTTGGGGTATCACAATTCTTGAATATCATGCATAAGAAATAATTGAAACGATAACCAACTCGGAATCACATATCATTTCTCATTCTCAAAAGTTCATATTAAAGGGAAACTTAATACAAACTGGTGATATGGTTCAAAAACCTAATCATAAACAACTAATCATAAAACATAAAGTTTAACTGAGGTGGATAATGGAACCCCACCAAGGCACACTTAGTCTTCCATTAAGACCCCCATGTTCTCAACCTGATGCCCCAATCATGTTGTGCTCTTCACATGTGGATGTCTCTTCCACTTTTGAAAAATGATAATCAGTAAGTGGCATGAGTATTCTATATATGTGAAATAATAGAATATGAAAACGAATGTACATTATTCTTAAACATGATGCATGAAAGATAAGATAAAAATTGAAAGAATCTTGAACATGAACATATGATCTTTCATTAGGCTTAGATTTTATCTTTTTACGTAACTAATGTTGGAGACATGTACTCTGGTACTTAGATCTCATGACCTGCACTCTGTCTTGGGTTATGTCTCCTTATTTGACATGCACTAAGCTTGGGTCTAACTCCATAATCTGATGTCAACTTAGTTCTTACATTATCCTTCGAGATGGCCGACTTCGACAGAAAGGTCATCAGATACCTGACGATCAGGGACCAGAAACTGTTGAACAAGGTCCTAAGGTCGCAGGCTGATGAAGAAGACGTCGTCTGGAGCGACGGCTACTTCTCCAGATGATGGGGAGCACTCAGAAGCATGTTTCGCTCACCAGCCGTCGTTGGAAAAAAGTTTTTCAGGGTCCTAGAGGGTGCAACAATAGAGAATATCAGCACCAGGACAGGTCGGCAAACAATATACAACGCCGCCCTAACCTTGGCAAGAAGATTAATGATGGGAGTGTCAAACTCCATCGCGGTGGCCAACATGCTGCGGCATATCGAATAGCACAACACGAACCTCGTGTTGGCCCCATACAAGCACCACAACAACTGGTTTTTGTGTGTGGCGGACCTCTGGAACCATGATGTCCAGCTGTTCAGTTGTTGCTACGAAGAGGTGCCACACTCAGGAGTTATCTTCAGTCTCCCGGAGGACAAATATCTCAGGCTTCTCCTGCTGTGTCTTCTCCGAGCCATCAAGCAATGAGTCCAACATCATAGCGGTGTTTGGAACTTCTTCTCTATTGGAGACTTCCCCGTCCAAGCAGAAGAGGGAAGTGGAAATAGCGCCTTTATCGTCTTGCACGCCATGGAGTTGCTCAACATATTCAGAAACATAAGGCATCTCCAGGGCCAAAACTTCTTCCATCTCAGAAGCACCTACTCTCTTCTACTAATCAAAGACAAGTGCTACTTCCAAGACACAGGGGTACAAGAAAGGCTGCTGGATAGTGACCAAGCAGACGAATCTTCGCAACCCAGCAGCACTCCAAAAAAAGAAGTCGAGATAGAAGCAGACGTCTATGGGCAGGCAAGCGGTTAGAAATCCTATGGGAAGTACACGGAATCGAAGACCCCACTTCGCCTAAAACATCAGAAGAAATGATCAACAACTTTGACCGTTTCTCGTGCTCTACACTCACATAGGAGCAGGTCAATGAAGTTCTTATGAAGTTAGCTGACTCTACCCCCGCAGATGTCATCTACGAGGCAGGCAGTGTCATAGTCCCTATTGATTACTTAAGGAACATGGTAAAAGAAGGAGGATGTTTGGCAATATCCGTGGCGGCCACCTACATCTAGATACTATAAAAGAAGTTTGAACACGCATACATAGCTCATCCAATGTTGTTCAACGACATCTGCCTTGCCGACGAGACAGGAGCGAAACAATCTTTTCTAGAAGAATTACAGAGCAGGATTCCACGCATCATATTCCTACTGATTCTACACTACAACCACTGGACGCTCCTAACGATGTACACTCGCCAATGAGCATGAATCTTCTACAACAGCTCAGACAGTAACAAAGATCATCCAGTGCAGTGTACAACGACATCGTTGACATCCCTCGAGCGCTTAGTACAAAAATACTACGAGGAGGTGGTGTCACTGATACAACCATTCCTGGAGACAGCAGCTAGCAAATGGCACGAGCTTCAGTTCTGCCACCGCAGTCTACAAAAAATTCCTTTATCCAACGACTACGACATCTTCATGCTGGAATGGATATCAAATCAAGAGACGCCTGACCAGCTCCACCACATTGACTATCACAGCAAACGTGGAGAATATGTGTGAGAGCTTCTATCTAGAAAAGGTGCGCCCACTAGCTAACCCTCACTGAGTTAACATTACCCTACCTTATCTACTTCACAACTCTGTGACAGAGTGTGGAGTAAGTTTGGGGGGGGGGGGATTCTATGTACCAATGAGGGAGGTACTAAAATCCCTTCGAACTTCACCCCTTTTGTTCTTTCTATTCTTTTTCTATAACATGTGTACATATACATATACATGCCTCATACAAAAATACAAAAAAATTGCTTATTTTGTCTCTATACATATGTACAATGACACTTTATAGTAAAAACCTGATACGACTTCTTGCCAGTTTGTTTTCACTGTGACCAAAGAGGTGCAGGTTTGGTTATGTCTTTTTGAAAATGCAGCCTAAAACAACAAAAGACTATGACTTTCCACGCCAAAAATTTTGAAAAATAATCTCGCGACAACTAAGAGACGTGTATGCAGAAGGAAAAAGCTGCCCAAACAGCAAAAATTTCTCTTGTTTTCCCTTACCCAACAAAATCCCAAAAAGAGAGAATAGCCTTATGAGAGTGAATAAAAGCATGAGAGTTGTGCCAATTGAAAAAATATATATATATACACACACACTTGTTTTCCAAAAGTACCCATCTTTACGCATGGTAGATCTGGGGCAGTGGTACGTAGGATGTGAAATCAATGCTCTAAAGCCAACTGGCTTGGACTGCAGGGATCACTTGCCTACTAACGGACCCGTACCTGGATGGACTGATGGGAAAAAAGAAAAACCCAAAAAGCCTTAAGCCTACCCAAACACACAACTTTCTGTTCCCAAAAGTTGTTTGGTGTGAAAGCTAACTTCGAAATCATGCACCCAAGTCTCGCCGAAGTTGTGGAGAAAAAATTTTCTTAAATAAGGCAGGAAAAGTAAAGTCTATTGTTCGTGGTCGGGTAGTATTCTCTTTAAGACATCTCAATACTCGCTCAAACCCATTGTTTAAAAACTATACAGGTTCAAAAGAAGTATCACAAACAAAGTTTTAAAAATTGATTGAGGACAATCAAAATGCTAAGTTTGGGGGAGTTGATAACACCAAATTTTGTGATATTTATGGCCCATATTCAGTTGTCAAAATTGCCCTTTTAAATTGTTTTCCTCTCCTTTTTGTCATGTTTTTGAATAAACAGGACATGCTATGCTCTTAACTCAATTTTATCATCTTTTGCAGAGTTTTCCTCATTTTTTCCACTCAAAATCAGCAAAAGGCTCGTCCCAGCCCATGTACATGTTTTACCTACATCGGCCCTCCTACCAGTCGGCCGACACACTTACTACCCATCATACAGCTAACCGATACAGCTGTCGCACGACACAGGTGTGTCGCGCAAGGAAGATCTGACGGGCGATACGCCGTTTACCCAACAGGGAGTTGTACCCACCATGACTACTCTCCCAATGAAGCGTGTCGCGCGATACAAGCCACCCACCGGTAGGCACCCACCCGTCACGATACCTGACACGCTTGCTGCCCGACACCCGTTATGTCGGGCGACACGCACGTCGGGAATCCCTGAAGCTATGCTAATAGAGCTGATGGAGGACACATGGTGCCCGGAGAACCGCAACTTCTTCCAACCGCTGCCTATAAATAGCAGCTACAAGACCTCAATGGGATGGGTCAGAATCTCATGAAAGCTAACTTTGGAAAGCACCTGGAGCTAGTGTGTCGCGTCCCAGAGGCGTATCGGGCGATACTAGGTGAGAACTTCCCCGACCCGAGAGGGCGGGAATGGTTCACTTAGAATCTGTCTTGGTCACCGCAGCAACCCGATATCGACCAAAGAGGCCACCCGATATGAGGAACCCGATACTCTAAGTGGTCTCTAGCCCGACACGATACTGAGCCTGATACGAATCACCCATCACGGTGTGTCACCCGAGAGGGTGGCATCCCGACACGACCATATCGGGCATGAGCACTTTGATCGATACGTCTGCCCATCACGGTCCATCGCTCGACAGGGGATGCCGTCCAACATAGGCGTATCGGGCAGAGCTCCCACCCGGTATTAGGCTAGAGGAACCTTAGGGATCTACTGTTGTTTGTCACTCTCCTAAATCAAGGAGGCGATACTTATATTCCCTTTTTCAGTCATTTACTTTCTTTATTTATGCAATGTAACTAAACCCTTTTATGCAATGATTATGCTAATGGAATTAGAGGAGTTTTAAATGTCTGATGCTCTATGGTTGGTCCCTTTTGTTGGATGGTTACTTTTCTTAGCATCTGAACTCTAGCTTGTACGTTTGGATCACGTTTTGACTAGCTATCGAATTGTATTTCCTGTTGCAACTCCCTCGAGAGAGGTGTTGTAGCTCTAGTGTTTGGTCCGATCAGGGAGTACGAGAGTACCCAGGATTAGAGTTGCTTCAGTTATCTTTCCACTCTAACCCAAGTCCATCAACCTTGAGAGAGGGTGTTGGAGTTTAGTTGGAGGTACCCTTTTTGAGAGAAGGGGTACTGGATGTTCCTGCTGCTGCTTGTTATGCCGAAGTTTTCCTCCTTCGTTCCTTACCGAGGCAATGGTGTTATCTCTTCTGGTTCTGTTGTGCAAAACCCCTAAAAATTGATAATTGCTAAAAACATTAAATTTCCTTATAACTCCAGTTGGATGTAGTTTTCTTTTATTTTTACCAATCTTCACTTGCCGTTCCTTTGGGAACTTTATCCTCATCCTTCTTTTATCAGAGTGTAGAGTGTCTATTCCGTGTTCTTAGAAAGACCACCCTTGTCCCTGTGGTTTGACCCCGATTGCTACTTCGGACCCCGTCATCATTGTGAGGGCCTAAGAGTCAGGTAATTTAAAAGTCTGACTACTTCAAATCTGCTCATTTTAGACGTGCGATTTAGGCCAGTCAGATGCCTTGACCGATACTAAGCTCTCTCGCCCGATATCGGGCAAGGTCCTGGGTGTATCGCGCGATGCACCCTTATCAGGCTTTGATATCAGGCATTGGACCTTAGCGGTGAGCCGTGTCGCGCGATACACCGAGTTGCGCACATACGTATCGGGCAGCGCTACCCGTATCGCGCCACAGACTCATGTCGGATCGGGCAGCATAACTTTATGACCCGTGATTAGATGGATGTTACTGATTTTACTGCTGGTCTAAGGAATAATTTGTCTCCTCGGGCGACACGTGCCTCATTTTTACCCGTTTTACCCCCACCCTCGATTGCTATATAGAGTAACTTTGGTTTAACTGTATCGGGCACTGGCATTTACTTTCTCACCTACTCCCGTATCGCGCACTTATCTCTCGCTTTCCTCTCATGTTAGCCAACCTTACTTCTGCTCCCGTTTCGCGCAACTACCTTCAGAAGATAAAGGTATAACATGATACGTGTATTGCTTCGCTTACCCGACACGCTCTCGTGTCACGCATCTCGTACCGGGCACAAGGCTTTAGTTATTTTTGTGTAGCCCGACACACGCTTGTGTCGGGTACCCTACCTCTTGACCGTGTCGCGCTACACACTTCTATCGTGCGCCCGCCTGATACCTCATATTGGGTGATACCCGTGTTACCCAATTTTGTTCTTAATAAAATATTATATTGTATCGCCTCATTCTTGCTAGTGTCGGGCGACACCCTCTTTTAGAGAAACTGTATCGGGCAGTATAGTCATTCGTGGTGATGCCTGGTGTTGCACGATAGCCTTGTGGTGATATCGGTCTGAACTTCGTGCCTCCCGACACAGGCATATCGGGCAAAGCACCGTATCGTCCAGTTTTGTCGCCCGACATGACAGTATTGGGCAGCTCTTATATCGGGCCAGCCGTTTGACTTATTGCGCAAACAACTTTGCATTTTACCTATTTGAGACCATGTCGGGCTATCTCAATTTTGTTACCGATATCGACTTAACACTATCGGGTTATGTTAGTTTTCAAAATATATCATCGATTCGATATCAGGCGACACACCCCACCGCCTGATATTGGGCAAGGTGAATCATTCAGTAAAATTAATGCTTACTAACTTTTGTTTTATGATAACAGAAATGGCCCGCACCAAACAAACCATCGTCCAAGTAGACGAACAAGGTTGGAGGATCAACACTGAGGCCACAGTAGAAGGTTGGGCAGAAACACCCGAATCCCGATGCAGCTGGGCCATCTACGACTAAGAAGAGACCAAGGATGGAAGAAGCAACGTCCCCTACAACTGTTTCAACCACGACTGCCGAACCTGAACCTCTAGATCACTCACCAGGAAGGTTCATGCCCAGAGACGACGAGCACAGGCGGCGGTACACAAAACTGGCAGCCAAGGTCTACAGACCAGGCAGGTTCTGCCATCAGTTGTCCTTCCACCAAATAGGAATTTTTGACAGGTTGGAAAATGTCTTAGCGGCAACCGGGATGAGTAAGATCTGCTTCAGCCACTCCGCCTCTTACACAGAACTCACAAGGGAGTTCATGTCATCTCTCCGCCAGGTACAAAATAAACCAGAGGAAATTGAAGAATTTGGCAGAGCAGACAAACTACATGGACGACTGTACAATGCTGAGCACAACATATCAAAGAAGTTGCTCAATGAAATCTTTTCTTCCAACGAGGCAGAAAAGGAATTGCTCAACAACGGTGTAAGAATCACCGAAGGAGACAGGTTCAACCCGGTGGAGCTCTGGAGAAAGCTAACTAGTGAGTCAGCATTCAAGCCAGGAAGTAAGGTGGCGGCAGTGCACTCCTATTTTTGGAGGATAGTTCACAAAATCGTGGCGTGCCTGCTCTTCAGCAAGTATGAATCGAGCAATCTTTACACTGAAGAGTTACACCTCATGTGGCATATGATGGAAGTCTTCACGATCAATCTAGGGTGGTTCCTCCTCAACCACCTTCATCCAATAAAGGATGCCACCAAAGACTACAACATGGGCGGACTGGTGAGTCTGATTGCGGTAGGGTTAGGATACCCAAGGGAACTGCGTAGCCTTTCAAGGACAAGGGGTGACGACAAGATCAACCTCAAGTTCCTGATGAGGGCCAGCATCATCAAGAAGGAGGGTGATGCTACTTCTACAAATTCGCAAGAACAAACACCCTCCTTTTGCTCCCACACTGTGCCAGCTACAACACAGAAAAGTTGGTCTTCACCACAACAGAGATTGAAGTTGTGTTAGTCGAAGTCGCCTATGCCGCCACCACAAGGATACAAGAGAGGGCAGTCATGACAGGAAGACCTGTCCCTCTCAATGCTCGATAGGACAATTCTTCCACAGTTCCTGCCGAGCCACCCACCGCTCCAGAGCAACCGGCGACAGCCATTGATAGAGTTGTCGTCGCTCCTCCCATACCAGTCGTGTCCGCAACAACAACATCTACAACGGCTGAAGAAATGACGGCGATCGTGGTTGTCGCCGAGACAATCAGGGATGAGACAACCATGATAGCCCCGAGGGAAGCTGTCACGGGCGAGACAGCCGCAACTCCCGAGACTTCTGTTGCGCCTTCAGTGGAGGAGGAAATGATGAAGCCGGACGCCAATAATGGGGCATTCGTTGAGATCCTTGAGATGGAGCTCAGGGTTGTGCAACCCACACCGCCACAATCGCTAGTGTCTCCAGTGGTAGCTACAGAGGAGGTCGCCGACAATAGAGAGGTGGAGCAACATCCACCCACACCGTGCCCTTCTCCACCACCACAAATAGGCGAGGTAGAGACAGCCGTGAAAGTGCTGACGTCTCGCCCAAAAGCGACGCCCTCACGAACAATCCAAATGGATACAACCCCGAGTGAGGCCGCACACTCTTCGGGTAGAACTCCACATGTGAGGAGTGTCGCGAGGACGAGAGGGAGATCTGATGCAGCCCCTCCTTCACTAGGACAGATGCTGGGTCAGGAATTCGACCACTTGCAAGAGGTAACAAGCAGCCACTCAGCTACTTTTTCTTCGCTTACCCACAAATTTTCTATCTTCCAGCAGAGGGTAAACAACCAGGAGTGGCAACTACTGACTCTAGTTGGCCTTCCCGGCCAACTAGAGGCACTCAACAAGATGCTGCAGCATGCCCTCCAATGCCTTGACATGATCGAGGAAAGGATAAAAATGAGGGATGACCATCCGCGTTCCATGCAGCCAAGGAGGTCTCCATCACCTCCTGGCTCAGGCTCCCAACCTCCTCATTAGCATCCTCTCCCAAGACGTCGTCCACTTCCTCCTCTAGTGGGCCATCCACAATGCCCGAGGAAGGGACGACGCACAAGTCAGCCGACGGAGCTCCAGAAGGACAAGCAAGCTCCCGTGGCATGGAAGATATTGCACCCTCAGTCCCCATGGACGAAGTTGAAGACAACGACGAATCAATCAGCGTCGGGGAGGACTCTTCTGACGAATCATAGGGAGAGGGGGGTGACATGTATGCTGCTGACGAAAGACACCCCCCAGAGGAAGAAGCTTGACGGCAGTGGTGTTTTCTGTGCCGTCAGAGATACCTTCCTTCGCGATGGCCGACTTCAAAATAAGGGCCATCGGATACCTAATGATCTGGGAACAGAAACTACTGAACAAGGTCCTGAGGTCACAGGCTGATGAAGAAGACGTCGTCCGGAGTGACAACTACTTCTCCGTACGATGGGGAGCACTGAGAAGCATGTTCCGCTCGCCAGCCATCGTCGGAAAAAAGCTATTCATGGTCCTGGAGGGTACAATAATTGAGAATATCAACACCAGGACAGGTCGGCAAACAATATACAATGCCACCCTGACCTTGGCAAGAAGGTTGATGATGGGAGCATCTGACTCTGTTGCGGTGGCCAACATGTTGTGGCAGATTGAAGAACACAACACGAACCTCATGTTGGCCCCGTACAAGCACCGCAATAACTGGTTCCTGAGCGTGGCAGACCTCCGGAGCCATGACGTCCAGCTCTTCAGCTGTTTCAACGAGGAGGTCCCACGCTTAGGACATATCTTCACTCGCTCAGAGGACAAACGTCTCAGGCTTCTCCTACTGTGTCTCCTCCGAGTTATCAAGCAAAGAGTCCAACGTCATGGCGGTGTTTGGAACTTCTTCTCTATCGGAGACTTCCTCGTCCAAGTAGAATCAGGAAGTGGGAATAGCGCCCTTATCGTCTTGCACGCCATGGAGCTGCTCAACATCTTTGGAAACATACGACATCTCCAGGGCCAAGACTTCTTCCATCTCAGGAGCACTTACTCTTTGCTTCTAATCAAAGACAAGTACTATTTCCAAGATGTAGGGGTACCAAAAAAGTTGTTGGTTAGTGACCAAGAAGATGAATCCTCGCAACCCGGCAGCACTCCAGAAAAAGAAGCTGAGATGGACACAGACGTTTACGGGGTAGGAAAGATGTTAGAAATCCTACGGGAAGTATGTGGAATTGAAGACCCCGCTTCGCCTAAAACCTCAGAGGAAATGATCAACAACTTCGACCATTTCTCATGTTCTATACTCACACAGGAGCAGGTCAATGAAGTTCTTCTGAAGTTAGCTGACTCTACCCCCGCAAACGTCATCTACGAGGTAGGCAGTGTCATAGTCCTAGTTGACGACCTAAGGGACATGGTAAAAGAAGGAGGATGTTTTGTGATATCTGTGGCGGCCGCCTACACTAGTACATAAATGGTCTGTAGCGTCGGTTTTTTAAAGCCTGTAGTGTCACTTTTTAACCGACTCCTAAGTGGTCGTCTCTATAGAATTT
The DNA here is from genome assembly GCA_963693085.1 of Alisma plantago-aquatica. Taxonomy (NCBI): domain Eukaryota; kingdom Viridiplantae; phylum Streptophyta; class Magnoliopsida; order Alismatales; family Alismataceae; genus Alisma; species Alisma plantago-aquatica. The sequence continues at coordinate 428,119,650 of OY856410.1, read as the reverse complement.
GACCTATAGCGTCAGTTTTTTTAACTAAAGAAAACCGACCCAATAGGCTATAAAAAACTAGAAAAAAATTATGGCCAAGGTTGTAGGTCGGTTATCAAGCTCAATCTGTAGACCTGTAGCATCGGTTTTTTTAAAAAACCAACCTTAGAGGTAACCTCTAAGGTCTGTTTTTTAAGAAAACCGATGCTACAAGTCTACAAATTGTAACTACACACGGCCGTTCTACGCGGCATGGCCGTGCTACCATAACCCAACACGGTCGTGCTACACAGAACGACCGTGCTACCAGAAGCCAACACAGTCGTGCTACGTGGCACGACCATGAAACCATATCCCAACACGACCGTGCTACACAGCACGGCCGTGCTACTCGTCATCTACAAAGTCGGTTTTTTAAAAAAACCGATGCTAGAAGTTGCAATTTTTTTAAAAAAATTTTGTAGAAATAGTAACAGAACAAAAGAACCAGGATATGAGAGAGGGGAGCATTGATGCTCAACCATCACCATTCCAAACCACACATTCATGACAAAAATGATTCATATATTTAGTTGTGTTATACATAACCACATCATAATTTACAAAATGATAGATTGCAAGTCTGAGATGATATTAAATGTCGGATACAAAAGTAAATATGAAAGAGTAACCACATACATAAATGGAGCTGACATATTTAATCCAATGTTATATTGACTTCATATAGAAAAACATCTCACCACTCTTCTCAGAATTCATTTAAGTCCTCAAGTGTGTAAGGCTGAGTTGTAAAGATCTGTAATAGAAAATGCACATGCTAATATTTTATAAAATGACTAAAACCACTTGAAAATTTATGATGTTATTCTTTATTATATGATCTATAGTCTGAATGTCATATGATGCTTGTTTAAAAATAGCTTGCATATATTTCATTACATAGTAGCCACAAGCCCAATCATTATTTTTTATAGGACACTACAAATAATGAATTATACTTAATGTTAGTAAACTACTATAAATAGGAGTTGAGATAAGAATATAACTGTTGATATATAAGAGTTGAAAATTAATACATATAAGACTAAGAAGTTGTCAAAGTAGCTACCTTGACATTTTTCAAAGTCAATGTCTTTATTTTGTGGGTACTTGTCCTCCACCTTAATGAAAAGCCTTTATACCCCTATCAATTAAACGATAGTTGGTAAAATAGAAATTCTAAATAGAAATATCATGTTGAAGCATTGACTAAATTTATGCTTACTCCATAGTTGGCAATTTCAATTTGTGGCCCCTTTTTGTTATTCCCATTGGGTCAAGATAATAAGGATTCATCAATTTTGGGACAACCACCAATAATTCCCAATGTCTAGCTCTGAGTAAGAATAAAACAAACATTAAAATAAAGAAATGTATTCATTATTAAAATTATACTGAATAATAATACTTACTTGACGTTAAAAGGAATTAGGAACATCATGCCAATTTACTATATCTATTGCCACCTTACTTCGCGTGGTCGCCCCTACGTAATACTTGAAAGCACTAGCATGTTCCCCAACATGTGCTCCTATGATATCAAACTGGACTGGCAATTTGTCCCCTTTAGCCCTGAGCTCCTGCAGCCTACGCATTAGTGTGGGACCTCTACTTTTCTTAGCATCACCACTACCATCCTCATGGTGCTCATGCTCATGCTCAAAATGTTCATCTTCACTCGCCATTTTAGAACCTGCAAGTATACATGATAAAAAAATAAGTGATAATAAAAACACAAGTGATAAGGTATACATGATATATGATGTATATTTAAAAGATTACTTGCTTAAATGATAATAAAATAAATAATTCAAAGAATACATGCCTCTAGTATTGGTTGAGTTGTTAGTCACGTAAATAACCACTCACATATGTACCCAGAGAACAAATGAGGAAATACTTCTAAAATTTTCTTCAAAACTAAACATACATTATACAGTTACATCCTAAGTGAGATTAAATATCCAAAAATAGTCCCAAACCGGGGACTATCCAAATGATTACATATGTGATTACATATGTGGTTGATTTACTAGTCAAATAAAATGGCACATTGGGAGAATGAGAATATTATACCTCACTTGTAAGCTGAAGAAGAAATATATGCAAGTCAACAACAAGTCAATAGCACCTGCAACAACACAAATGAACGATTCAATTCTGTTATAATGTACTAATTAGGAGTCAGTATATATCAATTTTATAGGAGCAGTAACAAATTCAAAATTAACAAATATTGATGATTCTACAACTCAGTCAACACGGCCGTGCTGCCCAGCACGGTCGTGCTACCTGGTCAGTTTCTTGAAAGTAAGACGTAAACAGAGGAGTGAGGTGGCAAGGACAATACCTTGAGAAAAACCATTCGGTGAGGGAGCATGTGCGGGAAACAAACCGGAGAGAGATGCGCACAGCCCTTGCAAAGCCTAAGGCGTCGTCGCCTTTCAAGGAAGAAAGCACCGGAGAGAGATGCAACGCCTAAGGCATCGCCGTCGTCCAAGGAAAATGGTGTCGGAGATGGTGGTAAGGAGTGTCGTCATCACCCGAGATGGTGGTAAGAAGCTTGGGTGTCTTCATCCAAGGAAAGCGGCTCTAGTTTGCCTCTTTTCGGACAAGGAGATGATTGGGAGAGGTCACCTTTGTAGAGGCGGTGTTGCCTTTCTTCAGACACGGGAGCGGGAACGGGGGGTAGCAGCCGTAGCAAATGGAAACCTAAGCCTTACAATCAGGCTTATAAGTGCAATGTAGAAGACCTATATCGTCGGATTTTTGTAAAAACCGACCCTAAAAGTCTATTAAAAAAACGGTGCCCGGACTTAACCTATAGTGACGGTTTTTTAAGATAACTGTCGCTATAGACATGACCTATAGTGACGGTTATCTTAAAAAACCGTCACTATAGGTTAAGTCCGGGCACCATTTTTTTAATAGACTTATAGGGTCGGTTTTGCAGTATAACCGACGCTATAGGTCAGGATCTGTAAAGTCGGTTATATATAAAAACTGACTCTAGAGTTCCAAAGTGGTGCTCGTGTTTTTTGTTGACCCTATAGCATCAGTTATTTTAAAAAACTGACCCTATAGATCGAGGCGTGAAGCCAAAATCAAACGAATTTTCGCCGCGGGAAATCTATAAGGTCAGTCTTTATGATAAAACCGATGCAGTAGTCTATTAGGTCAGTTATTCTAGTAAAAACAACGCTATGGGCAGCGACATTACTGGCCAAAAATGTAGTAGTGATACATCCAGATACTACAAAGAAAGTTTTAACATGCATACATAGCCCATCCAATGTTGTTGAATGATATCTGCCTTGCCGATGAGTCAGGAGCGAAACAATCTTTTTTGGCAGAGTTACAGAGCAGGATTCCACACATCATCTTCCTACCTATCCTGCACTACAACCACTGGACGCTCCTGACGATGTACACTCACCAATGAACAAGAATCTTCTACAACAGTTGGGACAGCAACAAAGATCATCCAATACAGTGTACATCGACAGTGTTGACACCCCTCGAGCACTTAGTACAAAAATATTATGATGAGGTGGCGATGTTGATCCAACCATTCCTGGAGACAGCAGCGAGAAAATGGCACAATCTTCAAATCTGCCACTGTAGCCCACAACAAATTCCACTATCCAACGATTGCGGCATCTTCGTGCCGAAATGGATCTCTAGCCAGGAAATGCAGCTCCACCACATCAACTACCATATTAAACGCGGAGAATATGTGTGGGAGCTTCAATCTGGCAAAGGCGCGCTCACCTGCTAACCCTCACTGAGTTAACATTACCCTACCTTATTTATTTCACAACTCTAGGACTGAGTGTGGGGTAAGTTTGGGGGGTACTATGTATCAGTGCGGGAGGTACTAAAAGCCCTCCAAACTTTACCTTTTGTCCTTTTTTTAACATAACCTATGTACATATACATACACATGCTTGATACAAAAATTTTTCATATACAAAGTTTTACCTATATACAATTGTACAAAGACACTCTATAGTAAAAACCTGATACGACTTCTTTCCAACTTGTTTTCTCTGTGTCTAAGGGGGTGTAGGTTTTTGTTATGCTCTTTCTAACAATGCAGTCTCAAAATGACAAAAACTATGACTTTCGATGCCAAAAATTCAAAAAATAATCTTGCAACAGCTAAGAGATGTGTATGTAGAAGGAAAAAGCTGCCCAAATAGCAAAAATGTCTCTTGTTTTCCCTTACCCAACAAACCCCAAAAAGAGAGAAAATCCTTATGAGAGTGAATAAAAGCATGAGAGTTGTGCGAATATATATATATATATATATATATATATATAGACACTTGTATCTCCAAAAGTACCCATCTTTAGGCATGGTAGATCTGGGGCAGTGGTACGTAGGATGTGAAATCATAGCTCTAAAGCCAACTGGCTTGGACTGTAGGGACCACTTGCCCATTAATGGACCACTTGCCCGTTAACGGACCCGTACTTGGATGGAATGATGGGAAAAAAGAAAAACCCAAAAAGCCTTAAACCTACCCAAAAACACAACTTTCTATTCCCAAAGTTGTTTGGTGTGAAAGCTAACTTCGAAATCATGCACCCAAGTCTTGCCGAAGCTGAAGAGAAAATTTTTCTTAAATAAAGTGGGAAAAATAAAGTTTGTTGTTTGTGATCGGGCAGTATTCTCTTTAAGACATCTCAATGCTTGCTCAAACCCCTTGTCTGAAAACTATATCAGGTTAAGAAGAAGTATCACAAAACAAAGTTTTAAAATTGATTGAGGACAATCAAAATGCTAAGTTTGGGGGAGTTGATAACACCCATTTTTGTGGTATTTATGGCCCATATTTCATTGTCAAAACTGCCCTTTTAAACTGTTTTCCTCTCCATTTTGTCATGTTATTGAATAAATGAGTCACACTATGCTCTTAACTCGTTTTTATCATATTTTACAGAGTTTTTCTAGCTTTTCCACTCAAAATCAGCAAAACGGCCCGTCCCGGTCCACTTACAAAGAATCGGCCTTTTACTAGTCACACGACACGTCCACTACCCATCACGGACGCTGGCCGATAGGGGGACAACCCGACACCGGCATGTCGCATGGTGCGGTCGCTGACGGGCGATACGCCTTTTACTTGACAGAGAGCTCTGCCCGCCAGGACTAAATAAGCCCGTTAGGGCATGTCACGCGATGCAAGCCGCTCACCGGAAGCAACCACCCGTCGCGCCCGATACCTTCGTAACCCGGCACACGATAGACAAGCTACGCCGAATGACACACACGCGTCAATCATCCCCGAAGCCACGCATGCAGAGCCGATAAAGGTTACGTGGCACCTGGAGATCCGCAACTTCTTCCAACCGCTTCCTATAAATAACAGCTACAGGACCTCGATGGGACGGGTCAGAATCTCACGAAGTCTAACTTTGGAAAGCATCTAGAGCTAGTGTGTCGCGTCCCAGAGGTGTGCCGGGCGATACTAGGTGAGCACTTCCTCAACCTGAGAGGGGCAGGAGTGGTTCACTTAGAATCCGTCCCAGTACCCGCAGCAACCCGATATCGACCAAGGAGGGCACCCTATGTGTCGGGTTCCTAGATGGACCCCTGCCCGAGATGGCTCACCTCTACACCCGATACAAGGAACTCGATACCCTAAGTCGTCTCTTGCCTGACACGATATCGATCCTGATACGGAATACCTGTCATGGTGTGTCACCCGAGAGGGTGGTATCCTGACCGCGACCGTATTGGGGAGGGTGCCTTGACCGATATGCTTGTCTGTCACGTCATACCGCCCGACAGGGTTGGTTGCCCGACACGTGCATGTTGGCCAGAGCCCCCGCCCGATATCGGGCTAGAGGCACCTTAGGGGTCTACTGTTGTATGTCGCCCTCCTAAATCAAGGAGGCGATACCTATCTTCCCTTTTTCAGTTGTTTACTTTCTTAATTTATGCAATGTAACTAAACCTTTTATACAATGCTCACGCTGATGGAATTAGAGGAGTTTTAATACCTATTTCTCTAAGTTTGGTCCCTTTTGTTGGATGATTTCTTTCTAGCATCCGAACTCTAGCTTGTATGCTTGGATCATGTTTTGACTGCTATCGAATCGTGTTTCCCGTTACAGTTCCCTCGAGAGAGGTGTTGTAACTCTAGATTTTGGTCCGATCAGGGAGTACGAGAGTACCCAGGGTCGGAGTTGCTTCAGTTATCTTTCCACTCCAACCCAAGTCCACCACCTTTGAGAGAGGGTGTTGGTGCTTAGTTGGAGGTACTCTTTTTGAGAGAAGGGGTACTGGAAGTTTTCTACTGCCGCTTGTTATCAAGGCAGTAGTGTTATCTCCTCTGGTTCTGTTGCACAAAACCCCTAAAAATTGATAATTGCCAAAACCTTAATCTTCCTTATAACTCTAGTTGGAGATCGTTTTCTTTTGTTTTACTGATATTTATCTACCGTTCCCTGGGGAACATTTTTCTTACCCTTCTTTTACCGGAGTGTAGAGTGTTGATTCCGCGTTCTTAGCACGACCACCCTTGTCCTTGTGGTTTGACCCCGATCGCTACTTCGGACCCTGTCATCGTTGTGGGGGCCTAAGAGTCAGGTTATTTAAAAGTCCGACTACTTCAAATCCGCTCCTTTTGGACGCACGATTTAGGCCGGTCACTTACCAAAATATGAAGTGAAAGTCTACTGTCTTACATCATCTAGTTTTTTTTATATTTGTAACTTACTTTATTAGTGATTTTATTCTAAACTAAAATTTTAGGAATGTTACAGCCTAGATCGTAATTAAATATGTAATACATTCATGTAGCATAATTGTTAGGTTTATTTGGTGAAGAATATGGATGTTCTTATGGTGTGTGATTTCATCAATTCAATAAATATAGATACATTGTGTATATCATGTTTATGCATCCATGACAGAATATGTATTTTGATGGTAAAAGTGGACTTTTTAGTTGTGCTGCTATATAATCCAAATGTCACTAATTTGTCAAAATGCTTATTGTTTCTTGTAACTATTAAATGTTTTGGATATTATATTAAATTGATGGTACATAGGGTCTCACCTTGTGTTTTCTCTACATCTTTTAGGCGATTGATAATGTCTCCCAGGTGGTAGTAGAAAGGAACATACCAGTGGAGATAGATCCTAGTTTAGTAGTAGGTGATGTATTCGTGAATCACTCCTAGAGGTTGGTGATGTAATTCTTTCCTTCCTCATCAGACTATGTGAATTTTATGTATAGGGATAGTAATCTCGTGTCATTTTTACTCTCAGTTTTAGGAAAAAATGTTATTTAATTAGTTATATACCCATCTTGAGATTTTGAAGTGTGCCGTGTTTGATGGCCCTAGTTATACAAATTGTAAGTAACATGTATGGTGACGTGTAATAAGTCTTTTTTGTGATACATGTGATAGAGTTCACCATTCTTTTAACATTTGTATATTTGACCGTGCCAAGCTAATGTGTAAGTTTAAATCCTCTTTGATGTTTCTACCTAATGATTTTCAAAATTTTGACCTATTTTGATAATGATTGTTGTCTTAATAGGGCTTTATCTTGAGTAATCTCAACCATTTGTGGTGGTACATCACATGGGTTGTAGATTTGTATAGTGATGTGGCATGCACTATTAATAAGGAACAACAAAATATATTGCATGGGGATGGCTAGAAAGAAATAAAGTAGGAGTGGGTGAAGGAGAGGTGTGAGGGAGAGAGAGAGTAGACACGTCATTTTTTAGAAGAGAGAAGACAAAATAGAATGAAAGTGATGAGAAGTATAAAGGGAGAGGAGAGAATAACAAGGGGATAGGAGGGAAGTCAGGAGGTAGGCATGGGGGAGATGAGGAAAGTGAGTGTGGAGTGAGGTGAGAGAGAAGAGAAGTGATGGGGGAGAGGAGGGAAGTAATATGTGATGTGAAGAAAAGTGACGAGAGAAGTAATATATGTTTAAGAGATAATTGAGGAGGTAAGTATTGGGGTTGGATGGAAGTAATGGGGTGGAGAAATTTTAATATTGAAATGGTTGAGGGAGATGAAGTAGGTGTTTTTCAAGGATGATGGATGTTTTGACGGTTGAGAGAGAAGTGAGCAGGGGAATGCAAGAGAGGAGGAAAAATATGAGGGAAGTGAGGATAGAGTTAGTAGTTGAAGAGGAGAGACATGAGAAGTGAAATAATGGGAAAGAGGAAGAAAGTTAGTAGGAGAAGTAATGGAATGAGGGGAGGGAAAGGAGGAGGAAAGTAATGGGGTAGAGGCGGGAAGTGAGAAGGGACGTATTGGGAGGGCAGGAGCAAAGTGTAGAATTAAGTAATGATAGAAGGGAGGGAAGTGAGGAGTAAAGTAATAGTGGGAGATGAGGGAAGTAATGTGAAAGAGGGTGAAGTTAGGATTTAAATGATGGGGTTAGTAGAGGGAAGGGATGGGGGATACGATGGAAGTGAGGAATTTTTTTACCGGAGGAGGGAAGGGAGGTAATTCCCATGCCTCATTTAATCACTCTAGTGCCTTATTATTAATCTATGGAACCTCATTGTTAAGATATGTCCCCTCTATTTTATGATTGAATGCCTCACTTTAAATCTATAATGTCTCTTTCATAAAATGGAATGCATTGCTTTTACAATAAGGTGACTCATTTTTATGAGACAAAGAATCATTTTTAAGGTACATGTCTCCTTTCTATGTTGTGGAGCCTCATTTTTATAATAATGGGCCTTATTTGTAAGCTATTACACCTTAAAATTATGATAATGTCCATTTTTTCTAATCTTGGTTTCCTCATCTTTTAAAATATGGCTCATCATTTCTAATCTATAATTCCTCATTATAGTGATACAACACCTCATTTATAAGAAATGGCATCTCATTTTGGGGATATAATGACTTTATTTTATGATATAATGTCTTATTTTACAATACCACACCTCACTACTAAAGTATGGTGACGGATTTCTAAATTATGGTTCCTCATTTATAGTATATGCCACTTCTTTATTACAATAATATCTCTCATGTAAATGATAAGGTACATGCTTTCTAACTTGTGGCACCTCATTTTCATGATATGAAACCATGTTTTTATGAAATTGTGCCTCCTTTTTAAGATAAGTAGCCATGTTTCTAGTCTATGACACCTCACGTTTATGATATTTTGTCTCATTTGTACGTTGTGATGTCTCATTTTTATGATAATTATCCTTGTTTCTAAGTGACAAGACCTCATTTTTATGATAATGCACCTCATTTCATATCTATGGTGCCTTGTTGTAACAAAATGACTCCCCCTTATTTAGTTTGCCATGCCTCATCGTCATTGCACAATTATTCATGTCTCAACTACTACACATCAATTATATAGCATGACACCTAACTTTTAAGCGACAAAGCCTTGTTTGTAAGTATGATGCCACATTTTATGATAAGAAGCCTTTTTTCCTAGGCCATGTTGCCTCATTCCAAAGTAATAATGCCTCATTGTAAAGGTGTAATCCATCATTCTTTTGATAATGTGCTTTGATTTTATGATATGCCACTTTTTTATGAAGTTTTGGTGCCTAGTCTCTATGATACTGCACTCAGGTTTTATGATAGACATACTTATTTCTATGGTATAATGCCTCATTGTTATGACGTGTTCCCTTGTTATCACCATATGTTACATCATTTTAATGGCACCGACCCTCCTTTCTAGTTGTTCCTAATTTGCAAGGTTCTACACCACATTTTGAGCGAAAATGACTTATATAGGATGCCTCATTTCAAAGATGTGATGTCACATTTTGTAGTCCAAACACCAACTTCTTTTTTTTTGGTGACCGAGAGAACCCACCCCAGGTGAGCCTGACATGGTAAACTCTCAAGGAATAAGAGGGTGTGGTTTGGTCACCCCCCTCACACACCAAATTAGCGTGGGTTGCCTTTCACAAAGTTCCTTCGGTGAGGTTTGAACTTAGGTCCTTCATTGGGACTTATTGAGCTCTTACCACCCGGGCTACTATGGCCAGACAAACACCTACTTCTACTTTACATCACTTGGTTTTGAAGCTACATTATCTCCTTATATAGCTCTAGATTCTTATTTCTATGCTCCGGTGCCTTTCTTTTAGCTAAATAGTAAGGCATCATAACATCAAAAAGAGATGTCTAGACTACAAAATAAGGCAGTGTGGTTTAGTAGGCACAATCTATGAATGATGTCTAGTATATTAGAAATTTTGTGATGTTGCCAAGAATTAAGACATCATATCTTATAAAACAGACACCGTATCATACAAATGAGGAGTTGGCTCATTTTTTAGCTCCAATGACTCATATTGAAGCTAATGTGCCTCATTTTATATATCATGTGTAGCCATTTATGTACAAATGGGAGTAAATGGGGGGGAGAGGAGAGGGTTTTTAGGGAAGTAAATGAAGGGAGAAGAGGGATGCAGAAACCCCACTTTTCAGTGTCCACCAATTAAGAAAGGACCATAAAGTTGAGAGCCATTACCTAAATTCCCAAGGATCTAGATTTAAGAAATAACAAATAGTACAAAATAATTTCCATTATTTTACAAAACATTGTTTACAAGATGTAATATAGTGAAACTTCACATGATAAAGTAATACATATGAGAAGAAGCATTTGACTAATACTCCTTTACTTAGCTTTAATGTCTTCATGTGATTTAATCTTATTCAATATGAATTGCTATATTCATATATGACATTTACGTAAAACACTAACAATCAAAATAGATATCAGTATATTGATATAATATGCATGCGGGGTGCATACAAAAGTGTGCAATTAAGATAACAACATATCATCAAATGATTACTTGCAAATAAGAATTGGCTATTTCATTACATATTCTAACCCATGCTTGATAAGCAATGTTTGGAGTAGTAATTGTCCCTCCTAGGGCTCTATGCATAACCCCTTGATATATACCATCCTAGGGTTCAAAATATGATAACTTACTTCATGATATACATATAGTGGCATTCAAGTTGAAGAGAATGTAAATAAACATCCAAAAGAGTATTTCATCAATCTTCAAGAAGCCATCAAAAATTTCTGGAAGTCAAAACATGTGAGTACTAATAAGCATTACCATATACCTTGTTCCTGCATATCTCATGCAATATGTACTTCAAGTGTACTTTATGTAATCCAATCGACCCAATGTGTAATCAAGAAATCATCATTATCTGAAAGTATGTACAACCCTAAATTGTCACCGTCATATTAAAAACATACTAGTCTATCATATGTCTAAAACTAGGGTTGTCTTGAGTTTGGATAAGGAATAATAGTACCAAACCCTAATCCCATCCCATTAGGATTCATTCGAGTTATAAACTTATATTAGATATTATGTGAAACCCTAATTATCACATTTATCATATCCTTGTGTTATGAACTCCTAGATTCAATTATGTGTATTAACATCACAACAAATTATGATCTTTGTTTTCTAAACCCTAATTCATCATATGTACGATTGATTACTTTATAATCCCTAAATATTCATCATCATCTTGGATTTTCATTATATTCAACAATATCAAATTATAACATAAAAGGAAAGTATCTAATGTATTCAACACTTTAATTATCAATTCTAGGGTTTCCATGTATTAGTCATCCTATATACATGTTCTAGGTATACTTTTGGCATAGGAATCATTAAGCATAATTTTAGGGATCTACTGACCCCATGGGCTAGTGCACTTAAGCCATGACACCTCCTAACCTCATTGATCTTATGTACCTCTAGTCATCCCTACTTTATTATAGGATTAACTTAGGGATCTATTCCGCATAGGGTTTATTGATATTTTATAAATTTATTACACATTTTTCTTGAGTGTGTTTTTAAACAATTTCTGAGCACTACTTTCTTGTGTAATTCTTTAACCCAGATTTCCTTCAGCTCATAGGGTACATATTATTTACTTTATGTCCCCACAATGGTCTCATGGTGACCTTCCTCCTAGGCTTGATATTCATAATGACCTTCCCTTCCAGGCTTGGTCTTCATGGTAGCCTTCCCTTCTGAGCTTTAAGTATTAGTGAGCTTCCCTATTGGGCTTGGTCTTCATGGTCTCCATCCCTTGAAGGCTTGACCTAATAGTAACCTTCCCTTTTGGGCTTGGTCTTCATGGAGGCCTTCCCTTCTGGGCTTTACCTAATAGTGACCTTCCCTTCTAGGCTTTGTCTTTGTGATGGCCTTCCCTTTTGGGCTTGACCTAATAATGATCTTCTCTTTTGGTCTTGGTATTCATGGCGGCCTTCCCTTCCAGGGTTGACCTAATAGTGACCTTCCTTTGGGCCTCGTCACATACTGTCAGCCACTTCCTTAGTAACTTCTCCTTGTATCTTAGAGTGCAAAGAATTATACTCAATCTATGTGCCTTTATGTTTTGTACAATTATCTATTCAAACTTTAGGTGACATACAAGGTTACCTCTATTCTTAAACTATTTTAAGAACTCACGCTTCAAGGGAAGATCCTAACCTAGAGTGCCTTCTTGACTCACATGATGAGGTTAGGCCTTCCAGCCACAACCAGACCCCAAGGTTTAGGGTTTTTACACCCTCATAGGTCCTTTTCAAATTCATGGGTTGACCAATCCTAGGTTGGGACACCATCCCTAAAATTTGAAAGCATAGTTTCACATTTTCATTTTTATGTATGCATTGATTCCCTATCTTTCATATGCAAATTCAAAATCCTCTACATGTATCATGCACACATTACTCCACATAGATGCATGTATGGAAGATTGGGTAACCTGATTTGTACTTCCTCTTTCCTCTTACCCTAATTAGGGTTTATATGGGTGGGCTTACTATTGTAACCACACCACTCCTTTTAACCATGATTAGGTATTAAGGGAAGGTTTAGGGACTACACCCCACACCTTAGGGTTTTATGATTCCCTTGACCCACTAAGGGTTTTTCTAAACCAACCCTAGCTCCACTACTATAGAAATAGCGTTTAGTGTCACTTTTCTGGGCATCGGTTATTTCGAACAACCAACGCCTATAATATTGGGCGTCGGTTATTTATACAAACCGACGTCTATATTAGAAGACCTGCCAGAAATGGGTACCGGTTTGTATTCAGCGTCGGTTGAGTGTAACCAACTGACGCCTAAAGGCGCCCGCGAAATCCAATTTTCGAGCGAAAAAAATCTGGGTCACATACAGCGTCGGTTGTTTAACAATTCACCGACGCCTATGTGAAATGAAATTTTGCGCGAAAAGTTCCACTTTCGGTGTCGGTTATCCTTGGATAACCGACGCTGATAATAGTTCCCACCAATTAATTTGGGGTAAAGATTGTCTAATTGGACGTCGGTTATTACGATCAACTGACGCTGAAGATAATAGGCGTCGGTTGTCCTAGATAACCGACGTCGTTGACCAACTTAATAGAGGCCCGATCACCCGACTCTTCCCCCTTTCTTCCTGTTTCATCGATTCTCCTATGCGCTTTTCCAAAATCGCCACCTGGTGCCTGGTGCCTGGTGCCTGCTGCTTCTCGCTCGCCGCCGACGATCCCTGCTACTGCTCTGCATCGTCGCTGCCTCCCGCCGCCTTCCTCCATGCGCCGCCGCCGCCCGCTCCTTCCTCCCTGATCACGCCCTACTGCGGCGTTGTCTTCTTGCTTGCCTCCGCTTCTCACAAGGTATTAGCTGTAGCACCTTCTTCCTTGTCTTCTTCCTTTCCGCCCGCTGCTCTGCTCTGCTTGCTGCTCTGACTTCAAAACCTAAGACTAGTTAATGTTCTACTTCTTTCACTGAGAACTGAGAAGAATGGCCTACCACGGCCGTGCTGGGCAGCACGGCCGTGGTAGGCCAACACAGCCACATCCGTGTTTGATTTGATTTAAACCCTAATTTGATTTAAACTTGTCCATTCTAGCATCCTAATTTGATTTGATTAAACACTAACATTGATGAAACCCTAACATCAATTGTGATGAAAGCCTAACATGTACATATCTATTATTGTGTTTGTTGGCCTAGAAACCCGTCCACGATTGACTCATTAGGAGTAAATCTTGGATAGTCCCCAGTTTGGGACTGTTCTTGAACACCTAATCTCACTTAGGATGTAAGTGTATAATGTGTATTGGGTTTTCGAGAAAATTCCGGTAGCATTTCCCCATTTGTTCTCTAAGTACATATGTACTTAGAGAACAGTGGGGAAATGCTGCCGAAATTTTCTTGAAAACCCAATACATATTATACACTTACTAGCGAGATTAGGTGTTCAAGGATGGGATAGGTGGTACAAATTTATTATATATAAGAATGACATCACATGTGTTTGTTGGCCTAGAAAGTGAACAATCATTGTTCTTTATATTACTTGTACATTGGTATAAATTAGAATGAACAATCACTAAATTATATATTGTTTGTATGGAGTCCGGCTTCATTGTAGATATATATTATTGTGTTTGTTGGCCTAGAAACCCATTCAAGATTGACTCATTAGGAGTAAATCTTGGATAGTCCCTAGTTTGGGACTGTTCTTGAACACCTAATCTCACTTGGGATGTAAGTGTATAATGTGTATTGGGTTTTCGAGAAAATTTCAGTAGCATTTCCCCATTTGTTCTCTAAGTACATATGTACTTAGAGAACAGCGGGGAAATGCTGCCGAAATTTTCTTGAAAACCCAATACACATTATACACTTACTAGTGAGATTAGGTGTTCAAGGATGGGATAGGTGGTACATATTTATTATATATAAGAATGACATCACATTATACACTTAGGATGTAAGTGTATACCCTAATCTTTTCCTAATATATACTTGTTTCCTAATATATACTTGTTTTCTCTGATCATAGAATGGATAGATCATGGATGTCCATTCGTAATCGTTGCACCCCAGAGTTTATATATGGTCTTGATCAGTTTATTAGATTTGCCGAGGAACATAGGAAAAAACCTACAAATAGGTTCTACTGTCCATGTAGGCATTGCGGTAACAACTTGAAAGTCAACACTGGTGAGGAAATCAAAAGTCATGGCATGTGCAACCAGATTGTACAAGGCTATACAGAATGGCACTGGCATGGAGAGATTTCAAAATTGAAACCAGTAGATTTCGATAACAGTGCTTGGGTGGAAGAAGAAATTGCCTCTGATGACGTAAATGTGAACGAACCAGTTCCAGCAGACATCGTTGATGCGATGCTGGATAGTTGTAGGGTAGAGCACACCGATCCACCTCCTATCTTTAGAAACATTCTGCATGATGCTGAGATATCATTATACACAGGTTGCGCTAAGTTTACGAAGCTTAGCGATGTGTTGAGATTGTATAAGTTGAAAGCTAACAATAGATGGAGCGACAAAAGCTTCACTTCATTGTTGACTTTGTTGAAAGAAATGCTTCCTGAAGGAAACGAGCTGCCAATCTCAACATACCAGGTAAAGAAAATGTTGTGCCCAATGGGAATGGAGGCCAAGAAGATACACGCATGCCCGAATGATTGTGTATTATTTCAAAAGGACTATGTAGATTTGAAAGATTGTCCAAAATGTGGTGCGTCAAGGTATAAATTGATGACTTTGGGGGAGTCCAAAACTGGTTCTCCTGCCAAGGTGTTGTGGTATCTACCTATAATATCACGGTTTCAATGCTTGTTTACAAATCCGAAAGATGTGAAGAATTTGAGGTAGCATGCAGATGTTAAGAAAAATAATGATGGGATCCTACGACATGCGTCTGATTCCCCACAGTGGAAGAAGATTGATCTATTGTACCCCAAATTTGGTGAAGAAGATAGGAATCTAAGACTTGGGCTTTGTACAGATGGGATGAATCCGTACAGGACATTGAGCAGCCAACATAGCACTTGGCCAGTCATGCTTGTTATATACAATCTTCCTCCCTGGATGTGTATGAAAAATAAGTATGTTATGTTGTCGTTGTTGATATTGGGCCCTAAACAACCCAGAAATGATATCGATGTTTATCTTGAACCTTTGATTGATGACTTAAAGAAACTTTGGGCTGAAGGTGTGATGACCTATGATGCTTCAGCAAGAGAGACATTTCATTTGCACGATGTTGTTTTGCACTGTTAATGACTTTCCAGCATATGGGAATTTGTCTGGATATAGTGTCAAAGGAGCTAAAGCGTGTCCTATATGTGAAGAAAACACTGATTTAATAAGACTAAAACATGGCGGCAAGACTGTATATCTTGGTCATCGAAGGTTTCTTTCAAAATTCCATCTGTATCGTAGGAAGCGCAAAGCATTCAATGGATGGAATGATGAACGGAGTGCACCTAAACCTATACCAGGGGATGTTGTTTATGCAAGAGTAAAAGATATTGTCAATGAATTTGGTAAGAAATCACAATGTAGTATGGCCACACGGAGTGACAATTCTTCATTCAAGAAGAAGTCAATATTTTGGGATCTTTCGTATTGGAGTTCTTTGACAGTCAGACATTGTATCGATGTAATGCACGTTGAGAAAAATGTTTGTGATAGCATCATTGGTACTCTGTTAAATATACCAGGTAAGACTAAAGATGGGATAAAATCTAGACTGGACCTACGTGAAATGGGAATAAGGTCAGACAGAATTATGTGAAATGGGTAATAAAAGAACATACTTACCTCCCGCTTGTTACACGTTGTCTAGAAAGGAGAAGAAAACTTTTTGTGAATGCTTGGTAAATGTTAAGGTGCCACATGGTTACTCATCCAACATCCGTAGATTGGTATCAATGAAAGATCTGAAGTTGATAGGTCTTAAATCTCATGATTGTCACACTCTAATGCAACAAATATTGCCCGTGGCAATTCGATCTATATTGCTGAAGCATGTAAGGTTTGCAATTACCAGACTTTGTTTCTTTTTCAATAGTCTATGCAGCAAAGTTATTGACCCTAATACTCTCGATAATTTGCAAAGAGAAGTGGTTGTTACCCTATGTCAGCTTGAGATGTATTTCCCTCCTTCATTCTTTGATATCATGGTACATCTTGTTGTCCACTTGACTAGGGAAGTGAAAATGTTGGGACCAGTTTTCTTGCATTGGATGTATCCCTTTGAACGATACATGAGCGTTTTTAAAGGTGATGTTCGAAACCGTTATCGGCATGAAGGGAGTATTATTGAAGGTTATGTGGCGAGAGAGGTTATGGATTTTTGCAATGACTTTCTCAGTGGTAATGACACTCTTGATAATGACAAGAATATTGAGGAGGCAAAGGAATTTTGGGATCACGGGTGAAAGTAATCAACCGTGAGCAGTTGGAACAAGCTCACTTGTATATTTTACACAATATGGACGAAGTGAGTGTTTATATCGAGGAACATACCAATTTCATAAAGAGACAACATCCTCGAGCAAGTTCAATGTGGCTTGCTAGAGAGCATAATAAGACTTTTACTAAGTGGTTTGAAGATAAAGTCTTACATCAACTATCTCAAACACCAAATGATATTATAGAAACTATCAAATGCCTCGCCTTTAAACCAAAACCGAATGTTATGTCTTATGAAGGGTTTGACATTAATGGATTCACATATTACACAAAGCGCCAAGATGATAAGAGTGTCGTCCAAAATAGTGGGGTCACTCTTCAAGCGTCGACTATGTACTTTGCAAGTGCAAAGGATAAGAGTCCACGTGAAGCTAAAATGTCATATTACGGTGTCATTGAAGACATTTGGGAGTTTGACTACATAGATTTCAAAATTCCGCTCTTTAAATGTAATTGGGTTGATAACACCAAAGGAGTTATAGTGGATGAATTGGGTTTCACTTTGGTGAACTTTGAAAAGATTGGCAAGAAGGGTGAACCATTCATATTGGCATCACAGGCAAAACAAATATTCTATATCGATGATCCTGCAAATGATAAATGGTCGCTTGTTCTTCATGGTAAAAGACAGTTCATTGAAGATCATATAGATGAAGAAGAGTACTATGATAAGTATGATGACTCCAGTCCATTCTCAGTTGGGTTGCCAACTCCACAAAATATTGAAGCTAATGATGACTTATATGTGCGCGGAGATCACAATGAAGGATTGTTAATTGATAAAAGATCACAATTTTAGAGACATGTATGTTTATACAAATGCTAAATGTTTGCCTTTATCTAGTTAATACAAATGCTAAATGTTTGCCTTTTTCTAGTTAATAAAAATGCTAAATGTTTGCCTTTTTAATGATGTTTTCAGATGGCTGACCATGATGAGCATGATGTCCATGATGAGCATGAAGTCCATGATGAGCATGTTGTCCATGACGAGCATGGCGAGGATACCAATGTAAGTTCTAAAAACATATCATGTATTTCTATAAAATTCATTATCTTCTAGTTATGTCATATATCTTATATTTCTATATTGGGCTAATTCAGTG
Source organism: Alisma plantago-aquatica (assembly GCA_963693085.1). Taxonomy (NCBI): domain Eukaryota; kingdom Viridiplantae; phylum Streptophyta; class Magnoliopsida; order Alismatales; family Alismataceae; genus Alisma; species Alisma plantago-aquatica. The sequence continues at coordinate 428,101,213 of OY856410.1, read as the reverse complement.
TGTTTATTTTTGTCAAATTTTAGGTTGATGATGCACATGTACCCACTGAAGCACTGGAGCAACTTGATGCGCAGCACCAAACACTTAACAAGAAAAGGGGCATCACTTTGTTGAAGAAGTTAATAGCGCTTAGTGGCAGTGGATCCAAATTGGTTGTGGAGTTTGATAATGGAGGAAATGCAATTGGAGTGAACCGTAATAATTTTGTAAACTATCTTGGGTGTACCACTCGGAGCCATTGTGGTGTTAAGTATGATAATTGGCATAAAGTTCCTCAGGGGAAAAAAGACTTGATATGGAAGGATTTATGTGTGAGTTATTATTATTTGCAATTCTATTTTGTAGATTACAAATTCTATTATTTGCAATTCTATTTTGGATACTAGTTAATAACATTTCTATTTTACAGAATCTGTTTGCATTGGATGAGAAGTTGCATCGTAAAAGTGTGATGCAATGCGCTGGAAAGATGCTTAGGAATTATAGGAGAAATCTGAACAGAGAATACATAAAAGAGGGTGATAAGAAAAAGAAGTCAGCCCTTGAACAATGGAACTTCTTGGACAAAGAAGATTGGGACAATTTTGTTGCTTCAAGAAAATCTGAAGAATTCAAGGTATTAGGTGTCACTCCCAATTTAATTAATATACATTGTATTCACCTATTCAAGATTAACATTTAGTGATACTAACCAAATCATTAATGTGCATACTAACTAGGCCCTCAGTGACACACAAAAAGCAAGGCTTGCACTGAATGTGCATGACCACACTATGGGTCCAAAAGGCTATGCAAGCGTTCGCCAAAGACTACATGCGGAGTCTGCGGCTACTCAGGAGTCTGCTCCTACTCAGGAGTCTGCCACACCCATCCCTCGCCATGATATCTGGATAGCTGGGAGGAAAAACAAGAAGGGTGAAATAAAGAAGCCCGTAACTGCTGAGGCGACTGCGAAAATGGTAAAATACAACTCTTAGAGCAATCGTTTGAATATTGATTATTTGTGCTGTTAATTTACCAATTTCTGTTGATGGTGATTAGCGGGAGCTGCACGAGCAGAGGAAACAAGGCACGTTCATCGCTCAGGGCACAAGGGATGAATTGAAAGTTGCTCTGGGTAACCCAGAGCATCCTGGACGTGTTAGGGGTGCAGGCGCTGGTGTGGGCATCAAAGCATTCTTTGGGCCATCCCAGTGCAAACCCAGAGCGGGACTTTCTCAAGAAGAGGTAACCTATTCTTTTTTTAGAATGTTACTGCAAAAGGAAATTCAATAATAAGAAGCTAATGTTTCTTTTATCCATGTATAGGAGAATAAGAGAGTCGAGGATATAGTTGCTAAGAAGGTCAATGATGTAGTTGCTGAGAAGGTCAAGGAAGAATTGCTGCGGTGGCAGGCATCTCAGGCTTCCAATCAGCCTATGGCGACCCACTCTTCTCCTGATGCACAGACTATGAGTAATCCTGGAGACCCATCGCCTAACACGTCTGCTGTAAGTATTGTTTATGACATTGTAGCTAGTCTTTTCAAGATGATATGTTTTCAAGATGATATGTATATATGTATAACATTCTTTACGTAAATTTGTAGGCATTGAAGCCATGCCGCTTAAGAATACAAGACTATGTTGTTGCAGAGGCACAGGCTTACCCATCCCTTCCTCGGGAAAGGTTTCATGGGACTCCAATGCCACAGGGCTACGTTCGTGTGGGCCCATTACGTGTGTTACCCGATTGGAGGGAAGCTACATTTCCATATCCCCACCTGGATATTGATACACTTGCTGAGGCAGAAGGCGGGGTCATATTGTGGCCCCGAAGCAGATGTCATCTACACTACTGAAATTGTAAGATAAATTTACATTGATTTAGACTGTTAATGTGTATATATGATGTCAACTGATCTGAAATTATATATACAGGTTAAAAAGAAGACACCAGGAGCACCTAGGCCTCCACCTCCACTTCCCGCATTACCAACTTGGGTTCCAACTGAGCTAACATACCCGTTAGGTCCTGCTTGTAGGGGAATGGCATGTTGGCTACGGGCACATAATATACATTGCCTGATAATTGTTTCTTTAGATGCAGATTATGCAGGTCAATCATACGATAGCTCTTTATTTATACAAGATATTATTGAGTTGTTTATGTATGATTGGATGAATACGTCAATGATAGAGACATGGATAAGGTGAGATCTTGTTTATACATCCATATACCTTGTGTAAGATCCGGTGATCTGGTTTCTTATATATTAATGCATACGTAATACATGTTTTACAACTACTTAGTCGAAGATCATTACAAACAATTTGCATTTGATCATGTGGGATTTTTGATTCCATCATTGATTAGTATGGTAGCTAAAGACCCTGATAATGTTCAACAATACTGTATAGATGCTTTTACAATTTTTGGTCAGCAAAAGAAGACGATAATAATAGCTCCATTCAATGTCAAGTAAGTTTACTTTATTTATAATTTGGACTTAAGAAAATTCCATTTTAATTGTGCATTTCGAGTTATTAATTGTTAACTTTTTACCTCTAGCGGTAAACATTGGGAGTTACTAGTTATTGTCCCCGGGACGTTCACTGTTTATTATCTAGATTCCGCGAGAAGTACATTAAACACTAAAATTGGACACGTAATGAGAATTCCATTATTCTGGTGAGAAATATTTCATTTTTGTATCTGTTAACATCTGTTATTACATTACTATTTACTTATGTAATTTACTGTGTTATATTAACATGTAGGGGTTTAGATGCATTCAAAAAGGCTGGAGGAACGGTCCCAAGGAAAAAGAACCAGCCAATAAATTGGCAGAACTTACAAGTAAGTTCCCGACTCCAATGTATATATTATTGATGTGAATTGTGCTTAGTTGTATTATTTTGTATGTTTCAATTTATAGTGCGCTACACAAGACAATGCCTGGGCATGCGCATACTATGTGATGTGATTTATGCAGATGATTATCAAACATGTCGTATTGGACATCGATACCATACATGAGGTATTATATATAGTCTCATTAGTTAGTATGAAATATATCAATCTTATTTTTATATTATTACTTATATATATACATCATTCTCTTTGCAGGTGTTTAAAACTGACCACACTATAGGTAAACGCTTAAAAAATATACATGCTCCATATACGATGGAAGCATTAAATGAAATAAAAGAAGAATGGGCAAAAGCCATACAAGCAGTGGCAACTGTAAGATATAGTTGGGATGTTGATAGCGATAATGAATGATACTTTGTAAATGAATATTTCTGAATGTTAATACATGTATTTGAATGTTTCTATATGTGTGAATGTGATAATTGAATTGATGTCTGAATGTATCTACTTGTGTGAAATTTTCCTTGGGACTTTTGCAGGTTTGTGGCCTGTTTGTAGGCTGATATCAATGGATGTCGTAAACCTGCAGTTCAGAAAACTAAATTGCAGGTTCTCATCCTGCTGATCAGCCACATCAGGCCTGCAAACTGATATGAAAAAAAATAGATATAGGCGTCGGTTATTTACAGAAAACCGTCAGCAAAGACCTACAGCGTCGGTTATTGGATAAAAATCGATGCCTAATATTACAAACAACCCGACCGTGCAGGAAAGCACGACCGTGGTGGAAAAGGCGTCGCTTATTCATATAAAACTGATGCCTATAGTACTAAACACGGTCGTGCAGGGAAGCACGGCCGTGTCGTCTTGAAGTATGGCGTCAGTCTTTTAGTAGATAACCGACGCAGAATGTGTCCTAGATGACGTCGTTTTCTGTGGCGCGAACCCTTTTGGCGTCGGTTATCTACTAAAAGACCGACGCCTATATGTTAAATAGGCGTCGGTTAAAAAACTGACGCCGAAGTGTTCGACCTTTAGCGGCGCCCACATAGGCGTCGCTTAGAAACCGACGCCAAAGGGGGTTAAACAACCGACGCCAAAGGGGGTTAAACAACCGACGCCAAAGGTTGTTTCTATAGTAGTGCTCCATCTAGGGTTTACCCTTTCAAGGAAAAACCAATAAAACATTTTTCACTACAACATAATCCTCTATAGGTCAGGGCTAATTGGTTAGGGATAGCAGTCCTGACTAAACTAGGACTGGTCCTCAAGACCTATCCCTGGCCAATGGAATTTTGATCCCTAACCAAACATATTATTTTTTTTCTAATATTTCTCTACCACTCTATGACCTAGCGGCCCATTTAACACAACTAACCAACACGACGGTTGGTATACGCTGCCTAGCGCTCGCTCTCCCGAACTCTCATTCCCCTGTTCTTGTGTGGTCGTTGCGTGCGCCAACGCTGCTTCTCATCGCCCCTAGGCCTCTCATCGCCCATCGGCCGTTCTTGTAGCACAGACGGCTATGTTTGCTGCCCTCCATCACTACCATGGCTATGTATGCTTCTGATTTCTCGTCGTCCATCGGCCATTCTTGAGCACATACGGCTACGTCTACTGCCCACGGTTACTGCCAGCATGGCTACATTTGCTTCCGAACTTCAACTATCAGTCGTCAAAAAGTTCTTGACCGTTCTGTCTTTGTTGTTTCAGGTTTTCTTTCTTCTTCTTTCACCCTTGTTTCCTCTTCTGCAATCACCCACGTCACCTGACACCGGCCATTGCTCTTGTTGTGTATTGTCAAGCGTAAAAGTGGTGAACTGCTGTTGCAAATAGCATATTGAACGATTTCCGTCTAGAATTGTTGGTATCATTTGCTTCTGTTCGGTGGTTTGAGTCTGGATCGTGGTATAAGTGCAAAGAAAAAATTATTTCTTTTTTGATTTGTTGTTCTAAGGAAAGAACTACATCTACATGGGTATCTCATCATTACTCTTGCACTACCAAGGTAGAACAACTTTTTATCATTTTTATTAGAAATGTAGCATCTATTTTTCTGATACACGATCACTATATTAGAAAATATACAATCTTGGTGACCATACTTGTAGCCCAAACAAGTCCCTTCTCGATTGTTTACATTATTGAATGAATGTATATGGTATACTTTTGCCTTGATAAGATTTAATTTTAATTGCTCATGACTGGTTACTCTTAACAAGGGAGATGTGGAAATGATGTTTAAATCTATCTTGTGTTCAGATAAATATATGATGTTTTTATGCACGCCTTAAATTTTCCAAGTATTATTCCATGTATCTAAGTTAGATTAATTTGAGTATTAACTTATTTCATTCTTTATTCATGTATCTAGTGATGGCATTATCTAATATTTATATAAATATATATCGTGTTGAATTTATTGAAGGATGGACATTAGGTTGCTCTTTTTTTGAAACGTGTATACCTTGTCGTCTACTTAAGGTACATGCAAACAAAAAAAAGACATATCAATGTGTGTCATATAGGTTTCCTATAGCATCTATGTTGTTGTTTTATGTGTTATTCCGAAATATATCTACTTATTTCTACTTGAATCATATTTCTTTGTTAAAATTATCTTGAATGATTTTTTATGTTCTATATAATAATTAGATTTCGAGGAAATCAACAAGGTTGGCACAAAGAATTGAAGTTGAAGAAGAGGATACCACTATTACTCTTGCAACCTCACCTCCAACTATAAGGACAGATGTTGAAGAAGAAAATGATCAAAGAAGAAACATTGAACTCCAGCCAATTGAAAAGTGTTGAAGGAGCCCTACAATCATCTCAAAGCTTAAGCCACCCCCTGGTGAGAGGCACCATATAGTTTTTTATGACAATGGTTTTAAAATTTGGAAAAGTGGGAAAACAATTAAGCCTATTGTGTGGGATTTTAGCTAGAAGACCATCTTTGTGGCATGTTGATAAGTATTGGCCACAAATGCCAATATCATCATTCAATGACACAAGAGACATTGTAAAGTTAATAATACATTTTCATGGTTACTCTGGCATGCTATATATATTTATTTTAATGCATATACTATTTTATATGAAGTAGGCTTATTTTGACTTGGATGATCATCCAAGTGGTTGGGAGAGGGTATGGACGCATATAAGTTCAAGCCTAACTGATTGGAGGGCTGAACTAAAAGTTAAATATTGGTTGAAGTATCAAGATGACATGAATGCAATGTTGGAAGCAATTTCAAATGATTCTCGAATTGATCGTGAGCAATTTTTAAGATTGGTTGAAAAATGGAAACAACCTAAAGCACAGGTAAGACAACGTTAGTATTTTATATGCACTGATAGTATGTAATTAAAGTCAATACATGGTGTCACAATAATGTCATAACTATTTTCTTGAAATGCTACAGTCCAGAAATACCCTCCTTCACTCTAACAACAAGCGGCCATCTTATTTTTGATGGGCAGAAACCTTTATTTGAAGTATAAAATTATATTTTATATTCGTTGTTGCAACTTATGTGCAGTTGTTAAATATAAAAATGAAGGAAACATATACACATTTCATAGAGATTTCTACTATGTAATTGAATTTTGTTTTCTATCATTTGTCTATGTCAATTTAGGCAATTGCGGAAAAGAATAAAATTAATAGATCCCAGAAGCAGATGAATCATTGTACTGGGGTAAAACTTTTGCAAGAAAACGTCATGAGCTGGTAAGAACATCCAAACTTTGTATTGTTGTAATGTAATGATATGTTCTCTAAGTGTAATACTTTGATGTCTATGTGTGGTATGCAATAATAATTTTTATTTTATACAGGAAAAGAAACTTGGGCATGCTCCAAGTAAAATAGATTTGTTAAAAGTTGTTTACATAAAAGACAAGGATATAGTGGTGATCATTTAATGTTATCTCTTTATTTCCTCATTAAATTAGATCATGTCATAAATTCATATATTATTGTTTAGGAAAAAATTGTGGAACACCACAAGTCCCAACAAAGTGTATTATCATGTGATAATTCTAATCAAAGTAATGAAGATCAAGAAGATTAAGCCATCTGCCAAATCATTAAGCTTGTGAAATCTAACCGGAAAAGATTAGTTGGTAGTGGTAATGATAAAATGGATGCACGTGGAGCTTCTTTACGAGCAACCAATATTATTTTATTGGATGAAAATAAGAAATACAAGGTGATTAACATATCATCATATTGTTTATTGTATTAGATAAATAGTAACTTAAAGCGTGTAAATTTTAACATTGTGTATTTATAGGAAATCGTTGAAGTACTACAAAGAAAACTGAATAAATATAACAAAAATATGGCTCAAGTAAAAAATACATTGAGTGGACTATCTTCTTTGGCTTCTCTAGTACATGTTTTTATACAATGTGTTATATGTTTTACTATGCTTATAGGCATTTTTATGATTCTCTTCAAACAAATAATTTTTGAAACATAATTGTATACTTACACGGGGTCAACAATCATATGGTACTATTTTCTTTCCTAGATATCAATTTCTAAGACCATGACAACCACCCACCCATCAACAGGTAAAAAATATATATAGCGTCAATTCTATGTTTTTGAAATAAACCAGTTACATACTACTTTTCTTAATACATTATCATTCTTCACAATGGAAATAATATACAAAGTGTTCAAGTTCCATTTCTATATTCGTACAATGAATATCCATTCTCGCAAGCAGGATATAGACCTCCTTTAAATCAGGTATGGTAACATCATATTGCAGACATATGTTGTAGTAAAATATATTTATAATATTACGACATGTACATGGTATCAAAATGATATAATGAAAAAAATTTTGGGCAGCTACAGCACAAGAAGCTGGCATGATGTACCCACCCTCGAGAACAAGAGACTATATATTTTTTTGTAAAAAGAAACATCTATCTAGAACAATACATGGCTGCTATATATACTTTTTATGCAGTCTATATGTGCACGTTCAACAGAAAATACATGACTACTATATATGATGATGAAAACATGTGTTGTGTGTCATGCATACATAAATGAGAATTATATTTGATTACTTTTGTTACATACATTTTATGAATTGTGTTAGTATCGCTTATGAGCTTGTATATTGTTATGAAAAGTTGATATATATGTAATGTAGGATATCGGAAACACTCAACAATGTAGGACTGAAGCAAATCTTGGAGAAAGCCCGCATGGTGGAAGTTGTGGAAGTAATGTTAGGGAAAATGAATGAAGTAATCGGACCCGAGTGGAAATATGTAAGATTTTTTTTTGAAATAATTTAATGTGACATGCGATGCATATGAATGCTATATGGATGTGATATTTGAGGATATGAGTTATCTTTATGAAAAAATGTATGATGCTTCAATCATGCTTGTTGGATGTAAACATTACAATTACAAATTTAATACAATGTTCTTTTTTGTTATATTCAAGGTCTTGTCATCTGATGCGTGATGATTTACTTCTAATGTGTAATATTTTGGTTGTTATATATGTTCATATATGGACATATGAAAGTTATGACATACATTCCTATTGGCCAAGGATATTCCTTGGATACAAAGAATTGTCCCAGAAGATTCTTTTTTATTCTTGTAATTGTTGCCTAGGGATTTCTCCCCTATTGGTTAGGGATAGGTCGTAGCCAACCACTATTGGTCACCAAGCTTTTGGTGGGGGTACGTTGGTCAGGGATTGGCCCTGATCAAGCCTTATTGGTCAAGGATTCACATATATTGGTCAGGGATTTTTCCTTCGGCTTTGACAGGATCAGTAGTAGTGAAATTTCTTTACTTTATAATTATTTCCACATTACATGTACATTGATTGGTAAAAGATGACTTAATCCTAATTCTCCTCAAAACCCCTAACTTGATATGAGGAGGGAAGTTTCTTTTAGGATTTATAAAGTAAGCAGATGAGAAGTGGATGAAGTTAGAGATTATAAACTTAGAGGAAACATTATTAAGGCAAATCCTAGGATCTGGATAGGAAGGTATCACCTTGGGTAAGGAATTCCTCATATACCAACTTGATAGTGTAGAGGAAAATATTACTAGCCCCCAAAACCTTGATCCTTTCTAGACATCATTACCCTTAGGTTACACCCTAATAATTAACCTTAATTATTTCTGTAGATTATTTGAAATTACCAACCACTAAATATTATTTGAAAATTTAGGTCTTTTATACCAAATGTAATGACCTCACTTTTTAGTGTCCTCCAATTAAGAAGGGACCTTAAAGTTGAGAGCCATTACTTAAACTTCCAAGGATCTAAATTTAACAAATAATAAATAATATCAAATAATTTATATTCGTTCACAAATATTGTTACAAGATGTATAATAAAGAAAGTTTATATAAGAAACTAATGCATATGAGAAGAAACATCTAACTAATACCCCTTTACTTAGATTTAATGTCTTCAGGTGATTTTATCTGATTCATCATGTCTTGATGTCTTCATATATGACATTTACCTAAAACTCTAACAATCAAAATGTGGATTAGTATATTGCTATAATGTGTGGTGGGGTGCATATAAAACTGAGCAATTAAGATAACAACATATCATAAAACAATTACTTGCAAATAAGAACTGAAATTTTCATTACATATTCTAACCCATGTTGATAAGCTATCTTGGGCATAATCATTGTCCCTCCCAGGGCTTTATGCATCACCCCTTGATACATATCCTCCTAGGGTTTAGAATATGATGACTTACTTAATGCAATACTCATAGTGGCATTCTAGGTTAATAGAATGTAAAGAAACATTCAATAGTTTGTTTCATCAATCTTCAAGAAACCATCGACAATCTCCAAAATTTGATACATGTGAGTATTCATAAATGTAACCACATACCTTGTTCATGTAGATCTCATGCAATATGTACTTCAAGTGTACTTTATGAAATACAATAAACCAATTCTATAATAAAAAAAATCACCATTATCTGAAAGTATATACAACCATAAAGTGTCAGCATCATATTTGAAACATGATAATGTAATATATCTCCTAAACTAGGGTTTAGGTTGTCTAGATTTTGGATACAAACCCTAATCCCATCACATCATGTTTTATTAGAGTTATAACATATATTAGACATTGTGTGAGATTGTATTTATCAAATTTACCATATTCTTATGCTATGAACACCTAGATTTGATTATGTCCATTAATATCATAAAAAGTTATGATCTTTGGTTTCAAAACCTAATTCATCATATGTATGTTATCCACTTTAAAATCCAAAAACAATCATCATCATTATCATCATCATCTTAAATTCTCATTATATTCAACAATATCAAATTATAATATGAACGGAAAGCATTTACTATATTCAACACTTTAATTATCAATTCTAGGGTTTCCATGTATTCTTCATCTTATATACATGTTTTATGTATACTTTTTGAATAAGATGCATAATTACATTCTGAAAGTACTTTATTTCAGTTCTACTCCTTTTTCTGATAACTTTGATATATAACATCAATATTATCATATATACCATCTATTTACTAAAATTATTTCAAGATAACCCTATCTGGACGAATAAAGAAGTGATATATTGATATATATTATATTATCCAAAAGATCTAGTCAATCGAGGGGCCAGGCCAGAGCCAGTGGGTTCGCGCCATCTCAACACTCCACGTCCACATGGTTAAGGATTATAGAAAACAAGCGAAGGACGGAACTACCACTTACCTTATCTCGATGGCTTAGGGGAAGGCATGACTTTTCGTGCCTATTCATATCCTTCCTCACGATCGACTTCTACCTTTCACTTGGACGGGTAAGCCATCCAGTTGACTCCATGCTCTAGGGCATAAGAGAGTCAAGAAAATGTACAAGTACCTCCAAATATTTCAGCCAATCTCATCGGTTGTCCCAATTCTGTCAGAGGAGGCCCATATAGAAGGATGGTGGTCAGGTTTCATGGGCACAAAACAACACCACAAACTCAGAAAATGAGGGATTCGAGATCCTTCCTAGGTGCCAAAAATGAGAAGGTGACTACCGAGATCCGTTCAGGCATCTTGCAAGCTTCTCTACTTGAACTGGGGCAGTCGTCTTCTCGAGAATAGTAGGTGTCTGCAAAAAAGGTCGCACAAGTATGGTGGTGGTGTTTTGTCTCAGTTTAAGACCAGAAATTGTTTGAAGGGGTTATAGAGGTAGTCGTAGTCTCCTTACTAGGATATCCTAGTGCATTATGTAGGAACCGGATACCAGGGCATCCTAGCTGGACCTTTATAGAGTTATGGCTTCAATCAAAGATTTGGGGAAATCCTAAACACGAAAATAGGGGAAGTCAGGATGTATAGGTCTTATTTCATCTCTGGATTCTAATATGAGTATTTATAGGAGGGATCGTGACCGAGGGAAAGAGAGGGAAATCGAAGGAAAATTAGTTTACTACAACTGAGTTTCTGTTTTATGTTGGAGGAGGAAGACATCGACTGGGTCGTTGATCTCAGATTTGGCGGTCACAAAGAGTGTGACACATCGAAGGGGTGTAGGTGTATCTCGCTAAAGTTTGATTACTAAAATCGATTTCCAAAACAGAAATATATGTAATTATTACCAATGAGTCCCTCTTTCTTCTACATTTTCTATAGGCTACTAGGAGCATCTTTTTGTTATGATATTTTGAGATAAACTCATTAATACCTTGTCGAACTTATGTCTATTTTTTGGGGATTTATTGGGTTAACTCTCATAGGCAAAACTTGCCCCTTTATGTATGCTTCAAAATAATTACCCACATCATTTGAAAAGTCTTTTGTTTCTCAAATTTTAGAGTTCTCTTAATTTTGTTGTTATCTTCAAGTATAGAAATAGTCAAATCAAAATATCCCTATTTGATACCCAAAACTTACATTGTAAACCATGGTCAGATAATTACTCCATTGATTATTGAAATCACCAATTATCATAGAATCTTTTGGGAACATGTCCATTATCCCATATTCTAGCTCTCTTATAATTGATAAAGTCATTATCATTTATTTATACATGAAATCTCTTATTTTCTAAACTTGTACCACAAGGACCTATTTGCAAAGCAAATGATCTCATAGGCTTCAACTAGGCCATGTGTTGAACCCATGCCACAAAGTGGTTTCAAGATAATTTTATTATTTTAATTTTCTTATCAAATCAAGTCTCATATTTTGATAGAATTCCAATTTTATGATATTTGAGGATTTTACAAGGGAAGTGGGGAGTAGGTGGGTGGTAGAGTGTGTAAGCCTAACATATGAAGTAGATGAGGGTTAAGAGAGTAGGCATGGCAGTGGATGGAAGTAAGGAGCCCCTAATAGTTGTGATTAAGCAGGAATGGAATGGGATGATGAAATTAGTGTAGTGTGATTTCAGCCTCATTGTGTTTGGTAACTTTTTGGCAATCAGATCGGACTATGTTTAATTTTAATTTGTAGATAAAACAAAGTATCTATCATATATAACATGACCTGATCCAGAGTAGGATTTGTAATCATACTCCAAGTAGGACTCATTTGGTCAAGTTTATGAGATAATAAAATCCCAAACGGACCTCGTTGGTCTCATTTCTACTTAACAACAGAGGATTTGATCCCAGATGAGTTGGCTGGAATTAGGTCCACTTAATGGCATGTGGTTCAAAAGGACAAGTGGTAATCCAAACTGGCCCGATTGCAATCCTATTTCAAACAGATATAGAAGGAACATGCATTATAGAGAATGTACAAAATGGGTGGCCGAGGAAATGGCTGTAGAAGTGAAAAGATGTGTGACAGTGGGAGCAGACGAGTCGGTGACTCGGGCTACATGTGAAACCCGCGTTCCACCACCCTACGTGTGCCCAGAATTACACTAAAATTTCAAAGCTCTTCGGGCCACTCAATAACGAAACAAATGAGATTGACCATAAAGAAAACAAGACTTCTTTAGGGCCTCGACCTCGGGGGCTGTTGTCATGGTTGTATAGCGAGGATAACATGTATGCGTTTGAAAGCTATCACTGGTGTCTGCAACCTTACGAGAACAGTCTGGTCATCTGCTAGCCGGCTAACTGATTTATTTCTCCGAGACCATAAGGAAGTGTAACAATGATACGTTAATAGACCACACATGCATCTATAGATAAACGATGCTTGTCGCCGGGTAGAAATGCATTCCCCTTGATTCTCTGCTCTAGTGGGTGCTCGAGCCTCGAGCTATTGACTAGGAGACCCATATTTGTCGGGATTAATTCAAATATATATATATATATATATATATATATATATATATATATATTCGTTATGAATGACATATGGACAGATCGCTACAAAACGAGGGCGGCGGACGGCAGTGCCCATACGCGTGACGCGCACGGTGGGTTTTGTGGACGCCTTTCGCGGGAACTAACTGGAAAATACTTAAAACTTCCCGCGTCCACTACTTAATCTTGTCGGTTTTATACAGCTAGAATGCATAAAAAATAGTATAATACGATCCCTACATCGTCAACGGCGTCGCAGATCAGTGACCGTAGCTGCATTGTGGACGATGACGACGAGAGGAAGCCATCACATGAACTTTATGGTTTCCAATTCGCATCTGCCAGGCGAAGGGAATTTTGTAATCTAAATGGGATTAACATAGCATATTACAATCTACAATCCTCATATATATTACATAGGGTTCCAACGTTCTTTTCGAATTTCGCTACTTGATTTGTATATATGTAGTAATGAGTAAGTTAAACGCGCTTACTATTATGCTATGGTATCGGGTAAGCAGAGCTGTGGTTTTGATTTCTCCAGTATATACTGACGAAGAGGCATCACCAACAACAAGATTCTTCACATCATCATTCTCCTTCCCAATGGGATTAACATACCATAATACAATATCACGATGGACAATCGTGGTGTATATTATATAAAGGGTCCAACATTCTTTAAAATTTCGCTACATGATTTTTAATCGTTTTAGAGTAAGATCGACGAGCTTGCTGTTATGTTAACGTATCGGGTAAGCCAGCTTGCAAGTTTTTAGTTTCACAAGTATAAACAAAGCAAGAGACATCGCCAACCGGCAACAACAAGATTCTTCACCTCATCATTCTCCTTCCCACTCGTAATGGTATGAATTATCGTTGCATGTGATGGAAACATGGTGATGATTAAGTTAATAGACAACACATGTAACTCGTTCAAATGGAAGAATAGCAATAATAAGTACTCGAGCTTTGCCGTCTGGTAGCCTTGCATTACTTTTGATTCCCAGCTCTTTCTGTGCTGGAGAGCTGTTGACTATGACATCTACATGTGTCGGGATTAGTCAAAGCCAATAACATCTACTAATACCCACAGAAGGCTCGCAGCTCATTATGCATCGTCATCTGAGAGACAACTAGAATACGTAAATTTTGCTAAATATATTCCCCAACATGAACGTGAGAAATGGTGCGCGTCCGACAGGCAACAGAGATTTAGTAAATCTCAATCGGTAGAACATTAGCGTTTGTCTGTCTCGCGGCTTCATTATGAAATTGTCTGATACCGCGTTATATCACGATCTCAATACCGTCGTGTTTACTTTGATGGAATCTGACATTTATTATACGACTTTGCTATTTGGTTTGTAGTTATAAAGTAAAAGTTAACGCGTTTGCAGTTTTGTTAAGGTCTCCGTAAGTTGGCCGGCGGTTATTATATCACGAGTGCAATCTGAAGAAGAGACATCACCAGCATCTGCATTAGTCAGCTCAGCATTCCAGTCCGTCATGCTTCAATGGCCGGGTCAGCCAGTCTCACCCAAGTAGTATTGGATGACACTACGTCCTTACCAGCCGTCGCATTAGAAGCAAAGTTCTGCAACACAACATACTGTCCTGCAAACAACACAGAAATGCCGTCCCAGGGATCTAGATGAACCGGAGGATTGGAAGACTGAGATGGACAAGAACACGCGTGACCAAACTAAGGAACAGGGTAGACAGTTGTACAGATGTCTAATGCAGATTAATTAAGACCAACAAGTTTAGAGCGGACAGATTGAAAAAAATCACAAAATGCTTTCAAGAGCTCTAACCTAAGGAACAGGGTAGACAGTTGTACAGATGTTATAGTAGTCCAACCGAGCATCTTTTTCTACTAGTGTGACAACATAAAGAACATATATAACTTGAACAGGAGCAAACAGCTGCACAAAAAAAAAATATAACTTGAACATATAGTCAGATTCGTTAAATTACACTATAATATAGTCTAAAATCGTTAACTTATCTACTAGGTATTTTACTTGATTTTTTATTATAATCTCTAACTATTTATTATATTTTCATTTCTAATTATCTAATGTCATCTAATTTTGTCATTTTTATATCTATAGGAAATAATCTTTAAACTCTCACTATTACATTTCATTATTTACAGGTAACTAATTAGAAATAATTAAAAGTATGGAGAAGTAAGAACACAAGGAAAAGGAGAATATCACCTAAAATGGATGTTGTTACAACCACTAATTAAATACGTGTAATTAGCCAAAAGTAGAAGAAGTCACTAGAAATCTCGGTATACAGTAAGAGAAGACGACTGAGAGGGATATGTAATTCTACAGGGCGATTCAGGAATCTCCGTATGCGGCGCAACTAGTTTTGTGTCATCCATATTGGACCTTGTCACACAAGTTCGTGGCGTTAGTCGCCAGTTGATGTTCCCCCGGCCCCGGTTGACGAAACTGTAGCTTTACGACCGAGCGCATATATGCGGGCCCCGTTTGTGAGAGTTGATCCCCTTTTTTTTCCACGAAGGTAAGTAAAGAGTCCACAACGTGCTTACGTATACGATTACATACTCGGAGCTCCCATCCCAGTATATATGCGCCCTAGCCTCCTCGTCATACGGACCACCCACACACGTCCTAGTTGGCTGGTTCAGACTCCCTATCCTCCTTTTACTTGAGTCACGTCCAGCTGGACAGGAAGCTAGCTAGCTATGGACGTACCACGGTGGAGTCCTAACCCAAGTCCGCTGCGACCAGGGACAAGTCAGCCTATCCCCACTAAGGTACCCATCGCGTCGTCCTCCTTGCGTAGCGAGGATGGATCTATGACCTTTCCGTTCAGCACCGGCGCAGGGTCGTTCGGACCCAACGACCACGACGGCGTCGAGATCACGGTGGCGAGTAAGGCGCCGATGATCTCGTCGGCGTCCCAGAACAGCCAAGACGGATCCATGACCTTCCCGTTCAGCGCTGGTGTTGGTTCCTTCGGGCCTGGTGCTGAAGGCATATCCGTTGAATACGGAGGTGCAGGTCATGGCCACCTCGCCTCGGCGTCTCGCAAGAGTGTTGGACTTGGAGAAGATGAGGGCGGGGCGTCACTGACATGGGAGGACCTGTGGGTCGTTGCGCCAGACAGGAACGGAGGTAGGAAGGCGATATTGAAGGGGCTGACGGGGTATGCTAGGCCTGGCGAGGTGCTTGCTATCATGGGACCATCAGGATGCGGAAAATCAACGCTCCTGGACACATTGGCAGGTAAGAAACCAGTACGGTTCCGCAATTACGACTGATTTGGCATCTGGGATAGAGAGATATCTAGTAATAACTATTGAATCTGACTGATGATCTTTGTGTTCGAACTTATGCTGCAGGTCGGTTGGCCTCAGACGTACGGCAATCCGGCAAGATCCTCGTCAACGGCCGCCGCCAGAGGTTATCTTTCGGGACTTCGTCGTACGTGACCCAAGACGACATCCTGATGACCACCCTGACGGTCCGCGAGGCGGTGCACTACTCAGCCCTCCTGCAGCTCCCTCCGTCGATGTCCACGTATGAGAAGGCGGACCGAGCGGACGAGACCATCCGAGAGATGGGGTTGGCAGACGCGGCGGATACCAGGATCGGCGGGTGGGCCGTCAAGGGTCTCAGCGGTGGGCA
This sequence comes from Alisma plantago-aquatica, assembly GCA_963693085.1. Classification (NCBI taxonomy): domain Eukaryota; kingdom Viridiplantae; phylum Streptophyta; class Magnoliopsida; order Alismatales; family Alismataceae; genus Alisma; species Alisma plantago-aquatica. The sequence goes on along the minus strand of OY856410.1, from coordinate 428,084,372 downwards.
GAAGAGGAGGGTCAGCATCTGTATTGAGATACTCACAAGGCCGAAACTTCTGTTCCTTGACGAGCCCACCAGCGGGCTTGACAGCGCCGCCGCATACCACGTCGTAGGGAGGATCGTGAGACTGGCCAGAAGGGAAGGGATGACCGTCATCGCATCGGTTCACCAGCCTGGGAGCGAGGTCTTCGTGCTTTTCAGCAATCTTTGCCTTCTCGCCTACGGGAAGACTGTTTACTTTGGGGAACCATCTGCTGCCAGCCAGGTATACTTGATTATACTATATTAATAAGTCTTCACTTGATTGGACAATTAGTGTATGCACGTGACTTACTTTTGTTATCTAATCTCCGCCTACTAACTACTTCTCAATGATCGATGCAGTTCTTCGACCAGAATGGATTCCCTTGCCCTTCAATGACCAACCCATCGGATCACTACCTGAGAACCATTAACAAGGACTTTGACAAGGTAAGAAGCAAGATTTTATCTTATGAGCCATTGCTTCCAGTTGTTCACGCTATCTTATGGATTTCTTGCTAAACGAACGAAACCATGATTCAGGTTATCGAGGAAGACACCGAATCTAAAGGCGCGATGACGGTTGCTCAAGCCATTGACGTGCTGACAAAGTCCTACCAGTCCTCCGACGCACACACCCACGTCAAGAACACCATCTCAAGGATCTGCAATCAGGAGGGAGCCATGGTGAAGAGGAGGGACCAGGCCAGCTTCTTAACACAATCCTTGATCTTGACCCGACGTTCGTTCGTCAACATGTACAGAGACCTTGGATACTACTGGCTTCGGTTTGCAATCTACATCGCGCTCTGCCTATGCCTCGGTACCATCTTCTACAACATCGGCCACACCTACGGGTCCATCCAAGCGAGAGGGTCCGTGCTTATGTTCACAGCAGCCTTCCTCACCTTCATGGCAATCGGTGGGTTCCCTTCTTTCGTCGAGGACATGAAGATCTTTGGTCGGGAGCGGCTCAATGGCCACTACAGTGTCTCCTCCTTCGTGATTGCCAATACTGTCTCCTCGGCACCTTACCTCGCACTCATCTCCGTCATCCCTGGTGCCATGGCTTACTACCTGATCCACCTCCAGAAGAGCTTTGACCACTTCGTCTACTTCGCACTTGTCCTCTTCACTTGCATGATGCTGGTGGAGAGTCTCATGATGATCGTCGCTGCGGTTGTCCCGGACTTTCTCATGGGTATCATCACTGGCGCCGGGATCCAGGGTGTCATGATGCTCAACGGTGGCTTCTTCCGTCTGCCCCGTGACTTGCCCAACCCCTTCTGGAAGTACCCCATGTTCTATATATCGTTCCACCGATATGCCAACCAGGGTTTCTTCAAGAACGAGTTCCTTGGGCTCACGTTCCCCAACCAGATCGCTGGAGGTCCACCAACCATCCAAGGGAGGGAAATCTTGACCGATGTATGGCAGGTGAATATGAGCTACTCCAAATGGGTCGATCTCGCTGTGCTTCTCTCCATGGTCGTTCTGTACCGGTTTCTTTTTCTCGCAATAATTAAGGGAACAGAGAAGATTAAACCCATGATAAGGCGGATGATGGACCGGGGCTCCAACAACAAGGGCGGCGTCCTGCTCGTAGACGAGCAACCACAAGCGTCCCCACCTCATAAATTATAGTAGTTTATCATCATCACTAGATCACCTACTCCGCCTGGTATATTTCAGTTTTACATGCAGGTGTTCATTGTAATGAACACTGTTGTAAGTTACCCGATCTATGATTGTAAGTTCTCGCGATTCAACCTGTGGTTGAATTTGCATGTGCAGTTTGTATTATCACGCGATCTATGATTGTAAGTTATCGCGATTCAACCTGTGGTTGAATTTGCATTTGCACTTTTTATTATCATACCGGTTTCGGATAATCAATCAATATTGCAAGTTTAAACTATTACGTATCGGTTGGTTTCACATGTGCTTGTGTAGGGTGAGCAGAATTTGATTTTTAACCGAATAATTTGATTAATAACTAATTAACTGAATGGTTAATTTCAATTGGACAATTTAGTTAGTTCAATTAATTTGATCAATTTATTTTGGTTAACTGTTAAATGATTAATTTATTAGTTAAAAATATTTTCTATTTGGTTAACTAAATTGTCACAAATTATTGAAAAAAATTATCCTTCACACACATATATATACATATATAGTTGTACTTTTATTTCAAAAAAAAAAACTATATACATAAATAGTAAACACGTTTTGATGTACTATATAGCGTTATATTTATATGCAATAATACTATAATATAACAATGGTTCATAATTTTACAAGTATTTTCTTAAATATTATTCAAAGAGTTTTATTTGATTAACCAAGTTAACTGACCGAATTAACCATTAAACAATTAACTATAACCGAATTAATCGATACTAACTTGGTTAGGTTAATGGTTAAAATCTCAAACTGTAAATTAACTAGTTAACTGAACTAAATTAATTGTAACCACCAAATTAACCGAATACTCACCCCTATGTTGTGGTAGGATTAGCTGTATTAATATGTAACTCTTTTTTTGGGGGAAGGGGGGGGGGGTGGGGTAAAAGGAGACTCTTGATTCATCCAGCTCTCCTTGTGTAGTGCTTAGGTCTAACTTACTTACATTACACCTGGACAAAGTAGATCATCTACCATAAATAAAGAGAAAGGGGAGGGAGTGACCCATACGGTCGAGGGCAGGGGTCCTTGTAAATAAGGCCCTCAAAGGAATTTTTGAGATGATGTTTTTCTAGAGTGTCCCTAAAGTGTTCCATTTCCGATCTACTTTAGTGATCTAGACTTCCTCCAATTTTTCCAAACCAATCTTTATTTTTCGTACCCAAGGTTGTAGCCTGGGGAAAAGATTTGGTATTCCTTCAATGGCTTCATTGGCCTTACTACTATCTATTTCTATTTTAGCCTCACTGAACTGCCTCTCATGCATCATTGTCATAGCAAGAGCAATTTCTCTTATTTCCGCTTCTAAAATTGATCTTACTTTTACTGTCATGGCCATACCTCCTTGTCATCTCCCCTCCCTGTCCAGTGTGGTTACGGCTATTGCTGCGCGATCACATTTAATAGCCGCATCTCTATGTTATAACCTTGAAGTGGGAATGAAATGTTTTACCCATAGGTAACACTGATCAACATAAAACTACTACGAAATTGAGCTTTCAAATCTCCAAATTTAATTATGATAAACAATGAAATATGGATTTGAATATAATAATCCATATTAAAATGTGATATCCTATATGAATGATTTATCATGTCTGAGTTATCGTAAACTTGGACATTCAATCATTATATTTTGGTGACGATAGATTGGCCAAAATAGACTTGAAAATTAAAAGCCATATTCAAATATGCTACTCTATATAAGTACTTCTTTCTATAATTTTCATAAGTATCTTAAAAATTCAAACATTTTTAACATTTTATTCAATTAGTTCTTGTCCTATGAAATCCAGTCTTGTTGGTCATATTAGTTCTTCATTTTGAAATGGCATGTGTTCAAACCAAATCCAACTACTTGAATGATTCTCATATCAAATACAACTATTGGCATACCATGTGAAGCGAACTACTAAATTGCTTTGTATAGTCTTATTCTATAATGAATTTTGGGAAATCATATCTCCTATTGTATGACCAACTATATATGATGAAAAGGAGACTACTATTGTACAATCCATGACTTTTTTTCCTAGCATATTCTCGGTCCAAATGGACACTTGTCTAACAACCCAAAACATTACCCAGTTGTATAAGAGATGCATTCCAAAAAGCAAGAGTTTAGGATATGTGCATTCTCAAAGTAACTCATACATTCTCACGTGGACATGTATAGTAAAATTTGCAAATTATTGTATATTGGAATTGCAATTTGAATTACACATCCTAAATTACATAGTACAGAAAAGGGATCTATAACTAAATACACACCCACAAAACATCTTCACAAAACCCTTTCATATATTCAATCCATTACTACTTTGAACAAAAGATCATATGATCATAAATATATCATCACAAATATGTTGAGTACATGACATTTTATGTGTTATGACAAATTTCTAAAAGCCAAATGCTTGTCACATATGTATATATGAATAAGAAAAGGCACTATAAGAACATTTCTACAATTTAAATTAAAAGAAATGTATTTCCTAATATTCTAATTTCATTGTACTATATCTAGAGACGAATGCCAAACAAAATCAGTTGGAGGCACCAACAATGCTTAGAATATGCAAGACCTATAGAACCTTTCATGACCACGTGCTTAATTACAGTTTAATAATCTATATAATGCATATATCTATCCCAGTGTAACTTTAGTGAAATTTTAAAGTAATGTTCTTAATTTTAATTCACTATATATAAACTAGAATTATGAAGTAAGGATATACATAAAAAAAAAACAAACACACCATTATTGAGTATGTATCATATGTAATAAATGTAATAGTATAAGTCATGAGTCTACATATTTGCAATTATCCCAAGAACTAAACCTATTCAATATAAATGATATCATTGCAAAAATTCATATCAATATGGACAAAAAAAGATGGACAATGTAATATATATACAACAACTATATGTGGGTAATAAAAAATTACTAGCATAACATGTCCTACAAATAGGGTGTTACACAACTATACATAGTTTATTAATCTCATAACATGTCTATCATGAAACCATTCATTGCTCCAATTCTCACTCTTAATGGCTAAACATCCAAAGGCAAGAGGACTAGGGTGTCTGGTCCTAGATTGATAAAAAATATTCCACACAAGCAATATATATGAATGGAAAAATAGAATAAACATAGATAACAAGATATATTATGGAGATAAAGACATGTACCCAATTCTATTGCAAGGATATCTAATTTTTATAGTTTAATAGAGTCACATAAATGTTTGATTAACATAATATATTAATGGTGAAGCATTAAGTACGTCATTTAAAGATATATAAGCATAATTTAAGATTATTATTAAAGTTGCTTGGCTAGAAACATTCTAATAAGAAAGAAGAAGGAATAAGGTGAGAAAAGCTTAAATGACATTCATTTATGAAAATCATACCTTAGGTTCATTTTCCATTATTCCAACATCAATATTAGGCCTTTACACAACTTCAAAGGAAAGGGTCTGCAAAAGGTATTTGAGTCTATAAGACTAATGTCACCCTAGTTATACATGAGGGCCTCAAGACCAAACTGGAGCTAACTCAATTTGAACATGTTTTGCACCCTTGCCATGGGAATAGAGGAGGGTACACTTAGTTACATAATGAATTTCTCTTTATTAGGTCCAAGGTTTGTCAATATAGTATAATAAAACATAAAAGTTGTAGTGGTAGGTGCAATATCTCAAACAAGTAACTAAGTAGTTAAGCATTATAAGGTCATACATACAAACAAGTCAATATCATAGTAGTATCAAGAGATCAAACTTACCTTACACAACCACTATCCAAATGATAACGTCATCACTCAAAACCACACGATAACAACTATTAACAACAAATTACCAAAAACCACTAAAAATTGAAACCATTTAAACAAGAAGTCCACTTCCAGGAACTTTTCACTAAAAGGCCCAAGGCCATATTTACATATGCATCATTGTCAGCTTATACATACATCATTCCTTCATATAACAAGGATATGAGACAGTAGTTGCTTTACCAAAAACGTACACAAAAGCAACATCATACATCAAGGCATTTCTAGCCAAAATCTCAGATCAATCATGAAACCCGATATAAAAACTATCTCCCAAGGACTTGAGAGTAAAGGAATGACACATAGGACTCTATTCTAGTAGACACATAACAACACACTCAACCTGAGCTGTTACTATTATTCCTATTACTACTACTTGTTCTCTGCTACACGATCCCTACCTTCTGGTGCACATCTACCTAAAAAATTGTGGAACCCACGGGGTGAGACAACATGTCCCAGCGAGTGATATAACTCTCCGCTAACATTATTGTTTTGATAGTTAAACTTTTATGAACGAGAGCAGGAGAAAACTTTATTGAAATAAACAAGTACAACTGTTGATTATATGTAGAGCATGGCAATCTTATCATCTTATTAACTTAGATATCTACACATGGAAGTAGATCATTTATTAACTTTTAAAAGGAATATAAAGAACATGTATAACTGTTATAAACTAAACATTATAAAAGAAAATCAAGGATTCAACCAATGTTTCCATGTTTGATCCTTAAACAAATACACTATATGGTTGGTTACATCTTCAATCAATCATATGCCATGTGGAGATGAGAATATACCTTTCATTTCCAACTGACCACTGCCTCACCTCATCAGTGACATAAAGGTCTATGGTAAAGTTGGAATCCACGACCTCATCTTCATCAGTCAGTATGAGAGTGGCAGTGACATATGAGTTAATCTGCATTATAGCTAGCCTGGCATGTAGAGGCCCTTCACAATAGAGAAACAACGCGTAGCATGTTCTCTATTCAGGATGTGACCTCCTTCCATCATTCCTGCTTTGTATGTATTGAATCATGGCCTACAACAATACTTGTTACAACCCCAGTTTTGGGTTCATTTGGTGGGAAATGTGATTCCTCATATTAAAGATATTTGGACAAATAAAGATATGATTTGTTTTAAATTAATGGATTTTGTTTACAATATCCTTGATGATTGTTTTGTGTGGGCTTTATTGGTTATTGGTCCCAATAACAAGGAAGAGACAAAAAGGAACTCCACTATTAATAAAAATTGGAGAAAAAGAATGTAGAAACCTCTAGAAGGCAGAAATATATAATCCAAAGGTGGATTTCATACCTCTTGGGTTAATTGGGTTCCAAGGAGTCCAAAGTTGCAAAAAGAACGCAATAAGAAAAGAAAAGATCAATTAAGTATTTCTTTATTAAGAAAGAAATTGAAAACAATGATCAAATGTGGGAAATAAGTGGAAAGAAGTATAATTGAATTATCCTTGGTGGATTTTTGTATCCAAAGGATTTCTAAGGTTAAAAGGAATGCCAATGAGAAAAATAAAAAGAAATAAAAAGAGAAATCCTCAAAAAGAGATATTAATAAGAAATAAACAAGATAATGTGAAATAATGAATATTGATGCATCTAGAAGGATAATAAGTATCCTTATGAAGGAATTTCGAAATCTTTGAGTTTCTTGGGATCCAAGGCATCCCAATGAAGGAAAAGAAAGAGAAAATACCTATAATAGAAAATAAGAAGATAATGTGAATACATAATTAATGGATTATGTGGTATTGTTAAAAAGGAGGTGTTTTCTACTAAAGGAAAATATATTTTTGTGGCCAATGAATTTAAAGGCAAGAATATAGAGAGTAAGGGAGAGGATTTTCATATTCCTAAATATCCAAGTAATAAAGAATATCAAAGGGATAGTGAGGAGAGAGGAAACTTGCTTCTTCATGAAGGAATTGGATTCCTATTAGAAAGGAATGTGGTTGCTTCATAGGCAAGCAGTCTGGGGCAACGATACTCTCCCCTATAAAAGCGGTAGAGGCCAGGGTCAAGTTCCAGAGAGATCCCACATCTCCCACTCTCTTCCTCATCTTCTTCTTCTTATTCTTCTCTCTAAACCCTAAGACAGAGAAGTGACGTGATCCTTGGAGCAAGGAGGAGCCATAGATGAGTGTATGAAGAAGGCACGAAGCTACGCCAAAGATATGGGGTGTCGACTTCCTTTCCCTTTACTCCCAACCTTGCTCAAAGCTTGTGGAAGACCTGTAAGGTCCGCCTCTTGGGATGCCACTGCTGGCCCAGCTGCGGGCACCTCAGCCGCAGCTGGGTGGCGCCCAAGGTGTGGCGGGGCACGACGGAGCTAGTCCGTTGAGGGGTGGCTGTCGTTGGACCCTGGGAAGGAGGGAAAAGCTCCCTATGATCGGACCAGGTTGACGAACAACAGGGATCACGAGGTAGATGATGAACCAGGAGGCATTAGACGCTTCTACCCCTCCGCGGGCTGAAGTGTTGCTCACTCGCGTGGGGGCAGTTTTGTAATTCAGTTATGATTTCAACTTACAAGGCAACGTTGCATGGAGCAGGCTACGTGGCACCTCCCTATTGGCCCAAAGTAAGTCAATTTGGCATAATTCATATCTAATTAACTGTAGCTCTGATGGATACACATAATATATGGATTTTGCTCAGAAAAATGAGAGGAATTCAATAAAAATATATTTGAAACCTAATTCCTCTTGCAATTTTAAAAGTAGTGTAACTTATCAACTTTAATGAATTAAAGATTAAGAAACCCTATTTTGAGATGATTAATGTGTTTAGTAGGGTTTAATGGAGGATTAAAGTTGATATTATACTGTTAATCATGAAAAGATACATTAAGATAAAAAATGATGAACATTTCACGTAATTAGTTTAATTTAGAGTTTCATGCGCATAAATATGCTTTAATGGGCCTTGAAACCCTCATATGAGTAAATGTGACTCGTAATGGATTTAATTATTCAAAATCGTGAATAAAGTTAAGATATAATGTTTCTAAACTATTTTTAGTATAAAGGTTCCTAATTGTGGATAAATACCCTTAATGTAGGAATTAGGGTTTTTCTAATGAATAAAGGAAGAATTAATGGCAAATTGAGTCCATATGTGAATTAGACTATAATAAACTTTGAATTGATGATAAAGGGGCATAATGATGTTGTCATGGATTAAAAGGATAAAAATGGTGGCTTAATGGACTTAATTGATGATTAGTTGTGTTGTTTCTGAAATTAAGGTTATATGTTGTTAAAAGGTAACCTTAATAACTTTCGTTAAGGATGGATGAGAAATTAGGGTTTAAAAGAGTAAAATGAAGTAAAAACCCTAATTGCAAAGTAAACCCTAAAAGAGGTAGAAATCCTAAAAAGGAATAGAAACCTTAAGTAGCAAGATGGTTTGAATAGATTTTGATAAAAAGGAATTGGATGTGATTTCAAGATTCTTGTACTTGCTTGATTGGATTTCACTTCTTGGTTGATTCTGTCTCAAATCTGCCTGACAGGTATGTGGTTACACTTATAAATATCTCAAATTAGTTTTTTGAGGTTTTCTGAAGTTTTCCTCGATGACTTGAATTAAACTGTTGGATGAATTTAATTCATGCAAACTATAATGTGGATATGACTCTCACTTAAGATATGTGCCTACTCCCTCAGATCCTAGTCCCCTCTGTGGCTTAATAGTTTGACCTAGTACATGGATACCTATGTGATAGGTCCATCAGGTCATTGGATGACTTAGTACATGGCTACCAATGGGGTAGGTCCATCAAGTCACCTTGAGTCAGGGATTGGGCTACCTATGGGTAGTGCCATGCGACTCTTCAGCACACCATGAGTTAGGGATTGGGCTACCTATGGGTAGTGCCATGCGACTCAACCCTAGATATTGATCTACCTATTAGGTAGGATCATGCGGGGTTTAATGGGGATCTACCATGATGAAGGTAGTATCCATGTCCACTTCAAGGACAACACAGAGATAGGGGATATGTAAGGAATGAGTTGTATTTCTTAAGACATAATCTTGGTTGTTAAATGTAATTGGCTGTTACATTGTTATCATAGTTATACAATTATTGTTTCTCCCACACACCAACTTTATGCTGACTGACATTTTCTTTGTCAGCATTTTAGGTACACGTGAAAAGAACAAACAGTAAAGTGGCATATGTGGAATTAAATAAAGATTAATGATCAAGGGGGATTAGTTAGAATATGCTCTCATATGGATAGAAGTTTAGTAATCTCCGTTTTTCAAAAGTATGTAAAAAGTTTTAATTTATACCAAATTTCAGTATAGTTGGTAGAATTTGATAATTGTTATTGATTATTTGTCGAACCTTTGATCCTATTAAATGGGATAATGGCTCTAACCTTCTGGTCTCCCTTAATTGGGGGTTACCGGGAGGCGGGGTCATTACATTTGGTATCAGAGCATGGGTTCCTCATTTAATCTGTAATAATTATTAAATTTTACAAACTCTGTAGAACCCAAGGGAGTTATTAGAGGAATTTCTGAAAGAGAGAGGTGTCTAGAAAAGGATCACACCCCAGGGCTGGCAAGATTTTCCTCCGCACTGCTAGTCAGAATACGAGGACTCCCGGATCCGTGTGACTGCCTGGCCAAAGTCTCGGGATTTGACTCGAAATAAGATACCTTTAGGACTCTCTCATCTTGTTCATCGCTTCTCAACTCAAATGTTGTTAAGGATTATAATGATTAGGGTTTTCTCTCTTTTCCTCACCCTCTTGAGGTATGGGTAAGGTTGATAAGGTTTAAGGAATCCTCCACCAAAATAATAAAAGCATGTAAATAAGATGTCATTGACATAAGATTAATAGTTTAATCATAAATTCAAGAAATGATACATGCTTAGGTCATATGACATAAGTTGTCATGCCCTCAGGAGAGACCTAAGGCTAGACCTTCTCGTCAAGAGGATAAGTAAAGAGAGTTAGTCTTGGAGGTACAGATCTCCATCACAAGTGAAGACCTGGCACATCCTCTGAGGATGGTGTTAACCCTAACCCTAAGTGAAGGTTAAAGAGAGAGATGACATGATGAAGTGTTTGGATAGACATGCCTTGGATTCCATATGAGCCATGAGGGATTGGATGACCGAGTACCTTTGGCGACTCAACCCTGGGGAGGGTCATGCATGTTAGAGTGAAGGATAACTCCTTCATTGATGAGGTTAGAGAAGAACCTATGGAAACCCCATGAGCTTATATGAGCATGTCATAGTAGTCACCCATAATACGTCAGTAGTGCGAGTAGTAGCACTACTACAGAAACGGCCTTTGGCGTCGGTCGTTTAACCCCATTTGGCGTCGATTTCTGACCGACGCCTATGTGGGCGCCGCTAAAGGTCGAACACTTTGGCGTCGTTTTTTTAACCGACGCCTATTTGTTCTATAGGCGTTGGTTGTTTAGTAAATAACCGCCGCCAAAAGTGTTCGCGCCACAGAAAATGGCGTCATCTAGGGCACTTTGTGCGTCGATTATTTACTAAACAACCGACGCCTATATAGAATATAGCGTCGGTGTTTTAGTAGATAACTGACACATAAAGTGCCCTAGATGACGCCATTTTCTGTGGCGTGAACACTTTTGGCGTCGGTTATATACTAAAACACCGACGCCTGTACTTCAAGACGACACGGCCGTGCTTCCCTGCACGGCCGTGTTTAGTACTATAGGCGTCGGTTTTATATGAATTACCGACGCCTTTTCCACCACGGCCGTGCTATCCTGCACGGTCGGGTTGTTTGTACTATTAGGCGTTGGTTTTTATCAAATAACCGACGCTGTATGTCTTTGCTGACGGTTTTCTATAAATAACCGACGCCTATTTATATATATATTTTTTTCATACCAGTTTGCAGGCCTGCTGTGGCTGGTCAGCAGGATGAGAACCTGCAGTTCAGTTTTCTGAACTGTAGGTTTACGACATCCATTGATATCAGCCTACAAACAGGCCGCAAACCTGCAAAAGTCACAAGGAAAATTCTACACAAGTACATACATTCAGACATCAATTCAATTCTCACATTCACACATATAGAAACATTCAAATACATGTATTAACATTCAGAAATATTCATTTACAAAGTATCATTCATTATCGCTATCAACATCCCAATTATATCTTACAGTTGCCACTGCTTATATGGCTTTTGCCCATTCTTCTCTTACTTCATTTAATGCTTCCATCGTATATGGAGCATGTATATTTTTTAAGCGTTTACCTGTAGTGTTGTCAATTTTAAACACCTGCAAAGAGAATGATGTATATATATAAGTAATAATATAAAAATAAGATAAGATTGATATATTTCATACTAACTAATGAGACTATATATAATACCTCATGTATGGTATCGATGTCCAATGCGGCATATTTGATAATCATCTGCATAAATCGCATCACATAGTATGCGCATGCCCAGCCATTGTCTTGTGTAGCACACTATAAATTGAAACATACAAAATAATACAACTAAGCACAATTCACATCAATAATATATATATTCGAGTCGGGAACTTACTTGTACGTTCTGCCAATTTATTGGCTGGTTCTTTTTCCTTGGGACCGTTCCTCCAGCCTTTTTGAATGCATCTAAACCCCTACATGTTAATATAACACAATAAATTGCATAAGTAAATAGTAATGTAATAAAAGATGTTAACGGATATAAAAATGAAATATTTCTCACCAGAATAATGGCATTCTCATTACGTGTCCAATTTTAGTGTTCAATGTACTCCCCGCAAGATCTAGATAATAAACAGTGAATGTCCCGGGGACAATAACTAGTAACTCCCAATATCTACAGCTAGAAGTAAGAAGTTAACAATTAATAACTAAAAATGCAAAATAAAAATGGAATTTTCTTAAGTCCAAATTATAAATAAAGTAAACTTACTTGACATTGAATGGAGCTATTATTATCGTCTTCTTTTGCTGACCAAAAATTGTAAGAGCATCTATACAGTATTGTTGAACATTATTAGGGTCTTTAGCTACCAAACTAATCAATGATGGAATCAAAAATCCCACATGATCAAATGCAAATTGTTTGCAATGATCTTCGACTAAGTAGCTGCAAAACATATAGGCGTATGCATTAATATATAAGAAACCAGATCACCGGATCTTACACAAGGTATATGGATGTATAAATAAGATCTCACCTTATCCATGTCTCTATCATTGATGTATTCAGCCAATCATACATAAATAGCTCAATAATATCTTGTATAAATAAAGAGCTATAGTATGATCGACCTGCATAATCTACATCTAAAGAAACTATTATAGGGCAATGTATATTATGTGCCCGTAGCCAACATGCCATTCCCCTACAAGCAGGACCTAACGGGTATGTTAGGTCAGTTGGAACCCAAGTTGGTAATGCGGGAAGTGGAGGTGGAGGCCTAGGTGCTCCTGGTGTCTTCTTTTTAACCTGTATATATAATTTCAGATCAGTTGACATCATATATACACATTAACAATCTAAATCAATGTAAATTTATCTTACAATATCAGTCGTGTAGACGACATCTACTTTGGGCCACAATATGACCCCGCCTTCTGCCTCACCAAGTGTATCTATATCTGGGTGGGCATATGGCAACACAACTTCCCTCCAATCGGGTAACACACGTAATGGGCCCACACGAACATAGCCCTGTGGCATTGGAGTCCCGTGAAACCTTTCCCCAGGAAGGGACGGGTAAGCTTGCGCCTCTGCAACAACATAGTCTTGTATTCTTAAGCGGCATGGCTTCAATGCCTACAAATTTACGTAAAGAATGTTATACATATATACATATAATCTTGAAAACATATCATCTTGAAAAGACTAGCTACAATGTCATAAACAATACTTACAACAGACGTGCTAGGCGATGGGTCTCCAGGATTACTCGCAGTCTGTGCATCAGGAGAAGAGTGGGTCGCCATAGGCTGATTGGAAGCCTGAGATGCCTGCCACCGCAGCAATTCTTCCTTGACCTTCTCAGCAACTACATCGTTGACCTTCTTAGGAACTAAATCCTCAACTCTCTTATTCTCCTATACATGGATAAAAGAAACATTAGCTTCTTATTAATGAATTTCCTTTTGCAGTAACATTCTAAAAAAAGAATAGGTTACCTCTTCTTGAGAAAGTCCCACTCTGGGTTTGCGCTGGGATGGCCCAAAGAATGCTTTGATGCCAACACCAGCGCCGACACCTCTAACACGTCCAGGATGCTCTGGGTTACCTAGAGCAACTGTCAATTCATCCCTTGTGCCCTGAGGGATGAACGTGCCTTGTTTCCTCTGCTCGTGCAGCTCCCGCTAATCACCATAAACAGAAATTGGTAAGTTAACACCACAAATAATCAATATTCAAACGATTTCTCTAAGAGTGTTATTTTACCATTTTTGCAGCCGCCTCAGCAGTTACAGGCTTCTTTATTTCACCCTTCTTGTTTTGCCTGCCAGCTATCCAGATATCATGGCGAGGCATGGGTGTGGCAGACTCCTGAGTAGGAGCAGACTCCTGAGTAGTCGCAGACTCCACCTGTAGTCTTTGGCGAACGCTTGCATAGCCTTTTGGACCCATAGTGTGGTCATGCACATTCAGTGCACGCCTTGCTTTTTGTGCGTCACTGAGGGCCTAGTTAGTATGCACATTAATGATTTGGTTAGTAGCACTAAATGCTAATCTTGAATAGGTGAATACAATGTATATTAATTAAATTGGGAGTGACGCCTAATACCTTGAATTCTTCAGATTTTCTTGAAGCAACAAAATTGTCCCAATCTTCTTTGTCCAAGAAGTTCCATTGTTCAAGGGCTGACTTCTTCTTCTTATCACCCTCTTTTATGTATTCTTTGTTCAGATTTGTCCTATAATTCCTAAGCATCTTTCCAGCGCGTTGCATCACATTTTTACGATGCAACTTCTCATACAATGCAAACAGATTCTGTAAAATAAAAATGTTATTAACTAGTATCCAAAATAGAATTGCAAATAATAGAATTTGTAATCTACAAAATAGAATTGCAAATAATAATAACTCACACATAAATCCTTCCATATCAAGTCTTTTTTCCCTTGAGGAACTTTATGCCAATTGTCATACTTAACACCACAATGGCTCCGAGTGGTACACCCAAGATAGTTTACAAAATTATTGCGGTTCACTCCAATTGGATTTCCTCCATTATCAAACTCCACCACCAATTTGGATCCACTACCACTTAGCGCTAATAACTTCTTCAACAGAGTGATGCCCCTTTTCTTGTTAAGTGTTTGGTGTTGCGCATCAAGTTGCTCCAGTGCTTCAGTGGGTACAGGTGCATCAACCTAAAATTTGACAAAAATAAAACACACTAAATTAGCCCAATATAGAAATATAGGATATATGACATAACTAGAAGATAATGAATTTTATAGAAATACAGGATATGTTTTTAGAACTTACATTAGTATCCTCGCCATGCTCGTCATGGACAGCATGCTCATCATGGACTTCATGCTCATCATGGACATCATGCTCATCATGGTCAGCCATCTGAAAATGTCATTTAAAATGCAAACATTTAGCATTTGTATTAACTAGAAAAAGGCAAACATTTAGCATTTGTATTAACTAGAAAAAGGCAAACATTTAGCATTTGTATTAACTAGAAAAAGGCAAACATTTAGCATTTATATTAACATACATGTCTCTAAAATTGTGATCTTTTATCAATTAACAATCCTTCATTGTGATCTCCGCGCACATATAAGTCATCATTAGCTTCAATATTTTGTGGAGTGGGCAACCCAACTGAGAATGGACTGGAGTCATCATACTTATCATAGTACTCTTCTTCATCTATAGGATCTTCAATGAACTGTCTTTTACCATGAAGAACAACCGACCATTTATCATTCGCAGGATCATCGATATAGAATATTTGTTTCGCCTGTGATGCCAATATGAATGGTTCACCCTTCTCGCCAATCTTTTCAAAGTTCACCAAAGTGAAACCCAATTCATCCACTATAACTCCTTTGGTGTTATCAACCCAATTACATTTAAAGAGCGGAATTTTGAAATCTATGTAGTCAAACTCCCAAATGTCCTCAATTACACCGTAATATGACATTTTAGCTTCACGTGGACTCTTATCCTTTGCACTTGCAAAGTACATAGTCGACGCTTGAAGAGTGACCCCACTATTTTGGACGACACTCTTATCATCTTGGCGCTTTGTGTAATATGTGAATCCATTAATGTCAAACCCTTCATAAGACATAACATTCGGTTTTGGTTTAAAGGCGAGGCATTTGATAGTTTCTGTAATATCATTTGGTGTTTGAGATAGTTGATGTAAGACTTTATCTTCAAACCACTTAGTAAAAGTCTTATTATGCTCTCTAGGAAGCCACATTGAACTTGCTCGAGGATGTTGTCTCTTTATGAAATTGGTATGTTCCTCGATATAAACACTCACTTCGTCCATATTGTGTAAAATATACAAGTGAGCTTGTTCCAACTGCTCACGGCTGATTACTTTCACCCGTGATCCCAAAATTCCTTTGCCCTCCTCAATATTCTTGTCATTATCAGGAGTGTCATTACCACTAAAAAAGTCATTGCAAAAATCCATAACCTCTCTCGCCACATAACCTTCAATAATACTCCCTTCAGGCCGATAACGGTTTCGAACATCACCTTTAAAAACGCTCATGTATCGTTCAAAGGGATACATCCAATGCAAGAAAACTGGTCCCAACATTTTCACTTCCCTAGTCAAGTGGACAACAAGATGTACCATGATATCAAAGAACGAAGGAGGGAAATACATCTCAAGCTGACATAGGGTAACAACCACTTCTCTTTGCAAATTATCGAGAGTATCAGGGTCAATAACTTTGCTGCATAGACTGTTGAAAAAGAAACAAAGTCTGGTAATTGCAAACCTTACATGCTTCGGCAATATAGATCGAATTGCCACGGGAAATATTTGTTGCATTAGAGTGTGACAATCATGAGATTTAAGACCTATCAACTTCAGATCTTTCATTGATACCAATCTACGGATGTTGGATGAGTAACCATGTGGCACCTTAACATTTACCAAGCATTCACAAAAAGTTTTCTTCTCCTTTCTAGACAACGTGTAACAAGCGGGAGGTAAGTATGTTCTTTTATTACCCATTTCACATAATTCTGTTAATTCTGACCTTATTCCCATTTCACGTAGGTCCAGTCTGGATTTTATCCCATCTTTAGTCTTACCTGGTATATTTAATAGAGTACCAATGATGCTATCACAGACATTTTTCTCAACGTGCATTACATCGATACAATGCGTGACTGTCAAAGAACTCTAATAAGGAAGATCCCAAAATATTGACTTCTTCTTGAATGAAGAATTGTCACTCCGTGTGGCCATACTACATTGTGATTTCTTACCAAATTCATTGACAATGTCTTTTACTCTTTCATTAACAACATCCCCTGGTATAGGTTTAGGTGCACTCCGTTCATCATTCCATCCATTGAATGCTTTGCGCTTCCTACGATACAGATGGAATTTTGAAAGAAACCTTCGATGACCAAGATATACAGTCTTGCCGCCATGTTTTAGTCTTATTGAATCAGTGTTTTCTTCACATATAGGACACGCTTTAGCTCCTTTGACACTATATCCAGACAAATTCCCATATGCTGGAAAGTCATTAATAGTGCAAAACAACATAGAGTGCAAACGAAATGTCTCTCTTGCTGAAGTATCATAGGTCATCACACCTTCAGCCCAAAGTTTCTTTAAGTCATCAATCAAAGGTTCAAGATAAACATCGATATCATTTCCGGGTTGTTTAGGGCCCGATATCAACAATGAAAACATAACATACTTATTTTTCATACACATCCAGGGAGGAAGATTGTATATAACAAGCATGACTGGCCAAGTGCTATGTTGGCTTCTCAATGTCCCGTACAGATTCATCCCATCTGTACAAAGCCCAAGTCTTAGATTCCTATCTTCTTCACCAAATTTAGGGTACAATAGATCAATCTTCTTCCACTGTGGGGAATCAGACGCATGTCGTAGGATCCCATCATTATTTTTCTTAACATCTGCATGCCACCTCAAATTCTTCGCATCTTTCGGATTTGCAAACAAGCGTTGAAACCGTGATATTATATGTAGATACCACAACACCTTGGCAGGAGAACCCGTTTTGGACTCCCCCGAAGTCGTCAATTTATACCGTGATGCACCACATTTTGGACAATCTTTCAAATCTACATAGTCCTTTTGAAATAATACACAATCATTCGGGCATGCGTGTATCTTCTTGGCCTCCATTCCCATTGGGCACAACATTTTCTTTACCTGGCATGTTGAGATTGGAAGCTCGTTTCCTTCAGGAAGAATTTCTTTCAACAAAGTCAACAATGAAGTGAAGCTTTTGTCACTCCATCTATTGTTAGCTTTCAACTTATACAATCTCAACACAGCGCTAAGCTTCGTAAACTTAGCACAGCCTGTGTATAACGGTATCTCAGCATCATGCAAAATGTTTGTAAAGATAGGAGGTGGATCGGTGTGCTCTACCCTACAACTATCCAGCATCGCATCAACAATGTCTGCTGGAACTGGTTCGTTCACATTTACATCATCGGAGGCAATTTCTTCTTCCACCCAAGCACTGCTATCGACATCTACTGGTTTCGATTTTGAAATCTCTCCATGCCAGTGCCATTATGTATAGCCTTGTACAATCCCGTTGCACATGACATGACTTTTGATTTCCTCACCAGTGTTGACTTTCAAGTTGTTACCGCAATGCCTACATGGACAGTAGAACCTATCTGTAGGTTTTTTCCTATGTTCCTCGGCAAATCTAATAAACTGATCAAGACCAGATATAAACTCTGGGGTGCAACGATTACGAATGGACATCCATGATCTATCCATTCTATGATCAGAGAAAACAAGTATATACTAGGAAACAAGTATATATTACGAAAAGATTAGGCAGCATTTCTCCGATGTTCTCTAAGTACATATGTACTTAGAGAACAAACGGGGAAATGCCAACAAACACATGTGATGTCATTCTTATATATAATAAATGTGTACCACCTATCCCATCC
Source organism: Alisma plantago-aquatica (assembly GCA_963693085.1). Classification (NCBI taxonomy): domain Eukaryota; kingdom Viridiplantae; phylum Streptophyta; class Magnoliopsida; order Alismatales; family Alismataceae; genus Alisma; species Alisma plantago-aquatica. Next base: position 428,065,631 of record OY856410.1, on the reverse strand, counting down.
TTGAACACCTAATCTCACTAGTAAGTGTATAATGTGTATTGGGTTTTTAAGAAAATTTCGGCAACATTTCCCCGCTGTTCTCTAAGTACATATGTACTTAGAGAACAAACGGGGAAATGCTACCAAAAGTTTCTCGAAAACCGAATACACATTATACACTTACATCCTAAGTGAGATTAGGTGTTCAAGAACAGTCCCAAACCGGGGACTATCCAAGATTTACTCCTAATGAGTCAATCTTGGACGGGTTTCTAGGCCAACAAACACAATAATAGATATTTACAATGAAGCCGGACTCCATACAAACAGTATATAATTTAGTGATTGTTCATTCTAATTTATACCAATGTACAAGTAATATAAAAAACAATGATTGTTCACATTCTAGGCCAACAAACACATGTGATGTCATTCTTATATATAATAAATGTGTACCACCTATCCCATCCTTGAACACCTAATCTCACTAGTAAGTGTATAATGTGTATTGGGTTTTCGAGAAAATTTCGGCAGCATTTCCCCGCTGTTCTCTAAGTACATATGTACTTAGAGAACAAATGGGGAAATGCTACCGAAATTTTCTCGAAATCCCAATACACATTATACACTTACATCCTAAGTGAGATTAGGTGTTCAAGAACAGTCCCAAACTGGGGACTATCCAAGATTTACTCCTAATGAGTAAATCTTGGACGGGTTTCTAGGCCAACAAACACAATAATAGATATCTACAATGAAGTCGGACTCCATACAAACATTATATAATTTAGTGATTGTTCATTCTAATTTATACTAATGTATAAGTAATATAAAAAACAATGATTGTTCACATTCTAGGCCAACAAACACATGTGATGTCATTCTTATATATAATAAATGTGTACCACCTATCCCATCCTTGAACACCTAATCTCACTAGTAAGTGTATAATGTGTATTGGGTTTTCGAGAAAATTTCGGCAGCATTTCCCCGTTGTTCTCTAAGTACATATGTACTTAGAGAACAAACGGGGAAATGCTGCCGAAATTTTCTCGAAAACCCAATACACATTATACACTTACATCCTAAGTGAGATTAGGTGTTCAAGAACAGTCCCAAACCGGGGACTATCCAAGATTTACTCCTAATGAGTAAATCTTGGATGGGTTTCTAGGCCAACAAACACAATAATAGATATGTACATGTTAGGGTTTCATCACAATTGATGTTAGGGTTTAAACAATGTTAGGGTTTAATCAAATCAAGTTAGGATGCTAGAATGGACAAGTTTAAATCAAATTAGGATTTAAATTAGGGTTCCAATAGGATTCAATTTAATTAATTTTTATGTGAAAGATGTAATATTATAATACATACAATGGCAATGAAATGAAACCCTAATTGTATTGGAACTCATAAAAGGATGTCTCAAAGGTTGAATATAATATATGCATCCTAAAAAAGGTATCACATCACAAATGTGCATTTCAATAATCATATTTTATTTCCTTCCAATTAGTGTGGGTGCCAAGTTTGGAATTGTTTTCTAATCATGGGTCCCTTAATTTTATTTAGGATAGAAGATAAAATCAAGGATATCAGATAGTATAAGGCGCACCCCAAATGTAGTAGGCACACCCACTACTACAGAAACCCTAACATTACACAGCTAGTTCACCTTATTTAACCCATGGATACTTCTAGTACTTATGTATTGGACTAACGATGCTTGATACTTAAACACTCAAACAGAGTTTGTATAGTGGCTTCAGATTCATGTACACATGTTTCACAACTCTTCCTCCTTTATATGTCTAACCTTAAGATTTTGATAGGTGAGGAGGTGGTATTAGTATATGTCTTGGTAGGTGGCATTATGTTGTAGATGTTTATTATCATATTGTCATGTTCTTATTGTAATTATCTAGAGAACTACACCTACCTATGTACAGAGTTGTATCCATTTAACTTCTCCATCTTTTTTTTTGTGAAAAACACTCAACTATTGATACCAAAAAAACTTTGGGCATTTACAGACAACACACCTGACCAAACGTAAAGAACAAAAGGAGAAAGTATCCCACACAGGGGATCAAAACATCTCCAAACAGCAAGACCATACATAACCAAGGAACAGGCTCATACACACAAAGAGAGCAGGAAAAAAAATACAGGGGATAGCTCATACATCAACCTAGATAGATAGCCCTGACACTAGCATTAAAACAACAGCAGAGTTAGGGCGTCAAACTAGAAAGAATGGTAGAGGAAGGGTTTGATGCTAGTACCTTGTGAGCAGCAGAGTTAGGGCGTGAGCAAGGAGACGCAGAGCAGCAACAAGGAGGAAGGAGCGGGCGGCAGCAGCGGCGACGCAGAGCAGCAGTAGGAGCAGGATCGTCGGTGAGCAGGAGCGGCAGCGAGTAGGCGGCGGCGGTGGCGGCGACGCAGAGCAACAACAGGCATAGGATTGTCGGCGAGTAGGAGCGGCGGCGAGCAGGTGTCCAACGGCGGCAGGAGCGGCGGTGAGCAGGAGTGGTGGCGGAGAAGGGGGCGCCGGAGAAGGGGAGCTGAAGAAGAAATCGCCGGAGAGAAATCGGCGGCAGCAGAGAAATAGGGAAATCACAATGAAACAGAAGAAAGGGGAAGAGTCGGGCGATCGAGGGTAATGAAGTTCCCAAATAGCGTCGGTTGTTTAAAACAACCGACGCCTAAACATCTTTAGCATTGGTTGTTTGAAAAAACTGACGTCCAATTGGACGATATTTTCATGAAATTATTTAGCGGGAACCACTTTCAGCGTCGGTTATACAAGGATAACCGACGCTGAAAGTGACACTTTTCGCGCAAATTTTCATCGCACATAGGCGTCGGTTTCTACGTATATAACCGACGCTGAAAATGACACTATGTTTTTGATCAAAATATGGATTTCGCGGGCGACTTTACGCGTCGGGTTGTTATAAACAACCGACGCTTAATACAAAGCGGTACCCGTGTCTTGGCTACAGACGTTGGATGACCTAGATGACCGACGTTGAATGTTATAGACGTCAGTTTTCCTAAATAACCGACGCCCAGAAAAGTGACACTGAATGTTGTTTCTGTAGTAGTGTAGGCTGAAACCCTGGCCAGGATAGCTATGGATAACCTTGAGCAAACATAAGCGTGAGCATAGGCTTCACCATGTAGAGGTATTCTTGTGAGCTTGATCCATCTTCATGGAGAGAGGACCTCTAATAGTGAAGCTGGTTGTAGGTTTAGCTCTAGAGACAGAGAGAGAGAGCAGGACCCTAAACAAGAAGGTTAGAAGCCTAGACTCTGAGATATGAGGAAAAGTAGGGAGTTGAGGATGATGCGACCTAAGTGGATGTTTGTGGTTGCCTCATGCTTGATCCCTAGAGGCTGATGATGTCCTAGTTGCCATGAGAGGAACCAAACCCTAAAGAGAGGATGAGTCTGTTGGTACCTCTGTACCTATGGTATACATGGGGAAGATGAGTTCCTTAAACCATGAAGATGTTTAGTAATAGGTTGTAAGGCTTATACCTTTTTGGTTGTCCTTGAGGAGGACTCCACTCTGAAGTGCTGCTCGAATAAAAGGATCATGGGAGTACATGACATACCTCGAACATGCTGGATTTTTAGTAAAGAGATTGAGCATGTAGTGGGATACCCAAAAGTGAACCTAGGCCTAAGAGGGGAAGTGGTGTACCTGATGCTCATGATAAGGTTTGAGTTCTATAGATTCGAGCGTGGTACTCCTCTTGTTTAGAGGAAAGAGAAACCCATTAAGTTAAGGTACGATGAACCCCTCATAGCTAAGTTGATGACATGGGAAAGTATGATCTTAATCCAATGTTGAGGACGAGAACATGTGTGACCTAGAATGGTTTAGTAGGTGGTCTACTTGTGCCTTAGTAGCTTGCTAGAGTTAAGCATGCTCATGTTGATGTAAAACCTAAACACCAGGATGTTTGTCGCCTTATTGTCAAGAGTTGTAGTTTCCTCCCATCTGAGGAGAGGGACCTTTTGGTAGGGTGTATACCAGTTTGGAGGGTTTTGAGGAAACCTAAAGAGGTCTCTTAGGATCTTCATAAGCTAAGTGAAAAGTACATGGTATGAGAATGAACCTGTAGACCCATAGATAACCATCTCTAAGTGCATGTGGATGTGTTACCATGGGGGTAACCAGTATGGGGCCTGACCAAGGTAGGCAGGTTGCCATGACCCTATGAAAGGATGGAAGTCAGCCCATGAATGCAGAGAGAGAGAGATGATGAAGGCTTGGGTAAGGTTCTAAGTACTATAATAGAATGCTAAGTCTATCCTAGGGTCAAGTAGGGATAAGACCGATGGAAGTAGGAGTTTCCTAATTCCCTAGTTGCACATGACCATAGGGTCAGGAGGTAACAACTATCATTATTTGAGGGCCATGGGTTCAGAGATTGATCACCTTCATGAACTCATGGGACCCAAATGGCAGATGAGTCGGGCACTCTCTGGATGCATGAGGGAAGAGGGATGACCCCAAAAGTGTTGGCACCCTATATACCTAGAGGAGATGATAAAGGATTGTGTGTGGACCCAAGTAGGTTCGAGACCAGTTTTCCATGAAAGTAACTTTGATAACAAGATGATTGTGATATAGAGGCATAAGCTGCACGTTTCAACTTAGATTTAAAGGTGCATTGGCAAGGTGGGATGTGCCATCTCTACTCTTGGAATAGGAAGAACTATGTATTTGGACTGCAGCCAAATGCTTATTTCCTCTTGTTATTGGAGTGAGAGATAGGAAAATACCCATGCCATACACCAAGGATAAAGATAATGTGAGCTGGAACATTGCTATGAGCTATGAGGACAGAGATGATAACATACCCTAGTGGAGTGAATGATACATGGATGGTTTACAAACTTTAAGAGAAACAAGGTAGTCGCCTTATGAGGATGTTTTATCATGAGCTATGAGTTATACAAGTTTGAGTCTGAAAAACCAAGAGAATAAGCTTAGAGTTTTCTTGATGAAGATAGACTTAGAGATGAGATGAGATAATAAGTGGATTGCATGGAGGTGTATGTATTCCACTTTACCTAACACCTAAGGATGTTAAGTGGTAATGGATGCTCTAGATAAGATACAACTCCCTAGTCGAGATGGAGACTAGAAGAGGTTGTTAGGTTGACCTTCAGTTGGAAAAGAGATAAGTTTGGCTAACACTCAGAGGTAACAATAACGGTTGATCAAGTTAATGGTTGTTTGGTTAGCCAGCTTAGTCCTTGATGCAATGAAAGGTTGGTAGTAGAACCTCAGATGCACTTCTTTGAAAAGGAAAGTGATGAAACCCCGATTAGAGTAGTTTAAGGTTTCTGAGGAATCGATCTTAAGGAATCATGACAATACATGGGGTCATGATTTAAGATTACCATATACCATGGTACTACCAAGATGATAAGTGACAATAGTACTTTGGATGCCTAAGATGAAGTTTCATGTAGCATGTGGCCATGCAAGCTAGGAGGTGAAGGACAAACACCAATAACCCAGTGCATGGATATAAAGTATAAAGAGTTCCCGAGAGGGAATGGGAGTTCATCACTATGGATGTTGTGGTAAGTCTCCCCTAGACAAAGGAAGGTCAAGATGCAATATGGGTTATGGTAGATCGCCTTACCTAGAAGACATGAGAAAGAAAGAGTATTGTCAAGGGACAGATCCGGTTGAACTACATATTAGAGAGATGGTTCAACTACACCATGATGCGAGTTCAAAAGTTCTTGAGTATAACCTAAAGGTTCTCTTCCATAAGGTGGAAGTAGGTACATGAAGAACTCGATGTTAGTGCCGCTTATCACCCCTAACTAATGATTAGTGTGATCCAGACAAGAGGGTCTGATGAGAGAAAATGTGCTCATTTAGCATGATACATGGAGACAATTCTTTTCTTTAGTAAAATATGATGATAACCACCATAGCCAGTATTGGGTTGTACGGAAGCTCTGTAAGACAGGTTGCGTTGGTCACCACTTCATTAAGATGATGTTGGTGAAGGGACCTCAGGAAGGTCATGAAAGGACCATAGTGTGTGTAGATGAAGTAACTTTGATCATGCAATGGCTGAAAGGATCCCAGAGATGACATGAGTTGTAATGCTGATGCAAGGTAGACTGACATGCAATTCACTGTGGGGGAATATGTGACATGAAAATCTGACCCCTCTAAGTTATAGCTAAGAGAGCTCAGTTCCAGATGCATGGGTTCTTTTGACATGGTTTGGTGGATAAGGTTAAGTTTGTCATTACCCCTCAGGATAATGTGATGTGTGATGAGTTCCATGTGTCCAATTTAGAGCACTATGTGAGGTACCCAGGCCATGTGCTGAGCAATGAACCTAGTGAGCCCCAAGGGAGGCTGTAATGACCCGAGTCACCTATGAGGTTTGTAGATGCCAAGGTGAAAGAACTCAGAGAAAGGAATATGTGATGATAAAGGTTCTTTGGAAGCGCCATGGATAGGGAAAAGCCACATAGGGGCCAATGATGGACATGTAAAAGTCTTATCCTGAATTGTTTGTTTGCTTGATGGAATTTTGAGGACAAAATTCCTATAAGAGGGGAAGGATGTTACAACCCCAATTTTGGGTTCATTTGGTGGGAAATGTGATTCATCATATTAAAGATATTTGGACAAATAAAGATATGATTTGTTTTGAATAAATGGATTTCGTTTACAATAGCCTTGATGATTGTATTGTGTGGGCTTTATTGGCTATTGCGCCCAATAACAAGGAAGAGACAAAAAGGAACTCCACTATTAATAAAAAATGGAGAAAATAAAAATGTAGAAACCTCTAGAAGGTAGAAATATATAATACAAAGGTGTATTTCGTGCCTCTTGGGTTCCAAGGATTCCAAAGTTGCAAAAAGAAAGCAATAAGAAAAGAAAAGATCAATCAAGTATTTCTTTATTAAGAAAGAAATTGAAAATAATGATAAAATGTGGGAAATAAATGGAAAGCAGTATAATTGAATTATCCTTGGTGGATTTTCATATCCAAAGGATTTCTAAGGTTAAAAGGAATGCCAATGAGGAAAATAAAAAGAAAGAAAAAGAGAAATCCTCAAAAAGAGATATTTTAATAAGAAATAAACAAGATAATGTGAAATAATGAATATTGATGCATCTAGAAGGATAATAAGTATCCTTATGAAGGAATTTCGAAATCTTTGAGTTTCTTGGGATCCAAGGAGTCCCAATTAAGGAAAAGAAAGAGAAAATACATATAATATAAAATAAGAAGATAATGTGAATACATAATTAATGGATTATGTGGTATTGTTAAAAAGGAGGTGTTTTCTACTAAATGAAAATATATTTTTGTGGCCAATGAATTAAAAGGCAAGAATATAGAGAGTAAGGGAGAGGATTTTTTTATTCCTAAATATCCAAGTAATAAAGAATATCAAAGGGATAGTGAGGAGAGAGGAAACTTGCTTCTTGATGAAGGAATTGGATTTCTATTAGAAAAGAACTTGGTTGCTTCGTACGCAAGCAGTCTGGGATGTGGATACTCTCCCCTATAAAAGGGGTAGAGCCTAGGGTTGAGTTACAGAGAGATCCCACGTCTCCCACTCTCTTCCTCATCTTCTTATTCTTCTTCTTCGCTTTAAACCCTAAGTCAGAGAAGCGATGTGATCCTTGGAGCAAGGAGGAGTCGTAGACGAGTGTATGAAGAAGGCACGAAGCTACCCCGAAGATCTGGAGTGTTGGCTTCCTTTCCCTTTGCTCCCAACCTCACTCAAAGCTCGTGGCAGACCTGCAAGGTCCACCGCTTGGGACGCCACTGCTGGCCCAGATCCAGCCACCACGGCCGTAGCTGGGTGGTGCCCAAGGTGTGGCGGGGCACGACAGAGCTAGTCCATTGAGGGGTGACTGCTGTTGGACCCTGGGAGGGAGGGAAAAGCTCCCTGCAATCGGACCAGGATGATGGACAACAGGGATCACGAGGTAGATGATGAACTAAGAGGCGTTGGATACTTCTACCCCTCCGCGGGCTGAAGCGTTGCTCACTCGCGTGGGGGCCGTTTCGTAATTCAGTTATGATTTCAACTTACAAGGCAACGTTGCATGGAGCAGGCTACACGGTGCCTCCCTATTGGCTCAAAGTAAGTCCATTTTGCATAATTCATATCTAATGAACCATATCTTGGATGGATATGTGTAATATATGAATTTTTCTAAGGAAAATGAGAGGAATTCAATAAAAATGTATTTGAAAGCTAATTCCTCTTGCAATTTGAAAAGTAGTGTAATTTGTCAACTTTAATGAATTAAAGATTAAGAAACCCTATTTTGAGATGATTAATGTGTTTTGTAGGGTTTAATGGAGGATTAAAGTTGATATTAACATGTTAATCATGAAAGGATACATTAAGATAAAAATGATGAACTTTGCATGTAATTAGTCTAATTTAGAGTTTCATGCGCATAAATATGCTTTAATGGGCCTTGAAACCCTAATATGAGTAAATGTGACTCGTAATGGCTTTAATTATTAAAAATAATGAATGAATTTTAGATATAATGTTTCTAAGCTATTTTGAGTATAAAGGTTCCTAACTATGGATAAATACCGTTAATGTAGGAATTAGGGTTTTTCTAATGAATAAAGGAATAATTAATGGCAAATCGAGTACATATGTGAATTAGACTATAATGAACTTTGAATTGATGATAAAGGAGCATAATGATCTTGTCATGGATTAAAAGGATAAAAATGGTAGCTTTAATGTAAAAGAGGCTTAATGGACTTAATTGATGATTAATTGTGCTGTTTCTAAAATTAAGGTTATATGTTGTTAAAAGGTAACCTTAATAACTTTCGTGAAGGATAGATGAGAAATTAGGGTTTAAAAGAGTAAAATGAAGTAAAAACCCTAATTACAAAGTAAACCTTAGAAGAGGTAGAAATCCTAAAAAGGAATAGAAACCTTAAGTAGCAAGATGGTTTGAATAGATTTTGATAAAAAGGAATTGGATGTGATTTCAAGATTCTTGTACTTGCTTGATTGGATTTCCCTTCTTAGTAGATTCTGTCTCAAATCTGCATGACAAGTATGTGGTTACACTTATGAATATCTCGAATTAGTTTTTTGAGGTTTTTGATGTTTTCCTCGATGACTTGAATCAAACTGTTGGATGAATTTAATTCATGCAAACTCTAATGTGGATATGACTATCACTTAAGATATGAGCCTACTAGCTCCTAGTCCCCTCTGTGGCTTAATGGTTTGACCTAGTACATGGCTACCTATGGGGTAGGTCCATCAGGTCATTGGATGACTTAGTACATGGCTACTAATGGGGTAGGTCCATCAAGTAAACTTGAGTCAGAGATTGGGCTACCTATGGGTAGTGCCATGCAACTCTTTAACACACCATGAGTTAGGGATTGAGCTACCTATGGGTAGTGCCATGCGATTCAACCCTAGATATTGATCTACCTGTTAGGTATGATCATGCAGGGTTTAATGGGGATCTACCATGATGAAGGTAGTATCTAGGTCCACTGCAAGGACAACACAGAGATAGGGGATAGGTAAGGATTCAGTAGTATTTCTTAAGACATAATCTTGGTTTTTAAATGATAATTTTCTGATTACATTGTTATCATAGTTGCACAATTATTGTTTCCCCCACACACCAGCTTTATGTTGATCGACATTTTGTTTGTCGACGTTTTATGTACAAGTGAAAAGAACAAGCAATAAAGTGGCATATGTGGAATTAAATAAAGATTAACGATCAAGGGGGATTAGTTAGAATATGCTCTCATATGGATAGAAGTTTAGTAATCCCAATTTTTCAAAGGTATGCAAAAAGTTTTGATTTATACCAGCTTTCAGTATAGTTGGTAGAATTTGATAATTGTTATTGATTATTTGTCAAACCTTTGATCCTGTTAAATGGGATAATGGGTCTGACCTTCTGGTCTCCCTTAATTGGGGGTTATCAGGAGGTGGGTTCGTTACATTCAGTGTCAGAGCATGGGTTCCTCATTTATCTGTAATAATTTTTAAATTTTACAAACTCTGTAGAACCCAAGGGAGTTATTAGAGGAATTTCTGAAAGACAGAGGTGTCTAGAAAAGGATCATGCTTGGGGGCTGGCAAGATTTTCCTCTACACCTCTAGTCGGAATACGAGGACTCCTGGATCTGTGTGACTTCCTGGACAAAGTCTCTGGGTTTGACTTAAAATAAGATACCTTTAGGACTCTCTCATCTTGTTCATCCCTTCTCAACTCAAATGTTGTTAAGGATTATAAGGATTAGGGTTTTCTCTCTTTTCCTCACCCTCTTGAGGTATGGGTAAGGTTGATAAGGTTTAAGGAATTCTCCACCAAAATAATAAAAGCATGTAAATAAGATGTCATGGACATAAGCTTAATAGTTTAATCATAAATTCAAGAATAGATACATGCTTAGGTCGTATGCCATTAGTTGTCATGCCCTTAGGAGAGACCTAAGGCTAGACCTTCTTGTCAGGAGGATAAGTAAAGAGAGTTAGTCTTGGAGGTAGAGATCTCCATTACAAGTGGAGACCTGGAACATCCTCTGAGGATGGTGTTAACCCTAACCCTAAGTGAAGGTTAGAGAGAGATGACATGATGAAGTGTTTGGATAGACATGCATTGGATGCCATATGAGCCATGAGGGGTTGGATGACTGAGTACCTTTAGCGACTCAACCCTGGGGAGGGTCGTGCATGTTAGAGTGAAGGATAACTCCTTCATTGATGAGGTTAGAGAAGAACCTATGGAAACCCCATGAGCTTATATGAGCATGGCATATTTGGCACCCAGAATACGTCAGTAGTTTGAGTAGTAGGTTGAAACCCTGGCCAGGATATCTATGGATAACCTTGAGAAAACATAAGCGTGAGCATAAGCTTCACCATGTAGAGGTATGCTTGTGAGCTTGATCCATCTTCATGGAGAGAGGACCTCTAATAGTGAGGCTGGTTGTAGGTTTAGCTCTAGAGAGAGCGAGAGGGAGAGCAAGACCCTAAGCAAGAAGGTTGGAAGCCTAGACTCTGAGATATGAGGAAAAGTAGGGAGTTGAGGATGATGCGACCTAAGTGGATGTTTGTGGTTGCCTCATGCTTGATCCCTAGAGGCTGATGATGTCCTGGTTTCCATGAGAGGAACCAAACCCTAATGAGAGGATGAGTCTGTTGGTACCTCTGTACCTATGGTATAGATGGGGAAGATGAGTTCCTTAAACCATGAAGAGGTTTAGTAATAGGTTGTAAGGCTTATACCTTGTTGGTTGTCCTTGAGGAGTACTCCACTATGAAGTGATGCTCGAATAATAGGGTCATGGGAGTACATGACATACCTTGGACATGCTGGATTTGTAGTCACGAGATTGAGCATTTAGTGGGACACCCAAAAGTGAACCTGAGCCTAAGAGGGGAAGTGGTGTACGTGATACTCATGACAAAGTTTGAGTTCTATAGATTCGAGCGTGGTACTCCTCATGTTTAGAGGAAAGAGAAACCCATTAAGTTAAGGTATGATGAACCCCTCACAGTTAAGTTGATGACATGGGAAAGTAAGATCTTAATCCAATGTTGAGGATGAGAACAAGTGTGACCTAGCATGGTTTAGTAGGTGGTCTGCTTATGCCTTAGTAGCTTGCTAGAGTTAAGCATGCTCATGTTGATGTAAACCCTAAACACCTGGATGTTTGTGGCCTTGTTGTCAAGAGTTCTAGTTTCCTCCCATCTGGGGAGAGGGACCTTTTGGTAGGGTGTATACCAGTTTGGAGGGTTTTGAGGAAACCTAAAGAGGTCTCATAGGATCTTGAGAAGCTAAGTGAAAAGTACATGGTATGAGAATGAACCTATAGACCCATAGATAACCATCTCTAAGTGCATGTGGATGTGTTACCATGGAGGTAACTGGTATGGGGCCTGACCAAGGTAGGCAGGTTGCCATGACCCTATGAAAGGATGGAAGTCATCCCATGAATGTAGAGAGAGAGATGATGAAGGCTTAGGTAACGTTATAAGTTGGACATGTACTATAATAGAATCCTAAGTCTATCCTAGGGTTGGGTAGGGATAAGACCGATGGAAGTAGGATTTGCCTAATTCCCTAGTTGCACATGACCATAGGGTCAGGAGGTAACCACTATCATTGTCTGAGGGCCATGGGTTAGGAGATTGATCACCTTCATGAACTCATGGGACCCAAATGGAAGATGAGTAGGGCACTCTATGGATGAATGAGGGAAGAGGGATGACTCCAAAAGTTTCAGCACCCTATAGACCTAGAGGAGGTGACAAAGGATTCTGTGTGGACCCAAGTAGGTTCGAGACCAATTTTCCATGAAAGTAACTTTGATAACAGTATGATTGTGATATAAAGGCATAAGATGCACATTTCAACTTAGATTTAAAGGTGTACTAGCAAGGTGGGATGTACCATCTCACTCTTGGAATAGGAAGAACTATGTATTTGGACTGCAACCAAATGCTTATTTTATCTTGTTATGGGAGTGAGAGATAGGACAGTACGCATGCCATACACTAAGGATAAAGATGATGTGAGTTGGAATGTTGCTATGAGGTATGAGGACAGAGATGATAACATACCCTAGTGGAGTGAATGATACATGGATGGTTTACAAACTTTAAGAGAAATAAAGTAGTCACCTTATAAGGATGTTTTATCATGAGCTATGAGTTATAAAAGTTTGAGTTTAAAAAACCAAGAGAATGAGCTCAGAGTTTTCTTGATGAAGACAGACTTAAAGCTGAGATTAGATAATAAGTGGATTACATGGAGGTGTATGTCTTCCACTTTACCTAACACCTAAGGATGTGAAGTGGTAATGGATGCTCTGGATAAGATACATCTGCCAAGTTCAGATGGAGACTAGAAGAGGTTGTTAGGTTGACCTTCAGTTGGAAATGAGATAAAGATCTCATAGGGATAATGGTGATTTTCATTCTTGCACCTCAAATCACTACACTATCCACATTTTGTTCGATGTATTTTTCCATCATCGAATTTGATCTTGAGTAAGGATTTCCATAAAGGTGAGGATCATGTGTATTGTGACACATGGGGACTAAGTGTGAGTGACGTAAATGGGATTTTTTTTCCGCCTAAAGGAGACTGATATTTAGGACACATGATAAGTAATACTCAGGAACATATGATGTCATACTCATGTTACTCAATATATAATATGTGATCTCACAAGCATTTTATTCAGTCTTCTCTAGGAACAAGGATTGAATGTTGAGAGGATGACAATTCCATGCCTCAAGTTCAATTCAAATATTATAGACAAAGGAAATATACGATCATTGTAATCCTAATCATACATTGTACGTTGAAGTTCTTCTCCAACTTTCCAATTACTTGGGTAGCAATGATTTGTTGTTAGATATGGTTCATTGCTTCTGATGTCATAAGTTAGTTGTGGGCATTCATTGCTAACACTTGGGACCTATACGGTCACACACATAGGATGCACCTTGAATTGGAGTTTTTTTGTGAATGATGGTTAGCTTTATTAGACAACAATGGTTGAAAATTGAGTGACTAGACTATGAACCAACTAGTTCAAGTGTTAAATGGATCAATTCAAGTCTTAGGTCAATTTGAATAACATTGGATAAAGATTGCTTGAAATGGGACATGAACTGACTGGTTCAAGGGATGGACTGACTGGTTTAGAGTCTAAAATGACCAGTTCAGTTTGTTAACTACCTAGTTCAATGATCAATACAATCTGAACAAGGATTGATGTTGATGTCAAGTTGGGCATCAATCGAATACTAAAAGCCAATCTGATTGAGAATAGGAAAGAAAGTGAACCAACTGGTTCAAGTGTTGAACAAACCATTTCAAATGTGTACTGACTGATTCAACAGTGAACCAACTGGTTCAACATTTGCAGCTTCAAGAAAATTCATGAAATTCCATCTCTTCGACTTCCAAATGAACTAGAAACATTGACCCTGGGCGTCTTATATAAAAGGGGGCAGAAAAAGCTATTAGGGATACAACATTTGGATTTGAGAATTTGTTGTCCTCTCTAGTTGTGGTCACTAGAGAGATCAAGCAAGTCCTACCCATAAAAGGGAGGGACAACAAGGGAGAGACAATATGGGAGAGTGAATCAACCCTAGCAGGTTGATGTTCAAAGGGACAACTCTTTCTTGTTATATCTAGTAATGCAACATGGAGTTTCTGGTGGTCCACATGGAGTATGTAGAGGTGTGAAGGCCGATGCCAACCATCGTCCATGGTGTTTTACTAGGAGGCAATCACCAATTATCTGGGTGCTACTTGTGAAAGAAGCACATCGCTGCAAGGGCAGTCGTTGGACTTGCTCTAGGACAAGGTATATGTTTCACAACCTTCCTTCCCAATTCATAGTTTTTGATGTGATTTGTTGTCTAAGAGGAATATTGTAATGTCCCCATATTCCAACATCTCGAGACTTAGAAGTTGCGAGAGGACGGGTCTGAAAATGTTAGGCAATCATTTCAGAGAGCGATGCAGAAGCATACATATGCATACGTGAACATACAACCATAGAAAGACACCATAACATTTCTCAACATTCCACTTGTAATTTATTACAAATGAATTAAATTTACAACTTATATTTACATAATTTGAAGAAAATTTTACAAGTTTATGAACATGTCTGCTAACTAGTATCTTAGACAATAGGGACAACCTTTACAACTTTCTCACATCCTATTCTTTTATCCCATGCTAGCTCTGAACCTAGAAAATACAAGAAATAAAAACATCTACATAAAGTTGGTATGTGGTAGTAAAAATGCTATACTATGCTGGCATATTGAAAATAGTTGCAAAGAGAATAAAGAGAGGAAAACATTATTTAAAGGTGGAAAATCAGGTAAACCCAAGTTATTGATCATATTTCAAGTGAACATGCATTAATATGGTGGACTTAGCACAAACATACATTATTTGGGCCCTATCCCCGCGTACCTTGTACCATTAGGGATCTCCATGCATACCTTGTACCATTAGGGAGATCCCTAATGGTACAAGGTACACGGGGATAAGGCCCAAATAATTTAGGTTTGTGCTAAGTCCACCATAGTAATTCATGTTCATTTGAAATATGATTAATAACTTGGGTTTACCTAATTTTCTGCCTTTAAATAATGTTTTCCTCTCTTTATTCTCTTTTCAACTATTTTCAATATGCCAACATAGTATATCATTTTTACTACCATGTACCAACTTTATGTTGATGTTTTTGTTTCTCATATTTTCTAGGTTTAGAGCTAGCATGGGATAAAAGAATAGGATGTGAGCAAGTAGTATAGGTTATACCTATTGTCTAAGATCCTAGTTAGCATACATGTTCATAGACTTGTAAAATTTTCTTCAAATTATGTAAATATAAGTTATAAATATAATTCATTTGTAATAAATTACAAGTTGAATGTTAAGAAATGTTATGGTGTCTGTCTATGGTTGTATGTTCATGTATGTGTATGTATGCTTTTGCATCACTCTCTGAAATGATTGCCTAATGTTTTCAAACTCGTCCTCTCGTGACTTCTAAGTCTCGAGACGACACAATCCGGGGATGATACAATTGTTATCAGAGCATGAACAATAGCTACACCCGACAATTGCTCACCATAAAATATAAAAGCTAAATTTCACCTTTCACATTAAACCCTAGAAACTTAGTAAGTTGTTCTATAGGAATAAGGTTTGACTTAGCCTCTAAGTTAGAACCTAGATGTTCAAGAAATTGGTTTAGATAAGTGTGTGAAACCCTTTCCATATAGAGCTCATATGTATTGGGTAGCTATACAAGTCTACATTGTTTTCTCATCGTTTCACTAGGTGACATGACATTGGACTATCTACTATGTGTGGGACACTCGTTTTGCTGATTTGGTTTTGTTTTTCAATCGGCATGAGCTCGATACTTTCTCTAGCGTTTTCTTCTCGAAGAAAAACTATATAATATTTTATTATATATATGTAAATATGAAAATGTGTCCCTCACATTGGAGATTTGTTAGTGTTCATGCAACCCAAGTAAAAGGGAGTGGCATCAGTATAGAAGAGAGAGTAGATCTAGATTAGATGTCTAGAGCCTTATCAAGATATGTGATAAATATAGTAGATGATAGAATGATAGCTAGTGTAATAATGGGTGATCTTATCTAAGTTCTACCTCTAATTACATAATTTGTTTTATATGGATCTAAGTTATATATGAGCTGAATCTAATTTTGAAGATTCTAAGCTAAGTCTTGATGATCAAAATATATTCCCTTTTCTTACTTAAGATGATATAAGCTCAAGATAAAGTTGAATATGCATGAGCCTCATGCTCTTTTACAAAGGAGAACCTCGACATTAGGAAAAGATATGTGGTGAACTCCAGACAGAGTGAGACCCATAAGGAGAGGGTCATAG
This sequence comes from Alisma plantago-aquatica, assembly GCA_963693085.1. Classification (NCBI taxonomy): domain Eukaryota; kingdom Viridiplantae; phylum Streptophyta; class Magnoliopsida; order Alismatales; family Alismataceae; genus Alisma; species Alisma plantago-aquatica. The sequence goes on along the minus strand of OY856410.1, from coordinate 428,049,151 downwards.
GACCTACCCTACAATATATGAAAACATGTGAAATGATGTGTCCTAAGATGGGTTACTCCCGAGTAGATGAGTTGAGTCCTCTTGCCTGATTCAATACTATATATGAGAGTTGGAAAAAAATTGATGTGTAGGAGACTCATAATGAGAAAGTTAATCATTTGATTGAGTTAGGTCCTAGCACTACTACAGAAATAACGTTCAGTGTCGCTTTTCTGGGCGTCGGTTATTAAGGAAAACCGACGCTTATAATATCAGGCGTCGCTTATTTAGGCAAACCGACGTCTATATTCGAAGACCAGCCAGACACGGGTACCACTTTGTATTCAGCGTCGGCTTACTATTACCAACAGACGCCTAAAAGCGCCCACAAAATCCAATTTTCGAGCGAAAAAAATTTGGGCCACATACAACGTCGGTTTTTTAACTATTCATCGACGCCTATTTAAAATGAAATTTTGCGCGAAAAGTTCCACTTTAGGTGTCGGTTATCCTTGGATAACTGACGCTCATAATAGTTCCCGCCAACTAATTTGGGGTCGGTTTTTTACTATCAACCAACGCTGAAGATAATAGGCGTCGGTTATCTTATATAACCGACGCCGTTGCCCAACGTAATAGAGGCCCGATCACCCGACTCTTCCCCCTTTCTTCCTATTTCATCGATTCTGTGCGCTAGCTCGTCGCCGCTCTCCCAAAATCGCCGCCTGCTGCTTCTCGCTCGCCGCCAACGATCCGTGCTGCTGCTCTGCATCGCCGCCGCCGCCCACCGTCTTCCTCCTTATGCCGCCACCGCCCGCTCCTTCCTCCCTGCTCCTTGCGCCGCCGCCGCTTCCTCCCTTCCTGGGCGCCGCCGCCGGTTGTCTTCTTCCTTGGCTTCGGCCGCCGCCGTTTTCTTCTTCCTGGAGCTCGCTGCGCCTGCCCTGCACCGCCGTCTTCTTCCTTGCCTCCAGCCTTGTTCTCAAGTAGGCACCTGCCGACCTACCCAGGCGGCACCCAGGCACCTAGGCGGCCAAGCGTTCACCTAGGGTTTGTCTAGGCACCCAGCCTAGTTAGGCCTCTGGGATGCCTGGGCGATGCTTGGGCTACGCCAAGGCACAATGCTGCTGTGTATTTTTTTTTAAATTAAGTTATTTACTGATTTTTGTTTATTTATGTACTGATTTGTATTTATTTATGTATTGTTTCAGGAATTAATTGATCATCTATTGCTGCCCGCCATCTCCCTGACTGTCACCTGCTCACCTGCCTGCTTGCCTGCCTACTCGCCTACCCTCCGTCACACCCAAACAGAGGTAAATCCTATTTTATTACACTCCTTGATCTTTAATCACATAGACTTAATCAACATTGCTACTTGTATGATCCTAGTGATTATTATACTGTTTGTATGATCCTAGAAAGTGAACAATCATTGTTCTTTTTATTACTTGTACATTGGTATAAATTAGAATGAACAATCACTAGATTATATACTGTTTGTATGGAGTCCGGCTTCATTGTAGATATCTATTATTGTGTTTGTTGGCCTAGAAACCCGTCCAAGATTGACTCATTAGGAGTAAATCTTGGATAGTCCCTGGTTTGGGACTGTTCTTGAACACCTAATCTCACTTAGGATGTAAGTGTATAATGTGTATTGGGTTTTTGAGAAAATTTCGGTAGCATTTCCCCGTTTGTTCTCTAAGTACATATGTACTTAGAGAACAGTGGGGAAATGCTGCCGAAATTTTCTTGAAAACCCAATACACATTATACACTTACTAGTGAGATTAGGTGTTCAAGGATGGGATAGGTGGTACACATTTATTATATATAAGAATGACATCAAATGTGTTTGTTGGCCTAGAAACCCGTCCAAGATTGACTCATTAGGAGTAAATCTTGGATAGTCCCCGGTTTGGGACTGTTCTTGAACACCTAATCTCACTTAGGATGTAAGTGTATAATGTGTATTGGGTTTTCAAGAAAATTTCAGTAGCATTTCCCCGTTTGTTCTCTAAGTACATATGTACTTAGAGAACAGTGGGGAAATGCTGCCGAAATTTTCTTTAGATGCAGATTATGTGGGTCAATCATACGATAACTCTTTATTTATACAAGATATTATTGAGTTGTTTATGTATGCTTGGCTGAATACATCAAAGATAGAGACATGGATAAGGTGAGATCTTGTTTATACATCCATATACCTTGTGTAAGATCCGGTGATCTGGTTTCTTATATATTAATGCATATGTAATACATGTTTTGCAGCTACTTAGTCGAAGATCAATGCAAACAATTTGCATTTGATCATGTGGGATTTTTGATTCCATCATTGATTAGTATGGTAGCTAAAGACCCTGATAGTGTTCAACAATACTGTATAGATGCTTTTACAATTTTTGGTCAGCAAAAGAAGACGATAATAATAGCTCCATTCAATGTCAAGTAAGTTTACTTTCTTTATAATTTGGACTTAAGAAAATTCCATTTTTATTGTGCATTTTGAGTTATTAATTGTTAACTTTTTACCTCTAGCGGTAGACATTGGGAGTTACTAGTTATTGTCCCCGGGACGTTCACTATTTATTATCTAGATCCCGCGGGAAGTACATTAAACACTAAAATTGGACACGTAATGAGAATGCCATTATTCTGGTGAGAAATATTTCATTTTTGTATCTATTAACATCTGTTATTACATTACTATTTACTTATGCAATTTACTGTGTTATATTAACATGTAGGGGTTTAGATGCATTCAAAAAGGCTGGAGGAAAGGTCCCAAGGAAAAAGAACTAGCCAATAAATTGGCAGAACGTACAAATAAGTTCCCGACTCCAATGTATATATTATTGATGTGAATTGTGCTTAGTTGTATTATTTTGTATGTTTCAATTTATAGTGCACTACACAAGACAATGGCTGGGCATGCACATACTATGTGATGCAATTTATGTAGATGATTATCCGACATGCCACATTGGACATCGATACCATACATGAGGTATTATATATAGTCTCATTAGTTAGTATGAAATGTATCAATCTTATTTTTATATTATTACTTATATATATACATCATTCTCTTTGCAGGTGTTTAAAACTGACCACACTATAGGTAAATGCTTAAAAAATATACATGCTCCATATACGATGGAAGCATTAAATGAAATAAGAGAAGAATGGACAAAAGCCATACAAGCAGTGGCAATTGTAAGATATAATTGGGATGTTGATAGCTATACTGAATGATACTTTGTAAATGAATATTTCTGAATGTTAATACATGTATTTGAATGTTTCTATATGTGTGAATGTGAGAATTGAATTGATGTCTGAATGTATTTACTTATGTGAATTTTTTTTTGTTAATTTTGCAGGTTTGTGACCTGTTTGTAGGCTGATATCAATGGATGTCTAAACCTGCAGTTCAGAAAACTGAACTGTAGGTTCTCATCCTGCTGACCATCCACAACAGGCCTGCAAACTGATATGAAAAAAAAAATAGATATAGGCGTCGGTTATTTATAGATAACCGTTAGCACAGACTTACAGCGTCGGTTTTTTGAACAAAACCGACGCCTAATGTGGCCACGGCCGTGCTGGAAATGGCGTCGGCTGTTAGTGTAAAACCGACGCCTATAATACATATAGCGTTGGTTGTTTAGTTGATCACCGACGCCAAATGTGTCGCGCCACAGAAAACAACGTCATCTAGGACACTTTCTGCGTCAGTTACCAATTAAACATTGACGCTATATTCCATATAGGCGTCGGTCTTTTAGTAGATAACCGACGCAGAATGTGTCCTAGATGACGCCGTTTTCTATGGCACGAACCCTTTTGACGTCAGTTTTCTATAAACAACCGACGCCTGGATGTTAAATAGGCGTTGGTTAAAAAACCGACACCGAAGTGTTCGACCTTTAGCGGCACCCACATAGGCGTCACTCGGAAACCGACGCCAAAGGGGGTTAAACAACCGATGCTAAAAGGCATTTCTGTAGTAGTGTAGCTTGAGTGACGTATGATTGTGAATCTCATCATTAGCTACAAGTGAGGTGATATATGAACTCTGGTTCTGAGAGTAAGATGTCTAATGCATAAAATACTGATACATGTTGTTCCTTCCTTATCCCTTTCTTGATATATGATGTAGGAGACCTCACTTCAACTATATTGATCATTATGCATGAGGAGTCACTAATATAAGCTTGACCTAGTATATTATCCTTCCACTACTACAGAAGTGCCTTTTAGTGTCGGTTGTTTAACCCCCTTTGGCGTCGGTTTCTAAACGACGCCTATGTGGGCGCCGCTAAAAGGTTGGACACTTCAGCGTCGGTTAAAAAACCGACGCCTATTTAACTTCAAGGCGTCGGTTAATTATAAAACACCGACTCCAAAAGGGTTCGCGCCACAGAAAACGGCGTCATCTAGGACGCTTTCTGCGTCGGTTAGATACTAAAGGACCGACGCAGAAAAGTGTCCTAGATGACTCCCATTTCCTGTAGCGTGAACACTTTTGGCGTCGGTGTTCAACAAAAAACCGACGCTGTAAGTCTGTGCTAACGGTTATCTGTAAATAACCGACGCCTATATCTATTTTTTTTTTATAAATCTGTTTGCAGGCCTGCTGTGGCTGGTCAGCAGGATGAGAACCTGCAGTTCAGTTTTCTGAACTGTAGGCTTACGACATCCATTGATATCAGCCTACAAACAGGCCACAAACCTGCAAAATTAACATAAAAAGATTCACACAAGTAGATACATTCAGACATCAATTCAATTGTCACGTTCACACATATAGAATCATTCAAATACATGTTTTAACATTCAGAAACATTCATTTACAAAGTATCATTCATCATCACTATCAACATCCCAATTATATCTTACAGTTGCCACTGTTTGTACAGCTATTGCCCATTCTTCTCTTACTTCATCTAATGCTTCCCTCGTATATGGAGCATGTACATTTTTTAAGCGTTTGCCTATAGTGTGGTCAGTTTTAAACACCTGCAAAGAGAATGATGTATATATATAAGTAATAATATAAAAATAAGATTGATATATTCCATACTAACTAATGAGACTATACATAATACCTCATGTATGGTATCGATGTCCAATGCGGCATGTTTGATAATCATCTGCATAAATCGCATCACATAGTATGCGCATGCCCAACCATTGTCTTGTGTAGCGCACTATAAATTGAAACATACAAAATAATACAACTAAGCACAATTCACATCAATAATATATACATTGGAATCGGGGAGTCGGGAACTTACTTTTACGTTCTCCCAAGACAATGGCTGGTTCTTTTTCCTTGGGACCTTTCCTCCAGCATTTTTGAATGCATCTAAACCCCTACATGTTAATATAACACACTAAGTTGCATAAGTAAATAGTAATGTAATAAAAGATGTTAACAGATATAAAAAATGAAATATTTCTCACCAGAATAATGCCATTCTCATTACGTGTCCAATTTTAGTGTTTAATGTACTTCCTGCGGGATCTAGATAATAAATAGTGAACGTCCCGGGGACAATAACTAGTAACTCCCAATGTCTACCACTAGAGGTAAAAAGTTAACAATTAATAACTCAAAATGCAAAATAATAATGGAATTTTCTTAAGTCCAAATTATAAATAAAGCAAACTTACTTGACATTGAATGGAGCTATTATTATTGTCTTCATTTGATGACCAAAAATTGTAAAAGCATCTATACAATATTGTTGAACACTATCAGGGTCTTTAGCTACCATACTAATCAATGATGGAATCAAAAATCCCACATGATCATATGCAAATTGTTTGCAATGATCTTCGATTAAGTAGCTGCAAAACATATAGACGTATGCATTAATATATAAGAAACTAGATCACCGGATATTACACAAGGTATATGGATGTATAAACAAGATCTCACCTTATCCATGTCTCTATCATTGATGTATTCAACCAATCATACATAAACAACTCAATAATATCTTGTATAAATAAAGAGCTGTCGTATGATTGACCTGGATAATCTGCATCTAAAGAAACAGTTATAGGGCAATGTATATTATGTGCCCGTAGCCAACATGCCATTCCCCTACAAGAAGGACCTAACGGGTATTTTAGGTCAGTTGGAACCCAAGTTGGTAATGCGGGAATTGGAGGTGGAGGCCTAGGTGCTCCTGGTGTCTTCTTTTTAACCTGTATATATAATTTCAGATCAGTTGACATCATATATACACATTAACAGTCTAAATCAATGTAAATTTATCTTACAATTTCAGTCGTGTAGAGGACATCTGCTTTGGGCCACAATATGACCTCGCTTTCTGCCTCACCAAGTGTATCAATATCTGGGTGGGCATATGGCAACTCAACTTCCCTCCAATCGGGTAATACATGTATCGGGCTCACACGAATGTAGCCCTGCGGCATTGGAGTCCCATGAAACGTTGCCCCAGGAAGGGACTGGTAAGCTTGCGCCTCTGCAACAACATAGTTTTCCATTCTTAAGCGGCATGGCTTCAATGCCTACAAATTTACGTAAAGAATGTTATACATATATACATATCATCTTGAAAACATATCATCTTGAAAAGACTAGCTACAATGTCATAAACAATACTTACAGCAGACGTGTTAGGCGATGAGTCTCCAGGATTACTTGCAGTCTGTGCACCAGGAGAAGAGTGGGTCGGCATAGGCTGATTGGAAGCCTGAGATGCCTGCCACCGCAGCAATTCTTCCTTGACCTTCTCAGCAACCACATCGTTGAGCTTCTTAGCAACTATATCCTCGACTCTCTTATTCTCCTATACATGGATAAAACAAATATTAGCTTTTTATTAATGAATTTCCTTTTGCAGTAACATTCTAAAAATAGAATATGTTACCTCTTCTTGAGAAAGTCCCGCTCTGGGTTTGCGCTGGGATGGCCCAAAGAATGCTTTGATGCCCACACCAGCGCCGGCACCTCTAACACGTCCAGGATGCTCTGGGTTACCCAGAGCAACTGTCAATTCATCCCTTGTGCCCTGAGGGATGAACGTGCCTTGTTTCCTCTGCTCGTGCAGCTCCCGCTAATCACCATAAACAAAAATTGGTAAGTTAACACCACAAATAATCAATATTCAAATGATTGCTCTAAGAGTTGTATTTTACCATTTTTGCAGCCGCCTCAGCAGTTTCGGGCTTCTTTATTTCACCCTTCTTGTTTTTCCTGCCAGCTATCCAGATATCATGGCGAGGCAAGGGTGTGGCCGCAGACTCCTGAGTAGCCGCAGACTCCTGAGTAGCCGCAAACTCCGCCTGTAGTCTTTGGCGAACGCTTGCATAGCCTTTTGGACCCATAGTATGGTCATGTACATTCAGTGCACGCCTTGCTTTTTGTGCGTCATTGAGGGCCTAGTTAGTATGCACATTTATAATTAGGTTAGTACCACTAAATGTTAATCTTGAATAGGTGAATACAATGTATATTAATTAAAATGGGAGTGACGCCTAATACCTTGAATTCTTCAGATTTTCTTGAAGCAACAAAATTGTCCCAATCTTCTTTGTCCAAGAAGTTCCATTGTTCAAGGGCTGACTTCTTCTTCTTATCACCCTGTCTTATGTATTCTCTGTTCAGATTTGTCCTGTAATTCCTAAGCATCTTTCCAGCGCGTTGCATCACACTTTTACGATGCAACATCTCATCCAATGCAAACAGATTCTGTAAAATAGAAATGTTATTAACTAGTACCAAAAATATAATTGCAAATAATAGAATTTGTAATCTACAAAATAGAATTGCAAATAATAATAACTCACGCATAAATCTTTCCATATCAAGTCTTTCTTCGCCTGAGGAACTTTATGCCAATTATCATACTTAACACCACAATGGCTTCGAGTGACAACCCCAAGATAGTTTATAAAATTATTGCGGTTCACTCCAATTGCATTCCCTCCATTATCAAAATCCACAACCAATTTGGATCCACTGCCACTCAGCGCAAGTAACTTTTTCAACAGAGTGATACCCCTTTTCTTGTTAAGTTTTTGTTGCTGCGCATCAAGTTGCTCAATTGCTTCAGTGGGTAGCTGTGCATCATCAACCTAAAATTTGACAAAAATAAACACACCGAATTAAGCCAATATAGAAATACAGGATATATGACATAACTAGAAGATAATGAATTTTATAGAAATACGGGATATGTTTTTAGAACTTACGTTGGTATCCTCGCCATGCTCGTCATGGACAGCATGCTCATCATGGACTTCATGCTCATCATGGACATCATTCTCATCATGGTGAGCCATCTGAACATTTCATTAAAAAGGAAAACATTTAGCATTTGTATAAACATACATGTCTCTAAAATTGTGATCTTTTATCAATTACCAATCCTTCAATGTACAAGTAATATAAAAAACAATGATTGTTCACATTCTAGGCCAACAAACACATGTGATGTCATTCTTATATATAATAAATGTGTACCACCTATCCCATCCTTGAACACCTAATCTCACTAGTAAGTGTATAATGTGTATTGGGTTTTCAAGAAAATTTCGGCAGCATTTCCCCGCTGTTCTCAAAGTACATATGTATTTAGAGAACAAACGGGGAAATGCTACCAAAATTTTCTCGAAAACTCAATACACATTATACACTTACATCCTAAGTGAGATTAGGTGTTCAAGAACAGTCCCAAACCGGGGACTATCCAAGATTTACTCCTAATGAGTAAATCTTGGACGGGTTTCTAGGCCAACAAACACAATAATAGATATCTACAATGAAGTCGGACTCCATACAAACAATATATAATTTAGTGATTGTTCATTCTAATTTATATCAATGTACAAGTAATATAAAAAACAATGATTGTTCACATTCTAGGCCAACAAACACATGTGATGTCATTCTTATATATAATAAATGTGTACCACCTATCCCATCCTTGAACACCTAATCTCACTAGTAAGTGTATAATGTGTATTGGGTTTTCAAGAAAATTTCGGCAGCATTTCCCCACTGTTCTCTAAGTACATATGTACTTAGAGAACAAACGGGGAAATGCTACCAAAATTTTCTCGAAAACTCAATACACATTATACACTTACATCCTAAGTGAGATTAGGTGTTCAAGAACAGTCCCAAACCGGGGACTATCCAAGATTTACTCCTAATGAGTAAATTTTGGACGGGTTTCTAGGCCAACAAACACAATAATAGATATCTACAATGAAGTCGGACTCCATACAAACAATATATAATTTAGTGATTGTTCATTCTAATTTATATCAATATACAAGTAATATAAAAAACAATGATTGTTCACATTCTAGGCCAACAAACACATGTGATGTCATTCTTATATATAATAAATGTGTACCACCTATCCCATCCTTGAACACCTAATCTCACTAGTAAGTGTATAATGTGTATTGGGTTTTCAAGAAAATTTCGGCAGCATTTCCCCGCTGTTCTCTAAGTACATATGTACTTAGAGAACAAACGGGGAAATGCTACCAAAATTTTCTCGAAAACTCAATACACATTATACACTTACATCCTAAGTGAGATTAGGTATTCAAGAACAGTCCCAAACCAGGGACTATCCAAGATTTACTCCTAATGAGTAAATCTTGGACGGGTTTCTAGGCCAACAAACACAATAATAGATATCTACAATGAAGCCGGACTCCATACAAACAATATATAATTTAGTGATTGTTCATTCTAATTTATATCAATGTACAAGTAATTTATATCAATGTACAAGTAATATTAATCAATTTAGGATTCTCAATATACTCAACAATAAAATAAGTTAAACATGTGTGCATTACAGTTCATCATTTACATTCCAAACATGTCACATGTGTGCATTACAGTTCATCATCAAGATATCTATAACTTACTTAAACATTCAATTATGAAGTAAATATACACTTAATTAAGAATAGCATGACACACAAAGTTGTAGTCAACATCATTATGTTTTGTTCTATCATGGACTATCAGATTGGTATATCACATATGTATCAGTACATTATTAAATAAACACAATCAGTAAATAACTTTTAAAAAAAAATCCACTAGACGTGCAGCCTAGACGTGCATCCATGAGTGGGAATATATCATGGATGATTGGAAGGTGTTGGAATGTGATATTGTCATCCAAACTCTACAAGTCTTAGTATCTTTAGGAAAGTATGTGTATGAAGTTGTGTGATATATTCCTCCTCTAGATACTTGCTTCTCCATTTATTGGACCATGATGATTGTGGTGAGTCATATATGGATGCATGATCTATGAAGTAGGTAGTATTTTAATATCTCCAAATCTCTTGATAATTTCAAAAACTAACCTCCCATGTGTAAGTTATTTTTATGCTATAGTTTTGACCTTATGAGTTCATTGAGAAAAGGTCCTAGTATTTACAATAATATGTATTACTCATAAACTAAACTAACAGTTTCTCACAGTTGGAAGGCTATCATCCATGGTGGATATCCAATTGATGTATGTTCTACTGAGGACCACCTATGTAGAATGTTGTTTTGGAAAAATGTAGGAGCATAACCTCTAGTTGCAACACATTCTACCATTTTACCAATTTCCACCACAATTCCTTATCCAAGAAACCCAAATTGCATCACACCTATCCTACAAAATTTCTATTATCCTAACCTGCCCATAGGCTCCTTCATGTTTACCAAAAAATTGGGACCCTAGGCGTGCCCTGGCACCTACTTAGGCGCTGCCTGGGTGAGTTCTAGGTCGGCGGCGGCAAAGAAAAGCAAGGCAGAGGACAAAAAAGGTGGTGAAGGTTTGTGGGTTACCTTGCACGAGGACAACACGAGTAAAGCTGCTTCTACCGGCAAGGGCAGAGGTGACGACGATAGCACCGTAGCTGCTTCTACTGGCGGCGACGACTAGAGGAGAGCAGGGGCGGTGGGCAACGACCGGCGGCGACGAGCGGACAGCAGCAGCAGCAGGGGCGGCGGAGAAGAAGGGCGTCGGAGAAGAAGGACGCCGGAGATGGGGCTCCAGAGAGAAGCGTCGGAGAGCAGCAGTAGCAGAGAAGCGCTAGAAAGTCGCCGCAACAGGGAAAATCGCCGCAATAGGGTAGCAATGAAACAGAAGAAAGGGAAAGAGTCGGGCGATCGCGGGGGGTTATGAGTTCCCAAATAGCGTCGGTTGTTTACAACAACCGACGCCTAAACAGCTTTAGCGTCGGTTGGTTGAAACAACCGACGTCCAATTGGACGATATTTTCATGGAAATTTTTGGCGGGAACCATCTTCAGCGTCGGTTAGACAAGGATAACTGACGCTGAAAATGACACTATTTTTTTATCGAAAAATGGATTTGGCGGGCGACTTTCAGCGTCGGTTTTTTATAAACCACCGACGCTTAATACAAAGCGGTACCCGTGTCTGGCTGGTCTTCGAATATAGACGTCGGTTTTATTAAACAACCGACGCCTTATATGTTAGGCGTCGGTTTCCCTTAATAACTGACGCCCAGAAAAGCGACACTGAATGCTATTTCTGTAGTAGTGTTCCTTCTACAATATATGTGATATGTACAAGTTTGAAATCATGAGCTTGAAAAAAAACATATCTTTGGATCATAGAATACATGATCAAAAAATGTAGTTCCTAACCTCAAATATTCCAAATAAACATGTCTAGATTACAACAACCCTCATAGTGTGGTGAAAACCTAATAATAAATCATAAAAAGTAAGCCCTTCCCTTAATGATGAAATCTTAATATGATGTTGATCATGAACCACATGATGATGTTAAGTGTGAATGTTCTATTATTAGATGACATAGAATCTTGATATCACCTTGAACGCTTTAGCGGTGTGAAAGATGAAACCCTTAGTAATAACTTCTCAACTCTATAAGAGTAAATAACTCCCTAATTATTAGTGTAATAAGGGATGTAAATCTTAGAATGATAGAATGTCAAGCTATGAGTAAGCCATTACATGATGGTTCAATTAAAAAAAATATTGCTTCAACCGATATAAGGTGGGGTGGGTACACCCTCGATGCCTTATATCGTAAGATGATAACTTAGGGTACATCTAGAACAATGATATCCTTCGCACCTAGAACTGATGACATATATGAAGTTGGACATTGTATGGTCCCCTTGACTATGAGACTATTTGAATTTTGAGGATGAAATTCCATATATGGTGAGGTGAATGTGATGACCTTGAATTTCTGAGTTCGATATCAAATATAGTATTTGAAGTTTGTGATATATCCTAGTTGGTCAATTCCAAGTTGATGTGACATTTATCCAATCATGGACACTTATGACCCACATGAAAATTACAATGCCACTTAATGATCAATTATAAGAATTTGTGACCAATTGTCTATATGTGGATGATGAATCCTAGCTAGAACCAATGTTAAAATCTTATGTAGATAAGTGCCAAAATGAAGTACATGGATTCAAAAGAACAAGTTGTGAACCCTAGGATGCATAATGATCCAAATAAGTGGAATTTAAACTAGCTTCATTGGGATTTGATGATAAACAATATGTATACAAGGTTTAGGCTTTTAAATATAGGGTAATTGAAGAATTAGGCTTAATGAAAAGGTGTTGGGCTTTTGCATATCATAAGGCAGAGAGAAATGATTCATGCATGGCTCTAGGATAAGTTAGTTAAGAGAAATTGGTGTCTGAATCTTCATGAAGAACTATAGTTGTTATTGATTACAAACCTATGTTTGATAATCTATTATCCAAGTAGTGACATCCGCGTGTCATGTGGCCATGCTCATGAAAGGCAAAACCATAAGCTAAGAGAAGAAGAGATCAGTGCCATGAGTTCCCTGGCCTCATTTACCCAGTCATCATGAGTTTCTTACGCATTCTATGGAAATTGTTGAGTATTTGGATCGATGAGCATGGAACCTAACAAGTCCACCTCATCTCAACTTGTACATCTCTATCCTTCTCGATCATCCGACATGGGCTTCTCCCAGTTTGAGTGTGAGTTTGCGGGGCTCAGATCTCCACTAACCGGCATGACTCAATGATTGCGAGGTGCCAAAAATCCATGTTCATCATGTGTGCATCTCCGGGTCTAGCTCTCCTCAGGCCCAGTGCTGTCATCGAGGAAGACTAACTCTATCGAGAAAATGACTTTCGTTCCAAGGTTCGTTGTGTAAGATCATGACAATTTGATCTTGGATGATGCTTCTTCACACCTTCAGACCCCACCCCCCGCTTCCTATTTGTGGCTCCTTTCACTAGTTTGAGGAGATCATTGCCTCACTTTCAACATTGTGGAGTAAGGAGAGCCTGGAGAAGAGTCTGTGGCTTGATGAGGACTCTCACTTGGAGCCATGGTAAAAGAGGGTGGCACATGTTAATCTTGTACTACCCCACACTTGCTCACAGGTGCACCAACCTCTATAGATATGATAACCTCAACTCCAAATTCAACTCGGTCGCAAGCGCTCAGGCATAGAGAAGCCATGGTAGTGACGAGATCTTCAGGAGGAAATTGCATGAGGCCGCTTATCCATCGTGGATCTATAGGGCTACATCCCCTCCCACCATGAATCATAGCCTCTGGAGATCCTCACGACATCTCAGAGCTTCACCCACCTTTAGTTCCTTGCCGAGATCAGAGGTATGAATCTAGTGATGTGGCCATCAGATGCCATCACAGTTGGTCACGAACAAAGAGCATCGAGCCCTGTTGGATCTCCACCCAGCCTAAACTGGATATGAACCACCTCAACTGGCCGACTCAAGACCTATTAAAGGTAAATCATTTATTAATTCTGAAGAAAATAGATTGGACCGTATAAAAATGGTTAAAATAGCTACTTTGGCCCATAAATGCCCCAAAACTATCCATGGACTTAGAAAAGTATTTACTTTTTTATAACACAACTAGGATAGACTCATGAAGCTTCATTATCGATGATTTATAATTTAGAAGGTAATACTCCTATTTTGAGTTCGTTAAATATAATAAACAATATCCATATGATATTAATTCTCCGAAAATTCTCCTAGAACACAGCGGATGACTTAAATCTATCTTTAAAATCTAATCTGATTAATAACATAAATAATAGGCCTTTTCTTATTAATGCATAATTAGATGGCTTTAACCTCATTAATTCTAAAAAAATAGGAAAAGCCTCAGAAAAATATGAAATTCATACAAGACCTTAATAATAACATATAGATCAGGATAAAAATACTAGAAACCCTCTATTACCTCAGATTCATCTAGGTTTGACCAAAACCCTAATTTGGACCTAAAATACCAAAAATATAGTGAATCATATATTAATGATGATTAATTTCTTTAAATCAGGTGTTGACTAGATTAACTAGATGATCATGGATATGTGAGGAATATCTAAACTCAGGTACATGCATATAAGTATATGACTAGTTTTGTTGGATGTTAATGATAAGTATCTACTTGCATATATTTGAATACATTGATGGATGTATATCTATGGGTATTACCAATTCCGCCTAAACACCAAAGAACATTAAGGGAATGCATAACGAAATGTAGTTATTGATGGTGTTCATTAATCTACCTATTAGAGAGGGAAAGATTTAATGTTGACTAGCACCTTCCTAATGGTACAAGGTACACAGGGAGATCCCTAATGGTACAAGGTACGTAGGTATAGGGCCCAAATAATTTATGTTTGTGCTAAGTCCACCATAGTAATGCATGTTCATTTGAAATATGATTAATAACTTGGGTTTACCTTATTTTCCACCTTTTAAATAACACTTTCCTCTCTTTATTATCTTTTCAACTATTTTCAATATGCCGGCATAGTATATCATTTTTACTACCACATACTAACTTTATGTTGATGTTTTTGTTTCTCATATTTTCTAGGTTCAGAGCTAGCATGGGATAAAAAAATAGGATGTGAGAAAGTTTTACAGGTTGTACCTATTATCTAAGATCCTAGTTAGCATACATGTTCATTGACTTGTAAAATTTTCTTCAAATTATTTAATTATAGGTTGTAAATTTAATTTATTTGTAATAAATTACAAGTTGAATGTTGAGAAATGTTATGGCATCTGCCTATGGTTATATGTTCATGTATGTGTATGTATGCTTCCACATTGCTCTCTGAAATGATTGCCTAACGTTTTTGGACTTGTCCTCTCGTGACTTCTAAGTCTCGAGATGGCAAAATCAGGGGACGTTACAAATATGGCAGCAAAATATTTGTTTTCGCTGCCATATCTATCATCATATTTCCCAACAACAAGATTGGTTGTTATACAACTATATGGTAAATTTTGTAATTGGCTATACATGTGTTCTTCCAGAATGCGAGTTATATGGCTTATATTTCTTGATTTTGGGTGCAATTTCTATACATTATATTTTAAAACTCTCATAAATGCATGTTCTAATGTAAAAGTGGAGTATCTTTGGGGTTCAAACTAAAAAGTCTTAACTTAGAAATCATTTTTTTCTCAATAGTAGTGCCATATAGACCAAAACAGTAGAAAATAAGTGATTTAGTATTAGAATTTATGCATTTTTCATGTATATTATCCAAAATTGTCAGTTTGATGCTTTTTACTATGTCTAAGATAGTGAGCTCAAGTAGTGGAACTATTTAATGAATGGTTCTTGATGTCGTGATATGATAATAAAATTATTATTAGTTCATTTTCAATCATAATTATGATGTCTCCTATGAATGGAAAAATACTAGAATAAAGGCATTGAAGGATCATGTTACATAAAAATTAGGATTTTATATTTCCTAATATTGGAATTTTGTTTATCTCAATATTGTGTTTTGAATTTATCTTCTTCCACTTTTAAGTGTGAGTTATTTGATTATTTATTCAATGAGACACTAATCATGTAGTTACAATGTGCATCATTTAACTTCCTCAGTGCTCGAAAGTCATCTAAGCTAAATGGAAATCCTTATAGTGCTTCAGGGATCATGGGAAGGTACTCCTAGATGGCTTAATATACTTAGGATATCAAGAATCCATATGATATAGGGTCTCCATAGTTTCCACAGCCCACTGATATTAATGTGTGAATTCAACTCCACAACTCTTGTTATTAGGTGCAGTCCTTTCTTTGTGATTGAAAAGAATGTGAATCATAGGGTACACGTGGTATATGAAGGTGTTGTTACTTGATTCCCTAGGGTGGACCTCTTTTTTAGTCCAGGTTGTAGTTCGATCAGCTCCTACTTTCAGACTTGCCTCGATAGAGAAGTTATTAGACATAACGGGAGTGGATAAATGTTAGATTTTTATGGTAGGATAGGAATTTCACACTCCCAACCTAGTATTTTGAAAAATACATTTCAAACATCCGAATGATTAATAATTTTTTTTATCAATTGTGTAGTTGTTATTGTATAGTTACATCACTATTGTGAAATTATATTAATTGCACATCTTTAATATCTCTTTCCAATGTCATTCTTTAATATAGAATTGTGTATTTCGGTGTAAATAATAGATGGTATATATGATCTTATTCCTTTATATAAATATTTTCTCTCATTTCAATTCTAGTCTCACACTCACGTCTTATCACCTTATTAGGTTCTAAGAACAAACACTACTCATGGGTTTACTAGTGAGGAGTCTCCTTCACCTAGGTAGTGGTAAGTTGAAGGTGGGGATTTTTATCTCTAGTAGTGTCTATAGTTTCCTCTTTACAATTGGGTCACAGGAAAGATATTTTAGATGATGATCTATTCATCACTAAGATTTTCATGTACGCCTTGTATTTAATGTACACATTATATTTTAGAAGTATACTTTTTCTATAAATAGGTAATGACCCAATCCACAAATGATCAAGTTTGTATAGTTTCTATATATATATATATATATATATTTGTATATATATGTATATATATGTGTGTATACACATATATAAATATATATAGTATGTGTAACATACTAAATCTTAGACCCTACCCTAGAACATTAATTTAGACAAATAAGGTTGAGGATAGATCTAGGTGAGGTTTTGTATAACCCTGATGATATAATGCATGTATAAATCACCTTAACGTAACCTAACATTTTCACATTAGTTTAGAATGATGATGAATATATAAAACATGCCACATAACTCTTTTGGAGATAATATGAAGATAAGAACCTAATTGGATGAGTAATAATGATATTAGTAAAATAATATGATAATGTGATAATAATGGCCTTTATAACTCATTAAGGAAAACCCCAAAAGAGAAATCTAAGTTAATAATCATGTTCCTTGCTTCCTTGGGAGTAAAGTTTCACATTATTCACACAATAATAATTAATATAATTCAATTTCGATAAATAGATCTAAGTTTACCCCAAAATATCAAATACAATAATAAATGAATCCAAAAAGGAAAATAATCTTAGATTCATAATCTACATAATAAATATATCCTTTGGGTGAATGTTCATCCAATTTCGAGAAAGTTTGCATAAAAGGTGAAATCAGGAGAGAGAGAGTGTGTGTAGAATCTTGAAGACATTAATGCAAACATATTTGGAAAATAAAAATATTAAATAAAAGCACAAACCTCTCCAACATGTAACATTGATGGCAAATTTGTATCCAAACATTAAATATGACTTGTGAGTGAAGTTTCATAAAATTTGGAGAATCTTAAAGACATTGATGCATGATGGAAGAGAAAATAGGATTTGATTTATTTAACACATTAAAAGTTCCCAAAAGGCAAAACTAATTATATATTTAAATTCCTCATATCAAAAATAGGATGGGTGTAAAATTTGACTAAATTTGGGATTAGTTTGTACCCTCAGAAGAGGAGAGAAAAAGAGGAAAATAATTAATGTATCACATTAATCGATTTTTTTGTCCGACTATGGTTTCTGAGTTACATTATGTCATGCATCAATTTTTATTTTCTATATTGTTGCGAGAGATCTGGGGTGTTGATTTTCTAATCAAATGAGCACTAGCTCGTCTTCAACCCTGAGTCACAGACTGAGAACAGGTGCCAATTTTAGGAACTTTGATCCCAATATCTCCCTCATTACACTGTCTCCTTTCCCAATTCATTTCCCTACTCACTCCCTTTTCTTTCCCACACCCATTGATCTCAGTTGTTAGGGTATTTATACCCTAGAATCCCCAAACTACCAGTGTCGCTACGATGCTCTACTCTTCCCTTGTTTCCCTCATCTTTGTCTTCTTCTCCCACCCTCTGGCTCTCGAACACTTGGATAACTCTACCCTGACCTTCGATGGGGCCTCACTTTCTTCCTTTAGATTAGCCTCATTAGGCTCTGGGCCGCTGCCCCTAGTCCGGCTACCCTGGCACCGTGGCGCTTTGTTGGAGCCAGCAAATTTTTGGCACCAGAAGTCTGGAGAAGACTTAGAAGCACTCCTTCATCATCTGTGGATTCCCATCTATCATCAATTCCAAAGGAGAGTTTCCCCAAATCCCCCTTCTTATCAGATTTCATGAGCTTTGGTTCATCCTCACGCTTTGAGTATGAATCGAATGAGATTCTTGGCTTATTGTCTTTGTACTGGTCTTCTAAATCTGTTGGGCATGTTTTCATGGGTAGAAGTCATTTGTTTCACTGTAGATGTCATGGTGTTCTTGTCCCTCAACGTAGTGATAACACCAAATTTTGCAATGTTTTTGGCCCATATTTCGTTATCAAATCTTCCATTTTAAACTGTTTTCCTCTCCTTTTTGTCATGTTTTCGCATAAATAGGCCACGTCATGCTATTAACTCCAATTTATCATATTTTTTAGAGTTTTCCCTGATTTTTAACTCATTTATCAGCAAAAAGGCCCATCCCGGCCCACAAATGTGTTCCACCTGCATCGACCCTCCTACCAACCAGCCAGCCGATACGCTCACTGCCCGACAGGGCAGCACGATACACTGCCGTGCGACACAAGGGTGCCGCGTAAGAAAATGAAGACGAGCGATACACCATTTACCTGATAGGGAGCCGAACCCGCCACGACTGCCGAAGCATGTCGCGCGATACATGCAAAATCCAAACGAGACTCTCCATGATGCCTGGGAACGATACCAAGAATATCAGAGGGACTGCCCTCATCACAACTATAAGAAAGGTTTCTTGATAACTACCTTCTGCAACGGTCTAACCCCTGAGGAAAGGGTTTCAGTGAATCCAGCAGCAGGAAGTGACTTTCTGGGGAAGAAGCCGAGCAGGTCTGAGAAGATCATCAAGAACATGGCTGAGCTACAAGCCGACACTGACTATGATAGATCCGACAGGGGACAAGCTAAGAAGGCTAGTGAAGGACCTTCTTTTGAATCCAAGGCTCTAGAGACTATCACCTCTAAGATCCAGAGGATAGCAACTGATGTAAAGCAGCTGAAGGAGTCAAGTTGAAAGGGAAAGAAGCAAGTCAAAAAGGTCATGAAGTGTGTCACCTGTAGAGAGGGTGGACACGGGGTAGATAACTGTATCTACACCCGACTTGATGAATCGAGCGAAACTGAATCTGAGGATGAGAAGACTGAGAATGTCTCTTTTGTAAATTTCAGGAAGCCAAACCATAAGTACTAAGGTCGTCAAGCGACGAACACTAGTCAAGGTCGAGGTCAAACCAAAGAGTAGGAACAATTAGACTTGGTTGGACAATTATTTGATTTTGTAAAGAGACAAGATACCGTTAATAACCAGCTGGCGCAGAGTGTACTTTCAAATTCAGGAGTTTTGAACTCAATGTAGGTCTAGATGGCGGACATGCAGACGCATCAACACCAACTCGATCAATAGTTGGGCCAGATGGCCGAATTGATGAAGAATCCCTCGGGGAAGATACCCTCCAACCCCAAATCTGCCAATATGGTAGTGCTAAGATCTGGAAGGACAGGTGGAGCATCATGAAGAAGCCAGACCAGAACCTGAATCGGGGACCGTGGATGCAAATTCTGCAGAAGATGACAATCGACAAGCTGACGATAGAGAACCTGAACAGAGGTCCTTTGAGGAGTTATCTGGTAGGAGAAGCCCTTATGCTCCCAAGCTGCCTTTTCTGTACAAGATAATAAAGGCACACCTGAAGAAGCGCCACGAGAAGTTCATGGAATCAATCAAGAAACTTCATCTCGAAGTTCCCTTTTTAGACGCCTTAGAAGAGATGCCGACTTATTCCAAGTTTCTCAATGATCTGATTACTAAGAAGAGAAGAGGAGGAAGAATTGAAACTGTGCATCTAGAAAGTGTGTCCTCTGCTTTCGTAAAACCGGATTTGCCTAATAAAAAGAAAGATCATGGGGCTTTCACAATCCCTTTCACCATCGGAGATAACATCGAACGAAGAGGTCTTGCCGATTTAGGGGCTAGTATCAGCCTGATGTCCCTAAGCTTCACGCAGAGATTAGGTTTGACCGATATGGTCAGAACCAATATGAGAATTGAATTAGCAGATCATACCTTTAAGAGGCCTGTTGGCGTTGTTGAAGATGTACCAATCAGGGTAGGAAGTTTCTTCATTCCGTGTGATATAGTTGTCATTGATACCGTGGAGGACCCCCGTTGTCCTATTATCTTTAGACATCCTTTCCTGGCTACAGGAAGAGCGTTGATTGATGTTTCTGAGGGAATAATCACTCTAAGGGTTGGAAACAACCACTTAGAGTTTAAAGTAAAAGATGCGATGAGAGGACCGTCCCTGTCAGAGTCCACCTGCTTTGCGGACAGGTACAACTAGTTCTGCGAAGAGGTAGAAGAAGACATCCTGATGGTGGACCCTCTCGTGAGGGTGATAAGTAGTCAAGATTCTGACTTTGAAAGTCCAGAAGTTGCGGATTTTCTCTGCTTTCTTAACCAGTCTGATGAAGACTTGAGCAACGAGGATGAGGTGGTGGAAATTGTTAAGTTTGCTTCTGTTGAGGAGGTGCGGCAAGAAGGGTCACCCAAGGCCAAGCTTGAGTTGAAGCCATTACCAGAAGGGTTGAAATATGAATTCCTAGATTGAGAGGAAAGGAACCCTATCATCGTCAACGCCAATCTCAAAAGAGATCAGTTGGATAGACTTCTTGAGGAGTTACGACTCCACAGGCGGGCTATAGGATACTCAGTAGAAGATACCAAAGGCCTTAGCCCTGCTTTGTGTATGCATCACATCAATTTGGAAGAATCCGCCAAACCTCTGGCTCAACCCCAGAGAAAGTTGAATCAGATGCTGAAAGAAGTCGTCAAGAAAGAGGTAATCAAGTTGAGGGATGCTGGGACCATTTACCTGATCAACGATAGTGACTGGGTAAGCCCGATCCACATAGTACCCAAGAAGGGTGGTGTACTGTGGTAAAGGGAGATGAAGGTGATGAGGTGGTGGTTAGGACCGTCACATGATGGAGAATGTGCATTGACTACAAGAAGATAAACCAAGCTACTAAAAAAGATCATTTTCCGCTACCTTTTATTGATCAAGTTCTTGAAAGATTAGTGCATCATGACTTTTTCTATTTCTTGGATGGTTTTTCAGGATTCTATCAGGTCCCCATCCGGCCAGATGACCAAGAGAAGACAACCTTTACCTGCCTCTATGACACCTACGCCTTCAGAAGGATGCCCTTCGGACTATGCAACGCTCCCGCTACGTTTCAACGCTCCATGATATCAATGTTCTCGAATTTTTTGGAGGATATCGTGGAAGTTTTCATGGACAATTTTTCTGTCTATGGAAAAGACTTTGATACCTTCCTGGAAAACCTCTCTTTGGTTCTGCAACGATGCGAGGAGAAGAGTCTGGTTTTAAACTGGGAGAAGTGCAATTTTATGGTACAAGAAGGCATCGTACTGGGACAGAAAGTTTCAAGGTGTGGCATCGAGGTGGACGTCAATAAGGTTGAAGCCATATCCAAGCTTCCTCCACTAAAGTCCATGACAGGAGTGAGGAGCTTCCTCGAGCATGCCGACTATTACCGAAGATTCATAAAGGACTTCTCAAAGATTTCAAAACCGTTGTCCAATCTGCTGGTAAAAGACGTTGAATTTGTTTTCTTTGATGATTGTCTAATCGCTTTTCAGGCTTTGAAGAACGCTCTTGTCTCACCACCCATCCTCCAAGCTCTAGACTGGGATTTACCTTTCGAGCTTATGTGTGACGCCAGCGACTATGCAGTAGGAGTGGTCCTGGGGTAGAAGAAGGATAAAAATCACCATGTAATCTGCTACGCTAGTCGCACGTTGGACGAAGCCCAGGTAAATTATACAACTATAGAGAAAGAGATGCTCGCAATAGTCTTCGCTTTTGATAAGTTCAGATCATACCTCATTGGAGCAAAGGTCAAAGTATACACAGATCATAGGGCTATAAAATACATCATGCAGAAGAAAGATACAAAACCCAGGTTGTTGAGGTGGGCCTTGTTGTTACAAGAGTTTGATCATGAGATAGTGGATAAGAAGGGTGTAGAAAATGTGGTTGCTGACCACTTATCAAGGATCGTTGCAGAAGGTCAGAGGGAACCACCCATTAATGACAATTATGCCAACGAACCTTTGATGATGATTGAGACCAAGGAAGAGGACTTACCCTGGTTCGCAGATATCTGTAATTATCTTGCCTATGGAGAACTACCCCCTGACATCACTTATAACAAAAAGAAGAAGCTATTCGCGGATGTGAAGAATTACTATTGGGACGATCCTCTCCTTTTTAAAAGATGTGCTGATAACTTGTACCGGAGATGCATTCCCGAAGTAGAAGTCCCAAACATTCTGAAAGAGTGTCATGCCTCCCCTTATGGAGGACATCTCGGCAGCGAGAGGACTACTGCCAAAGTGCTACAATCAGGGTTTTACTGGCCCTCTTTATTCAAAGACGCTGCACAATATGTAAAGGTTTGTTAAGAGTGCCAATTGACGGGCAATATTGGATGAAGAAACGAGATGCCAATATAAAACTGGGTTGAAGTGGAGATCTTCGATGTATGGGGGATTGACTACATGGGACCATTTCCCCCATCAAGGGGTATCAGTACATTCTAGTGCTAGTAGATTATATATCAAAATGGGTAGAAGATATTGCGACCCAAACGTGCGATGCTACATCAGTGATCAGATTGTTCGAAAAGACAATCTTTCCTCGTTTCAGTGTACCACATACTGTAATAAGTGACGGTGATTCGCATTTCGTAGAAAGATAGTTTGAAGCGCTCCTACGAAAGTATGGAGTTAAACACAAGGTCTCTACGCCCTACCACCCACAAACTTCCGGGCAGGTAGAGGTTTGTAATAGACCAATCAAGCAGATTCTGGAAAAGATTGTCAACCAGACGAGGAAGGATTGGTCAATGAAGCTTGATGATGCACTTTGGGCCTACAGGATTGCCTATAAAATGCCCATTGGAACCACCCCCTATAAGTTGATCTACGGAAAATCCTATCATGTACCCCTTAAACTGGAACACAAGGCCCTTTGGGCAATTAAATTCTTGAATATGGATCTAGAAAGGACGGGAGAAAAGAGATATTTGTAGTTGCAAGAACTTGAAGAATTATGAATGCATGCCTATGAGAAAACAAAGATCTATAAACAGAGGACGAAGGTGTGGCATGATGCCCACCTGAGGAGGAAGGACGTAAGTGAAGGTGATAAAGTTCTATTATTTAAATCCTCCATTTGTCTTTTTCCAGGAAAGTTACAAACGAGATGGTTCGGACCGTTCACCGTATCAAAGATATATCTGTCTGGAATGATGGAGTTATATGACAAAGATGATCCAACCAAGGTTTTTCAAGTAAACGGGCACATGGTGAAAATGTACTATGTAGACGAAGCTTTTGTTAGTAGGGTAGAAATCAACTTGCAAGATATGGATACTGCTGAAGGCGAAAAGTGAAGGACCTAGAGTGGTCGAGCTGGAAACACAAACTACAGTGCTCCTCAGGAGGCAGCCCGAGCTTTTACTTTTCCTAGAATAGGATGTCATTTACTTTCTTGCAAGAAAAACATTATGAACATTTGGACTGTAATAAGGCCCGAGTCAGCGCATGCACCATGTGCGCTGACTCTTCTATTTTATGGGCCACCGCTCTATTTTATGAAGCATCGAGGGGTAATACTATCTAAGGTTGGGAACTTAACCTTAGGCCAATGATGTTTTACCCATAAATCACTTTTTCCTCGCTTTGTTTTTAGTTTTTCATCTAGATCTTGTTCTGAAGGCCGCATATCGGGCAAGTATCTCCTTTTACTGATCGTATCGGGCAGCAACTCAGCCGGCGTGCAAAATGCGCTCGTATCGAGCAACGGTATATCGAGGATTGCATAAACCGTGACGGATGACACGCCTGGGCGGCGAGCACCCGTATCGAGCAAGATGAGTAATTACCCTTGATTAGACGGATGAGATCGCTCATTTCGGGAATGACTTGTCTCAACGGCCGACGCACGTCCCAGATTTACCCATTTTACCCCGATTGAGATTGCTATATATAGTAAGAGGTTTTACCGTGTCGGGATACTGCTTTTACTCTTCCAGCTTCCCGTATCATGCAGTAATTTCTCCCTTTGCTCGAGTGTCGGCCAGCTAGGTTTTGCTCTCGTGTCGCACAAGTGCTTCAAATAGTAAAGGTATAGCCCGACAACCTCTCGCCCGACACGAGCTTCATGTCGCACACATCGTATCGGGCTGACAGCTTTAGTTGATTTTTCTTGTGTCGCCCGACATGTATGTATCACGACATGTCTTTCGCTCGCGTTTGTCCGATAAGCCATATCGGGCGATAACCTTGTTGCCCATCCTTGTGCCACCTCACTTGTTCTTGTTATCGGGCGACACATTTTTCTCCCAGGGAAGTCCCTATCAGGAAGTTTGTTTCACATGACTGTATCGACTGACACACCCGTGTCGGGCAACGTGTTTGACGCGTAGATTTTCTCCGTATCGTACAATTTTGTATCGCCTAAGATGTTCTTTTGATGGACGACACCTGGACTTTGTAACGGGCCGTATTTGATCATGCAATAAGTTTTTCTTATCCACCTAACATTTAAATGATCAATGTACTTGTTTAATGATAACATATATGGCCCGTACAAAGCAAATCTCCATTCGAGTTGAAAAACATGGCAGAAGAATCGACACTGAGGCCGCAGCTGAAGCAAGAACGGTCAGGAAGAAACGCCAGAATCCCGATGCAGCTGGGCCATCAACCGCTAAGAAGAGAGCAAGGACGGAAGAAGTAAAGACTCCATTTTCTTTCCCAGAGGATGCAGCCAGAACAAGTGCAAAGCTCTCAAGAAGGAAACGCAAGGCTCGTGCAGATTATGACGATGATAGTCGGCCTATGGTAGACAGAGAGCTCTTGAAAACACTTGTGGATACTATATCCAAAGAAGATACCCCCCATGAAGAAGGTGGCTTCATGACTGATGCACCCAAAATACCAACATTCAATCCAGAAGCCATTGGAGAAAGACTTCCACTGATTTTATCTTTTGAAGATGGTCCTAAACCACCACAGAAGACAGACTATGATAAGGAAATGGACCTCTCTTGGGGCTACCAAATCAAGAAAAAGTATTGGAAGAGATAAGTGGACTTCTCTGACTAGTTCAATAGATGATGAAAGTTTAAAGAAACTGAGATTGATGATCAATCCTTTTATTCATGTTCACAATGGAAATATATTAAAAAGTCTACCTGGTTTAAGGGAATGCCTAATAGTTTTGGAACTTCTTCCACAACAAAAGTGCATCAATGATCTCATTGAATCTTGCGATTCTGAGCCCACTCTTGCTTTTGGTACTACTGACTGCAACACCTCCATCCTGGAATGGATATCAAATAAAGAGATGCCTGACCAACTCCACCACATCAACTACCACAACAAACAAGGAGAATGTGTGGGAGCTTCTATCTAGCGCTGGCGCGCTCACCAGCTAACCCTCACTGGGTTAACATTACCCTACCTTATCTACTTCACAACTCTGGGACAGAGTGTGGAGTAAGTTTGGGGGGTACCATGTACCCGTGAGGGGGGTATAATTTTTTCTCTCTTCAAACTCCACCCTTTTTTGTTCTTCTTTTTCGTTCTTTTTCCTTATCATATGTACATATACATATACATGCTCATAAAAAAATTTTGCTAAAATTTTTGAAAAATATTGTCTCCACATATATGTACAAAGACACTATATAGAAAAAACCTGATACGACTTCTTGCCAGTTTCTTTTCTATATGCCTAAGGAGATGCAAGTTTTGTTATGTCTTTCTGATAATGCAACCTCAAACAAAAAAAGACTACGACTTTCCACGCCAAAAATTGCGAAAAATAATCTTGCAACAACTAAGAGACGTGTATGCAGAAGGAAAAAGTTGCCCAAACAGAAACAAAAATTCCTCTTGTTTTCCCTTACCCAACAAAAATCCCAAAAAGAGAGAACAGCCTTATGAGAGTGAAAAAAAGCATGAGAGTTGTGCCAAATGAAAAGAATATATATATATATATACACACTTGTTTTCTAAAAGTACCCATCTTTAGGCATGGTATATCCGGGGCAGTGGTACGTAGGATGTGAAATCACTACTCTAAAGCCAACTGACTTGGACTGCAGGGACCACTCACCTGCTAACAGACCCGTACCTGGATGGACTGATGGGAAACAAGAAAAACCCAAAAAGCCTTAAGCCTACCCAAACAAACAACTTTCTGCCCTCAAAACCTGTTTGGTGTGAAAGCTAAATTCGAAATCATGCACCCAAGTCTCGCCGAAGCTGTGGAGAAATGTTTTGCTTAAATAAGGAAGGAGAAGTAAAGTCTGTTGTTCATGGTCGAGTCGTATTGTCAGTAAGACATCTCAATGCTCGCTCAAACCCATGGTCTGGAAACTATACCGGTCAAGAAGAAGCATCACAAAACAATGTTTAAAGATTGATTGAGGACAATCAAAATGCTAAGTTTGGGGGAGTTGATGACACCAAATTTTGTGATGTTTTTGGCCCTTATTTCATTATCAAATCTGCCCTTTTAACCTAATTTTCTCTCCTTTTTGTCATGTTTTCGCATAAATAGGACACACCATGCTATTAACTCCATTTTATCATCTTTTGCAGAGTTTTCCCAGATTTTTAACTCATTTATCAGCAAAAAGGCCCGTCCCGACCCACAAACGTGTTCCACTTGCATCGGCCCTCCTACCAACCAGCCGACTGATACGCTCACTGCCTGACAGGGCAGCACGACACACTGTCGCGTGACACAAGGGTGCCACACAAGAGAAAGTGGACGAACGATACACCATTTACCCTACAGGGAGCCGAACCCGCCACGACTGCCGAAGTGTGTCGCACGATACATGCCACCCACCGGTAGGCGCCACTCGTCACATTGACCGACACTCTCCCAACCCGACATCTTTGTGACGGGCTACGAGCATATCGGGCACCCCTGAATCCGCAATAATAAGAGCTGATGAAAAACACGTGGCGTCCAGAGAACCATAACTTCCCCCAACCGCTGCCTATAAATAGCAGCAAAAGGACTCTGATGGGATGGGTCGAAACCTCTCGAAAGTCAACTGAGGAAAGCATCTAGATCTAGCATGTCGTACCTCAGGGGTGTACCAGGTGATTCTAGGTGAGCACTTCCCCATCCCGAGAGGGAGGGAATGGTTCACTTAGTGTCGGCCCCAAGCACCGCTGCAGGCCGATATCAATCAACAAGGACGCCCGATAGGAGTACCCGATACTGGACGCAACACTCTGGCCCAACACGATACCAAGCCCGATACGCATCGCCAGTCACGGTGTGTCGCCCGAGAGGGTGCCGCCTGACATGATCGTATCGGGCATGGGTGCCCCGCATGATACGTCCGCCGGTCATGAGCGTGTCGCCCGAGAGGGTGTGCCGCCCGACACGGGTGTATCGGGCAAGGCTCCCACCCGTTATCGGGCTGGAAGGTCTGCTACTTCATGTCTCCCTTCTAAATCAAGAAGGCGACATTTATCTTTGCTTATTTCAGTCATTTACTTCCTTTACTTATGCAATGGAATCAAACCCTTTTATGCTAATGGAATTAGAAGAGTTTTAATTATCTGCTGCTTTATGTTTGGTCCCTTTTGTTGGACGTTTTCTATGTTTAACATCTGAACTCTAGCTTGTACGCTTGATCACATTTTGATTAGCTACCGAATCGTGTTTCCCATTGCAGCAACCTCGAGAGAGGTGTTGTGGCTCTAGTGTTTCGTCCAATACAGGAGTACGAGAGTGCCCAGGATCGGAGTTGCTTTAGTAACCTTTCCACTCTAACTTGAGATCAACAACCTCGAGAGGGGTGTTGATGCTTAGTTAGAGGTACTCGCTTCGAGAGGAGGGGTACAAGATGTTTCTGCGGCCGCTTGTTTTACCGAAGCTTTCTCCTTCGTTCCTTACTAAAGCGATAGTATTATCTCTCTATTTCTGTTACACGAAAAACCCTAAAAACTAATAAATGCTTAAAACCTTAATTTTCCTCGTAGCTCCATTTGGAGATAGTTTTCTTTTGTTTTATCGATCTTAGTCTGCTGTTCCCTTGGGGAATTTTATCATCTCCTTACCCTTACCAGAGTGTAACGTGTCGATTCCGCATTCTCAACACTACTACCCTTGTCCCTATGTTCGACCTTGTATATCTACTTCGACCCCGTAAACAAAGTTGTGGGGGCCTAGAAGGTTTCAGGTTATAAATTTAATAGTCTGGCTACTTCAAATCCGCTCCACTTTTCGGACGTGCGATTTAGGCCGGTCACGTAGTTCTTCACAAGTTCCAGGGAGAAGAAGGCAAGGGTCGGTTTCACTTTTACACCCTCCTCTCTCTACATTTGTTAGTTTTCTACCATAGATAGTTTGGTCTTTTTCTTCTCTAGTATTGCCTTTAGCTTGTGAGTGATTTGTTCTCAGAGGTTGCTTACTTGGCTATGGGTCCAAGCCAAACGACCATCTTTGATAGGGCCAGGCCATCTCGATTTTCAAAGAAATGGATGATGATTTTGTGGAAATTTGTAATTGGTAACTTTTTGTAAAATTCATAATAATTCACTCAATGATCAGAAAAACATGGATAAATAGTCAATAAATTTAGAAAAAAGGGCTTTCTAATGGTTGGTTTTGTCGCCTAAATCTGATATTTAACAATAAGTAATTTTAAAGGATTAATCTAAATAGATAATATATTGCAAAATTTATAACTAATAATTTATAAGTCAGAAAAATATAATGAAATATGTTTTCAACTTAGGAAAATATAACCTAAAACATGGCATGGATTTGATAATCTAATTGGCTAATATTAAAAGGGAAATTTTTAGGATTTATGAAATCAATGTAAATCTAACCCTAATTTCTCATACATGGTTAATAGGTTCGTTGGAGACCTAGAATTGGATCAAGAAGTGACTTGGTCGAATTTGACTTATAGTTAGGTATGTTTTGCATCTCCTATTATTCTATGGAGCAATTCACCTATATTTTCTTTCTCTTGGTCCTATGGACATCAGTCTATACACACTATCTTTTCTTTTCAAAATAATGGTTCATGTGAACTACCTTAATTGTTCTTGATCTACTCTTATCTTATGCATTGGTGCATGTTGATTTTATTTGATGACATGTGCCCACTTTGAAGTGGATGTTTATTTGATGATAAGTGCTATCTTGTTCCCACTTGCATGTGGATGTATGTGTTGTCCATTGTATGATATGTCAACATTGTATAATTTTGACTATAATTTTCTACTTGCCTCTACATTATGCATACCATGAGATTTAGTATGACTAGAGTAGTGTAATTGCATTGGTTTTGTTTATGGAAGATGTGTAATTTCCTACTTGAGTAGATGTGTAATTTTCTACTCTTTTGGGATGGAAAGGTTACCTCATACCCAGGGCAAGATGAATAATTCTTGTCCAATGTTTTATATATTGGGAGTTTGGTAGTACATCATTCTCTATCAGGCTTCAAATTTATGAGACTTGGCCGCCTTTGTCTTTATATTGTTCTAGGGTTATGCTTATCTCACATGCATGCAGGTTGATGATGATATGTGCTTCTTTTCCCACCATTGTAGTGGATGTATATATGGCACAATATTTATATGTGTTTTATGGCAATTATCATTCTTTTTGTGATTCCTATCTCTTAATACCCATTTGGGTGGTACTTTTCTTTTCTGTGGGAAGCTTTCATAATTTGTTGTCCTATATTTCATATATTGATCAATTTTCTATTTAGTATGCACATACCAGCCTTTGTTGATGTTTTCTATTTTTCTCTTCTTGCTGGGGTATGCTTCCAACCCTAGGTGAAGGATGTGGTGGACATAGCATAAAGTTATGGACCTAAATTAAGAGTTAAATCTTGGAGACAATCTTGATGTGGTTTAAATTTCCCTCTACATGGATCCTTATGATGTATCATTACATGTAAGTTTATGATGTTCTTTTGTAACCTTATGAGAAATTGAATATAGTAAATATTTTTATTCCTCTACTGCACTTTGGTTGTTTTGTTTACCATAAACAATATTTGGAAATTTTGCACCCATTCCGACATATCTTTTAGGTGTGTTTGTATTGGAGGTTCTGTTGTTCAAATTTTTAGTAAGGAGTGGTTCCCCTCTAGGATCCCACTCCTGATGGCATGGTGTCAAAGCACATGGTAGTTAGAATCAGACTATTTCAATTTTGTCTCCCTAATTAGAAACCTTACCTTGCATAGTTACCCTCTCAGTGAGATGTTCACCCAAGAATTGATATATGTTAAATATGTGACGAGGTTTTTAGGAGTTCTTACCCAATCATATAGATTGATTAAGATTTGTATCTCATGATGCTGTGAGATTTGACTTGAGGATGCAATTAGGTTATGAGGAGATAGCAGGATAAGAAGTCCTAATATGGAAATATTGTGACTTGGTTTTTGCATTGAATTTTGGCCAACTTGTTGGTTTTACATCGCAATGTTTCTTATCAATAGAAAAAAAAATTTCATTATACTACTATATATACAAAATCTTTATGATTTTCTCGATTATTCCTTGAACAAAGTCACAATATAGAGATATGGAAGCTTTTCTAGAGAAACCATGGATATAGTTGGAATATAAACTTAACCCTAGTATTGAAGTAGTGACTAGGGATATGTGGAATAATATAAAAGGAGTAGTTTCTATAAGGTTGTTAGGTTAGAGACATGAGGACCTAATACTCAACCTGAGATGGTTCTGACATGTTAGTTGGATACATGAACAACACAAAACTCTAAAACATTCACAACTAAAAGTTATACGAGTAACCCTAAATGATGTTTAATTTGACTTGTTAGGTGACACCTTTTAAGGGGTGGAGAGTAGTTGGTTGTTTGAGGTTTGGATAATAGATTTTGAGGACGAAATCCTTTTAAGGGGTGGAGTGTTGTAACATACTAGATTTTGGACCATACCCTAGAACTTTGACTTAGCCAAACAAGGTTGAGGATAGATCTAGGTGAGGTTTAGTATAACCTAAATGATATAAATGTAACCTATTATATTCATATTAGTTTTATAATGATTATGGATATATAAAATATGTCACATAACTCTTTTGGAAATAATATGAAGATAAGGAACCTAATTGGATGAGCAATAATGATAATAGTAAAATAATTTGATAATGTGATAATAATGGCCATAAATATTAATTTTATCATAACTCACCAAGGAAAACCCCAAAAGTGAAGTCTAAGTTAAAAATCATATTCCTTGGTTCCCAATTGCATTGGGAGTCAAGTTTCACATTACTCACACAATAATAATTAATTTAATTCAATTTGGAAAATAAGATCTAAGTTTTCCCCAAAATATCCAATAAAATAATAAATGAATGCAAAAGAGGAAAATAATCTTGGATTCGTAATCTACATAATAAATATAGCCTTTCGGTGAATTTTCATCCAATTTGGAAAAAAACTTGCTTAAAAGGTGAAATTAGGAGAGAGAAAATGTGTAGAACCTTTAAAATATTAAATAAATCTAAAAACCTCTCCAACATGTAAAATGGATGACAAATTTTTATCCAACACATTAAATATGACTTATGGGTGAAGTTTCATAAAATTTGGAGAATCTTAAAGCCATTAATGCATGAGGGAAAAGAAAATAAGATTTGATTTATTTAACACATTAAAAGTTCCTAAAAGGCAAAACTAATTGCATATTCAAATTCTTCATATGAAAAATAGGTTGGGTGTCAAATTTGACTTAATTTGGGATTCGTTAGCACACTCAAAAGAGGAGAGAGAAAAAGGAAATTAATTAATGTATTAGTCTAATCAATTTCATTGGCCCACTATGGTTTCTGAGTTACATTATGTCACACATCAATTTTTATTTTCTATACTATAGCGATAGATCTGGGTCGTTGATTTTCTGATCGAATGTCCGCCAGCTCATCTTCAATCCTGAGTTGCAGACCGAGAACAGGTGCTGGTTTTGGGAACTTTGATCTCGATTTCTCCCTCATCACTCTATCTCCTATCCCGATTCATTTCCCTACTCACTCCCTTTGCTTTCCCGCACCCACTGATCTTAGTTGTTAGGGTATTTATACCCCAGAATCCCGAAACTGCCATTTCCACTATGATGCTCTGCTCTTCCCTTATTTCCCTCAACTTTCTCTTCTTCTCCCACCCTCGGGCTCTCGGACACATGGATAACTCTACCCTGACCTTCGACGGGGCCTCTAGGATTGCTTTCTTGCTTTAGACTAGACTCTTTAGGATCTGGACCGCCGCCCCTTGTCTGGATACATGAGCGTCGTGGAGCTTTGTCGGAGCCACCGAATTTCTGGCGCCTGAGGTCTGGAGGAGACTTATAAGCACTCCTTGCTCATATGTGGATTCCCATCTATTGTCAATTGGTTACCAAGGTGAGTTTCCACAAATCCCCTTCTTATCAGATTTCATGAGCTTTGGTTCATTTGGTTTATCCTCACACTTTGAGTACTAATTGAATGAGATTCTTGGCTTACTGCCTTCGTATTGGTCTTTGAATCCGTTGGGCATTTTTGGTGGGAAAAAGTCTTTTGTTTCACTAGAGATGTCATGGTGTTCTTTTCCCTCGGTGTTGTTCTTCACAATTTCAAGGGAGAAGAAGCCTAGGGTCAATTTGACCTTTACACCTTCCTCTCTCTTCGTTTCCTGGTATTCGGCCAGGGACAATTTGGTCTTTTTTTCTCTGGTATTTCCTTTGGCTCGCAAGTGATTTGTTCTTAGTGTTGTCTTAGCTAGATGTGGGTCAAGGACAAACAACCATCTTTGATTGTGCAAGGCCATCTCGATTTTCAAAGAAATGGATAATGATTATGTGGATATTTGTAATTGGTCGCTTTATGTAAAATTCATTATAATTCACTCACTAATAAAAAAAATGGATAAATAGTCAATAATTTCAGAAAATAAGGGCTTTCTAATGGTATTGGTTTTGTCACCTGAACTTAACATTTAACAATATGTAATTTTAATGGATTAATCTAAATAGATAATATATTGCAAAATTTATAACTAATAATTTATATGTAGAAAATATAATAAAATATGTTTTGAACTTAGGAAAATATAACCTAAAACATGGCATGGATTTGATAACCTAATTCACTAATATTAAAAAGGTGATTTTTAGGGGTTATGAAATCAATGTAAATCTAACCCTAATTTCACATACATGGTTAATAGGTTCGTTGGAGACCTAGATTTGGATCAAGAAGTGACTTTTTTTTTTGAGGAAGGGCGCCCACCATTTTATTAAGTAATCAAATCGTTTGTAGCAAGTACAAGGATTCGATCCTCAAAGTCATCACCGACAATGTGAGGATTAACAAAATGACAGGAAGCAGCGGCTAAGGCATGAGCTACTCTATTGCCTTTCCATTTAACAAAACACAAATTAAAAGAAAGGAAACTACAAGAGAGATCAACAATATCATGAGAAATACAGTCTTCATAACCTCGCCCACCATATCCTTTCTTGACCGCTTCCACTAGTAGCAGGCAGTCTGTCTCGACCACAACATCTGTGTACCCTTCCCTAAGAGCCAAACACATACCGTGTAGGACAGCCAAACCCTCCGCACTAAGCACCGAGTAAGGCTATTCTAACCGGCATTGGAAGGTCCACAAAAGCTGACCGCTAACATCCCGAATGACTGTCGCACATCCGTTCTCTTCCGCTGAAATGACTGATGCATCTGTATTGATCTTGACGCAGCCATATGGTGGGCAGCGCCATGAAACCTGATGTGGAGGTGTAGAAGAAAAGGCAGCTCTACCCACAACCCCATGATAGTGTGCATGGTCAACAACCAGGCTGAGGTAAGATGCCACAAGACCCGGTATATGGGGGGATGATCCTCAAAAATAATTTTGTTCCTCGCTGTCCATGAGACCCACATAAGAGTAGCGCCCTCATCTTTTTGCCTGCTATCCTCCTCCTGTAAAAGACTCCTAACAAAGGACGCCACGTCATGATTATCCAGCCGTCTACCCCAATCAAACACACCGGCCGCCCATACCTGTCTGGCTACGTCACAGTGTAGTAGTGCATGAGAAGAATCCTCCCACTATCCACAGCGATGGCAGCTGGCATCCGGTGTCACATGCTTCCTATGCAATTCTGACTTAGTGGGAAGTATATTCCTGAGAGCTCTCCATATAAATTGCTTCAGTTTCGGTGGCCAACCTTGCTTCCAAACCCTCTTCCACAATTCAATGTCCAATCCGTCAACTAAATCCTCTCCTGTCTGAATAAAGAAATAAGCACTCCTCACAGTGAACCTCCCATTGCCTTCCTTATCCCAATAAAGAGTATCCTCGTCAATCCGCTGTGACAGTGGAATGTTAAGAATCCTCCGAGCTATATGTGTAGGAAAGCAAGTCTCCACTGTGTTGGATCCTAGATGGGTGACTTAGGTGCTCTAGAGGGGGGGTGAATAGAGCTGAAAGCACTTAAACAAAATTCATTAAACCTTCAAATTATATGACAAGATAAGGTTGCTAAATAGGTAATTTGAGTGCAACTAAATCATGCATAGCAAGGATAAGAGAGATTGAACATGGACCAAATAGACAAGCTATTTAGAGTGGTTCCACACTTCAAACTAGAAGTGTGTCAGTCCACTTTCCTAGAGAGGTCAACCTCTAGGACTTCAACCAATTGCACTCTTATATTCAATTATAAGACTTACAATACATGACCAACAAAGGACTTACCTATCCAATACAAAAGAGTCTTCAACCTTACCAAGGACTTACCCACTTTGTAAGAGTCTTCGGCC
Organism: Alisma plantago-aquatica; assembly: GCA_963693085.1. NCBI lineage: Eukaryota > Viridiplantae > Streptophyta > Magnoliopsida > Alismatales > Alismataceae > Alisma > Alisma plantago-aquatica. The sequence continues at coordinate 428,013,800 of OY856410.1, read as the reverse complement.
TTCTCCAAGGACTTACCCACTCTTGCACAAGTCTTCGGCCTTGTAGGAATTACCCACTCTTCTTGGATCTTCCGCCTTTGACTTCACCTTCACTCGGAGAAGCTTTCCACCAAGGACTTACCCACTTGAGCTGGAGTCTTCTGCCTTCTCCAAGGACTTACCCACTCTAGCTCCAAGTCTTCAGCCTTGATCTTCACCAAGGGACTCCTTCCCTTGTTCTTCTTCACCTCTCTTGGCTAAGAGAGAGAACCTTCATCTTCATGATTGGAAATGATAGAAGGGAGGTGGTGGAAGTGAGAGCCTCACAAGATATACATATAGGACTAGCTCTCTTATAGATTTCCTACTCACTCTAATGGATGTAGCAAGTGATTAAGCTTAGAGAGAGAGAGGAGGCTGTAGGAAGCACTCAACTATAGAATAGGAACCTCACAAAGAGTTTGCAATGAATGCTCAACCTTGGAATGAAGCCCAAGGGGTCCTATTTATAGCTGGGGATGCCTCTTAACCTTTGGGAACACATGAGAACAAAAACTAGCCGTTTTGTGGCTTGCAACGAATCTATTTTCACTTGTTGCAACTCCACAACGGCTAGAATCACTTTTCTGCACTTTTTCGTACAGTCTGATCGGCCGAGTTTCCATAAAGGCAATTCAGCCGAACCATGGATCGGCTGAGTTTGCAACTCGGCCGAATGGTGGATCGGCTGAGTTTGCAACTCGGCCGAATCCCACAAAAGTTCCAGATTTCATGGATCGGCCGAGTTTGTAATTCGGCCGACAAAAACCCTGTTGGGAAATTTTGGAACTTTTGTTTGACCATACAAACGATGGATTTTTGTGTCCCAATAATTTTTCTAAGCTTAATTACAAGTCATACAATCATTACAAGTGATTACAAAGCAATTCTAAGGTCATTTACATAGAGATCCCAAATTGCACACTTGTAGCTATTTTGACTTGTCTTTTCTCCAATTTGATATGCGCAAGTTAGGGCATTTGGAGTGTGTCTAAACCTAATCTGAAATCACTCAATGTAGAAGCATTAGACACCAATATTTGGAATGGTTAGTCATCATCAAAACAAGGGTTTAGTCAATTTAGACGTGAGTCAACATTGACCTAATTGACCTTGAGTCAACATTCTCCCCCTTTTTGAAGATGACAAACCATTCCATAAATGTATTGAAAGCTTGTACGTAAAATCATACCTTCGGAGAAACCTAGGGGTTTCAATAGGATTGATCTCATATGCTCCCCCTCAATTGATGCTCATGGAGTTCTCATACTCCCCCTCAATTGATGTTATTTCTCCTGCATGGTTAGCTTTCATAACATTTATAGAAACTATGCCTTCTACTCATATATGTTCTACACATATATGTCTTCTCCCATTTACCTTCTCCCCTTTATATGGACACGCTTCTTTGCTTCATGTAAGACATGCCTTCTCCCTGTTGTCAAAAGAAGACATATCTTTCTCCCCCTTTGTCATTTCAAAAAGGTGGGGGTATGAAGAAACTAAGAAACACCACTTGTTAAGAGAAAGAAGATAACAAAAGTTATATAAGGAGAGTAGAAGAGCACAGATAGGAGCTTGTCCAAGCATAGAAAGAAAAGCAAGTTAAAGCATATACTTGAACAACCCAAAAATGCAAGATGAAGTGCTGCAGAAAAATAATAAATCACAATTTTGACCCTCAAGATGATGGAATTTGACCAAAAACCATCGGAGCTCATGGCAAAGCAATGAGTCTTGCTCAGAAGGGTGTTTCTGCATAAAAAACACTATACTTGCAGCAAAAACTGAAACTGGAGCAAAATCTGCATAAAATCCAAAAATACTCCAATTTCTACATATAATGTAGCTCTATGTGCCCTGTATCACAATGTTATGCAAGTAACTCAAGATAGTAGATATGCAATTCAAGGAACAATCTTGAGCCTGTATGAGATAAGATTCAAGCATAACATATAGATGATCAAAGATGGCACTTTGTAAACAAGGTTAGAACTACATGTATATGAACTACTAGTAGATGGTATCACAAGTTAGGACTACTAGTAGGATCTAGATCATAGCAAGAGATACCAAAAGGTACACAAGATAAAGCAAGCTATGAGTAGATGTAGAGATATATCCAAACAAAGAGATATGTAATTTTAGAAGCATGAAAGGATATAACTCACTAGATATGCATCCTTACCATAAGATGATTACCCCTAAGAACCCCAAGGTTGTATCAAAACAAGATATACACCTAGATAGATGTAGCAAGTTAGAGTACAACGGAAGCAATTTAAGACACAACCAAGAGATCCAAAGAGTTCATCATCAAAACCTGCAAAACAACTCAAAACAAGTAATTGCACGATATAGATATACCAATTTAGAGCAATTAGAGAGATAGAGTTGTAAGCAAGATAGGCATTTAGAACATGGCAATATGCATATATAAAGGTACCAAATGAGAGTGCCAAAGAATAAGGCTATTGGTTGAGAAAATCTAGTTGAGAGGGAAATTCTCACTCAATAAGCCAAATGTATATTCTGTGCACAGTGTTATCGGTCGAGTTCTGTGTATTGGCAACTCGGCCGATCGCAGCTGTTGGCAACACCCATTGGTGCCTATCGGTCGAGTTTTAGACAGGACAAAACTCGGCCGACAAAACTGCTGTAGAAAAAGCACATATTTTTCATAAAACATATCTAGAGGCATGCTAAAAATACAAACCATATCCAAACATGTCTAAGCAATTTAGTAATGCACTATAGAAGCATTAGAAATAGTTTTTGAGCAAGAGTGTGAAGAGAAACACAAAATGCCACTTTTTGACTCAAAAACCATATGTATAGTGCATACTAACTTGACAAAAACAAGTTAGAACAGGTTATAAGCAATAAAAACATTACCTTCATGCTTACCATTTCTTTTCCACTTGTTGTCACCCTCTGCACATCTCACCTTTCTTCTTTCATGTGGATTGAGAAGTCAATTTGCAATTCAATGGCTCATGTCAATCCATTTGCAAGTACCTTCAAGAAGAAAGATGAAATGGTCCCCAATCATATTTTTGGGTCCGGAGGGGTTAGTTTAGCAACCCAAGTCCTATTGCTCTTGGGTGCTTTCCGAAAAGGACAACAAGTAGCATAATGACCAAATTCATTGCAATAGTTGCATGTGCCCATAGTCTTGGAACTAGAGGATTCTCCATGGGATATTGGAGGTCCTTTATCTTTGTTGTTCCCTTGACTACTATCATACCCTAAACCATGTCTACCAATTTGTTTAGTAGTATGGTCTAGGATTTGATTAAGACTCTTTTTACCCACTAAGAATCTTTGCAAGGATGATCTCAAACTATCATTATCATGCTTAAGAGAAGCAATAGTAGAAGACAAATTTTTTATATTATCTCTAGCATGCAAAAGATCATTTTCTAAGCAAAGAGTTTTAGTTAAATAAGAGTCTCTATTAATGTGAAGAGCAGCAACGTCATTCTCTCTACTAGTAGAATTAGAGCAAGATTCATGCCCATTGATTTTAGCAAGCAAGGAGGCATTTTCGATTTCTAATTTATGCAAAATAAAATCTTTGTCCTTGTTTTCATATTTAAGAACATCAATGTCATGCATGAGAGAATCAACAATTAAAGTAAGCTCTTAATTAGAACTAGGCATGAGAGGTTGAGCTTCTAGAAATCTAATCTTATCAAGCAAATTAGCATTTTCAAGTTTGAGAGAATCTACTTGACTAAGACAATCATTTTTATCAAGCAAGAAAGAATTAGCATGTTCAAGATCATTTAATTCTACATGCAACTTATCAACAATTCTAGCAAGCTTTTTCCTTTTCTTTTGAGATGACTTAAGAGAGGCACAAATATCATGAATAAGATCAATCAAAGATTCTTTATCTAAAGAGTTTAGATTTACCTCACTTGAGTCTTCACTTGTTGATGCTACAAGAGCAAAATGGCATTCTCCTTCATCACTTGAGCTTGAGCTTGATCCTTCACTTGAATCTTCACTTGAGCTTGAGTTGGAGGAGCCACTTGAGTTTGATTGCCATTTCTTCTTGTGAAGATGGGTCTTTTTGACTTGTGGGCAATCTTCCTTGTAGTGACCCTTCTTCCCACATGTGAAGCACCGGATGGAGGAGGACTTGCCTTTGTAGAGTCTACCTTTGGAGTACATGGCATCTTCTTTAGCTTGAGAGGATGGAGAGACTTGTTCCATGATAGCTTCAATTTGAGCCTTCATTTCAGCCTTCTTCATTCTCTTTAGCTCTTTCTTCTCTTGTCTTTCTACTTCCTCCCTCTTGTCAAGTGTAGCTTCATGTGCTTGTAGATTTCCAATGAGCTCTTCAATGGGGATGTCCTTAAGTGACCTTGCTTCTTCAATGGAAGTCACCTTGGATTCCCACCTATTGGGAAGAGTTCTAAGGATCTTTGAGTTGATCTCTCCACTAGACATAGGATGACCTAGAATAGCAAGACCATTCACAATGGTGTTGATCCTTGAGTACATGTTGTCTATACTCTCCTCCTTTCCCATCTTGAAGTTTTCAAGCAGCCCCTTGAGCATGTAGACTTTGCTTTCCTTCACTTGATCCGTCCCTTCATAAGTGATGCAAAGCTTTCTCCATACCTCATAGGCTGTTTCACATGAAGAAATCCGGTTGAACTCGGTGGGGGTCATGGAGGCATAAAGGATGTGCATGGCTCTTTCATTCAAGGTTGCTTTCATCACGGTGGCTTCATCCCATTCTTCAATGTTTGTCTTTGGTAGAATGAATGGGCTGTTCACCATTTGCCACATCTCGAGACTTGATCCTTGGATGAAGAATTGAAGTCTTCTTCTCCAATAGAGGAAGTTGCTCCCATTGAAGATTGGAAGGCTGGTAGAGAGTCTCCCTCCTAGGTAGTCACCCATCTTCTCCTACTTGTAGAAGTATGCTTGGAGAAGACCCGCTCTGATACCACTTGTTGGATCCTAGATGGGTGACTTAGGTGCTCTAGAGGGGGGGTGAATAGAGCTGAAAGCACTTAAACAAAATTCATTAAACCTTCAAATTATATGACAAGATAAGGTTGCTAAATAGGTAATTTGAGTGCAACTAAATCATGCATAGCAAGGATAAGAGAGATTGAACATGCACCAAATAGACAAGCTATTTAGAGTGGTTCCACACTTCAAACTAGAAGTGTGTCAGTCCACTTGCCTAGAGAGGTCAACCTCTAGGACTTCAACCAATTGCACTCTTATATTCAATTATAAGACATACAATACATGACCAACAAAGGACTTACCTATCCAATACAAAAGAGTCTTCAACCTTACCAAGGACTTACCCACTTTGTAAGAGTCTTCGGCCTTCTCCAAGGACTTACCCACTCTTGCACAAGTCTTCGGCCTTGTAGGAATTACCCACTCTTCTTGGATCTTCCTCCTTTGACTTCACCTTCACTCGGAGAAGATTTCCACCAAGGACTTACCCACTTGAGCTGGAGTCTTCTGCCTTCTCCAAGGACTTACCCACTCTAGCTCCAAGTCTTCAGCCTTGATCTTCACCAAGGGATTCCTTCCCTTGTTCTTCTTCACCTCTCTTGGCTAAGAGAGAGAACCTTCATCTTCATGATTGGAAATGATAGAAGGGAGGTGGTGGAAGTGAGAGCCTCACAAGATATACATATAGGACTAGCTCTCTTACAGATTTCCTACTCACTCTAATGGATGTAGCAAGTGATTAAGCTTAGAGAGAGAGAGGAGGCTGTAGGAAGCACTCAACTATAGAATAGGAACCTCACAAAGAGTTTGCAATGAATGCTCAACCTTGGAATGAAGCCCAAGGGGTCCTATTTATAGCTGGGGATGCCTCTTAGCCTTTGGGAACACATGAGAACAAAAACTAGCCGTTTTGTGGCTTGCAACAGATCTATTTTCACTTGTTGCAACTCCACAACGGCTAGAATCACTTTTCTGCACTTTTTCGTACAGTCTGATCGGCCGAGTTTCCATAAAGGCAATTCAGCCGAACCATGGATCGGCTGAGTTTGCAACTCGGCCGAATGGTGGATCGGCTGAGTTTGCAACTCGGCCGAATCCCACAAAAGTTCCAGATTTCATGGATCGGCCGAGTTTGTAATTCGGCCGACAAAAACCCTGTTGGGAAATTTTGGAACTTTTGTTTGACCATACAAACGATGGATTTTTGTGTCCCAATAATTTTTCTAAGCTTAATTACAAGTCATACAATCATTACAAGTGATTACAAAGCAATTCTAAGGTCATTTACATAGAGATCCCAAATTGCACACTTGTAGCTATTTTGACTTGTCTTTTCTCCAATTTGATATGCGCAAGTTAGGGCATTTGGAGTGTGTCTAAACCTAATCTGAAATCACTCAATGTAGAAGCATTAGACACCAATATTTGGAATGGTTAGTCATCATCAAAACAAGGGTTTAGTCAATTTAGACGTGAGTTAACATTGACCTAATTGACCTTGAGTCAACACACTGCCTCTCTGTTCCACCTCTTAGGTCCTCCAAACATCAAATCTCTTACCCATCTGTAATCCACTGGGCCATGAATCAAGTATCTGTCTGTTGTGCCCCCCAAGTGTGGGATCCATCTCTCCTTGTAGATATGAATATTTTTCCCATCCCCCACCCTCCACCTGAAGCCACTCTTAACCACTTGCAGCGCCCCCCAAATACTCCTCCATGTATAATTGGGATTCCCCCCTAACTCAACATGTAGAATAGAAGATGTGTTGTAATACTTCGCCTTGAGTACCCAAGCAGCAAGAGAATCTCCATAGACTGCCAACCTCCATCCTTGTTTAGCGAGGAGCACTTGGTTGAAATCTTTCAGGTCCCTAAACCCCATGCCCCCACTCTCCTTGGGTTTGCACAATCTATCCCAGCTCATCCAGTGAATTTTCCTTTCCCCTTCCATCGATCCCCACCAGAACCGTGCCATCATAGAATGGATATCATCAATAATTCCCTCCGGAAGTTTGAAGATGCTCATGAGATACGTAGGAATTGTTTGTATGACTGCTTTGATCAATACCTCCTTCCCTGGTCTGGACAACAATTGCTCCTTCCATCCCTGTAACTTTTTCCACACTCTATCCTTTATAGCCGCAAACACCTGCTTCTTGGACCTACCTAGCACCGTGGGAAGGCCTAGATACTTCTCATGCCTATTCACTTCCTTCACCTACAACAGATTTTTAATGAACTCCCTTCTCTCGCTAGTGACGTTTGTACTAAAGGAAACCTCCGTCTTCTCATAATTGATTTTCTGCCCGGATGCCCTCTCATAATGGCTGAAAATTTCAGCTAAAGCAGAGCATTCTTATGAGGTAGCCCATGTATAAACAATGCTATCATCTGCGAAAAGTAGGTGAGTGACCCGTGGTGCCCTTCAGCATATTCTTGTCCCATGTATTTTGTTGACCTGTGCAGCTTTGGATAGAGAAAAAGAAAGTGCTTCAGCGCAAAAAAGAAAAAGGTAAGGGGATATAGGATCACCTTGGCGAAGTCCTCTGGATGGTTTTGAAGAACCTCTCCTATTTCCATTGATGATGAACTTGTGGGATACGCTTGTAACACACTCCATAACCTTCTTCCTCCAAATAGGAAGTAGCCCCATTCTCTCCATAACCCCTTCAAGAAAAACCCACTCGACTCTGTCGTATGCCTTGCTCATATCCAGCTTAAGCGCCATAAGCCCCTCCCTTCCTTTCTTGCAGTGTTTCATAGTATTAAACAGCTCATATTCCACCAAAGCGTTGTCAGTGATCATCCTCCCTTCAATGAAAGCACTTTGATTCTCTGAGATAATCCCATTCATCAGCGGTTTGATTCTGTTTTCCAAGACCTTAGTAATAATCTTATATGAAACGTTGCACAAGCTGATAGGTCTATATTCAGACAGGCAGACAGGACTGTTTGTCTTAGGAATGAGAACTATATCAGTATCATTAATGTCAGCCAGGCCAATCTCCCCTCTCCACCATTTAGAAATAAAATCCATCAAACTACTTTTAATCACCTCCCAAAATTTTTGGTAGAAAATAACCTTCATCCCATCCGGTCCAGGAGCTTTATTTGGATGCATTTGTTGAAGCGATTTCCAAACTTCTATCTCCGTAGGAACCTTTTCCAGATCTGAACAAGAAGATTCATCAATCACCCTAGGCATGCCTTCAAGAAAATCCTCCATCCCGTGAGGGGTTGAGCTGGAAAAGAGAGAATTAAAATAAGAAGAAATAATTTCAGCAATGGAATCCTCCTCCATATGCCAACTCCCATCCTCCTTAAAGAGACCTTCTATGGTGTTGCGCCTCTTCCTTTGGCTAGCTTTATGATGAAAGTATTTTGTGTTCCTATCTCCGTCTCTCATCTCATTGGTCCTAGATCTAGCCAACCAGTAGCTCTCTTCCAGCCTCTGAAGATTCTGTAACTCTCTTCCTAAAGATTCACATTCTTGCAACATTTCATGAGATGATGGCTTATCTTGGGCACGACCAAGCCTCTTCTCGAGCTACTGAATTCTCCTTCTTATGTGACCAAATTTATCTGCCGCCCATCCAGCAAGCATTTCCGCACAACAGTCCATCTATCCTTTAAGGCCCAAATCATAGCTGCTGTCCCAAGCCCGAGTGACGACCTATTTACATTTCGGTGAAGATAACCAGAAAGTTTCAAATCTAAACCTCTTCTCCACCTGTCCACCGTCATGATTCCTGTGCTCTACCCATAAAAGAATCTGCCCATGATCTGAGTTGAGAATAGGGAAGTTTTTGACCTTTCTGATATTGTAAAAGTCACACCATTTCCTGTCTGCTAAAAACCTGTCAAGTCTTTCCAGGATCATCGTGTCTACCTAATGTCCCCTCTTCCACGTAAACTTATTTCTGGTGGATCCCAAATCAGTGAGCTGACAACTCTCCATAGCCTCTCTGAAGTTCCGCATCTGCCATTCATGCCTAGGTTGACCTCCTTGCTTCTCAGATTGAAAACAATATCTCATTGAAGTCCCCGCCGAAGACAATAGGCAAAGTCGTCTGTGCACAAAGCTCCTCCATCAGCCTCCAAGTGTTGTGACGCTCATGAGTTGCTGCCCAACCATAAATCCCCACAAAGTAAAAGCAATCCTGACTATCCTCCCTTCCCACCACCGCACTGATATGATGGTCTGAAAAAGACTTCACCGACACCTCATCCCCTCTCCACCACACACCCAAACCTCCAGCTCTCCCCCTACTATCCACTCCAAACCCCGCATTGTACCCACATCTCCTTCTCACCTCCTCTTGGTCTCTCCCTCTACACATAGTCTCCATCACAAAGACTATGTCGGGCATCTCTCTCTAGCACCACCTCCTAAGAGAGTCAACCGTCCTAGGGCTGCCCAGACCCTAGACGTTCCAGCATAGGATTTTCATGGCTCTTTACGGGCCTGGACCTCGCCAGCACCCGCTACTGTTGTGTGGTTTGGTTCACACTGCACCACCACCCGCACCCACTTTCCGACCACTCCCATCTCACCTTCCTCAATCCCCTCCATACCTTCCGCACCCCCTCTCCTCCTCTTTCCCCCTTCCAGGACTCGCTGTGATGCCCTATGACCCTCCCCCACACCCACCTGTCGCGATCCAAGCCTTGTAAACCTTCGACGCCTTACCTTGTTCTTTCCCTCTCCACTCTTCCCACTATGGTGCATCGACCTCATAGCAAGCAACCTCACCCCTTCTTCCCCTGCCCCTCCTTCCCCAACACACCCTGCATCTTCATTAGCACCGCTGTTGTCCCGGAGCAGCTGTGTCACCCCTGTGTCAACGTCCTCTGTGGATGCCTGCACATTGTTGTCCCCAAACTCATGATCCACCATGTTGGAATACACACGTCCCACCTGACATGCACCTTTGGATGACTCCGCTAGACCTTGGACATTGATGTCGACGCCCCCAATGGGCGCTTGAGCATTGTTAACTGCCATCATACTCGTAACACTGCGTCGGCTAGTAGTTTGGGTTTCAGTCTTCCATTGCATCTCCGTCAGCGACGCTGACGCCCCACCCTTGGGCGTCTGTGCCCCCTCCGCAGGTTGGGGTACAACGCCCTGGACCACCTCCATCGATGCCATAGTTGCGTCCCTCGTCCATCGCTGAAATTCAGTAGCCATCGGCGCCGTTGCATCGTCAACTCGATTGCCAAGCACCACTGTCGACGTCGTTGCAGCGTCCAAACGCCCGCCAAACGCCCCCGACGATGCCATTGCAGCGTCCACCCGCTTAACGAACACATCGGCTAAGTCCACCATCTCAACTAAATCATCCGACGCCTCCTCTCTTCCCGGACGCCTGTCAGCATCAGGGCGCTGTCGACTCATGTCAGTGTGGCGTTTCTGTTCCCCTGACGTCGTGCGTGTTGCGTTCGGTTTGGAGCTCCTTAGACGCCCCTCCCTTCCTAATAGCTCCTCCCTGATCGGTACAATACACCGCTTTGTCGGCGACGCCTTGATCCAAGGCCCCCAGCGCCTGGGCGTCATACCTTGCTCCACCCCCTCCTCCTCCTCTCTGCAGTCCTTCTCAAGGTGGCCCATGACGCCACAAAGGTAGCAAAAAGCTGGAAGTTGTTCATATCTAATCTCAATCGGAACAACCTTGCCGCACTTGTCTCTTATCTTTTGCAACTGTCGGATGGGCTTTGTGATGTCGATTTCGACACGTGCCCTGCACGACGCCCCCCATCCGAGGTCGCGCCTATCAACGGTGACGACCCTGCCAATCTTGCTAGCCACTGCCCTAATTGATTCCTCCGATCTGTACCCTAGGGGCATGTTGTACAACCTAATCCAAAATGGGCATAGATTGAGAACCATCTCTGACGGTGTGTCCTATGGATTGATATCCCTGACGACGAGAAGATGATTGTCGAAATTCCATGGACCTTCCGCAACGACCTTCTCCTTGTCCTTCAAATGGAGAAACTGAATCACGAAAAGGTTGCTGGATATCTGCCTCAAGCTGACGTCCTTCCTCAGCGCCCAAGCATTAGTCATCATCCTTTTGAACGCCGAAAAGTTGTATGGCCTATCCGTCGTCAGCCGTCCGACCAGCGCAAGGGCTATGTCCTCGCTTCCCTCCCCCTCTGATGCCCCTTGGAGATCAAGAACATCGTTCTCCTCTTCCTCTTAAACCCTCAGGGTCGCGTACCTTTCCACAAGTTCATCCGCCATAGCATGAAGAAGCCCTGCAAAACGCAAGAGAGACGACGCCTCGGTGGCGAGAAGACCTGGATGCGCCGTCGCCCAGAGGAGACCTAGGAGACGCACGACCAGGAGTACTCTCTCTCTCTCTTTGTACAAGATCAAGAAGTGACTTGGTCTATTTTGACTTATAGGAAGGTATGTTTTTCATCTCCTATTATTCTATGTTGAGCAATTCACCTATATTTTCTTTATATTGGTCCTATGGACATTAGCCTATACACAATATCTTTTCTTTTGAAAATCATGGTTCATGTGAACTACCATAATTGTTATCGATCTTGTGATCAAGGTTATTCTCTGGGACTCTTATCTTATGACTTGGTGCATGTTGATTTTATTTAATGATATGTGCCAACTTTGAAGTGGATGTTTATTTAATGATATTTGGTATCTTATTCCCACGTGCATGTGGATGTATGCGTTTTCCATTGTATGATATGGCAACATTGTAGAATTCTGACTATACTTTTCTACTTGCCTCTACATTATACATGTTATGTGATTCAATAGCACTAGAGTAGTGTAATCGCATTGGTTTTGTTTAAGATGTGTAATTTCCTACCTAAGCAGATGTGTAATTTCCTACTCTTTTGGGATGGAAAGGTTACCTCATACCCAGGGAAAGATGTAAGATTCTTGGCCCATGTTTTATATATTGGGAGTTTGGTAGTGTGTCATTTTCTATCAGGTTTCAAGTTTATGAGACTTGGCTGCCTTTGTCTTTGTATTACTCTAGGGCTATGCTTATCTCACTTGCATGCAAGTTGATGATGATATGTGCTTCTTTTCCCACCATGGTAGTGGATCTATATATGGCACAATCTTTATATGTGTTTTTATGATCAATTTTTTATTTGGTATGCACATACCAACCTTTGTTGATGTTTTCTATTTTTTTCTTCTTGCTGGGGTATGCTTCCAACCCTAGGTGAAGGATGTGGAGGACATAACATAAAGTTATGGACCTATCTTAAGGAGTTAAAGCTTGGAGACAATCTTGATGTGGTTTAGATTTCCCTCTACATTGATCCTTATGATGTATCTTTACATGTAAGTTTAAGATGTTCTTTTGTAACCTTATGAGAAATTCAATATAGTCAATATCTTTATTCCACTTATACACTTTGGTTGTTCTGTATACCATAAACAAGATTTGGAAATTTTACACCCACTCCAACATATCTTTTAGGTGTGTTTGTACTAGAGGTTCTATTGTTCAAATTTGTAGTAGAGAGTGATTCCCCTCGGGGATCCCACTCCTTATATTAGACCCTCTTTTTAATTATGTATACCAATCTTCTTCTAAAATTTTGTTAAAATTGTGTTAGTTAATATCACCTCTATTTCCTTGTTTTACATTTTCTCATGGTGGGTGTTTGTGTGATATAGAATCTAATATTGAATCCATGTTGTTTATACATGAAATCTTTTGTTGCATATAATGTGGAATCGTGTTGGTCTTTCTACCCTACATGTCACTCGTCACACTATTTCTAGAGTATATTATTATCAGTTTAATAGTTAATGGAATATTAATCTCATAATATTTATTTATAAAGTATAGTTCTTCGAGAAGTGATTTTAGGCCTTAGGTATTCAAGAACTTATCTTGACAATGATACATTATGGATAATGTGATCTATATTCTTAAAATTGTGAAGTTAAGTTTTATGAAGAAACTGAAATGGAAACAACATGCCTAGAGAACTACATTGTAGTAATATATGACCATGTCTCACAGATCATGTATAAAAGATATCATCTTATGACATCCAAGGGTTATGATATAAATCCATAGTGTTATAGTGCTATTTAACACTCTATTTCTTATGCATGATAAGTTGATTGCCTCTTCTTTCACACACACATTAATAGATGATTGCCATATCAAAAAACACTAGACATCAATATTATTTTATCCAAGCATACAATTCATAATTGTACATAGAACCATTTTGGTGAATTCGATATCAAACTGATGGTCTAAACATAGTATGAAACAACAATATTAATCAAGGAGTAAAATTCTACAACATTTAAGTCATTCATTCTATGAACATTGATGACAATTACTTTGATATTCACATAAAACGTAGATTTAATGGGAATATAAGAAATTGGTTAAATGTTCATCATTTGCTATATTTTATCCTCTCTAAAATTTTCCATCAATATAGTTGAGTAAAATGATACACATTTACATAATAATGAAAACTAAACTTGATGTTTATAGGTATTTTTGTAGTAACGTCATGTTTGTATATTTTACAAAAGTACAGATCAATATATAAAACATATAGCATGTTATATACTAATTCTCTTTGGTTTTAAGACATGATTAAGAGATAAGTGTTTTTTAACGAACTTTCTAGGACATCTATTCTATACTAAACATCTATGGATATTCTTTATTTCTATAGTAGCAAGCTAGTTTCAGTCCATCTCACATTTTTTATGATCCACCAATACAATAGACAAAGTGGAACATGGATCCCATATCCCCTTTTTCTCTCTATTTACTTTTAATTCCTCTATAATTTGTCTCTCCTCCTTTCCACTTCCAACTTGATTGTATACTCTCACTATTGGACAACCTAGTTCAGTGATAGCCTGGGTCATCATCGTAGGAGCCCTCCTCTCCAAACATAACTCAGTTTCCCTAATCAAATATTCTTCCTATTATTTCATACCCTATATAGTCACTTCCTAAGTTTTATGGTCCTTTGATTATCTCCCTCACATCTCTACATCCATTGACGTTATTTTTGTCTCTACACTTATCTATTCTCTTCTCTCTCTTTCCAATAGATGTAAATTTTCTCGGTTGTGAAGGAGCATGTCCTTCTCAATGTTGATATGATGAAGTGAAATTATACCCATCACAATAGTGCATGGCTTGAATTTCAGAATAGGGGATTCTATTTTACCTTATTTTTAGCATTCATCTTATGATTTTCCCTTCCCCTTTCTAGCTCCATATTCTGGTCCATCGCCACTTTCTCCTATGTGAGCGATGTCCATCTAAGAGGTTGCAATGTGTGCACTAGTTTCAGCTTTTATGTAACTTTCATGATTTTTCTTTCTCATAAACAAAGTACCTAGAGTAAATTTAATGCTAGTATCAAATTATACAAAACTAATTTCATTAACATCCACAACTAACCAAAAACAATCACTTCATATACATTAATATCATATTTATATTTTGTTACGTCATTTTTATTAAATTGGAAATTACATTGATGAAGTACACAACATAAATTTAGTATCTGAATAAAATGTTATAATGTAGCACTTCCTCGCGCCATGTATTCCATGCACTAATAGTTACTAAATGTCATAAAATTGAAATACATCATCACTGATAAGTGGGAGAAAAGTAGAGATAAATTATATAATTTATTTCTTATATTAAAAGAGGCATAGATGTAAACAACCATTTTATTTTTTAGACGTAGGAATATTTTATGTCCCAATACCTAGGTTAATTGTAATATTGTTTTCTTATCACAATTAAGTTCTAAAGTAATTCTTGATCTGGTTGATGATGTTAACCCTAATACATATCTATAGACTTGTTTTCTCTAATTGCATTATTAGTAAATTATATAAGAATGCAGTATAATGTTTTTTAACATATTTGTGCTCTATAATATTAGATTATTATGTATGAAAACCCTTAGTTCCATGTTGATTCTCACTTATTCCTTTTCTTAAATCTTGTCTAGAGTTTGGTAGTTGGTTGGGTGAGTGTCGGGGAACCATTACCTTGGTAGGGTTGATAAACTCGACCTTATGAGGGTTGTGGCCTCACCATAACCAAGGTCAATATTTATCTGTGTAAGATCAACAACTTGTGTCGAATCAAGGTCGATGGCCTTCTGGCCTTCAGGGTCGATGGCCTCACCCTGAACCAGGTCAATGGCTTGTATCTGATTGTAGTCTTTGGTCTTAGAACCTTGAGGGTAGTTGGATATATGACTGAGATCGAAGGCCTACCTAATTAGGTGGTTGATGGGCCCTATGATGATGGTTGATATGTTTTCTACTTGAGTGGTCAGTTGGTTCACTTGTTATGATATCCTCTGACTTCTCAACTACCCTTTTCTATCAATGCCTCTACTTCTTGACTCTATGGTTCTTTTCCAAAGCCTAAACAAACCAGAATGTGTTTGAAGCTAAGGGATGTCAAGTAAACATCTTAAAGGTTTGGTTGAGATTCTTTGGTAAAGATACTCTTCTTTGGAGGAAATAAGGCTAAATCACCACGTTTTAACCATGGAGCATGTAAGATCTTCTCTCTTTCTCATCTTTAATTACTATTCTTCCTCTCTTTTTCCTCCTTTGGCCAAGATCAATGGAGAACAATGGTGATCTAGTTTCTTTGTGCTAAAAAACTCTAATTTCTTCTCCCTTTGACCTAGTTGAGGCTAGAGTTTTCTTATAGGAGTTGTTTGTGGGATGTTTGATTGTGTTTTGATCTTGGTTCATTCTTAGATTTTGTTGGAGGTCATGTTTTTCATAAGAGGCGATGTTGTAGTTATTTTTTTCCTTCTTTTTACAAACCTACATGCAAACCCAATTACTTCTAAGAACATGGTAGATATGCTTAAATATTCAATTTATGGGATGTTTTTGTTGTATGGTAGTTGATCTGAGATTTTTTAACCTTCCTTGAGTTGAATGATAACATAACATATCATGGTAACATTAAAGTTTCTTGATGTTATGAGGCTAAAATTTTGAAATATGCATGTTTTTTCCCTAATAATGATAAATTTATTAGTTGTTGTAGACCATGTTGAGAGAAACTTGAGGGACATAACTTATGTGCAACTTTTATGACTATCCAAAATGGGAACTAAGTTTCCTTATCCATTATAATGTTTATTTTAGGGTATACATGCCACTTTCTTTAAAGTTGGTATTCAATGAATATTGTGTCTCTCCATATTTCTTCCTCAACAAAATGAGTTCGGAAACATAATTATTCATTGTTTGTTATGGATGAAATGTGAAGATAAATACACATTTTTATGTAAACTTTGAATCTTTATGATGACTTAGACTCGATATGGCCACAAGTGATGATTTGGACTAAGTGTGTAGACATTTATGCATAATGTGGGGTCTTAAAAATATTTTAAGGTTCATATATTTCATTAAGTTTTCTATGTATTAATTACTATTTTGTATTATGTCACATATTGAAAGATAAGTAAATGACTACATTGATCAAGTGAAACTAACTTCATGTAGTTCTTTGTGATCGTAGAACTACAACGCCATTCAGAAGATAGCATAGTTAAATTATTAACTTTGTAGTGATGTTGGATTGTTAGAAGAAATGAGGAGTTGTATTCTTTTAAATATATGATAGTAATGTGGGGGTCATTTTTATCAATATCCAAGTGATTGTTATTTGTTTCAGTGTCCTCAAGGTTGTATCTCCAAGGAGATAGTATAGTTAAAATGGTAACCTTGTAGCTACACCAGATTGTTAGAAGGAACTAGGAGTGATATTATTTTGAATATGTGCTAGTAATTTGGGGTCGGTTTCATCAATATCTAAGTAATTTTTATTTGTTTGAGCATCCTCAAGGTTGTATCTCAATTTATATGTGTGAACATGAATGGGATATGTGACCTCATGATATATGGGGTCTTGATATGCATGTGACAGGTGATGTGTCTTGAGTACTCAAGATGGGCATCATGTTGTAGGTTGACTTATGATTCCCCACATAGTAAGTTTCCTTTCCATTGAGCCCTTACTTGTTATACTCCCATTGATTGAGGTGTGATCGGATCTTATGGAGACTGGTAATTCTAACATCCTACATTGTGAGATAGGGGACTTCATAGTCACTAGATAGTGATTTTAGCGGTACACCTGATATTACCCAGGGTTTTAATAATGTGATAAGTAACCAAAAAAATATTTATTTCTATTTAAGTATATTGGCGATTAACGCCATTATAATTTAATGTATATCTTCTGCAAATAATGGTTGTCTTATTTTTATAATGCATATATTTTTAATGCATCAGACCTAGCCTCCGATGAGAATGCAGTTCTCGTCAACTGACGAGAAGACAAACCTCGAAGCCGATGTGATTAGTGAAAGGATGCAAGAGCTTTCATCTACCTCCATTCGGAGACCTTTTGTCTCCATGGAATCTAAACAAGTAGTTGGGAAGGGTTCTAAACCCTAGCTGATGCCTATAAATAGAAGATATAAGATTTCAAGAAAGGGATCCACTCAGACATCGCTAGGATTCCATTTTAAATCCATAGCACCAACCTCCAACCTCCTTCAACCCTTCCCATTAGCTACTTTTGTTGATCAACCAACCGAAGAGATCCTATCTCCACTGTGATTCTAAGATTTAGACTTCAAAGTAAGTTATACCAAGGATGTTCTCTATCATATCCATCTTCCACTTGCTTCACTTCATAATGGCATATATGATTTACAAAGTGGGAAATCGACAACCTATAGACCCTCCTTGATGAATTTTGAGGAGTAATTTGTTCCTTCATCAACCATCATCATCCCCGACCTCAAATCCAAGCATCTGAATACAGTGACTGCCCCTTTGGTTGTCTATTGTGATGATGATTTGTTCACTTTCTTTCACTATTAATCTTGTGTTTATTTCTCTGAGCAAGTAGTCCCATCTCTAGGGTGCACAGAGTATCCCCTCTACCCGATTTTATTCTCCTTACTGCATATGTTGTTGTATGAACCATTATATGTTTCAAATCACTCATTTTATTCTTATATTCTTTCTTAATCATCTAGTTTACATGATATCAGATCTTGAGTGTAGAGAACTATATACCTAAGATTTAGGGGATTGCGTAATTGTTGTTAAATCCTTGATGAGAACTTCTGATAGGTGTTTTCTAAGGAGATAGATTCATGAACTCTAGGTAACACAACAATGATCTTAGAGTTATATCTATCTGATTTTTAATCCTAATGTCTAAAAGGGAGATTTACATGGCCTCACCATATGTAGATTTCCATGATTAATATGATGTAGTGGGTGAGTCAGTGATATGTAGCGGTAGTGAAAACCATTTCAACCTAGTGTTCCCATCCATTGATAAATCTAGACTTCTACAATTAGTAAAATCAACAACCATCATCCTTTTGTGGTAAATACTAGTTCTTGTGTGGTTACTGTGATGAAAAAATTCTTTAAAATGTTTTCCTTTAGGATTGATCTTGAGATATATTTCAATAAGATTTGTCTGCTTGTGGGTGGGGAATATTTTACATTGGTTAAGGTAAACTCTAGGGGTTTCACTCCAAATACATTTTCCAGTGTAATATCACACACATCATTCAGCCTCTTACCTAGGGCTTTCGAGGTGAGGATCCTCCTTTGGATGTGATCAATAGTAGTCAGAGGGTGGTTTTTCTTTTATAAATGTCTTAATTTTCAATGTACACTTGTGTCTAGGTAGGATGCTTTATATTGCATTATATATTTGACTCTATTTTGGGGTTTCATCCCATGTTTATATACTCATGTCATGAAATTTGGAAGGTATAGCGGTCAACAATGATAACAATGTACAATTACCTATCAGGATTGATTTTGATGACCCTTTTATGTGTATTTATGTAATAGACGGTATACATTTTTTATGTTATGGATTTCCTTATCTTTTGGTTAATGATTTTATTAGTGTATTTCAACATTTTTTTAATAATCTCACTCTCGTGTGAATGGTGTATGCACTTGGTAGAATCAGAGCCTAAGTTCCTAGAGTTATAGGGACATATTATACTATGTCTATTCCTACATGTTATCCATTTCTATTGAATGATTGTAGTTATGTTGATAAATTGAACGTCATGATGAGAATTTGTAGATTAGCTTTAGGCCACTTGAGGTTGGATTCATGAAGAGGGTACTAGAACAAAGAGTAACTGAGATAGGAATAGAACATCCGATGCCACCTCCCATTAACCCTACAACAATAGTTAATATGGCCTCATAATCTCTTCCCAATTTCAGTATAAACCCAAAGTAGTCCATGAACACCCAATTCCCATCCATGGCTATTAGTGTAAGGGTGACTCAATCTCGTCTCAATAGATAGCCCTTTCCAACTTGCCTGGACTACACAAATAAAGACTAGTATGGAACATGCCCATGTAGACCCCACCTACTGGAGAGGAATTGACTCTCATACCATTTGTAATGACTGGGCCCACTTCCCAAGGCCCACAGATCACCACTAGACTTAACTATGTGCTTTGTCACTCACACGCAAGATAGGAACAAATTCCAACTGGTCACCCATCCTAATACTACTCTAGGTGGAGAATGCTTAACCATTGAGTTCATTAGTGATGGGATTCCTAAAAAGGAGATGCACCTTGGTGATATGGATAGTCCAATCATTCATGTTAAGATCATTATATATGAGGCCTCAAACCTTGGGATGTTACAGAAGGCTTTTCAGACCTAGATATAGAAGAAGAGGAACATTAAGCATGCTATCTAGAGGAAGTCATGTATCCTTAGTTGTACCCAGAGGAAAACATTAATTAGTTTAATAACCAACTTGTGAGAACTTGTTACACTAAACAAAATTACTCCAAACATAAAACATAATCAATCACTGATTAAACACATACCTAAAAATATTGGTAAACTAAAACCAATTTCAACAACAACACCCGCTCCAAAACATTTGCATAAGAGCCCAATATCTTTCTTGTATCCATACTATGACAAGAATTTGACACTAATTGTTCTATCGCCTTAGCTACAATATATATACATAGGAGAACAATATTTGTATATGCCACACAACCAAGCATTAACATGATAACAAAATTTTGATTCGTTTGAAACACCATATACAAACGTTTCCTTCCCGGACCTAAGAGTACAGGGTTGACTCTAGGACACACTAAAAATCTAATCATCTTTCTCAAAGATTCATTACTATAGATCCTCTTTGCTGCCACATGTTTGTTTTCATCACTTCCATCTACCTAAAAAAAATTGTTGTACCACAAGGGTGAGACCCATGTCCCAGCAAGATATATAACCTCCAACAACGCTTATTGATTACAACATTTTACATGATTAAATAGTTTAAGGAGTTTAACCAGATATAACAAATAGGCCAAATAGCAGGGATGATGGACAAAATAAATAAAGGAGCAGATAATAATTATCATCATTAGCTATACTATCACCCTTTATATTGTTGACAATATAAGAAATTCAGTAGCATATGCATATTTAGCATCATGAGCAAGTCTAGTAACATAGAATCTCTATCATTATTAATAAGTCTAGCCACATAAGCATAACTAACAACATTAGTAAATCTAATAGGTCAAACATATTAATATCATAAGAAGATCTAACAACATAAGCACAACTATCTGCATAAGCATGATTAGTAGTATATGCATCTTTAGTTACAAAGGCATGGTTATCATACTGAACATAACTGACAACATGAAATAGATAGCATCATGATTATAATAAGTAGTAGCAGTATAGTTATCAACATAAGCATGGCTACTGTATGTACACATCTAAAATATTAAGCATATCAACAACATAAGTATATCTATTATCTCTTAATTGCAATAAGCATCATCTTTATGTAAAGAGAACAAACAAGGGTTATCATCCAATGTGAAACATCATGTATACCCTAAACAAATATACTACACAGTTGTAGTACATCTTTTAATATGCCATGGGGAATTTGAATTGTTCCATCCAAAGTCCAACCGATCCCTGCCCAGGGCTATTCGGATCCATACACGATCTAGGACTGCTAGTATCCTAAGATCTCTCCCCTCGTTCTGTACGAGTAAAAAGGAAGTGCCATATCAGTCAAAGTTGCCACCACAACGACATATAGTCAAGCTGCTAACCACTAGTCCGCCCTTCATACATGTGATGGCACTAGAAACCAGGGTATACAAAACCCTCTAATCGGAGGTACAACTACAGTTGTCCTCAATAACATCAGATGTATGAGGCATGACCATAGTCATCCTCCACAACCTACATTGTGGATGACAAGGATATATCCTTAAATTGCCACCCCCACATACTCAATAGTATGCTCTTTGAGTTTCCCTTAGGAATAATCATTTCACCATCTAGAAAGTTCTGACACTGAAGATGGCTCTACGTCACAGGGCACTAAATGATTAGAGTTGTACTTTATTAGTTATGCCAATTGGATGAATTAAGGCTGCATCAAACAAGTTGACATACAAACCCTAATCCACTTATAGCAAGCATATAAATATCACAAATTTTAAAAGATATAAAATGTGTGGAACAAAATTGCTCATCACTTCATCACATGGTACTATTCACTTATCATTCATGACACTACACTAGTCATCATACTATCACAAGATATAAATCCTTTTTACAATATCACAGGATATCAACCCTTATCAGTACATAAGGATTACACCTCATTCAGGGCTCAACCATGTCGAAAGGTCATTAAGACCATCATACTATCACATAATATAAATCCTTTTCACAATATCACAGGGTATCAACCCTTATCACACAAGAGGATTACACCTCATTCAGGGCTCAACCATGCCCAAAGGTCATTAAGACCATCATAATATTCCCCGTAAGATCATCATTATCTTTGCATGCCTTATAACAAGGTTCAACCATATCACTTACATATAATACACGGGATCAACACAATATTTCATTAATGATCAGGAGATATTCATAAACAATCATAGCAGGGTTATATTAACATTAAGAACATTCCTTTATTACATCAACATGCAAGGAATCTAGATATGATTAACTCTCATTATATTCATTATGCACATGTTTAACGTAAGAAAGTATCAGCCATGTGGCTATGATAACCACCAATTAACATATTAAGGTTATGATCATATAAAGGAGGTTATTCCACCATCATTCCATCATATAAGAATGTTAAACATGAATACTCATCTTTATCTATTTGCATTAGAGTTAGGTTCAACAAGATAAATTATATTAATGATTACTAATCAACACTTATACCCAAACCCTAACTCACATCATCCCCATTAGATCATGGATGCATATGGTGAAGCATCACCATCACATTCCATAGTATTCTCCAGAATGAACCCACATATAAATCAAGGTGTAACCATCGTGTTATAGCATACTAGCATTTCAATAACAATAAGAGAGTATTCCATGATTGTATTAGTCATTAAAGGACTATTCATACCCAATTATGATTGTTTAGTTATATTAAAGCTAGGTATGACAATCTATACCTCATTATGGTTACATATCAAAACAATATGATTATCATCCCTTCTATTAATATGAGTGAATAGGTAAGACTACCTTATTAAGGGTAACCCTCCATTTGCTCCATGATCTTTAAACGCATATCACCATACCACTATGTCACCCAGAACCATTGGATGTTTAAAAGGTAATACCATTGGTTGTTTACATAAGTAAACACCTTTGATAAACCACCTATAAAATCCTTGAGTTGTTCTCTAGAAAGAGTCACCATTTAAACCTAGACCTCCCTTGATTAACAACATTAAAAAGTTCCATTGAGAGTAGGGTAAAAATACAAGTGATTGTTTATTTAAAACAAGTCATCAATAAATGATCTTAATAAATTGATTTCATAAAGGAAAACATATAAATCACTTTATTAGGACCAACATATTAAATTAGGAATCCTTCCAATTTATTGGATGAAGAAACAGTAAATATTAACAATTAGGTCAAGTTCATATATTAAAACCATCAATTCTAGTATAGGTCCGACCATTGCATCAAATGACCCAAAAAAAACCTTAGTTTAAGGATTAATTGATGCTACAAATACATGCTTAACTCACCATAATTTGTATAGACCTTCTCCACCATCATTAGTGACCATTAAGTCAGCATAGGTTGAAAGATTAGCACTATATTCATTAATCAATATGGGATATCAAGCTAATGTCACCAGTGATTGATAGCATCATTAACGTACTTAGTTGTTGATCATTAAGATTCTAATTAGGCCAAAAAGTGACCTAAGGGGTGAACGTCAGTTGACACCCTTGGTCACCATAATCAGTTTTCATGAAGACAACACCATCGTTTGTTGCAATGGCACCACCAATGGGTCTTGTGTTTATACAAGAAATCAGCTTAAACCCCTAAAACTGACCATTGGTTGATAGCTGCTTAGTACCATAGGTTGTAAAACCAACCAGATCCAAATCATATTATACCTTAGGAATAATGTACACATCATCACAGGTTCATCTACAACTGAAATCAGAACAAGGAATATTATAAAAATTGAAATCCAAGTCAAGCATAGCTTTTTAGTGCATGGATCATCATTTAAAAGAAAGAACATGAGCTAGCAAACTTATGGTAAGAAATAAATGTGGAGCAAGTTATTAAAATTGCCTCTAATTAGAAGATAAACTCCCAAACAGAAGAAAACATGATCAGATAGGGTAGGAAATCCAAGCATAAGTTGTGAACTCGCCCATCTAGGACCTTTCTTCATCAAATGAGCAAACCCTAAATATAAGGAGCAAGAAAGGTAGGGTTTTAGAGCTTTAGAGCAATTTCTACCAGGAACAACAAGGTTATGACCTGGAGAAAGGTAGGAGGAAGGATAAAAAAGAAATAAATGGAGGAAAGAAGGGGATACTTACTCTTTTAGATCAAGATCACTAGAAGGAAGCTTTTGAAACCCTAAAAGGAAGTCAATTGCAACCCTAGATTCTCTTTTCCCAGAAGATCCCCTCTTTCATCTTGCTTGGACAGGAAATTCACAGAAAACATAGAGGGAGAATGAGGTGCATAGAAGGAGGGAAGTGGTAGAGTGAAAATGGGTTATTTGGGTGCTTAGGGATAATTATATGAAACTTTAAGATAAAGAAAAAGAAAAAGTTGAAGTTCTAGTATCTTTCCAAGTGTCCATGGCCTTAAATTATTAAGAATATACAAGCACACACGCAAGATGCTCCCCCACCATCAATATAGACCTGCTTAGATTTCCTTTGTCAAATTTCCAAGCCAATCAAATAATTCATTAGTAGATAGCTACTAAAGGTAGCTCATCCATGAAGGGGTAAACCCTAAAATACCCTTGAGGAAAACACCTTCAAACCATGGTTTAAATAAATGCCCCATGCCTCAACAAGAACAGTAATAATGAGATAATATCAAATTAACATAATGAAAGGGATAAATTTCAAATAAAACCTCTTGATTGGGTAAATTTCATAAAAGCCCAAAATGTGCATAACTTGCTCAAATAGTGTCCAAATTGGACCAAATCTGAAACTTAAGCTAGTCTTTTGATTTCAAATCATATCAAAACATTATATTAGGGTTATAAGAATTCAATTATGATAATTTTGATTTTTCAACACTTTAAGTAAGGTTTGGGGTGTCACAACCATAAATGCATAATAGGGATTTCCCCTCGAAATCCAATGTACACATAGATGGGCACTTATCATGCATGGCATTCTCAATATTACACATGGTTACTTCCAGATTATGGTAATGTCACATCGCTCTTATAGAGGTCATGTTCTTCTTTTTCAATTCATACATATCTTATCTTGGGTCAGCAAAAAATACCCCACATAAGAAGTCATTTGCAAATATGGAACATAGAAACTTGTTGTGCCACTTATACAAATATAATAGTAACTTTCAACTATAAATTTTATCTATCATCCTAAAATTATATCTATTGTATCAACACATTACTCAAAATTCATACTCGCTGGCTCTTATCAAACATAGCACATTATGTATCTTTTATCATATGTAACTTTACAAGGTTTCATCTCTATCCTCCTTTAATTGTTTTTGTAATCAACAAATCAATCAACCATGTAGCCATCCCATAATTTTCAAGAACTATGAGGAATATGTTTTTAGAGGATTCTCCAATCATTTCAATGGTGGACTGTCCATCTATTTGGTTGAAGAATCATACACTTGTATGTAACTATTAACAAATATAACTTCCTAGTTGACCTTATTAGGGGTGGAGCAATGACATTGTCTTCATCTTATCAGGATTCCCACATCCCACTTAGTAGATATACCATAACTCTAAGAGGGTATACTAGTTAACCCCCAACTCATTCTTGTTGAACTTGTCACACATATGTACAATTACTTCAACATTTTTAAGTTTTAGAAAATATGTTGACCATGTTACTGACCATCTCTAAAATACCTTGAGATGTCATTATTCAAAGCTTTCTACAACTAGTAAGACATGACATGAAGACTATATTCCTCCTATTCATAAATTCTATTGGTACAATGGTTAGTCTGAAGGACATAACCCTAAACTCACCATGTACATGTAACTTATGCCATCCATTCTAACTCTTATGTCTAAAGGATATTTTATCTTAAAGTAACATGATAACACATTTGTTCTGATCAGAAAACCATGTATCCTTGAAAGTAGTTTTGCCCAACTATCATTGAACCATACACAACATTATAGAATCACTTTTTTTTTCCTTCCAAACAAAATTTAGAGGGTCATCATCAACTCTCTCTCTCTCTCTCTAAGGGAGGGGAATACTTAGAATGTTCATTTTAATAAACATCTCAAACATTCACATACTTCCCATATTGTTGATATATCTTGATACTAGGATTCATTACCTTGGTATCCACCTCATGTGCTATTAGGAACTCACATCCTTATCTCATCTACTTTTACCAACATAACAAATCTCAAGATATATAAGAGGAGTCTTCCTAATGATTGGAAGTATGATCTTGGAACCATAGTCCAAGCAATTTTATAATATAATAAGCTATCCATCCTCATGTTTACAAAAAATCAACACATACCAAGTGGCAATGATCCACTTGAAAGTTGTGCCCTTGAAAGGAAAAACACAAAAGGAAACACACTTCCCACGTAATAGAAGAATTGTTTAAGGGTACTAGTAAAAAGGTAACCAATTCTATTTTCATTAATCAGGTTACAACTTCTTATGTATCATTTTACCTTTTTCATTTTGGGTGTTTTTCTATTAGCATAAGAATCATTATAATTAACATATCTCATTACTCCTTCCTTGAAGACTATTTATCTCACTTGGATATGTTTTCTTATTTTAATATGTTTTTCAACGACTTGTCAACATGTAAATCATCATATTCCACATTTTCTTTATTAAATAGGGATCATCTCCCTTAATTTGTTTCACATGCCAAATTAATTTTACATTAATAATTTCTTACACACATAGGTTGGTTTGAGATTAACTCAAGTTCCACCTTATTCCTTTGTCATTGTTCCCTTTCATCTTCTCATTTTGTACTTATTATAGGAGTTCTCTCCATCTTATGTGAATTTCATACCTTGAATCACTTTTTAGAACAAACTTATTTGTCTTTTACTTTATTATCTTCTTGAATTTCATCTTCAAGAACTCCTCTATTTCTTATTTTTATTCGGATTTAGATTTCATGGTGTTATATCTTTCTCTTACAGTTACCAACAATTCAAGTTTTAATAGATAATGATGTAATCCTCATCTTCTCTTGAGGTAATATTGAGTTATCTGCACCATAATTTTTGCTTCATTATGCTCTTTAGATTGTTTCAAAATGACTACTTGATCAGAGTAATAAAAAAGATAACAATCTAAAAGTTATATACTAATCTTTTCTATAATAATTGAATACATGTCCAGGGCACCCAAGTATTCAGATTAGGCAATATGCACCATGTTTTTGTGTCATGTTCCTAATTTTGACATCATCCTAGTCCTAAGTCCTAGTGTCCCTGTAGACTCAGTGAACCTAAATCTATGATACCAACTTGTGAGAACTTGTTACACTAAACGAGATTAATCAAAACATAAAACATAATCAATCACTGATTAACCACATACCCAAAAATATGGGTAAA
Organism: Alisma plantago-aquatica; assembly: GCA_963693085.1. Lineage (NCBI taxonomy): Eukaryota > Viridiplantae > Streptophyta > Magnoliopsida > Alismatales > Alismataceae > Alisma > Alisma plantago-aquatica. The sequence continues at coordinate 427,986,535 of OY856410.1, read as the reverse complement.
TTAAAATCGATATCAACATCAACACCAGGTCAGAAACATTTGCATAAGATCCCAATATCTTTCCACAGAAACATTTGCATACTATAACAAGAATTTGACACAAATTTTTCTATCGCCTCAGCCACAATATATATACACAGGAGAACAATATTTGTATATGACACACAATCAAGCATTAAAATGCTAACATAATTCCAATTCGTCTAAAACACCATATATAAACTTTTCCTGCCCGGACCTGAGAGTACATGGATGACTCTAGGACACACTAGACATCTAATAAACTTTCTCAAAGATTCATTAATATAACTCCTCTTTGAAACCACATGTTTGTTTTCGTCACTTCCAACTACCAAAAAGAATGTGGTGAACCACAAGGGTGAGACCCATTTCCCAACAAGAGATATAACCTCCAACAATGCTTATTGATTACAAAATTTTAAGTAATTAAACTATTTGATTAGTTTAATCAGATATAACAAATAGGCCCAATAGCATGCATGATGGAAAAAATACAAAAAGGAGTAGATAATAATTATCATAATTAGCCAGACTATCACCATTTATTTTGTTGACAATATAAGTAATTCAGTAGCATGTGCATATCTAGCATCATGAGCAAGTCTAGTAAAATTGAATCTCTATTATTTTGAATAAGTCTAGCCACATAAGCATAGCTAACAACATTAGCATGTCTAATAGGTCAAACATATTAATATCATAAGAAGGTCTAACAACATAAGAACTAACTATCTGCATAAGCATGATTAGTAGTGTATACATCTCTAGTTACAAAGGCATGGCTAGGTTGCTAAACATAACTAACAACATGAGATAGCTAGCATAATGATTATAATCAAAAGTAGTGGTATAGTTATCAACATAAACATGGCTATTGTATGTACTCATCTACAATCTTAAGCATATCGACAACATAAGTATATCTACTATCACTTATTTGCACTAAGCATCATCTTTATTTAAAGAGATCAAACAAGGGTTATTATCCAATGTGAAATGTCGTGTAGAACCATAAACAAATATATTACATGGTTGTATTAAATCTTTTATGATGCCCTGGGGAATTTGAATTATACCATCCAAAGTCCAACTGACCCTTGCGCAGGGCTATTCAGTTCCCTACAAGATCTAGGAGTGTCGATATCCTAAGATCTCTTCCCCTTGGTCAGTACAAGTAAAAAGGCAGTAACATATCAGTCAAATCTGCCACCACAGTGACATATAGTCAAGTTGCTAACTACTAGTCTGCCCTTGGTACAAGTCATGACACTAGAAACCAGGGTATACAAAACCCTATAATCCAAGGCACAACCACAATTGTCCTCAATCACATTAGATATATGAGGCATGACCATGTGTAAAACATAATTTCTAATCTCATTATTACATGGTACTATTCACTTACCATTCATGAGACCATACTAGTCATCATACTATCACAAGATATAAATCATTTTCACAATATCACAGGGTATAAACCCTTATCAACACAAGAAGATTACAACTCATTTAGGGCTCAACCATGCCCAAAGGTCATTAAGACCATTATAATATCACAGGATATAAATCCTTTTAACAATATCATAGGGTATCAACCCTTATCACACAAGAGTATTACATCTCATTCATGGCTCAACCATGCCCAAAGTTCCTTAAAACCATAATACTATTCCCTGTAAGATCATCATTATCTTTGCATGCCTTATAACAAGGCTCAACATCATCACTTACATATAATACACCTGATCAACACAATATTGCATTAATGAGCTAGGAGATATTCATAAACAATCATAGAAGGGTTATATTAACATTGAGAACATTCCTTTATTACATCAACATGCAACGAATCTAGATATGATTAACACTCATAATATTCATAATGCACATGTTTAGCATAAGAAAGTATCAACCATGTGGCTATGATAACCACCGATTAACATAGTAAGGTTATTATCATATTAAGGAGGTTATTACCCCATCATTCCATCATATAAGAATGTTAAACATGAACAATCATCTATATCTATTTGCATTAGAGTTAGGTTCAAAAAGATAAATTATGTTAATGTTACTAATCAACACTTACACCCAAAATATAACTCATGGCATCCCCATTAGATCATGTATTCTTAAGGTGAAGCATCACCATCATATTACATAGTATTCTCAAGTATGAACCCACACATAAATAAAGGTGTAACTAGCGGGTTATAGCATACTCGGGTATCAACAACAATAAGAGGGTATTTCCTAATTGTATTAGTCATTCAAAGACTATTTACACCCAGTTACCATCGTTTAGTTATATTAAAGCTAGGTATAACAAGCTATACCTCATTAGGGTTACATGTCAACACAATATGACCACCATCCCTTCTATGCATATGAATGGATAGGTAAGACTACCTTATTAAGGGTAACCCTCCAATTGTTCGATGATCTTTCAACCCATATCACCATACCACTACGTCACCCCAAACCATTGGATGTTTAAAAGGAAAGATCATTGGTTGTTTACATAAGTAAACATCTTGGACAAACCACCTATGAAGTCCTTGAGTTGTTCTCTAGAAAGAGTCACCATTTAACCCAAGACATCCCTTGATTAACAACATTAAAAGTTTCATTGAGAGTAGGGTAAAACCACGAGCAATTGTTTATTTGAAACAAGCTGTTAATAAATGAGCTTCTTAAGTTGATATCACAAAGGAAAATATTTAAATAACTTTATTTAGACCAACATATTATATTAAGCATCCTTCCAATTTATTAGAGGAAGAAACATTAAATTCTAACCATTAGGTCAAGTTCATATATTAAAACCATCAATTGTAGTATAGGTCCGACCACTACATCAAATGACCCAAGAAACCCTTTGTTTAAGGCTTAATTGATTCTACAACTACATTCTTTACTCACCATAGGTTGTAAAGACCTGATCCACCATCATTAGTGACCATTATGTCACCATAGGTTGTTAGATCAACACTATTTTCATTAATCACCACCGAATATCAAGCTAATGTCACCATTGATTGATAGCATCATTAGGGTACTTAGTTGTTGATCAATAAGATTCTAATTAGGCCAAAACATGGACTAATGGGTGAATGTCAGTTGACACCCTTTGTCACCATAATCAAGTTTCATGAAGACAACACCATCTTTTATTGCAACGGTACAACCTATGGGTCTTGTCTTTATAGAAGAAATCAACTTAAAACCCTAAAATTGACCATTGGTTGATAGGTGCTTAGAACCATAGGTTATCAAACCAACCTAATCCAAGTCATATTATAACTTAGTAATAAAGTACAAATGATCACCGGTTCATCTTGAACTGAAATCAGAATAGGGAATATTATAAAAATTGAAATCCAAGTCAAGCATATCTTTTTAGTGCATGGATCATCATTTAAAAGAAAGAACTTGAGCTAGCAAGCTTATGGTAAGCAATAAATGTGGAACAAGTTATTAAACTTGCCTATAATTAGAAGATAAAATCCCAAATAGAAGAAAACACAAGTAGGTAGGGTAGGAAATTCAAGCATAAGATGTGAACTCATCCATGTAACACCTTTCTTCATCAAATGAGCAAACACTAAGCATAAGGAGAAAGAAATGTAGGGTTTTAGAGCTTTAGAGCAATTTCTACCATGGAACAGTAAGGTTCTAACTTGGAGAAAGGTAGGAGGAAGGATAAAAAAGAAATAAACGGAGGAAATAAAGGGATTCTTACTCTTTTAGGTCAAGATCACTAGAAGGAAGCTTTTCAAACCCTAAAAGGAAGTCAACTATAACCCTTGATTCTTTTTCCAAGAAGATCCCTTCTTTGTTCTTCCATGGACAGGAAATTTGCAGAAAAAAAAGGGAGAATGAAGTTCATAGAAGGAGGGAAGTGGTGGAGAGAAAATGGTTCGTTTGGGTGCTTAGGGATAAGTATATGAAACTTTAAGATAAAGAAAAAGAAAAGGTTTAAGTTCTAGTATCTTTCCAAGTGTCCAAGGCCTTAAACTATTAAGAATATACAAGCACACACACAAGCTGCTCCTCCAACATCCATATATACCTTCTTAGCTTTCCTTTGTCTAATTTCCAAACCAATCAAATAATTCATTAGTCGATAGCTGCTAAAGGTAGCTCATCCATGAAGGGGTAAACCCTAAAATACCCTTAAGGAAAACACCTTCAAACCATTGTTTAAATAGCTCCCCATGGCTAAAAAATGATGAAATAATATCCAAGGGACATAATTCAAGTGATAAATTGCAAATAAAACCTCTCAATTGGGTAAATTGCATAAAAGTGCAAAGTGTGCATAAAATTTGCATAACTTGCTTAAACAGTGTCCAAATTGGACCAAATTTGAAACTTAAGCTTGTCTTATGATTTAAAAGAATATAACAAGGCTATATTAGGGTTATAAGATTTAAATTATGATAATTAATCTGGTTCAACACTTTATGTAATGTTAGGAGTCTCATAACTGTAAACCCCTAATAGGGATTTTGCCCCTGAAATCCATGGTACACATAGATGGACAGTTCTCATGCACATCATCCTATATATTACTCATGGTTACTGCCATATTATGGTAATGTCACATCTCTCTTATAGATGTCATGTTCTTCTCTTTTAATATATACATATCTTGTCTTGGGTCAGCACAAAAACCCCCACTTAAGAAAACATTTGCAAATATGGAACATAGAAACTTGTTGTGCCACCTGTACAGATCTTATAGTAACTTTCAACATTAAATTATAGCTATCATCCTAAAATTATATCTATTTTATTAACACATTACTCAAAAGTCATACTTGCTGGCTCTTATCAAACACAGAATATTATGTATCTCTTATCATATGTAACTTTCTAAGGTTTCATCTCTATGCTCCTTTAATGGTTTATGTAATTAACAACTCAATCAACCATGTAGACATTCCCTAAATTTCAAGAACTATGAGGAATATGTTTTTATAGGATTCTCCAATCATCTCAATGGTGGACTAACCATATGTTTGGTTGAAGAATCATACACTTGTATGCAAATGTTAACAGATATAACATCCTAATTGACTTTGTTAGGGGTGGAGCAATGACATTGTCTTCATCTTATTAGGATTCACACAACCCACTTAGTAGATGTACCATAACTCTAAGAGGGTACTCTAGTTAACCCCCAACTCACTCTTGTTGAACTTTTCACACATATGTACAATTACTTCAACATTTTTAAGTTTTAGAAAATATGTTGACCATATTACTGACCATCTCTAAAATACCTTGAGATGTCATTATTCAAAGCTTTCTACAACTGGAAAGACATGACCTGAAGACTATGTTCCTCCTATTCATAAATTCTATTGGTACATTGGTTAGTCTAAAGGACATAACCCTAAACTCACCATGGTCATGCAACTTATGTCATCCATTCTAATTGTTATGTCTAAAGGATATTTTATTTTAAAGGAACACGGTAGCAAATGTTTACTGATCATCAAACCATCTATCCTTGATACTAGTCTTTCCCAACTATTACTGAACCATACACAACATTATAGAATCACTTTTATTTGTCCTTCCAAACAACATTGAGAGGGTCATCATCAACTCTCTCTCTAAGGGAGAGGAATACTTGGAATGTTCATTTAATAAAAATCTCCAATCTTCACATACTTCCCATACTATTTATACATCTTGGAAACTCAGATTCATTACCTTGGTATCCACCTCATGTGATATAAGGAACTCACATCCTTATCTCATCTACTTTTACAAACATAACAAATCTCAAGACATATAAGAGGAGTCTTCCTAATTATTGGAAAGCTCAAAAGCAAACTCATCACAAAATTTATGATCTTGGAACCATAGTCGAAGCAACCTTATACTATAATAAGCTATCTAGCCTCATGTTTACAACAAATCCACACATATCAAGTTGTAATGATCCACTTGAAAGTTGTGTCCTATAATGGAAAAACACAAAAGGAAACACACTTCCCACGTCATAGAAGAATTGTTCAAGGGTCACTAGCAAAAAGGTAACCAATTCTATTTTCATTAAGCAGGTTACAACTTCTTATATATCATTTTACCTTTTTCATTTCAAGTTTCTTGCCATTAGCATTGGAATCAATATGATTAACAACTCTCATTACTCCTTCCTCGATGACTATTTATCACACTTGGATATGTTTTCTTATTTTATTATGTTTTTAACCACTTATAACCATGTAAATCATCATATTCCACATATTATTCATTAAATAGGGTCCATCTCCCTTAAATTCCTTCACGTGCCAAACTAATTTTACATTAGTACTTTCTTACACACATAGGTTGGTCTGAGATTAACTCAGGTTCCACCTTATTCCTTTGTCATTGTTCCCTTTCATCTTCTCATGTTGTACTTATTATACGAGTTCTCTCCATCATATGTGAATTTCATACCTCGAATCACTTTATAAGAATACACTTATCTATCTTTTACTTTATTATCTCCTTAAATTTCATCTTCAAGAATCCTCTTTTGCTTATCTGTATTCAGATTTAGATTTCATGGTTTTATATCTTTCTCTTATAGTTACCAAAAATTCCAGTTTTGATAGATAATGATGTAATCCTCATCATCTCTTGAGGTAATATTGAGTTATCTGCACCATAATTTTTTCTTCATTATGCTCTTTAGATTGTTTCAAAATGACTACTTGATCAGAGTAATAAAAAAGATAACAATCTAAAAGTTATATACTAATCTTTTCTATAATAATTGAATACCTATCCATGGCACCCAAGTATTCAGATTAGGCAGTATGCACCATGTTTTTGTGTCATGTTCCTAATTTTGACATCATCCTAGTCCTAAGTCCTAGTGTCCCTGTAGACTCAGTGAACCTAAATCTATGATACCAAGTTGTGAGAACTTGTTACACTAAACGAGATTGCTCAAAACATAAAACACAATCAATCACTGATTAACCACATACCCAAAAATATGGGTAAATTAAAATCGATATCAACATCAACACTAGGTCAGAAACATTTGCATAAGATCCCAATGTCTTTCTTGTATCCATACTATGATAAACATCACCTTAGGCGCAACATATATACATAGGAGAACAATTTTTCTATATGCCACACAAACAAGCATTAATGCGCTAACAAAATTCTAATTCGTTTGAAACACCATATACAAAATTTTCCTGCCCGGACCTGAGAGTACATGGATGACTCTAAGACACACTACACATCTAATCAACTTTCTCAAATATACATTACTATAGCTCCTCTTTGCTGCCACATGTTTGTTTTTGTCACTTTCAACTACCAAAAAAAATGTGGCGAACCACAAGGGTGAGACCCATGTCCCATCAAGAGATATAACCTCCAACAATGATTATTGATTGCAACATTTTAAGTAATTAAACTATTTAAGAAGTTTAATCAGATATAAAAATAGGCCCAATAGCAGGCATGATTGACAGAATACATAAAGGAGCAGATAATAATTATCATCAATAGCCAGACTATCGCCCTTTATCTTGTTGACAATATAAGCAACTCAGTAGCATATGCATATCTAGCATCATGAGCAAGTCTAGTAACATAGAATCTCTATCATTATGAATAAATCTAGCCACATAATAATAGCTAACAACATTAGAATGTCTAATAGGTCGAACATATTAATATCATAAGAAGATCTAACAACATAAGCACAACTCTCTACATAAGCATGATTACCAGTATATGCATCTCTAGTTACAAAGGCATGGCTATAATGATAAACATAACTAACACCATGAGATAGATACCATCATGATTATAATCAGTAGTAGCAACATAGTTATCAACATAAGAATGGCTACTGTATGTACGCATCTACAATCTTAAGCATATCCACAACATAAGTATATCTACTATCTCTTAATTGTATTAAGCATCATCTTTATGTAAAGAAAACAAACAAGGGTTATCATCCAATGTGAAACGTCATGTATTACACTTAACAAATATACTACATGGTTGTATTACATCTTTTATTATGCTCTTGGGATTTGAATCATACCATCCAAAGACCAACAAACCTTTGCGAAAGGCTATTCGGTTCCATATAATATCTAGGAGTGTTGGTATCCTAAGTTCTCTTCCCCTTGATCAGTACGAGTAAAAAGGCAATGACATATGAGTCAAAGCTGCCACCACAGTGACATATAGTCAAGCTGCTAACCACAAGTCCTCCCTTAGTACTGTTCAAGACACTAGAAACCAGGGTATACAAAACCCTCTAATCTGAGGTACAACCGCAGTTTTCCTCAATCACATCATATCTATGAGGCTTGACCATAGCCATCTTCCACAACCTGCATTATGTATGACAAGGATATATCCTCAATTTCCCATCCCCACATACTCAACAATATGAGTTCTAAGTTTCCCTTAGGAATACTAATTTCTCCATCCAGCAAGTTTTGACAATGAAGATGGCTCTACGGCACATGGCACTACATGATTAGAGTTGCACTTGATTATTTATGCCAATTGGGTGAATTAAGGTTTCATCAAACAAGTGCACATACAAACCCTAATTCACTTCTAGAAAGCATATAAATATCACAACTTATAAAATATGTAAAATATGTGGAACATAATTTCTCATCTCATTATCACAAGGTACTATTCACTTGCCATTCATGAGACCACACTAGTCATCATACTATCACAAGATATATATCCTTTTCACAATATCATAGGGTATCAACCCTTATTAGCACAAGAAGATTACACCTCATTCAGGGCTCAACCATGCCCAAAGGTCATTAAGACCATCATACTATCACAGGATATAAATCATTTTCACAATATCATAGGGTATCAACCTTTATCACAAAAGAGTATTACACCTCATTTAGTGCTCAACCATTCCCAAAGCTCATTAAAACCATCATACTATTCCCTGCAATATCATCATTATCTTTGCATGCCTCGTAACAAGGCTCAACAACATCACTTACATATAATACATATGATCAACACAATATTGAATTAATGAACTAGGGGATATGCAATAAACAATCATAGCAGGGTTATATTGACATTAAGAACATTTCTTTATTACATCAACATGCAATCAATCTAGATATGATTAACCCTCATCATATTCATAATGCACATTTTTAGCATAAGAAAGTACCAATCATGTGGCTATGATAACCAACAATTAACATATTAAGGTTATGATCATAATAAGGAAGTTATTCCACCATCATTCCATCATATAACAATGTTAAACACGAATACTCATCTTTATCTATTTGCATTAGAGCTATGTTCAACAAGATAAATTATATTAACGTTACTAATCAACACTTATACCCAAACCCTAATTCAAGGCATCCCCATTAGATCATGGATGCATAAGGTGAATCATTACCATCACATTCCATAGTATTCTCAAGTATGAACCCACACATAAATCAAGGTGTAACCATCGGGTTATAGCATACTAGTGTTTCAACAACAATAAGAGAGTATTCCATGATTGTATTAGTCATTCAAGGACTATTCATACCCAATTACCATCATTTAGTTATATTAAAGCTAGATATAAGAAGATATACCTCATTAGGGTTACATATCAACACAATATGATTATCATCCCTTCTATTCATATGAGTAAATATGTAAGACTACCTTATTAAGGGTAACCCTCCATTTGTTCCATGATCTTTCAACCCATATCACCATAGCACTATGTCACCCAAAACCATTGGTTGTTTAAAAGGTAAGACCCTTGGTTGTTTAGTTAAGTAAACACCTTGGATAAAACACTGATGAAGTCCTTGAGTTGTTCTCTAGAATGAAATCACCATTTAACCCTAGACATCCCTTGAATAACAACATTAAAAGTTCCATTGAGAGTAGGGTAAAACCACAAGCCATTGTTTATTTAAAACAAGATTTCAATAAATGAGATTCTTAAGTTGATCTCATAAAGGAAAACATATAAATCACTTTATCAGGACCAACATATTACATTAGGCATCCTTCCAATTTATTGGATGAAGAACATTAAATCTTAACCATTAGGTCAAGTTCATATATTAAAACCATCAATTGTAGTATAGGTCCGACCATTGCATCAAATGACCCAAGAAACCCTTGGTTTAAGGCTTAATTGATGCTACAAATACATTCTTAACTCACCATAGGTTTTGGAGACCTGATCCACCATCATTAGTGACCATTAAGCACCAAAGGTTGTTAGATCAACACTATATTCGTTAATCACCATTGAATATCAAGCTAATGTCACCATTGATTGATAGAAACATTAGGGTACATAGTTGTTGATCATTAAAATTCTAATTAGGCCAAAACCTAACCTAAGGGGTGAACATCAGTTGACACCCTTGGTCATAATAATCAGTTGTCATGAAGACAACACGATTGTTTGTTGCAATGGTACCACCAATGGATCTTGTGTTTATAGAAGAAATCAACTTAAAATCCCAAAATTGACCATTCGTTGATAGGTTGTTAGCACCATAGGTTGTCAAACCAACCTGATACAAGTCATATTATACTTTAGGAATAATGCACACATGATCGCAGGTTCATCTAGAACTGAAATCAGAACAAGGAATATTATGAAAAATGAAATACAAGTCAATCATAGCTTTTTAGTGCATGGATCATCATTTAAAAGCAAGATCATGAGCTAGCAAGCTTATGGTAAGAAATAAACGTGGAGAAAGTTATAAAACCTGCCTATAATTAGAAGATAAACTCCCAAACAGAAGAAAACACGAGCAGGTAGGGTAGAAAATCCAAGCATAAGCTATGAACTCGTCCATCTAGCACCTTTCTTCATCAAATGAGCAAACCCTAAGCATACTAAGCAAGAAAGGTACGGTTTTAGAGCTTTAGAGCGATTTCTACCATGGAACAACAAGGTTTCAACCTGGATAAAGGTAGGAGGAAGGATAAAAAAGAAATTTATGGGGGAAATAAGGGAATTCTTACTCTTTTAGGTCAAGATCACTAGAAGGAAGCTTTTGAAACCCTAAAAGGAAGTCAATTGCATCCCTAGATTCTTTTTCCAAGAAGATCCCCTCTTTCTTCTTTGTTGGACAGGAAATTTGTAGAAGCATAGAGGGAGAATGAGATTCTTAGAAGGAGAAAAGTGGTGGAGAGAACATGGCTCGTTTGGGTGCTTAGGGATAAGTATATGAAACTTTAAGATAAAGATAAAGAAAAGTTTGAAGTTCTAGTATCTTTCCAAGTGTCCATGGCCTTCAACTATTAATAATATACAAGAACACACACAAGAAGCTCCGCCACCATCCATATAGACCATCTTATCTTTCCTTTGTCTAATTTCGAAGCTAATCAAATAATTCATTAGTTGATCGCTACTAAAGGTAGCTCATCCTTGAAGGGGTAAACCCTAAAATACCCTTGAGGAAAACACCTTCAAACAATGGTTTAAATAGGTTCCCCATGGATCAAAAAGTTCAAGAATGATGAGAGAATATCCAAGGAACATAATACAAGTGAAAAATTGCAAAGAAAACCTCTCAATTGGGTAAATTGCATAAAAGTACTAAATGTGCATAAAATTGCATAACTTGCTCAAATAGTGTCCAAATTTGACCAAAATTGAAAATTAAGCTTGTATTATGATTTCAAAGCATATCACAAGTTTATATTACGGTTATAAGAATTAAATTATGATAATTAAGATTGTTCAACACTTTAAATAAGGTTAGGGCTCTCACACTGCTCAGAGGATGTTATCAATCGACGATATTAGGATCAATTCTTGAATTTTTTGAGGTTTTGTCGTCACCTAGGTTCCATTGACGAAGAAAGGAACAAATGGTTTGACAAGTGTCGAAATGTGGAGTTACCATAGTTGGCATCTAGTCTAGAGGTGCATGTGAAATTCTCATCCTGCATAGATATAGTTAAGATTATACAAAAGAATGATGATGGTTTGTCATGATCTTGTCTGCAGGTAAAGGTCAACTTAATATGATGGAAAATAGTTTCTGGGTTAAAGGAATATGGGGTATTTTGGCACCACAACAACAACAATAGTATCACTTATCACAATAAATAATTGTACCATCTAACATGTTGAAACCTACCTTGTCAAAATGTCACCCAATAATGGTGAAGGCTGAGGTTCTATATGCTCTATGGTGAATAGTTCTAGATTCGTAATTGTAATAGGGCCATATTGGTCGTAGTTTGAAACATGGTTAGGATTTACAACAACAACTACTTTGGTTCATGTCGAATTGAGACAAGATAGTGTTATCAATGTAGTGACTTGGGATACTGAAGTAATTCTCCCCATAAATTTACCAGCAAGTGACACTAAAATAGAGGTAGAGTCAACATGGATTCATAGAAGTAAAATGGTTCTTGTAGATTAAAAGGCTCAAACTCATGAGAAGGGTCATCAGGACCACGTGGAAGAAGCCATGATCATGGTTTTTAGCTCACAATGGCTAGAATCTATTCCATGACAAAACCTGAAAGAGTCATCAACCCACTAATCTAGACAAGTTAGATATAACTTTTGCATTACTTATCTACTTTACCATATGTGAACCATGTTCAACACACTCATTTATCAGTAGAGAGGTGATACTTCTTTGTAATTTGCATATTAGTAATAGATTTGATCATATTTGGATGGAAAATCCTATAGTGGGTTGGTCTACTATTGTGGGAGGTGTGTCCATTGTGTGTCCTTCACGTTTTGGGATGCAACATTTGATTGGATCCCATGCCACTTGCATTCTATGTATTTAACATGAACTGTGAATGGATATCTTAGAAAGGTAGAAGGTTGATTTGTATTATTGTTTTGATTGTGCATTTTTGGCATGATGATGTCTCTTGGTCATTCCAAGAAAATAGGAAGATCCTCCCTATGTGTCTGGAGTCTATAGATATAGTAGAAAACATGATGAGACAAGGATGAGGAAATTTCTTATCACATGTGGTTGATACTGCGGTGAAGAATCCAAGGATATAAGATGTTCTAATGGTGATTGAATTTGAGAATGAGTTCCATGATACATTTATTTGTATTACACCTCCCTTAGAGAGTGATTTTGAAAGAAAAAAATCAAACTTGGAATGCACCAAGTAAGATGACAAGTAGCATTCAAAACTGGAATGCACCAAGTAATTTGAAAAGTAAATTTCCTCCTAAAACATAATTTCCATATTGGATGACACTTAGTAAGATGAAGGAGTTGAAGGAAGGGATTCAAGAGTCACGGGGTTCACACATCCAACCACATATCCTAGGGGAGATTTTGTGTGGTTCATGAATAAGAAGGATCGATTCATGCAATTGTGTATAGATTATATGTTGTCAAACAAAGGGATAGTAAATAAAATGTATCCTTTGTTGAGGATAGATCAACTATATGATCAGTTGAAGGGAGTTGCAATGTTCTCAGAAATAAATCTTAAATACAAGTACCATTAGTTTAGAATCAAGTCAACTGATATAGTAAATGTTGGGTTTTAGGGGAGGCAGCGGAAACAAAAAAAATTTCTCCCCCAAACCCAGAACAAGGAAACACGTCAACGTCTATATAATAGGAAAGGATGGTTTGTGGAATCATACCTTATCCCGAGGCTTTCTCGGCGACAATACCTCGCGCCTTGCGCAGTCTTCAACTCCGGTCTTGGATGGTGTCTGTGCAGCTCCTGGTCGCACCGGGACTGACGACTCCTCCTCTCACCGGGACTGTCGGGGTTGACAGTTGTCCTCCTGAGCAGCAGAAACCTCCCGCCTCTGAAGTAGTCCACACGGACCACCTGAAACTCCAATCTCCTTGTCCCACAAGGAATTGGAAGGAGTCACACTCTCCTGGTGACGTACTAGTTGCCAACACACTCTCATGCCTCCAGTTGCAACTGTAGTTGTCTTTCCCTTGCTGCACCTTCCTTTGTGGGTAGCACTTGCTCGGGCTCTCTCTCGATTACCAAAACCAGAGAGAAGTACAACTTTGCAAAGCAACTGGTTGCACTGAGTTGTACTTTACGAAGCCCCCAATACCCCTATATATATAGGAGGGTCATGGGAAAGGATTCTCCATCCTGGGAAATGCGGGACTAAAAGCAAGAGTAGAAGGGTTCGAGATTTTCCACAAAAGCAACCAACTCGCAACCTGAACCGATCATTTCACAAGTGAAACGTTTGGTTGGGGACCTGAACCGGTCGGTTCACAAGTGAACCAGTCGGTTGGGACACCTCAACCGGTCAGTTCAAAAGTAAACCGGTCGGTTGGTAGTCATGGTCGGTTCCCGATTGACTTTTCTTCTTTTGTTTCTAATTGGTATCGAATACCAATCCTATTTCCCAATCAAATTGGGCAATTGAAACGAAAGGAAAATTCTCACCAATCCTATTTTCCCAAATTGCTCGGTTGCACCAGTTGAATTGATCGTTTCAATACTTGAAGCAATCGGTTCACCCTGATCTTGAGCCGATCGGCTCAATACTTGAGCTGACCGGTTCAGCAACCTCAGCTGACTGGTTCATCACATGAACCGATTGGTTGGGAGTACAGGTTGTGTAGAATCAGTCAATTGCGATTTCAATCAATCTGGTACTCCAATCAATGTGTCCAACACCTTGAACATTATGATATTGAGCTATCAATTGACTGAGTGTTTAATTGAACTACTAAACTCCTTTTGTAATCAAACTAAACATTGTTTGTGGACAAAACTCCTCTTCCAGGTTAAATCCTATGTGTGTGACCCTCTAGGTCCATTTCACGTTGGCAGTGAAAGTCCATAACACTTATGACTTCACAAGCAAAGAGCGGTGCCTAGTCACACATCAGTGCTACCCAAGTGAAAGTAGAAAGTTGGAGAACAACTTTCAATCCTACAATTCATGAATGGTGTTACAGTGAATGTATAATTCCTTTGTCGCTGATATCCCGAATGAACTCGAGGCATGGAACAATCATCCTGTCAACGTTCATTCACTTTCTTGATCTTAGAGTAGATTGGAAGAGATCTGTATGACATCAATATCACATATTGATTCACACATGTGTGCGCACGCCTATTTCAATCCTACTCATCAAGTGGCCTTGGATATCAAACTCCCTCAGGAGGGACAAATCCCATATCTATCACTCACCCCTCAAAAGCCCCATGTGTCAAAGCCACCCAATCATCACCTTTATAACAACCCATGTTTCAGGACTGTGTTTGATGATGGCAAAGTGTGCCCAACGACATGTTTTGAGTGCAGTGATTTCAGGTCTAATAATCACACTCACCACCATCACTATGAGTACTGACTGTGACTACCATGTCATGGTTCCATGTGTCAAACTCACGGTGGGTCTATCTGGTACACTTGTTCTCTAACAAGTACCTATGTGTTTGGTTTGATATCTCTATATCATGACGAATGAGATTCTGTCATCAACCAACACCACAATCTAGCCTTGTGTGTCATTGCTGTCTATCTACCTTCCATAATGACATCCGACTAGGGACATAACAAGAATGTACAAACTCTTAGCATCCGTATGATCTCATCATTCAGGTCCTGAACCTGAAAGCATACGTCATTGAGTACTGTCATTCTCTAGACATTCAATCTATTCTATCACTATCTCATATGACTGAAGCAGAAAGAATGGGATGCTTGCCTTTGTTGTTTATCAAATCAATCTTAATGTATCCCATCAATCATCCCATGATTGGATCTCAGGGCATACATACCAACAGACTCCCACTTGCACTACGTGCCAATCACCCTTGAATCATATTCATAGTGATCTTCAAACATGTCCCACATGTTATTGTGCTCTAGTGCGAACATAGTGAGTAATGGCATTGCTTTGCCAAAGTCAGTATAAATTGCATGTCTCTCATCTCTTCGTTGTATGACACATGTATGAGATGGAGTTGCCGTAATATGTGATCTTATATTCCTTTGCTAACCTTTAGCCACATTGCATGATAAAGGATTCCATACTTGTCATCAATGAGAAGAATATCTATAAGTTCATCTCATGAACTTCCAGATCCATATAGTATCTACTGCTGTTCTCTAACACATAGATATATACTCGACATTTCCTTTTAAATGGTTTTATTGGAACACTTCCAATTATCAACAAACTTTCACTTTTATATATCATATATATATTTTGCGATTAATTTTCTATCCTTTCAGAAGTTCGCATCAATGTAACTCTTTACATAAAACTCTTCCTTATCTCCATAGAGTTAGTACTTCTCAAGTACTTATCAAGTTCTTATGGTATTCCAGTAACCCTTACTGGAAGTAGACAGACATCCACTCGTCATGTCCCACATATGAGTTATCAGGATGAGAACATCATATTGCCATGTCCTACATACAAGATGATGAATGCATTTTATTCTTGCCATGTCCATACATGCAAGATAATGGGATGATTACATACATGATAGATCCATATATATTCTTAGTGTTTCCATTCTTCATAAGAATTTAACACTTGGCCTTGGGATACTAACTCCATGTAACATGAAAAGTTTTCTCCCACTGAATATGTGCATACTGAACACTTCAGTATAGATTGCAAATGTATGCTCTCTCTTTTCAGGTCAAGAGGTTTTCGAGAACTATCTCTATAGATCTCTATTCCTATCACATAGGAAACGTCTCTATCTTCCTAAAAGATAATTTCCACTTTTGGATTTCCATTCTAGAACATTTCCATTTCACATCAACATGTGAAATGTTAACACGCTCCCACTAAATCACAGATCCCTTCTTTATCTTTGGCATATTAATCAAGCCCTTTGACCATATCATTAAAGTAAAGATCCAATTATGAGTTGCTTGTACTCAATCAATCACATTGATTAGTCCATTTTAACTTATAGACTTCATTTGCATTAATGGATTCATAAACCTTATAGGTTGTGTCACGTACACATCCTTGTTTTATTCCTCATAGGAATGCAGTTTTAGTATCCATATGCCAAATGTCTTAGTCATTAAGTTGCAATCAACAAGCATCATCCTTCTCAAAATGTTATCCATGTGTCTTAACACTTAAGACTTATTTGCACTTATGGATTTTACTCCAATGGGTGCTACCATCAAGGTCATTCCTTATTGTTACGACCCCATCTGAGCTTAATTGGTAAATTAGGGTTTACCTAGACAATTGCAAAGATTAATTAGAATAATCATTCTCGAAATCTAGTTAATGACGATAACACAATTAGGATGTTTTAACTATGATAAGAAGTCTAAATGTTCTTTTGTTTTGAGAATTAGGGTTTAAGAAGCATAAACCCTAATCGGCCCAAAATTAGGGTTTTGATAATGCTTGAATACAGAATTTGATAAGTGGAATGTCTCACTAGATGATTTTTAGTATTTTATGTGTAACTCTGATTTGCTTCAAATTTGGATATGATTTAGATATATAAAATGTGAACAATATTGGAAAATATCAGAATTTTTGAAAAATGCCCTGACCTGTTTGTCGGCCGAGTTTCAAACTCGACCGATCACAATTTCAGAATTTTACAGCAGTGTGGTAATTGAATTTTATCTTTTTATTGGTATATCCAATTGATCTCAAATTTTAACAGTATTTGATAAATACAATTTTAGACACTCTGTTAAATTGGCGTAATTTTTGGATGACTTTTGAATCCCTACAGTAAGGGTGTCGGTCGAGTTTGTGCAGGACAAACTCGGCCGAATATATTGCTGACTGCAGTATAGCAGTGCACTGTTCGATTTTTTAATTAATTATTGGTAACTCCAAATGATCCCAAATTTTAACTGAAGCTTTATAGAACAATTATAAACAACGTGCTAAATTCTCATAATTGTTGGAGAAGGTTTGATCTCTGAAATAAACGAATTACAGTAACTTTTGTATAACTGAATATTCAGCCTATATAATTAAAGTTAAGTGTTGGGTCAATATGCAATTGACCCAAGCAGCTCAATTGACTTATATGAACGACCACACACACAAGCAGCTCTCATTTCTCGTCATCCATTCCAGAGAAACGAGCTTCTAGAGAGAGAGGGAGAATTAGGGCTTGAGTGAAGAAAGTGGGGGAATTGCTGAATTAGGGTTTTGCGATTCCAGGAAGGGTGAAATCAAGTAAGTTCGGATTCCTTGCATATACTTTTATGGTGAATCTTCTCTCTTATGTCAAGATTCCGTCCATGCTTTGATTTGATCCAAGATGATGTCGAAATCCCCTCTTTTCTCACCCTTTCTTCATAATTCCTCTTTTTCTAGGTTTCCGAGTTGAATGAAAGAGGAATTGGGAGATTTGCTAGGGATTTGATGGGAATTCGAGATTCCCTGAGTTGAGCTGCAGTTGTGAGGTGTTTTCACACCTTAGGGTGAGTGGGTTCTTCCTTCAAACACTCTAATGGACGAATTTGATTATAACAACCAAACCCCTAAATGTTTAGCATGCGATTTCTAAATCCTGAAATGTCTATTTGATTTAAGTTATTGTAAATTGATATGATATGGATTCCTTCTCTGTTTGAATGACTCCTAAATGGTAGATTCATATCAGATTCGTATGCAACACTTCCTATTGAGTATGCTTTTAGATTCATATCAAATGATATAATTAGGGTTTGACCTAATTGGGATATCGCTAGGGTTTCAACCTGTTTGAAAAAGACTAGAAATCCTATATGTGGTTAGGATGTACCTCGTGGGTTATATTAATTGAATCTTATTCTGGATACATGATATCACAGTGATGATATGGAAAACCTAAGTTTAGTTAAGTTTCCATGATTTCATATCTATATTGATTATATAAGATTTGTTGGAAACAGTCTTTAATTAGTGAATGCTAATATCTTATGAAATCATTATGAGAGCCATGTGACAAGTGAATGAGGTAAATGAAAAGGTGAATGAGGCAAATGCAACCCTACGAGTAGGGTGTTGACATGTGATGAATGAATAAGGCGAATGAAACCCTAAGGATAGGGTGTTCAATGAATCATGCTATGGTAATATGAAAGGTCTCGATATGAGATGTGGTGATGCTTAACTATTGAATTGTATGTTTCTAGTGCATTTAACTTTATATGCTTGTTCTCTCTGAAATGATATCTACATACTGCAGGACTTCTTATATTTCAATATATTTCTGTTAATTATTTATTTGTTAATCAAGTATAGACCTAAGTGCCCTAACACCGTAGAACCCCTAACATGTGTCTGCGATTTAGGGGTGAAACTCGTGTTGCAACATCATCCGTGCGTGTGTCACGGACAAACGAGGAAAGAGAGAGAGGGCAGTGTCTAACAAAAATTGTGCTTGTGTCACAATGGCACTGCGATTTCACCAGTAAACTTGGTTATCTAACACCATTCGTGCTTGTGTCGCGAAGGTAACCCTGTGACACTCCGCCTGTGTGCTCAGGTTGAAGGAGGGGTCGAGAGAGAGCACTCAGAGTAGTGCATTGAGGCCAGAGAGCCTGTGGTCCTGTGGCAGAACAGGGCTGGCGTCAGATTCAGCATCCCCCGGGTGTGTCGCTGAGTCTTGTACGGTGGGGCCGTAGCATGGACTTGTTGCGGATCCTTATATGCAGAGTACACTGCATATATTTAGGGCATAATAATAAATGAGTAAATAATCACATAGGATCACAGTAAATTTATATAACTGTCTATCTATTTGAAATACTTGATGATGCTTAGAAATGTGCTATTTCAATTATATTGTTTTAGAGTTGCTCAGTGTAGTATTTATTGTTGTTAAATTTCATATCGTTTAATCAAATTATATCTTTGATCACATTAGTGCATTAGTCTGTTTCCATGAAGTACTCATTCACTGAGCAAGTAGGCTCACCCCTCTACTCAAACATTTTAGGGTAAATCGCGTGGACTTGAAGATGGTCAGAGCATCAGTGTAGATCTGCCACAGGAGTCAAGTATGAGATTAGTTGAGTCAGTCGGTCCTTGTCACTCTAGGTCCTCAGTAAGAGATAAGAGAGAGAGTTGTAATTACGATGTGTAATATTGTTCCTCTTTGATATGTATGTTAATTAACAAGTTTTATGTATACAAGTTGTGAAAGACATCATAAATGTATATATATGTATCTTTTCTGTTAAAGTCTGATTAGTAAATGAAATGTTCAGATTCCCTTGTTAAGATCTTTTTATGTGGTTCGATGCGAAGAAACAAGAGTTTTTAAGAAAAGAAAAAGTTAAGGGTGTTCTTTGTGTTAAAATATAAATCCTTTCTTACGCCCTAATCTCATGATTTGAGGAAATTGTGAGATCGGGGTGTAACAGCTTGGTATCAGAGCTTAGGGTGAGTTGTCAAGGACCATTAAGTTAGTAAGTTAGAGTCCTAAGCGTGGCAGATAGGAGATGTTTGATGTTAGCTTTGGGGATTTGAGTATTTGGATATCCTGGCCCGATATCTGAGTACTTGGATCAGCCAGTATAAGCTACTCTGTCTATTCTCTCACGTATACCCTGGCCAGGTATACAGTGGAAGAATGGGCTAGAGAGGAACCCTAGAAATGTTAGGGTTAGAAAACGAGAAAAGAAACAAGAATTAAGAGCATAAATGTAAAAGGAGATAGAACTTACATTTCATAATGTTGTTTTTGTTGGAAATGTATAGAAATGCTCTTATATGTTTGAATTGAAATATTCAATACTCTGAAATATGGGTCTTTAATATCTGTTGTACACTATGCAATTGTAGCATTTATTGATTTCATTCTTTATAACAAGTAGACTGGAATTGACCTTTGAATGAGCTTTTGTTTCTATGGTTTTGCCCGCTGATTCGAGTGAAATTGACATCAGCAGGTCTGTTTAGGTTTTCAGTCTGTGAGCGGTTCGGCCGAGTTCATGTTTTGGTCGGCCGAGTTCCTTGTTCAGGATTTCAAACAGCGTTTTGGTCGGCCGAGTTTGGTCTTGAATCGGCCGAGTTTCTTTGTAGGTAAACAAGTAGTGTTTCGATCGGCCGAGTTCCCCAGAGGATCGGCCGAGTTTCCTGCTGATCGGCCGAAGTTGGTCAGCCGAGTTTCAGAACCTGGAAGGTGATCGGCCGAGTTCCAGAGTGATCGGCCGAGTTTCTGAGCCGTGAGTGGCAGTTCAGGAAGAATGTAATCCTTGGTAGTTCCTGGCTTCAGGACTTCAGGTTTGGCCTGGTCCGGTTGGCAGGATGCGTTATTAGGATCTAATGAATCCTATCAATAGCATAATAAGAATGGAATTGGAATAATTAGACCCACATCAGAGTAAGAATGTATATACAGTAAGATGTTGAAACATATGGGCAAGATCAGAACAACTAAGAATTAGTTGAAACAGATATCTGAGGTTCAATTTTGGGGTCTCATATGAGAAACCCTTAATTGGGAATAATAGAACATGATATGAAGTTCATAATCAGTTTATTGATTAATATTATATGAGCTATACATATGAAATATAGAAAAGATATGTGAAATGTATGTATGTATGGTTCAAGATAACAAGAATTAATCATGAAGAATGAATCATATAATAGCGTACAATGCTTTTATGAACTCTAAAGCAAAGGCTAAGTAGAAAATAGAGTGAGCTTTCAATAGGTCCATAAAAGTAAAAAGGATCGTATGAATATGTAATTCATAAGATTAGAACAACAAACTAGTTTCTAAGCAAAGGACATAGGTGTAGTTTAACAAATGAATAAGTCATACAAAGGTAGACTGTATTCAGAAGAGAAAAACTTGATTGAAAGAGAAACTATGTTTGACCCATGCATGATCCACTTGATGTAAAAAAATGAAGAATATGTAATGTATTCAACATGAGTAAAAACTAATAGAAGGACTATTAATTTAGAACGTTAACTTCACAATAGTATAAAGATAAAGGAGGAAATATGTGTGCAACATGGTATACATGACCATACATATGAATAAGCAACATGGTCATAAGAGAAAAATTTAGAATTAAAGATGACGGGTTAAAGAGTAGTATATGGTAAGAGGACTATGAAACGTAAGATAGGGTTTGAAATATGATGGAGAAGTTATAAAATAAAGAGGTTGTTAGATTCAAGCAAGTGCTAATTATTCAAATATCTCTGTTGATAACCAAGTAAATCTACATACGAGAATGTATTAAGGGAATGTTTGAATACAAGTATTCCAAGTCTTAAAATCATCTTCTCTTTCATATATTCCTTAATGAGAGCAAGGTGGGAATGAAAGGATAAGAGAAAATGAATCATACATGGTGAATAACTACCTTGGTAGGGTCATCTGGTGATACGGTTTGGGTTATGTCAGAACATATGGAGAGATACCCTGAACAAGGTAGTCATACTTAATCACTCATATTAATAGAAAGGGATGATAATCAGAGTGTCTGGACAAGTGACCCTAATGAGGTGTAGCTTGTTATACCTAGCTCTAATATAACTGAGTGATGGTAATTGAGTATGATTAATGCTTGAATAACTGATACAATTGTGGATTACTTTATTACTGTGGTTGAAACCGTAAAATGATATTATACGATGGTTACACTTTGAATTGTGTGTGGGCCCATAACCCACAGATCCCAGGACCGAAACGGGATAGTATGGAATGAGGTTGTAATGCTTCACCTCATGCATCCATGACCCAAGGGGGACGCCAAGAGTAGTATTGTGCAAATGATTGTTGAATCTAGTCTTTTAATTCAAGACTGTTTTGCTATTTGAATAGCACTTGATTAAAGTTTAAAACAGTATGGTGAACTTGCTTTTGACACTTAAAGGTGATACAGAATAATAGAACTTTCTGAGCAGCATAAGTTGAGATAGTTGTATCAGAGTATCAGAGTTGCGCAGCGAAAGCATGGTGGTTTATCTTTGCATTCTATGTTTGACTGTGGCGTAAAGAATTTGCTTGATATCATTGAGAATTATTTGAAATATGTTGTGATTTAGTAAAGAATTAAAAGATCTAATGTTGAAAACTACATTCAGGTATGAAATACAAGAGTATAATGACATGGAAGGCTTTAGAAGCTTAGAATAACCTTGAATGTATCTTTCTTGTAGGTTTATGTTTCGAGGACGAAACATTCTAAGGGGGGGAGAGTTGTTACGACCCCATCTGAGCTTAATTGGTAAATTAGGGTTTACCTAGACAATTGCAAAGATTAATTAGAATAATCATTCTCGAAATCTAGTTAATGACGATAACACAATTAGGATGTTTTAACTATGATAAGAAGTCTAAATGTTCTTTTGTTTTGAGAATTAGGGTTTAAGAAGCATAAACCCTAATCGGCCCAAAATTAGGGTTTTGATAATGCTTGAATACAGAATTGGATAAGTGGAATGTCTCACTAGATGATTTTTAGTATTTTATGTGTAACTCTGATTTGCTTCAAATTTGGATATGATTTAGATATATAAAATGTGAACAATATTGGAAAATATCAGAATTTTTGAAAAATGCCCTGACCTGTTTGTCGGCCGAGTTTCAAACTCGACCGATCACAATTTCAGAATTTTACAGCAGTGTGGTAATTGAATTTTATCTTTTTATTGGTATATCCAATTGATCTCAAATTTTAACAGTATTTGATAAATACAATTTTAGACACTCTATTAAATTGGCGTAATTTTTGGATGACTTTTGAATCCCTACAGTAAGGGTGTCGGTCGAGTTTGTGCAGGACAAACTCGGCCGAATATATTGCTGACTGCAGTATAGCAGTGCACTGTTCGATTTTTTAATTAATTATTGGTAACTCCAAATGATCCCAAATTTTAACTGAAGCTTTATAGAACAATTATAAACAACGTGCTAAATTCTCATAATTGTTGGAGAAGGTTTGATCTCTGAAATAAACGAATTACAGTAACTTTTGTATAACTGAATATTCAGCCTATATAATTAAAGTTAAGTG
Organism: Alisma plantago-aquatica; assembly: GCA_963693085.1. Lineage (NCBI taxonomy): Eukaryota > Viridiplantae > Streptophyta > Magnoliopsida > Alismatales > Alismataceae > Alisma > Alisma plantago-aquatica. The sequence goes on along the minus strand of OY856410.1, from coordinate 427,962,525 downwards.
TTGGGTCAATATGCAATTGACCCAAGCAGCTCAATTGACTTATATGAACGACCACACACACAAGCAGCTCTCATTTCTCATCATCCATTCCAGAGAAACGAGCTTCTAGAGAGAGAGGGAGAATTAGGGCTTGAGTGAAGAAAGTGGGGGAATTGCTGAATTAGGGTTTTGCGATTCCAGGAAGGGTGAAATCAAGTAAGTTCGGATTCCTTGCATATACTTTTATGGTGAATCTTCTCTCTTATGTCAAGATTCCGTCCATGCTTTGATTTGATCCAAGATGATGTCGAAATCCCCTCTTTTCTCACCCTTTCTTCATAATTCCTCTTTTTCTAGGTTTCCGAGTTGAATGAAAGAGGAATTGGGAGATTTGCTAGGGATTTGATGGGAATTCGAGATTCCCTGAGTTGAGCTGCAGTTGTGAGGTGTTTTCACACCTTAGGGTGAGTGGGTTCTTCCTTCAAACATTCTAATGGACGAATTTGATTATAACAACCAAACCCCTAAATGTTTAGCATGCGATTTCTAAATCCTGAAATGTCTATTTGATTTAAGTTATTGTAAATTGATATGATATGGATTCCTTCTCTGTTTGAATGACTCCTAAATGGTAGATTCATATCAGATTCGTATGCAACACTTCCTATTGAGTATGCTTTTAGATTCATATCAAATGATATAATTAGGGTTTGACCTAATTGGGATATCGCTAGGGTTTCAACCTGTTTGAAAAAGACTAGAAATCCTATATGTGGTTAGGATGTACCTCGTGGGTTATATTAATTGAATCTTATTCTGGATACATGATATCACAGTGATGATATGGAAAACCTAAGTTTAGTTAAGTTTCCATGATTTCATATCTATATTGATTATATAAGATTTGTTGGAAACAGTCTTTATTTAGTGAATGCTAATATCTTATGAAATCATTATGAGAGCCATGTGACAAGTGAATGAGGTAAATGAAAAGGTGAATGAGGAAAATGCAACCCTACGAGTAGGGTGTTGACATGTGATGAATGAATAAGGCGAATGAAACCCTAAGGATAGGGTGTTCAATGAATCATGCTATGGTAATATGAAAGGTCTCGATATGAGATGTGGTGATGCTTAACTATTGAATTGTATGTTTCTAGTGCATTTAACTTTATATGCTTGTTCTCTCTGAAATGATATCTACATACTGCAGGACTTCTTATATTTCAATATATTTCTGTTAATTATTTATTTGTTAATCAAGTATAGACCTAAGTGCCCTAACACCGTAGAACCCCTAACATGTGTCTGCGATTTAGGGGTGAAACTCGTGTTGCAACATCATCCGTGCGTGTGTCGCGGACAAACGAGGAAAGAGAGAGAGGGCAGTGTCTAACAAAAATTGTGCTTGTGTCACAATGGCACTGCGATTTCACCAGTAAACTTGGTTATCTAACACCATTCGTGCTTGTGTCGCGAAGGTAACCCTGTGACACTCCGCCTGTGTGCTCAGGTTGAAGGAGGGGTCGAGAGAGAGCACTCAGAGTAGTGCATTGAGGCCAGAGAGCCTGTGGTCCTGTGGCAGAACAGGGCTGGCGTCAGATTCAGCATCCCCCGGGTGTGTCGCTGAGTCTTGTACGGTGGGGCCGTAGCATGGACTTGTTGCGGATCCTTATATGCAGAGTACACTGCATATATTTAGGGCATAATAATAAATGAGTAAATAATCACATAGGATCACAGTAAATTTATATAACTGTCTATCTATTTGAAATACTTGATGATGCTTAGAAATGTGCTATTTCAATTATATTGTTTTAGAGTTGCTCAGTGTAGTATTTATTGTTGTTAAATTTCATATCGTTTAATCAAATTATATCTTTGATCACATTAGTGCATTAGTCTGTTTCCATGAAGTACTCATTCACTGAGCAAGTAGGCTCACCCCTCTACTCAAACATTTTAGGGTAAATCGCGTGGACTTGAAGATGGTCAGAGCATCAGTGTAGATCTGCCACAGGAGTCAAGTATGAGATTAGTTGAGTCAGTCGGTCCTTGTCACTCTAGGTCCTCAGTAAGAGATAAGAGAGAGAGTTGTAATTACGATGTGTAATATTGTTCCTCTTTGATATGTATGTTAATTAACAAGTTTTATGTATACAAGTTGTGAAAGACATCATAAATGTATATATATGTATCTTTTCTGTTAAAGTCTGATTAGTAAATGAAATGTTCAGATTCCCTTGTTAAGATCTTTTTATGTGGTTCGATGCGAAGAAACAAGAGTTTTTAAGAAAAGAAAAAGTTAAGGGTGTTCTTTGTGTTAAAATATAAATCCTTTCTTACGCCCTAATCTCATGATTTGAGGAAATTGTGAGATCGGGGTGTAACACTTATGGTTCACATGGACGTCATTTAGGATGTAATGGTCATAAACCATAATTCAGAATTCGATTCCTCATATTCATCTAGATAGTTGACTCATCACATGAACAACTCATCACATAGATAATTGAGGTGTATCTGTTAAGGATATAAGAACTCACAACCCTTGTGATTCTTAATTTCTTTTATTAGTGTGGGGTATTCCTTTTATTAAGAAGAATTTAGTTATTTGATAATCATTATCTAATTCTTTAGAGTATGATTCCTTCTTGATTTAGACATCACCATGCCTTAATCATGAGTTCACTATGATACACTATCATAATCACTCATAAGGATATCAAACATTTGGTCCAAGTATTTCATTCATTGATCTCATCAAGAATTAACACTTTACCAAATTTGCACTTCATCTATGATAATCTTGAACACTTCAAGATATTCATATTGGTATTTCTCTACACACCATTTGAAGTATTAGCATTTGTTCCAATAGGTATGTAAATACATCACATGTATTATACCTAATAGGATAATCATTCTCCCACTACTTTTAGTGAAGATTGATTAATCATGTCCAAGATATTCATGTCTCTTACTGGTTCTCTAACCAAAAGAGTCTAGATTTATCCATCACATGGAATCTAGAAATGAATTTCTCATGATTGATGCTAATTTGATTTTTTGAGTTATCTATAACTTCTAGGTATCATTTTATCTTATTCATATCAAATACTACAAGATAAGCAAGGCATTGGCACAAAGATCACATCTTTAAACGATTGAAACATCAACTTTATTGATTGCATTCATTGTCATACGATATGCAAAATAAAGTGTTTCTTTCTATTGGCAAATATGAAATAGTAGTTCATAACTGTATTACATGCCTTGTAGGCTGAAAATAAACTAAAGTACTCTTATCTATGGCGGAAACACTTGCCCCAATTATGAATGCTTTACACTTTACATCTTGGTATCATATACCTCAAAAAGTGTTACAAGTTTACTTTCATGACACCTTTAAGTACAGACGGTTGTCTCCTCCTTCTTCTTTTGTTCTTCCAGATAGAGAGGACAATTCCTTTTCCAATGTCCTGGCTTTTGACAGTGGTGGCAATTGCCTTTCTTGGTCACACCTCCCTTGGCCTTGAGAGCTGAAGTCGTCTTGGGCTCCTGGCTAGCATTAGAACCTTTCTTAGCTTTGCCCATGCCCTTGCACTTGGACTTTCCTTTCTTGCTCGTGAACACCATCACAGACTTAGGCTTGTCCTTCTTCATCTATGTCTCAGCTGTCCTCAACATGCCCAACAACTCTGACAGTGGCCTATCAAAGTTGTTCATGTTGTAGTTCATCACAAACTGACTGTAAGATTCTGGCAATGATTGCAGTATCAGGTCAGTAGCCAACTCTTGGCTCAGTGGAAATCCCAGTCTTCTGCAGGTTCTCCACATACCCAATCATCTTGAGTGTGTGAGGACCGACTGGATCTCCTTCTGTCATGACACACTTGAACAGTGCCCTTGAGACATCATATCTCTCTTGATGTGCCTGATCTTCATACAAGTTCCTGAGATGCTGAATCATCTCAATGACACCCATATTCTCATGTTGTCTCTATAACTCATGGTTCATGGAGCACAACATCAAGCACTTTGCATCAATGGCATCATCAGAATGCTTCTTATAAGCATCCCTTTCTGCCTTTAGTGCATTAGGAGCCGGTTCCTCTGGAATTGGAGTATCCAGGACATAGAGCTTACGCTCTTGAGTGAGAACAATTCTCAATGTCTGATACCAGTCATGGAAGTTTGTCCCATTTAGTCTGTCCTTTTCAAGGACCGATCGCAAAGAGAAGTGATTGTTGTTTGCTGTCATTTTTACTACAAAAGGAAATATGCAATTTTAGTCCAAAAACTCATTTTTGACTTATTTGATTGATTTGAAAATTTGACGATATAATTAGGCCTTTAATTAATTATCGCTCCCACTATTTTACTTCAAATTGATAGCCCTCACCATCAATTCAGAAGATTGCAACGTACAACCTTCTAGTAGGCAAGATCCTGAAATCCTCCAAGTCATGGACTAGCTAGGGATGTCACCCACAACATAGATCTCTCAGGTAGGCAACTCTTGCCAATTGCATCATATGCAACTCTTGATAAGATGTCATATGCAACTCCTTGCCATGATCATCTCCATGCCTCAAGGCGCTAGATCCTATCTAGGTCACCTTGTTAAGTACGACCCAAAGCAAACACAATGAATATGCCCCCTGCTAGGGCAGACCCACACATTCATCCTTCACGCTTCCACGAGATAAACGGTGCACCACGCTAGGGCGTTCCCACACTTGGTCGATCAAGCTTTTCATGTGTGTCGCATTTGGAAGGCATCTAAAACTTAATATTTTAATGAGGGATTTGGTTTTTATATACATATACATATCCAATCACCACAATACATAGTACGTATCATGTACATGCTATATCCCACAGAAAACATGCAAAACGATAAAAGCGATGATTATGGCCATCCTAATGTGATTCCTCAAGCCAGGAGGAATCACGGTCATCTAGGTCTACATCACATGAAACCTGTACAAGATGAACTCTGTGCTTTTCCTTCGGAGTAGATCAACTCATCACATGATTGACTGCTCGTCCCGACCTGATCGTCTACGTGCCACCAGCCGATCAGTTGGCTCCTCCAACTGATTAGTTTGCTTGGTCGTCGTGCATCTCCTTCTGGCCGCCACCCGCTCGTCTCACTCCTTGAACCGATCATCAACCAATCGGCTCACTCCTTGAACCGATCATCTGAAACGTCAACTGATCGGTTCACTCCTTGAACCGATCATCTCAGCTGTCGTCTCTATGTCCTCCGTTCTTTGACATAACAGGAAATAAAATATATCCTAATATTACATTTCTTAAAAGGGAAAACCCCGAGTTACATTCGGGGGGAGCAAAGGTAAGAACGAATCTCGAATTATTTCGAGTTACATCAGGAATAGGAGAAGGAAGTTCAGTGAGCAGACTGAGATGCAAGCAACCACACACAACCATTCATAGATAGGATTTATTGGCCATAAACCACGCTATACATCCACCAAAAAACTTGTTTAAGGGCGACGCATATCGAGTGCATTAATAATACATATCATATATGTAATTGGGATTTGTGGATTTAGGATTGGACATGCATAAATCCAATATGATTCGCATCGTATGCAATAAATAAAGGTGACAAACCAAAATCGATCATATCTATATTCCTAAAATATAGAGCTGTTGACGTGGCTCTGATACCACTATTGGGTTTTAGGGGAGGAAGAGAAGGCAGTGGAAACAAAAAAAATTCTCCCCCAAACCCGGAACAAGGAAACGCGTCAACGTCTATATAATAGGAAAGGATGGTTTGTGGAATCATACCTTGTCCTGAGGCTTGCTCAGCGACAATACCTCGCGCCTTGCACGGTCTTCAACTTCGGTCTTGGACGGTGTCTGTGCAGCTCCTAGTCGCACTGGGACTGACGACTCCTCCTCTCACCGGGACTGTCGGGGTTGACAGTTGTCCTCCTGAGCGGCAGAAACCTCCCGCCTCTAAAGTAGTCCACACAGACCACCTGGAACTCCAATCTCCTTGTCCCACAAGGAATTGGAAGGACTCACACCCTCCTGTTGACGTACTAGTCACCAACACACTCTCCTGCCTCCAGTTGCAACTGCAATTGTCTTTCCCTTGCTGCACCTCCCTTTGTGGGTAGTACTTGCTTGGGCTCTCTCTCGGTTACCAAAACCAGAGAGAAGGACAACTTTGCAGAGCAACTGGTTGCACTGAGTTGTATTTTGAGAAGCCCCCAATACCCCTATATATATAGGAGGGTCATGGGACAGGGTTCTCCATCCAAGGCAATGCAGGACTAAAAGCAAGAGTAGAAGGGTTCGAAATTTTCCACAAAAGCAACCAACTCGCAACCTGAACTGATCGTTTCACAAGTGAAATAGTCGGTTGGGGACCTGAACCGGTCGGTTGGGACACCTCAATCGGTCGGTTCACAAGTGAACCGGTCGGTTAGTAGTCCTGGTCGGTTCTCGATTGACTTTTCTCCTTTTTTTTCTAATTGGTATCGAATACCAATCCTATTTCCCAATCAAATTGGGTAATTTAAACGAAAGGAAAATTCTCACCAATCCTATTTTCCCAAGTTGCACGGTTGCACCAGTTGAATCGATCGTTTCAACACTTGAAGCAATCGGTTCACCCTGATCTTGAGCCGATCGGCTCAACACTTGAGCCGATCGGTTCAGCAACCTCAGCCGACTGGTTCATCACATGAACCGATCGGTTGGGAGTACATGTTGTGGAGAATCAGTCAATTGTGATTTCAATCAATCTGATACTCCAATCAATGTGTCTAACACCTTGAACATTATGATATTGAGCTATCAATTGACTGAGTGTTTAATTGAACTACTAAACTCCTTTAGTAATTAATCTAAACATTGTTGTCGACAAAACTCCTCTTCCAGGTTAAATCCTATGTGTGTGACCCTACAGGTCCATTTCACGTTGGCAGTGAAAGTCCATAACACTTATGACTTCACAAGCAAAGAGTGGTGCCTAGTCACACATCAGTGCTACCCAAGTGAAAGTAGAAAGTTGGAGAACAACTTTCAATCCTACAATCCATGAATGGTGTTACAATGAATGTATAATTCCTTTATCGCTGATATCCCGAATGAACTCGAGGCATGGAACAATCATCTTGTCAACGTTCATTCAGTTTCTTGATCTCAGAGTAGATTGGAAGAGATATGTATGAAATCAATATCACATATTGATTTACACATGTGTGCACATGTCTATTTCAATCCTACTCATCAAGTAGTCTTGTATATCAAACTCCCTCAGGAGGGACAAATCCCATATCCATCACTCACCCCTCAAAAGCCCCATGTGTCAAAGCCACCCAATCATCACCTTTATAACAACCCATGTTTCAGGACTACGTTTGATGATGTCAAAGTGTGCCCAATGACATGTGTTGAGTGCAGTAATTTCAGGTCTAAGAATCACACTCACCACCATCACTATGAGTATTGATTGTGACTACCATGTCATGCTTCCATGTGTCAAACTCACGGTGGGTCTGTCCGGTACACTTGTTCTCTAAGAAGTACCTATGTGTTTGGTTTGATATCTCTATATCATGACTAATGAGATTCTGTCATCAACCAACACCACAATCTAGCCTTGTGTGGCATTGCTGTCTATCTACCTTCCACAATGACATCTGACTAGGGACATAACAAGAATGTACAAACTCTTAGCATCCATATGATCTCATTGTTCATGTCCTTAACCTGAAAGCATACGCCATTGAGTACTGTCATTCTCTAGACATTCAATCTATTCTATCACTATCTCATATGACTGAAGCAGAAAGAATTGGAAGCTTGCCTTTGATGTTTATCAAATCAATCTTATTGTATCCCATGAATCATCCCATGATTGGCTCTCAGGGCCTACATACCAACAGTAACATAGTTTGAAGACTATGTGTGGTCATTAACTGTTTGTTGTTATGTTTTTAGGCTAATCAATGCACATGTGAAATTTATGAATCTAATGAATAGAGTTTTAGGTAGTGTATATATCATATTGTGGTGGCATTCATAGATGATGTATTGATCTTCTCCAATGATATATACCAACGTGAGTAGCATCCTTATATAGATTTAGATTGGTGACGAAGCATCAATTATATGTGAATTTAAGAAAGTGTGAGTTTTGGTTGACCGAGGTGTTTGTCCTTTATCATATCTTCTCAAGGAAGGGGATTTGAGTAGATCTTAAGAAGATTTAGTCATTGTTTGGATGGAGAAGTCTAATATATTGATAGAAGTTTCAAGTTTTCATGTTTTGGTTGGTTATTACAAAAGGTTCATCGAGAACTTCAATGTTGTATATTTGTTGTTAATTACGATAACTAATAAGGATGTGCCTTTTGTTTGCGACATGGAGTGTCAATGTTTGTTCTAGTTGTTCATAGAAAAGTTGACCGTTGCACCTATCTTGTAGTACAACAAATAAGGGACGGATAAATCATTTTCTATACTACCTCAAGAATAGGTTATGTTTTATGCAGGAAAAGAACATGATCACTTGTACTTCCAAACAACTCAAGAAGCATGAGTAGCACTAACCAACCCACAATTTGTAGTTGGCCATACTGGTTTGAGCTTATCTATATGGGGATATGTGTTAGATCTTCAAGACCACAAGAACCTCAAGTACATCTTTTCACAACAAGAGATGAATATGAGGTAAAGGAGATGGATGGAGTCGATCAAGGGTGAAAATGTTCCAAAATAATATCACCTAGGAAAGACGAATGTGGTGGTTGATGCGTTAAACAAAAACTCATCTTTGACTTGTTACACAAATAAAGTCTAATTATGTTCTATGGGTTGTTGCAATTGGGATATATTAGTGTCTCTTTTTCAGATGAATGTACATATGGAGGTTTCTATGTTTGGAGGTTTGCTAGAAAACCTTGTAGATAAATATGACATTGGTCAACAATTAAAAGATGCATAGAGTGATGATGCTATGGTACAAAATTACAAAAAGATTTTGGCAAGAATAATCATGTTGGTTTGCATAAACTACAAGGATGGGACAATTTTTTTTTGTAATAGGATAGTGGTTTTTGATGTAGGAGGTTTAAGCAATAAGTCACTTCAAGAAACATATTCCACAATGTGCATGATTCATCCTATTTATACCTAGACACATAAAAACCTAAAGGATTTGTACCGGTGGCTAGTGACAAAGCATGACGTTGTCAAATTTGTGGAGAAGTGTTTAGTTTGTCAATTGGAAAGGTAGATTAAAACCTATAGGGTTGTTGCAACCATTGCCAACCCAACAGGAACTAGCATCATGTCATCATGGACTTAGTAGTTAGTTTTCCTAGGACATTAAAGAGGTATCATTCCATCGAGGAATTTGATGACCTCATTTCTAACTTCATACCAGTCAAATCTACTATCACTGCTAAGAATTTGGAACATATCTATAATAATGATATTGTTAGTTTGCATGGTGTACCTAGAAGCACTATTTCATATAGAGAGTCATAGTTTAGGAGTAGGCTTTGGTATTGTCTGCATGAAGCATTGGGGATTTACCTTCACGACAACTTTTTCATTAATTTTTAACATGTTTGAAGATAAAAATTGTGATGGAGCCCCATTTTAATAAAAAAAAAAAGGTTCCATCAAACCAAATCCTAGATCAATACATCCAAAGCATCTCATGAAATTATATCCAATATTAAAAAATTTGGCAATCATTCAATTACGATCCAAAGTGAACCACACACTTAAAATGAGAAAGCAAGATCAGAGGTAAAAAAAGAATCATGATCTATCTAACTAAATTGAAATACAAAAAGAAAGTCATAATTCTTAAAGATTAGTTGCATGCTTAGGTTTTATGACATGTGTTGCCATGCCCTCAGGAGAGACCTGAAGTTAAACCTTTTTGTCAGGAGGATGAATAGAGAGTTGGTCTTGGAGGCAGAGATCTCCATTAACGGTAGAGACATGGCGCATCCTCTGAGGATGATGCTAATGCTAACCCTAAGTGGTGGTTAGAGAGAGATGGCTTGATGAGTTAGATGTCATGGTTGACCATGTGCATGGGTTGACATGCTTTTGGTTTTGAACACCTATGAGGAGTATGAGCTATGTGAGGTTTCTGACCTAGTACCTTTTGGTGACCCAACCCTAGTAGGGTCGTGCATGTTAGGGTGAAGGATATCTCCTTCATTGATGAGGTTAGTGATGACCATATCCCTGGTAGGGTCGTGCATGTTACAGTGAAGGATAACTCCTTCATTGATGAGGTTAGTGATAACCATATAGAAACCCTTATAGGAATATATGAGCCAGGATAAGGCAGGTGCCTATGTGAGATGACACGACAGTAGTGCTGGCAGTATGTTGACACCTAGGCAAGAAGGGCATGTTAGATAGCTTATGAGATAAGCATAAAGAGGCATGGATAATTTTGAGTGAATGTAGGTTTCTCCCATGTAGGTGTATGCCTGTGAGCTTGATCCACCTTAGAGAGAGAACCTCTAGTGGTAAGGTTATTTGTAGGGTTAAGCTCTAGACAGAGAGAGAGTGAGACCCGAGCAAGAAGGTTGGAAGCTTGGACTCTGGGATATAAGGAACCCAGAGAAGTTGGGTATGTGCGACCTAAGTGGATGGTTACAGTTGTCTTGTGCATGATCCTTGGAGACTTGTGATATATGGGCTGCCTTTAGAGGAACCAAACCCTAGAAAGGGGAATAGACTTCTTGAACCAATCTATGGAAGTAGTAGGTGCCTAGCTTACCTTCTAAGGATAGGAAGAAGAGTTCCTTTGACCCTGAGAAGGTATAGTATCAAGTTGGAAAGCCTTACACCTAGTTGTTTGTCCTTGAGGAGGACTCAACTCTAAGATGTTGTTCAAGTGGAAGCATTATAGGATGTACATGATATACCTCATACATGTTTGGTTCATGGTTGGAAAGCTGAGCATGCAGTTAGACGGATGATGCATAAAAGTGAACCTAGGGTTCCTAGACCTAAAGTGGAAGTAGTAGTTCCTGGTGCACCTAATGCTCACATGAATGCTTGAGTGCCTACACATGGTAGCATGACACCCCTCATGATTAGAGGAAAAGGAAACCCCTTGGATAACTGTGTATGTTTGATGAACCCCTTACTTATAGGATGGTGACATATGTATGTATGATGATGGTCTAATGTGAAGTAATAGAAACAAGTAGGACCTATCATGGAGACCTCACATTGTTTAGTAGGTGGTCTTCTTGTTAGCTACATGGCCTAGTAGCTTGACATGGTTAAACATGCTCGTGTTGATGTAAACCCTAGATGTGAGGACGTTTGTGACCTTTGCTATTATTGAGAGATAGTTTTCCTCCCATCCTGGGGAAGGACTCTTATGTAGAGTATGTATCAGCTTTTGTTGGGTTTGAGGTAACCTAAAGAGGTCTCATAGGATCTTGAGAAGCTAAGTACATAGTATGAGAACGAACCTATAGACCCATAGATAACCATCTCTAAGGGCATGTGGATGTGTTACCAGGGAGGTAACTAGTATGGGTCCTAACCGAGGTAGGTAGGTCGCCATGATCCCTATGAGAGGATGTAAGTCTAACCACGAATGCCAAGAGAGATGATGGAGACTTGGGTAAGGTTTCAAGCTGGATATGTATTATGTTAGAATCCTAAGTCTATTCCAGGGTCAGGTAGGGATGAGACTGATGGGAGTAGGATTCGCCTAATTCCTTAGTTGTACAAGACCATAGGGTCAGGAGGTAACAACTATCATTGTCTTAGGACCATGGGTTAGGAGATTGATCACCTTCATGAACTCATGGGACCTAAAGGGCTGATGAGGAGGGCACTCTATGGATGCATAAGGAAAGAGGGATGACCCCAAAAGTGTCGACACCCTACAGACCTAGGGGAGATGACTAAGGATTGTGTGACAACCCAAGTGTGTTGGAGACTAGTTTTCCACAGAAGTAACCCTGATGTTGAGATATTCATGATGTGGAGACATGTGTTGCATGTTTCAACTTAGATTAGAAGGTGTACCAACAATGTGGGATGCACCATCTATACTCTTGGAATGGGAAGAAATTTGTGTTTAGATGGCCGTCAAATGCTTATTTCCTCTCATTATGGGGGTGAGAGATAGGGTAGCACACATGGCATACACTAAGGATAATGATGATGTGAGATGAAACGTTGCTACAATGGATGGGAATAGAGATAATAGCATACCCTTGTGGAGTGTATGATGTGTGGATGGTTTGCAAACACCAAGATAACTAAGGTAGTCATCTTATAAGGACGTTCTTATTATGAGTTGTATGGAATTTATGAGTTTGATAACCAAGAAGATGCGCTCTGAGTTTTCTTGATGAAGATAGACCTAAAGTCTGAGATGAGATGATAAGTGGAATACATGGAGGTCTATGTATTCACTATTACCTATCACATAAGGATGAAAGGCGGTAATGAATGCTCTTGTTGAGACGTAGCTGCCTAGTTTAGCTAGTGGAAAGGCTGGAAGAGATGGCTAGGTGAACCCTAAGTTTGTGAGATATGTTTGGCTAACACTCAGATGTAACGAGATCCGTTGATCAAGTTAGTGGTTTCTTGGTTAGCCAGCCTAGAGCTTGCTGTGATAGAAGGATGGTTGTAGAACCTCAGATGCACTTTTCTGGAAAAGAAAGGTGATGAAACCCACAACTAGAGTGTTTTAGGGTTTATGAGGAATCAACCTTGAGGGATCATGACATACAAGGGATCATGATTTTAAGTTCACCATACACCGTGGTACTACTAAGATAGTGAGTTGCAATATTACTTTGGATGCCTAAGAATAAGTTGCATGTGTCTTGTTGCCATGCATGTCATGAGGTGAAGGATGAACACCAGTAACCCAGTGAGTTGATACAAAGGATAAAGAGTCCCCAAGATGGAATGGGAGTTGATCACTATGGATGTTGTGGTGAGTTTCCCCTGGACAGAGGAAGGTCAAGATGCAAGATGGGTTATGGTAGGTTGCCTTACCTAGATGACATAATCTAAGAAAAAGAGAGAGTATTGTTAGGGGATAGATCCGGTTAAACTACATGCAAGAGAGAGAGATGGTTCAACTACACCATGATGCGAGTTCAAAGGTTCTTGAGTATGACCTAAATATTCACTTCCATGCGGTGGAAGTAGGTACATGAAGAACTCAATGCTAGCATAACTTATCACCTTTAACTAATGGTTCATATGATCCAGACTAGAGGGTCTGATGAGAGCATGTGGGCTCGTTCAGGGTGATACATGGAGACAATTTTTGTTCTATGAGAGTTGTGATGATAATCACCATAGCAAGTATTGGGATGTAAAGAAGCTCTATAAGGGAGGTTGTGTCGGCCACCGCTTCACTATGATGTTGTCAGTGAGAGGACCTTATAAGGTCAGAAAAACCACAGTGTGTGCAGATGAAGTCTCTTTGATCATGTGGCAGTGGAAAGAGAGCCCAGGGGCGACATGAGTCGTGAGCTGATGCAAAGCAGACTGACATGCAGTTCACTATGGGAGAATATGTGATATGAAAATCCAACCCCTCTGAGCTATAGCTGAGAAAGATGAGCCTCGCTACATGAGTCCATTTGAGATGGATTGGTGGAAATGCCTATGTTTAGCCTTACCCCTCAGGATAACGTGATGAATGATGTGTTCCATGAGTCCGATCTAGAGCACTATGTGAGGTACCCAAGCCATGTGTTGAGCCATGAACCTATTAAGCTTCAAGAGAGGCAAAAATGGCCTGAGTCACCTATAAGGGTACATGGTACCAAGGTGAGAAAGAACTCAGATGTAAGAATATAAGATGATGCAGGTTCTTGGGAAGCACCGTGGAGAGGGTGAAGATACAATGGGAGCCATGATGAACATGAGAAAATCTTATCCTATTTATTTGTATGTTGGAATTTTGGGGGCAAAATTCATATAAGTGGGGAAGGATGTTACAACCTCAATTTTACATGTGTTTTCATAATTGAAATGTAATAACTTTATGAATATGTACATGAATTTAGAAGGTTGTATGCTTTAAAGAATGGATTTCTTTGCAAATCTCCCCTTTCATATGAATTTCATAATTTCTAATGTTCTATTAATCCAATAATGGATATAAAAGAGGAGAAAAGAAGAAAAGTCCAAATATTAGAAAAAGATACAAGATAATGGATATTAAGCAATGTATTTATGAGATATATAGAAATCTCTATAAAGTGGCATTGATTGCCATAATTGATTAAATTTCATTTACATGTGATTTTCTAATGGAAAGAGTGGTCAAAATAAAGGAAATAGGAAAAGAGGAAAAAGGAAATAAAAGATGAAGAGAAATCCTTGATAAAAGGAAAATAAATCTTTTAATAGAAAGAATAAATGAGATAATGGGAAATAAAGAATGTAGATGCGTCTAGAAAGATAAGAAGTATTCTTAAAAGGAATTTTTAATTTCAAGGATTTGTTGGGGATCAAGGATTCCCAATAGAGAAAGTAAGAATAAAAGGAAGAGAAAATACAAATAATAACATGAATATATGTGGTGGTTTAGTGTTGCCAAATAAGGAACTATATCCTTGTGGCCAATGGATTAAAAAACAAGCACAAAGAGAATAATAGAGGTAATTTTTGGATTTCCCTTTATGAAAATAGATTCCTTAATAACCCAGGAATACTAATAAACAAGGAAAGATTTAAAAAAAAAAGTTACACCTAAGAAAGGAAAGTAGGCTTTCTATAGATGAAGGGGCCTTGTTTTCCTCATGGGAAAGCATGCTAGGGAGTTGTTATCCTCCCATATATAAGGGTTGGACCCTTAGCTTTGAATCTAAGAGGATCTCAGGCATCCCACCCTGTTCTTCACCTTGTTTTTACTCAAAATCCTAACATAGGGGAGTACTGCAACCCCTAGAGCGACAAGGAGCCATGAAGGGGTTACAATGGAGGCATGGTACTCCCAAGATACCATGGGGAATCTCGGCCATCTTCACCATGCCCTAGCCTATGCGTAGCAGCAACAACATGGCTGCAAGGCCAGCCGCGTGTTGCACACCCGGCCAGCGTGAGCCAATGACTTTTTCCGTGAGATGAAGATCTCCCTAGATGCGTGGAGGCATGACAGAGGAGGGCAAGAAATTCCTGGTGGCCATCGAGGTCGGGGAAGGGGAGGTGAAATCGTGCCAACCCCTGCGGTGGGGGCAACTGTGTGCCGTTGGGAGGTAGAAGACGACCTTGTGGTGTTGGACAGATTTTGCCCTCCAGGTGTTGAAGAGCCAGATCATTACATGGGGGGAAAAGGTCATTTCATTATGTTTCCAAATCAGGCAGGACACGATGCATGGGATGGTTGACGTGTCAGTCTCTCATTGGTCTGTGTATGTGAATCTTGCAAAATTTGTATTTAATTAATGGTAGCTCGGATTGATACATATAATATATGAAATTCGCTCAAACAAATACGTGGAATCCATTAAAAATAGTTTTAGAGCCTAATTCCTCTTGAAATTCGAAAAGTAGTTAAAGTTGTGAACTTTAATGCATTAATGTTTAAGAAACCCTAATATTGATGTTAATAAGGTTGAGAAAGGTATTATGGGTGTTTTTAATTAATATTAACATGTTGTTTATAAAAAGGACACATTAGATACAAAAGGATGATCTTTATGCATATTTTAATTAATGTATGGTTCCATGTACATGAATATGCTTTAATGGGCTTTGAAACCCTAATTTTGGTAATTATGACTCTTAATGGCTTTAATTGTTCAAATTCATGAATAAAGCTGAGATATGATGATTCTAAGCTATTATGAGTATAAAAGTTTCTAATTGTGGATAAATACCCTTAATTTGGTAATTAGGGTTTCCTAGTGTATACAAGTGGAATTAGTGATAAATAGGGTTCATATGTGAATTATACTATAATTATTATTGAAATATGAGTTGTTAATTCAAAAGAACTCAAACATGATAATTGGGATTAATGATCTTGACATGAATTAAAATGATAAATATGGTAGTTTTAGTGTAAAAGAGATACATTAGACTTAATTGACATTCACTTGTGCCAATGATATTGAAATAAGGTTTGTGGACCAAAAGAGCATTAAAAGTGATAAATGCATTATGGAGGCTGAAACCCTAATAAAACCCTAAAGTTGGCCTAGAAATCCTAAGGTGGAATCTAAGTCAATCTTGAGAATGTTTTGGATAAAACAATTACACATGGATGTTATGTATTAATTTTAGGATATTATTGATTGCTTGATTATTCTTGCTTGGACATCAAGTTACTCTGGACCAGGTATGTGGTTACTCTTATGGTTAAATCACTTTAGTTTCATGGTGATTCCCAAAGTTTTGTCGGTTTCTTGGAAATAACTGCTTGGATGACTTTTATTTCATGCAACTATAAAGTGACTATGATTATCACCATAAATATGTTTACATGATTAGCTCAGATCCTAGTCCTCCTCTGTGGGTTTGCTAATGATGAAAAGGGTAACATAGTACACGGTCTACTTATAAGGTAGGACGATCAGGTTATCATGAGTTAGTGATTGGTCTACCTATTGGTAGTGCCATGTGACTCTTTAGCATATCATGAGTTAGTGATTGGGTTACCTATGGGTAGTGCCATGCGACTCTTTAGCATGTCATGAGTTAGGGATTGGGCTACCTATGGGTAGTGCCATGTGACTCAACCCTAGGTATTGATCGACCTATTAGGTAGGATCATGCAGGGTTAATTGAGATCTACCACATGAGAGGTAGTATCCATGTCCATTGTAGGGACAACGTAGACGCTAGGGTATGTATGGATTTGGTACTTATGTTTAAAATGTAAAATTTGCTTGCTAAACCATAATTGCTTGCAATATGTTGTTACAGTTAATTGCACGATTATTGTTTCCCCAGGAATTATTGAATTTCTTGCTTGGATCTGTTGATTGGCTTGATTTTATATACATGAAGTATAAGTTGAATAATTTGCATGACTCATCAAATCAGGTATGTGGTTAATTATGAATAACTGCTTAGGTTTTCTGATGGATTCCCAAATGTTTAATCGCATTGAATGCAACTAAAATGTTTGGATGTTCATATTGCAATTATAAAGTGACTATGACTATCATATAATGTATATGCCTTCTAGCTCTGATCTCAGTCCCCTCTGTGTCGTAATGGCTGACCTAGTATATGGCTACCTAGAGGGTAGGTCCATCAGGTCATGAATGACTTAGTATATGGCTGCCTAGAGGGTAGGTCCATCAAGTCACCTTTACAGAGGTACCATATAAGTCCTTATAGGGACAACACAGAGTTGTGGATAGGTATGGATTGAGTAGTTTGGCTTAAAACATAATCTTGATTGTTAAATGATTAATTTAGTGATTATATTGTTAACATAGTTGAACATTATTGGTTCCCCCACATACCAGCTTCGGCTGACTGACGTTTTGTTTGTCGGCGTTTTAGGTACAGTGAAAAGAACAAACAGTAAAGTGGCACATGTGGTACTAAATGAGAATTAAAGTGCAAAGGAGGATTAGATAGATTAGTATATGTGTGGATAGATGTTTAGAGATCCATGTTTTCAAAAAGGTATGCAAAAATTTATTTTCTTACAAGCTTTCAGTATAGTATGTTAAAATTTGATAATTATTCTTGGTTAATTGCCGAACCTTTGATCTGAAAGTCATGGGTGCGGCTTCGACCTCTCGGTCTCCCTTAATTGGGGGTTATCGGGAGGTGGGGTCGTAACACATACCCTCCTGCAACATTTGAAGCAAACATCACTTCGATAGTCTTGGGTCCGTAGAGATCACCTCGCCTCTTGCCTTTGGGTCTACGGTCCTTTATCCTACCTTGGTTCGCCCAGGGCCACAGGATGTTACTACACGGAGTAGAGAGAAATAGAAGAAGTAGGGAATAGATGAGTTCAGAAGACATGACTGTGGGAGTGGAGTAGAACGGCGACTGCATACCTTGTTGTTCCTCCTACAGGTCAATCACCGTCTCCTATCTAGGTTGACACTCGCCTCTGGTTCTAGATCGGGGTTTTGTTACTCATGATTCATGGCTTCGATGTGATGCCTCGCGCGCTTCTCTAGGTCACCCTTGATCGGCCACCGGAAGTACTAGATCGACCTGATCATCATTGCTGAAGAGGAGAGCTTGGGAGATAGCAGGCGATCGACCTAGTGTGAAATCAATTGAATCGTCAGTTACTGTGTAGAGAGGCAAGGATCTCTCTGCTCGTGGGTTGGTAGGAGTGGGAATTATCGCTGGAGTGGGAGAATGTGGGAGTCGGGGCCGGAGTGGTCTTTGCCGCCGCAGGGATCGGGCGTCAATTCCTGGTCGCGCGGGGGGTGCGGTGTTGGCGAGGGGCTGGGGCGGGAGGGAGTGGTCATATTCGTTTTTTTTTCTTTCAATGTGTCAAATATACATACATAAACTTCTAATTTATCAAACATAAATACATAAAGGGGCTTTATGAAATGTTGGAGTAATAAAATGACATATATGTCTTTTAGAGACAGAATTGACACCATATTTATGATGACTAATATATTTGGCCATTATTAATCATACTAATATCAACCATAAAAATGTGTGGTCACGATTAGGGTTAAATTACTACAAACAAATCATGTTGTCGCTAATTTCGTCGTTAATGCCTTTGTTTCTTGTAGTGTGGAGACTCTTATAGAAGAGCTAATGTCAACCTTAAAAGTACTCGCACCATACACTTTGTCAGACCATTTACCATTACCTTTCTCTGGGCTTATATTGCTTGGATGTCCATCCCTGACAGGAATGTGACAAACAAATAGAGAAAAGAATTAATATATCATTAAAAACCTGGTAGTGAAGTGAAACATACATGGGCATTGATAAGGATTTCTTTAGATAAGACCTTACAGAAGAGTCCTCCAAAACAAAAAAGAACTCCATTTTATTATATGGTAATGGACTGATAGTGAACAAAGCTTTCTTTCCAATATAAGTGAGTTTTATTCCTACAAGCTCTTTATGTAGGTCTCAGAGAGCATGTTCGTCACCTTCCTCCCAATCACTTTTCCCTAAATGCACCTTTTCCACTATCATTTGGTGTGATTGATACCTTCATTTTATAAATAGTGAATTCTATGACCATGAGTAAACATAAAATTAACAAAAGTAACCAAAAAGACAAATGGAGGTAAAACAATAATAAACTACCAAAACAAAGTAAAGGGAAGGGAAATTATTACACAGGCATCATTGGAAGGGCTTGGGTGAGCCGATATGGGTGGCGTTGACACTCCAATCGGCAGAAAACAATCTTCTATCTTTTCTAGAAGATATTACTTAGCTAAGAGATTAATAAAAAGTCATACCTTCTCAGTTATATCATCCAAGCTACCAGAAAAAACTAAGACATGTATTCCTCTCTCCTACTGATGGTTTGAGCATTTTTAATGGGAAACTATTAAATTCTACATTATTATGTGAAAGTAAAACTATGAAGAGCATGTACCTCTAGAAATTCAAACAGTTTGGACACTACAACCCTAGATGCAATCCCCACATACTAGGAATAATCATTTATTCTAACCGACGTTTTTTTGTCGATGTTTTAGGTACAACATTAAAAAGGAAAAATAGTAAATTGGCAAATTGTGGAAATAATAATTATAGTGCAAGGAGTATTAGTTAGAATAGTTTTGAGTTGTGGATTGAAGTTTAGAAATCCGAAATTTTAAAAAGGTATGCAAAGTTTTATTTTATTCCAAATTTTCAGTATAGTTTTGGTAAAATTTAGTAATTATTATTGATTACCATTGATCCTGAAAATTGGGATAACTGTGAGCTTGTTTTGATTTCTTCTTAGGTGCACTACTTTCTCAATCCCTGTCTGGCTCAAGCATTCTTTAGTCCTCATAGTAAGAGTACGGTATTTTTCTTGAGGGTCTTGTAGGTGTGATACCCATTGTACAGCATTCCATGAATCTAATATGATTATACCTTATGCAAAGTTGTTGACGGTTGCAAGTTCCACCCCATGTAAGATGGAATTCAGCTCACCTTCCATGGCATCCAAATGAGTGCAGAGTTTGGCAGAGCCCATCTTCCATTGACCGAAAGCATTCCTGGCTATGGCATAGATAGACATCAATTGTGTGTTGCTTGAGATAGCAACATCAACATGAATGATAGTTGTAGAGGTCTGAGTAGGTAGAGGTGTGGCAGTATTGTTCTCATATGGACTACAGTTGGAGGAGGTGCAAGGTTGGGACATAGAGCGGTTATATATGAAGCTTCTGCTATGCAGTTAACTGCAACCACTGTTGGTAGGATAGACCTTTGTTCGAAGATGAACAAGTTGTGATTCTTCCATATTCTCCAACAAGATATTTAGAGTTTCGTGTTCCAATCCTGGATCTACGGGAGGCCTTTAAGATTGTACTCCAACCATAAATGTACACTGGGGCTCGAGAAGAAGAGGGTTGCTTCAGGAGGAATAAGATTGATCCATGTCTGTCTTCGAACATTACAATCGTGTATGGCATGGAGGCAATCCTCATCAATAGAGTTGCATCTGGGGAAAGTAGGTAATTCAGTTAACCTCTTGTGCATTCTCAAAACATTTGTGAGCAGACGACTATGGAGAAGAAGCCATAGATGTGTTTTGATACAGTGCGGTATATGAATGGCCCAAATGGCCTAAAATAGGGACTGGTCCTCTTCTTCCTAGTGGCTAATGGTGACATAGGATGAAATGGATGTGAACATCCCATAAGGATCTAACTTCCATACATAAGTATCCTCATCATAGGAATCCTTAGGTGTAGGCATGTGCATGATGGATTGGATAGTTTCTGTGTTGAACCAGTAGGTTAGAAAATCGGCATCCCATGTATCATCTTCCTTTGCCAAGCTTGTGACCTTGAGGTCAAGCAGGTCTTCTGGAATAATTAGACCTGCTTTGATGGAGGGTATATGACCACTCCCCACCCATTCATCTATCCAAACTAGGGTGTCATGTCCAGAGATAGCAATGCTTCTAGAATTGATGAGGAGAATGGGAGTGAGGCTTCTAATGCTTCACCAAAGGTGGGAGCCTTTGGTTCTTGGATGTCCTATGCTTAGGTATTTACCTACCATGAGTTCCACCCAAGGGGTGTGCTTCCATAGCAGAAAGGTCCACGTCATCTTCATAAGAAGGGATGTGTTGAAGTCCTTGGTTCGTTTGATTTCAAGGCCTCCAAGATGTTTTGGCTTCATTACACTCTTCCAAGAAACTAGATTAAAGTGTATGTTGTTGCTTCCATTCCAAATAAAGTTCCTTATTGATTGATCTATTTTGTCACTGATAGCCAAAGGAAGCTGGAATGATTGCATGATGTAGCAGGCTTGCGATTGTAACACTGAACTTGCAAGGGTGATTCTTCCTGTGAAAGAGAGGATATTGTTCTGCCATTGATGTATCTGTTTATGGATTTTCTCAGTGAGGGTAAGGAAGAGTTCCTTACTTTTCCTTCTGTGCACAATCGTAACCCCAAGATGGCGGCCCAAATTGCTTGTTTCCTAGATTCCTAGTTTCCTACAGACTTGGTTTCTCAGACCCCTAGGAGTGTTGAAGGAGAAAAAGGCTGTGGATCTATCGTGAGAAAGGAAGAGATCTGAAGCGACGCTAAACATCTTAAGGCGGGCCTTCATAACCTTACCTTGGTGAAGAGAGGCTTCCTCAAAGTGGATGATATCATACGCAAAGCTTGTGTGGGTTATGGGAATCTTGGCTTTAGAAATGAAAATGGGTTTCCATTTCCCACAAGAGACCTCAGATGCAATGAGCTGACTGAACCTTTCTAGACAAAGGATGAAGATATAAGGTGATAGAGGATCACCTTGTTTCACCCCGTAGTATGGCTTGAATGAACAGATGGTATCACCATTCCAGAGGATGGAAGGTTCCCCCGAGGTGATGATCTCCATAATGATGTTGATGATGACTCTTGGTAAAGAAGTTCTGATAAGTGTATCATGAATAAAGTACCAACTCAATTTATCAAAGGCCTTCATGAGGTCGTGCTTCAAAGCTAATGTCTTCTTCTTACTTGTTTTTGACTCCATGGAATGAACAAATTCTTGGACCAGAGGTGTGTTATCACTTATCCTTTGTCTGGGGATAAAGTCTAATTGATAGGGCGACACCCAATCTTTAAGAAAGGGTCTGATCCTAGTAGCAAGAACCCTGGATAAGAGCTTAGTAAAAACGTTATTCAGTGATATAGGGCGGAATTGAGAGCAAACCTCAGGTGCAGTAATCTTCAGAATGAGGATGATGAGGGAATATGTCGAGTTGGTGGGCAAGGGGATGCCCTCAAAAGGTTTTTGGATGAAGTTGTACAGTTGATGTTTCAAAAGCTTCTAGTTCCTTTGATAGAAGGAAGTATCAACCCCGTCTGGACCTGGGTCTTTGATGGGAGACATGGAATCCAAGGCAGTATGGATTTCTTCTTCGTGTGGAGTGCTAACCAACTTGATTTTCTGGTCCATAG
Source organism: Alisma plantago-aquatica (assembly GCA_963693085.1). NCBI lineage: Eukaryota > Viridiplantae > Streptophyta > Magnoliopsida > Alismatales > Alismataceae > Alisma > Alisma plantago-aquatica. The sequence continues at coordinate 427,939,942 of OY856410.1, read as the reverse complement.
ATAAATGGGTATAGGAGCCCAGGAAGGGTGGACACACCTGTATCCTTAGATTTTCGTTTACTTCCATATATACGTTAGAAAAGAAGGAAAGCATTAGGTTCTTGATCACCAATTCTTCAGTCCCCCATTCTCCATTAGAGTCCTTGAGACAAGTAATATTATTCCTCCATCTTCTGGCTTTGGTGAGGGAATGGAAGAACTAGGTATTGTTATCCCCAAGCTTAATCCACTCACATCTAGATCTTTGATGGCTTTCAACTTCCTCTCTTCTAAGAATCTCATCCAACTTTGATTGCAGATCGATAGTTTCTTGTGGAGTAGAATGATTGAATCTGATGGCGAGGTTCAACTGGTTCCATTTTATCTTGTTTGATATTCTGTCCTTCTCCCTCCTATTAGCTTTCCTAGTAGCAGTGTCCCATCTTTTAGCTTTAGCAAGGAAGTAGGAATTAGCAGATATAAGGTCTTGGTCATGATGCCATGAACCTGTGAAGAATTCCTCGTAACAAGGGGTTGAGTACCATTGTGAAGAGGTGCGCGTTGAGTGGTGCTTGTTGGTTGAGCGATGATCGATGCCGGAAACCAAGTGTAAAGACCAAGTCTCTACTATTTAACATGATAAAGAAAAACACCAGTGTAGTAGCGGAAGAAATAAAACTTGAATTAATTCAAAATGTATAAAGAGTACATTACAAAATTTTTCCCAAATGGGGTACATCTTTATACAAGAACAAGGATCTAGGTAGAGGAAGACCTAGACTAAGCCAACATTATCTCCAAACAACTTAATATATAAAGGCAAATATGTCCTTGCAAGCTATATGTTCCTTTTCTTCTTATCCTATCCTTATCCTTAGGTTCACCAAGCTTCCATGCACACTCTGATCCTAGCCTGGATGGTTGGGGTCATCCAACAAGAGAAAGATAAAAGTATGTGTCAATCAAAATGGAATAGAACAAGTAATAGTCAACAACATTGCATAATAAAAGATTCTCTATGCTACAAGATTTTAAGAGATTGAGACAAATAGTCAAATAAGAAATAGAGAACTGCCATAATCAATCACCACAATAATAATCACATAGCATGAATATATTAAGACACAAACTCATCTCAATCTAGGGTGAGGCACCTACCAGACCCCACCAGTGGCAGGGGGACTAAAACCCTAGTGCGTATATAAAGTGGCACGGAGACTAAAACCCCAGTGCCTAATATAAAATGGCAGGGGGACTAAAACCCTAGTGCCCGACAGGAGGACTAAAACCTCAGTGCCCTATGGGTGGTTTGTACTCATGTACACTACATTGTCATTTGTCCTAAAATACATCATGCTTAATAGTCACTTGGAAGTATTGAGAAGTATAACAAGATTGCAACATTGCAAAATGGGAATAAAACCCAAGAAACAATCTCAATAAATGGGCCATCATAGGCAACACCATTATCCAAGTATTTCAAAAAGATGAGCCAACATAGACAATAGCAAGATTTAAGCATTTCCAAGTAAATGCGACAACATATGTAGTAACAAGATTCACATGATTCAAAGGAATGAGCCACAATGGCATTTGAAGCATAAAATAGGTAAAGAGCCAATAAATGCAATTAGAAGAATAACAAGGCTAGCACGATAATGATTGTGGGGTTGGAAAAGACCCAACTGAGAGTTTAGGATTGTTTGCACAATAATCATTCACATTCATCCATAGAGATCACATATATGAATATGGTCCACATACCTGTTCTTCGTGACTAAAGCTCAATTCAATGGATATATTTGGTCTCCAACCTTTAGCATTCATCCTAGGAACACATTATATACATTAGATGAAATAAAGTGAACAAGTAGGTACATTCCTATTATCCATTTTCATAGTGTATTTTATTCCGATTCTAGTTTCCTAAAGGCATATTAGGGATTTTAGTCTTAATAGTGTTAACATGCTACCCTTAGGTATCCGGTTTAACTCTAATGTAAATATTTAGCCACTTAAGTCTAAATACGTCTTGCATTTTCTATTAAGTCCTCTGATTACCATCATATATGTTCTCTACTATATTACTACTAATCAAGTTGCTAGCATTAGATTATAGGCAACAAACATACTAATATACAGAAGATTCGTACATACCAATACGGTGGAGTTGCTCGTATGAGGTATTGAGAACACAAGATAAAATATACATATATATGTGTATATGTTGAACATTACGTGATGTGTAAGGCTAGCATTGCCTATTCATGTATCAACAAATTTGTATTTAATAGATATTAACTACTGGATATGCTGAAAATAGAACACATTACGGTTGGTATATACTACCATGTTTACAATATAGTTCAATTTAAGAAATGATAATACGAAGAGTTATAAATATGCATACATGTATAATTTCTTAGAAAATGGTGTACGCATCTGGGTTGATCTATAATTCCTGATATAGTACATCTTCTGTTAAAATTTATGTATCAGCATATTGACGTAGCATGTGATACAATTACTTTGGTTGATGGACAAGTCAATCACGTTAGTAAAACGTCATATCATTGTCTAATATATTATTATATGAGTTACCTTCTGCATTCATGAGTTACTGTAACCATTGGACGTTAGCTAACATTTCTGAAAGCAAGGATGTTAATAGTAACCTTCACTGATGAGGTATCGACTGATCTCTGCACATGTTTTGAATAAACCCAAGCACAACATTTGGAACTCAGGTTTCCTTACTTGAGTAGGGGGAATTAGAAGGAATTACAAGTCAGCACCAGGCTGAATGAGAAATACTGGAGCTGCAAGACTCAGTGCCGTTGCCATTATTGAGGCTGGCGAGTTGCAGATCTGCAGTTTGGTCAACGTTGGTCTTTGTGTTGAAGGTCCTTCCTCGGCTTGTGATCATGGCTGGTGTACGTGTTGTGCCGGCTTGATGATGGCCTTTGCCCTGTTGAGGGTGCTGAATCAGAGAGACGGAGTTCATGGTTAGTCTCTACAACCACGACGGGTGATGGTTTGTCTTCAGCCAGACATCATTGCACCGGAAGAGGGAAAAGCACTAAGGTTAGGGGCTGAAATAGCGGTGCAAGGTGCCTGGAAGCACTCGGCACTGCCGGCGGCCGACATGGCAGAGTATAGAGGCATCTCCTGGGGCGACTGCAGGTGGGCACGAGGAGGTGACCTGCGGCGGCCCCTGTAGGTGTCAGCAAGGGAGAAGATAAATGAGAAGAAGAAAGGAAGGTGGCGGCTGGGTTTAGCATGAGGAGAGGATGGGAAGGAAATAGGGAGGAGAGGGAAGCAGAGGAGGAAGGAGCGGAAGAGAGAGTGACGACAATTTACTGCCATCGCTGCCGCTGGGAAACACAAGGATCGCGGCTAGGGGAGACTGGCGGATAGGGCTGGGGATTAAATGCCATCAATGGCATACAAATGTAATTAAGGTGAATTAAAGAGAAATATTCCCACAAATAATTGAGTGGGTAATTGATATCGGATTGACCTCAAATTTTGTGTTATGGTAGAATAAGCAAACAATTACACCAGAAAAATATTAATGCTGCATTTTAAATCATTTAAGACCACCAATTATGCTAGTGGCATATTTGTCATTTTAGCGGTTTAGATAGGTGAAATAATCTATTTATCCTTTCATATTTTTGTTAAAATTAAAATATGCATTCTATTATCCATGTAACATATTTTCACTAAATTTTATAGAGTTAATGAATTTTATATCATGATTTATGAAAAGGCAATGCATGAGTCATTTCTTGTATTTTTAATTATTTACCACTGATTTGGCCACAAAATTATTATGAGGGTATATCAGACTTTTATATTTTCAAAATAAAATATTAAATTGAGATTTTATGCAAAATAAGGTATTGAATTATGCTAGGGATAAAATGGTCATTTTGTGTTATTAGACTCTAATTAACACATTAGTTGAGATATTTGTGCAACGTCCATTCATTGATATGAATGTGGGTAAATGTAGGAAAGACCCTAGAATTTAGTATGTTACAACACTCCACCCCTTAAAAAGGATTTCGTCCCCGAAATCATCACAAGAGGGAGGAGAGAGGGTGAGTGTGTAACTTACCAACATTAGGTAACTAGGTGTTACTTCAAATCTATGGTACTTCACAAGCTCTATGCATAAGCCAATTCCCACTAAGGATTCCATCATACATGTTACCTTTTATCAAGCATAACATAATTAACACTTTGTCTTATAAGCATAATCTCTATCATGAGAAAGCATCATCTTATTATACCATTACTTGTGCCATATTATTCTCACATTGTTTTAACAAGGATTTTATCTCCACATTATGCACATATGTATTACCCTTATTTATCCTATTACGGGTTTTAAGCGCAATTAGGATTTACTAAGAAAATCTCAACATTTATAGATGCATTAGATCACAAACCTTAATACTATTCTCCTTTAACTTCATCATGTAGGATTACCACAAATTATCTTGGTGAGAACCATATAATATTATCCAGCAAATTATTAAACTTATTACAAGTCCAAATGTATCACATTAATGGCTTATATTTAAGTTACATATTGTCACAACATCTTTCATACTCATATCCATGGCATCATTAATCATTTTCTCTTATTACACTAATTAATATGAATTAACATCACATTATGTGAATCAAATTACTCATTTTCATATTATTAATTTGATTCATAAACCAATTTATGATAAGATGATTAATGAGACGTATTTAGTCAACAAAGTGATATGCCTAACATATGTTGGTGACTTGATCACAATTATGGTTAGGTGATTATAATCCATTTACATGTACTAAGGCATATTATGTGATGATGACACCTAATGTCACTAGTGTATCATGAAAACATTAAGGATGTGTATACCTTATTAAGGCTAGATGATTACATATTGGGGTTTAGGTCAACATGACCATTACATATTAAACCTTCATCTATAATTAGGGTGACTTAATCAAAATTATGTATATTCACAAATATTAATGAATAACTAATTATTATTTACATCAAGAATATATTAAGGTTCAAGCATATGAACTATTCCTTAGATGGCTTATTGATTTTCTTATAAAACAAGATGAATTACAATTATATTACATTTGTTCGACTCTCACTAATCCCATGTCTAAGGAGTTAGGGTTTCTTGATTTCAAGGCATTGAGGGACTCCACCCCCTTAAAGAGGATTTCGTCCTCAAAATCAGCAACTCCCAAAATCTAACACTACCACCTCACGTAAAAGGGTTGACTAAGTCAAACTATCTTATAGGTGAAAGGGTATATAACCAAGTATAAGGTTCAACGCTAAGAGTTTTACTAATCACTACCTTCCAAACTTTAAGGTATAATATAGGCTACACTAACCTTAATCATGGCAATCCAAGACTCATATAAGGTACTTAAGGATTACAAGATGATTTTTGTTTGAGAAAATCTAATCATCACATAAGGATTTCTAAGGTTACCCAAAAAGGTAATATGCCTAAAGGTAGACTATTTTAAGTTGTCTCTATCAGATCAGGCCAGGCCAGGTCATATGAGGTCAGGATTCCTCATTACCAAGCTAGTGGGGTAGAGGAAAATATTGCCAGCCCCCAAGCTCTGACCATTTCTAGACACCGTCACTTCAACTTCGTGCTCTAGTAGCTTCTCAATAGATAATTCACCAAAAAGTTGACAAATTTTATTTTTAATATAAAATTATTATGATCCTAAATCAAACTTTCATGCTAGGTCAACTCTACGGTGAAAAACTTACTATAGGGAAACTATGTATGATAAGGTTTCTATCTAGGAGACAATTTGAATTAGTGAAGAATCCGACAACCTTGATGCTCTGATACCATGCTGGAAAGACCAAGTCTCTACTATTGAACATGATAAATAAAAACACCAATGTGTAGCAGCGGAAGAAATAAAACTTGACTTAATTCAAAATGTATAAAGAGTACATTACAAAATTTTTCCCAAATGGGGAACATCTTTATACAAGAACAAGGATCTAGGTAGAGGAAGACCTAGACTAAGCCAACATTGTCTACAAACAACTTAATATATAAAGGAAACTATGTCCTTGCAAGCTATATGTTCCTTTTCTTCTTGTCCTATCCTTAGCCTTAGGTTCACCAAGCTTCCATGCACACTCTGATCCTAGCCTGGATGGTTGGGGTCATCCAACAAGATAAGGTTAAAAGTATGTGTCAATGAAAAGGAATAGAACAATTAATAGTCAACAACATTGCATAATAAAAGATTCTCTATGCTACAAGATTTTAAGAGAATGAGACAAATATTCAAATAAGAAATAGAGAACTGCCATAATCAATCACCACAATATTAATCACATAGCATGAATATATTAAGACTCAAACTCATCTCAATGTAGGGTGAGGCACCTACCAGACCTCACCAGTGGCAGGGGGACTAAAACCCCAATGCCTATATAAAGTGACAGGGGGACTAAAACCCCAGTGCCTAATATAAAATGGCAGGGGGACTAAAACCCTAGTGCCTGGAAGGAGGACTAAAACCTCAGTGCCCTATGGGTGGTTTGTACTCATGTACACTACATTGTCATTTGGCCTAAAATACATCATGCTTAATAGTCACTTGGCAGTATGGAGAAGTATAACAAGATTGCAACATTGTAAAATGGGAATAAAACCCAAGAAACAATCTCAATAAATGGGCCATCAGAGGCAACAACATTATCCAAGTATTTCAAAAAGATGAGCCAACATATGCAATAGCAAGATTTAAGCATTTCCAAGTAAATCAGACAACATATGTAGTAGCAAGATTCGCATGATTCAAAGGAATGAGCCACAATGGCATTTGAAGCATAAAATAGGTAAAGAGACAATAAATGAAATTAGAAGAATAACAAGGCTAGCACGATAATGATTGTAGGGTTGGAAAAGACCCAACTGAGAGTTTAGGATTGTTTGCACAATAATCATTCACATTCATTCATAAAGATCACATATATGAATAGGGTCCACATACCTGGTCTTCGTGACTAAAGCTCAATTCAATGGATATATTTGGTCTCCAAGCTTTAGCATTCATCCTAGGAACACATTATATACATTAGATGAAATAAAGTGAAAAAGTGGGTACATTCCTATTATCCATTTTCATAGTGTATTTTATTCCAATTCTAGTTGCCTAAAGGCATATTAGGGATTTTAGTCTTAATAGTGTTAACATGCTACCTTTAGGTGTCCGGTTTAGCTCTAACATAAATATTTAGCCACTTAAGTCTAAATATGTCTTGCATTTTCTATTAAGTCCTCTGATTACTATCATATATGTTCTCTACTATATTACTACTAATCAAGTTGCTAGCATTAGTTTATAGGTAGAAAACATACTAATATACAGAAGATTCGTACATACCAATACGGTGGAATTGCTCGTATGAGGTATCGAGAACACAAGATAAAATATACATATATATGTGTATACGTTGAACATTACGTGATGTGTAAGGCTAGCATTGCCTATTCATGTATCGACATATTTGTTTTTAGTAGATCTTTACTACTGGATATGCTGAAAACAGAACACATTACGGTTGGTATATACTACCTTGTTTACAATATAGTTCAATTTCAGAAATGATAATACGAAGAGGTATAAATATGCATGCATGTATGATTTCTTAGAAAATACTGTACGCATCTGGGTGGATCTATAATTCCTGATAGAGTACATCTTCAGTTAAAATTTATGTATCAGCATATTGACGTAGCATGTGATACAATTACTTTCGTGGATGGACTAGTCAATTTCATTAGTAAAACGTCATATCATTGTCTAATAGATTATTATATGAGTTACCTTCAGCATTCATGAGTTACTGTAACCGTTGGACATTAGCTAACATTTCTGAAAGCAAGGATGTTAATACTAACCTTCACTGATGAGGTATCGCTGACCTCTGTACATGTTTTGAATTAACCCAAGCACAACATTTGGAACTCGGGTTTCCTTACTTGAGTAGGGGGAATTAGAAGGAATTACAAGTCAGCACCAGGCCGAAAGAGACATACTAGAGCTGCAAGTCTTTGTGCCGTTGCCATTATTGAGGCTGGCGAGTTGCAGATCTGCAGTTTGGTTGACGTTGGTCTTGGTGTTGAAGGTCCTTCCTCGGCTTGTGATTATGGCCGGTGTACGTGTTGTGCCTGCTTGATGATGGCCTTCGCCCTGCTGAGGGTGCTGAAGCAGAGAGACGGAGTTCATGGTTAGTCTCTACAACCATGACGGGTGATGGTTTGTCATCAGCCAGACATCATGGCGCCGGGAGAGGGAAAAGTACTAAGGTTAGGGGCTGAAATAGCGGTGCAAGGTGCCTGGAAGCACTCGGCACTGCCGGCGTCTCGCATGGCAGAGCATAGAGGCGTCTCGTGGGGCGACTGCAGGTGGGCGCGAGGAGGTGACCTGCGGCGGCCCCTGTAGGTGTCAGCAAGGGAGAAGAGAAAGGAGAAGAAGAAAGGTAGGAGGCGGCTGGGTTTAGCATGAGGAGAGGATGGGAAGGAAATAGGGAGGAGGGGGAAGCAGAAGAGGAAGGAGCAGAAGAGAGAGTAACGACAATTTACTGCCGTTGCTGCTGCTGGGAAACGCAAGGAGCGCGGCTAGGGGAGACGGGCGGATAGGGCTGGGGATTAAATGTCATCAATGGAATACAAATGTAATTAAGGTGAATTAAAAAGAAATATTCCAACAAATAATTAAGTGGGTAATTGATATAAGATTGACCTCAAATTTTGTGTGATGGTAGAATAAGCAAACAATTACACCAGAAAAATATTAATGCTGCATTTTAAATCATTTAAGGCCACCAATTATGCTAGTGGCATATTTATCATTTTAGAGTTTAGATTGGTGAAATAATCTATTTATCCTTTCATATTATTGTTAAAATTAATATACACATTCTATTATCCATGTAACATATTTTCACTAAATTTTATAGAGTTAATGAATTTTATATCATGATTTATGAAAAGGCAATACATGAGTCATTTCTTGTATTTTTAATTATTTACCACTAATTTGGCCACAAAATTATTATGAGGGTATATCGGAATTTTATATTTTCAAAATAAAATATTAAATTGAGATTTTATGCAAAATAAGATATTTAATTATGCTAGGGATAAAATGGTCATTTTGTATTATTAGACTCTAATTAACACATTAGTTAAGATATTTGTGCAAAGTCCATTCATTGATATGAATGTGGGTAAATGTAGGAAAGACCCTGGAATTTAGTATGTTACACCAAGATAGGCACATGGTCGAAGTGATTATTTTCAAGGACACTGACTTCTTTGCTTACTGGGCTGTCGATCCAAAATCTGTTGGCGAACGCCCTATCAAGGCATTTGTGGAAGAGCCCTCGCCATAATGTGGTGTGAGCACCTCAGGCTCCAAGATTGTAAAGGCCATAGGTTTCCATGGCCTCTTAGAAATCCCTGCTATTAGCATTGTCGAAGGAGTTACTGCCGAACATCTCAGAGGGATGCATGACTACGTTAAAGTCACCCATAGACACCCAAGGGTCCGTGATGGATTGAGCCAAAGTACAAAGGTGGTTCCACATGAGTTTTCTACCCCCTGTTGTTCTTGCATAGAAAAACGTAAACAAGGTTCCATTAACATTGCAGTGGATGAATTGTTTATGTGAGAAGATGATGTCAAGGTTGACATTGTGCTGCCAGAGAACCCATATGCCTCCAGAGTAGCCATTGGCCTCTACTCTATGCGAGTGTGCAAACCCTAGATTTTTGATGATACCCATGGCCCTTCTTCCACTGCATCTAGTCTCAAGAAGACATAAGACTGAGATGTCATATTTCCTTGCCAATTCGTTAGCTATGTTTTGGGTGTCCTTATCACAAGAACCTTGAATGTTCCAAGAGACGATCCTCATTTATCAGTAATGATGAGTGTTGATGTGCCCATCATCCTGGATTCATCTTCTATATCCTAAACATGAGAAGTTTTACCCCTCTTCTGATTGGACGGAGTAGAGTTGTTCCTAGTGTGTATCACTTTCTTGTTCCTTAAGTGAATGCCCACTGAGTTTCGGCTGGGACTTCAATGGGGATGAGGGGGAATGTCCAATCTAGATATGTCACCTAAGGAGAAGACTATGGTGACAAAGGGGTGTGGAACCTATGATGTGCCGAATACGAGGGCATCTTTGGTTGGGTTTATTTTTGTATGATTCATGGTTTCCTGCTCTTGCATTGAGTTTGTTGATGGAACTTGGCTGGATTTTTAAGAGGGATCTGAATGCAGATTATTGACACTTTGCTGATTGCCTGAGATCGACTTATTTTACCTAGAGTTTTTCTTTCTTGCCCTCCAATCTATCCCATTGATGATCCTTTCTTCCACATTGTCTACGTCTATGACTTAAGTGGCATCATCCTGTTCCATCTGGTTTTTAAACTCTGAAATCGATTACTGGGGTTCATCAGAACGTTATGGTTAGATGCTTTGTTGGCCCATTGTTTGTGTGGGATAGGACGTGCTTAGATGAAATCGGTGAAACCCTAGATAGGCAGAGGTGGAGGTTGTGTTGAGGTGTCATTCATTGTGTCAGTTCTCCTTGCTTCATTTTCTGTTGTAATTCTTTTTGAACAATCCTTCTCCAGATGTCCTGCTCTGCCACAGAACATGTAGATAAAAGGAATGTTCTCGTATTCAATCCGGTATCGATTTCCCTCGATCATGACTTGAGGGGTAAGGGGTTTAGACATGTCCAATTCGACGACAATTCTAGCAAAACAATTGCGACACTCCAATAAGGTGTTGAGATCCACTTTGATTGTTTTGCCTATATGATCTCCAATTTCCAAGAGGAGGAGTTCCTTATATAGGTGGATAGGAAGGTTAAGGATGCATATCTATGCCACAAGTTTTGGAGTTGAAGATGACTCCGGAAACAATTATGGTTTCTAGTGTTAGACAAAGAGATATGACCCAAAGAGAGGTCATGGGCCTCCTGTTAGAGTGTGGATGTAATCATCTTCCCTCTGTAGTTGGACCACAAATAAATCGTTTGATAGATCTATGAAGTTGAAGCAGACTTTAGGTTTCCACATTAGTTTGATCCTATCTTGTAAAGTTAGAAAGACGATTTCTTTAGATAGAAGTTTCACTATAATAGTGAATTGCCATGGTTTTAGAAGGTTCTCTGGAGCATCCTGCTTCAAACCGAAGGTAGCTATGCCTTTTTCAGAAGATATGATTATGTCGTCAGGCTTCAGAGTGGTGTTATTGTCTTCTGGATCTATACGGATGTAAGCTTGATCTTGAGTCATATTTCTACCCACAAATTCACAGTTAGAAGGCCTTTGTTGTTGGGGGATGGATGTGGATGTTGAACCAGAGTTCTTGTTGTGAAGAATAGGGAACTGCAATGGTGCTATGGCTCCAGTATTGACTTCCATGGCATTGCCATGCTGGGAGGGCAAGGTGGCTTGTTTCAATCTGGATATAGAGAAGTTTAGGTTAATGCCCATGTTACTGATCGGGATAAGAAGGGATGGACTAGGATGTGCATTGTCGTCATCTTCTGGGTAGTCATCTCCCGGTGCTGCGCCGCCTCCTCCTGTCATGCTAGGGTTTTTCTCCTCGATAAAGATGGTAGGTTTAGTGTAAAAGAAAGACATTGGACTTAATTGGCATTCACTTGTGACAATGATGTTGAAATTAGGTTTGTAGACCAGAAGAGCATTAAAGTGATAAATGCATTATGGAGGCTAAACCCCTAATAAAATCCTAAAGTTGGCCTAGAAATCCTAAGGTGGAATCCAAGTAAATCTTGAGAATGTTTTGGATAAAACAATGACACATGGATGTTATGCATTAATATTAGGATAGTGTTGATTGCTTGATTGAATATTCTTGATTATTCTTGCTTGGACATCAAGTTACTCTAGATTAGGTATGTGGTTACGCTTATGGTTAAATCACTTTACTTTTGTCGGTTGCTTGGAAATAATTGCTTGGATGACTTTTATTTCATGCAACTATAAAGTGACTATGATTATCACCATAAATATGTTTACCTAACTAGCTTAGATCTTGGTCCTCCTCTATCGCTTTGCTAATGATGAAAAGGGTAACCTAGTACATGGTCTACTTGTTAGGTAGGACCATCAGGTTATCATGAGTTACTAATTGGGCTACCTATGGGTAGTGCCTTGTGACTCTTTAGCATATCATGAGTTAGTGATTGGACTACCTACGGGTAGTTCCATGAGACTCTTTAGCATATCATGAGTTAAGGATTGGGCTACCTATGGGTAGTGCGATGTGACTCAACCCTAGGTATTGATCTACTTGTTAGGTAGGATCATGCGGGGTTAATTGGGATCTACCATATGAGAGGTAATATCCATGTCCATTGCAGGGACAACGTAGAGGCTAGGGTATGTATGGATTGAGTAGTTATGTTTCAAAATGTAAAGTTTGCTTGCTAAACCATAATTGCTTGCAATATGTTGTTACAATGAATTTCACGATTATTGTTTCCCCCACATACAGACATAATCATTTTTGCCGACCGACATTTGTTTGTCGGCATTTTAGGTATAACATTGAAAAGGACAAATAGTAAAGTGGCACATTGTGGAAATAAGAATTAAAGTGCAAGGAGGATTAGTTAGAATAGTTTCCAGTTGTGGATAGATGTTTATAAATCCAAAATTTTAAAAAGGTATGCAAAGTTTTATTTTATTCCATCTTTTCAGTATAGTTTTGGTAGAATTTAGTAATTATTATTGATTACTTGTCGAACCATTGATCCTGAAATTTGGGATAACGACTCTGACCTTTTGGTCTCCCTTAATTGGGGGATATCGAGAGGCGGGGTCATTACAATACCTCTTTCAAAATCAAAATGTCAGTACCCCATCTCAAATCTTATCTTAGGATTTCTGAGGTCATTTTAAGGTTTTGACTATCAATTAGGGTTTTAGCTTTCATTCAATGTTTGGTCTGGTTTTAGGGTTAGAATCATAATTCAAGGTTCCTCTTTATGAACCTAATTTCTACAGTCATAATATTAAAAAAATATTCCAATTATCATAAATTTACAAGATGTTATCTTTCTCCACTAATTAGGATTAAGGCTAAAAGCTCATAATAACCCATTTCGATATTGATTTGTGTTAAATAGGTATCATATGTACTTTTTAAATGTCATGTAGAATAGAATATTGAAACCCTTTGCATTATATTTGTAAGATATTGAAACCTAGAATCTTACCCTATTCCATGATTAGGAGGTTAGTAAGTGGTTCATTAGATTTAACCAAACAAGGATGGGTTATACCTTAATATAGTTTTTGGCTACACAAAAGAATATAGTTAATACTTATAACACGAAAAAATCTATAGTAACCCGTAACATATATAATCTTGAAAACAAATATAACATGTTATGTTACAACATATTCTATAATCAACATTACATATCATAATACAATCATATTAACATGATAAGTTGATTATGTGCTAACATGTAAGTATACTCATGTAATATGTCACATATGTTTTCTTTGCTAACCAATATGCACATAATGACTAAAATACATTTAATAAGAAGTGAATATGTTTACAGAAATTAGAACAAAAATTGTTGTATCTATGTCAATAAATATGAATAATATACCATCATATAAATAAATATTAAATTAATCGAATAAATAAATTGAATAAGTAAAATATGGAAATATGTGCATAATAATATTAGTTAACTCTTCTGTAAATGAGTTGGGGATAATATGACTCAATTTAGTGAAAGCTGGTCATAATGATGTAAGAATATAATATATATAATGGTGATGAGCCTAAAATCTAATTCTATGAAGAATTCATAAAAGAAAATTTCAAAACCCAATTCTAATGGTAATATCATGATTCTTGGGTCCTAGTTAGCTTGGGTGCCAAGTTTCACATTATTTGAACAATCCTACCTTGGTAAACTAAAATAGGGACATGTATGGTACACATACTAATCCTAATATTAATGGATTTTAGTGTATGTGAATGATTTCCTAAAGTTTTTGATTCTCTCACTATCACGCTTGTTTTCTTGCTTGTCTTGAGTGCAAAATCTTTTTGTTTGTTGGATTTCAATATAGTGATTTTTGTGTCTTCTTCTTCCTTCTCGCCTTTGCTTTTTCATTCACACATAGTATCCTGATATTCGCTCCACTGGATCTCTACTCTCATCCATGTCACACTCTCCTCTCCTCCTTGCTCCCATATCCCTTACTCTGCATATTAATTGCACAAAATCAAATCGGGGAACACCTGACTCAATGGGTTTTCTTTCCCCAAATACCTTAGTCAACGGTTGAGTTCCATCACTCCCCTGTTACACCTCTATTCTGTATCACCTTTCTTTTTCCTCACATCTCAGGACATTGGGACCTTATATATCCTTTGCATGGCTCCATTTATCTCCTAGGGATAAATCCCTACCCTTCCCCTAAACGTTTCTCTCCCTGAGCATACTTTCTTATCGCTGCTTGTCTCTGGTCAACACCTCAAGTGCAGTCAGGAGTCTATGACTGTGTTTGTGACACCCATTTTCACACAAAGCGAGATTACTCAAAACTAACCTTATAATTTCCACTAATAACCACATTACCACAAAATAGGGTAAATTAAACTGATCACATAAAGGTAGCTCAAGATGATTGAATTATATTTAAAGTCATAGGAAATGTGCCACTTAGATTTCATTCATGCCAAAAGATGTTACATATCATTGGTCACTGGATAACTAGCCACAACTTGTTATAAATGATAACCTATTCACGTATACAAATCCTCTCTATACCACCCTGGTATAGTGTCAAAAACTCAAACTGATGTAAAACGTCTATAAAACACACCCAAAGACCTAAGAGTACATGGAAGACACATAGGAATCTATTACTAAATGTTAGATGTATACCCATGATCCAACAACTACAATTCCTCTTATCGTCAACTTCAACAACATGATCTCTATCTCAGCATACACATCCACCTAAAATATCTGGAAACCCACAGGGTGAGACCAAACATTCCAGCGAGAGATATAACTCTCTGTCAATGTCTATTAAAAGCACATGTAGATTAATGCAAATAGATAACACATATTATCAGGTTGACAACTAAATGATGAGTATTACACCGATAAAGAAATTTAAGCAAACTAGGAAGTTACCACTGAGTACTAGAATAATTAAAACATTAAGAAGGAATATGAAGAAAATGTATAACAATTGACTTCTCTTACCACATTATAATTCGAGAAATCATTACAAGGATAAGGCAAAGGGGTTATCTGATGTGAAGTGTATTTTGACCCTAAGTATAATATACTACACAGCTATATTATGTGTTTTATTATGAATTGAGGATTTGAGTCGTACCACTCAAATACAACCAACCACTATGAAGTCAAAATTGGTGCCATACAAGGTCTATCGAAGAGCCAGAATCCACAACCTCTGCAACACTTCTTGGTCAGTATTAGAGAAACACCACAGAGACATATTAGTCAACTTCAAATAGTGACACATAGTCAAGGTGAAGGATGGACTCACTCCTAGACATCCCTATAAAACACCTAGCCCACCTTTGTTCAGGTCACGATGCTAGAAGAACAAGCTCACACATGGCCGTTCTAAAAACAAGCATTAGATGTAGTTAAACTACTTCCTATCACATATCATAAGGAGAACAACTCACGCATGGCTATCTACACAACCTATAATTGTGGACACACAAAGATACTCGACCTGTACCCCCACATATTAAAAAACATGCACTCTGAGTTTCCTATAGGAGTTACCCATTTCACCAACCTACAATGAAATTGACACTAGAATGGATCTATGGCGTAGAGAAACTAAATGATTAAGGTTTCACTTTATTAGTGGTGCCAATTTGGGTGAATTAAGGTTTCATCATACAAGTGGACATAGAAAACCTTAATTCAATCTAGCAAGCATAACTATATAAAAACTTCATAAAATATAAAATGTCTGATGTGTAGAACTTGTCATATCATCTCATGACATCACTGTCTCACTGCCTTAATCAAGGCAATTAGCATCATCATATGTTATCACTGCCATACACAAGGCTATCACCAATGTCACACAACCATACAAGGCTACCACCAATATCTCATCACTATGGGATATTAAACCCTCAATTACATCTCTAGAGAATTTTGACTCGTAATAAGCATAAAGCACTTGTTAGGTCATTAGACCGAATCACATGATTCATGAACATTTTATATCATAGTGTGCTTCAACAATGCACATAATCACCACCCTTTATTATAAATGGATCACCATGGCATTCACATATCTATGACATTCATTTCACCTGCATGGTTAGAATCACACAAGTAGGATATACAAATATGTAATCGCATGCCATTCATCCAAAGAACTCAACAAGCATAGCATACTCTAGGATTAGGGTTTCAAACACATAGTTGATTAGGGTTTCATAGCATTATATAATCACCAAACCCTAGTCTCATCACCCCCACTTTGTTGGAGCATACTAGGATTGGAACATCATCATTGGTTAATCAACTATCTAAACAACATTTGTTATCAACCAATATTTACATGTACATGTGTAACAACCTTACAATGTTCCACATATGTAGCGACCATGTACCCTTGTATGTGTATCGACCAACCTTCACTACTACAGAAACGGCCTTTGGCGTCGGTCGTTTAACCCCATTTGGCGTCGGTTTCCGACCGACGCCTATGTGGGCGCCGCTAAAGGTCGAACACTTCGGCGTCGGTTTTTTAACCGACGCCTATTAAATCTATAGGCGTCGGTCATTTAGTATATAACCGACGCCAAAAGTGTTCGCGCCACAGAAAATGGTGTCATCTAGGGCACTTTCTGCGTTGGTTATTTACTAAACAACCGACGCCTATGTTCCATATAGCGTCGGTCTTTTAGTCGATAACCGACGCATAAAGTGCCCTAGATGACGCCATTTTCTGTGGCGCGAACACTTTTGGCGTCGGTTATATACCAAAAGACCGATGCCTATAGATTAAATAGGCGTCGGTTTGATACGAATATCCGACGCCATTTCCAGGACTGCTTTGGCCACATCAGGCGTCGGTTTATTGAAAAAAACCGACGCTGTAGGTCTTTGCTGACGGTTTTCTATAAATAACCGACGCCTATTTATATATATATTTTTTTCATATCAGTTTGCAGGCCTGCTGTGGCTGGTTAGCAGGATGAGAACCTGCAGTTCAGTTTTCTGAACTACAGGTTTACGACATCCATTGATATCAGCCTACAAACAGGCCGCAAACCTGCAAAAGTCACAAGGAAAATTCTACACAAGTACATACATTCAGACATCAATTCAATTCTCACATTCACACATATAGAAACATTCAAATACATGTATTAACATTCAGAAATATTCATTTACAAAGTATCATTCATTATCGCTATCAACATCCTAATTATATCTTACAGTTGCCACTGCTTGTATGGCTTTTGCCCATTCTTCTCTTACTTCATTTAATGCTTCCATCGTATATGGAGCATGTATATTTTTTAATCGTTTACCTATAGTGTGGTCAGTTTTAAACACCTGCAAAGAGAATGATGTATATATATAAGTAATAATATAAAAATAAGATAAGATTGATATATTTCATACTAACTAATGAGACTATATATAATACCTCATGTATGGTATCGATGTCCAATGCGGCATATTTGATAATCATCTGCATAAATCGCATCACATAGTATGTGCATGCCCAGCCATTGTCTTGTGTAGCACACTATAAATTGAAACATACAAAATAATACAACTAAGCACAATTCACATCAATAATATATATATTCGAGTCGGGAACTTACTTGTACGTTCTGCCAATTTATTGGCTGGTTCTTTTTCCTTGGGACCATTCCTCCAGCCTTTTTGAATGCATCTAAACCCCTACATGTTAATATAACACACAAAATTGCATAAGTAAATAGTAATGTAATAAAAGATGTTAACGGATATAAAAATGAAATATTTCTCACCAGAATAATGGCATTCTCATGACGTGTCCAATGTTAGTGTTCAATGTACTCCCCGCAGGATCTAGATAATAAATAGTGAATGTCCCGGGGACAATAACTAGTAACTCCCAATGTCTACCGCTAGAAGTAAGAAGTTAACAATTAATAACTCAAAATGAAAAATAAAAATGGAATTTTCTTAAGTCCAAATTATAAATAAAGTAAACTTACTTGACATTGAATGGATCTATTATTATCGTCTTCTTTTGCTGACCAAAAATTGTAAAAGCATCTATACAGTATTGTTGAACATTATTAGGGTCTTTAGCTACCAAACTAATCAATGATGGAATCAAAAATCCCACATGATCAAATGCAAATTGTTTGCAATGATCTTCGACTAAGTAGCTGCAAAACATATAGGCGTATGCATTAATATATAAGAAACCAGATCACCGGATCTTACACAAGGTATATGGATGTATAAACAAGATCTCACCTTATCCATGTCTCTATCATTGATGTATTCAGCCAATCATACATAAACAACTCAATAATATCTTGTATAAATAAAGAGCTATCGTATGATCGACCTGCATAATCTGCATCTAAAGAAACTATTATAGGGCAATGTATATTATGTGCCCGTAGCCAACATGCCATTCCCCTACAAGCAGGACCTAACGGGTATGTTAGGTCAGTTGGAACCCAAGTTGGTAATGCGGGAAGTGGAGGTGGAGGCCTAGGTGCTCCTGGTGTCTTCTTTTTAACCTGTATATATAATTTCAGATCAGTTGACATCATATATACACATTAACAATCTAAATCAATGTAAATTTATCTTACAATTTCAGTCGTGTAGACGACATCTACTTTGGGCCACAATATGACCCCGCCTTCTGCCTCACCAAGTGTATCAATATCTGGGTGGGCATATGGCAACGCAACTTCCCTCCAATCGGGTAACACACGTAATGGGCCCACACGAACATAGCCCTGTGGCATTGGAGTCCCGTGAAACCTTTCCCCAGGAAGGGACGGGTAAGCTTGCGCCTCTGCAACAACATAGTCTTGTATTCTTAAGCGCCATGGCTTCAATGCCTACAAATTTACATAAAGAATGTTATACATATATACATATAATCTTGAAAACATATCATCTTGAAAAGACTAGCTACAATGTCATAAACAATACTTACAGCAGACGTGCTAGGCGATGGGTCTCCAGGATTACTCGCAGTCTGTGCATCAGGAGAAGAGTGGGTCGCCATAGGCTGATTGGAAGCCTGAGATGCCTGCCACCGCAGCAATTCTTCCTTGACCTTCTCAGCAACTACATCGTTGACCTTCTTAGCAACTAAATCCTCAACTCTCTTATTCTCCTATACATGGATAAAAGAAACATTAGCTTCTTATTAATGAATTTCCTTTTGCAGTAACATTCTAAAAAAAGAATAGGTTACCTCTTCTTGAGAAAGTCCCGCTCTGGGTTTGCGCTGGGATGGCCCAAAGAATGCTTTGATGCCAACACCAGCGTCGGCACCTCTAACACGTCCAGGATGCTCTGGGTTACCCAGAGCAACTGTCAATTCATCCCTTGTGCCCTGAGGGATGAACGTGCCTTGTTTCCTCTGCTCGTGCAGCTCCCACTAATCAGCATAAACAGAAATTGGTAAGTTAAACCACAAATAATCAATATTCAAACGATTTCTCTAAGAGTTGTATTTTACCATTTTTGCAGCCGCCTCAGCAGTTACAGGCTTCTTTATTTCACCCTTCTTGTTTTGCCTGCCAGCTATCCAGATATCATGGCGAGGCATGGGTGTGGCAGACTCCTGAGTAGGAGCAGACTCCTGAGTAGGAGCAGACTGCTGAGTAGCCGCAGACTCCGCCTGTAGTCTTTGGCGAACGCTTGCATAGCCTTTTGGACCCATAGTGTGGTCATGCACATTCAATGCACGCCTTGCTTTTTGTGCGTCACTGAGGGCCTAGTTAGTATGCACATTAATGATTTGGTTAGTAGCACTAAATGTTAATTAAATTGGGAGTGACGCCTAATACCTTGAATTCTTCAGATTTTCTTGAAGCAACAAAATTGTCCCAATCTTCTGTGTCCAAGAAGTTCCATTGTTCAAGGGCTGATTTCTTCTTCTTATCACCCTCTTTTATGTATTCTCTGTTCAGATTTGTCCTATAATTCCTAAGCATCTTTCCAGCGCGTTGCATCACACTTTTACGATGCAACTTCTCATCCAATGCAAATAGATTCTGTAAAATAGAAATGTTATTAACTAGTATCCAAAATAGAATTGCAAATAATAGAATTTGTAATCTACAAAATAGAATTGCAAATAATAATAACTCACACATAAATCCTTCCATATCAAGTCTTTTTTCCCTTGAGGAACTTTATGCCAATTATCATACTTAACACCACAATGGCTCCGAGTGGTACACCCAAGATAGTTTACAAAATTATTGCGGTTCACTCCAATTGCATTTCCTCCATTATCAAACTCCACCACCAATTGGGATCCACTACCACTTAGCACTAATAACTTCTTCAACAGAGTGATGTCCCTTTTGTTTTTAAGTGTTTGGTGCTTCGCATCAAGTTGCTCCAGTGCTTCAGTGGGTACAGGTACATCATCAACCTAAAATTTGACAAAAATAAACACACTAAATTAGCCCAATATAGAAATATAGGATATATGACATAACTAGAAGATAATGAATTTTATAGAAATACAGGATATGTTTTTAGAACTTACATTGGTATCCTCGCCATACTCGTCATGGACAGCATGCTCATCATGGACTTCATGCTCATCATGGACATCACGCTCATCATGGTCAGCCATATGAAAATGTCATTAAAAAGGCAAACATTTAGCATTTGTATTAACTAGAAAAAGGCAAACATTTAGCATTTGTATTAACTAGAAAAAGGCAAATATTTAGCATTTGTATAAACATACATGTCTCTAAAATTGTGATCTTTTATCAATTAACAATCCTTCATTGTGATCTTCACGCACATATAAGTCATCATTAGCTTCAATATTTTGTGGAGTTGGCAACCCAACTGAGAATGGATTGGAGTCATCATACTTATCATAGTACTCTTCTTCATCTATAGGATCTTCAATGAATTGTCTTTTACCATGAAGAACAACCGACCATTTATCATTCGCAGGATCATCGATATAGAATATTTGTTTCGCCTATGATGCCAATATGAATGGTTCACCCTTCTCGCCAATCTTTTCAAAGTTCACCAAAGTGAAACCCAATTCATCCACTATAAATCCTTTGGTGTTATCAACCCAATTACATTTAAAGAGCGTAATTTTGAAATCTATGTAGTCAAACTCCCAAATGTCCTCAATGACACCGTAATATGACATTTTAGCTTCACGTGGACTCTTATCCTTTGCACTTGCAAAGTACATAGTCGACGCTTGAAGAGTGACCCCACTATTTTGGACGACACTAATTAATGTCAAACCCTTCATAAGACATAACATTCGGTTTTGGTTTAAAGGCGAGGCATTTGATAGTTTCTGTAATATCATTTGGTGTTTGAGATAGTTGATGTAAGACTTTATCTTCAAACCACTTAGTAAAAGTCTTATTATGCTCTCTAGCAAGCCACATTGAACTTGCTCGAGGATGTTGTCTCTTTATGAAATTGGTATGTTCCTCAATATAAACACTCACTTCGTCCATATTATGTAAAATATACAAGTGAGCTTGTTCCAACTGCTCACGGCTGATTACTTTCACCCGTGATCCCAAAATTCCTTTGCCCTCCTCAATATTCTTATCATTATCAGGAGTGTCATTACCACTGAGAAAGTCATTGCAAAAATCCATAACCTCTCTCGCCACATAACCTTCAATAATACTCCCTTCAGGCCGATAACAGTTTCGAACATCACCTTTAAAAACGCTCATGTATCGTTCAAAGGGATACATCCAATGCAAGAAAACTGGTCCCAACATTTTCACTTCCCTAGTCAAGTGGACAACAAGATGTACCATGATATCAAAGAACGAAGGAGGGAAATACATCTCAATCTGACTAGGGTAACAACCACTTCTCTTTGCAAATTATCGAGAGTATCAGGGTCAATAACTTTACTGCATAGACTGTTGAAAAAGAAACAAAGTCTGGTAATTGCAAACCTTACATGCTTCGGCAATATAGATCGAATTGCCACGGGTAATATTTGTTGCATTAGAGTGTGACAATCATGAGATTTAAGACCTATCAACTTCAGATCTTTCATTGATACCAATCTACGGATGTTGGATGAGTAACCATGTGGCACCTTAACATTTACCAAGCATTCACAAAAACGTTTTCTTCTCCTTTCTAGACAACGTGTAACAAGCGGGAGGTAAGTATGTTCTTTTACTACCCATTTCACGTAATTCTGTTAATTCTAACCTTATTCCCATTTCACGTAGGTCCAGTTTGGATTTTATCCCATCTTTAGTCTTACCTGGTATATTTAACAGAGTACCAATGATGCTATCACAGACATTTTTCTCAACGTGCATTACATCGATACAATGCCTGACTGTCAAAGAACTCCAATAAGGAAGATCCCAAAATATTGACTTCTTCTTGAATGAAGAATTGTCACTCCGTGTGGCCATACTACATTGTGATTTCTTACCAAATTCATTGACAATGTCTTTTACTCTTTCGTAAACAACATCCCCTGGTATAGGTTTAGGTGCACTCCGTTCATCATTCCATCCAATGAATGCTTTGCGCTTTCTACGATACGAATGGAATTTTGAAAGAAACCTTCGATGATCAAGATATACAGTCTTGCCGCCATATTTTAGTCTTATTGAATCAGTGTTTTCTTCACATATAGGACACACTTTGGCTCCTTTGACACTATATCCAGACAAATTCCCATATGCTGGAAAGTCATTAATAGTGCAAAACAACATAGCGTGCAAACGAAATGTCTCTCTTGCTGAAGCATCATTGGTCATCACACCTTCAGCCCAAAGTTTCTTTAAGTCATCAATCAAAGGTTCAAGATAAACATCGATATCATTTCTGGGTTGTTTAGGGCCCGATATCAACAATGACAACATAACGTACTTATTTTTCATACACATCCAGGGAGGAAGATTGTATATAACAAGCATGACTGGCCAAGTGCTATGTTGGCTGCTCAATGTCCCGTACAGATTCATCCCATCTGTACAAAGCCCAAGTCTTAGATTCCTATCTTCTTCACCAAATTTGGGGTACAATAGATCAATCTTCTTCCACTGTGGGGAATCAGACGCATGTCGCAGGATCCCATCATTATTTTTCTTAACATCTGCATGCCACCTCAAATTCTTCGCATCTTTCGGATTTGCAAACAAGCGTTGAAACCGTGATATTATAGGTAGATACCACAACACCTTGGCAGGAGAACCAGTTTTGGACTCCCCCGAAGTCGTCAATTTATACCGTGACGCACCACATTTTGGACAATCTTTCAAATCTACATAGTCCTTTTGAAATAATACACAATCATTCGGGCATGCGTGTATCTTCTTAGCCTCCATTCCCATTGGGCACAACATTTTCTTTACCTGGTATGTTGAGATTGGCAGCTCGTTTCCTTCAGGAAGCATTTCTTTCAACAAAGTCAACAATGAAGTGAAGCTTTTGTCGCTCCATCTATTGTTAGCTTTCAACTTATACAATCTCAACACAGCGCTAAGCTTCGTAAACTTAGCACAGCTTGTGTATAACGGTATCTCAGCATCATGCACAATGTTTCTAAAGATAGGAGGTGGATCGGTGTGCTCTACCCTACAACTATCCAGCATCGCATCAACGATGTCTGCTGGAACTGGTTCGTTCACATTTACGTCATCGGAGGCAATTTCTTCTTCCACCCAAGCACTGCTATCGACATCTACTGGTTTTGATTTTAAAATCTCTCCATGCCAGTGCCATTATGTATAACCTTGTACAATCCCGTTGCACATGACATGACTTTTGATTTCCTCACCAGTGTTGACTTTCAAGTTGTTACCGCAATGCCTACATGGACAGTAGAACCTATCTGTAGGTTTTTTCCTATGTTCCTCGGCAAATCTAATAAACTAATCAAGACCAGATATAAACTCTGGGGTGCAACGATTACGAATGGACATCCATGATCTATCCATTCTATGATCAGAGAAAACAAGTATATATTAGGAAACAAGTATATATTAGGAAAAGATTAGGGTATACACTTACATCCTAAGTGTATAATGTGATGTCATTCTTACATATAATAAATGTGTACCACCTATCCCATCCTTGAACACCTAATCT
Source organism: Alisma plantago-aquatica (assembly GCA_963693085.1). Classification (NCBI taxonomy): domain Eukaryota; kingdom Viridiplantae; phylum Streptophyta; class Magnoliopsida; order Alismatales; family Alismataceae; genus Alisma; species Alisma plantago-aquatica. The sequence continues at coordinate 427,915,467 of OY856410.1, read as the reverse complement.
CACTAGTAAGTGTATAATGTGTATTGGGTTTTCAAGAAAATTTCAGCAGCATTTCCACGCTGTTCTCTAAGTACATATGTACTTAGAGAACAAACGGGGAAATGCTACCGAAATTTTCTCGAAAACCCAATACACATTATACACTTACATCCTAAGTGAGATTAGGTGTTCAAGAACAGTCCCAAACTGGGGACTATCCAAGATTTACTCCTAATGAGTCAATCTTGGACGGGTTTCTAGGCCAACAAACACATTTGATGTCATTCTTATATATAATAAATGTGTACCACCTATCCCATCCTTGAACACCTAATCTCACTAGTAAGTGTATAATGTGTATTGGGTTTTCAAGAAAATTTCGGCAGCATTTCCCCGCTGTTCTCTAAGTACATATGTACTTAGAGAACAACTGGGGAAATGCTACCGAAATTTTCTCGAAAACCCAATACACATTATACACTTACATCCTAAGTGAGATTAGGTGTTCAAGAACAGTCCCAAACCGGGGACTATCCAAGATTTACTCCTAATGAGTCAATCTTGGACGGGTTTCTAGGCCAAAAACACATTTGATGTCATTCTTATATATAATAAATGTGTACCACCTATCCCATCCTTGAACACCTAATCTCACTAGTAAGTGTATAATGTGTATTGGGTTTTCAAGAAAATTTCGGCAGCATTTCCCCACTGTTCTCTAAGTACATATGTACTTAGAGAACAAACGGGGAAATTCTACCGAAATTTTCTCGAAAACCCAATACACATTATACACTTACATCCTAAGTGAGATTAGGTGTTTAAGAATAGTCCCAAACCAGGGACTATCCAAGATTTACTCCTAATGAGTAAATCTTGGATGGGTTTCTAGGCCAACAAATACATGTGTTGTCATTCTTATATATAATAAATGTCTATAAAGTACATGCAACATGGTTAATCCTAATCAACAGAGCATTATTAAATAATAAATCAAGAAATCAATATACATCCTAAAGTGCCACAAATCATATAATAACATTAAACGCTACTCAAGTCCTAATCTAGAGTTTAGGTTTCCTTATTATCGTGTTATCATTAGCGTTATTCTTGAACCCCCAATTCCTAAGTTCATTGATTTAATGACATAAAAAGATCTAGTTCATATTATGTTTAGCCATGATTATAAAACTATCATGTTATGATATTAGGACCACTTAAAGCAGATTAGGCACATTAAGCAAGTAGAGTAGGGAGCCAATTTCGTGCAAGCAGATTAGGCAAGCAGATTAGGTCGGCACATAAAGAACCAATTTCACGCCTGGGTAGGTCGGCAGGTACCTGGGCAAGCAGAGTAGGGTGAGGTCGAGCTGGTTGAGTATGTGGGCGGCGGCCGGCGAGCTCCAGAACCAGCGGCAGCGACTCTGACGAGCAGGGAGCGTCATCAGCGGCAGGCAGGCAGGCAGCCAGGCGGCGGCAGGCAGGCAGCGACCAGGCGGCGGCAGGCAGGCAGTGGCCAGGCGGAGGAGAAGGAGAAGGGGGTGCGGCGGCGGAGGAGAAGGAGAAGGGGGCACCGGAGAAGGGGGCGCCGGAGTAGCAGTGGCGGCACGGCGGCGCTGTCATGGAGAAGAAGGAGCAGAGAGTCGGGCGACAACAGATAAGAAATCGCTCACAATGAAACAGAAGAAAGGGGAAGAGTCGGGCGATTGAGGGTTATGAAGTTCCCAAATAGCGTCAGTTGTTTACAACAACCGACACCTAAACATCTTTAGCGTCGGTTGTTTGCAACAACCGACGTCCAATTGGATGATATTTTCATGAAAATGTTTGGCGGGAACCACCTTCAGCGTCGGTTATACAAGGATAACCGACGCTGAAAGTGACATTTTCCGCGCAAATTTTCATCGCACATAGGCGTCGGTTTTCTAGGTATATAACTGACGCTGACAATGACACTATTTGTTTTTATCGAAATATGGATTTCACGGGCGAATTTAAGCGTCGGTTTTTTATAAACAACCGACGCTTAATACAAAGCGGTACCCGCGTCTGGCCTGTCTTCGAATATAGACGTCGGTTTGCTTAAACAACCGACGCCTTATATGTTAGGCGTCGGTTTTTCTTAATTACCGACGCCCAGAAAAGTGACACTGAATGCTATTTCTGTAGTAGTGCTTCAAACATGTGTCTCGATCACCACCAAGGAAAATGTCTCGACCAATATCAAGACAACTACCTCGACCCACCACAAAAACATATGTCTTCACCATGAAAAAAGAATATCTCTCAACCATGATAAAAGCATATGTCTCGACCATGTCAAAATCATATGTTTTAACCATAACAAAAGCATACGTCTTGATCATGACAAAAGCATATCTGTTGACCATAACAAAAGCATATGTATCGACCATTAAGTCAAGCCATCTCAACAACACATGTCCATCTTCAAGATAGAGATAAACCACATCTAAAATAGATGATGGACATCACGGAAACCAAGTGTTATCAACAAGTAGATCTCCATATAAAATGAACTTCAAAATCATAAATCTGATATCCAACATGAGAAATTGAGAGACCAATCTAGCAGAAACTGAAGACCAAGCTTCCATCTTAAGAAAACCAATTCCAAAACCTTAAGAAAAGAATAAGGACCGAACCACAACATGATGATAAAACCAAGGATCGTAATGCATGTATGATCATGACCTCGATCATCACTTAACAAAATAGTTTGTCAACCATCACCAAAACATGTGTCTCGACCAAGACTAAAACAAAGGTGTCATGACCACCCATGTCAAGATACCACAAAGGTAAATAACCATCCTCAAAACAGGGATGAACCACTATCAAAACAAAAGGTTATCACCAAGGGAAACTCATCAAAGTCAAAGGAAACAACACCATACAAAGCTGATCACCAAAACCATAAAATAGTATCATAGAAATCTCCATGAAAGAACCTTGTTGAGGGATGAAACTCACGTTCAACACATGAAAAACAACACTAAAACCCCATGTTACACTAAGGTACTTATACCTCATGCATGTTGATGGAAATAATAGATCAAGGGAAAGAGAAAATCATCCATTTCACATTCATCTATAAAATCAGGAACAAGGAAATTAGGGTTTAGGATTAGAAGCAAATCTCATAGGACTATCATAACTGCTCAAACCCTAAATCATGATAATATCTTTTCGCATGTTAAGATCACATTTTAGAGATAGAAATAGCAGCATGCAAGCAAGATTATGGTGCTAAAATAGAAGAGGGGGAAGTTATGTAACCCACCTTATGTAGTGATCTGAGCTCTAAGATCAATGTCTACAAGAGAGAAGAAGATACTCCAACTTTGATTAGCACCTTGGCCACAAGATCACATCCAAAGAGAAGAAAACCATGGTAAATGAAAAGCTCAAAGGAAGAGGGTAACAACCCTAGGCCGGACCAAAATAAGGAAGGATAAAGAGAATAAAACCTCCTCTCACTCGGGTACCACCATGTCAAAGTATAGTCTCCGACCTTTATGATGAGGAGTTTCTTTCAAGGTGACCACCATGTATGATCCGTACTCTATGGCCAAAAAAAAAGACGAAGAAGGGAGGTAAGGTTCTAAAGGAAAAACGTGATCAAGGGGGTAGGAACACTTACTAAGAAAAGAAACCACCAGGAATGACTACAAGGAAGGTGATTAAGCTCCAAAGCACCACATGGAAGGTTGATCTACCTCCAAAGCACCAAGATCAACCCTTGTTTTCTCCTCAAATTGCCAAGGTCAAACACAAGAGGGGGAAGAAGAAGGAGGTCCAAAAAGGATACTTGCATGAAGGAGAAAGGAGTTATATACCCAAAGGAGGAGGGAAGTATGGTAGGCATGAGGTGTCAACACAAGAGGGCACAATAGGGACACTTGTCCATGAAGAAAACAACTATGGAATCACTAAACATTTGCATGCAACCTGTGGTTATAAAACCTAGGTGGGGTTTTGACCACATGGGTCATCACCACCCTAAGGGTCAAAAGAAATATCAAGGGACCTTGTTTCAACCACCAAAAAAGAGCACCACATGAAACATGGTCGAAACACATCACTAGGAGACAACCATCTCAACCAAACAACATCTTGGGCCCCAAGGTTGGAACGAAATCACCCAAAGAAGGTAAGTTGGTTGAAACACACTCAAGAAACACCAACATGGTAGAGACACATGTCACAACACTCAAATGAGATCAACATGGTCGACACCATGCTCCACCATGCAAAACCCTAGAAAACCCTATCATGACCACATGATGCTACCTCATCAACCAAGGTCCAGGCAAGACACCATTCTTCATCAACTTCTCTATCACGATGACAAGACATAGAGGGCATACTCTAAATGTGAAAAATTGCAATATATACTCTCAACATGGGTAAATTGAAACTTAGTCCAAAACAAGCATATAAAGCTCAAACATCGTGCGAACAAGACCAAAATGAAAACACAAGCTTTTCACATGTTCCAAAAACATATCAAAGGATTAGATTAAGGTTTTAACCATCTATTCAAGCAAAGAAACCAAGGTTATCCCAAAAATCTAGGTCATGGTTTTACAACCATAAACCCCTAACAAGGATTTTACCCCCGAAGTCCTATGTGAAAAGAGATGGGTTATTCCTACACATCCCTTCCTCAATCTCCCATGTGCCTTGCTCAACACCACGATGATGCGATAGAACCTTAACCAAAGGGATATCCTTCTTCTTCAACTTCTTGATCCTCCTATCTAGGATCTACCACATTGGAAAAATCCTTATCTAACTCCATCTCCACTAGATGTAGAGTCAACTCCGTGTCCGGATGACACTTCCTCTACATAGAAACATGAAACACTACATGCAACATAGGGATATCAGGTGGAAACTCCACTTATAGGATACTCAACAGTCTCATGCTAACATAACGTGGATCTACACCATCTCCCATACAAGGTCTGATTTCGTGTCATACTAATGCTCCCATGATAGCTATTATTGCAAGCAAACTTTTATCAAACTAAGGTGAACATCTCCACTTCCCAAAATTGCAAAATATAGTTTCTTAAATAGATCCCCATGGTCTATATTGTTCTATTGGACTATCCGTTTGTCAACAATACAAGTATCATTTGTAAGGTTCATGCACACTTCTAATACCCTATCTTAACTTGCTAACACACTTCACATAATCTAAGCTACATCATGTTTCAAACATGGCCACTAATATAGGTTCTTCGGATTCTGATACATCTTGGAGCTGGAGGGATGCATAGTGTAAATAGAAGAGAGAGTCTTTTGTAGAACCAACAACTTTAGGTTATCACCACTAGAACAAATATCTTGCTATGATAATATACTTGTACCATCCTCTCACTCATGAAAGTCATCATGCTTCCACTAGACAACTCTGATCTGCTGACTCAACATTGATTTTACTAGTGACTATGTCAACCGTCCTACTAACAAGGACACCTTCAATTGTTCATTCATCTGATTCAAGGAGACCAACATGTCTCTCTTGTGGCACACTAATGAACACAACTATGCCTTATCTACATAGGATGATAAGAAGAATTCATGCTCAAAGCTTCAGCAAACACATTCACCTTCCCTGGATGGTAATATATTGTGCAGTCATAATCCTAAATTAACTCCATCTAGTGTCACTGTCTCGTATTCATCTCATGTTGAAAGAAGATGTAGTACATGTTCTTGTGGTCAATTTAGATCTGACACCTCTCATCATAAAGGTAGTATCTCCATATCTTTATAGCATGGACCATAGTTGCCAACTCTAGATCATGTATCTGGTAGTTCTCCTCATGCTTCTTAAGCTGTCTTGAAGCAAAGGAAATCACATTATTTATCTTGCATCAACATGCAACCCAAACTATTCCTTGATGCTTCAAGAAACTATGTATCCTTTCCCTATTATGGCAACACTGACACTGGTACACTCGTTAGCTTCAACTTCAAAAGATGGAAAGACCAACCTCACAATAACCATACCACGTCCTAAAAGTTGACTTTGGTATGTCATCTTCCTTTATCTACAACTGATGGTAACCTAACTCCAAGTCTATCTTGGATAAGACTATGGAACCTCACAACTGGTCAAACAGACCATCTATACACAACAAAGGACAACATTCTGAATTGTTACCTTGTCCAACTATTAGGAATCAAAGAACAACCTCATTGATCCATCTTTCTTCTTCATGAACAAAATAGGAGCATCCCAAGGAGATGTATTCGGTCTGATAAAACTTTTTCTCAAGAAGATCTTACAACCGTCTCTTCACTCATTCATCTTAGTTGGCATCATCTTGTATAGTGTCTATGCTATAGGTTGGGTATTGATGACTAGGTTGATGTCAAAAAGTCAATCTCTCCTGGAGCCAGTACACCTGGAAACTTATTAGGGAACACATCCTTGAACTTCCATACTACTGAGACTTCCTGGGTACTAGGACTCCTTGCCTTAGTATTTGTCATATGTGCTAAAAATGCATCACATCCCCTTGTTTTCAACTCCTCTGTTGTCATAGCCGATACCAGAAACATGGGTGAATCTTCCTATCATCTTGGAAGATCCACGGTACATCATCATTAGTCACCTTGGATTTATAGTCTAAGACCACCCGATTATATCCCAAGTATCCATCCAAGGATCACATCGATACCATGCAATCAAGTGGTATATGATTCACTTGAACACAAGGGAACACACTTCACTTGACACCACAACACTGCCCAAGGGTTGCTAACAAGGGGAAGGGGTTACCAACTCTCTTTTGTTATTATATGGTTTGCAACTTCTTATGTGTCATTTTACCTTTTTCACCTTGGTTTCCTTGAAATCAACATAGGGATTATCAAGAATAAAGTATCTCATTACTTCTTTCTGGTTATTTTTTCATCATTCGCATGTATATTCTCTTGTTTTATCATGTTTTCCAACCCCTTATCAAGAGGTAGACCATCATATTTCACAAATGTTTAATTAAACATGGGTCACCCCTCTTTAATTCATTCATATGTAATGGAGGTTTTTATTTTGGAACTTCCTTACTCACATAGGTTGGTCTAGGTTTTTATCAGATTCCACTTTATTCATCTATCAATGTTCTCATTTGTCTCATCATATCATACTTATCTATGGAATTATTTTCATTTGATGTGGTTTTTACACATTGACTTACTCCATTAACACAGATGTATCTGTCTCTTGCTTTACAACCTCCTTGAAATTACAACTTCAAGGACTTCTCATAGCTTATTTGTGTTCATGTTTTGGTTTCATGGTGTTGTATCTTTATCTTATAATTACCAGACATTCAAGTTCTAATAAGTTATGATGTAGTTGTCTTTCTTCCTTAGGGAAAGATGAAAGTATTAGCCCGGCGAGCAATAGCCCAGTTGGTCGTAGCTCGGGGCCCCTCACGAAGGGTCTGGAGTTCGACTCTCGCTGGAAGCGCTGCTCGGAAATGAATTTCCTACAGCATTAGCCGGCCTTTGATGTGATTTATTGAGATATCGGTGTGTAGGCACACTGGTCTCCCAGGTTTACCATCCCTACTCTTTGGGCCTCTTCCTAGGGGGGTGGGTTTCCCTCGACAATTAAAAAAAGAAAAAAGATGAAAGTATTAGCACCATGATTCTTAATTTTTCAGAATGACTACTTGATTAGATTAATTAGCTAGAAAAATAACAATCTAAGAGTTCCATAGTTACCTTATCTTCAATAGTTAAATACTTGGCCAAGGCACTCAAGTATTGATATTACAAAGTATGCACCATGTTTTATGTCATGTTCTCAGCTTAGACATCATCCTAGTCCTAAGTCCTAGTATCCATGCAGACAAACAAACCTCGAGATATGATAGCACCAAATGTTACACCCATTGCCAGACACAGCCAAATTATTCAAAACAATGTGCAAAATTTCCAATGATAACCACATTACCACAAAATAGGGTAAATTAAATTCAATCACATAAAGACACCTCAAGTAGAATGCATAATATTTAAAGCATAGGACTTGTGTCACTTATATTTCATTCATGCCAAAATATGTTACATATCATTGTTCACTAGCTAACTAGACACAACATGTTACATATTATAACTTGTTCAATCATACAAATCATGTATGTACCACCATGGTATAGTGCCAAAAACTCAAACGGATGTACAACGTCTATAAAACACCTCCAAGGACCAGAGAATACATGGCTCTATTAATAGACACACTAGCTGCATACCCATGATCTAACAACTACATATCCTCTTACTGTCAGCTTCAACATCACAATCTCTATCTCAGCATACACGTCCACATAAAAGATGTGGAATCCCACAAGGTGAGACCAAACATCCCTGTGAGAGATATAACTCTCTGCCAATGTCTATTAAAATCATAGGTAGATTAAAGCAGATAGATAATACTTATTATCAGGTTGAGAAGATTTAGCTAAATGATAAGTGTTATATTGATAAGCAAGGTAAGAAAACCAGGAAGTTCCACTAAGTAGTAGATTAATTAAAACTTTAAGAACGAATATGAAGAAAATGTATAACAATTGACTTCTCTTAGCACATTATAATTCAAGAAATCAGTACAAGGATAAGGCAAAAGGGTCATCCTGTGTGAAGCATATTTTGACCCCAAGAAAAATATACTACATGGCTGTATTATATATTTTATTATGCCATGAGGATTTGAGTCATACAACTCAAATACCACCAACCACTGTGAAGTCGAAATCGGTACCATACAAGGTGAATGGAAGAGTGGGAATCCACGACCTCTCCAACACCCCTTGGTCAGTATAAGAGAAACACCGCAGAGACATATCAGTCAACTACAAATAGTGACATATAGTCAAGCTGAAGGGTAGGCTCATGCATGGCCATCCCTATAAAACATCTAGACCACCTTGGTACATGACATAAAGCTAGAAGAATAGGCTCACACATTGCTATTCTAAAAAGAGGCATCACATATATTTAAACTGTTTCCTATCAAATATCACTAAGAGAACAGATGATGCATGGCCATCTCACACAACCTGTAATTGTGGATGCAAAGAGAAACATTACTAGAACCTCTGCATATTCAAATATATGCACTCTGAGTTTCCCGTAGGAGTTACTAGTTTCACCATCCAACAACAATACTGACACTAGAATGGATCTATGGCATATTGGAAACTACATGATTAAGATTTCACTTTATTAGTTATGCCAATTAGGTGAATTAAGGAGTCATCATACAGGGGACATACAAAACCCTAATTCAATATAGAAGCATAACTATATAACATCTTCAGAAAATATAAAATGTGTGATGTGTAGAACTTTTCATATCATATCATATCATGAAATCACTATCTCACCGCCGTAATCCAGGCCATTAACATCATCATATGTTATCACTACCATACACAAGGCTATCACCAATGTCACACAACCATACAAGGCCACCGTAAATATCTTATCACTATGCAATATTAGACCCTTAATAACATCTGTAGAAAATTTCACCTCATAATAAGCGTAAGGCACTTGTCAGGTCATTTGACCCAGTCACATGATTCTTGTACATTTGATATCACAATGTTATTCAACAATGCACATAATCACCACCATATATTATACATGGATCACCATAGAATTCACATACCTATGACATTCATTTCACCTACATGGTTAGAATCACACAAGTAGGAGAGAGAAAATTATAATCACTTGCCATTCATCCAATGAACTCAACAAGCATAGCATACTCTAGGATTAAGGTTAGGGTTTCAAACACATAGCCGATTAGGGTTTCATAGCATAATACAATCACCAAACCCTACTCTCATCACCTCCACTTTCTTGGAGCATACTATGATTAGAAAATCATCATTAACTTGATTAATTAATTATCTAAATAGCATTAGGTATCAACCAACATTTACATGTATGTGTAACAACCTTACAATCTCCCACATATGTAGCAACCATATACCCTTGTATTTGTAATGACCAACCTTCAAACATGTGTCTCGACCACCACCAAGGCAAGTGCCTCGACCAACATCAAGACAAGTGCCTCGAACCACTACTAAAACATATGTCTTGACCAAAACCAAACAATATGTCTCAACCAAGACAAAAGCATATGTCTCAACCATGACAAAAGCATATCTCTTGACCATGACAAAAGCATATGTGTCAACCATAATAAAAGCATATGCCTCGACCATGACAAAAGCATATGTCTCGACCATAACAAAAGCATATGTCTCGACAATTAAGTCAAGCTATCTCATCAACACATGTCCATCTTCAAAGAAAAGATAAACCAAATCCAAAATAGATGATGGAAATCAAGGAAACCAAGTGTTATAATGAAGAAAAGCTCCATATAAAATAAACTTCAAAACTCTAAAACCAATCTCCAACATGAGCAACCAAGAGACCAAGCTAGGAGAGAGGGAAGACCAAGTTTCAGTCTCAAGAAAACTGATTAAAAACATCAAGAAAATCATAAGGATAGAACGACATCATTATGATAAAAACAAGGATTGTAATGAATGTATGGTCATCACCTCAACCATCACATAATAGAAGATGTATGTCGACCATCACCAAAACATATGTTTTGACCAAGACTAAAACAAAGGTGTAGTGACCACCAAGGTCAAGATACCACAAAGGCAAATAACCATCCTCAAATTAGGGATGAACAACAATCAAAATAGAAGGTTATCACCAAGGGAAACTCATCAAAGTGAAAGGAAACACCACTATACAAAGATGATCACCAAAACCTTAAAACATGTATCATAGAGATCTCCATAAAAGAACCTTGTCAAGCTGGGTGAAACTCACGTTCAACACATGCAAAATAGAACCAACACCCCATGTTACACTATGGTACTCAGACCTAATTCATGTTGATGGAAGTTACAGATCAAGGGAAAGAGAAAACCATCTATCTCACATTCATCTCAAGAACTAGGTACAAAGAAATTAGAGTTTAGGATTAGCAAAAAATTTCATAGGACTATCATCACGGGTCAAACCCTAAATCATGATAATATGTTTTATCATGTTAAGATCACATTTTAGAGATAGAAAAACAACATGCAAGCAATGTTATGGTTCTAAAATAGAAGAGGGGGATGTTATTCAACCCACCTTATGTAGAGATCCGAGCTTCAAGATCAAAGGATCCAAGAGAGAATAAGATACTCCAACTTTGATTAGCAGTTTGGATACAAGATCACCTCCAAACAAAAGATAACCATGGTGAAAGAAAAGCTCAAAAGAAGAGGGTAACAACCCTAGGCCCAACCAAAAGAAGGAAGGTGAAAGAGAAGAAAACTTCCTCTCACTCGGATACCACCATGTCAAAGCATAGTTTCTGACCTTTGCGATATGGGTTTTATTTCAAGGTGACCACCATAGATGATCAATAGTCTACGACCAAGAAAGAAGAAGAAGGGCAGTAGGATTCTGAAGGAAAAACATGATCAAGTGGGTAGAACCACTTACTAAGAAGAGAAACCACCAAGAATCACCACAAGGAAGGTGATTAAACTCCAAAGCACCACATGCAAGGTTGATCTACATCCAAAGCACCTAGATCATTCCTTCTTTGCTCCTCAAAGTTCCAAGGTCAAACACAAGAGAGAGAAGAAGAAGGAGGGCCTAAAAGGATACTTGTATGAAGGAGAAAGGGGTTATATACCCAAAGGAGGAGGGAAGTAAGGTAGGTGTGAGGTGTCAATACAAGAGGGAACTAAAGGGACATTCATCCACCAAAAAAACACCCATGAAACCACTAAACATATGCATACAACCTATGGTGATAAAACTTATGTGTGGTTTCAACCACATGGGTTAACACCATCCTAAGGGTTGAAACAAACATCAAGGCATCTTGTTTCGACCACCACAAAAAGATCACTGAACAAAACATGGTCAAAACACATCACTAGGAGACAACCATCTCGACCAAACCACATCTAGGGCACCAATGTCAAAACAACATTACCCAAATAAGATGTCTCGATGGAAACACACTCAAGACACACCTACATGGTTGAGACACAGGTCACAACACTCAACTGAGCTCAACATGGTCGACACCATGCTTCACCAAGAAAAACCCTAGAAAACCCTTACATCACTACATGATGCTACCTCATCAAACAAGGTCCAATCTAGGTGCCCTTCTTCATCATATTCTCTCTCATGATTCTGAGACATAGACAGAACACTTTGAATGTGAAAAATTGCAATATAAACACTCAACATGGGTAAATTGTAACTTGGTCTAAAGAAAGCATATAATCCTCAAACATCATCTGAACACGACAAAACTAAAAACATAAGATTGTCATACATTCCAAAAACATCTCAAAGGGTTAGATTAAGGTTTTAAGAATCTAACTGAGAAAAGAAAAAAAGGTTAGACCAAACAACTAGGTAAGGGGTCTTACAATGTTGAAGGCTGGAGTCGAGCTGAAATTCCTTCTAGCACCATCACAAAGTTGTTTCACTCTTCATTGTGGATCTACCTCACGATAATCAAAGATGTCTCTTCTTACTCCATTTTGACCAACTTAGAAATTAGGTAAAGTTCCTTGTGACTTGTGCTTGGTTCTTTGCTGAGATTTCCATTTTTGCTTGACAAATCTTAATCTGGGATATTTTCTGGTGCTTTTGAGTCAATGTTTGCCTTATAGTTTTCTTCTTAATATGAATATCTAGTTCTTTCTTGGTCCAACTATGGTGTAAGGGGTATGCGGGTGCTTGTGCATTTTGAAAGGTAGTTTTTGGGGTAAGCAGGTTCAGTTTCTTGAGTAGGTTATGTTTCAATCGTCTTCTAGCCATGGTTGATAACCAAAAGTGAGTTAGATCTTGATATGAAGACCTAAGTTCGGGTACATGAGTTGTATTCACACCCTTTGAGTGGAGAAGATCACTATGTGGACTTTTATGGTTTTGACCCGAGGTTTTTTTTCTTCTTGTCATGCACATGTAGGGGCATTTTAAACTTATTGTTGTGCTTTGGGAGATGACATCATCATGTTTCTTTGTCATAACCCTCCCACGTTCCTGATAGGGTCATCACATGTATGATATTTAAACATATAATGTTTCATATAAATTTATAATTTGTTAGTAACTATAAATTCATAGTAAAACATTTGTATATAAAAAGATTAAAATATATATGCTTTGGAATTAGAAGATTACTCTCAACCCAATGTTATCCATTTCATCAAATAATTCCCCAAAACAATATATGTTATTTATGGAATTATTCTTATTAGTTAGAATTTCTAAAATTCAAAATAATAATCTATAAATCAGAAAAATTAAGTAACAAGTGCTATGAACTCATGAAAATATAATGTATAAGACCACATGGTTTTGATAACCTAATTAAATAATAATAAAAAGGTGAATGAAGGTTTATGGAATTAATGTGAACTTATCCCTGATTTTATATAAGCTCTTAATAGGTGGCATGTGACTCCAATATGGTACTAGGTTTGAATTTGTACATAGATTCAATCTGACGTATGTTGCATCTCCTAATATCTATGTTGAGAAATCACCCATATTTATCTCTATCTCTTGATCCTTTGGGACACAATACTCTATACAAAATTTGTCTCCTCTGAGAGTCTGATTTATGTGAGAAATTATGTGTTTATATGGAACTTGTGATCATCTTATTATGTTGGAAATTTTTGTTGGATCCTTATTTCAATATTGTTCATCTTATTCTTTGTGAAAAATAATTTTCAAGTTGTGGACTTTTGTGATACCGTGAAGTGTATTAACTAGGGAAATGTTTGAATACTTATTTATAGGTGCTATGACTCCACTTTATATCAGTTGGATGTTCTCTTCCCTTTGTTGAACATGGTTATACTTGATATTGACTTCCCTATTTGCATGTGTGATTGACTAGTTATAACTAGAAGTAGTCACACCATATTTATTTTAGGAAGTAATGTTTTAGTCCTCCTACAACTTCACTGAGGTTTTATTCCTCCTACATTATATTATATTTTGAGAACTGATACTTTGGTTATCCAACCAATGCACTAAAGTTTTAGTCTTCCTGCGAAATCTACATTTGTTTAACATTGGGGTTTTAGTCCTCTTGCACTTTCGTATGGAATGTGTGGGTTTCTACCCTACTTTAGTATATGCTAGTCTACTTGTTACTCACCATGCAACTATATATGATTATGATAATTTTTTGCGATATTTAAAAAGGGAAGAAATCTCTTAGCATTTATCTTCTTTAGTTGTTCTTTTGATATCTACTTGGATGGTACTTTTCTTCTTGCATGGGAAGCTTTGTCATATTTCTTTGTCCTTCTTCCTAAAGTTTCTCATTCCGTATTAACAATCTCATACCATCTTTGATGCTGATAATTTCCATTTTGGATTCTCTTACGGGGTATGCATCCAACCCCTTAGGTGAAAGAAGATGGAAAGCTTGACAAGATGATATGGAAATGGCCTTAAGGAGTTGCCTTGGGCAGATAGACTTAATCAGTTTGTATATTCCCCTACTTAGATCCCGATGTTGTTACTTTTAGGCAAGCACCTCGTGGGAGATTATCTTGTAACTTGTAGAATTATGTATAGTCATGATTGATTATTTTGTTGTTATAATTTGGTCTTGTATGCCATTATTTTAGAAATGAAAAAACACCTATTCCAAAATTCTTGATGGTGTGTTTGGATTAGATGGTTTATTCCTCAAATTAAGTAAGGAATTGATCTCCTCTCACGGTTCACTCCTTACAGGATGGTATCAGAGCCATAGTAGTCGAATTCTGACTATTCCAATTCCATCTCCCTAATTAGAACCCTTGCCTTACATACTCACCCTCTAAGTGAGATGTTTACCCTAGAATTGACCTATATCATTCATGATCTTATGGATTGTTGATTTAGAATCATATGAGTTACACATAAGAATAATGTGATGAGATTGTAGGTGCTATCACCCAACAATATACGTTGGTGGTGACATATCTTTTTGGATTTTGTTATTTAAATTGAGGATGGACATTGGAATAACAATGAGAAATTAGTCAAAAAGGATATCATATGAAAATTGTGACTTGGTTCTCACATTGATTTTGAGCTTACTTTTTTCATGTTGCATGTTTTTTGAAGAAAAACTTGTACTTCATTATACCACTAAATGTAAAAAAAAATAAAATTTTCTCTAACTACATCGATGTTTTCTAGAGCTAAGTCAAAATGAGATATGTATGAAATTTCATAGAGAGACTCCAGAGATATTTACAAAAGAAATCTCAATCTTAGTTGTGACTACGAAGTGATGATTTGGAAGATGTGTATTTTACTAAAGATTCAGTGGGTCTGCCCCTTTTCTTCTATAGGTTGTGCAATTTAGTATCTCCTTACTTTTTGGATGCTCATGTGAATCTTAGGGTTGTTAGGTTCAAAACACAAGGACCTAAAACTCAACCTTAAGTGGATGAGATATGATAGTTGAAGGTTTGAGCTATGAAAATATTCTTGGTATTCATAGATAAATAATGTACAAGTGAAACCATAATACCTTTAAGAGTTATGGGTTGGTTTATTAGGTTAAAACCTCTTAAATGGTAGATATCAGTTGGTTTGTAGTATAAAGATGAGTGGATTTCAAGGACAAATCTTCTTTAAGGGGTGGAGTGTTGTAACATACCAAAACCTATAATCTAATTGTATTATGTGATTTGGAGGTTAGCAAGCTTGGTTCCTTAGATATGACCAAACAAGGATGGGTTATACCCTAATGTAGGTGTTGTCTACACTAAAGAAACATAATACATAAAACATGAACAAATCTATGGTAACCCATAACATATATAGGCTTAAAAGTAAATATAACACACTATGTGGAAGTAGGTTCTATAATCAACATCACATGTCATAATACACTCATATTATCATGATTATTTAATTATGTGATAACATGTAAGTAAATTAATTAAATGTATCATATATGTTTCCTTTTCTAACCAATATGCATATAACTGCCAAAATATATGTAATAAGAAGTATAATATGCTTAATACACAAATTAGAATGACAAATGTTGTTTCCATGTCCATATGTATGAATAATGTACCATCATATTGAGAATCATGAATTAATGGACTAAGTAGGTTGAATAAGTAAAATGGAAATTTGTGCATTATAATATTAGGTATGTCTTTTGTAAATGAATCGATGATAGTAGGTTTCAATTTAATTGAAGTTGATAATAATGATGTAATTATATAATAAATATAATGGTGATGCATCTAAAATATAATTGTATACATAATTCATATATAGAAAATTAAAAATTCTAATCCAAAGGTAAAATTGTGATCCTTGGGTCTCAATTAGCTTGGGTTCGTAGTTTGACATTGTTTGAACAATCCTAGCTTGGTAAAGTAAAATAGTGACACATAAGGTACAAGTATTAATCCTAATATTAAGGATTTTAGTGTATGTGACCAATTTCCTAAAGTTTTGGATTCTCTCATTGTCACACATGTTTCCTTGTATGTCTTGAGTGTGAGATCTTTTTGTGTGTTGGATTTTGATTTGATGATTTTTGTCTCTTCTTCTTCCTTTCCCCCATTCCTTGTTCATCCACACATAGTAGCCCAATATTATCCCCATTGGATTGCTACTTTCCTCAATCTTTTGCTCTCCTCTCCTCCTTTCTCCCATGTCCCTAACACTTTGTATTCCTCACAAGGAACCAATTTAGGGAATCCCTCACTCAATGGGGTTTGTTTTCCAAATACATCAGTAGGATGGCTGAGTTCCATCGATCCCATGTTACACCTTGTTCTCTGTCATCTTTCCTTTTTGTCGTATCTCAAGGAATTTGGGATCTTATCTTCCCCTAGATCCATTTTCTCCTAGGGATTAATAACTGCCTTCCCCTTGCCCTTTTTCTACCCAAGCATACTTTCCTACGTCGCCTGTCTCTGGTCGACACCTTGCGTGTGATTGGGAGTGGTAAGACAATGTTGAAGCCTAGAGTCGATCCAAATTTCCTCCTAATACGCTCACAAAGATGTTTCCTGCTTAATGTAGATCTGCATCATGGTAATCAAAGATGCATATTTTTACTTACTTCTGACCTACTTAGGAATTGGACAATTCCATTCAACTTCTTGTTTGGTTCTTCGCTAATATTTCTAGTTTTGATGGTCATATCAGATATAATTCCAATAAAATGAATAAGTGATTTTTATGGATTTATTCTAATTAGTTGGAATTTCTAAAATTTATAATTTATAATATAACTCAAAAATAAAGTAAAATGTGCTATGGACATAGAAAAATTAAATCTTTAAAATGACATGGTTTTGATAAACTAGTTCAATAATAATAAAAAGGAGATTTATATGATTTATGTAATTAATGTGAACTTAACCCTAATTTCATATAATCTCTTAATAGGTGATGTGTGATTTCAATATGAAACTATCTTTGAATTTGGACATATGTAGCCTCAATCTAAGGTATGTTGCATCTCCTAAATTATCTCTCTCTTGGTCCTTTGGGGCAAACTAGTCTATACACATTCTTTCTCAAGGTTGATTTATGTGGGAAATTATGGGCTCAATGTTTTACGTGGTTGTCTTATTTTGTTAGATATTGTTTTGGTATCCTTATTTATATCTTGTTCATCTTATTCCTTGTGAGAATTTAATTTTCATGTTATTGACTTTTGTGATCCTATGAAGTATCTTAATTGTGATAATGTTTGAATACTTATTTATGGGTCCTATGACTCCACTTTATGTTAGTTGGATGTTCTCATCCCTTTATTGAGCATGACTATACTAGATCTTAACTAATCTATTTGTATATGTGATTGACTAATAATAACTAGAAAACATGACACCATATTTATTTTAGGCACTATGTTTTAGTTCTCCTTCCAGTGCACTAAGGTTTTATTCCTCCTTTTATACATTATATTTTAGGCACTAAGATTTTAGTCATCCTTCCAATTCCTTAAGGTTTTATTCCTCCTACAACATCTATATTTGTTTGTTACTAAGGTTTTAGTCCTCCTGCTCTTTGGTTCGGAATGTACGGGTTCCTACCCTACTTTAGTATATGCTAGTCTGCTTATTACTCACCATGCAACTGTTAATGATTGTGATAATTTGTTGTGGGACTGAAAAAGGAAATAAATCTCTTACTATATTTATTATTTATCTATTCTTTTGATATCCACTGGGATGGTACTTTTCTTCTTGTATGGGAAGCCTTGTTATAGTTTGTGGTCCTTTTTCATGAAGTTTCTCAATCCCTATTAATATGCTCATATATGCTGTTATGTTGATAATTTCCATTTTTTCTTCTCTTGTGGGGTATGCTTCCAACCCCTTAAGTGAAAGAACATGAAATGCAAGACAACATGATATGTATCTTCCCTAGAGTAGCTGACTCAGGAAGATGTAGTTGAGATAGTTTGGATATACCTCTACTTAGATCCGAATGGTGTTACTTTCATGTAAGCCCCTAGTAGGAAATTTTCTTGTATCTTACAAAATTGAATATAGTTATGATTTATTGTTTTAGTGCTACATTTTGGTCTTGTATGCCATTATTTGAGCAATGAAAAAAACACCTATTCCACCATACTTGATAGCGTGTTTGGAATAGATGGTTTATTCCTCAAATTGAGTAAAGAGTGGATAAAGTACCAATCCTTATAGTAATTCTCTTAATTTTCTAATTATATATATGTTTCAGTTAACCAATTGGGCCACATCATGGATATGTCATCTATGGATCCACTCAACTACAATCCCAAGTAGACAGTTCAAAGAGTTAATGGGTCGTCGGGTTAGGGTGAACCAAGAGAATGGAAGAAGAGGAGTGATCAGTTCACCACCACGACATTAAATAAAGGTTGTGGGGCATATGTATATATCCCCTATTGAGAGAATTATCACCCCTTGTGATGGTGCATCTTGTTGCAGAAGGAGGGTATAACATACTCAATCATAAGTATTTATTAAATTTCCTCTTTATATTGTTGTATTCTAGTGTGGTGACGTTTCCTTAACTAAGATTGTATATGTTAGGAATCAATATTTATAAGGCCTAGATTGGGACAAACATTTCTAAATGTGGCATCTTGTACAACAACATCTATAAACTATTTACTAAGTTTGATAACCAAAAGTAGTAGTTGAGTGACACACTGGAATTGGTAGACTTTATAATCACCATGTTGTTTTTGCCTTCGGGTGCCAGACGAGCTCCTTAACTAAAATACTTTGCAACAAGAGTTGTTAAGTAGGGAACTGATATATCACTGAATATCAGTAATCTAAAAGGTGGAATACAAATGGCCCTGAAAGTTTTAACCAATAAACCATTTTTTTGACCTTAATGTGAAAAATTTGGGTAATATTCTAAGTTAGATCTAATCGTGAAATTTCACTACATTTAATAGATTTAATAAAAACATTATCTCTCTAGATTCTTATAATGAATAGGTGAGGGATAGAGAGATTTAAAATATAATTTTTGGAGAAGATTGAATAAGGGAATAAATAAATACATTAAGAGTTATTTTCTCCTCAAGTAATTGGTTTTGCAAGTTAAAAGTTGTCATAAGAGGAAATTGGTTTCATATAAGAATTCATTGTGCCTCAATTAGTCTACCTGTTAATTTTCATTAGGTATGTCCATTAATTTCTCATGCACTTTGAATTTGAAAGAAAGGGGATTAATAAATAAATAATAATGAATTCATTTTAATCGGAATCAGATTCATCTATATTGTTGTCATGCTGATTTTATTTCTTTTTTTTTCACTCGATCAGGTGACTCTTAAGATCCATCCATTGCACACAAGGTTTATCAAATATTTCTCAACACATCTTCTACCCATAGTTGGAGTACTCTCTTCTCATACGTAATAACTCCGAGTTTCCTCTCTCTCATTCTCCCTATGCACTCCATCTTTTTCCATGATTTTTCTTCCATTGCTTTCCTTTTTCAATTTTCATTCTTTGAACCCCTTTTTGTGGGGGCATGGTTAAGTGTACCGAGATTCCACAAACTAAGCCTAACTTCCTGAACACCATGTTTATAGGGTGATTCTTCTTGGCTTCTAGATGTGAACCCAAACCAATATAGGGATCCTAGAGCTGCCAGTTGTGTTTTTAGAAACCTCTCAAATAACCAGTACTTCTTGATCCTCTATGGAATCATTTGTTGAAGTGTCTAGGTTTCTGGCTACCCCATCTACATGTGATCACTCAACACTGTAAAAACCTAATTAAAGTAGTGTTAGGTATGGAAACCCACCATGCTAAGCAAGACTAAAAACAAAAAGAAGAAATTCAACACTAATTAAACATGTTACCAAAAAGGTACAAAGTTGAAATGCAACAAAATTCTCAAACATGCCAAGGAACAATTACAAAAAGGTTAAACTTCAAGTACATATATATTCACGCACTATTAATGTTATAATAGAAGCATGGCAGCAAGTAAGAAACTTGTTTGTGGCCAAGAATATGGGGAGATGGAGTCTTAGAGATCCAAACACATGCTTATGGGAGGTTACATGCTCAAGGGAAGTAAAAGACATGCATGGGGAGATGATCTCGACTGGTGTCTATGTGTCAAAATGGAGCATGTGCATATACAAAATTCTACATAGTGTTTTTTCTACTCTTGACAGAATAAAGGGGTGGAACTATGATGTATCTACTTTGTGCTTTCTATGCAAAGGTGATGAAGAATCCCACAACCACCTTGTGGGTGAATGCATATTCACAAGGGAGGTATGGGATATATTTTGCAAGGATTTCAATGTACAACTGCAGCTAACGGGTGATCCATGAAGGATGCTGACAAAGTGTGGGAATAATGATAGGAACAAGTTGCTATTTGACCTCTATGCTACCATATTTGGGAGGAACAGAATGCCAAAAGACATTGAGATGTTGCTGCAAATGCAGTGAGTGTTGTTGTAAAAACTTGTAAATGTGTTAAACATAAGTTGCACATTAGTTAAATGTGTGAGTTGTTGCTCTATTTCGTGGTGTATTGTGTTGAGCCTACATGTAACTTTTGACCTCCTATAATTTTAGGAGGAAGTCAAAATATATTTACCTCATTCCAATATATATATATATATATATATATATATATATATATATATATATATATATATATATATATATATATATAGTGTGTGTGTGTGTGTGTGTGTGTGTGTGTGTGTGTGTGTGTGTATATACACGATATACAAAACACCCTACTCAGACTTGAGAGTACATGAACTTCTCTAGGACTGTACACAACCCAACCAACTTCTTTGGCTCTATAGATCTTAAAGCTATGCATCCTCACCACTTAGTGTCTAACCGCCCCACATATCACCTAAAAAGGGTCTCGTATCCCACAAGGTGAAACCCATGTCCCGACAATATGATATAACCTCTAATAACATTTCTTACTTACCAAGGTTATGTACTTAAGCAATTAAATAGATAGTATTACAATGTTGAAAGTCTATATAATTTATACAAAAGATCAAACATAGATAGAGTCACAAGTATAGTTGATTTCTCTTACCATATCATAAATCACATATTATACTAAAGTAAAACATGGAAAGATCATCATCTAATGTGATTTGGTAAATAAACACTCATACTACACGGCTGAGTTACATATTTTATTAAGCCCAAGAGAGTTTGAGGAATACCACTACAACTACTAAATAACCACTACGAAGTTGAAATCACCATTGTACAAGATCTAGGATGAGTGAAATCCTAAAGATCTCTTCCACTCGGTCAGTATGAGTAACAACCATAGTGTCACATTGGCCCAACTACTAAGACATCATAGTCCATCCTAGGTACAAAGGCCATGTCACCAAAAACTTGGCTATAAACCCCCAAATCCAAGTTACGACCACAACCACTCTTAATCACATCTACATCCTTGAAACAGTCTCAACCACTCTCCAAAATCTTTGAATCAAGATAACATGGATATATCCTTCGTACATCCTCATATACTTTATAGTACCTGACTGACCTTTTGGACTACGTGTTTCAATATCCAACAAGTTTTACACTAGAATAGTTCTACATCACAAGGAACTACATGATTAATGTTACACTTGATTACTTAAGGCACTTAAACATTTTTTACGACATCAATCAAGTTACATACAAACACCTTAGAGGTTTGTACAAACTAATTGAGGTTTACAACCTCGAAAGATATAAAACATATAAAACAATTTCATGTAACTCTAGGCATAGGTATCCATAAACCTAAAACTTATAATTGATTCACTACTTTCAATAATAGGGTTTCATCCAACCATCATTACAAGACCATAACAATGATTAGAAGTCTTAAATTTACATTAGATATCCAAAATACAACAATGACTAGTACATGGGTCGAACATCCTTATTCCTTGGATACTAAAACACTACATATATGGTCATTTTAGAGTCAAAGCACTTATATTAAGAAAGTTTATGTTTTCATACTCAAGAAAAAGTTCAATATACAATAGATAGTGTTCATAGAAATCTAAAAAAAGATTATGAACTTGGACCGTCATCTTGTTATGTGAAACGAGACTTAAAAAGACCATCTTTTAGCATTCGAAGAGTTTCTAAAAAAGATTAGTGATATGCATGTCGAAAGTAGGAAAGAAATAAATTTAAGGTTATATCACTTGGTAGAAAAGAAAACCAAATTCTAGGATGAAAATCTCCAAAATCAGCAACATGACACCAAGCTTGGTCCGCTAAAGTTCAAAGAACGCCTGCTAACTCCACACATAGGGTGATTCTAGACCAAGGAAGGAATAAAAGAGATTTCTTAAACCCTATGTGTAGGTTTTCTAACAAGAACCACCAAGAACCTGGCTATAGGAGAGATGAAGTTGATGAACAACAAGGCAAAATGGTTAAGAGATAAGAATCTTACACGAATGGAGTAAGAAACAAGATTGATGGCTTGAGATCTGTCCAAGCGAATTCAAACTCAAGCATGCACCCTTAAAATACCATGATCGTCGACCCTAATAGATTGTCTTCAGCCTCCAGATCACACCCCCAAGCTCGTCATAGATGATAAAAGAGAGAGAGAGAGAGAAAAGGGTATTTATAGATGGGTTGAAGGAGGTGTGGTTCAGTTAAGTTGTCAAACAAGGGAAGCTCATTGATCAAAACTCCTTAGTCAAACCTCATTTGTCAAACACATGTTTGTTAATCAGATACACACAACACAAAGCTTTGTGAATCGATGGAATCATTTTGTTGTTTAGCCATCAACCTCATATTGCATCAAGCACTCCTTGATTGATGAGATGGCAAGCTTATTGTTGCCTACAAAACTCATCGAGCACCGATCTGTCAACCTAGTGATCAGGCAAGCTCCCGTAGATCGATGAAAACACCACACTTTTACTTCTTAACAAACTATGCAAGTATAAATCCCAAGAAAAGTTCAAAAGCATCCAAAGGAGAAAATTGTAAGATTCTTAAGATCATCATGAAGCAACTCAAGTAAGTGTTAAAATTATGTTTGAACTATTAGAAGATGGTAATTTGCATAAAGGTCCACATATTGTAAGGATTATATATAAAAAAAAAAGCATGGATCGATTTGATTTCAAAAGTAAACATCCAATTGAGCCAAACAATTATGTTTATAAGTTAAGCATGGTTAAAAGGCCTTACAACTATATCACCTAACAATGATTTCCCCCTCAAAATCTTAAGAAAATGAAGAAGGGTACTTCCTACCATCTCATCTTCCAACTCCAATGTGGATTCATCTACACCACGTTGATGTCACAAAACCTTCTCTAAAGCTATATCCTTATTCATCAAGTTCTACACACGCCTATCTAGGATAAAAATGGACCTTCTACATATGTAACATCTTCATTGAACTCCACCTCCATAGGTTATATCATTTTTTTCTTATTAGGGTGGCACTGCCCCAACATAGAAATGTGGAACACGTTATGTAACATGTGAAATTCTAGTGATAACTACAACCCATAAGCCACATTCCCAACTAGATCTTGGATAGTGTAAGGTCTCATAAATATAGGAGCCAACTTACTCTTCCTATCGAATCTCAATAGACCCTTCCAAGGGGAAATCTTAAGATATACTTGGTCTCCAAACTGGGGCTCCAATAGTCTCTGATGATTATGAAGATAAGATTTCCATCTATCATGTGATGCCTTCAACTATTATTAAATCACCTTGATCTTCTCTGTGGTCAGTTGTATTAGCTCTAGACCCAAAAACTAATATTCACTAGCCTCACACCAACAAAAAGGTGACCTACAACGCCTTCCATACAAAGCCTCATATGATGACGTGTGTATACTCTTTTGGTAACTCTTGTTGGGATAACAAAAATAATTTTTTATCTATCTATATTCCCATAACAACAAGATTGTGTTAACTACTATGAAATTGGAATGATGGTTTTAATGAGTTATACATGGTCCTGGAGCAAGTCCAGTGACAAAACTCACTTCTTTGTAACTACTGACAAGTTTCTCTTGGATGGTGCCTGTGTATCTCCTGGTCTTCATCACGAACAACTATATGTGCAACCTCTATAGTGAGTCCAGTTGTCTGGCGACAGACTGTAGGTTCACTTTGCTCTCTAAGCAACAACCAAAGGACTCTTCCCTCTAGAATACCCACACAGACCAACTAGAACTCATGTCATTCACCAAGAATAGACAAGAAGGATTTGTCCCTCCCATTGGTGTACTAGTCACCAACCTTCTCTCCCACAATGACAACTTCTCATTTGTTCTCTCTTGTTGCCTATCCCTCCCTGTCGGACAAGACTTTCCTGAGTTCTCTTGGTTACCACAACTAGAGAGAACAAAAGTTGTTAGAGGAACTGATTCTCAGTTGTCTGTGTTGTGTCTTGGGAAGTGCCTAGTACCCTTCCATTTAAAAAAGGCATTTGGGGTAGGGTTCCAAATCTGTATGGGATTGTGCATGAGGGGAAAGGACTAAAAGAACTTGAACTTTTTCAACCTACGGTAGCTGAAACAACCGTTTGACACACCTAGATAGTCGTCTGGTGTGTGAGACAGTTGTCTTGCACTACCAGATGGTCATTTTGAAGTTTCTCAATCACACACAAATTTGGAAATTTCGATTCCAATTAATATACATATTAATTT
Organism: Alisma plantago-aquatica; assembly: GCA_963693085.1. Taxonomy (NCBI): domain Eukaryota; kingdom Viridiplantae; phylum Streptophyta; class Magnoliopsida; order Alismatales; family Alismataceae; genus Alisma; species Alisma plantago-aquatica. The sequence continues at coordinate 427,890,170 of OY856410.1, read as the reverse complement.
TACTTAAATCTCAAGTACATGCAATTGAAACTATTTGGTAAACATTCCAAACCTTCATTCAATCCAACTAGGCCATCTCACCTAGGAGAGACACCCATATTACTCAAACATATGACCGTCTAGTGAGTGGAGATGAGCTGGTCGGTTCAAGGGAAGAACTAAGCCAATTTGAACTTCGATCAGCCTGACCCCCAAACGACTGTCTCAACACTTGAGATGCCCGTTGGGATGCCCAAATGGCCATATCACTCAGTGATATGTTCGTTTGGCAGACAGTCATTTGGATGACCTAGTCAGCCAATCGAGCGATCAGTTGTGTGAATTTAATACCTAAACAATTTAGTAATCAATCCAATTATCATTAAAGATCTAACTCATCTTCTAGATGAGTTCCTATGTGTGTGACCCTATAGATGCCATATCACATTTGCATTGAGTGTTCATAACTAGCTTATGACATCACAAGTAGAGAGTGGTGCCTTGTCACACATCACTACTACCCAAGTGAAATGGAAAGTTGGGGAACAACTTCAACCTACAATCTATGTAAGGTGTTGTACTGATTGTATAATTCCTTTATCTTTGATATCCAGGATGAACACGAGGCATAGTTGGTCATCCACTCAATGTTCAATCCATGTTTCTTGAACTAAACTGAGACTGTCTGAGTTAATGTGACCTCAATATCATATATTGATTGACATGTGAATGCACATGTGTTTCTCAGTCTCTCTTATCAAGTGTGCAAGATATCATACTCCAGTAGGAGGGACAAATCCCATATATATCACTCACAGTCCATACCCATGTGTCAAAGTCACCCAATAATCACTAGTATAACAACCCACATTTCAGGGCTACATTAGATGATGTCAATGTGTAACCAATGACTTGTAACAAGTGCAGCGATTCTAGGTTTAAGAATCACAATCACCACCTTCACTATGAGAGATGACTGTGACCACAAAACTATGTGTCACTCTCAAGGTGGGTCTATCCCATACACTATTCCCTAACATGTATCATTGTGCTTAGTTTGATATTGCCTCTACTACAGAAATGGCCTTTGGCATCGATTATTTAAGGCCTAAGGCGTCGATTTCCAAGCGACACCCAAGTGGGCGCTGCTAAAAGTCGACACCTTTAGCGTCGGTCCCCCAACCGATGCCATAAACCTTCCCGCCACCAAAAACGCGCCAATAGGGGGACTATAGGTGTCGGTTCTTAAAGAAAATTGACATTATAACATGATTAAAGACGTCAGTTATTAATCAACAACCAAAACCATAACCCTTCCCGCCACCAAAAACATGCTAGCAAGGGGACTATAGGCATCAGTTCTTAAAGAAAACTGACACTATAACCTAATTAAAGATGTTAGTTATTAATTAACAACCAACGTCATACCATTTCCCACCACCAAAAAAAGGCGCTAGCAAGGACACCATCAGCGTCAGTTTTATATATATAACCGATGCCATATCCCCTGCCACCACGGTCGTGCTACCTAGCATGACCATGGTATTTGGCCATAATAGGTGTTAGTTTTTACAGATAACTGACGCCAGAAGGGATAAAGATGTCAGTTTTACACTAACAACTGACACCTATGTGTTTTATTGTAAGTTTTACACAAATAACCGACACCTATGTTCTGATTTTTTTTTCTTATCAGTTTGTAGGCATGCTGTATGGCTGGTCAGTAGGATGCAAAACCTATAGTCCAGTACTGAACTACATGTTTACAACATCCATTGATATCAGCCAACAACAAGCCAAAAACCTCCAAAATTAACAAGATAGACAATATTATATATTTATTGTAACATCCCTGACCTGGGTTATGCATTAACCCTAGATGATTTGCTTAATAAAGTTAATTATATGCTTGATCTTATCCCTTGAAAATTAATTAAGGCTCAATAGGAACTTATGTTTCAATTTTAGTCCTTTTCGAATAATGTTGAAACAATGTTTTGCCTGTTTTGGACTAAAGTGCAAATTACCCAAGTTGAGGGGTTAAATTGCAAATGTTACATGATAAAATTTTCCTCAGATGTTCAAGCATCATAAGAATGAGAATGATGCATAGGTATGGCTTGTGATAGCCTGAGTACCAAGGCAGATCTTGTTGAGCAATGTTTTGCATTAAAACCTAGTTTTGGTGTAATGTGCAATTTACCCAAAACCTAGGGTTCAATATGAAAAATACCACCTCTAGAGAGCCCCTCATGTTTCTTGGCATAATGTAGAGAAAATAAAATGAGAGTGGCATCTCATTTGAATCACTTTGGAGGAGAGAGAATCTTGATATTAAAATAATCAAGATTTAAGCATAATTGAAACACTCATTCAATTTAATGCAAAAATAAATATATCAATTGAAGTGCCCTTCAACCAAAAATGGGATGGTTGAATTTACATAAGTATGTACGTCCTTGTTCCTTTCTATGGCACCGAAAATATCCTAAGTGAGTGGAGAGCCCACTCGCATTAGTTAACTAAAAAGTAATATCCACTCAATTTGGGATATTATTATTATATGAATTAAGGTACTTAATTGCTTTTCCTTTAATTCATGGATAATGAAGAGGAATTTGAAGGTGGAGTTTATAGATTCGTATGGAAGAAAGTGAGGGGGTTAAGTGGCACCAATTTTGGTATTTGATGGAATTAATTAACATTTTCTCTCTCATTGGGATTCAATTCAATAATCGATGGTCCCTTAGTTTCAAACCCTAATTCAATTGGGTTCAAATCTCTATTTGATGTTAAAATGATTTGAAACTATTTGACTAGGTTGACCAAATGAAAGTGTTGACCGAATGAAAGTATTGACTGAATGAAAGTGTTGACCAAATGAAAGTGTTGACCGAATGAAAGTGTTGACCGAATGTAGGTGTTGATCATTTGGGATCAAACGATCTCAAATAGTTTGAGGATCAATCGATCTCAACGTTGGATTGTCAATTCGGTTTCAAAATAATTGATGAGCATTCGATTTCAAGACCGAATGAATGAAATCAGTCTTAAGATCGAATGGTTGATTTGGTTTCAAGACCGAATGAATGAAATCAGTCTCAAGATCGAACTGTTGATTCGATTTCAAGACCAAATGAATGAAATCAGTCTCAAGATCGAATGTTTGATTCAGTTTCAAGATCGAATGGGCTGATTCAGTTTCAAGACCGAATGGGTTGATTTGAGTTACACTTGAACCAAGACCGTTTGAAGGACAAGGTACTTCAAGACCGTTTGAAGGTCTAATTGATTCAATTCAAGAAAGAACCAATTAACCCCCTGATTGTTAATGACATATATCAAAGTTGAAATCAGTGGTTGTACCTCTAATGTACTTAGGTGATTAGTACCTTTAGAGTGATTAACCTTTGATTCCTATGAAGGAAATGGCTTAATACACTATGTCAACTCTTCATTCAAGTTGATTCAATCTAATCAAGATTAAAGTAATTAACCTCCTAGATAGGATGAGAGAGAGGAGCATATACATGAGTGATAATCATGTAGTGATTAAACCTCAACACTCTCAATAAGAATACAAGATGTAATTAGGGTATGATCCTTGTTAGAGATATCATGAAACCCTAATTGAGAAGGGTGATGTGTAACCCTAATTTAGGACATTGATAAGAGAAACCCTAGTTTAGGGTATTTTAAAGAAAAACCCTAATTTAAGGGAATGCTTCATGAAAACCCTAATTTCAGGTGAAGCTACATGAATCGCTAATTTTTGGGTAGATGTTATAAGAGAACCTTAATTCAAGGTAATGATGTAATATCTTGATCTAGAGTAATGTGATTTGAAACCTTAACCCTAATGTAGGGTGAATGTATGTGAAACCCTAATTTTGGGTTATAGTGCATGAAACCCTAATCTCGGGCAATGAGATGATAAACCATAGCCCTAATTCTTGGGTAATGGTTGAGTAATCCTTGATTGACATGAAATGGGAAACCCTTACCCTAAGGAAGGATTAGTGGAGGTACCCTTGTATATCATGATGCTGATATGTAATTGATATAATTATCATCATGTGTTCTAACCATGCAAGTATCATGAGATGATGAGCATAGCCAGGTATGAGCTATGATGTTCCATTTATTGAAATTGTTAATGGGCCTTGTGAGCCATAACATGCTTTGTTTCCTAGTGAAAGGTAACAAGAGATGAAATGGGCCTTGTGAGCCATGTGAGATGCTTGTGTAGCAAGTATCATGTTTACCTTGGTCAGACGACCTAAAGGTATTAGTTACCTGATAAGTGGTAACAAATGTTCTTTGATGAACTGAGGGTTTGAATACCCATTTTCTATAATCATGATGATGAGTTTGTGAAAGAATGAGAATGCTTCTGATGAGATGAGGGATTGAGATCCCAATGCTTTATTAAAGATTTGAATAGTACTTGATAAAATTATTACACATTCTTTGTAGAAATTGTTAAAATAATTGATGTTTGGAAACTTGTTTGATGCTAAAAGAATACAATAATACACTTAATTAATCAAGTGATAACATATAATGTAATTTCCCCGGCCACAGATCCATCAACGTCAGAATTTTGTTGAATGGTAAAATGAGTTTAACTTGGAGCGCATATTTTTGAATATGTGGGTGTAATTGGGAAATTATATCCTCATGCCCCATAGGAATGGCTACGGGCTATGTCCTATGCACGGGATTGGTTATGGACCATACCCCAGTTTGAGTATGGCTTCGGGCCATGACTCCATGATATGATACCAGGCATTGGCTATGGGCCATAACCCTAAAGAGAGTATATTATGCAGGCTATAACTCTATAACAAAGATGCCAATATACCCTGGTAAGCTAATTGTAGTTTGACACGTGATGTCTCTCCCATATAATCTCATACTGACTGAGAAGGATGAGGTATTGGAGTCTGGCTATTCCATTCACCTTGTGTGATACCGATGTTTTATGTAATCACGGTCGGTTGGAGCATGAATGGTACACTTCATCTCTTTAGGGCATTAAGTATGATTGTAAAATGTAATCAACCATGTAGCGTGTTTTCTTAAAGTTGAAATACGAGAATCACTTGTTGATGTTACCTTGCTTAGTATATCATAGATGGATAAATGTTATACTTGTTCTTCACATTCCTTATTGGATAAATGATATGCTGCTTTAACAAGTTATAGTTGAAATGCTTTGAATAAGAATATTGCTCTAATCTGTTTAGACAATAAATCAATTGCTATTGAATATAAATGATTCCTCTGCTAAGTTTTATTCTATTAAACTGCAATAATAATATTTTTGGCGGAGAGTTATATCTCTCGCTGGGACTAGGTCTCACTCTGTTGGTCACCAACACTTTTTAGGTAGACGCAAAAAAAGAGACAGGAACCCTATAGCAGGGGAAGAGCAGCAGCAGCAGTAATAGGGACAACAATGACACTCAGGTGGAGACACTAGTTGTCATGTCTTGTATCTAGAGTCCTATATGTCATCTCTGTACTCTCAGGTCCTCAGAGTCAGTAGTTACTTTAATGAATCAATCTGATATTTTGGCTTGATGCCTCAAGGTTCTTATGTTGCCTATGTACAGTTTTTATAGGGCAATTGATATATGTGATCCTTGAAAAGGAATAATACAAGATATGTACTTGTGAGCCAGAATGTAATTGAATTACTTTGGTTCTTTTTGAAAGAAGTTTTCCAGTGTATGGATATCTTTGTAAATGGTTTTAATTTTTAGTGATTTTTGTTAATCCGCTGCTAACGAATGCTTTCGCTTAAGTAAATATCGATTTGTATGCCACAAGTTTAATGGTATCAGAGCTCTAGGTTCACTGAGGCTATAGAGACATAGGATTAAGTCATTGGGTCTGTTCTAGTGTCTTCCAATTATCTGATAGTAACTTATGCTCATATAGGAGGAGAAGAAGAACTTGAAGATGTCTGGATCACACGAATAACACACTGGTGAGAGTAGTGTTGCTGCACCTGGAAGAGGTGTAAGGGACCAAACTAGGGAGGAACTTATACTTGAACAACCCCAGTTTGACCCATGATAGAGAATCCAGCTTTCAACACTCTGTTTGGGCAGTTCATGGTAGTTATGACGCACATGACGGATATGATGCCACCACCAGCACCTAGGGCACCAGCCCATAATGAGGGACAGGGAGCTGGCAAGACTTTTAAGAGGCTTCGCCGGGTAGGATCCATAGAGTATGCTGGTACAATTGTCCCAACAAATGCAGACTTATGGTTGACTGAGCTGGAGAAGGCTTTCAGAATCCTCAATATCCTAGAAGCTGAAAAGGTGAGACATGCAGTGTACCTTTTAAAAGGGAGTGCTGGCCATTGGTGGACAATAGAAGAAGGCAAAAGGCCAGGTGTCGAGGTCGGATGGGAAGAATTCTGATGAGAATTTGTCATTAGATACTTTCCCAAGACTTACCTAGATGAAAATATATCTCATTTTGAGAAGATAAGACAAGGATCGATGAACATTAGCGAGTATGCGGCTATGTTCATGGAGCTTTTGCGGTTCTGTCCGCATATGGCAGCTACTGATGAGGAAATAATTCGACATTTTGAGAAAGGGTTGAATGCTGAATTGACACTTCCTGTGTCTGCTTTGGAGAACAGGGAGAGGTTTGCCACATTTGTGGAGTTCTTTAGACGGATAGAAATTTCTGTGATCGAGAAGCGATAGACCAGTGGTAAGAAGGTGTACACTCAATTTCAAGGACAAAGGTCTGAGGGCTTTAAGAAGCCAAGGTTTTCTGCACCAACAACACCATTAAGATTCAATACCCTGATGCAATGGATGTCACGTGGGGTAGGGGCCGTAGTTTTGTTCCAAATAGAGCCCCTAGCACAGTATCAACATCGATGACTGGACCTCACAGACCCTATCTTGAGACCAGGATCTGTCATCAGTGCAGACAAGTGGGACATATGGCAAGGGATTGTCCAGTCGAGAATACAATGGTGACTCAACCCAGAGGTAGAGTCAACAAGGTTCTCAGAGGAGGCAGTTTTTGAGTGGCACTCGAGGATGTGGGCAAGCATCCCAAGCTGGTTCATCGACACCCAACAACTGAGCACTAGTTCAACAGCAAGCACCAACTAGATTCTATGTAATGAATTAACCCGAAGCAGTAGTTAACCCACAGGTTGTGATAGGTCAGATGGAACTATTTCATTCTGATATGTCTTCATTCTACTTTGTATCTGTTTAAATTGATCCGGGTGCTACACATTTCTTCATCACTACAGAAGTGGTTCTTGATTGCAATATGACAGTTGGTCATAGGGCAGAGAGTTTGATGTTACAAACTCCTTTGCTTGGATCTGTAGTGTTGCGGGAGGTGTGTTCTCCCTGCATTCTTTCCTTTTCTAAACATCGCATTCAGGTAGATCTTATACCACTTGAAATGCACAGGTTCGATATAATTCTTGGGATGGACACCTTAGAAAAGTATAAGGTTGTCTTGGATTGTAGTTCCAAGCAGGTTGTGTTCAGAGATAATAGTGACACATGGATCTTTCAAGGAGATAGAAAGATTCTTCCAACCTATCTTGTGTCAGCTATGGTAGCTGAAAAGCTAATGAGACAAGGATGCTTTGCATTCTAGGCACATGTGGTAGATACCACAATGGAGAGCTCTAATCCCTCATAAGTTCTGATAGTTAGGGAGTTTGAATATGTGTTCCCTGAGGAACTTCCAGGTGTACCTCCATCCTGAGAGATTGATTTTGAGATTAATCTATTCCCGATCACGCAACCAATAGCTCAAACACCGTATAGAATGGCACCTGTTGAGATGGCAGAGCTCAAGAAATAGCTACAGGAGTTGCTTGAGAAGGGTTTTATCCGACCAAGTACTTCACCATGGGGTGCTACAGTTCTCTTTGTTAAGAAGAAGGATGGATCGATGCAGTTGTGCATTGATTATAGACAATTAAATAAAGTAACCATAAAGAACAAGTATACTTTTCCTAGGATCGATGACTTGTTTGATCAGTTGTGTGGTGCAACTATCTTCTCAAAGATAGATCTGAGGTCAGGATATCATCAGTTGCTTATCAAGGAGAGTGACATACCTAAGTCTTTCTTTAGGATAATGTATGGTCACTATGAGCTTATAGTTATGTTGTTTGGACTAACTAATGCACCAGCTGCATTCATGGAACTCATGAATAGAATCTTTTGACCTTTTCTTGATCAATTCATAGTAGTCTTCATAGATGACATCTTGGTATACAGCAGAGATGCTCAACAACATGAGCAGCACCTCTGTCAGGCTTTAACCTTGCTAAGAGATAATAAGTTGTATGCTAAGTTTAGCAAATGTGAGTTTCGGTTACCAGAAGTTTCTTTTCTAGGACATGTAATATCTGCCTTAGGTATCTGTGTTGATCCTAAGAAGGTAGAATATGTCCTGCAATGGGAACAACAAAAGACACCGACGGAGATACGCAGTTTCCTAGGACTGTCAGGATATTTTAGGAGGTTCATTAAGAACTTCAGCTCTATAGCTTTACCCCTAACCAAGTTGACTACGAAGGAGGTTCCTTTTGTCTGGAATGACAATTGTCAACATTCTTTCCAGTCGTTGAAAGAAAGGTTAATGAGTGCACCTGTGCTGGTGTTACCTGAGCTAGGGAAGGGTTACGTAGTTTTCTATGATGCATCTAAGAATGGTCTAGGATGTGTGTTGATGCAGGATAATCAAGTGATTTCTCTTACCTCTCGGCAGCTTAAGAATCATGAAGAGAATTATCCCATACATGATCTAGACCTAGATGATGTGGTCCATGCTTTGAAGATCTAGAGGCATTATCTCTATGGAGAGACATTCCAGATTTTGACAGACCATAATAATCTAAAATATATCTTCTCACAACATGAGCTGAATATGAGGCAACGTCGCTGTATGGAGTTAATCAAGGACTACGATTTTACAATTGATTATCATCTAGGGAAGGCTAATGTAGTGGCTGATGCATTATGTAGGAAATCATCATCACCATCCCTAGATAAAACACAATTGAACTCCTTAGTGTGATTAAAGAGAGATATGCTTATCTCTATGAGGCAAAACAATGTACAACTTAAGGTATCGTTATTAGCCGGGATGTTAGCTAAGATGCACATAAAACCTACTCTGAGACAAAAGATTAAAGAAGCACAACAAGTTGATATTGTGGTTCAGAACATCATGTCAGAGTATGGTAGTGAGAAATGGGATGGCTTTCATGAGTCATAGAATCAGGTAGTTTGTTAGCATGGTAGGATGGTAGTATCTGATGCCAATGACTTAAGGAAGTTAGTCTTGGAGGAAGATCATTCTTTGATGTATGCAATTCATCCAGGAAGCACCAAAATGTATCATAACCTGAAGGATATGTATTGGTGGCCTGGATTGAAGTAGGATGTAGCTGAGTTTGTTATGCGGTGTCCGGTGTGTCAGCAAGTTAAAGCTGAACATCAAAAGCCCATAGGAACAATGCAACCTTTGCCTATACCACAGTGGAAATGGGATCACGTGACAATGGACTTTGTGGTTGGTTTTCCTAGAACAACCAAAGATCATGATTCCATATGGGTGATAGTTGATAGGTTGACTAAGATATCACATTTCCTTCCTATCAAAACAACCTACACTGCTGATAAGCTTGCACATATATATATAGATGAGATAGTGCGATTTCACAGGGTTCCAACTACTGTTGTTTCTGATAGAGGTCCCCAATTCAGGAGTCATTTTTGGGAATGACTACATGAAGCTTTGGGTACGCAATTAAGGTTTAGTACTGTCTTTCACCCACAAATAGATGGACAATCTGAAAGGACCATACAAGCTTTGGAGGATTTGCTTAGGGCATGTGTCCTTCAGTTTGTAGGAAGTTGGGATCTACACCTGAGCTTGATAGAATTTTCTTACAATAATAGCTATCAACACAGTATTGACATGGCACCATATGAAGCATTATATGGTATATGTTGTAGATCTCCGTTATATTGGTATGAAATAGGAGAATGTCAACTTTTAGGTCTCGAGCTTGTGCAACAGACAACTGAGAAGATTAAAGTAATCCAACAACAGTAAAAGGCTACACATGATAGACAGAAGTCATATGCTAGCAAACAGTGAAGACTGTTAGAATTCCAAGTTGGAGACAGAGTATATCTCAAGGTCTCACCTTGGAAAGGTGTTCTTAAATTTGGAAAGAAGGGGAAGTTAGCTCCTAGATTTATGGGGCCTTATTCAATCATTGAATAGATTGGAAAGGTAGCCTATAAGGTAGAGTTGCCACCTAAGTTGTATAAGTTGCAAGTAGTGTTCCATATCTCCATGCTGAGAAAATGTCATCCTGACACAAAGTTAGTTCTGCAACCTGTGGAGGTAGAATTAAATGATGATATATCATATGTTGAAGGACCTGTGATGATCCTTGATAAAAGAATTAAAAAGTTGAAAAAGAATGACACATGTCTTGTGAAAGTTCTCTGGCATCATCGTGGCATTGAAGAAGCTACGTGGGAGCTTATGCAAAGCAGACTGACATGCAGTTCACTATGGGAGAATATGTGATATGAAAATCCAACCCCTCTGAGCTATAGCTGAGAAAGATGAGCCTCGATACATGAGTCCATTTGAGATGGATTGGTGGAAATGCCTATGTTTAGCCTTACCCCTCAGGATAACGTGATGAATGATGTGTTCCACGAGTCCGATCTAGAGCACTGTGAGGTACCCAAGCCATGTGCTGATCCATGAACCTATTAAGCTTCAAGAGAGGCAAAAATGGCCTGAGTCACCTATAAGGGTACATGGTACCAAGGTGAGAAAGAACCCATATGTAAGAATATAAGATGATGCAGGTTCTTGGGAAGCACCGTGGAGAGGGTGAAGATACAATGGGAGCCATGATGAACATGAGAAAATCTTATCCTGTTTATTTGTATGCTGGAATTTTGGGGACAAAATTCATATAAGTGGGGAAGGATGTTACAACCTCAATTTTACATGTGTTTTCATAATTGAAATGTAATAACTTTATGAATATGTACATGAATTAAGAAGGTTGTATGCTTTAAAGAATGGATTTCTTTGCAAATCTCCCCTTTGATATGAATTTCATAATTTCTAATGTTCTATTAAACCAATAATGGATATAAAAGAGGAGAAAAGAATAAAAGTCCAAATATTAGAAAAAGATACAAGATAATGGATATTAAGCAATGTATTTATGAGAAATATATAGAAATCTATAGAAAGTGGCATTGATGGCCATAATTGATTAAATTTCATTTACATGTGATTTTCTAATGGAAAGAGTGGTCAAAATAAAGGAAATAGGAAAAGAGCAAAAAGGAAATAAAAGATGAAGAGAAATCCTTGATAAAAGGAAAATAAATCTTTTAATAGAAAGAATAAATGAGATAATGGGAAATAAAGAATGTAGATGCATCTAGAAAGATAAGAAGTATTCTTAAAAGGAATTTTTAATTTCTAGGATTTTTTGGGGATCAAGGATTCCCAATAGAGAAAGTAAGAATAAAAGGAAGAGAAAATACAAATAATAACATGAATATATGTGGTGGTTTAGTGTTGCCAAATAAGGAACTATAACCTTGTGGCCAATGGATTAAAAACCAACCACAAAGAGAATAATAGAGGTAATTTTTGGATTTCCCTTTATGAAAAGAGATTCCTTAATAACCAAGGAGTACTAATAAACAAGGAATTAATTAAAAAAAAGAAGTTACACCTAAGAAAGGAAAGTAGGCTTTCTATAGATAAAGGGGCCTTGTTTTCCTCATGGGAAAACATGCTAGGGCGTTGCTATCCTCCCCTATATAAGGGTTGGACCCTTAGCTTCGAATCTAAGAGGATCTCAGGCATCCCACCCTGTTCTTCACCTTGTTTTTACTCAAAATCCTAACATAGGGGAGTACTACAACCCCTGGAGCGATGAGGAGCCATGAATGGGTTACAATGGAGGCATGGTACTCCCAAGATACCATGGGGAATCTCAGCCATCTTCACCATGCCCTAGCCCATGCGTAGCAGCAACAACATGGCTGCAAGGCCAGCCGCATGTTGCAGACTCGGCCAACGTGAGCCAATGACTTTTGCCATGAGATGAAGATGTCCCTAGATGCGTGGAGGCATGACAGAGGAGGGCAAGAAATTCCTGGTGGTCGTCGAGGTCGGGGAAGGGGAGGTGAAGTCGTGCCAACCCCTACGGTGGGGGCAGCTGTGTGCCGTCGGGTGGTAGAAGACGACCTTGTGGCATTGGACAAATTTTGCCCTCCAGGTGTTGAAGAGCCAGATCATTACATGGGGGAAAAAGGTCATTGTGTTATGTTTCCAAATCGGGCGGGACATGATGCATGGGATGGTTGACGTGTCAGCCTCTCATTGGTCTGTGTAAGTGAATCTTGCAAAATTTGTATTTAATTAATGGTAGCTCGGATTGATACATGTAATATATGAAATTTTCTCAAACAAATATGTGGAATCCATTAAAAATAGTTTTAGAGCCTAATTCCTCTTGAAATTATAAAAGTAGTTAAAGTTGCGAACTTTAATTTATTAATGTTTAAGAAACCCTAATATTGATGTTAATAAGGTTGAGAAAGGTATTATGGGTGTTTTTAATTAATATTAACATGTTGATTATAAAAAGGACACATTAGATACAAAAGGATGATCTTTATGCATAGTTTAATTAATGTATGGTTCCATGTACATGAATATGCTTTAATGGGATTTGAAACCCTAATTTTGGTAATTATGACTCTTAATGGCATTAATTGTTCAAATTCATGAATAAAGCTGAGATATGATGATTCTAAGCTATTATGAGTATAAAAGTTTCTAATTGTGGATAAATACCCTTAATTTGGTAATTAGGGTTTCCTAGTGTATACAAGTGGAATAAGTGATAAAAAGGGTTCATATGTGAATTGTACTATAATTATTATTGAAATATGAGTTGTTAATTCAAAAGAACTCGAACATGATAATTGGGCTTAATGATCTTGACATGAATTAAAAGGATAAATATGGTAGTTTTAGTTTAAAAGAGATACATTAGACTTAATTGACATTCACTTGTGCCAATGATATTGAAATAAGGTTTGTGGACCAAAAGAGCATTAAAAGTGATAAATGCATTATGGAGGCTGAAACCCTAATAAAACCCTAAAGTTGGCCTAGAAATCCTAAGGTGTAATCTAAGTCAATCTTGAGAATGTATTGGATGAAACAATTACACATGGATGTTATGCATTAATTTTAGGATATTATTGATTCCTTGATTGAATATTCTTGATTATTCTTGCTTGGACATCAAGTTACTCTGGACCAGGTATGTGGTTACTCTTATGGTTAAATCACTTTAGTTTCACGGGGATTCCCGAAGTTTTGTCGGTTGCTTGGAAATAACTGCTTGGATGACTTTTATTTCATGCAACTATAAAGTGACTATGATTATCACCATAAATATGTTTACATGACTAGCTCAGATCCTAGTCCTCCTCTGTGGCTTTGCTAATGATGAAAAGGGTAACCTAGTACATGGTCTACTTATAAGGTAGGACCATCAGGTTATCATGAGTTAGTGATTGGGCTACCTATTGGTAGTGCCATGCGACTCTTTAGCATATCATGAGTTAGTGATTAGGTTACCTATGGGTAGTGCCATGCGACTCTTTAGCATGTCATGAGTTAGGGATTGGGCTACCTATGGGTGTTGCCATGTGACTCAACCCTAGGTATTGATCGACCTATTAGGTAGGATCATGCAGGGTTAATCGAGATCTACCATATGAGAGGTAGTATACATGTCCACTTTAGGGACAACGTAGAGGCTAGGGTATGTATGGATTTGGTACTTATGTTTAAAATGTAAAATTTGCTTGCTAAACCATAATTACTTGCAATATGTTGTTACAGTTAATTGCACGATTATTGTTTCCCCCACATACCGGCATAATCATTTATGCTAACTGACATTTTTTTGTCGGCGTTTTAGGTACAACATTAAAAAGGAAAAATAGTAAAGTGGCACATTGTGGAAATAATAATTATAGTGCAATGAGTATTAGTTAGAATAGTTTTGAGTTGTAGATAGAAGTTTAGAAATCCGAAATTTCAAAAAGGTAAGCAAAGTTTTATTTTATTCCAAATTTTCAGTATAGTTTTGGTAAAATTTAGTAATTATTATTGATTACCATTGATCCTGAAAATTGGGATAACTGTGAGCTTGTTTTGATTTCTTCTTAGGTGCACTACTTTCTCCATCCCTGTCTGGCTCAAGCATTCTTTAATCCTCATAGTAAGAGTACAATATTTTTCTAGAGGGTCTTGTAGGTGTGATACCCATTGTACAACATTCCATGAATCTAATATGATTATACCTTCTGCAAAGTTGTTGACGGTTGCAAGTTCCACCCCATGTAAGATGGAATTCAGCTCACCTTCCATGGCATCCAAATGAGTGCAGAGTTTGGTAGAGCCCGACCTCCATTGACCGAAAGCATTTCTGGATATGGCATAGATAGACATCAATTGTGTGTTGCTTGAGATAGCAACATCAACATGAATGATAGTTGTAGAGGTCCGAGTAGGTAGAGGTGTGGCAGTATTGTTCTCATATGGACTATAGTTGGAGGAGGTGCAAGGTTGGGACATAGAGCGGTTATATATGAAGCTTCTGCTATGCAGTTAACTGCAACCACTGTTGGTAGGATAGACCTTTGTTCGAAGATGAACAAGTTGCGATTCTCCCATATTCTCCAACAAGATACTGAGAGTTTTGTGTTCCAATCCTGGATCTACTGGAGGCCTTTAAGATTGTACTCCAACCATGAATGTACACTGGGGCTCGAGAAGAAGAGGTTTGCTTCAGGAGGAATAAGATTGATCCATGTCTGTCTTCGAACATTACAATCGCGTATGGCATGGAGGCAATCCTCATCAACAGTGTTGCATCTGGGGAAAGTAGGTACATCAGTTAACATCTTATACATTCTCAAAACATGTGTGAGAAGACGACTATGGATAAGAATTCATAGATGTGTTTTGATATAGTGCGGTATATGAATGGCCCAAATGGCCTTAAATAGGGACTGGTCCTCTTCTTCCTAGTGGCTAATGGTGACATAGGATGAGATGGATGTGAACATCCCATAAGGATCTAACTTCCATACATAAGTATCCTCACCATAGGAATCCTTAGGTGTAGGCATGTGAATGATGGATTGGATAGTGTCTGTGTTGAACCAGTAGGTTAGAAAATCGGCATCCCATGTATCATCTTCCTTTGCCAGGCTTGTGACCTTGAGGTCAAGCAAGTCTTCTGGAATAATTAGACCTACTTTGATGGAGGGTATATGATCACTCCCCACCCATTCATCTATCTAAACTAGGGTGTCATGTCCAGAGATAGAAATTATTCTAGAATTGCTGAGGAGAATGGGAGTGAGGCTTCTAATGCTTCACCAAAGGTGGGAGCCGTTGGTTCTTGGATGTCCTCTGCTTAGGTATTTACCTACCATGAGTTCCACCCAACGGGTGCACTTCCATAGTAGAAAGGTCCACGTCATCTTCATAAGAAGGGATGTGCTGAAGTCCTTGGTTCGTTTGATTTCAAGGCCTCCAAGATGTTTTGGCTTCATTACACTCTTCCAAGAAACTAGATTAAGGTGTCTGTTGCTGCTTCCATTCCAAATAAAGTTCCTTATTGATTGATCTATTTTGTCGCAGATAGCCAAAGGAAGCTGGAATGATTGCATGATGTAGCAGGCTTGCGATTGTAGCACTGAACTCACAAGGGTGATTCTTCCTATGAAAGAGAGGATATTGTTCTGCCATTGACGTATCTATTTATGGATTTTCTCAGTGAGGGTAAGGAAGAGTTCCTTACTTTTCCTTCTGTGCACAATTGTAACCCCAAGATGGCGGCCCAAATTGCTTGTTTCCTAGATTCCTAGTTTCCTACAGACTTGGTTTCTAATACCCCTAGGAGTGTTGAAGGAGAAAAAGGCTGTGGATTTATCGTGAGAAAGGAAGAGATCTAAATCGACGCTAAACCTCTTAAGGTGGGACTTCATAACCTTATCTTGGTGAAGAGAGGCTTCCTCAAAGAGGAAGATATCATCCAAAAGCTTGTGTGGGTTATGGGAATCTTGGCTTTAGAAATGAAAATGGGTTTCCATTTCCCACAAGAGACCTCAGATGCAATGAGCTGACTGAACCTTTATAGACAAAGGATGAAGATATAAGGTGATAGAGGATCACCTTGTTTCACCCCGTAGTATGGCTTGAATGAACAGATGGTATCACCATTCCAGAGGATGGAAGATTCCCCCGAGGTGATGATCTCCATAATGATGTTGATAATGACTCTTGGTAGAGAAGTTCTGATAAGTGTATCATGAATAAAGTGCCAACTCAATTTATCAAAGGCCTTCACGAGGTTGTGCTTCAAAGCTAATGTCTTCTTCTTACTTGTTTTTGACTCCATGGAATGAACAAATTCTTGGACCAGAGGTGTGTTATCACTTATCCTTTGTTTGGGGATAAAGGCTAATTGATATGGCAACACCCAATCTTTAAGAAAGGGTCTGATCCTAGTAGCTAGCACCCTGGATAAGAGCTTAGTGCAAACGTTATTCAGTGATATAGGGTGGAATTGAGAGCAAACCGCAGGTGCAGTAATCTTCAGAATGAGGATGATGAGGGAATCTGTCGAGTTGGGGGGCAAGGGGATGCCCTCAAAAGGTTTTTGGATGAAGTTGTATAGTTGATGTTTCAGAGGCTTCTACTTCCTTTGATAGAAGGAAGTATCAACCTCGTCTGGACCTGGGTCTTTGATGGGAGACATGGAATCCAGGGCAGTATGGATTTCTTCTTCGTGTGGAGTGCTAGCCAACTTGATTTTCTGGTCCATAGAGAAATGGGTATAGGAGCCCAGGAAGGGTGGACACACCTGTATCCTTAGATTTTCGTTTACTTCCATATATACGTTAGAAAAGAAGGAAAGCATTAGGTTCTTGATCACCAATTCTTCAGTCCCCCATTCTCCATTGGAGTCCTTGAGACAAGTAATATTATTCCTCCATCTTCTGGCTTTGGGGAGGGAGTGGAAGAAGTAGGTATTGTTATCCCCAAGCTTAATCCACTCACATCTAAACCTTTGTTGGCTTTCAGCTTCCTCTCTTCTAAGAATTTCATCCAACTTTGATTGCAGATCGATAGTTTCTTGTGGAGTAGAATGATTGAATCTGATGGCGAGGTTCAACTGGTTCCATTTTATCTTGTTTGATATTCTGTCCTTCTCCCTCCTATTAGCTTTTCTAGTAGCAGTGTTCCATCTTTTAGATTTAGCAAGGAAGTAGGAATTAGCAGATATAAGGTCTTGGTCATGATGCCATGAACCTGTGAAGAATTCCTTGTAATAAGGGGTTGAGTACCATTTTGAGGAGGTGCGTGTTGAGTGGTGCTTGTTGGTTGGGCGATCATCGATGCAAGAAACCAAGTGTAAAGACCAAGTCTCTACTATTAAACATGATAAACAAAAACACCAATGTGTAGCAGCGGAATAAATAAAACATGACTTAATTCAAAATGTATAAAGAGTACATTACAAAATTTTTCCCAAATGGGGTACATCTTTATATAAGAACAAGGATCTAGGTATAGGAAGACCTAGACTAAGACAACGTTATCTCCAAACAACTTAATATATATAAAGGCAACTATGTCCTTGCAAGCTATATGTTCCTTTTCTTCTTATCCTGTCCTTAGCCTTAGGTTCACCAAGCTTCCATGCGCACTCTGATCCTAGACTGGATGGTTGGGGTCATCCAGTAAGAGAAGGATAAAAGTATGTGTTAATCAAAAGGAATAGAACAAGTAATAGTCAACAACATTGCATAATAAAAGATTCTCTATGCTACAAGATTTTAAGAGATTGAGACAAATATTCAAATAAGAAATAGAGAACTGCCATAATCAATCACCACAATAATAATCACATAGTATGAATATATTAAGACACAAACTCATCTCAATGTAGGGTGAGGCACCTACATGACCTCACCAGTGGTAGGGGGACTAAAACCCCAGTGCCTATATAAAGTGGCAGGGGGACTAAAACCCCAGTGCCTAATATAAAATGGCAGGGGGGACTAAAACCCCAGTGCCCGGTAGGAGGACTAAAACCTCAGTGCCCTATGGGTGGTTTGTACTCATGTACACTACATTGTCATTTGTCCTAAAATACATAATGCTTAATAGTCACTTGGCAGTATTGAGAAGTATAACAAGATTGCAACATTGCAAAATGGGAATAAAACCCAAGAAACAATCTCAATAAATGGGACATCATAGGCAACAACATTATCCAAGTATTTCAAAAAGATGAGCCAACATAGACAATAGCAAGATTTAAGCATTTCCAAGTAAATGCGACAACATATGTAGTAGCAAGATTCACATGATTCAAAGGAATGAGCCACAATGGCATTTGAAGCATAAAATAGGTAAAGAGTCAATAAATGCAATTAGAAGAATAACAAGGCTAGCACGATAATGATTGTGGGGTTGGAAAAGACCCAACTGAGAGTTTAGGATTTTATGCACAATAATCATTCACATTCATCCATAGAGATCACATATATGAATATGGTCCACATACATGTTCTTCGTGACTAAAGCTCAATTCAATGGATATATTTGGTCTCCAAGCTTTAGCATTCATCATAGGAACACATTATATACATTAGATGAAATAAAGTGAACAAGTGGGTACATTCCTATTATCCATTTTCATAGTGTATTTTATTCCGATTCTAGTTGCCTAAAGGCATATTAGGGATTTTAGTCTTAATAGTGTTAACATGCTACCCTTAGGTATCCGATTTAGCTCTAATGTAAATATTTAGCCACTTAAGTCTAAATATGTCTTGCATTTTCTATTAAGTCCTCTGATTACCATCAGATATGTTCTCTACTATATTACTACTAATCAAGTTGCTAGCATTAGATTATAGGCAACAAACATACTAATATACAAAAGATTCGTACATACCAATACGGTGGAGTTGCTCGTATGAGGTATTGAGAACACAAGATAAAATATACATATATATGTGTATATGTTGAACATTACGTGATGTGTAAGGCTAGCATTGCCTATTCATGTATCAACATATTTGTATTTAATAGATATTTACTACTGGATATGCTGAAAACAGAACACAGTACGGTTGGTATATACTACCATGTTTACAAAATAGTTCAATTTAAGAAATGATAATACATAGAGGTATAAATATGCATACATGTATGATTTCTTAGAAAATGGTGTACGCATCTGGGTTGATCTATAATTCCTTATATAGTACCTCTTCAGTTAAAATTTATGTATCAGCATATTGACGTAGCATGTGATACAATTACTTTGGTGGATGGACTAGTCAATCACTTTAGTAAAACGTCATATCATTGTCTAATATATTATTATATGAGTTACCTTCAGCATTCATGAGTTACTGTAACTGTTGGACGTTAGCTAACATTTTTGAAAGCAAGGATGTTAATACTGACCTTCACTGATGAGGTATCGACTGATCTCTGCACATGTTTTGAATAAACCCAAGCACAACATTTAGAACTCAGGTTTCCTTACTTGAGTAGGGGGAATTAGAAGGAATTACAAGTCAGCACCAGGCCGAATGAGAAATACTGGAGCTGCAAGTCTCGGTGTCGTTGCCATTATTGAGGCTGGCGAGTTGCAGATCTACAGTTTGGTCAACGTTGGTCTTGGTGTTGAAGGTCCTTCCTCGGCTTGTGATCATGGCCGGTGTACGTGTTGTGCCAGCTTGATGATGGCCTTCGCCCTGCTAAGGGTGTTGAATCAGAGAGACGGAGTTCATGGTTAGTCTCTACAACTACGACGGGTGATGGTTTGTCTTCAGCCAGACATCATTGCGCCGGAAGAGGGAAAAGCACTAAGGTTAGGGGCTGAAATAGCGGTGCAAGATGCCTAGAAGCACTCGGCACTGTCGGCGGCCCACATGGCAGAGCATAGAGGCATCTCCTAGGGCGACTGCAGGTGGGCGCAAGGAGGTGACCTGCGGCGGCCCCTGTAGGTGTCAGCAAGAGAGAAGAGAAATGAGAAGAAGAAAGGAAGGAGGCGGATGGGTTTAGCATGAGGAGAGGATGGGAAGGAAACAGGGAGGAGAGGGAAGCAGAAGAGGAAGGAGCGGAAGAGAGAGTGATGACAATTTACTGCCATCGCTGCCGCTGGGAAACGCAAGGATCGCGGCTAGGGGAGACTGGCGGATAGGGCTGGGGATTAATGTCATCAATGGCATACAAATGTAATTAAGGTGAATTAAAGAGAAATATTCCCACAAATAATTGAGTGGGTAATTGATATCGGATTGACCTCAAATGTTGTGTTATGGTAGAATAAGCAAACAATTACACCAGAAAAATATTAATGCTGCATTTTAAATCATTTAAGACCACCAATTATACTAGTGGCATATTTGTCATTTTAGAGTTTTAGATAGGTGAAATAATCTATTTATCCTTTCATATTTTTGTTAAAATAAAATATGCATTCTATTATCCATGTAACATATTTTCACTAAATTTTATAGAGTTAATGAATTTTATATCATGATTTATGAAAAGGAAATACATGAGTCATTTCTTGTATTTTTAATTATTTACCACTTATTTGGCCACAAAATTATTATGAGGGTATATCAGACTTTTATATTTTCAAAATGAAATATGAAATTGAGATTTTATGCAAAATAAGGTATTTAATTATGCTAGGGATAAAATGGTCATTTTGTGTTATTAGACTCTAATTAACACATTAGTTGAGATGTTTTTGCAAATTCCATTCATTGATATGAATGTGGGTAAATGCAGGAAAGACCCTAGAATTTAGTATGTTACAACACTCCACCCCTTAAAAAGGATTTCATCCCCGAAATCATCACAAGAGGGAAGAGAGAGGGTGAGTGTGTAACTTACCAACATTAGGTAACTAGGTGTTACTTCAAATCCATGGTACTTCACAAGCTCTATGCATAAGCCAATTCCCACTAAGGTTTCCATCATACATATTACCTTTTATCAAGCATAACATAATTAACACTTTGTCTTATAAGCATAATCTCTATCATGAGAAAGCATCATCTTATTATAGCATTACTTGTGCCATATTATTCTCACATTGTTTTAACAAGGATATTATCTCCACATTATGCACATATGTATTACCCTTATTTATCCTATTAAGGGTTTTAAGTGCAATTAGGATTTACTAAGCAAATCTCAACATTTATAGATGCATTAGATCACAAACCTTAATACTATTCTCCTTTAACTTCATCATGTAGGATTACCACAGATTATCTTGGCGAGAACCATATAATATTCTCCAGCAAATTATTAAACTTATTACAAGTCCAAATGTATCACATTAATGGCTTATATTTAAGTTACATATTGTCACAACATCTTTCATACTCATATCCATGGCATCATTAATCATTTTCTCTTATTACACTAATTAATATGAATTAACATCACATTATGTGAATCAAGTTACTCATTTTCATATTAGTAATTTGATTCATAAACCAATTTATGATAAGATGATTAATGAGACGTATTTAGTCAACAAAGTGATATGCCTAACATATGTTGGGGACTTGATCACAATTATGGTTAGGTGATTATAATCCATTTACATGTACCAAGGCATATTATGTGATGATGACACCTAATGTCACTAGTGTATCATGAAAAAATTAAGGCTGTGTATACCTTATTAAGGCTAGATGATTACATTTTAGGGTTTAGGTCAACATGACCATTACATATTAAACCTTCATCTATAATTAGGGTGATTTAATCAAAATTATGTATATTCAAAAATATTAATGAATAACTAATTATAATTTTTTCATCACATAAAAGAACCTAACTAAGTCTTGAAGCCGTCCCGTCGTCTCTAGGGCTTCGGGCGATTGCTTTCCGCATCTGTGGAGGTGTCGCCGGCGGCCGTGGAGGCCGCGGAGCTGGGCGTGGATCATTCCACAATTCTCAATGTGCGAACCAAGGCTGGCTTAACACTGATGTCTCAGAGCCATCGGCGTTGCTGGGCAGTGAGGGCAACCAAGAAGACGGGAGCGCCATGGATGAAGGAGAGCAGACGACGGGGCACAACTCAGGCGAAGTTTCCTTCCGCGACGCCGTCACTGGTGGTGTCACGCCGCCGATGATCAAACCTGCTTCGCCCGATGCCCTGAAAGCGTCGGATATACAAGTTGATAAGAGCGGAGTCCTTCCTAACATCCGTATCAACCCTAGCGCGCTGACGCCGTTGCTGGAACCATGGAGGTTTGCGGTAGTGGTGAAGGTTGTTGGAATTACCGTTGGATTCACAACGCTAGTCAACCGCATTATGGCCTTGTTGCAACTCACTGAACAATTCTGAGTAATTGACTTGGAGATGGGGTACTTCATCTTCCAACTCAGTAGCAAGGCGGCGTACGAGCGAGCCTTGACCGAAGGGCCATGGACGATCTTTGGGAACTATCTTGCTGTTCAGACTTGGTCAGCAGATTTCCGCCCGGTCGACCACATCCCCAAGAAACTGGTAGTATGGCTTCGCATCGCAGAAATCCCAATATATCTTTATCATTATCAGCTCCTAGCAAGCGTCGACGATGTCGTTGGGAAAACAATTAAAGTCGACACCACCACGCTGTCAGGCCACCATAGTAAGTTTGCACGACTTGCAGTTGAAGTCAAAACGCTCAAGCCATTGCTACCGGCAGTCTACCTTAATGGGGAGTACTTCCATTTGGAATATGAGAATCTACCCACTATTTGCATGAGGTGCGGTAGAGTGGGTCACGAGGAAGCGGCTTGCAACTTTAGTAAGCCCTTCTCCCCTACGGAAGCACCCTCATCATCGGATCCCCCTCTCCTTAAAGAGGTGCAGTACATGCCTCAGATTCATGCCAAGAAGCCATAGAAGTGTGCAACCTCTCAAAAGAAGGGAGGAGCAACACCGTCTACTAGTAAAACTCTGGAGGAGCCGCCCACTGCTGAAGGTGAGGACGTGGCCAAAGAACAGCAACCCCAGTCCACAAATGAAGTCCATGAAGCAACCAGAGAGGAGTGGCAAATTGTCCAATCTAGGAAGCACAAGAAGAAGGCTAAGTTGAAGCTACACGTACAATCCGGAGCAGGACAAGATCTCCCGCCTAAGGGCCCGCCTGCTGGGAGTAATGTAACCAATCTGAGCAACACAAGCGTCATCGTTCTTAACGATGACACCTGTGAGGGTCAGACGTAGGAGACGGGAGACACCACATCGTTCCAATTCACAACCATCGATAATGCAAAGAATGTTTCCCAATGTTCGTTCCACTAGGGGGACAAAGGTGGAAGCAGCAGAGTTTTACTTAGAAACAAGAAAGTCGTCTATCAGACGATTAGCCCTGGTAGAGAAAGGAAGAAAGGAAGGCTTGCCCAATTAGTTGGCAACCTTGAGCAAGGCTCGGCGGCTAAGCACGCCATTGACTTCACTAATGACACGGAACCTCCCGATGATACTATGGTCGACGATGAGCAATCTGTCGAATGACCTTACCACTTTTAACATGGAGGAACTCATCAGAAATCAAGAAACTCATGAGGTAGCCCTTGAAGAAGAAGAAAGATTAGATGTTGAACACAAGAACTAGAAAAGGAAGGACATTGGTTTTAGGGCATCAACTAAAGAAAGCAATGAAACAAGTGGAGGAGATAGTGAAGAAGAGGCACTCATTGTAAATGGTAAGCAATATAGAAGGTTTAAAACTAACAAAAAATCTTCTGCTTATTCTTATTCCCTTAGGTGCTTTGAATGTGGTAAGAAGGGACATTTAAAAAATGAGTGTCCCAAAGTCAAGATGCGAAAGAAATATTCTCTCAAGAAGAAAGAAAAAGCCTACAAAGGAACTTCAAATGACTCAAGCGATGATAGCAAGAGTGAGGAGGAAGTGGAATGTCTCATGACAAAAGAAGACACGGTAAGATGTTTCATTGCAACAAAAAATGAAGAATAAAATGAGGTAAGTCTTCTTGATTTATCTAAAGAAGAATTAGTCACTAGTATTAAAAAATGACATGATAAATATATTGACTGTAAAAATTAATTAAAGAAGCTTATATAAACTAATGATGATTTGCATGGCAAGCTATATACTCTCTCTTTTAAAAATGAAAGTCTTATATCTAAAAGTGATACCTTAAAATATTTGATTAATGAGCATAATATCAAGTTGCTTACTGCAGAAACAAACTATAACTTTCTTTTCCATGAAAAGGTTGAATTGCTTGCAAAAATAAATGATCTTAAAACTTAGCCTATTTTATGCACTCATTTGTATTATCATTCTATTGTCAAAGAAAGAGACAGTTTGGTATCTAATATAAATCAAGAAAAATTAGATATTAAAAGGAAAATAGATGAAATTGGTAACTTGCAAAAACATATTAGTAGCTTGAAAAAAAAAGATATCCTTGATAAAATCCTAAAAGACACTTCTGGAAAAATTGGGAGGAGAGGTCTAGGTTATGTACCCAAGAAACTTTTTGGTCAAATAAATCATCGACCGAGTAGTATTTTGTAAAGAGTTTATTATTGAATCAATCAATTTGTAACTATATTCAATCTTGTTGTTAACAAATGTTCACAAACTCCTTCAATTGAGTTATTCTAAAATATTAAATGCTTTAATAAACATTCCTAACAAATAGGACCACTATATGGGACCAAAACATTCATACTTTGCATGTTTGAATGGTCTAGTAAAGCTACTCTAAAAGGCACATGAAACAAGAAGATTTTCACACACTTGGAGAAAAGGTAAAATTATTATGTAAAGAAAATTAAAAAAAGTGATGTTGGTACAAATTTTAAATATGATATGTGTCAAAGAACTTCTTCATAAGTGCTATAACAATGGTTACGATCAAAGTTTATGTAAACTTCTTAACACTATAGACATTATTTGCAAAAATAAATTGGTCATGGCATAAAAAGATTAATCACACAAGAAAATGGCTTTGAATCATAACCTAATTTTTTTTGTGATTTTCGTATTCTAGACAAGAAAAAGTTAGACATAATTGATCTTATCACTAAAAGGCTTTATCAAATGAAGAATCTATGTTTTATAAGTGAAAATGATGATTATACACAACAAGATAGTCATATCCTAAATGATTTAATTATTAAACAAATAAGCCAACTAAAAACTATAACCTAAAAGCAAAATAGTGGAATTATATGGGCAAGAAGGAGTAACATTAGGATTTCTTGGGAAGAAATCCATTAAGAAATGATTTAAGAATCATTGGCTAAGAATTGACATCATCAAATGGTTATAAAAATGCATAAGGCTCATTGGTCATTTATGCTAATAAAAGAAAAATGTTACATCTTGGTTCATTCTAAGAATGAAGCTGCATTAATGGGATATCTATAGAAATGACTATCAATCGAAAAGTAGTTCGACCGTGGGGTGTCGCGTTCTAAGTCATGGTCGACCAAAGGTAAGCCTGACAAAAATGCTTATTTGTAAATAAAATCATTCACATGCACCCAACATTGGTATATTAAATTTTTAAGTTGCTCATCATGTTGTATACTTATAATAAGATAAATTTTTAAGATAGTTGCTTATAAAAATTGACTCACAATCTTACTTAATCAATCGACTTTAGCAAAGGTTATAATTTGAAATACCTTAGTATATTTAAGTTCACTTTTGTCATGGGAATTAAGGGGGATCTCACAAAATTCTTGAATATAATGTATAACTTGCTCTTAATTGAATTCTCTACACCAATTAGGGCTTAACATCCCTTGTTTTTTGTTAGATATATATATATATTTATTTATTTATTGAACCACTACTATAGAAATGGTTTATAAAGTCACTGTTCAAGGTGTCGGTTGTATACATAAACGGACACCTAAACTCTACAGTGTCGGTTTATAACATAAACTGACATACAATCTGTGAAGGTCGACCAGACACGGGTACTTCTTTTATTAAGTGTTGGTTAATTAATAAAAAACCGACACCTAAAATCAACTGCCAAAACCAAAATTCCAGTGAAAAAATTACCTCCAAAATTTGACATATGTCGTCGGTTCATAAATAAATAATCGACGACTAAAGGGTATTCGCGAGAGAGGAATAGTTGTCGGTTGTCCTTTAGTTAAAAACCGACGACTATAATCTAGTATAGGTGTCGGTTTTTGGAAAAGAACCGACACAGTTGGTTTATTTGTCGGTTTTTTAGAATAACCGACACTTATTGTCAACTTAATAGCTCACCAACACGAGCTTCTCTTCCCCTTTCCCTTTTTCATTCTCAATTTCAGTTAGGTCCGGCGATTTCTTGCTCGCCCCCGCCGGTCGTTGCTCCTCCATCGCCGCTGCCGTGCTCCTGCTCCTGCCCTCGCCGCTGCTCCGTGCTCACCGGCGGATGTGCTCCTTCTCCTGTTCCTGCCCTCTGTGCTCACCGGCGGTCGTCCGTGCTCCTGATCCGTGCCCTCGCCGCTGCTCCGTGCCCTCATCGCCGCTGCTCCGTGTCCTCACCGGCGCATCTCCTCTCTTTGCCTCTGCCTCCGCCGGTGGCTGCTGTGCTCCGGCCGCTGCTCTCCTCTGCCCTCAAGGTATGCCTGCCTGCCCTGCCTTCTTCCTTCTTCCTCTGCTCAAGTGGCTGCTTGGGCGGTGCCAAGGCACGCCTAAGCAGCTGCTAGGCATTTTTTTTTTTAGTTATTTACTTATTTGTGTTTAGGGTTTAGGTACTGATTTTGTGCTTCTACTGAGTTGAATTCTCTATTGTCTATACAATACATGTAATTTTTGATCAAGTGATGAAATGTAAATGTAGAAATAAGTTAGTAAGGTATCAATGATAAGTATGCTCTAATGTGATGCAAAATAGTTATTGTATCATGCATATCTTAATACTTTTTTGTTTTATAGTTGTATAGGGTGTTTTATGTGTGACAAGTCTATTGTTTAATAGTTTAGCTATAATCATTGTTTTATAGTTGTGTTATAAAGTATTTAGGTGTTTAGTATGGTTCCAAAAAGTATAGTATATATATGCATACATGTGCATTTTTTTATAAAATTGTATAGAAAATCAAAACTCGTTCTTGGTGAGAATCCTAATCACCCTTCTTGCTTAATGATGAATTGTAATGCACACATGTGACATGCTTGGAATGTAAATGATGAACTTTTCCCTAAATTGCCAATTGTCGCCTACTTGTCCGCCACCGCTACCGAAAGGTATGCTTCCTCCAGTACTACTCCGCCAGAGTTGTCTAGTTGTGCATACCTGAGAGTTATCAGGAACACCTAAATGAATGTCTAACACCTAAATGAATATCTAGTTGTGTATTTTCCTAGTATCGTGAAAGATTCTCAATCGTGTGTATCACATGGGATTCTTATCTCAACACAATGGACTGCAATATATGCATCTAATGCCTTAAATGGAAGACTCGAATGTTATAAAATCCCATCAAAGTAGGTAGAAACAACTTATATATATTCAGATCTTAATAATTCCATGAAGTGCACATTATCTTACTCAGGAAAAGTATGTGTATAATGTAGGATTAGTTCCATATAATGGTTCTATTTTAGTAAGCACCTAGAAACCCATCCAAGATTTACTCATTAGGAGTAAATCTTGGATAGTCCCCGGTTTGGGAACGTTCTTGAACACCTAATCTCACTTAGGATGTAAGTGTATAATGTGTATTGGGTTTTCGAGAAAATTTCGGTAGCATTTCCTCATTTGTTCTCTAAGTACATATGTAGACTTCTTTTCAAGCTATCATGTCTACCACAATAAAGTTGGTTATGACAAGCAATAAAAGGTTAACTGATGTTATACAACTTTTTCTGAAAATATATAACATTGTTATATGTACTTACACTTTGTTAATACTAATATTATGCAGTCTCTGTCCACCCATAACAGTCATTATGAACTGGGTCTCTATGTCAATGTTAACGTTCCCTATTGAAGAACAATTGGACATCATCCTAGATGATCGTTCCTTAAACCAATTGGTCATACCCAAACATTGGCGTTTTCTAAAAGGAAGACACTACATGCCTGGTAAAGTGACCCTAACTTTTGGCAATTATTCACATGTTATCGAGGTTGAGTATGACTTGGCAGGAAATCTTGTATCAAAATCCAGTTGGCGTGATTGGATTGGAGAGATGCATGTGGTCCGTTGCAACATGCTATTTCTCCGTCCAGTTGGTTATAATTCCATCAATGTTTGGATAACCAACAGCAACTACGAGACCCCCGATCATCTTATGCGGTATGAGCGCACGGCGTCAGATATCATCTATGAGGAATCTGAATCTGAGGCCCCTATCAGTTCAGATTCATCTAAATACAGTGAGGAGCTTCGTGACACAACTTCATCATCAAAAAGACCACGGTAAGTCCAATTAACAAATATAATTGTCAACACAAAAACTTTGTATTTACACTTTTTGTTTGAAAGCAATCAATACTCATAGCTGCTTTCTATTCTGAACTTCAGGAGAAGATCGCCACAATGATAAGTCCTCAAAGTTACTGATGCGGGACCATGTTGGTGTAGTATTTAGTTGTCTATCTATCTAGACTTGTCTGTATTAATAGTTTTTTTAATTATGCGCATGTTTAGGGGTACACCAACAAATATTGAAGCTAATGATGACTTGTATGTGTGCGGAGATCACAATGAAGGATTGTTAATTGATAAAAAATCACAATATTAGAGGTATGTTTTGTTTTATACGTTTTTATTTTTCTGAATATGTGAACTTTGCATATCCGTTAACATATGTTATTACATTACTATTTAATTGCAATGTTCTATGTTACATTAACATGTAGGGGTTTTGATGAGTTCAAAAAGGATGGAGGAACGTGAAAGTAAGTTCCCGACTGCAATATATGTATATATTATTTATGTGAACAATGCTTAATTAGTTGTATTTTTTAATATTTTGTATGTCTGAATTTATAGTGTGTTACACAAGACAACAGATGGGCATGTGGATACTATGTGATGCGATATATGCACATGATTATCAAACATGCCGCACTGGACATCGATTGTATTGCTCAGGTATTATATAGTCTCATTAGATAATATGAAATATATCAATCTTTTTTATAGCTCATTAATTATATATATACATCATTCTCTTTACAGATGTTTAAAGCTGACCCCACTACAGGAACGGACTTACCAGATGTACATGCTCCCTATATGATGGGAGAATTAAATGAAGTAAGAGAAGAATGGGCAACAACCATACAAATAGTGGGGGTTTTAAAATATAATTGGGATGTTGATAGCGAATAATGACTAAAGAATGATATTTTGTAAATGAATTTCTGAATTATAATATATGTGTTAATGTTTCTACATGTCTGGATGTTTCTACATGTGTCTGAGTGAAAATGAATGAAAGTGTTGGTCTCTATATGAATGTTTCTACATGTGTGAATGTGAATGAATGGAACTACAAATTGCTAGCTACATGAATGTTTCTAAATGTGTGAAAATAAAATGGAACTGCAGGTTGTATTGCTAAATGCATGTGTGAATATTTTTGTTGTTAAATTTGCAGGTTTGTGGCCTGTTGTTGGCTGATATCAATGGATGTCGTAAAACCTGCACTTAACTGCAGGTTTCTCATCCTACGACCAGCCACAGCAGGTCTGCACACTGATAGAAAAAAACAAAACAATAGGTGTCAGTTATTTGTATAACACCGACACACAAAGTTATAGTGTCGGTTTTATATAAATAACCGACGCCTATTTCCTGTGGTGCGAAGGTATATGGCGTCAGTTTATTACCTAATAACTGACGCTGATAGTGGCCAAGATGGCGCCCTTTCTGTGGCGTGAAGGTATATGGCGTCGATTTATTACCTAATAACCGACGTTGATAGTGGATATGGCGTCGGTTTATTATCTAATAACCGACGCTGATGGTGGCCAAGATGGCACCCTTTCTGTGGCGCGAAGGTATATGGTGTCGGTTTCTTATCTAATAAACGACGCCTATACCTTCGCGCCACAGGAAACGTGTGCGATTTCGGTGGCACACGAAGAGTTTGAGCGTCGGTTTTAGAACCGACGCGTAATGGGTGAGCTTTTAGTGTCGCCCACATAGGTGTCGCTTAGAAACCGACACTAAAGGCCTTAAATAACTGACACTAAAGGTAGGTTCTGTAGTAGTAAACTATGAGCCTAAAGGAATCTTATATCATTTCAGGGCTTAACATCCCTTGTAAATGATTTAGAAATTAATCTTGGATTGTGGCTAAATTTGACATTCTTTTAGAAGAAAAGAATTAATGGGGAGTCTAATTGATTTACACATATGATTATATGGCTATCATTTAGAAATGACAAAGGGGGAAAAATAATATAAATCAAAATAAATGAGTTTCATGTTATCTGGGGTTAACATTAATTGATGCTTTATTCCTTAAGAGATGGATACTAAGTTCGATATCTCTTTTGCAATTATTAGCACAAATTTTATGAAAATAAGAAAATACTCTTCCTCTCATGTAAATCTTAGGTATAAAACTCATCTCAATCAATTCATTTTGATTATATTTTAGAAATGTGTTTCATCTTCAAAAGGGGGAACTTGTTGAATAAATTGGACAATAATATACCCTTTTTTTGATGATGACAAACATTTCACACTTGTGGATCTAACATGTTATTTGAGTATTTTAGGGTTCAAAGTAATAAGGAAATCCTACTTAGTGGGAATATGAAGACCAATGCAAATTGAAGATCAAATATGCTTAATCGCATAAATGCTCATGATTGTACTCCAATGTAAACACTTGTACAAAGATACAATGTACAAGTAATTAGACATCATGTAAATCAAGCGTTAGATCTTCCTTACCCACTTATAACCCTTATATAAATTTCCCCCAAAACTAGAGTCACAAACACACATTGTAACACATACTTAGTAGGTGATTCAAAATTCTAAAATAGGGACACCCTCGGTCAAAGAACTTGTCGACCGAGACACACTCGGTCAAAGTTCTTGTCAACGGAGAACCACCTTAGTTGAACTTGAGAGCACTATTCAAAAACTTACAAATTTGTGCTCTAAAACAATCTTCGATCGAAAATATTCTCGATCGAGTAAACATCAGTCTAATGCTTGTGACCGTTAGACTGAGTGGTTGGTAGTTGGGAGTTGAAAATAGACGTTGCAATACTTTTTCCTTAAACCCATGCTCGTTCGAAGAAATTATTGACCAAGACACAGTTCAATCAACCAAATCGATGACCGAGCAGGGTTCTGGATTGTTCTTTTCATGAACGAACAAATGAGAAATTTCTTGCCAACAAATGTACACCTAACGGTGGCTAGTTAAGAACTAAGAACACTCTAGATGCACCCTACAACATCCCTAATAACTTTTAAACTATTCCTATAAATAGGATAGGCCTTAGGACACCCAAATCATCACTTTCATACACAATACCTAACCTACACTTGAGCATTCACTATTGAGAGCAACAAAGCTAGAATTTACTTTCCATCTTCATTCTTGTTCTCTAGAGTTGAGTCCTATAGTTACAATCTCCTAGCTACCACATATAGACAGGTCTTGGTGCTACTTCAACATTGTGAAGGTTTCTCCAAGGTATGCTTGAGATTACTTCAAGAAGGCTACTTGAAATGAGATTGGAGCAACTTCTAGGTGAAGGCTATCTCAAGGTGGTGGAGCTACTTCAAGGAGGTGAAGGTGGCTTTAAGGATTGCTCGTGGTTACTTCAAAAAGTCTGCTTCAAGGGGGTCGAGGCTTCTTTAAGATGAAGGCTACTTTGAGTGGAACGTGATTGTTTTTTATGTAACATCCATGTGAGGTAATAAAATAAATCACTTTCAAAATCCCAATTGGAAACAATTGGGTAGTGGACTGACTACCTTTCATTTCAACGGTAGGAACCACTCTACATCCAAGTGCCTTCATTGTTTCCCCCTCCTTCTTTGGTTGAGTAAGTTAATTGTTTCAATTAACTTTAAATTATCCAAAAAGCTCTATTCACCCCCTCTATATATTTCAATAATGACTACTACATTTAGAATAAAGAGACTTCCAAATATCTAGTTCTATGATTATTTACTCAATGAAAATGTGAATAATAATTTAATGTAAAATTGTGTAAGATATATTGTTGAACTCATTTTCTAACATTCTATTTATGAACCTTTTATATACACATATTCACCCTCTAATGCAACAATTTTCTCACAATCTTTCTCTTCTCACTTTAGAGGCATTGAAGGTACGTATAACAATTTTATTCCAATAAAATGCATCTTTTTGAAAATATTAAGTTAATTCAAAATTTCAAATTTAAGGCAACCATAAATATTGATAATATGTTTTATATTTATTATTTATAGAGGAAATATGTAACATTAAATTTATATACCCAAAACTAATCATTATAGGAACATTGATTTTGAATCAAAAGGGTGAATAACATTATCAACCGAACCATTTTCCTTATTTCATCATTATTAACAATTTTAGTAGGTAATATGGAGGTGAACTGAGGAATCATTTAGTCAAGTTTATTATTATTTATTTTTTGGTTAAGTAATTATTCCATTAAAGTTGGTAATGTGGAACATTCACGAGGGTAGTTGGGAATGTAGGAAACTAGAGACAAGGAGCAGGAGATGACAATAGTTCATCACTGAGCATTCCCCAGGGTCGCGGATATGGGTGTGACAATGAGCTACATGGTGTAGGAGAAGAAGGGGAGGGGAGGAAGAATGAGAGTGTTAGTAGAAGCAAAGCCCTTTATGTCAGGATTGTCAATGTATTTGTGCTAGAGGTCGGAATTGAATGCCAATGGAGTGGTATGAGGGGTAGGATGAGCCCAGTACTAAAGGATGAGTCTACCTTACCCAACAACGATATTCCCCAGAATGTCGGTGTGGGAGACAATGAGAACTGAAAAGACCAAGTGCCCTGGGGGGTGAATAGAACATATGAGTTCCTACCTATGGGTAACCACACCCAAATGATGAACCTTTTTTGGGTGGGGCAAGGCACCAAGGTGAATCAACATCATGACAAAGATTTCATTTTGGAAAGCCTCTTCAAAAGAATTATCATTGATAAAGGCGTCAAATTTGGGCTAAAGGATGGGATTCCAACAATCGCCATTGATTCAAACACTAAGCAGAACCGCATGTCTCCTTGGAAGTATGTAGTGGTCATCAAGATGATCAGCAGTGATATAGGATATATGACAATGAGAGATAATATTAAAGCTCTCTGGGGAACATCAAATAGTTTCAATATTTTTGAACTCAATGTGATGTATTTTGTAATTCAACTATCTCGTATATGATGTCTCAAGATAGCCATGACTAGAGGCCCATGGATGTTCGGATGCTATGTGGCAGTTTGGGAATGGTATCCAACCTTCCAAACGTAAAACAAGTTTCCCACATATATGGGTACGTCGGAATGAATCCCCAACTTACATATTCATCTCTATGTTCTCACAATGTTCGATTTCCTAGATTTAGCTCTGGGGAGGGTTATTAAAGTGAATTATCACATGCTTGGGAAAGCTAGGAACAAGTTTACTTGCTTAAATGAAGAGAGTGACACCAAAAACCAATGGTTTAAGCCATTTGACCAATTATGTCAAATATAAAGTAGAGTTTGAAGTCTACCCCAAAATATGTACTATTTGCGGTAACATGGGACACCCTGAAAAAACTTGCATGGTTAAAGAAATGAAATACAAGAGATAGGGAAGCAATATGACTATCAACCAACAAGATATACACCTCCACAAGGGGAATGAGGAGGGTGATTGGCAAGAGCGGATAAGTAAAAGTGGCAAAAGAAACCAAAAGTGTTGGAGCACAAGGTCCCCACAAACTTGAATGATACCCATAGTAATCCCAATGTTGATGGGAACATATTTTCTTTGTTGAACAACCAGGACACTGATGATGCCAATGAAGACTCGAGATGGAACCTACAACACAATGTTGGAGGCTCAAACAACAATTTAGGAGATAATAAAGTCTGGAAGGAGAAGAAATTTGGCAACAACTAAGATGATGAGAAGACAAACATTATTGTCATGAATACTTACAAGAGAAATTCTTTCATGGATGAAAACCATACTATGTTGGATCTTGAAATTAATGAAGTTGTAGAGTTTAGAACTAGGAAAGAAACATGTGAGAAGGGCAACATTGGATCCAAATGGAATATCCATGCGAAAGTTGAGAATGAATTAACCGTGGTTGAATTCAATAAATACAACAATCTGGAGGTGTAGGTAGCACAACATGCACAACTGGAAAACAATGAGGAAAATTTAAACCAATAGAATGTATCAGGAGAGAATTCAAACAGTTCTTGGGGCAGAAAAATTAATGGAAACAACATGAAAATGAAGAACCATTACTCAAAATTCCAATACACCAAACCAAGGAAGAGCCCGAGATTGATACTGGAGAAAATTAGAGAGCTGGAGGCAAATAAAGAAAATTCGGACATTCGAGGAAACTAGGTTGTGTGCCACCCCAACTTTGTTCTTTCTCCAATTGAATGTTGTTTTGTTTGCTTTGCTAGAATATTTGCAGATTAGGCAATGAGGATACTCGCAATACTCTAAAAGAGGTTATCCAAACCAGAAGACGAAAGATAGTGGTGCTCCTTGAGCCATGGAATAGCGGGGATAGGGCTACTAGAACAATCAAGCACACTACTACAGAAACAACATTCAATATCTCTTTTATGGGCGTCGGTTATTTACACAAACTGACGCCTATAACATTCGACGTCGGCTGTTTAGTAAGTCTGACATCTATATTTGAAGACCAGCCAGACATAGGTACCGCTTTGTATTCAGCGTCGGCTAGGTAAACTAAACCGACGCCTAAAATCGTCTGCGAAATCCAAATTTTGAGCAAAAAGAAATAGTCTCACATACAGCGTCGGATTTTAGATACAAACCGATGCCTATGTATGATGAGAATTTGCGCAAAAAGTGTCACATACAGTGTCGGTTATCCTTTGATAACCGACGCTGATAATGGTTCTCGCCAAATAATTTAGGACAAATATTGTCCAATTGGACGTCGGTTTTTACGATAAACTGGCGCTGAAGATGTTTAGGTATCCGTTTTGTAGACAGTCGAGGCCTTTTATGAACTTAATATCCACGATCACCCGACTCTTCCCATTTCTTCTATTTCATTGCGAGAATTCTCCCCCGCTGCTGCTACCGCCCGACTCAACCCCCACCCGTCGCCGCTGCTGCTTGTGCGCCACCGCCACTCCCTACTCCTTCTGTGCTGCCGTCTCCGGTCCTAGTCGTCGCGCCGGTGGTCCCTGCACCTTCCTGCCCTGTGACTACCTGCGTGCCCTGCGCCGGCAGTCCTGGTGCTCATCGGTGTTCTTTGCTCACCGCCGCCCACCACCGCCATTCCCCTCGCCGCTGACCTACTCGACCTGCTCGACCTCACCTCGCCTCGACCTCTCCCTGCTCGCTTGCCTAGGTACCTGCCGACCTACCCACACGGCACCCAGGCACGACTAGGCAGCCATGCGTTCACCTAGGGTCCCAAACCCAGGCGCCCAACCTAGTTAGGCCTCTGGGATGCCTGGGTGATGCTTGGGTTGTGCCAAGGCACAATGCTGTTGGGTGTATTTTAAAAAAAAATTAAGTCATTTATTGATTTGTGTTTATTTATGTACTAATTTGTATTTATTTATGTATTGTTTCAGGAATTAATTGATCATCTACTTCTGCCCGCCGTCTCCCTGCCCATCGCCGGCTCACCTGCCTACTTGCATGCCTAATCGCCTACCCTCCGTCTCACCCTCTCTCCCTGCTGACGCCCGACTAGGCTCAAACAGAGGTAAACCCTATTTTATTACATTGCTTGATCTTTAATCACATAGACTTAATCAACATTGCTACTTGTATGATCCTAGTAACTAATTGATCTAGTTTGCTTACTTTCCTTGTAATGCCATCTTTTATGTGCTATGACCCACTAGTCAGCTTTAGAGTATTAAAATGATGCAACTTGTACACTTGTTAAATTTGAATCTATAAATCCTATGAAATGATATCACCCCGTAAAATTAGTAGTCACTATTATCTCTTGTACAATCTATAATCAAGATCTAATACTCTTATGCTATTTTAACATCATGAGACATTTTTTTCCCATTCTAGTGGATTATTATGACCTATGATGACCTAACATGAAACCATGCTCTTAATGATATGATTTACATATCTATTATTATGTTTGTTGGCCTAGAAACCCGTCCAATATTTACTCATTAGGAGTAAATCTTAGATAGTCCCCAGTTTGGGACTGTTCTTGAATACCTAATCTCACTTAGGATGTAAGTGTATAATGTGTATTGGGTTTTCGAGAAAATTTTGGCAGCATTTCCCCATTTGTTCTCTAAGTACATATGTACTTAGAGAACAACGGGGAAATGCTACCGAAATTTTCTCAAAAACCCAATACACATTATACACTTACTAGTGAGATTAGGTGTTCAAGGATGGGATAGGTGGTACATATTTATTATATATCAGAATGACATCACATGTGTTTATGCCCTAAATTTCACTACTACAGAACATGTCGTTGGCGTCGGTTGTTTTTGCCCTTTTGTTGTTGCCAACTCCACAAAATATTGAAGAAAATGATGACTTATATGTACGCGGAGATCACAATGAAGGATTGTTAATTGATAAAAGATCACAATTTTAGAGGCATGCATGTTTATATTTTTTTATTGAAGCTAAATGTTTGCTTTTTTAATATCAATATCATTTTCAGATTTGATGTTTCATTATCTTCAGATGCTAAATGTTTTCCTTTTTAATGACATTTTCAGATGGCTGACCATGATGAACATGAAGTCCATGATGAGCATGCTGTCCATGATGAGCATGGCGAGGATACCAATGTAAGTTCTAAAAATATATCATGTATTTCTATGAAATTCATTATCTTCTAGTTATGTCATATATCCCAAATTTCTATATTGTGCTAATTCAGTGTGTTTATTTTTGTCAAATTTTAGGTTGATGATGCACATGTACCCACTGAAGCACTGGAGGAACTTGATGTGCAACACCAAACACTTAACAAGAAAAGGGGCATCACTTTGTTTAAGAAGTTAATAGTGCTAAGTGGCAGTGGATCCAGATTGGTTGTGGAGTTTGATAATGGAGGAAATGCAATTGGAGTGAACCGCAATAATTTTGTAAACTATCTTGGGGTTGTCACTTGAAGCCATTGTGGTGTTTAGTATGATAATTGGCATAAAGTTCCTCAGGAGAAGAAAGACTTGATATGGATGGATTTATGCGTGAGTTATTATTATTTGCAATTCTATTTTGTAGATTACAAATTCTATTATTTGCAATTCTATTTTTGGATACTAGTTAATAAGAATTATATTTTACATAATCTGTTTGCATTGGATGAGAAGCTGCATCATAAAAGTGTGATGCAATGCACTGGAAAGATGCTAAGGAACTATAGGAAAAATCTCAATACAGAATACATAAACGATGGTGATAAGAAGAAGAAGTCAGCCCTTGAATAGTGGAACTTCTTGGATAAAGAAGATTGGGACACGTTTGTTGCTTCAAGAAAATCTGAAGAATTCAAGGTATTAGGCGTCACTCCCATTTTAATTAATATACATTGTATTCACCTGTTCAAGATTAAAATTTAGTGCTACTAACCAAATCATTAATGTGCATACTAACTAGGCCCTCAGTGAGGCACAAAAAGCAAGGCGTGCACTAAGTGTGCCTGACCACACTATGGGTCCAAAGGGCTATGCAATCATTCGCCAAAGACTATAGGCAGAGTTTTCTGCTACTCAGGAGTCCTCTACTATAGGTAGCACACCTCTGCCTCGCCATGATGTTTGGATAGCTGGGAGGCAAAATAAGAAGGGAGAAATAAGGAAGCCTGCAACTACTGAGGCGACTGCAAAAATGGTAAAATACAACTCTTAGAGCAATCGTTTGAATATTGATTATTTGTGGTGTTAACTTACCAATTTCTATTGATGGTCATTAGTGGGAGCTGCACGAGCAGAGGAAACAAGGCATGTTCATCCCTCAGGGCACAAGGGATGAATTGACAGTTGCTCTGGATAACCCAGAGCATCCTGGACGTGTTAGGGGTGCAGGCGCTGCTGTGGGCATCAAAGCATTCTTTGGGTCATCCCATCGCAAACCCAGAGCGGGACTTTCACAAGAAGAGGTAACCTATTCTTTTTTTAGAATGTTACTGCAAAAGGAAATTCAATAATAAGAAGCTAATGTTTCTTTTATGCATGTATAGGAGAATAAGAGAGTCAAGGATATAGTTTCTAAGAAGGTTAATGATATAGCTGCTGAGAAGGTCAAGGATGAAATAGTGCGATGGCAGGCATCTCAGGCTTCCAATCAGCCAATGGCGACCCACTCTTCTCCTGATGCATAGACTGAGAGTAATCCTGTAGACCCACCGCCTAACACGTCTACTGTAAGTATTGTTTATGATATTGTAGCTAGTCTTTTCAAGATGATATGTTTTCAAGATGATATGTAAATATGTATAATATTCTTTACGTAAATTTGTAGGCATTGAAGCCATGCCGCATAAAAATATAAGACTATGTTGTTGCAGAGGCGTAGGCTTACCCGTCCCTTCCTGGGGAAACGTTTCACGGGACTCCAATGCCATAGGGCTACGTTCGTGTGAGCCCGACACATGTATTACCCGATTGGAGGGAAGCTGCATTGTCATATCCCCACCCGGATATTGATACACTTGCTGAGGCAGAAGGCGGGGTGATATTGTGCCCCAAAGAAGATGTCGTCTACACTACTAAAATTGTAAGATAAATTTACATTACTTTAGATTGTTAATGTGTATATATGAGGTCAACTGATCTGAAATATATATACAGGTTAAAAAGAAGACATCTGGAGCACCTCGGCCTCCACCTCCACTTCCGGCATTACCAAGTTGGGTTCGAACTGACCTAAAATACCAGTTAGGTCCTGCTTGTAGGGGAATGGCATGTTGGCTACGGGCACATAATATACATTTCCCTATAATTGTTTCTTTAGAAGTGAATTATGCAGGTCAATCATATGAAAGCTCTTTATTTATACAAGATATTATTGAGTTGTTTATGTATGATTGGCTGAATACATCAATGATAGAGACATGGATAAGGTGAGAACTTATTTATACATCCATATAGCTTGTGTAAGATCTGGTGATCTAGTTTCTTATAAATTAATGCATACATAATACATGTTTTGCAACTACTTAGTCGAAGATCAATGTAAACAATTTGCATCTGATCATGTGGGATTTTTGATTCCATCATTGATTAGTATGGTAGCTAAAGACCCTGATAGTGTTCAACAATACTATATAGATGCTTTTACAATTTTCAGTCAGCAAAAGAAGACGATAATAATAGCTCCATTCAATGTCAAGTAAGTTTACTTTATTTATAATTTGGACTTAAGAAAATTACATTTTTATTATGGATTTAGAGTTATTAATTTTTAACTTTTTTACCTCTAGTGGTAGGCATTGGGAGTTACTAGTTATTCTCCCTGGGAAGTTCACTGTTTATTATCTAGATCATGCGAAGAGTACATTGAACACTAATATTGGACACATAATGAGAATGCATTATTCTGGTGAGAAATATTTCATTTTTATATCGGTTAGCATCTATTATTACATTACAATTTAATTATGCTATTTATTGTATTACATTAACATGTAGGGGTTTATATGCATTCAAAAAGGCTAGAGGAAAGGTCCCAAGGAAAAAGAACCAGCCAATAATTTGGGAGAACATAAAAGTAAGTTCCCGACTCCAATGTATATATTATTTATGTGAACTGTGCTTAGTTGTATTTTTTAATATTTTGTATGTTTCAATTTATAGTGCGCTACACAAGACAACGGCTGGGCATGCGCATACTATGTGATGCGATTTATGTAGATGATTATCTGATATGCTGCATTGGACATCAATACCATACATGAGGTATTATATATAGTCTCATTAGTTAGTATGAAATATATCAATCTTATTTTTATATTATTACTTATATATATACATCATTCTCTTTGCAAGTGTTTAAAACTGACCACATTATAGGTAAACGCTTAAAATATGTACATGCTCCATATACGATGGAAGCATTAAATAATGTAAGAGAAGAATGGGAAAGAGCCATACAAACAGTGGCGATTGTAAAATATAATTGGGATGCTGATAGCGATGTTGAATGATATTTTGTAAATGAATATTTCTGAATGTTTATACATGTCTGAATATTTCTACATGTATTTGAAAATTTCTACATGTGTGAATGTGAGAATTGAATTGATGTCTGAATGTATCTATTTGTATGAAAAGTATATATGTTGATTTTGCAGGTTTGTGGCCTGTTTGTAGGCTGATATCAATGGATGTCGTAAACCTACATTTCATAAAATTGAACTGTAGGTTCTCATTCTACTGACCAGCTACAGCAGGCCTACAAACTGATTAGAAAAAAAAATTAAACATAGGTGTCGGTTATTTATATAACGCTGTCATCAAAGGCTTACAACATCAGTTAGTGGATAAAAACCGTCGCCTAATATGACAAACAACCCGACCGTGCAGGAAAGCACGGTCGTGGCGGAAAAAGTATCGGTGATTAGTATAAAACCGAAGCCTATAGTACTAAACATGGCCGTACAGGGAAGCACGGCGGTGGCATCTGGAACTATTCCGTCGGTTATTTAGTTGCAAACCGACGCAGAAAGTGTCCTAGATGACACCCTTTTTGTGGCGCGAACCCTTTTGGCGTCGGTTATAAAACTGACGCCGAAGTGTTCGACCTTTAGCGGCACCCACATAGGTGTTGCTTGAGAACCGTTGCTAAAAGGGGTTAAACAACCGACGCCAAAGACATGTTCTGTAGTAGCGGCAGTTGGGGTTTAACAATACTTAATACAGATTCATAGGGGGAACTTGGGTTTTCTGGAACCAACATTAATCCAAAGTGTATATCATGAAAAGCCAAAAACAATTCATTACTTACAGAGCTAACGGGGAGTGTTTAATCACAATTTTGTATGCGAGTTCACACAAAATGATCCAACAATTCCTATGGAAACACATGGAAGATATGTGGAGATATTTTGAAGGGCCATGGATCGCAGTTGACAACTTCAACACTACTCAGGATCCGAGGGAGAAAAATGGAAGTATCTACTACTATTACAATGATGCTAAGTTATTTATTGATACTTTGATAGGTGTCAAACTTACCGATCTGGTCTTCTTTAGTATGACATATTATATTGATTTGGTGATATTTTGAGAATGTGCTTACGGCATCCTAGATTGTTGATGACATATTTTACCAAGCTCTCATTGAGGATAAGTATGATTAAGTTGCAATGTTGGGATATAAGTACAAACTTGTTAAGGAATATCCACACTCTCCAAACAATGTCAGTTGAAAGATATGACACTACCACGAATAGGTTATTTACCAATATGTAAATCAGGATAAATGAGATTATAAGGAGAGGAGTAAGATCTAAAGAAGAATGATCATATTTAATGGATAAAAGAGGGGAACTCCAACTCCAAGTTCTACCATGCCTTCATCAATCAACGAAGATGGTTGGACATAGTAGTTGTTGTCATGAACAATAAGGGGAAGTGGATTTGAGACAAGGAGGTATTGTGAGACATGGTAGTGGCTCATTTTAAAAGCATGCATTCAAGATCACCACAAGACAAAATAATTATAGCAGCAACAAGTGGCCTGGTAGTTTTGTTGAACTCA
Source organism: Alisma plantago-aquatica (assembly GCA_963693085.1). Classification (NCBI taxonomy): domain Eukaryota; kingdom Viridiplantae; phylum Streptophyta; class Magnoliopsida; order Alismatales; family Alismataceae; genus Alisma; species Alisma plantago-aquatica. The sequence goes on along the minus strand of OY856410.1, from coordinate 427,848,062 downwards.
ACCTCAATCAGTTTCAAAGGATTGCTAGGCTATCAGATGGTGAGTAAATGTGGTCCACATTGAAGGGGATGAACCCATATAAAACCTCCAAACCCGATGGTGTATCAACTCAGTTCCTCCATTGTAATTGGGATATTGTGGGAAGTAGAGTTGTGAGGTTCATTTATATGTCTATTTCTATCAATCTCACTCATGATTATGTTTGCAACTCAAGCATCGTGTTAATATCCAAGGTGTGAGATCATCATAAGTGTGAACACTTCAATCCTATCTCCCAATGCAACATCTATTTGAAGTTGTTCTCTAAGGTGATAGTAGAGAGACTCAAAGAACACATTCCTCAGTGGATTTCAACTGTTCAGACCGGCTTTGTATTGGGAAGACGAATCAGTGATACATTGTTCTTGTACAAGAGTTGGTCCATTACATGAAGACATAAAAGGGTGCTCAAACCATGGCCATTAAAGTTGATTTATTAAAGGAATCTAGTCAGATGTATTGAGGGTTTGTTGCGTACAATATTGATAAGGCCAGGACGCCTCCAAATATTTTATCCTAGATTATGAATTCCATTACCAGTGACACCACTTTGATCATATGGAACGACACCAGTACACAGCCGTTCAAGGCCAATCAGGGGATTAGAAAAGGGGATCTTCAATTTCCTTACTTATTTTTCATTTTCATCGAGCGTTTGAGCCAAATGATCAGTAAAGAGGTTGAAGAGAAATCCTAGAAACATGTAAAGCTTACTACCAAGGAGCCTTTGGTTCATCACATATGTTTTTCTGATGACATCATTTTGTTTGCTGAAGCAAGCATGACTCAGATGAGAACCATCATCAACTGCTATAAAGAATTTATTAAATTTGAGGTCAATTGCTTTGTATGGAGAAGACAAGTCTTTTTATCTAAATCTGTTAGTAGAGGAGTTAGATGCCAAATACAAAATTTTCATTAGTTCTAGTAGATATACAACATAGGCAAGTATTCAGGCATACCTTTCATACACAAGAAGGTTAATGCTAAAACGCATGTTGAGATCCTGCACAAATTAAATTCCAAAATTAGATCATGGGTTGCTAGATGTCTCTCTCTCACTGGTAGGGTGTGTCTAGCTAACTTCATTCTTGATGCCATACCCACTTATGTGATACAAACAAAAATTCTCCCTTTGAGTCTATGTGACAAGATTAATGGAGTAATTAGGTGATTCATTTGGGAAGGATATTATAAAACCCATCCCTTGTCCCTAGTATCTTGGGATAAAATCATGAGCTATAAATGGAACAACGAGTTAGGCCTCCATTCCATGAGACAATGGAACATGGAGCTTGCTCTTAAAAACACTTGGGACCTTAGCACCCAGAGGAACACTATATGGTGTCATGGGCTGGCCAAAAGATACTTGACATATAGAGAAGGTAAACGCATCCAGGCCTCGAGGATTTGTAGGGTGTTGTTTGAGAAGAAGAATTTCATTCTTAGTCACTCTAGGAAAACCATTATTAGTGGAAATGCCACCTGTGTATGGGATCACAAATGGTCACAAAGGAGGGTACTCTTAGGAACCTACCAGTAAACCCCATCCCCAATGATTAGGATGACCAACGTATCAATAGCTTGATAGCACATGAGGGTGCTTGGGATAAATATTTCATGGACACTAGGCTTCCTGAGATGGCTGTGAAGGATGTTCTGAAAATATCTACTCCCCAATGTGAAGACAATGATGATCTTCTATATTAGACTACACTAATGATGTCAACTACTCAATGAAGTCAGCCTAAAGATGTCTTAGGGATGGCAAAGACACCCATGTTGAGGCTGACTTGATTACCATACAGAGGTCTAAAGTAAGCCCAAGGCTTCCCATTTTCATGTGGATTTCGACACATGGAGTGATTCTCACTAACCAAAGGAGAACTTATATGCACCTTAGTAGGGGTATAAACTACAAAACATGCTGGAGTAGAACAAAAACTATCCTACATGCCCTTCGTGACTGCCCCATGTGAGAGGAGTCTGGGAACAAATCATTGATGCTAATTATGTCAGGAGCTCTTTCCACCTGTTAACTAGAAAGCATGGCTGAAATGTAATATCAAAAGGGATGATTTCAAAACATGTCATTTCATGATTGCCTGACGATACATCTGGTTATTCTGTAACAAATTTTCTTTCAATGAAAAAATGTTGATAGTAAATCACCAAGTATACCACATCATCAAGGAGACAACACTTACCTTGAGAGATTGGGACAATGTAAAATCCAGTAGAGAAGCATTTCTAAATGGACCAAACCCAATATAGGTAATGTTAAAATTAACACAGATGCACCTTTCTATAGGAAGTAGGCATCCAATATTGTCGTAGACAAGGATGCTTCTAGGAGGTGGTTGGGTGGTGTAGGGTAACTTATTCACATTGACGACCCTACCGCTACTAAACTTGTTGTAATTCTTCATGCTCTATTTTTTTTGGTACGAAAGATCCCTTGTATTGCTATTTTGGATATTAAACTATACAAGAAAGGGGGTTAAAACTGTACAAGGAACCCCAACCAAGAAACCAGAAAAACTGTACAGCTTGCACAGAAAACAATAGAGACCTGCTGTGAGACAAACTCGAGAACCTTGAAGGATCTTCAATTGGGCCTATAGGAAACCATCTGTAACTGTCAAAGAGATCTCCTACAGCAGTTGAGAAAAGATTCCAACAACCTCCATCATAAAGGAAGGTTGAAGTCGAAGAAATTTGAAGGAACATCAATTGATCGTATAGGAACCACAATTGAAAACGTCAAAATGCTTCCCTCAAACAGTAGCAAAGCGCACAGAGCAGCACACCCAAAGAAAAAAGCCAACCCATCGAGAGTAGGTCAGTCACTGAGAGCACGAAAATCATTGAGAATCAAGTCCCGTAATTTAGACCATTTGATTTCCAGATTCTCATGTACTCTGCTATTTCTCTCCCTCTAAATCCAATACAAAGTGCACATAGCAAGACAGTGATGCAACCTGTCGTTAAAGCCCATAAGATTTTCAAAACTGGTAGGGATGCATAACCTAGTAATTTTTATGACTTCTTTCCAGATGTTAACAAAAAAAGAACAGAGAAAAAGACAGTGATTCATATCCTCTGTACTCAACTTACAGAGGAAACAAAAGGAAGGGGTGCAAATACCAATTCTTCTTATATAATCAGTAGTGAGAAGCTTACTATGTGCAATTTTCCAGGCATGAAATTGAAATCATTTAGGGATCTTGTACTTCCAAATCCAAGAAAAATAATCAAGAGAAGACCCTTTGTTTCTGAACAACTCCCAGACATCTCTTAATTTAATGATGTCTTTACCATCAAACAAGATACAATCAGCCCCCAACTTAGGTTTTGGTAAACTCAACATAAGACTATTTATTTATGCAATGTACTGTGTTGCATTAACATGTAGGGGTTTTGATGAGTTCAAAAAGGCTGGAGGAAAGGTCCCCACAAAAAAGAACCAGCCAATAATTTGGAAGAACGTGAAAGTAAGTTCCCGACTTCAATATATGTATATATTATTTATCTGAACAATGCTTAATTAGTTGTATTTTTTAATATTTTGTATGTTTGAATTTATAGTGTGCTACACAAGACAACAGATGGGCATGTGCATACTATGTGATGTGATTTATGCATATGATTATCAAATATGCCGCAGTGGACATCGATACTATTCCTGAGGTATTATATAGTCTCATTAGATAATATGAAATATATCAATCTTATTTATAGCTCATTAATTATATATATACATCATTCTCTTTACAGGTGTTTAAAACTGACCACACAATAGGAAAGGCCTTACCAGATGTACATGCTCCCTATACGATGGGAGAATTAGATGAAGTAAGAGAAGAATGGGCAACAGCCATACAAGTAGTGGGCTTTTTAAAATATAATTGGGATGTTGACAGCAAATAATGACTAAAGAATTATATTTTGTAAATGAATTTATGAATTATAATATATGTGTGAATGTTTCTACATGTCTAGATGTTTCTACATGTGTCTGAGTGAAAATGAATGAAACTGTGGTTGCTATATGAATGTTTCTACATGTGTGAATGTGAAATGGAACTACAGATTGCTAGCTACATGAATGTTTCTAAATGTGTGAAAATCAAATGGAACTACAAGTTGCTAAATGTGTGAATATTTTTGTTGTTAATTTTGCAGGTTTGTGGCCTGTTGTTGGCTGATATCAATGGATGTCGTAAAACCTACAGTTCATAACTGAACTGTAGGTTTCTCATCCTACAACCAGCCACAGTAGGTTTGCAGACTGACAGAAAAAAAAACAATAGGCGTTGGTTATTTGTATAAAACCGAAGCCACATAGATACAATGTTAGTTTTATACAATTAACCGACGTCTATTGCCTTAACACCACGGCTGTGCTAGGGGTATATGGCGTCGATTTCTTAGTGAATAACCGACGCCTATATGAGGCCAGACACCACGGCCGTGGGAACATGCCAGACACCACAGTCGTGCTGGCCAGCACAACCGTGGCAGCGGACCAGACACCACGGCCGTGCTGGGGTGATATGGCATCGGTTATTACTAATAAACTAACGTTGATAGTGCCCCAGATGACGCCCTTTCTGTTGTGCGAAGGTATATGGTGTTGGTTTTGTAACTAATAACTGACGCCAATAGTCCCTTGTTGGTGCGTTTTCGGTGGCACGCGAAGGGTTTTGGCGTCAGTTTTTTAGCCGACGCATAACAATTGGTCTTTTAGCGTCTCCCACATAGGTTTCGCTTAGTAACACACACTAAATGCCTTAAATAACCGACACTAAAGGTCAGTTATGTACTAGTGAATCTATCGTCAACAACCTTCCAATCACCTTTAGAAATAAAATGGCTCACCTTGCAGTCCAGGACAACTCCAATTCTGAGAAAACTCTGATTCCCAAGAATTTCTTGGACAAATCGATTCCCTATAATCCAAGGATCACCCCAGAAAGCGATCATTTTTACATCTCTAATGGCAACATCAATAAAGCTTTTTAAAGAATTTCTCTCTCTAATGATTATGTTAAGATGCCATGAATAGTTACTGTTCTCATTGGCCAGCCAAAAAGATTTCTTAGTAAAGTACTTCTCGTGGATCCATTTAATCCAAATACAATCAACTTTAGTAGAAATATTCCAAGCTTGGAGAATAAGACCAGATCGATTCATCTCTCTAATAGGGCTTAAGACAATTCCACCTTCTTTCTTAATGAGGTTATCTCATTTAATGAGGTGGACTAAATTCTTATCTTTAGTAGAGCCCCAAATAAAATTTCTAGTAATTCTTTCAATCTCTTCAACTGAACAAGGGAGAGGAAAGGTGGAAGTCTAATATATATGGATCATAGACAAGGTAGAATTGGCAAGTTCGATTCTACCTGCCATATAAAGTTGCTTAGCTTTCCATCCTTCAACTTTGATCTTAATCTTATCAATTAAGGGACTGCAATATCTTCTCGATAAGTTTCCAACAAAAAGGGGAATTCCAAGATATTTTTGTCCAACCTCACCTTCATTAAAGCCAAGGATGCTACAAATCGACTCTTTGTTTGCTCCACTACTAAAAAGCATAGAACTTTTCTCAATATTTGTCTTCAACCCTGTAATGCTATGAAATTCTTCCATAATTCTTTTCAAATAGCAAGCATTCTTCTCATTAGCCTCAAGAAACACCATTAGGTCATCGACAAAAATAAGATGAGAAACATGAAGATTATTTGAGGCCTTAAGAGGAATAAGATCTCCATTCCTGATCTCTCTCTCCATGATTTGAGTAAACACCTGCATAATAAGACTGAATAGGTAGGGAGCAAGGGGGTCACCCTGCCTCACGCAATTGCTCAGAGTGAAGGTGATATGAGGTTCCCCATTGATAAGAATCTCATAAGAGGTGGTTTGGAACATCTCCTTCAACCATACACTCCAACACATAGGGAAACCCATAGTTTTGATAATCTTGAAAAGAGCCTCCCAAGAAACTGAGTCGTACGCTTTGGAAATGTCGAGTTTGATGCACATTTTATGTTTCCCACTTTGCCTACTGAAATTGTGGATGTGATCATTAGATAGGAGAATAGCATCACGAATACTTCTACCTTGAATAAAGGCACACTGATTGTAACTCAAAATAGCAGGCATGACAAACTTCAGTCTGTTACAAAGGATCTTAGCAATAGCTTTGAGAATCACATTGCATAGAGCAATGGGTCTCCAATTCTTAAGAATATGGGAGTCTTTAGACTTTGGTATAAGAATAATGAAAGTCTTATTGGCCTCTTTCAAAATCCTGCCAGTGTTGAAGAAATGGATAATGTCATTAATCACATCCTCCTTGACCACTTTCCAACTTTCTTTAAAGAACCACCCATTAAACCCATCAGGACCGGGGCTCTAATCTGTATTGAGGTTGTTGAAAACATCAGTGATTTCCTCCACAGTGATAACTCTATCAAGACGAAGCCTATGGAAGTCATCCATCTTGGGAAGGTTAAGGTTGTCAACATTCGACAAATTAGCTTTATGTCCTATATTGAAGAGATTATAATAATATTGTTGAATGTTGTCTTTTATTGTCATTCAGATTCATGTTCATCCTCTCATCAATTTCCAGAGCTTTAATGTGATTCTTTTGTCTTCTCACTTTAGTAGAGGTATAGAAGAACCTCGTATTAGAGTCACCTTCTTTGAGCCATTGGACCCTTGACTTATGACGCATGATAGACTCCTCCATCATGATAGATAACCACTAAAATGAGGAAAGGAGTCCATGAACACATCATTATAAAGGATTCTATCAAGTAGGGAGGTACCAAAGTTCCCACCCTCCTGATGATTATCCCACAAAAACTCATGACCATTCAGATTAAGATCATAGAGACTGCAGTCCAGAATGCAATTATTGAAGTCTTCCATATATTTCTTGGTGGGGGGTTCCTTCCCGATCTTCTCACTCTCTTTTCTAACAGCGTTATAATCACCTATAATGATCCAGGGAAGCTTATTGGTATTCGAAGTGGCAACAATATGAGACCAAAGATTACATCGACCATTGTCACCATTATGCCTCTACACGACAGTTAGAACAAAGGTACCATTCTCGGTAGAAACATTGACATGAATGTGTTGATCAAATTTTCCTAGCTTGGAGACAATACAATCATCTATTTTCCACATGACAATAACTCTCCCGAAAACATGCGACTTATGATTAGAGCACCAGGAATACCGAGGAAAGAACATTTTCATGAACTTCATAATCTTTTTCTCTCTTACTTTCGTTTCATTAAGAACCACCAGTTGAGGATTCAATTGTATTATTTCTCCCTAGATTTTGGGAGCTTTAATATTGAGCCCCCTGACATTCCAGGAGATTATATTCAGATTTCTATCAACCATTGGAATAGTTTAATCCCAGTACTTCACTGGGTTGAATCTCTTCTCTGGAAGGATTTTCATCTCCTGCAAGGTCCTTCACACTACTGTCTACTCCTTTAAAGTTTGAAAGCAGAGAGTATCTATTAAGAGAAGTAACCATTAAACTTGAGGCAACTTTCAATGCAACCCTCAGAGAAATCTTTGACTTGCTTCTTCTAGTTTCCCAACCCGTGTCTGGGGAAGTCAAGGGAGTGACTAAATTGTCAGTATATTGCGTAGACAATGTGTTGCTCTCTATATCCTTGACCAAGTTTTTATCATTGAGTTCCTTTAAAACATTTACAGAAGGATTAGGAGCACTCATAGTAAGTTGAACTTCCCCAAACTTCACCTCAGGACCTGACAAGCTGGGAAACCAGAAGATCCTTAACCTTCATGCTCTCAACTTTGTAGATAAGAAAGGTTTTGCCAATTCTTGCATTAGATCTGACTGCCTTGTGGCTATTAACATGGTCAAAGGTAGATATATAAATTATCTAAGATTTTCTACTTGGATCATGAATATTTGAAGGAGACTAAGTGATAGAATGACTATTTGGTATTATAGAAGGTAGAATAATTCAATTGTTGATTAGTTGGCTAGAAAACATCTCATGAATGTGATTAATTGTAGAATCTATGAGGATCCTCTAGAGGAGACTAGAGGTACCATAAATAGGGACTTATGTAATGCTAGTAGTATTACCATGTTTAGTTCTACAAATGCTGACTGTAATGGTAGTAGTACTACCGAGTTTAATTCTACTAGAATTATTAGAGATTGTAACCCAAATATTTTTCTTGCACAAGGAGGAAAAGATGAATAAGACAACCTCATAACTTTCTTTAAAAACTTGGTATTTTTATTTGTTTTCAAACAAATATATATTTGAGTTGATATATTTTTCCTTTATGATATGATAATTTAATCATATTCAGTAATTTATTGCTTTCAAACATTAAGAAGAGAGAATTTGTTCTTTAAATTATGTTCTAATTTATGAAATATCTTGTATTTTCTACGTTGTTGCAATTACCTCAATTTATATTTCTATAACATATTATGTATATGGAAAGTAAATCCAATTTATGTTTTTCCACCATGATAAATTTTCCATCTATTTATCATTCATGTACAACATTATTTCCCTTTACGTTATACTACAATTTTACTTATTACAACTTCACCAAAATTATGTATGTATTAGACATACAAATGGGTCTATATTATTTGTAATTTATTAGAATATTAGCCTATTTTGTTAAAGGTTAATTGGTCTATTATGTACATGGGATTGTTGTCGATAGCCCATTAGGGTTTAGTCCCCTCCATATGCTTCTTTGTAATTGCCTCCTCTAGTATATATAATAGAAGGGTGTACATTTCAATACAACAACATAATCCTATATTCAAAAATGGTATTAGAGCATTACAATGAGAGAGAGCCCTAGCCATCACCTCTCAGTGTTCCCTCCAGCCCTAGCTTCTGCCCCTCTCTCTCCTTGAAAGAATAATAGGGGGAGTCCCCGCCTATAGGTGGCAATCATCATCTCCACGGATTAGGCCAGTTGCCTTCTAGGAACATCCTGGTCACAATGGTCGTACCATCTTCCCCTTTCACATAGATCTACATCTATGCATCACTATCATAATTCCTGGAAATATGCATCACTCCTTTTTCTTTATCCTAGTCTTTGTACAATGCCATCATCCCCTTCAAAATCTATCTATAAGTTTTAACTTTCCCCGAGATTCATTCATCACACTCCTCCAGTCGTTGCCATTGAAGAAGCCACATCAAATCTGATCCACCTTCATCTCAAGCAACCGTCTTCACTACCTTGTTGCCCTGCCATCACTTCATCTAGCCACCACGCCATCCATCAAAGTGTCCATCCATCACTGCACCTCTATACCTCTTCTTAGGACCCTGGGTGGTGATAATTCTTGGCCACATCTAGTTGTAATCAAGAAAGGAGTCACCACTTTTTATGATCAAAGGAGTACAAAAAGATGGTTCTAATTCCCATCGACCCATGTTGCTAATTCCTAGGGTACTTTGTACTCTTGATGGGCTTGAATTTCTCTCGAGATCATGCATCAATCGTCGCTGACACAACATGTTGTCCAACAACACAATGTTTTGCACTCCAAAAATCACCTTGGCAGCACAGAGATTCACTCAGATCGCAATTGACACAGTGTGTTGGATTCCCAAACTAATTCCTTACAGGTTAGCTTGCAACACACATGACATATGATCCTTAAACATGGTGTTTTGATAGAGATAATAGATACACCTCCAACATCATACACGATGTGTCAACTTGAAAAACGATATGTTGGCAGAGATTCAGTTTATGCTTCGATTACCTCTACTGCGAGAGACCAATGCTAATCCTCTTGAATACTATTTTTTTTACTATCGTCACTTAAATGATAGGTAATAAGAAAATTTTGGAACTTGGACGGGGGGCTTCACCCACGACAGCCCCCTAGTTTTGCCCCTGTTGATTGTGGAGGTCAGCGACCTAATGTAGGAGAGCAATCTTTGTTTGCCCCTAATCAAACACTCATTACTTTCATTTTACCCAATCTAAATCTACTTTTTGGTTTCCCCCAATGGTTATACTTTTTTCAAAGTACCTATTAACAACACTTACAGGAGTGCAGGTCGTCCACAGTAAAGTATTGTACTTTTAGACTGAGTTCAGTAACATTTTTTTTTCAATTTTGTTGTAGTTTTGGCATCTGCTCCATGTTAGATACACTTGCAGAAGTACAATACTTTGATGATATTTACCAAAGTACGATACTTTTGTTTATGTTGTGATGTGTTTTGGTTTCTTAGGTTATTTATGATAATTACAAAAGTACAATACTTGGCGAAGTGTTTTCCTTTCTTTAGTTGTATGTAGGAAGTGTACATTTTGATTTTTGTGAAATTTAAAAATGAATCTCATTGGTGGGAAGATAGATACAACGTTGGAGTGTAGTACTATGTACATTCTATTAACATTAGAAATAGGTAGTATTCTCTTGATATTTCAATAGTGGATACTGCACGAGTGGAGAATATGGAGTATTTGTGGACAATACAATTTGTTAAATGACTGGGTACTATATGCATGGTTTATTTTTTTATTTAACGAGTGGGTACCGTGGAGTATTTGTTGGAAAATTAAATATGATTTAAGTTTAACATTAAAATTTAGATCTGCTTGTTGTGAGTTGTGTAATTTTACCTAGTTTTGTACATCACAAAATCTGGGTACTATACATACGTATTGATATTGGATCTATACGATGTAATTCATGTAATCTTGTTTAATGATTTATGTCCTTATATGTGCATATTGTATGTATGATGTAATTTTATTGTTTCTTGATGTATTCCATGTACACACAGTTATACTGAATCGTACATATGAGGTGATTTTAATTTATTTTGGTTGCTTCAGTTGTGAGTAAGTAATGTACATTTTGTTTTTTGTGGAATTTATAAATAAATAACATATAGAGTACAATAATGTACATTCTTTTGATTTCAATTGTGGAGTATATGTTGGAAAAATTAGGGTTATATTTGTATAAAGAATCTTTCTGATCTTTTGTTGTTTTACCTGACTTGATACAAGAAAATGCTATTCTTCTAACAAACTTATCACTGGATTCTTTTGTGAAGTGCACTGTTATAATACCAAAGCCACATTTGTCGACATATTGGTATAAAAATCTCTAGCTTTCGATATAGAGTCAAATGACAATCCAATTTCTAGCTTTAAGAAATCTCTGCATCATGAAGAAAAAAGTGAGTATCATCTTCATTTAGGCTTGAATGAATCTATATAAATTATTAAAAAAAATAGAAAATCTGCATAATAAGTGTATTACTATTATGTAAACATGTATTGTACGAATTGATTATTATTACAACCTCCAGATCATCAGAAACAACAACTTGAACTGGGGTGGTAACTTCATTAGGTATATAAGAGGAATTGTTGTAGTCCCTCGAAATCCATCTGTATAGAACAATGTCTTAATATTGCCTACTACTGTAGGTCACTCAGTCTGGGTATTGTACATATTTTTTGACATAATATTGTGGGACATGACATGTATGTAATGTATGTATAAAGTAGTTGTGGTGAATTTAATGTGTGGGTACTGTATGTATGGCTAAAATTTTGATCAGCTTGATTTGAGTTTTCTAATTTTGCCTAGTATTATACATCACTAAGTATGGGTATTGTACATATGAAATGATATTGGATATGTATAGTGTAAGACATATAATCTGCCTTAATGATTTGCGTCATTATATGTACGTACTGTACATGTGCGGTATATTGGCTTAAATTGGATATTGTATTTATTGTACATATGAGGTCATTGTATCTAAATAATTTACGTATGGTTAATTTGTGCATCTAGTTGATGTGGGTGATAAAATTTGGTGTAGTATTGTACACCATTGAGAATGGGTATTGTATGTGTGAAGTAGTGTTGGTTTTGTATAATGTAAGATACATAATCTAGCTTAATGCTTTTTGTCATTATATATATGTATTGTGCGTGTGAGGTAATTTTGAATCTTTGTGATGTGTGTTGTTATTGTACAATATGAAAAATCACTAATGTAATGCTAGAGGTAGATGTAAGCATAATTATATAATTTAAGGCTAATATTGTGTTGATTCTAGAAAATTATGTTATCAGATATTGAGACTGGTGTTGTGCTGATTCTAGTATTTAATGTGATTATATCTACGAAAAAGGAAAATAAAAATTCTACAACATTTAGCCATCAATAAATAAAGTGAAAAAAATTAATTAGATGGAGAATGATTAGTCAATCTAACAACTGAGTTGGTATCGAAAATGATGTCATTAATGCATTTGCAATGACAAGAAATGAGCATTGTAACAAAATAAAACTCAAAGTTGTAATTATTGTATGTACAGTACGCACTCATCTAGAAGGAATTGTGGGAAAGGGGAAGAATAGTGGGAGTGAGGCAACAATTCTTTAATATCTAAGATTCGAAAAAAAATGGAGGGAATGAAAACATTTGATTTTTTATTTTATTGGAAACAACAATTTCTTGCATGGTATTTGCATGGGATATCATGCAGAATCTCTACAGCAGTGGGTGGATATCTCACTTGATGTCGATGATATCTATTGTGAATGGACTTTCGTCTTTTCCTGAGGATTGGGTGGGTGCGCGGGTGGCCAACTATTTACATCTAGTATTTTTTGTATAGAAATGGCACATTGTCATTGCTAGGCTCTCATTACTATTATCACCAATAAATGGTAGATCCATATGAACAACATGGACTTGAAGTATTGGCTGGAGACCCTATCTCACATGATATATCAAAATTTATGATAAAACAAATTCCATACTCCTACAATATATGTCCTATATATGGGGAAATATTTTAACTCTTTCCTAAGTATATCTTTTTTAATTGTAGATGTTTCATGTTTTTCTTTTTTTACATTGTTATTGTGAATCTGATATTTCATCTTATTTTGGCCTTGGTATTTGTTGACACATCATTGCTGGTTATGATTTCAACAATCGAGATTAGATTTGCATTCTGGGCAATGATGTAGTTCATCCATTTTATTCCACATTTTTTGTATTTTTTCACCCATTTAGCTCATTCCTTTCACTCTTTTCTCACAACTTGTGGGTTCAAAAATCAATAGATCCTTTTTCCACATTGAAGTGTAATTAACACTTTGCTTTGAGTTTTGATAATTATTTTCAATATATTTCCCAGTTGATTTAAGTTGAACATAATATTAAATTTCCCACCTCACAAGATATTCACTTTGTTATTATATTAATCAAACATTCATATAATTTGATAAAAAGGAGAACTTAGCCTCCAAGTTTTATCTCATTTTTCCTTCCATTTTTGAGTTTCATTGATCCTATAAATCAACCCTACAATCTATATAGTTCTATCCAAGATATCTCTACAACTTCCAATAAAATTCAGAAACTTGATACAAAAACATAGTTTCCCTTTCAACACACACACAATAGAATCATATGTTTCGCTGGGGTCCAGGTGTCACTTGCCAAAATCATGTGTTCCACCTATGGTTGTCCCTGCGGGACACAATGTCCTATTGGGTCTATTCTAGAATATTTTTCTCAAATCTTAAACTTTGAACCCTGATTCCAAACTTCAAGCAAGAGATAGAACTATAATCTATTTTAGTTTTAGTTTCCTAGGTTATAAAAATGACATTATTCTATCATTTATCCAACTATCATGCACCAAAATACCATTGATATGGTAAGGTGGAAACATCACCACCTATTTAACTTCTTGTTTAGAAACTATTTCTTCTATAATTGTTTGACGAAATCCATTATTTAAACATTGCACTTAGCAATCTAGTTATTTCTTAATCATAAATATGACATCTTAATTAAGTACCATGAAGATCTAGTTTCTCTTTACATTTATTGTTTGAGTCACTATTTCTTGTGATTGAACCCTCTTCTATCGTGTCCCTTTATTTCCCATCTTTCATCCAAGTTTCTAGAAATGAGACATGTGAGATGTTGAGGCTATTAGAACTAAAATTAGAATTTTCAGGGACAATGATAGGAAATCCACAACCACCTCTAGTATTAAGGGGTTCTCAAATAAATCATGATTTTTCTTATTTTATAGTATTTTTACCTGGGAACATACCCTGATATAGAGCTGCTTCAATGGCCCCTCCCTGGCAGTGTAAACCCAGGGGGGGCATCACTCAACCTTCATGATTACATGACCCATTCATGTCGATCAGAGGCAGATTTACTTGTAGGTGAAATTATTCTGAGGGGAGACAGAGTTGAACTGAGGTCCCTTTTGGGAGATTCACCACTTAGCTAATCCGTTGTCAGCTTTTTTCATAGTTTTGTGTCGCCTAATCATCCAAATCACCATTTTTAATAAACTCAATTATGTGAATTACAACATGATTTCAAACGAGGGATATGGGGTGCCTAACACCTTTCCAAGTCCTATTACTATTATCAAAATATAGTCTTTTGTTTATACATTTTAGCTTTACTCTAACATCCTTCCTTTGTGTTCTCTCAATGGTTTAAACATTTATTCTCAATTTTCAATTTTTTGCATATGTAAAATTATTGATTATGTGTTGATATGTGATGGATACAAGTGAGACCCCTCTCCTTTTTATACGAGATGACGTACATTACTGTGGAGACTTTCAGACATGATTAGACTATATATGGGCCTACAGACTCTACCCCATTTATTATATGGCTATTACTTCTAACACTCCCCTACAAACCGGAACATGGGATAGTCACATACCCTTTTTGGATGAAAATATAAAAAAAGACATAGGAAAAACTTTTATGAGTAAAAATATGATATCTATTAATTTAGCACGTAATGGACTTTGGCATCTTTAATTTTTTAGCTTCACCTGATACTAATAACCATTGTATCTTTAGGAGAGATCGAAGCTTTATTGCATTTAAAGCTTTTAATAGGTTGGATCTTATATCTTGGGGTATGTTAAAGGATCATGTGTAGATCATCCGAGTCTACCATCTCAATTGCTACTATTTTTGAAGTTGTTTCTAAAAGAAGATATGACATGATATGCGCCAGAGGAAGACTAGGCTATAATTAATATGCATCCAATGTGCTTGATAGGGAATCAATTAAGAATAATGTGATTGACATGGAACAGATGTGGTCAACATGTTTGGCAGGTGATGGGAGAAGAAGAGGAAAGGTTGCTGAAATATTCGACTAGACGATCTTTGATAAAAGACAAGTGTGTCCTACTGACACACACAACTAAGTGTCCAAATAATCATAGAGGCACAAATGTTGGAAGACTTAAGTGTTACTAGAGTAAAATGACCATGACATGGCTGATGAATAAATAGATCTACTTTATGTAGAGTGCCAATGAAATCCAATTGATCTTAGAAAATGAACTATAGATGATAGATCAATGCTTGGCAACTCAAAATAGGAACGGTGAGGATGGACAATGACCTTGAACTGGATACTAAAATATAGACAACACACTTGATATGTAGACAAGGTTATTCTTCTTCTTTCCACTTCTAGAGATCTGAAATCTATTCCTCAACTTCTCCTCATCCTCCTTTTCTCATATCCCTAATCCCTCACCTACACACCAACCTCGAATAGACAACATAAGTGATTGGGATGGACAAAGACAAAAAGAAACTCCACTATGACATCAAGGGACATGGGGTGGAGAGGGAAGAAACCACCACCATAGAAGAATTTTCTTGATATAGTCAGAGAAGTTGTGTGTTGGACTACACAACCGGCTTGAGAGAATTCAATCTCCCATTTAAGAAAGCATAAGTATGTGCTAAAAAGGATGAATCCTCACACATGGGAGAGGTTGATTTTATGCCTGGGAGAAAACTACATCACACATGTGTGGACTTCATGATGTTTTAGAGAAGTTGACATGGTGAGGAAGATGTAGTACACAAATTGATAGCCAAATTTGATGTCGTATGTAACCAAGGTTACAGTATCTGTAAAAGAAAAATAAATGGATCTATGAGTGATACAAAAAAGATATTTTGTCTAGGACTTAGGTTCACCAATCTAGGGGTGCAGGGTCGAGTGGTTGCATTATGATCTAAGTTGAAAAATAGATTTGGTTAAAGATTTAATAAAGATGTATCTTTTCTAGACTAAACACAATGTATGGGTGGATGACACATCATGAAAAAGAATTGTTTAGATGATTTGGAACTTCGGCATGCTGTGTGGAATGATAGACATGGCATGTTTTATGATGCCTAGAGGGCTGATCTGTGACACACAGTGTTGGACATATGACGTGGTGTTTCTTCCACTTAAAGAATTGAAACCCTAGCAATGATATGATGTGTTTGAAAATGCCTGTTGAATAGATTTGGAACAGACCATTGGGGGATTGGAAACCCTAATCGTGACACACCATGTTGATTCGATGAAAAATTGTTTTGAATGCCACCACTACTAATTCAATTGTAAACCTTGATGGTGACATGTTGCATGGACATCTACAAGCATGTCGAGCATTGAAGATGACAAATATACTAGGGGTGATACATCATGATAGACTTTGACATAATGTGTAGATTGGATCATATAGTGTTGTGTTGGTCACTAACACAACATGTTGATAGAGACATCTGTGACAAATGCAATTACACGTTAAGTGGATGATTTTCACACCGTATAACTTATCACCATGGCATTTTTGACTTGTACATCTTACCAAGACTAATGTAAATAGTCTGGATAAACTCTTCTCTATCTCCACGGATGAATTTTAGAAGTAGAGGCTGATCTTGGAGATGAAATATTGAAAGATTTTATGAATTATGCATGATGGAGTAGATATAAATATTAGATGGTGGAGATGACTTCTACCATGGGAGGTTGATCTTAGAGAGAAATTCCACTTGTCAGCACAACTAGACCTTATATTAGTGATGACGATGCAAAAAGACTGGATGTTGGATGATTGTATCTGGACTTCCTTTTCATGGAGGGAGTGGATGAAGTTTCTTCTTGGTTAAGATGAACCCCAAGAAGATGAATTATAACATACTAAAACATGAAATCTTGACTCTACAAATCCTCAACTTTTGGATGTGATGCTTGTATCGTTAGTTTTGGTCAAATAAGGATACATTAATCCCTAGTACACTCGTTTGTATCAAAAAGGACACTAATTACATATGTAATTAGTAACTTAGGTATAATCCCTAACTCCAGTCTTCTTATACTTTTTCCATTTACAATTGGGTCAATTAGACTTTAAATTAGGTTTAGAATGTAAATTCATAATCTAATATATTTTTCTGTCAAATCAGGACTCTGGAACTATACTACATTTAGATGATGGAAAAGTGAATGCAATATATGACTCCTAATGCTTTAATAAAAACTAGTTATATTAGTTATAGATTTGGGATACTAGTTGTGAAACAAATAATTAAGGGGTGAGAGGATTCAAATTTACATTTCCTAGTTGCCTTTTGAGGATGGTATTCATTTTATGGTAATAGTTAATATAAATTGGTAAAATAAACCGCATTAGTCTAAATAGAGTTTTGTATTATTTGAGTGAGATTGATAAGATTAATGAAAGATATGATAGGTTATACTTTTCTCGTGGGATGATAATATCAAAATGTTCATAAATAGAAAATATAATAACTCAATATGCCTTATAAAGACTTTAATTTAAATATTATACAAACACTTTTGTATATTACATAATCCATCAAATGATCTCAAAACAAGATACAAATAGCAAATCAGGATACCTTTTGTAATGGCTATTCTAGTTTTCATGTTTCACATTAAATGAAGAATCCTAGATGTGTTGATTTCATATAAAAAGAAAATTATAAGTGTAACTCAAAAATATTAAATAATATAATTTATTTTCCCCAAATTTAGAAATTAATACCAAATTCGTTTCTCCATCATTTAATTAATCTAGGTATGGCTTCTCATAATTTTCCGATGTTGCTAGCTATCCCAATTTGGTTAGAAAAGGAAATGAGTAATGAATATTTCCTAAATGAACTTGAATGCAATTTATTTCATTTAGTTCCTCTTTCCTAATGTTGGGTTGTCGCAAAAGCTTTCTTTAATAAGATAAACACTGATAAATTCTAGGCCTTCAGATCACGATCAAATGATGAATGCCTTCTCTTCGACATCTTGTCTTTTCTTTTGCCTTTTTCACACAGTAACCAATGGATTCCCAATAATTAAATCTCTCTACTTTTCTAATCATTCCATGATTATTTCTCCCCCTCTGTCCTCTCACCTTTCCAATTTGTCTAAACCCAATGTTTTTAGGGTTTCAAAACCTAGTCCTATGTCAACCCCTAGCCCTCTTATTTGGCATAGACATTCCTACTACCCATATACCTACAAAGCTAGAGTCTCACACTTGTGGGAAACCTTAGTAAATTGGTGTTTGCACTCCTAGAAATTTGACCAATCCCTTCAATACTTCCTCCTTTGACCCCTAAGTGTGGTTATTGACACCATCTTTAAGGTCTCATCATCCCATTGTTGTTGGTAATTTTGAGAACCACCCTAGAATTTGGAAGAAATCCTGAACACCTGTGCAAAGTCTATAGAAGAGAATATATTCTACAATTTGGATGGTTTTGAGATATATATGTTTTACCCACTTTTCTCTTCTCTTACTACTTGGGCCATAAATTTTGAAATCACTTGCTTCAATATTTGTCCTATGGTTTTACTTGGGCCATTAGCTCTACCGGTAGTTGTAATTCATCCGGGTTGTTTAACTACACATTTTGTGGACCGCGTTCTCCTATCCATTGGTTCCCTAGTATATAACCTTTGCAAAAGACCTTTCTTTGTAATTCAATCAATTTTGGACCCAAATTTGGGCTCCCTAAGTTCTACAAAAGTTGAAGATCATGATAAGAACCTTCACATCCAGTGCAAAATAGGATTGAGCAAGTTTTGTTCAAGAAAGGATACACTATAGAAGCAACTTCTCTATGAAAATGGAGATCAATTCAGATTCCCAATCTTGATTATTTCCTATTGTTAGACATTTCTCATCATAGTGGGGTATGATGGTCTTTTCGTGCATATTTTCTTTTCTCTATTTCATGGGTGTTTCAGGGGTTATAGATAGGTGTCCACTCTTAAGTGTTCCACCTCACTAAGTTTTAGGTATATAAATCCATATACTTGGATTTTGAGAGACATATGATTGTTTGACTTTTCCAAAAATCATAAGTTTTAATTGGTATCTCAAAAAATTAAGTAAAATATATTTTGGAATAAAAAATATTCCCAATGATACTTGTTTCATTACCTAATCAAATATAATAAATATATGATCTTAATGGATTTTTCTAATTGTCTTGAATTTCAAAAACCCATATCTACTAATCCATGTCTGTAAAATAAGGTAAAATTTGTTACGAAAACAATTGAGTATAATAATCATGATGGGTGTGATAACCTAATTCAATCATAATAAAAATGCAATTTTAGGGTTTTCGTAATTAATTCAAACTTAACCCTAATTGCATGTATGTGTTTAGTAAGTGGCTTAGAACCCTAATGTGAAACTAGCGTTTAGATTGGATCTTTATAAATTGTATATAAGGTATGTTTCATCCCTTTTTGATTATATTGAGTAATCACCTATGCTTTCTCCCTCTTAGCATTTTGAGGCATTTACCCTACACAATTTTCTCTCTTTTGAGATATTGACTCTTATGAGTTCTTATAATATGATAGTCATCAATTTCTCTTCTTAATCTACTAGATATGGTTTTTGCATCCTTCCTTATATCTTATTCATTCTGTTGAATGTGGTAACCCTAATTTGAGGAATCAGGTTTAAACAAAACTTATTTCTCTAGTGATGTCCTTTTATGGTCTTATTATGTATCTTAATTGGAGAGATTGTTTGGATATGTGTTTATGGATCCTTTGGCCCCACTTGATAATATTTGGATGTTCTCCTCCCTTTACTTGAGTTTTTATTAAACTCATTTCTTACCTCTATATTTGCATGGAACAGACTAATTTTATTTACAGTGGTAATAATTGAGTACATACCTACATAGGGTGTGCTTTATTGGCCCAAGTGTGCTTTTCCAATCAATGTATACATAATGCATGTTTGTTATACCCACAATGCACTTTTTCACCAACTTTTTGGCTGAGATGCTCTATACTTTCATCCCTACATTAAATAATTTTATTCAAGTGATATTTTCAATCAGTGCTTATATTTGTTATTTTTTTGATGGAAATTTGTTAAGGCAAGAAACACTCTTATGGGTTATCTTTTTAAAATATTTTTATTGATTTTCATTTGGATGTTCATTTCCCTCTTGACTTGGGAAGGGTTAACAAAGTTTATTGATTTCGTTTTCCTTAATAGTGCTCAAACTTGATATATATGCACATATCAACATTTCTATACTAACAAAATCTACTTTGTCTTCTCTTGTGTGGTATGCTTGTAGCCCCTTAGGTGACGGCCGTGAAGGATTTTACATAATAACATGTACTTGGATTAGTAAAGTTGATTCTCTGGAGACTAACTTGAGATAGCTTGGAGATCTCTTTGCTTAGATCCCAAACTTGTTTACTGTGACAAAATGAATTTTAGCATAAGTATGATTTAATTACTCTTTTTCCCTATGTATGTTTTCTCATGAACTCAATTCATTTTTCTTGCATCTAAATCAATATTGAGACTCAAATTCGAAATATGGTGATCAATGTGAATTTTATACACCTTGTGACACCAAATATTTGATTTAATTGTTGATTTGTCCAATGAAGCAAATTTGTCCATCACACTTCATATTTTGGTTCTCAAACTATTTTTAACCTCACATTTTTTCGAATCTATGGTCCAAATATCATCTCATTTGGACATTCCTACTATTTACTACAATTTCTTAAAAATAATGTATTGAAAATCCTTTTATTTGCCTTTTATTTGGGCCTTTTCAAAGTCAGCAATATGTGGGCTACTTTTAGGGTGACCCTTGGCCCTTAGATTAGGCTCCCATAGATTGGAGGCTTGATCAAGTGGCCAAGAGGTCGTCTCCTACCTCCCACTGATTGTGGGGTGGAGACAAGGCGGCCTTAATGGCCAATCTCCTACTTTCGACCCCGATTCAAAAACAAAGTGAGCCAAAATCCTTGCCTCACAATTTCAAACTCAGCAAACCCTAATTTAATGAGATTTTGCATACCATTGCTCTACCAACAAGACTTCCTTTCTCTCTTGTCTCACTCTGGTGGCCATGGCCATCGATGCTGGTCCTCTAGCCCTAAAATCCTTGCTCCAACGCTATAAAAGGGCTCCCAATAACTTGCAGAAACCTCACCTTGCTCGAGACCTCTCCATTGCTCATTATTTTGTCCCCGAGCACCCCTTCTATTACCTGACCTCACCTGCTTCTACTAATGGTGCCACCGCCTAGACCTGTTGGGTGTTCCTCCACCATGCCACCTCTCCTCAACCCACCACCTCTATCACCCTCACAAGGGAACGACAAACACAGACGACAGCTCAGTGGCCTCCCTCGCCCTCTCCTACCCCAGATCCCCCTTGCACTGGTGAGGTTCCTTCGCCTCCTTTTTGGGATCGTGAGATATCCTGCACATAAGAGAAAGGGGCTGAGAATCACTGATCCAACCAGAACTAGCCGGCCCAAATGAACCACTACTGAGCCGATAAATCAATGATTGAACCACTCATTCAAGCGTTGAACCAACCAAATTAGCACTTGAACCGGCCCACTAAGTGATCAATCGGCGTGCCTACATGATGCATTCTCAACCACCCGATTGGGTAATCCAATGGCTAGCATGTATCTGATATAAGATATTTATGTCATTCTCTGGAATATATTCATTTAAATGCCAAGATCTTGTTTTAATTGTACAATATACATCCTAGATCCAAAAATTATGCACAAGAAGTCAATCTTGATAAAAAAAATCCAATAAAACCATTTAAATGCTTTTGAAGCCTAATTCTTGATAGATTACACTGATATACCTCTATCTTGATCCTTTGCTTATACATTGGTCTAAATGACTCAATTTGCGATTAATCTTGACTAAACACTAAAAACCCTAATTTTTTACTCTAATGTTCATATTGAGACTCTAAAAGCATACTTGACCCATTAGTGATCTAAATCCATATTTGTTGACTTGATTCAATCTTGATTATGATGATGACATCTTAATATCATGTTTGGCCCGAACCTTGTGAAATATTCTGATCTATTGACCTAAAACATGATCTCTGATTTACTCATTATACTAATCAGAACTTGACCTAATCTTAAACTCTAATGATGTTAGTTATCATGATGATAAGCTAGAAATGTGATGATGACTTGAATGATGATCATAAAGTTAAGGTTAACACATATGATCCTAGAAAACCTTGGTAATTTATTCACACTCAAAAATACTAGAATCTTGAATAATGTTGGACATATTGACATATTGGTTGATTATAAGTGAATGACCCAACCCTAAGGTTGACGTAGGAAAAGTGTAACCCTAATCTCAAAACATGATCTCGAAATATCATGATATTGACCCTTGATCCAAAGAGTGTGTTTTAGGATCTAAATCGAAGGGTCGACCAATTACTAGTTGATCTCTACTCAAAATCTTCAGTGAAAGGTACACTATTCACTACTACTTTTTTGGCCAATAACGTCACTGCTCCTAGCATCATTTTTACTAGAATAACTGACCTAATATGCTATTGCATCAGTTTTATCATAAAACCGACCCAACATGTTTCCTGTTGAAAAAATTGGCTCGATTGTGCCTTCACGCCTCTAGATATAGGGTCGCTTTTTGCAAAATAACCGACCTATCTGTCTACAAAAAATTTGGGCACCACTTAAATCTCTTGAGTCGATTTTTTCAACACAACTGGCCTTGGATGTGGACCTCTTTAGTCGGTTTTACAGGATACCCGACCTTGGAAATGTTCGACCTCTTGGGGCGATTATCTCTAAATACCCGACCTTGTAGGTGGTCTCAGTAGGGTCAGTTTTTGCAATTACCTGACCTTGTAGAGTTAGTGCAGGAACTGGTGGCTCTTGAGTCGATTTTAAATCTCAGAACTGACCTTAGAGGTCGGGCAGTTAATAACCTTAATGGAACCCGTCCGGTTCATTTTCTCAATCACGTGAATAGAGAAGCTAGCAAGCAAGCTGCCATTGCCGCTCTCTGGTGAGTAGAGAACCTTGTCGCTGCTACTCTCAGTAAGTAGAGAAGAAGACCTTGCTTCTACTGTGTCAGTCTGACGATCGCCTGCCACTTCCACGCCCGTGAAGATAAAGCCTCGTCGCTGCCGCCACTCGAACACAGAGGTAAGGTCGGTCTTCATTTTTACTTTTGACCTAATGTAGGCACTGTCGCCATGGGCCCGAGAGCCACTGACCTTCTCAGAGAGGTCGTTAAGGGTTTCCCATGACTGTTGATGGTGCCAGGATGGGTTGGGTTGAGGGAACTCGTCGATCGGGATGGATTAGGGGTGAGGAACACTATCCCATTGTCATCTGTTTGGAACATGTGCATCCTTTGTCTGGGCCTGGCTTCCTCCCTACATGGCAGACCAGGCTACAAGGCATCCCTGCTCCCATCTGCAAGAGTATCGTTGGGCCAATAAGGTCTGGTGAGGACTCAAATCTATGGTAGTTTCCCCTTTCGACAGTGAAATGCATCAAAGTCTTCATCTTTTTCCATTATTGTTGAGTAGTATCATTGGAATCATCTCCCTTTCTTATTTACTCGTTGGACTGAGGGATATGCTCCCCCGTTTCATCCCTGCTACATGCTACCACCTAATAGGAGGCTCTTCGATGCCTCTGATCCTGGTGTTGAGGCACATCACTGCCTGACCTCATCTATATCATGACTAATAAAATAATCTTAGTCATAAAACAATCTTTGTCTTGGGATAAACAATTTACACTATTTATATTTGCCTCTTTACTCTTGTACATAAGGAATGAGATTTAATCTTCTTACTGCAAATTGATAAGATGTTTTGTTTCACTCATATAACTATTTGGTTTAACTTATTTATCTTAATAATGAATCAAAAAACGAAAGGATCCATCCATTATTAGAATTTTTTTCCTATATTAGAAATGATGAAAAGATTCTACCTCCTCTCTTACAATACTTAGTCTTTAATTTTCTATGTGTCCTCCTTGTTGAGAATTTCTAGCTTCGCCACTGGGTGGTAGTGATGGAAGGTGAGGAGGCGCCATGGGTGGGTGTGCAGTCCCTAAACTGGGCAGTCGATTTGTGGTTGTTTGATCCAGAATATGTGTGCTTGCATGTGGTCTTGTGCAACCATGAAGGTGAATGACCATTCTGTTGAGTGTATGCCTCACTTCCTGGAAAAATCCATGTGTTATCTATTATGAAAGAGCCTGCATAATGTTTAACTTATGCCCATCAGTTTATATTTGTCAAGAGCACCTAATTGATTCTTTAATTCAGTACCAATAATGAATGTTTATCTATGCAAGTATTCTTGATTTACCCATATCATTCACGACAATCATCGTCTTGCTCATAGTAGCTCCGACGCTCGATGGTCATCCTCTTGCTCTTTGCCACATGTGCACCATCCACTACCCACAATCTTCTCTCATTTTTATCTAGGCTACTCAAGTCAGTTACTTTGTTTTTTCATAATATTTGACTAGTAAATCAACCAATAATAAAAATATGTATTCTTTCATATCTACATTTTATTATCAATCACATATGTAATCATTGTATACATTCCAGAAATATGAGGGTAGACATTGTTTAGGCTCAGATTGACACTTTAGGGTTTATAGATGAGATCATCGATGCATGATGTTTAACTTAATATATAAATATAATAATAATACATTTATATATTAATTTAGAAACCCGTTCAAAATTTACTCATTGGATAGTCCCCGGTATAGGATTGTTTTTGGATATTTAATCTCACTTAGGATGTAAGTGTATTTGTATGTTTAGTTTTGAAGAAAATTTTAGTGGTATTTCCTCATTTGTTCTCTGGGTACACATGTGGTTATTTGCCATTTACATCGATGTACTAGGAGAACTTAGGGGAAATGCTGCTGAAACTTTCTTAAAAACTAAATATACATTATACAGTTACTAGTGAGATTAAATATTCAAAAATGGGATAGGTGGTACACTTTAGTATAAAAGTAATTAACTTCCTATAAATAAAAACTTACAACTTATAGTATCAACAATAACCATTTTGATAGGTGGTACACTGTTATATTTAATTTTAATGTGATCTAGAAAATGGATCGAAGTTGGATGACTATCAAGAACCGTTGCAGTCTAGAGTTTGCCAAAGGTCTTGATGAATTTATCAGATTTGCTAAGGAACTTAGGAAACTACCTACATATAGGTTCTATTGTCCATGTAGAAATTGTGGTAACAATTTCAAAGTTGATATTGTTGAGGAAATTAATAATCATGTCATATGCAATGGGATCATACAAGGTTATAATGAATGGTACTAGCATGGAGAGAAATTTAATTATGGATCAAAAAATGTTGATACTAATAGTTGTGGCATAGAAGATATATATAATGATGATAATGTCAATGATGAACCAATTCAGGATGAACCGATTCAGGGTGATATGATTGATGAGATGCTATGTAGTTGTCGGGACAATGTAATTGATCCACCTTCTTTATTTGCAAACATTGTCCATGATGCTAAAAAACCATTATATAAGGGTTGTACTAAGTTCATGAGGTTTAGTGTTGTGATGTGATTATATACTCTTAAAGCTCAAAATCAGTGGAGCAATAAGAGTTTCACTTTACTGTTATCTTTGTTAAAGGAAATTCTTCCCAAAGGTAACGAGCTTCCAATTTCAACATATCAAGCAAAGAAAATAATGTGCCCAATGGGAATGGAGGCTAAGAAGATTTATTCATGTCCAAATGATTGTGTTATTTTAGAAGGACTATAGTAATTTGATCAATCGTCCAAAATGTGGTGTGTCAAGGTACAAGACCACAAATTTAGTTAAGGCTAAAAATGACTCTCCTGCCAAGGTGATGTGGTATCTACCAATAATACCACAATTTCAACTTTTATTTGCTAATACTGAAGATGTGTGAAATTTGTCTTGGCATGGGGAGTTAAAGGTGCATGATGATGCCATCCTACGACACCCATCGGATTCACCACAATCAAAGAAAATTGATTTATTATATCCTCAATTTGGTAAAGAACCAAGAAACTTATGACTTGGACTTTGTACATATGCAATGCATCCTTATGGTACATTAAGAAGCCCACATAGCACTTGGCCTATTATTATTGTAATATAAATCTTCCTCCTTCGTTGTGTATGAAAAATAAGTATGTCATGTTATCAATATTGATATCAAGGCCCAAGCAACCTAGAAATGACATTGATATCTACGTTCAACCTCTAATTGATGACCTAATGAAACTATGGGAAGAAGGTGTTATGACATATGATGCTTCACGTGAAGAGATCTTTAGTTTCCGTGCTATGTTATTTTGCATGATTAATGACTTTCCAACTTATGGAAATTCGTCTAGATATAGCATAAAAGGACCCAAAGCATGTCCTATTTGTGAGGAAGATATTGATTCAATCCGACTGAAACATGGTAGTAAAATTGTATATCTTGGTCATCGAAGATTTCTCCCACAAGTGCATCCTTATCGAACCCAACACGAGACCTTTAATGGATCAACTGAGGAACGAAGTGCTCCTAAACCTATACCATGAAATGTTGTATATAATAGGGTGAAGGATATTGTTTATGAATTTGGAAAGAGTTCAAGTAGTCGTACTCTCCCATCTGACAAATCTCTATACAAAAAGAGGTCAATATTCTGGGATCTTCCTTATTGGAGATTATTGTCAATAAGTCACTGCATTGATGTCATGCATTTTGAAAAAAATGTTTGTGATAGCATCATTGGTACACTATTGTATTTACCATTAAAGACTAAAGACGACATCAAATCTAGAAAAGATTTAGAATTAATGGGTATAAGAAAAGAATTATCAGTGGAGATCAGGGGTCATCACACATATTTACCTTCAGCTTGTTACACTTTGTCAAAGCAGGAGAAAAAGATTTATGTGAGTGCTTGTATAATATTAAGGTTGCACAAAGACACTCTTCTAATATTTTTAGATTGGTATCAAAGAAGGATATGAAGTTGATAGGTCTCAAATATCATGATTATCACACCTTATGCAACAAATTTTACCTCTGGCTATTCGATCTATATTGTTGAAGCATGTAATATTTGTAATCACAAGACATTGTTTCTTCTTCAATGAAATATGCAATAAAGTGTTACATCCTAATACTCTTTATAAATTAAAAAAAATGTAATTATTACCATGTGTCAGCATGAAATGTACTTTCCTCCTTCATTTATTGATATCATGGTTCATCGTGTATTACATATAACAAGGGAGGTGAAGATGTTGGGTCCAATTTTCTTACACTGGATGTATCCATTTGAATGCTACTTGAGTGTTTTTTAAGGTGATGTTCAAAATCGTTATCGTCCTGAAGTGAGTATTATTAAGGGTTATGTGGCCAACGAGGTGATGGACTTTTGCAAAGATTTTTTGAATTGCAATGAAACTTCTGGTGATCTAAAAAATTCCCATCACACTGAATCTTATTGTGGCAAAGGAACTTTGGGAGCACGAGTGAAATGAATTAGTCATGAGTTGTGGGAACAGGCACATTTGTATGCTTTACACAACATCGATGAAGTTAGTAGGTACATCATAGAACACAATGATATTATCAAGAGAAATCATCTACAATCTAGTTCAATGTGGCTTTCAAGAGAGCATAATCGAACATTCATTAGTTGGTTTGAAGAGAAAGTCTTTAATCCACTATCTGAATCACCGAATAATATTGTTGAGAATACAAAATGGCTTGCCTTTAAGCCAAAAATGGATGTCATGTCATATGAAGGATATGACATAAATGGACTTTTATACTACACAAAGTGTCAAGATGAAAGTAGTGAAGTCCAAAGTAGTGGGGTCACTGTTCAAGTTTGTTCGTTGTATTTTGCTAGTGCCAAAGATAAAAGACCACACAAATCTGAGATGTCATATTACGACGTCATTGAGGACATATGGGAATTGGACTATGAAAATTTCAGAGTTCCTATCTTTAGTGTAATTGGGTTGATAACAACAAAGGAGTTTTATTGGATGAGTTGGGTTTCACATTGGTGAATTTTGAAAAGATTGGTGAGAAAGATGAGCCATTCATCATGGAAGACCAAGAAAAACAAGTATTCTATAATGATGACCCGACAAATAAAAATTGGTTTGTTATTATTCATGGAAAAAGATAGTTTACTGTAGATCCTATAAATGAAGAATAATAGTATGAAAAGTATGATGATTCCAGACCATTCTTAGTTGGTTTGCCAAGTGTAAATATTGAAGTTAACATTGATGAATACTATAAATGTCAAGATCATGTTGAAGGAATTTTACTTGACTAATGACTCAACCAATACTATAGGCATGTATTCTTTGAATTATTTATTTTATTATCATTCAAGAACGTAATGTTTTAAATATTCATCATATCACCACTTGTTCTTTTATTATCAGTTATATTTTTTTATCATGTATACTTGCAAGTTGTTCTAAAATGGCAAGTGAAGATGAACATTCTCAGCATGAGCACCATGAGGATGGTAGTGGTGATGCTACAAAATGTAGAGGTCTCACACTGATGTGTAGGTTGTAGGAGCTCAGGGCCAGAAATTTCCAATCCAGTTTGATGTCATAGGAGAACCTATTGGGGAACATGCTAGTGCTTTCAAACATTATGTAGGGGCGACCACAAGAAGTAAGGTGGCTGAAAGGATGGTAGTAGAACCTCAGATGCACTTCTTTGAAAAGGAAAGTGATGAAACCCCGATTAGAGTGGTTTAGGGTTTCTGAGGAATCGATCTTAAGGAATCATGACAATACAGGGGGTCGTGATTTAAGATTACCATATACCATGGTACTACCAAGATGATAAGAGAGTGTAGTACTTTGGATGCCTAAGATGAAGTTGCATGTTGCATATGGCCATGCAAGCCAGGAGGTGAAGGACGAACACCAGTAACCCACTGCATGGATATAAAGTATAAAGTGTTCCCGAGAGGGAATGGGAGTTCATCACTATGGATGTTGTGGTAAGTCTCCCCTAGACCAAGGAAGGTCAAGATGAAAGATGGGTTATGGAAGATCAATTTACCTAGAAGACATGAGAAAGAAAGAGTACTGTCAAGGGACAGATCCAGTTGAACTACATATGAGAGAGATGGTTCAACTACACCATGATGCGAGTTCAAAAGTTCTTGAGTATAACCTAAAGGTTCACATCCATAAGGTGGAAGTAGGTACATGAAGAACTCGATGTTAGTGATGCTTATTATCACCCCTAACTAATGATTAGTGTGATCCAGACTAGAGGGTCTGATGAGAGAAAATGTGCGCATTCAGGGTGATACAAGGAGACAATTCTTGTCTTCGGTAAAATATGATGATAACCACCATAGCCAGTATTGGGTTGTAAGGAAGCTCTGTAAGACAGGTTGTGTTGGTAACCACTTCATTAAGATGATTTTGGTGAAGGGACCTCATGATGGTCATGAAAGGACTAGAGTGTGTGTAGATGAAGTCGCTTTGATCATGCAATGACTGAAAGGAGCCCAGAGATGACATGAGTTATAATGCTTATGCCAGGTAGACTGACATGCAGTTCACCGTGGGGGATGGTTTTGTGGAGAAGGTTAAGTTTGCCCTTACCCCTCAGGATAATGTGATGTGTGATGAGTTCCATGTGTCCAATTTAGAGAACTATGTGAGGTACTCAAGCCATGTGCGGAGCAATGAACCTAGTGAGTCCCAAGGGAGGCTATAATGACCTGAGTCACCTATGAGGTTTATAGATGTCAGGGGGAAAGAACTCAGAGAAAGGAATATGTGATGATAAAGGTTCTTTGGAAGCGCCATGGATAGGGAAAAGCCACATAGGGGCCAATGATGGACATGTAAAAGTCTATCCTGAATTGTTTGTTTGCTTGATGGAATTTTGAGGACAAAATTCCTATAAGAGGGGAAGGATGTTACAACCCCAGTTTTGGGTTCATTTGGTGGGAAATGTGATTCCTCATATTAAAGATATTTGGACAAATAAAGATATGATTTGTTTTGAATAAATGGATTTCGTTTACAATATCCTTGATGATTGTTTTGTGTGGGATTTATTGGCTATTGGGCCCAGTAACAAGGAAGAGACAAAAAGGAACTCCACTATTAATAAAAAATGGAGAAAATAGAAATGTGGAAACCTCTAGAAGCAGAAATATATAATCCAAAGGTGGATTTCGTGCCTCTTGGGTTCCTTGGGTTGCAAGGAGTCCAAAGTTGCAAAAAGAAAGCAATAAGAAAACAAAAATCAATTAAGTATTTCTTTATTAAGAAAGAAATTGAAAACAATGATAAAATGTGGGAAATAAGTGGAAAGAAGTGTAATTGAATTATCCTTGGTGGATTTTTGTATCCAAAGGATTTATAAGGTTAAAAGGAATGCCAATGAGGAAAAAAAAGAGAAATCCTCAAAAAGAGATATTTTAATAAGAAATAAACAAGATAATGTGAAATAATGAGATAATTGATGCATCTAGAAGGATAATAAGTATCCTTATGAAGGAATTTTGAAATCTTTGAGTTTCTTGGGATCCAAGGAGTCCCAACAAAGGAAAATAAAGAGAAAATACCTATAATAGAAAATAAGAAGATAATGTGAATGCATAATTAATGGATTATGTGGTATTGTTAAAAAGGAGGTGTTTTCTACTAAATGAAAATATATTTTTGTGGCCAATGAATTAAAAGGCAAGAATATAGAGACTAAGGGAGAGGATTTTTGTATTCCTAAATTTCCAAGTAATAAAGAATATCAAAGGGATAGTGAAGAGAGAGGAAACTTGCTTCTTCATGAAGGAATTGGATTCCTATTAGAAAAGAATTTGGTTGCTTTGTAGGAAAACAGTCTGGGGCGTGGATACTCTCCCCTATAAAAGGGGTAGAGCCCAGGGTCGAGTTCCAGAGAGATCCCACGTCTCCCACTCTCTTCCTCATTTTCTTCTTCTTCTTCTTCGCTCTAAACCCTAATTCAGAGAAGCGACACAATCCTTGGAGCAAGGAGGAGCCATAGACGAGTGTATGAAGAAGGCACGAAGCTACCCCAAAGATATGGGGTGTCGACTTCCTTTCCCTTTACTCCCAACCTCGCTCAAAGCTCGTGGTAGACCTGCAAGGTCCAGCACTTGGGATGTCGCTGCTGGCCCAGCTCTGTCCACTTCGGCAACAACTGAGTGGTGCCCAAGGGGTGGAGGGACACGAAAGAGCTAGTCCGTTGAGGGGAGGCTGCCGTTAGACCCTAGGAGGGCGAACAAAGCTCCCTGCGATCAGACCAGGTTGACGAACAACAAGGATCGTGAGGTAGATGATGAACTAGGAGACATTGGATGCTTCTACTCCTCCGCGGGCTGAAGCACTGCTCACTCGCATGGGGGCAGTTTCATAATTCAGTAATGATTTCAACTTACAAGGCAGTGTTGCATGGAGTAGGCTACGTGGCGCCTCCCAATTGGCTCAAAGTCAATTTTGCATAATTCATATCTAGTTAACCGTAGCTCGGATGGATACACATAATATATGAATTTTGCTCAGAAAAACAAGAGGAATTCAAAAAAAAACATTTGAAAGCTAATTCCTCTTCCAATTTGAAAAGTAGTGTAATTTATCAACTTTAATGAATTAAAGATTAAGAAACCCTATTTTGAGATGATTAATGTGTTAGTAGGGTTTAATGGAGAATTAAAGTTTATATTAGCATGTTAATCATTAGAAGATACATTAAGATAAAAAACGATAAACTTTGCACATAATTAGTTTATTTATAGTTTCATGCGCATAAATATGCTTTAATGGGCCTTGAAACCCTAATATGAGTAAATGTGACTCGTAATGGCTTTAATTATTCAAAATCATGAATAAAGTTAAGATATAATGTTTCTAAGCTATTTTGAGTATAAAGGTTCCTAATTGTGGATAAATACCCTTAATGTAGGAATTAGGGTTTTTCTAATGAATAAAGGAATAATTAATGGCTAATCGAGTCCATATGTGAATTAGACTATAATGAACTTTGAATTGATGATAAAGGATCATAATGATCTTGTCATGGATTAAAAGGATACAAATGGTAGCTTTAATGTAAAAGAGGCTTAATGGACTTAATTGATGATTAATTGTGTTGTTTCTGAAATTAAGGTTATATGTTGTTAAAAGGTAACCTTAATAACTTTCGTGAAGGATAGATGAGAAATTAGGGTTTAAAAGAGTAAAATGAAGTAAAAACCCTAATTGCAAACTAAACCCTAAAAGTGGTAGAAATCCTAAAAAGGAATAGAAACCTTAAGTAGCAAGATGGTTTGAATAGATTTTGATAAAAAGGAATTGGATGTGGTTTCAGGATTCTTGTACTTGCTTGATTGGATTTCCCTTCTTGGTTGATTCTATCTCAAATCTGCCTGACACATATGTGGTTACACTTATGAATATCTTGAATTAGTTTTTCGAGGTTTTCTGAAGTTTTCCTCGATGACTTGAATTAAACTATTGGATGAATTTAATTCATGCAAAATATAATGTAGATATGACTATCACTTAAGATATGTGCCTACTAGCTCAGATCCTAATCCCCTTTGTGACTTAATAGTTTGACCTAGTACATGGCTACCTATGGGGTAGGTCCATCTGGTCATTTTATGACTTAGTACATGGATACCAATGGGGTAGGTCCATCAAGTCACCTTCAGTCAGGGATTGGGCTACCTATGGGTAGTGCCATGCGACTCTTCAACACACCATTAGTTAGGGATTGGGCTACCTATGGGTAGTGCCATGCGACTCATCCATAGATATTGATCTACCTATTAGTTAGGATCATGCAGGGTTTAATGGGGATCTACCATGATGAAGGTAGTATCCAGGTCCACTCCAAGGACAACACAGAGATAGGGGATAGGTAAGGATTGATTAGTATTGCTTAAAACATAATCTTGGTTGTTAAATGATAATTGGTTGATTACATTGTTATCATAGTTGCACGATTATTGTTCCCCCCCACACCAACTTTATGGTAACCGACATTTTGTTTGAGGGCATTTTAGGTACAAGTGAAAAGAATAAACAGTAAAGTGGCATATGTGGAATTAAATAAAGATTAACGATCAGGGGGGATTAGTTAGAATATGCTCTCATATGGATAGAAGTTCAGTAATTCCATTTTTTAAAAGGTATGCAAAAAGTTTTAATTTATACCATATTTCAGTATAGTTGGTAGAATTTGATAATTATTATTGATTATTTGTCGAACGCTTGATCATGTTAAATGGGATAATGGCTCCTACCTTCTGGTCTCCCTTAATTGGGGGTTACCGGGAGGCAGGGTTGTTACAATACTCTTCCTTGGTACTGGAGCTACGACCTTGACTGCGCTCTTTCCTAAATTTAGGATACAAATTGTACCCCGCATATTCCACAATATCCGCTCTGAGTTAAACTCATTTCACCAATCAGCAAGTTTTGACACTGAATGGATCTATGTCCAGGGAAATTACATTATTAATTCCACTTGATTAATTAGACCAATTGAATGTCTTTTAGCATCAATCTAGTTACAATGTATAACACACAAGCAAATTCTACAAAATAAAAGGGCATAACTTATTACCAGAACATATAGGAACATACAAAGTGTAATCTCTTCACATTATTATTTGATTCTTATCATTCATCACATTTCCATCACCTATTCCACATACATTGGGATAACAATCCCTCATCCCATCATAAGAGAACTATCTCTTCACTTAAGATAGTAGACCATCATTTGGTCATAAGATCATTTATTCCTTTCCTTTTTTTATCATAACACATGTGCCTCACAAGGCTATCATTATCACATATTGTCATGGAATATCACTTCCTTGTATCAGTTTTGGAGGATATCACCTCCATTAGGCATTACACCTTTCTTAGGTCCTAAGATCCCTTACACCACACATGGTGATTCATTATCATCTCACCATGTATTTTTAAACATGTGAGTATTACTCATGTCACACCAATTGTATTAACTTGCGATAATAGCCTATAATCATTACGTTTAGAAAGAGGGTATATTAAAATATCTTTAAACACCTTTGGTTAAGACAAACAAGATATCTTGACATTTCTAAGCAAAATTAGGCCTCATACTATTTACACTCGATTTGAGTATCACACCTTTAGTTCATTATTGAACAATGTTACCTTTACCAAGAAACAAGTATCATTATGTCATTAGACCCATACATATCATGTTATTGTGCAACCATTCCATATGGCGCACAAAGCCTTATATAATATGTTTCATGTTATTACATCATAGATCATTTCTAGCTACACTAATCCTTTTCACGATTAGGGTTTCATGACAACACCATGTCACATGGAGAATCATTCAACTTCCATCCTTCTCTTATTGTCAATTAGGGTTTCCAAGTTCATGATTATCAACCACACCTTAATTCTCATCATACGAGTTATAATTTTGCCATGAGTATTCAAGCATACTTAATACTTTCATTAATCATCATCAACATGAAGTATTACTTTTCCCATATGATATGTACTAGTTTCCCTCTCATCTATACTATAATATTGATTTCAATATACTTATCACATTAGTTGAGATCACTTTAGGGTTTATCATTCCTATACTTAATGAATTGCATTCATCTCATTACTTCATAAAGGATCAATAAATTATATCCAAGTGTATAAATTTACACTCATCAAAGTGTATCAGTTCATATTCAATAAGGTTTATCAGCCTAGGTGGATTGACCTACATGTTACACCTTGTGTCGACCTACTCACATATGATTGTATCAGCCTACGCACATAGGATTGTGTCGGCCTAAGGATCTTTACTTGTATCAGCCATGACACATAAAACCTTACATCGATTTAGACACATATGATCATGTCGACATAATTACATCAAGATATTGATTGTAAAGTGTTAGAGAAGGTTTATCAGTTATGGTGCATTCTAGGGTATCTGTTACCCTATCACCTTGTATATTGGCCATAGTTCTTCATGGTGTATTGGCCACACCACTTCATTGTGTATTGGAAACACCACTTCATTATGTATCAGCCAATCAACCAACTAGGGTATCGACCACAATATCAATTAATGTATCGACTTCTCAACCAACTAGGGTTTGAGTTGTATTGATTTAGGGTTAGTCATATCGGTTACCACACTCAACTAACTAAACATGATTTCATACACTTCCTTCACTAGACATCTCTAGATTATTACAAGCCAATATCATTAGTGGCATATCAGTTTATAGGGTCTAGCATATTGGCCTAGATCTCTCTTGGTCATATCGGATTAGCAACATATTGTTTAGAACATCTCAATCACATGATGACCACCCCCATTTATGAGTAAAGGAATGCGTTAACTTAATTATTTCCAAAGTGTTGAACTTCCCTCATTTTATCCTTGAGTGACAGGCTCCAGAACTACATGGACATTAGTCCTATGCATGTACAAACTGAAGGGGAGGGTTAAGGCTCATGTATATTGGTTTTACTCTTGTGTATTGGTTTACATACTGATGTGTATCGAACTAGGGTTTCCCATAAACTGATATCGGTGTGTGTGTATAGTTTCATCATCTTCAAGCTCTAGCCTTTCATCCATAACGACTCTAGTTCATGGACAACAACCCCTCATATCCATTACATCTCATAGAACCATCATCAAAACAAGAAAAGTTGAAGTAAAGAAGGAACTGCCAAGTACTACATGATAAAAGGTGCATAATAATAAAGTTGAGTTCAAGTTATATAACCCACCTCAAGATCAACACTAAAGTTCCAAGCTTCCAAGCTCCATGTTCCCAAGGTTGAAGATAAATTATAGAAGTTCAAGACTTCAACCACAACACATCTACATGGAAGGAAGACACCATAGTAAAGAACTAGGTGGAGAAGGAAAGAAAGAAAACACGGCCCGAGAAGCATAATATTTCCAAGGTAGGAGACGACCATGTATTTACTATGAGAACTTGTAACACTAAACAAGATTACTCAAAACATAAAACACAATCAATCACTAATTAATCAAATATCCAAAAATATGGGTAAATTAAAACCAATTTCAATGTCAGCACCTTCTTAGAAACATTTGCATGAGACCCCAACATCATTCTTTTATCCATACTAGGCCAAGCATTTGATACAAATGTTCTATTGCCTTATCCACCACATATATACATAGGATAACAATATTAATATATGCCACACAAACAAGCATTAATATGCTATCAAAACTTCAATTTGTTTGAAACACCATATACACACTTTTCCTGCCTGGACCTGAGAGTACATGGATGACTCTAGGACACACTAGACATATAATCAACTTTATCAAAGTTTCATTACAATAGCTCCTCTTTGCTGCCACATGTTTGTTTTTGTTACTTCTAATTACCTAAAAAAAGTGTGGCAAACCACAAGGGTGAGACCCATGTCCCAGCAAGAGATATAACCTTCAACAACGTTTATTGATTACAACATTTTTAAGTAATTAAATAGTTAAGCACTTTAATCAGATATAACAAATAAGATCAGTAGTACTAATGATTAAAAAAACTATCTGGATGAGTATGATTAGCAATATATGCATCTCTAGTTGGACAACCATGTCTAGCATGCTAAACATAACTAATAACATGAGATATCTAGCATCATGATTATAATCAGTAGTAGCAGTATAGTTATCAACATAATCATGGCTACCGTATGTATGCATCTACAATCTAAGCATATCCTCAACATAAGTATATTTATTGTATCTTAATTGCCTTAAGCCTCATATTTATGTAAATATAACAAACAAGGGTTATCATCCAATGTGAAGCGTCATGTATAACCCTAAATAGATATGCTATACGGCTGTATTACATCTTTTATTATGCACCAGGGAATTTGAATCGTACCATTCAAAGTTCAACCAACCCTTGTGAAGGGCTATTCGGTTTTGTACAAGATCTAGGAGTGCTGGCATCCTAAGATCTCTTCCCCTCGGTCAGTATGAGTAAAAAGGAAGTGACATATCAGTTAAAGCTTCCACCACAGTGACATATAGTCAAGCTGATAACCACTAGTCTGACCATGGAACATGTCATGACACTAGAAACCAGGGTATTGAGACCCAATTACTGAGGTACAACCACGATTTTCCTCTAATCACATCATGTTATAATCACTGAGACACGACCACTGCCATTTTCAATCACATTAGATGTATGAGGCATGATCATAGACAACCTCCACAATCTGCATTGTGGATGACAAGGATATATCCTCAACCTACCACCCCCACATACTAAACAATATGCGCTCTGAGTTTCCCTTAGAAATACTCATTTCACCATCCAACAAGTTCTGAAACTGAAGATGGCTCTACGACACAGGGCACTACATGATTAGAGTTGCACTTGATTAGTTATGCCAATTGGGTGAATTAAGTCCACATCAAACAAGTGGACATACAAGCCCTAATTCACTTCTAGAAAGAATATAAATATCAAAACTTGAAAATATATAAAACATATGAAACATAATTTCTCATTTCATCATCACATGGTACTATTCACCTGCCATTCATGAGACTATACTAGTCATCATATTATCACAAGATATAAATCCTTTTCACAATATCACAGGGTATCAACCCTTATCAACAGAAGAGGAATACACCTCATTCAAGGCTCAACCATGCCCAAAGGTCATTAAGACCATCATACTATCATAGGATATAAATCCTTTTCACAATATCACAGGGAATCAACCCTTATCAACACAAGAGGATTACACCTCATTCAGGGCTCAATCATGCCCAAAGGTCAGTAAGACCATTATATTATTATTCCCTACAAGATCATCATTATATGTGCATGCCTTATAACAAGGCTCAACAACATTACTTACATATAATACACTAGATCAACACAATATTTCATTAATGAGTTGGGAGATATTCATAAACAATCATAGCAGGGTTATATTAACATTAAGAACATACCTTTATTACATCAACATGCAAGGAATCTATCTATGATTAACTCTCATCATATTCATTATGCACATGTTTAACATAAGAAAGTATCAACCATGTGGCTATAATAACCACCAATTAAAATATCAAGTAAGGAGGTTATTCTACCATCATCCATCATATAAGAATGTTAAACATGAATACTCATCTTTATCTAATTGCATTAGAGTTAGGTTCAACATGATAAATTATATCATTTTTACAAATCATCAGTTATACCCAAACCCTAACTCATGACATCCCCATTGGATCATGGATGCATAAGGTGAAGGATAACCATCACATTCCATACTATTCTCAAGTATGACCCCACACATAAATCAAGGTGTAACCATCAAGTTATAACATACTAGGGTTTCAACAATAATAGAGTACTTCGTGATTGTTTTAGTCATTCAATGACTATTCATGCCCAATTACCATCATTTAGTTATATTAAAGCTAGGTATATCAAGCTATACCTCATTAGGGTTATATATCAACACAATATGGTTATCATCACTTCTATTCATATGAGAGAATAGGTAAGGATACCTTATTAAGAATAACCCTCCATTTGTTCCATCATCATTCAACCCATATCACCATACCACAATCTCACCCAGAACCATTATATGTCTAAAAGGTAAGTCCATTAGTTTTTTACATAAGTAAACACCTTAGATAAACCACCTATGAAGTCCTTGATTTGTTCTCTAGAAAGAGTCACCACCTAACCCTAGACATCCCTTGATTAACAACACACAAAGTTCCATTGAGAGTAGGGTAAAACCCACAATCGACTGTTCAGTTAAAACAAGCCATAGGTTTTAGAGACCTGATCCACCATCATTAGTAACCATTAAGTTACCATAGGTTGTTAGATCAACACTATATTCATTAATCAACATCAAATATCAAGCTAATGTCAACATTGATTGATAACATCAGTATGGTACTTAATGGTTGATCATTAAACTTCAAATTGATCCAAAACCTTCCCTAAGGGGGTGAAGATAGGTTGTCACCATCATTTGACACCCTTAATAACGGCCATCAGTTGTTATGAAGACAACACCATAGGGTTGTTGCAATGGTACCATCATCAGGTCATGGTTTATAGAAGAAATTAGCTTAAAACCCTAAAATTGACCATTGGTAGATAGGTGCTTAGCACCATAGGTTGTCAAACCAACCTGATCCAAGTCATATTGTACCTTAGAAATAACATACACATGATCACATGTTCAAATATAACTGAAATCAGAATAGGGAACATTATAAAAATCAAAATCTAAGTCAAGCATAGCTTTTTAGTGCATGGATCATCATTTTCAAGTAAGAACATGATACAGAAACCTTATGGTAAGCAATAAACATGGAGAAAGTAATAAAACTTGCTTCTAATGAGAAGATGAAACCCCACACAGAAGAAATCTCGAGCAGGTAGGGTAGAAAGTGTTGGTATGTATGCTTTGAGAGCCAATCATGGGATGATTGGTGGGATACATTAAGATTGATTTGATAAACATCAACAACAAGCATCCAATTCTTTCTGGTTCAGTCATATGAGATAGTGATAGAACAGATTGAATGTCTAGAGAATGACAGTACTCAATGACGTATGCCTTTAGGTTGAGGACCTAAACGATGAGATCATACTGATGCTAAGAGTTTGTACATTATTATTATGTCCCTAGTCGGATTTCATTGTGGAAGGTAGATAGACAACAATGACACACAAGACTAGATTGTGGTATTGGTTGATGATAGAATGTAACGACCCCGCCTCTCGGTAACCCCCAATTAAGGGAGACCCGAAGGATAGAGCCGTTATTCAATTAACAGGATCAAAGGTTCGACAAATAATCAACAATAATTAATAAACTTTACCAACTAAATTGAAAACTGGTATAAAATAAAACTTTGTTTACCTTTTAAAATCTAGGATTTCTAAACTTCTATCCATGAAGATACTAATCTAACTAATCCTCCTGTGCACGTTACTTCTCATTCAATTCCACATATGCCACTTTACTATTTGTTCTTTTCATTGTACCTAAAACGCCGACAAACAAAACGTCAGTCGGCCGGAGCTGGTATGTGGGGGAAACCAATAATCATGCAAATATGATGACAACATAATCATTCAATTAATCATTTAACAATCAAGATTATATTTTAAGCCATACTACTCAATCCTTACCTATCCCCTGACTCTATGCTATCCCTTATATGCTACCTCTTCTTTAGGTAGCTTCTTACCCCCATGGACCTACCTTATAGGTAGCCAATACCTAGGGTAATAGAGTCGCATGGCACTACCCGCAGGTAGCCCAATATCTAACTCATGATGACTTGATGGTCCTACCCCATTGGTAGCCATTTACCAAGTCATCTAATGACCTGATGGACCTACTCCATTGGTAGCCATTCACTAGGTCAATTCTTAAGCCACAGAGGGGACCAGGACCTGAACTAGCAGGCACATATCTTATGTGATAGTCATAGCCACATTATAGTTTGCATGAATTAAAATCATCCAAGAATTAATTCATGACATCGATGAAAACTTCGGTAAATCTCGGAAAACTAACTCGAGATATTCATAAGTGTAACCACATACTTGTATTGCAGATTCAGTTACAAAATTAATCAGAACATAGAAATCCCAATCAAGCAACCAGTCATGCACAGAAGCCTGGAATAAATATACCAATTTCCTTTTATTAATATTTATCCAATATCATCATCATCCTTATGATTTATATTCCAATTTTAGGGTTTCCTTGGGAATTAGGGTTTTGTCTCCATTCTTAGTTATTAAGAACCCTAATTCATCAAATCTACTTAAAACCTTTAAATTCTCTCCTTTTAATATTCTTAACAGTCTTAGGATCATCATTTAGTAATTTACTTTCTTAATCCAAAATATCATGGTTTTCCTCTTCTTTTACCCCAATTAGGGTTCCCATATGAATTATTCTTCATTTATGGATTACAATCCTAAAACTACCAATTTTGTATACCAAACGGATGAAAAATCTATATTATTAATCAATAGGTTAATATCTTTCAAATTAACCTATTAGTCTTCAAAGATGTATCCTTTATATTCCATTTAGGGTTTCTAAGGTTTCCTACAAAACCCTAACTATCTCAATTATCTTCATTAATAATTATCTAATCCAAGCTATGTTCAAGAATCATTATATTATAGTTTTATTCTTGCAATATCATGTTATGACAACTAAAACTCATATTTACTCAAAATAGGGTTTTTAGTCTATTTAAATCATGTTCATGATCATAAAACCCTAAAACCAACATACTAATCATCTTTTATGATTTTACCGTTCCTTTTATTCATAATAGGTTAAGATTGATCAAAAACATATAAAAAATTCATCAT
Source organism: Alisma plantago-aquatica (assembly GCA_963693085.1). Classification (NCBI taxonomy): domain Eukaryota; kingdom Viridiplantae; phylum Streptophyta; class Magnoliopsida; order Alismatales; family Alismataceae; genus Alisma; species Alisma plantago-aquatica. The sequence continues at coordinate 427,806,245 of OY856410.1, read as the reverse complement.
GTTCGTTTTTACATCATTCTAGGGGTTTTCTATCAATTAATACATCAAAAGATGTAAAACCCTATAATTTTTGAATTTCAAGCAGAATTAGGCGTTAATTTAATTTTCATTGCATTCCTTGCATTTTTCTGATAAAAAATCACTACTCATTTGCAATTTTCGGGTAAAGAACCTATTTTTAGTGAATTATGCAAGATTCATCAGTTTTTCTTGAATTTTCGATAAAGAAGACTATTTACTAAATTATCTGAGCCGCTCGATGCGTGGTTCAGAGGACCACACAGATCCAACGATTGTCTATATTCGCACTGACTTGCAAAAGAAAAGGATAAAAAGGCCATTATGCCCTTACCCAGAAAGAAGGAACAAAAGGGCGTTTTGGTAACTCTTCAAGGGATTGTCTTCAACCTCCCGTTGCTCTGTGCGCGAGCAGGTGGTCAACCCCACCGGTTGACCTCGGGCTTCCGTGTGTCTGTGAGTAAAACAACTAGACGGGGAGCTCCGCCACGATCCCTCGAACTCGTCGATGCCCTTAATTATGTCCTCTTCATCCCATTAAATTGATGGCGTGCCTCTTCTGGCTGTATCGCTCTCCGGCGATGGGCAAGTCATGGTGAAGTTCCAAATTCACCACACCAAAACACTCGTCTCAGCATCCCGATCTCACGAGATCTATTTGTGGGAGTGCTGGTATCACGAAGCACCACCTATATATATAGGGTGCATTCCTTGAGTCCTGGGATTTGGGGACTTCTCCGATAAACGATGAAACTACCCAAAAAGTGGTTTAATTTTACTCGGAACATTCTCCTGAGGGTGATGGACTCACTCACTCCCTAGTTTATTGCTTAAATCGCGAGAAAGGCTAGATTCCTTTCCCACTCCCTTTCCTTCTGTAACTTGGACTAGACGATGCACAACCATCGTCAGATCTGTGGTCTCCAGGACCATGCGGGGATCCGATGGCTGTCATCGCTCCCTCGATTCCCTTTTTATTAAAACAAGGAAAAATTATGTGTTATTCAAAGGAGACTTGTAAAATCTATATCTCTTTACTCGATTAACATTTTTCACTCAAAATTTAAAGGAAACTCTTTCATGGCATTATCTACTCGTGTATTAAATTTGAAACCCATATTCCAAAGGAAAATGATATTTCCTTTACAAGCAAGTTATCCTTTATTAATACCAAATCGATTGGTAATTTCTCTTTCTTATGCCAATATCTTGGTATCTTGGACTTCCTTCAATCCCAAGAAACTTTATTATTTCGAAATACTATTTATTGGATACTCAATATCCTTCAAGATGCATCTAAATGCATTATTTCTCATTATTTCCTATTATCTTGTTTGTTTCTTATTAAAATATCTCTTTTTGAGGATTTCTCTTTATTTCTCTTTTATTTTCCTCATTTGCATTCATTTTATCATTAGGAATCCTTGGGATACAAAATTCCACTAAGGATAACTCAATTGTACCTCTTTCCGTTTATTTCCAACATTTTAATCATTAATTTCAATTTCTTTCTTACTAAAGAAATACTTAATTAATCTTTCCTTTGCTTATTGATTTCTTCTTACAACTTTGGACTCCTTGGAACCCAAGCGGCACAAAATCCATCGTTGGATTACATCTCTTTGCCTTCTAGAGGTTTCTACCTCTTTCTTTTTCTCAAATATTCAATTATTCATTTACTAATTGAATTTCTTTGTTATTTGGGCCCAATAGCCAATAAAGCCCACAACACAATCATCAAGGCCATTGTATAAGAAATCCATTTATTCACAACAAATTATATCATTATTTTTCCAAATATCTTTAATATGAGAAATTACATTTCTCACAAAGGAACTCAAAATTTGGGGTTGTAACGTCCTTCCCCTCTTATGAGAATTTTTCCCCCAAAATTCTATCAAACAAGCAAACAAACAGGATAAAACTTTCATGTGTCCATCATAGCTCTTATGTGGCTTCACCCTTTCCATGGTGCTTCCCAAGAACTTTCATCATCTCATTTCCTTCCATCTGAGTTCTTTCTTACCTTGGTATATCGTACCCTCATAGGTGACTCAGGACATTCCAGCCTCAAAAGCTGAATAGGTTCAGGGCTCAATACTTGGCTTGGGCACCTCACATAGTTCTCTAGATCAGACTCATGCAACCTATCATTTTATCCTGAGGGGTAAGGTTACACAACCATCTCCACCAATCCATCTCAAATGGACCCATATATCAGGGACTTAGCTTTCTCAACTATAGCTTAGAGGGGTCGGTTTTTCACATCACATATTCTCCCATAGTGAACTGCATGTCAGACTTCTTTACATCAACTTGTGACTCATGTCACCACTGGGTTCTCTCTCTCAGCCATTACACGATCAAAGTGACTTCATCTTCACACACTGTGGTTCTTTTCTGACCTTCACGAGGCCTCCTTCACCAACATCATCTTAATGAAGTGGTAACCGACACATCCTCTCTATAAGACTTCTTGCATCCCGATAAAGGTTATGGTGGTTAACATCACATCGTTAGAACTATCTCTTGGTATCACCCTGAACAAGCACACTTTCTCTCATCAGACCCTCTAGTCTGGATCATACTAACCATTAGTTAGGGTTGATAAACTATACTATCATCAAGCTTGTCATGTATCTACTTCCACTTCATGGAAGTGAACCTTGGTCTTATCCAACAACTTTTGAACTCACATCCTGGTGTGGTTGAACCATCTTCTCCCTTAAGTAGTTCAACTGAAACTGTCTCGTAACAACACTCTTCCTTTCTCATGTCATCTAGGTAAGGTGATCTACCATAACCCATATTGCACCTCGACCCATCTTGGTCTAGGGGAGTCTTACCACAACATCCATAGTAATGAACTCCCATTCTCTCTCGGGGACTCTTTTATCCTCTATATCAATACACTGGGTTACTGGTGTCCGTCCCTCACTTCGATCATGCATGGCCACAAGCCACATGCATCTTCATCTTAAGCATCCAAAGTGTTACTATCTCTTATTATCTCAGTAATTTCATGGTATATGATGATCTTAAAATCATGATCTCCAGCGTGTCATGATTGCTCAAGATGATTCCTTAGAAACCCTACACCACTCTAATTAGGGTTTCATCACCTTTCTTTTCAGAGGAGTGCATCTGGGGTTTCACAACCATTCTTATGGCTTTCCAAACAACCACCATTCTCGTTCAACTTATCTCTTTATCCCAACTTAAGGTTGGCCTGACAACCTCAACTTCTTCTAGCTTCCCGCTAAACTAGGCACTATATATCATCCAGAGCATTCATCACCACTTCTTATCCTTAGGTATTAGGTAACATACCCCTCCATGTATTATACTTATCATCTCATCTTAGCCCTAAGTCCATCTTCATCAAGAATATTTCGAGCTTATATCTTTGGTTTTCAACCTCAACCTGGTGTAACTCATAGCTCATACTAAAAACATCCTTATAAAATGATTATCTTATTTCTCTTTAGTGTTTGCAAACCATCCATATATCATTCACTTTACTAGGGTATGCTATCTTCTCTATCCCCATATCTCGTGGCAACGATCCAAACCCCATTATATTTTATCCTTGGTGTATGGCATGCGTATTGTCCTATATCTCACTCCCATAACAAGAGGAAATAAGCATTTGGCTATAGTCCAAATACATAGTTCTTCCTGTTCTAAGAGTAGAGATGGTACATTCCACCTAGCCAGTACACCTTTAAAGCTGAGTTTGAAAAGTGCCTCACATGTCTCTACATCATAGACATCATGATATCAAAGTTACTTCCATGGAAAACTGGTCTCGAACCTATTTGGGTTACTACACAATCCTTGGTCATCTCCTCTAGGTCTATAGGGTGCCGACACTTTTGGGTTCATCCCTCTTCCCTCATGCATCAGAGAGTGCCCTACTCATCTGCCCTTTGGGTCCCATGAGTTTATGAAGGTGATCAATCTTCCAACCCATGGCCCTCAGACAATGATAGTTGTTTCCTCCTGACCCTATGGTCATGTGCAACTAGGGAATTAGGCAACTCCTTCCATCGGTCTTATCCCTACCTGACCCTAGGATAGACTTAGGATTCCATTATAGTACATATCCAATTTAGAACCTTACCCAAGCCTTCATCATCTCTTTCTGCATTCATGACTGACTTTCATCCCTTCATAGGGGTCATGGCAACCTTCCTACCTTAGTCAGGCCCCATACCGGTTACCTCCATGGTAACACATCCACATGCAGTTTAGAGATGGCTATATATGGATCTACAGGTTCATTCTCATGTCATGTAGTTTTCACTTAGCTTCTCAAGATCCTATGAACCTCTTTAGGTTATCTCAAAACCAACAAAACTGATATACACCCTACCAAAGGGTCCCTCTCCCAGGATGGGAGGACACTACAACTTTTGACAATAGGGTCACAACTGTCCTTAGGGTTTACATTCACATGAGCATGCCTAACTCGACAACTACTAAGGAACAAGCGTACCTACTAAACCATGTTGGATCACATGTGTTCTCATCCTCAACTTTAGATCAACTTAGTTGTGAGGGGTTCATCAAACATACCCTTACCTTAAGGGATTTTCTTTACCTCTACACATTAAGAGTAACATGCTCGAAACTATAGAGACTCAACTCTCACCATGAGCATTGGATACACTGCTTCCCCTCTTAGGCCTAGGAATCCTATGTTCTCTTTCGGGTATCCAACTGCATGCTCAATCTCTTAACCACGAATCAAGCATGCCATGTACTTTCATGATCCTTCTACTCGCAACAATTTGGAGTTGAGTCCTCTTCCAGGACAACCAACTCGGTATAAAACCTCACAACAGGGTACTTAAACCTCCTCAGGAACTCTTTATCTCATCCAGTAGGTAAACACTTATACCCTGGGTACTAGAAGCATCATCCTCTCTCTAGGGTTTGGTTCCTCTAAAGGCAACCAAGATATCACCAGCCTCCAGGGATCAAGCATAAGGCAACCAGTATCATACACTTAGGTCGCATCATTCTCGACTCCCCACTATTCCTCAAGTTTCGGGGTTTTAGGCTTCCAACCTCCCTGTTGGGGTTCTGCTTTCTCTCTCTAGAGCTAATTCCACCTCCAACCATACTTACTAGAGGTCCCTTCTCCATGAAGGCCCATGCTCACAAGCATACCCCTATATGGTTGAAGCCTATGCTCAACTCATGTTTGGCTCAAGAGCATCCATACCCCTTTCATAAGCCATCCATAATGATCTCTTAACCAGGATTTCATCAAGTTATACCCTACTTGCCTAAGCCCATAGGGTAACTATAGGTTCTCTAACCTCATCCACGAAGGAGCTATCCTTTGCTATGGCATGCATGACCCTCTCTAGGGTTGGGTCGCCAAAGGTACTAGGTCATCTACCCTCTTATGGAATCCCAAAGGCATGACCAACCAAACACTCAGTCAATCATGTCATCTCTCTCTCTAACCTTCACTTAGGGTTAGGGTTACCATCCTCCTCAAAGGATGAGCTAGGTCTCTACATTTAATGGAGGTCTCTACCTCCAAGACTAACTCTCTCTACTCATCCTCCTAACAAGGAGGTCTATCCTCATGTCTCTCTTGAGGGCAATGACAACTCGTGTCATACAACCTAAGCATGTATCTATTCCTTTTATGCTTACTCTATTAAGCTTATGTCCATGACATCTTATTTACATGCTTTTTATTAATTTGGTGGAGGATTCCTTTATCCTTATCAACTTTACCCATACCTCAAGAGGGTGAGGAGAAGAGAGGAAACCCTAATCCTTAAGGTCCTTAATAGAATTTAAGTTGAGAGAGGATGAACAAGATGAGAGAGTCCTAAAGGTATCTTATTTCGATTCATACCCTAAGACTTTGGCCAGGCAGTCACACGGATCTGGGAGTCCTCGTATTCCGACTAGCGGTGCAGAGGAAAATATTGCCAGCCCCCAGTCGTGATCCTTTTCTAGACACCTCTGTCTTTTGGATAATCCTCTAATAACTCCCTTGGGTTCTACAGAATTTGTAAAATTTAATAACTATTAAAGATTAATTGAGGAACCTATGCTCTGATACCAATTGTAACAACCCTACCTCCCAGTAACCCCCAATTAAGGGAGACCTGATGGACAGAGCCGTTATTCAATTAACAGGATCAAAGGTTCGACAAATAATCAATAATAATTAATAAACTTTACCAACTAAATTGAAAACTGGTATAAAATAAAACTTTGTTTACCTTTTAAAATCTGGGATTTCTAAACTTCTATCCATGAAGATACTAATCTAACTAATCCTCCTGTGCACGTTACTTCTCATTCAATTCCACATATGCCACTTTACTATTTGTTCTTTTCATTGTACCTAAAACGCCGACAAACAAAACGTCGGTCAGCTGGAGCTGGTATGTGGGGGAAACCAATAATCATGCAAATATGGTGACAATGTAATCATTCAATTAATCATTTAACAACCAAGATTACATTTTAATCCATACTACTCAATCCTTACCTATCCCCTGACTCTATGATATCCCTTGTATGCTACCTCTTCTTTAGGTAGCTTCTTACCCCCATGGACCTACCTTACAGGTGGCAAATACCTAGGGTAATAGAGTCGCATGGAACTACCCGCAGGTAGCCCAATATCTAACTCATGATGACTTGATGGTCCTACCCCATTGGTAGCCATTTACTAAGTCATCTAATGACCTGATGGACCTACTGCATTGGTAGCCATTTACTAGGTCAATTATTAAGCCACAGAGGGGACCATGACCTGAACTAGTAGGCACATATATTATGTGATAGTCATAGCCACATTATAGTTTGCATGAATTAAAATCATCCAACAATTAATTCATGACATCGATGAAAACTTCGGTAAATCTCGGAAAACAAATCAAGATATTCATAAGCGTAACCACATACCTGTATTGCAGATTCAGATACAGAATTAATCAGAATGATAGAAATCCCAATCAAGCAACCAATCATGAACATAAGCCTGAAATAAATATACCAATTTCCTTTTATTAATATTAATCCAATCATCATCATCCTTAGGATTTCTATTCCAATTTTAGGGTTTCCTTGGGAAATAGGGTTTTGTCTCCATTCTTAGTTATTAAGAACCCTAATTCATCAAAATTACTTAAAACCTTTAAATTCTATCCTTTTAATATTCTTAACAGTCTTAGGATCATCATTTAATAATTTACTTTCTTAATCCAAAATATCATGGTTTTCCTCTTCTTTTACCCCAATTAGGGTTCCCATATGAATTATTCTTCATTTATGGATTACAACCCTAAAACTACCAATTTTGTATACCAAATGGATGAAAACTCTATATTATTAATCAATAGGTTAATATCCTTCAAATTAACCTATTAGTCTTCAAAGATGTATCCATTATATTCCATTTAGGGTTTCTAAGGTTTCCTACAAAACCCTAACTATCTCAATTATCTTCATTAATAATTATCTAATCCAAACTATGTTCAAGAATCATTATATTATAGTGTTATTCTTGCAATATCATGTTATGACCACTAAAACTCATATTTACTCAAAATAGGGTTTTTAGTCTATTTAACCCATGTTCATAATCATAAAACCCTAAAACCAACATACTAATCATCTTTTATGATTTTACCATTCCTTTTATTCATAACAGGTTAAGATTGATCAAAAACATATAAAAGATTCATCATGTTCATTTTTACATCATTCTAGGGGTTTTCTATCAATTAATACATCAAAAGATGTAAAACCCTATACTTTTTGAATTTCAAGAAGAACTAGGCGTTAATTTAATTTTCATTGCATTCCTTGCATTTTTTTGATAAAAAATCACTACTTATTTGCAATGTTCGGCCAAAGAACCTATTTTTAGTGAATTATGCAAGATTCATCAGTTTTTCTTGAATTTTTGATAAAGAAGACTATTTACTAAATTTTTTGAGCCGCTCGATGCATGGTCCAGCGGACCACACAGATCCAACAATTCTCTATATTCGCACTGACTTGCAAAAGAAAAGGAGAAAAAGGCCATTATGCCCTTACCCGGAAAGAAGGAACATAAGGGCGTTTTGGTAACTCTTCAAGGGATCGTCTTCAACCTCCCGTTGCTCCGTACGCAAGCAGGTGGTCAACCCCACCGGTTGACCTCGGGCTTCCGTGTGTCTGCGAGTAAAACAACTAGACTGGGAGCTCCGCCACGCTGCCTCGAACTCGTCGATGCCCTTAATTATGTCCTCTTCGTCCTCCCTTCATTAAATCGATGGCGCACCTCTTCTGGCTGTATCGCTCTCCGGCGATGGGCAGGTCATTGTGAAGTTCCAAATTCACCACACCAAAACACTCATCGTAGCATCCCGGTCTCATGAGATTTATTTGTGGGAGTGTTGGTATCACGAAGCACCCCCTATATATATAGGGTGCGTTCCTTGAGTCCTGGGATTTGGGGACTTCTCCGATAAACGATGAAACTACCCAAAAATTGGGTTAATTTTACTCGAAATATTCTCCTGAGGGTGATGGACTCACTTACTCCCTAGTTTATTGCTTAAATCGCGAGAAAGGCTAGATTCCTTTCCCACTCCCTTTCCTTCTGTAACTTGGACTAGACGATGCACAACCATCGACAGATCTGTGGTCTCCTGGACCATGCGGGGATCCGATGGTTGTCATCGCTCCCTCGATTCCCTTTTTATTAAAACAAGGAAAAATTATGTGTTATTCAAAGGAGACTTGTAAAATCTATATATCTTTACTCATTAACATTTTTCACTCAAAATTTAAAGGAAACTCTGTCATGGCATTATCTACTCGTGTATTAAATTTGAAACCCATATTCCAAAGGAAAATGATATTTCCTTTGCAAGCAAGTTATCCTTTATTAATACCAAATCGATTGGTAATTTCTCTTTCTTATGCCAATATCTTGGTATCTTGGACTTCCTTCAATCCCAAGAAACTTTATTATTTCGAAGTACTATTTATTGGATACTCAATATCCTTCTAGATGCATCTAAATTTATTATTTCTCATTATTTCCTATTTTCTTGTTTGTTTCTTATTAAAATATCTCTTTTTGAGGATTTCTCTTTATTTCTCTTTTATTTTCCTCATTGGCATTTATTTTATCATTAGGAATCCTTGGGATATGAAATTACACTAAGGATAACTCAATTGTACCTCTTTCCGTTTATTTCCAACATTTTAATCATTAATTTCAATTTCTTTCTTACTAAAGAAATACTTAATTAATCTTTCCTTTTCTTATTGCTTTCTTTTTACAACTTTGGACTCCTTGGAACCCAAGGAACCCAAGAGGCACAAAATCCATCGTTGGATTACATCTCTTTGCCTTCTAGAGGTTTCTACCTCTTTCTTTTTCTCAAATATTCAATTATTCATTTACTAATTGAATTTCTTTGGTATTTGGGCCCAATAGCCAATAAAGCCCGCAACACAATCATCAAGGCCATTGTAAAAGAATTCCATTTATTCACAACAAATTATATCATTATTTTTTCAAATATCTTTAATATGAGAAATTACATTTCTCACCAAAGGAACCCAAAATTTGGGGTTGTAACACAAAATCTCATTAGTCATGAGATAGAGATATCAAACCAAACACATAGGTACTTGTTAGAGAAAAAGTGTACTAGACAGACCCACCGTGAGTTTGACACATGGAACCATGACATGGTAGTCACAGTCAGTACTCACAGTGATGGTGGTGAGTGTGATTCTTTGACCTAAAATCACTACACTCAACACATGTCGTTGGGCACACTATGACATCATCAAACTCAGTCCTGAAATATGGGTTGTTATAAAGGTGATGATTGGGTGGCTTTGACACATGGGGCTTTTGATGGGTGAGTGATAGATATGGGATTTGTCCCTCCTGAGGGAGCTTGATATCCATGGCCACTTGATGAGTAGGATTGAGAAAGGCATCCACGCATGTGTGAATCAATATGTGATATTGATGTCATACATATCTCTACCAATCTACTCTGAGATCAAAAATGTGAATGAATGTTGATAGGATAACTGTTCCATGCCTCGAGTTCATTCGGGATATCAGTGAAAAAGGAATTATACATTCACTGTAACACCATTCACGAATTGTAGGATTGAAAGTTGTACTCCAACTTTCTATTTCACTTGGGTAGCACTGATGTGTGACTAGGCACCTGTTATGACCCGTTTCAAAGTTAACCAATAAGTATCATGATTAGTCCATAATTAAGTTAATTGAGATAAGTTAAGTGTTCATGTGATGCTTAGTGCATCATCAAGTTGATTAGGTTGAATTAAATACACAAGACACAATTGGTGCATAATTAAGGCGATCTAGGTTCAGTTATATGCCGAGATGCAATTAGTTATTTGATCAAGTGAGACAGTCAAATTAGCATGATTATTCACTTTGAGATTGTAGTGGATTCCGTGCTTGACATTTTGCAAGAGAAATCATCTTAATCGGATACTCGAGGCGAGAGTTATAACATTTCTTAGAAACTTGGACCTAGGATGCAATTTTTCCAGTATTTGGCTTTTTATTCTTTCTTTTCTTTTCTTTCCCTTCCACACTTATCACTTTCACGCGGATAGCCGCTTGAAAAGGCACCGACCTGCTCTTGGTTTCAGTCGGGAAGGGGCGATCTTGGGAGATGTCTTGAGCCCTAGAACTCCAAGCTAGTTGCGCCCCTATCTCCTCTTCCTTTTCTTTTCTTCTTCCTCCCCAACCTCGCCCTAACAACACCGACCTGCAGAGGAGTTGCGGCCAGTAGTAGGTCGATCAACAGGCAAGCCGTGGTGCGGGATGGCAGCCGTTCAGGGCTAGGGATGGGCCGATTCCGCGGCGTCTTGCTCGTCTACCAACTCCTTCCTCCATCTATCCTCTTCTTCACCTCGTCAGCACCTCATCAGGATGGGCGGCGCCCATACAGAACCTGCACCTGCGCCCAATCGACAGCAACAAAGGAAGCACGTGCGGGGTGTATGGGGGCCCAAGGCTCCATGGAGCAGGTCACCCACTTTCTCTACTCCTTCTCGTTCCTTTCCCTATTCCAAGCCCTAACGTCGCCCAAGCAGTAGGGGTGCCGCCCCCAACTAGAGCAGCAGCTACAAGCTGCGTCAAGAAGGAACAGGGAGCAGCTATGGGCACAGCTAGCACTCGAAATGACGTTTTGGGTTCGTCCTTAAGGTCCAGACAACAAACCAACAGCCCTAGTCCTTGATTCGGCTTTAATGGAGTTCATCTTCAATGAGTGCATGCAACTGTTCCATTGCAACAGGTTCGAAAATTTGGGTCTATTCCAAGGTAGAAGACGACTGATGTATACCCAGAAACTGGTCCCTAGACGTGTTCCTGGATGGGTCCGGACGAATTCAGACATTCCTAATTAGGTGAGTAGGAGTTCATTTAGTTATCATCATTTAACTCCTTAGTTGGAATTTTTCGGTAAACTGTGCATTTTTCGCTGATACTTGGCTTTTGGACAATATTTGGCGTTACTCGAATTTTATTTCATAAACTGCTTCCTTATGCCGTTATATGATTTAGATTAGCATCTGATCAGTGTGGCTTGAATTAATGAATTTATATGGTTCATTGGAACTTGAAATATGTAATATGATTGATGAAAATGATAGAATTTCCTGTATTACAACTGCAATGTATACATTGAGCATAAAATGTATGTTTAGCATCGAAACTGGATAAGTTGATACTCAGTCATGTTTATAGATGACAAATGATGTTTATGTGTATATGTGGGTAATAGAGATTACCCGGATGCCGAGCATAGTTAGCATCCTTAGACTTTTAATTTGCATAGTTCAAACGAAATGAAATGATTAGTAAAATAAATGTGTATGCTTTACGAGTAATTTCAGTAAGATGCGAATAAATGTGATAAAGTATTTCAGGTTGAGTATTCCTTTCAATACAGTATATTTGAATGTTTAGTAATATGAAATCAGTATAGAGACGTGGAATAGATATGAAATCTATTTACAGTGAACGAATCTGTTTGCATGAAAGCATAGCTGAGTTATGAGTTATTGTGATATAAGAGAATAGTTGTTGCACTATATATAGAAATGTTATGAAAGTTGAACTTCTAGTTTCAGCTAGTGAATTGCAGAATTACAGTTTATTCCAGTAGTCGAATATGTGAGAGAGAGACAAAATGTTATAAGAGTTTTCTTGTTATAATAAAATGTGTTAGACTTAGATGCCCTGACACCGTAGAACCCCTTTGAGAGGTCTGTGCCTTAGGGGTGAAACGACCTACCTAGCGTGTGTCTAGATGGTCGGTGGCTCATGCTCAACAATAATCCGCGCGTGTGTCACGGTGGCACGAGGACAGAGAGGCAGTGTTCAACAATAATCCGTGCGTGTGTCACGGTGGCACTGGAGTAAATAGGGGTTATTCAACAATAATCCGTGCGTGTGTCACGGTGGTAACCCAGACTCTCCGCCTGTGTGCTCAGGTTAGAGGAGGAGTCTAGAGTACACTCTTTGAGAGTGCAGTGAGGCCCTTGAGCGCCTGAGAGTCCTGACGCAGACCAGGACAGCAGTCAGACTTAGCATTTCCCGGGTGTGTCGCTAAGTCTTGTACGGTGGGTTCGTAGTTCGCTACGAGACTTTATATGCAGAGTACACTTCATATGATCAGGGCATAAGTTAAAAGATGATTACTTAGAATTAAGTTAGATTAATATGAAACTTGTGTATGTTCAGATTTAGAATTTATAATACTTGTTCTTTAAATGTTCAATATACTTTTCTGCGATAATTGCACTGTTTAATTTGAACTGCTCAGTTTTTTATTTTATCCACATATTCCTGTTAAATGTAAAATTATGGAGTTATCCGATGATGGCTAAGTGAAATATTATTCACTGAGCGAGTAGGCTCATTCCTCTACTCAAACATTTTCAGGTCAGCGACAATTCCAGGAATCAGGAGGATCTTTTCATCCTAACGTTTAATCTGTAGAAGGTATATGTAGTTAGTTTAGTTAGATAGTGGTCTCGTAGTCCTTTCCCCTCGGTCCTTGGGACATGGTGTGGGTGAGAGAGAGTGTGTATGTGGAATGTGTATAAAGATGTAAATTAACTGTTATGTTTACTTTCTGTTAAACAATGTTACATGTTGTAAACTCTGTTTACTTACTCTAGCCAGTTTAATTGAAATGCTTCCGCAATAGTTTATTATTTTTTAGTTTACAACAATAATCCGGATATCATTACGAGGTTTTAAAAAGAAAAAGTTCTCAGTGATTTGTTTATGTGATAATCCCTCTGTCGCGCCCTAATCTCGTGATTAGTTGTTAGTGTGAGATCGGGGTGTGACAGCACCGCTCTTTGCTTGTGAAGTCCTAAGCGTTATGGAATTTCACTGCCAACGTGAAATGGACCTGGAAGAGGAGTTTTGTACACAAATAATGTTTAGCTTGATTACTAAAGGAGTTTAGTAGTTCAATTAAACACTCAATTAATTGATAACTCAATATCATAATGTTCAAGGTGTTGGACACATAGATTGGAGTATCAGATTGTTTGAAACTACAGTGGACTGTTTTTGCACAATCTGCACTCCCAACCAATCGGCTCAAGTGATGAACCGATTGGCTCAACATGGTGAACCGATCGGCTCAGGTGGTGAGTCGATCGGCTCAAGGACAGGGTGAAACAATCACTTCATGTGTTGAAACGATCGGTTCAACTGATGCAACTGAGCAAGTTGGGAAAGTAGGATTGGTGAGAAATTTCCTTTCGTTTCACTTGCCCAATTTGATTGGAACAAGGATTGGTATTTGATACCAATTAGAAACAAAAGAAGAAAAGTCAATCAAGAACTGACTAGGACCACAAACTGACCAGTTCAGAAGTGAACTGACCGTTTCATGGGTCCCAATCGATTGGTTGAGGTGTCAACCGACCAACTCAGGTCCCCAACCGACCATTTCAGAAATGAAACGATCAGTTCAGGTTGCGCAGTTGGTTGTTTTTGTGGAAAATCTCGAACCCTTCTACTCCTATTTTAGTCCCGCATTGCCCGGGATGGAGAACCCTATCCCATGACCCTCCGATATATATAGGGGTATTGGGGGCTTCTCAAAGTACAACTCAGTGTAACCAGTTGCTCTGTAAAGTTGTCATTCTCTCTGGTTTTGGCAACCAAGAGAGCCCGAAAAAGTGCTACCCGATAAGGGAGGCACAACAAGGGAAAGACAACTGTAGAAAGCAATTGGTGGCAGGAGAGTGTGTCAGTGACTAGTACACTAACAAGAGGGTGCGACTCCTTCTAATTCCTTGTGGGACAAGGAGATTGGAGTTCTAGGTGGTCCGTGTGGACTACTTCAGAGGCGGGAGATTTCTGCCGCTCTGAGGATAACTGTCAATCCCGACAATCCCGGTGAGACCAGGAGTCATCAGTCCCAGTGCGACCAAGAGCTGCACAGACACCGTCCAAGACTGGAGGTGAAGACCGCTCAATCCACGAGGTATTCTCGTCGAGCAAGCCTCAGGACAAGGTATGATTCCACAAACCATCCTTTCCTATTGTATAGACATTGACGTGTTTCCTTGTTCTGGGTTTGGGGGAGAAAATTTTTGTTTCCATTGCCTTCTCTGCCTCCCCTAAAACCCAACAGAAAGTCCATGAATAAGCTATGAATTCGTCCATCTAGCACCTTTCTTCATCAAATGAGCAAACCCTGAGCATAAGGAGCAAGAAAGGTAGGGTTTTAGGGCTTTAGAGCAATTTCTACCATGGAACACCAAGGTTCTGACCTGGATAAATCTAGAAGGAAGGATAAAAAAGAAATAGACAGAGGAAAGAAGGTAAAACTTACACTTTTAGGTCAAGATCACTAGGAAGAATCTTTTTAGACCCAAAACAGAAATCAATTGCAACCCTAGAATATTTTCCAAGAAGATCCCCAATTTCTTCTGCCTTGGGAACCAAAATTAGCAGATGAACATACGAAGAATGAGGTTGGGAGAAGGAGGGAAGTGGTGGAGAGGAAATGGATCATTTTGGTGCTTGGGGATAAGTATATGAACTTTAAGATAAAGCAAAAAGAAAAAGTTGAAGTCCTTGTATCTATCCTAGTGTCCATGGCCTTAATTTATTAATAATATATAAGAACACACACAACCAACTCCCCCAACATGTGTATATACATGCTTATCTTTCCTTTGTTGAATTTCCCAGCCAATCAAATAGTTCGTTAGTTGATAGCTACTAAACGTAGCTCATCTGTGAAGGGGAAAACCCTAAAATACCCTTGCAGCAAATGATTCAGCCCTATTTTAGGGCTTAATCTTGTGTCTTTTTTCTCTTCAATCACATCTATACCTATTAGATTACATGTTATTTCCCCTAATATGCATATTTGTGTAAAATGCACTTATAGACATTATTTGCATGTTTTTAAGGTACTTGGACCACACTTGGATGGACAAGAGAGATGGAGGGGCCCAAAGAAGGCCCCAGAGCTCCCCCAACCTACCCCTAGTGGCCAAGAGTCAAGCTTTAGCAAAGAAGTCCATGGATAACAAAGTTTGAAGCTCAAAGTGCAAGAAAAGCCCCCAGCACGGTCGTGGTAAAACAGAACGGTCGTGCTGCAAATGAAGAAATCACATGAAAAATCTCAGTTTTGAAGCAGCTGCAGAGCATACTCTACCACGGCCGTGCCACGCAGCACGGCTGTGCTGCGACCACCCACCACGGCCGTGCCACGCAGCACGGCCATGCTACCATCACCCACCACGGCCGTGCCATGCAGCACGGCCGTGCTACCATATCCCACCACGGCCGTGCTACCAGATCCCACCACGGCCGTGCTACCCTCAACCTACCACGGCTGTGGTGACCACCACGGCCGTAGCCATTTTGGCCCATTTTTTGACCACCAACCTGACATTTAGCCATTTTAATTCCCACGACCGTGCCCATACACCACGGTCGTGGCCTACCCTACCCACCACGACCGTGGTGACCCACCACGGTCGTGCTACTCACAAAACTCACCTAGTTTTCACTGTTTTTTCCATTTTGCCCCTACTTGACCTAGTGCTTCCTCCCCACACCTATATATACCTAGGTGGTGGCTGGAGCACGAGGCTGGCTACCTTCTACTCCCATTTTCACCCCCTTGTCACCTACACTCCATTCCACCTCACCTCCACCTCAAATCCACTCCATTTCACCATTTCCACCACATAACCCCCCATATCTAAGCCTTCCATCCACTTCCCACCACCATTTTACACCATTCCATCCAAGAAGAAGGAGGAGGATGACCTTGCAACTGTTGGAGAGGAGGAGTCCTTTATCTACACCGAGCTCCATGGCTACTTCTTCCTCTATCTTCTCTCTTTTTGTATTTTGCTTTGTTATGAGTAGCTAGGCCCCTTGGGTGGGCTGTTTGGGGGAAAATATGTTACTTTGATACCATGTTGGGGGAAAATGATATGTAAACTTTGTAATTCCATTTGTTAATTATTATATTCTATTTTCATCTCTTTCTCCATGGATTGCTTGTTGGTTTGTGTGTGAAATCACTTGGGAATTTAGGCAAATTGCTTATATGTGTGAATTTTGGGATTTGCCCCTAGGTCCAATTCTTGAATCCCTAGGTTGCCTCCCATCTTCCTACATCCTAATCAATCTCCCTAAACCTAAGTGAGAGATCTAAGTAGCTAGATTGGATAATTCTAGTGCAATTAGCATGGAGCCTTCTCAAGGCTAGAATGTGGGGGAATTGGGGTCCAAAACCCTAATTTCACCTCCCCATTACTACCCTCGGCCCCTAATTTCCCTAGGAATGCCTAATCTAGAAACCTAGACTGGATTAGACTCTAATTGAATTGAACCTAATCCCTAACCCAATTGAGCCTCGTAAGGGTAGTAGGGGGTGTCATGGACTAGTTCCCCTATACACAACCTAGCATATCCATGGCCAGTTAGTAGCTTAGGTTAATTCATTAGACTCTAACTTGTTGTTTGGTTTGGATAATCTAAATGGAATCATAATGTTCATATGTCACCCCCCAACTTAAGTGATAAGTTCATACCCCTAAACATCCCACACATCTCTTTACTGCTTAAAACCCTAGTTTTGTGCTTACTTAGCTTAGTTAATTCTTTTCTTGCTTAGTTAGCTTCTTGCCTTGATCTTGACTTGTTTATGCTAGTTTAGTTCTTTAATTGCTCTTTTGCTTTTCTCTTGCTTGCCTTAGCATAATTTGTCTTTTCATACCTAGCTTAGTCCTTTCTTTCCTGCTTTGTCTTAATCTAGTCTAGGGTTAACGTAGATTTCATTCCTGCCTTTAATTCCTTGTTTGTTCATAGTAGTTTAATAATCAAAATCACCTTTAAACCCTTAACCCTAGTCTCCGCAGTAGGAACCTAGCTAAACTAACCTAGCTCTAGCGCCCCCTCTTTTCCCTGTGGATCGACCCTATACTTGCCACCTTCCTATACTACGACACGACCCTGTGCGCTTGTGGGTGTAGTGCTTTAGTAGACGTAGGTAGCTAGTTTAGGTTTATAAATTTCGAAAGCAAACCCCCATCCACCGTGCATTCCGACCTCGTGGGGTGCATCTATTCAATAGAGTAGTGTGTTAGCACCACTAGTGGAATCGCATCAGCAAACACCTTCAAACCAAGGTTTAAATAGGTTCCCCATGCCTCAACAAGCTCACGAATGATGATAGAATATCTAAGGAACATAATGAAAGCGATAAATTGTAAAGGAAACCTCCCCATTGCGTAAATTGTAGAAAAGTCCAAAATGTGCATAAAATTGCATAACTTGTCCAAACAGTGTCTAAATTGGACCAAATTTGAAACTTAATCTTGTATTATGATTTCAAATAATATCACAAGGTTATATTAGGGTTATAAGAATTCAATTATGATAATTCAGCTTGTTCAACTCAATAAGAAAGTTAAGGGGCCTTACAACTATAAACTCCTAACAGGGATTTCGCCCCCAAAATTCAAGGTAAATAAAGATGGGTACTTCCTTTGCACCTCATCCTATTACCTTCACATGGTTGATTTAATATCATGGTAATGTAAATCATTCATACATATCTCATCTTGGGTCAGCACAAAACCCCCCCACACAAGAAGACATTTGCAAATATGGAACATAGAAACTTGTTGTGCCACTTGTACAAAGCTAATAGTAATGTTCAACTTTAAATTCTAGCTATCATCCTAAAATTATATCTATTGTATCAACACATTACTCAAAAGTCATACTTGATAGATTTTTACCAATCATTCCATGTATCCCATACCATTCCTTGAAGCATAAAAAAAGCAATGTATCCATCCTTTTTCAGCATCAAAGGAAATGTTGACATTGACAGTTGTCCTTCCATACAAGGAAACATCATTCCTAGTCAACCTTGTTAGGGGTGAAACAACAAAACTTTCTTCACCTTACTACGATTTATAAAACCTACTTAGAAGACATATCATAATCCCATAAAGAAATTTAATCAACCCCGTCTCACTCTTATTCAACTTGTTTCATAACAATTGCTGCTTCGACAACTCTAAGGTTTTTTTAAAGAAATATTGATCATATTTTTTACCATATTTGAAATACTTTGACATATCATCATTCAAATATTGCAACAACTTTTAAGACATTACTTGAACACTCTATTCCTCCTATTCATAAATTCTATTGGTACATTGGTTAGTCTAAAGGACATAACTCTAAACTCATCATGGTCACGTGGATTATGTCATCCAATATGACTCTTAAGCACTGATATTTTGTCATAGGTTTATCTTAAAGGAACATGGTATCACATATTTATTAACCAACAAACCATTTATCCTTGATAGTGATGTTTCCCAGCTATTACGGAACCATACACAACAATATAGAATCACTTTTTTTTTCCTTCCTAACAACATTTAAAGGGTCATCATCATCTCTTTCTCTTTCTAAGAGAGAGGAATACTTGTAATGTTCATTTAATAAACATCTCCAACCTTCACATATTTCTCATAATGTTGATACATCTTGGATACTAGGATTCATTCCCTTGGTATCCACCTCATGTGTTATAAGGAACTCACATCCTTATCTCATCTACTTTTACCAACATAACAAATTTTAAGACATATAAGAGGAGTCTTCCTAATTATTGGAAGGCTCAAAAGAAAAATCATTACAAACGTTATGATCATGGAAACATAGTCCAAGCAACCTTCTACTATAATAAGCTATCCACCCTCATGTTTAGAATGAATCCACACATACCAAGCGGAAATGGTCCACTTGAAAGTTGTTCCCTAGAAAGGAAAGACACAAAGTGAAACACACTTCCCATACCATAATAGTATATTTCAAGGGTTACTAGAAGAAAGGTAACCAATTCTATTTTCATTATGCAGGTTACAACTTCTTATGCATCATTTTATCTTTTTCATTTCAGGTTCCTTGACATTCGCATAGAAATCATCATGATTAACATATCTCATTACTCCTTCCTTGATGACCATGTATCCCACTAGTGTATATTCTCTTATTTTATTATGTTTTTCAACCACTTATCAATAGGTAAATCATCATATTCCACATTTTCTTCATTAATCAAGGATCATCTCCCTTAAATTCTTTCACATGCCATGCTGATTTTACATCAACACTTTCTTACACACATAGGTTGGTCTCAGATTAACTTAGGTTCCACCTTATTCCTTTGTCATTGTTCTCATTCATCTTCTCATGTTGTACTTGTTATAGGAGTTCTCTCTATCTTATGTGGATTTCATACCTTGATTCACTTTATAAGCATAGACTTGTTTGTCTTTTACTTTATTATCCTCTTGAATCACATATTCAAGAACTCCTCTTTTCCTTATTTCTATTCAGATTTAGATTTCATGGTGTTGTATCTTTCTCTTATATTTACCAAACATTCAAGCTTTGATAGATAATGATGCAATTATCATCTTCCTTAAGGTAGGATTGAGATATTCACACCATGATTTCTTATTTATTATGCTCATTAGATTGTCTCAAAATGACTAATTTATCAAAGTAGTTAGAAAGATAACAGTCTAAGAGTTCCATAATTATGGGTTTTAATTTACCCATATTTTTAGATATGTGATTAGTAATTTTAATTTATTAAGAATATACAAGCACACACACAAGCAGCTCCCCCAATTTATTAAGAATATACAAGCACACACACAAGAAGCTCCCCCAACATGTGTATAAACCTGCTTAGCTTTCCTTTGTCGAATTTCCCAGCCAATCAAATATTTCATTAGTTGATAGCTACTAAAGGTAACTCATTCGTGAAGGGGAAAACCGTAAAATACCCTTAGAGCAAACACCTACAAACCAAGGTTTAAATAGGAGCCCCATGGCTCAACAAGGTCAAGAATGATGATAGAATATCCAAGGAACATAATGCAAGTGATAAATTGTAAAGAAGACCTCTCAATAGGGTAAATTGTAGAAAAGTCCAAAATGTGCATAAAATTGCATAACTTGTTCAAACAGTGTCCAAATTGGACCAAATTTGAATCTTAAGCTTGTATTATGATTTCAAAGCATATCATAAGGTTATATTAGGGTTATAAGAATTCAAGTATGATAATTAAGTTTGTTCAACTCACTAACCAAGTTTAGGGGCCTTACATTTACCTTGGGCTAGTAACTCAACCTTCCTATTCCTCTGTGAACTCTTAGGATCATCCTCCAAGCAAGAGAAGGTTAAGGGATTGAAAGGTTTACTAGGATTTGTAAAGAGAGTTATATATAGTTGGGGCTCATGAAAGAGAGTGCATGTAAGGTGTCATCATTATACGTACATGGGTGACACGTGTTCATGAATGGTGACTCATTGCAGCATGTGTATATCGACATGCAAAGCTCTTGTGGATAACCCAAGGGTGAGATATCATCCATTGGATAGCTTCCTTGATAAGATATCACACATCGACATCACTAAGTGTACAAACTGATACTACTTTTTCAAGGAAGTCCTATATTGATAGGCTTCACCTTCTTGAGGTGTTTAGCCCAATATGGATGCTTTCAAAAAAGTTGCCAAACTGATAGGGGATCCCCTCCATGGTTTCTAAACAAATAGGCACCCCCATATGAGCTTCACAACTTGATACAACCTCATCTCACTAGTACATATATCACCTTTGACGTCACTTAAAAAAGCCTTTTCACGTTAGTTGCCAAGCGACACTCATGTGGGCTACACTAAAAGTAGACGTCTTAAGCTTCGGTTACAAAATTGATGACCTAGAGTCATCCCTGATTGCAACCAAAAAAAGAACTTCCAGTAATGGAACCATAGGTGTCGGTTCTTCAACAAAAATGGATGCCATTATCTATCTCGAAAAAAAAAATTGGCCCCCTGTTAGACCATAGTGGTCGGTTTCTTATAAATAACTGACTTCGTTGACCTCCTATATTGACCCTTTTTTATAACTAAAAAATAACTGACAACATTAGTACAAAAGATGGTGGTTTTCAGTTGTTAACCGACAATCTGGACATGCGTTGTCAGTTTTTTACTTTTAACTGACGATGATGTTTTGGTTTTTTTTTCTTATCAGCTTACATGCCTATTGTCCGGCTGGTCAGCAGGATGCAAAACATGCGGTTCTGAACTACATGTTACAACATCCTCTGATTTCAGCCAACAACAGGCCACAAACCCAAAATGACACACTTGAGCATGTGAGGACCAACTGGATCTCCTTCTGTTATGACACACTTGAACAGTGCCATGGAGACATCATATCTCTCTTGCCGTGCTTGATCTTCATACATGTTCTTTAGATGTTGAATCATCTCAATGACACCCATGTTCTCATGTTGGCTCTGCAACTTGTGGTTCATGGAGCACAACATCAAGCACTATGCATCAATGGCATCATCAGCATGCTTCTTATAAGCATCCCTTTCTTCCTTTGGTTCAGTACGAGCAGGTTCCTCTAGAATTGGAGTATCCAGGACATAGAGCTTCCTCTCTTGAGTGAGACCAATTCTCAATGTCCTCAACCAATCAGGGAAGTTAGTCCCATTCATCTTGTCCTTTTCAAGGACCAATCGCAACGAAAAATGATTGTTGTTTGTTGTCATTTGTACTATAAAAGGAAATATATGCAATTTAGTCCAAAACTCTATTTTGACTTATTTGATTCATTTGAAAGGTTGACGATATAATTAGGACTTTAATTAATTATCGCTCCCACTATTTTGTTTAAATTGATAGCCCTCGCATCAATTCGGAAGATTGCAGTGTACACTCTTCTAGTGGGTCAAGATCCTAAAATCCTCTGAGTCATGGACCAGCTAGGGTTGTCACCCACAACTTAGATCTTCTAGGTAGGCAACCTTTGCCAATTGCATCATATCCAACTCTTGAAAGATGTCATACGAAACTCTTTTCCATGATCACCTACATGCCTCAAGGTGCTAGATCCTATCTATGTCACCTTGTTAAGTCCAACCCAAAGCCAACATGATGAATATGCACCCTACTAGAGTAGACCCACATATCCCTCCTTCACGCTTCCACGAGATAGACGGTGCACCACGCTAGGGCGTTCCCACACTTGGCTGGTCAATCTTTTCACGTGTGTCACATTTAGAAGGCATCTAAAACATTAATATTTAATGAGGGATTTGGTTTTTATAGGTACATATACATATCCAATCACCACAATACATAGTACATATCATATACATGTTATATCCCATAGAAAATATTCAAAATGATAAAAGCGGTGATTATGGCCATCCAATTGTGATTCCTCAAGCCAAGAGGAATCATGGTCATTTAGGTCTACATCACATTCAACATGTACAAGATGAACTCTGTGCTTTGCCGTGATGGGTTTGATCAACTCATCTCCATGATTGATCAGCTCACCATCAGGCTGGTCGGTTGGGTGCCACCAATCGATCGATTGGCTCCTCCAACCGATTGGTTTTCCTGGTCATCGGGAATCTCCTCATGGCTTCCACCCACTCGTCTGGATCGTCGATCAATCGGTTCATGCCTTGAACCGATCGTCTTAGTCGTCTTCAGATGTCCTCCATTCTTTGACATAATAGGAAATATAAAAAGATCTATCCTATTTACATTTGGGAAACCCTGAGTTACATTCAGGGGGAGCAAAGGTAGGAAAGAAATCTCGAGTTATCTCGAGTTACATCAGGAATAAGGAGGTAGGGAATAGGTGTACAGACTGAGATGCAAACAACCACATTCAACCAAGCACACATATAGAGGGTCTATTGGCAATAACCATGCTATACATCCACAACAAAACTCGTTTAATGGAAACACGTATCAAGTGCATTCATATTACATATCATATATGTATATTGGGATTTGTGGATTTAAGATTGGACATGCATAAAGCCAATTTTATTCGCATCGTAAGCAATAAATAAAGGTGAAAAACCAAAATCGATCACATCGATAATCCTAAAGTATAGAGCAGTTGACGTGGCTCTGATACCAATGTTGGGTTTTAGGGGAGACAGAGAAGGCAGTGGAAATAAAAAAAGTTCTCTTTCCAAACCCAAAATAAAGGAATCACGTCAACGTCTATAAAATAGGAAGGATGGTTTGTAGAGGTGTACCTTGTCCCGAGGCTTGCTCGGTGATGTTACCTCACAACTTCTGCAGTATTCACCTCCGGTCTTGGACGATGTCTGTGCAGCTCCTGGTCTCACCGGGACTGTAGGGATTGACAACTATCCTCCAAGCAGCAGAAGTCTCCTGCCTCTGAAGTAGTCCATATGGGCCACCTGGAACTCCGATCTCCTTGTCCCATAAGGAATCAGAAGGAGTTGCACCCTCCTGTCAGTGTACTAGTCACCAACACACTCTCCTGCAACCAGTTGCTTTTCTACTGTTGTCTTTCCCTTTTTGTGCCTCCCTTATCGGGTAGCACTTGCTCGGGCTCTCTCTCGGTTACCAAAACTAGAGAGATTGACAACTTTGTAGAGAAACTGGTGTTTTGAGTTGTTCGTTGAGAATCCTCTAATACCCCTATATATATAGGAGGGTCATGGGACATGGTTATCTAGCACGGGCAATGCGGGACTAAAGCAGGAGTAGAAGGGTTCGAGATTTTTCACAAAACAACCAACTGTGCCACCTGAATCGATTGTTTCAACCCTAAAATGGTTAGTTGGTGACCTCAACCGATTGGTTCACACCTGAACCGATTGTTTGGGACCCCTGAGCCGATCGGTTCACTTCTGAGACGATCAGTTCGTGGTCCTGGTCCAACTCATATTGACTTTCATATTTGTTTCCGATTAATCAAATATTAATCCTTGTTCAAATCAAATTTGTACAAATGAAACAAATTGTATGTGCAAAATAGTCTTCTGACTTTCCAAATGATCTTGGTTGGTCACATGAATCGATCGGTTCAACAATTGAGTTGATCATCTCATGACACATGAGCCAATCATCTCACCAGTTGAGCCGATCGGTTCGCCAACCTGAGCCAATCGATTCATCACATGAGCTGATCGGTTGGGGTAGTAGACGTGTGCAAATCAGTCAATCGCAGTATCAATGAATCTGATACTCTAATCAATCAGTCCAACACCTTGAACACTATGATATTGAGCTATCAATTTATTGAGTGTTTAATTGAACTACTCAACTCCTTTAGCAATCAATCTAAACATCATTTGTGGATAATCTCCTCTTCCAGGTTAAATCCTATGTGTGTGACCCTGCAGGTCCATTTCACGTTGGCAGTGAAAGTCCATAACACTCAATCATCACCTTTATAACAACCCATGTTTTAGGAATGTGTTTGATGATGTCAAAGTGTACCCAATGACATGTGTTGAGTGTAGTGATTTTAGGTCAACGAATCACACTCACCACCATCACTATGAGAACTGACTGTGACTACCATGTCATGGTTCCATGTTTCAAACTCATGATGAGTCTATCCGGTATACTTGTTTTATAACAAGTACCTATGTGTTTGGCTTGATATCTCCATATCATGACTAATGAGATTCTGTCATCAACCAACACCACAATCTAGTCTTGTGTGTCATTGTTGTGTATCTATCTTTCATAATGACATCAGACTAGGGACATAATATGAATGTACAAACTCTTAGCATCTATATGATCTCATTATTTAGGTCGTCAACCTGAAAGCATATGTCATTGACTAATGTCATTCTCTAGACATTCAATCTATTCTATCATTATCTCATATGACTAAACCAGAAAGAATTGGATACTTGCCTTTGATGTTTATCAAATCAATCTTAATGTATCCCATCAATCATCCCATGATTGGCTCTCACGGCATACATACCAACAGACTCCCACTTGCAATGTGCGCCAATCACCATTGAATCATATTCATAGTGATATTCAAACATGTCCCACATGTTACTAGACTCTAGTGGTAACATAGTGAGTTATGGCAACACCTTGCCAAAGTCAGTATTAACTGCATGTCTCTCATATCTTCACTGTATGTCACATGTATGAGATGGAGTTGTTGTAATATGTGATCTAGTATTCCTTTTCTAACCTTTATCCTCATTGTATGAGCAAGTACTTCTTACTTGTCATCAAAGATCAGAATATCTAAAAGTTCATCTCATGAACTTCTAGATCCATACAATATCCACTGTTGTTCTCTAACACAAGGATACTCGACATTTCCTATTAAATGGCTTTATTGGAACGTTTCCATTTATCAACAAACATTCACTTTTATATATCCCATATATATTTTGCAATTAATTTTCTATCCTTTTCAGAAGTTCACATCAGTGTAACTCTTTACAGTGAACCCTTCCTTATTTCCATAGAATGAGTACTTCCCAAGTACATATCAAGTTCTTATGGTATTCCAGTAACCCTTACTATAACTAGACAAACATCCACTCGTCGTGTCCTACATATGAGTTATCAGGATGAGCACATCATATTGTCATGTCCTACATACAAGATGATGAATGTATTTTATTCTGGCTATGTCTATACATGCAAGATAATGGGATGATTACATACATGATAGATCCATATCTATCCTTAGTGTTTCCATTCTTCATAAGAATTGGACACCTAGCCTTGGGATACTAACTCCATGTAACATGGACAAGTTTTCTCCCACTGAATCTATAGATTTCCAATATATGCTCTCTCTTTTCAGGTCAAGAAGTTTGTAAGAACTATCTCTATAGATCTCTATTCCTATCACATAGGAAACGTCTGTATCTTCCTTGAAGATAATTTCCACTTGCATTTCCATTCTAGAACATTTCTGTTACGACCCCATTTTTCCAAAGCATGTAATGAGATTCTAAATCTCTTTTTAAATATGAATGAACATGATTGATGTGATGTGTTGATTGGAATGAATTTCATGTATGATTGTTTGTGTAATTGCTTATTGGGCCTTATTGGTCCTTGAGCCCAATTAAAGGAATAAAAGAATACATAAAGGAAATCAAATAAAATAAGAAAAAGGATAAGGAATAATTTCCCAAAAAAAAATATTTCGAGATAATAGATTCCTTGGGGTTCAAGGAACTCAAAATCATGAATTATGATGAAAGGAAATATAGAAGACATGGAAAATTAGATTAAAATGATGGTAACTTGCAAACCAAGAAAAGGAATCGTGCACTTATGATAATGACTCCAAATTTGGTAGGATGAAAGATAAAAGAATAATTAGGCTTCCCTCAAAATTTGAGTGGGAAACGAGTTACCGTTTCAGAGTTATTAATTTTTCAAGTTTTCCCTCGAATATGGCTTTAATTGAGAATTTAGGAAAATATTACCTAATCCGGTTTGAGCGCGAGGATGGTGGGCCGTTGGATCTTGATCCAACAGGTGCCACTCATTGTCCTTGTCCCAGGCGGACTGGGACTCTGCCTTTAATAGAGGGAATTTCCCTCTTGTTTTCTACCGATCCAAGGAGTGGGCAGGTTTCCTAAGTGGTTCTTTGAACTCAGGGGATGATGGCGAAGGGAACCATCCCTAGTTCTAATGGGATTCGAGGACGTTTTGGGAAACGCCCAACTTTCACCAATCTCATTTCAACCCTATATATAGGGGAGGTCGTTGGAGAGGACCAGCAGAATTTATTACAAGTTCAACCTCTACGGATTCGTGCAAGGAGCGTTTTTGCTCAATCAATTGGTTCTTTCGACCTGACCTTCACCCTCTTTGTCTCCGAGGACCTCGCCGGAATTCGGCGAGCAGGATAACCTAGTTGGGGGGAGCTTGGACAAGAATTGAACTGGCCTTCATCTTCGTTGGGGGAGGTGAAGCTCCCTAGACGGTCGAAGTGAGCAAAGGACGCCTAGAGCTCTGAGTCAACCATCAAGTTGACCCCGCGAGCTGTTGGGTCTGAGGTAGGTGACGACTTGCCATGCGTTAGATCCGATACCACGGTGGTCTCGTTGGCATCTGACGGTCCAGAGAAGGGGTGACTTTGCTTGAAGGTGCGCGACCAGCATCGTTCGATCCAAGGGCGGATCATGGGTCTATTGATCGAACGGCCCATTCTTTTTGGGTAATGTTTTCCTTTTATCGAATATTCAAGAAAAAGAATTATTCTTGCAAAAATAATAGAAATAGCTAGGAGTGTCCAATGACAAAACTTTATATATGAAAGTTATATAGAAAAATACAATGAATCTGACAAAAATGTTTTCAGAACCTCATTCCACTCCGTTTTGCAAAATTGCCATAATTGGCTAATAAAGTGTATTAAGAATTAATAAGAAACCCTAATTGAAGATTAAGGGTATAATTTAGTACATCAATGGGACAAATTGATAAGGTTAACTCTGTTGATAATGAAAGTCGTCTAAATTATCTGTTTTGAATACAAAGATGCCTTAAATAGAGTTGTAGTTCATAAAAGAGGCTAAGTTATAATAAAAACCCTAATTTAGGGAAAAGGAAATAAAAGCTAAGTTATTTCGAATTAAGGGAGTAATTAAGATCCTAAAATTGTTAAGAGTGCTACAATGAGAAATTAGGGGTTTTGATAGATTATAGATTATAAGAATGAAAGAAGAAGCAAAACCCTAATTTCCAAAAGAAACCCTAAAGTTGGAATTGAAATTCTAGATAGTATAATAGGAATTGGATAATTATTAATAAAAGGAATTTGTGATTTTATTT
The DNA here is from genome assembly GCA_963693085.1 of Alisma plantago-aquatica. Classification (NCBI taxonomy): domain Eukaryota; kingdom Viridiplantae; phylum Streptophyta; class Magnoliopsida; order Alismatales; family Alismataceae; genus Alisma; species Alisma plantago-aquatica. The sequence continues at coordinate 427,777,956 of OY856410.1, read as the reverse complement.
CAGGATTTCTGTTCAACCTTGCTTGATTTTTTGGGTTTCTCTACATACTTGAATCTGTCTTGAAAACTACAATTAAAGGTATGTGGTTATGCTTATGAATAACCGTTCTAGTTTCACGATGATTCTCGAATGTTTTACCGGATGCTTTAAATAAACTGTTGGATGAATTTAGTTCATGCAATCTATAATGTGGCTATGACTATCACATAGGATATATGCCTACAAGCTCAGAACCTGGTTCCCTCTGTGGCATGATAGTTGACCTAGTACATGGCTACCTATTGGGTAGGCATATCAGGTCAGAGGAAGACCTAGTACATGGCTACCTATTGGGTAGGTCCATCAGGTATATGGATTACTTAGTACATGGCTACCCTTGTGGTAGGACCATCAAGTCACAATGAGTTAGATATTGGGCTACCTGGAGTAGTTCCATGTGACTCTACCTTTATAGAGGTATAATAAAAGTTCACTGCAGGAACATCACAGAGTTGGGAATATGTATGGATTGAGTTGTATGGCTTAAAATGTAATCTTGATTGTTAAATGAATAATTTCTTGATTACATTGTTAACATAGTTGCACATTATTGGTTTTCCCCATATACCATCTTTGGCTGACCGTTGTTTTGTTTGTCGGATATTTAGGTACAAATCCCAAAAGTACAAACAGTAAAGTGACACATTGTGAATTCAAGAATTAAAGAACAAGGAGGAACCAGTTAGAGTAGTTCAATTGTGGTTAGAAGTTTAGTACCTTCCAAACTTTTCAAAGGTATGATAAAGGAAAAATTTTATTACCGTTTTTCAGTATAGTCTGTTAGAATTTAATAATTGTTCTTGGTTATATATCGAACCTTTGATCCGGAATTTATGGGTGTGGCTTCAACCTATCAGTCTCCCTTAATTTGGGGTTACCGGAAGTTGGGGTCGTAACATTTGGTATCAGAGCTTAGGTTCCTCATTTAACCATTAATAATTATTAAATTTTACAAACTCCATAGAACGCAAGGGAGTTATTAGAGGATTATCCGAAAGACAGAGGTGTCTAGAAAAGGATCACGACCGGGGGCTGGCAATATTTTCCTCCGCACCGCTAGTCGGAATACGAGGACTCCCGGATCCGTGTGACTGCCTGGCCAAAGTCTTAGGGTATGAATCGAAATAAGATACCTTTACGACTTTCTCATCTTATTCATCCCTTCTCATCACAAATTCTCTTAAGGACCTTAAGAAATAGGGTTTTTCTCTCTCTCCTCACCCTCTTGTGGTATGGGTAAGATTAATAAGGTCTAAGGAATCCTCCATCAAATTAATGAAAAGCATGTAAATAAGATGTCATGGACATAAGCTTAATAGATTAAGCGCAAATTAAAGGATAGATACATGCTTAGGTCGTATGACATAAGATGTCATGTCCTCAGAAGAGATCTGAGGCTAGACCTTCTTGTCAGGAGGATAAGTTAGTCTTGGAGATAGAGATCTCCATTGCAAGTAGAGACCTGGCACATCCTCTGAGGATGATGTTAACCCTAACCCTAAGTGAAGGTTAGAGAGGGAGGGTTAGATGTCTTTGTAGACCAGGAGATTGGATGGACATGCCTAGGATGCTATATGAGCCATGAGAGGCTGGATGACCGTATACCTTTGGCCACCCAACCCTGGAAAGGGGTCATCTAGGTCAGGATGAAGGATAGCTCCTTCCTTGATAAGGATAGATGAGAACCCATGAAAACCCCACGAGCCGATGTGAGCATGGCAGAATAGGCACCATGTTTGTAGCGTGAGAAATAGATTAAACCCTGGCCTAGGGAGTTTGATGGATAGCTTATGTGATAAGTATAAGGGGTTATGGATAACCCTGAGCAAACATAAGTTGAACTTGGGCTTCATCTAGGTAGGGGCATGCTTTCGAGGTTGGTCCTTCATGAAGAGAGCACCTCTAATGGTAAGGTTAGTTATAGGGTTGGCTCTAGAGAGAGAGTAGGAAGCCCACCAAGAAGGTAGGAATCCTAGACTCTGAGATATGAGGAAAAGTAGGGAGTGGTCGCCACATGTTGACTTTGGAGGTTGATGATGCCTTGATGGCCATGAGAGGAACCAAACCCTATAGAGAGGATGAGTCTGCTGATACCTCTATACCTATGGTATAGATGAGAAGGAGAGTTTCATGGATCTAAAAAGGTTTAGTAACACGTTGTGAGGCCTTGTACCTTGTTGTTTGTCCTTGAGGAAGATCCAACTCTAAGTGTTACTTGAGTTGAAGGATGACAGGGAGTGCATGTCATGCCTTTTTCAAGCTTGCTTCATGGTTAAGAGATAGAGTATGCAGTTGGACACCTACATGTGAACCTAGGGTCCCTAGGCCTAAGAGGGGAAGTGGTATACCTAATGCTCATGAAGAGAATTAAGTTGCTTTAGTTTCGAGCATGGTACTCCTCAAGTATAGAGGAAAAAGGGAAGTCCCTTAAGTTTAAGGTATGTGTGATGAATCCCTCACAGCTAGGATGGTGATAAAGGAAGGTATGATCTTGATCCAACATTGAGAATGAGAACCCAGATGACCTAGCCTGGTTTAGTGGTCCGCTTGTGCTTTAGTAGTTGCTGGGTTAAGAATGCTCATGTGAATGTAAACCCTAAGGACAGTTGTGACCTTATTGTCAAGAGTTGTAGTTTTCTCCCATCCTGGGAGGGGAGCCCTTTGGTAGGGTGTTTACCAGTTTTGTTGGTTTTGAGGTAACCTAAAAAGGTCTCATAGGATCTTGAGAAGATAGAGGTACATGGTATGAGAATGAACCTACTGACTCACCGATAACCATCTCTATGTGCTTGTGGATGTGTTACCATGGAGGTAACCGGTATGGGGCTTGACTAAGGTAGGCAGGTTGCCATAATCCCTATGGAAGGATGGAAGTCAGCCCATGAATGCAAGAGAGAAATGATGAATGCTTGGGTAAGGTTTTAAGATGAACATGTACTATAAGAGAATCCTAAGTCTATCCTAGGGTCAGATGGGGATAAGACCAATGGAAGTAGGAGTTGCCTAATTCCCTAGTTGCACATGACCATTGGGTCGGGAGGTAACAACTATCATTGCCTGAGGGCCATGGGTTGGGAGATTGATCACCTTCATGAACTCATAGGACCCAAAGGGCAGATGAGTAGGGCACTCTCTGGATGCATAAGGGAAGAGGGATGACCCCAAAGGTGTCGGCACCCTATAGACCCAAAGGAGATGACCAAGGATTGTGAGGTGACCCAAGTAGGTTTGAGACCAGCTTTCCATTGAAATAATTTTGATATCATGGTGTTTGAAATGTAAAGATACGAGTGGCACGTTTCAACCTGGATTTGAAGGTGTACTGGCAAGGTGGGATGTGTCATCTCTACTCTTGGAATAGGAAGAACTTTGTGTTTGGACAACCGCCAAATGATTATTTCCTCTTGTTATGAGTGGGAGAGATGGGAAAATACGCATGCCATACACCAAGGACAAAAGATGATGTGGGTTGGAACGTCGCTACGAGGCATGAGGATAGAAATGATAACATACCTTGGAGAAGTGAATGATAAATGGACAGGTACAAACAATAAGAGTATTAAGATAATCACCTTATCAGAATGTTTTATCATGAGCTATGTGGAATTTGCATGTGATACAAGGTTGAGTTTGATAACCAAGAGGGTGATTTCAGAGTCTTCCTGATGAAGATAAACATAGAGTTCAAGATGAGACTTAAGCGGAATACATGGACATAGTATGTCATCAACATTACCTAATACATAAAAAAAGGTGAAGAGGTATTGGATACCCTGGTTGAGATATATCTACGTAGTTTGGCTAGAAGAAGTGGTTAGACTAACCCTAAGTTTGGAAAAGAAGATATGTTTGGATAACACTAATGTAAAGAGATCAGTTAAGGTTTGTTTGGTTAGCCAGTCTTGTTCTTGATACAATGAAAGGATGGTGGTAGAACCTCAGATGCACTTCTTTGGAAAGGAAGATGATGAAACCTCGATAGAATGGTTTAGGGTATTGATCTTGAATAATGATATACAGGAGGTCATGATTTTAGGGTCACCATACACCGTGATACGAAGATAATGAGTGATAGTGGTGATGTAGATACCTAAGATAAAGCTGCATGTGGTATATGGCCATGCAAGTCGAAGGTGAAGGGCGAACACCAGTAACCCAGTGCCTTGATATAAGGGATAAAAGTCCCCAAAAGAGAAAGGGAGTTCATCACTATGGATGTGGTAAGTCTCCCATGGATCAAGGAAGGTCGAGATGCAATATGGGTTATGGTAGATCACCTTACCTAGATGACATGAGAAAGAAAGAGTTCTGTCAAGGGACAGATTGGGTTGAACTACATTTGAGAGGGATGGTTCAACTACACCATGATGTGAGTTCAAAGGTTCTTGAGTTGACCTAAAAAAATTTTTCCCTTCCAAAAGGTGGAAGTAGGTACATGAAGAACTCTATGATAGTATAGTTTATCACTCCTAACTAATGGTTAGTGTGATCCAGACTAAAGGGTTTGATGAGAGCATGTGTGCTTGTTCAGGGTGACAACTAGAGACAGTTCTCATCCTATGAAAGATGTGAAGATAACCACCATAGCCAGTATCGGGTTTTTAAAGAAGCTCTGTGAGGGAGGTTGTGTCGGTCACCACTTCAGTAAGGTGATGATGGTGAAAGGACCATGTGATAGTTAGAAGAAGACCACAGTGCGTGTAAATGAAGTCTCTTTGATCATGCAATGGCTGAAAGGAGCCTAGAGATGATAAAGTCATGAGCAGATGCAAAGTACACTGACATGTAGTTCACTGTGGGAGAATATGTGAAAAAAAAAATCCGACCCCTCTAAGTTATAGCTAAAAGAGCCGAGTCCCCGATGCATGGGTTCCGTTGACATGGTTTAGTGGAGAAGGTTAAGTTTGACCTTACCCTTAGGATGAAGTAATGTGTGATGAGTTCCATGTGAACACTGTGTGAGATACCTAGACCATGTGCCGAACAATGAACCTAATGAGCCCAAGGGAGGCTGATATGGCCTGAGTCACCTATGCAGTTTATAGACGCCAGGATGAAAGAACTCAGAGAAAATAATATGTGATGATAAAGGTTTTTTGGAAGCGCCATGGGTAAGGTAAAGCCATATAGGGGCCAATGATGGACATGTAAAAGTCTTATCCTGAATTGTTTGTTTGCTTGAAAGAATTTTGAGGACAAAATTCTTATAAGAGGGGAAGGATGTTACGACCCCATTTTTCTAAAGCATGTAATGAGATTCTGAATCTCTTTTTAAAGATGAATGAAATCCATGATTGATGTGATGTGTTGATTGGAATGAATTTCATGTATGATTGTTTGTGTAATTGCTTATTGGTCCTTGAGCCCAATTAAAGGAATAAAAGAATACATAAAGGAAATCAAATAAAATAAGAAAAAGGAAAAGGAATAATTTCCCAAAAAAAAATAAGATTTTCAGATAATAGATTCCTTGGGGTTCAAGGAACTCAAAATCATGAATTAATGATGAAAGGAAACAAAGAAGACATGGAAAATATGATTAAAATGATGGTAACTTTCAAACCAAGAAAAGGAATCGTGAACTTATGATAATGACTCCAAATTTGGTAGGATGAAATATAAAAGAATAATTAGGCTTCCCTCAAAATTTGAGTGGGAAAAGAGTTACCGTTTGGGAGTTATTAATTTTTCAAGTTTTCCCTCGAATATGGCTTTAATTGAGAATTTAGGAAAATATTTCCTAATCTGGTTTGAGCGCGAGGATGGTGGGTCGTTGGATCTTGATCCAACAGGCTCCACTCATCATCTTTGTCCCAGGCGGACTGGGACTCTACCTTTAATAGAGGGAATTTCCCTCTTGTTATCCTCCCGATCCAAGGAGTGGGCAGGTTTCCTGAGTGGTTCTTTGAACTCAGGGGATGATGGCGAAGGGAACCATCCCTGGTTCTAATGGAATTCGAGGACGTTTTGGGAAACGCCCAACTTCTGCCAATCTGATTTCAACCCTATATATAGGGGAGGTCGTTGGAGAGGACTAATAGGATTTATTACAAGTTCAACCTCTGTGGATTCGTGCAAGGAGCATTTTTGCTCAATGAATTGGTTCTTTCGACCTGACCTTCGCCCTCTTTGTCTCCAAGGACCTCTCCGGAATCCGGTGAGCAGGAGGACCTAGTTGGGGGGAGCTTGGACAAGAATTGAAACGGCCTTCAACTTTGTTGGGGGGAGGCGAAGCTCCCTAGACGGTCGAAGCGAGCAAAGGACGCCTAGAGCTCCGAGTCAACCATCAAGTTGACTGCACGAGCTGCTAGGTCTGAGGTAGGTGACGACTTGCCAGGCGTTAGATCTGAGACCACGGTGGTCTTGTTGGCATCTGACGGTCCAGAGAAGGGGCGACTTTGCTTGAAGGCACGTGACCAGCATCGTTCGATCCAAGGGCGGATCATGGGTCTACTGATCGAACGGCCCATTCTTTTTGGGTAATGTTTTCCTTTAATCGAATATTCAAGAAAAACAATTATTATTGCAAAAATAATAGAAATAGCTAGGAGTGTCCAATGACAAAACTTTATATATGAAAGTTATATAGAAAAATACAAGGAATCTAATAAAAATGTTTTCAGAACCTCATTCCACTCCGTTTCGCAAAAGTGCCATAATTGGCTAATAAAGTGTATTAAGAATTAATAAGAAACCCTAATTGAAGATTAAGGGTATAATTTAGTACATCAGTAGGACAAATTGATAAGGTTAACTCTGTTGATAATGAAAGTGGTCTAAATTATCTGTTTTGAATACAAAGATGCCTTAAATAGAGTTGTAGTTCATAAAAGAGGCTAAGTTATAATAAAAACCCTAATTTAGGGAAAAGGAAATAAAAGCTAAGTTATTTCGAATTAAGGGAGTAATTAAGATCCTAAAATTGTTAAGAGTGATACCATGAGAAATTAGGGGTTTTGATAGATTATAGATTATAAGAATAAAATAAGAAGCAAAACCCTAATTTCCAAAAGAAACCCTAAAGTTGGAATTGAAATTCTAGATAGTATAATAGGAATTGGATAATTATTAATAAAAGGAATTGGTGATTTTATTTCAGGATTTCTGTTCAACCTTGCTTGATTATTTGGGTTTCTCTACATACTTGAATCTGTATTGAAAACTGCAATTAGAAGTATGTGGTTATGCTTATGAATAACCGTTCTAGTTTCATGGTGATTCTCGAATGTTTTACCGGATGCTTTAAATAAACTGTTGGATGAATTTAGTTCATGCAATCTATAATGTGGATATGACTATCACAAAGGATATATGCCTACAAGCTCAGAACCTGGTTCCCTCTATGGCATGATAGTTGACCTAGTACATGGCTACCTATTGGGTAGGTCCATCAGGTCAGAGGAAGACCTAGTACATGGCTACCTATTGGGTAGGTCCATCAAGTCTATGGATGACTTAGTACATGGCTACCCTTGTGGTGGGACCATCAAGTCACAATGAGTTAGATATTGGGCTACCTAGAGTAGTGCCATGCGACTCTACCTTTATAGAGGTATAATAAAAGTTCACTGTAGGAACAACACAGAGTTGGGAATATGTATAGATTGAGTTGTATGGCTAAAAATGTAATCTTCATTGTTAAATGAATAATTGCTTGATTAAATTGTTAACATAGTTGCACATTATTGGTTTTCCCCATATACCAGCTTTGGCTGACCGTTGTTTTGTTTGTCGGCGATTTAGGTACAAATCCCAAAAGTACAAACAGTAAAGTGACACATTGTGAATTCAAGAATTAAAGAACAAGGAGGAACCAGTTAGAGTAGTTCAATTGTGGTTAGAAGTTTAGTACCTTCCAAACTTTTCAAAGGTATGATAAAGGATAAATTTTATTACTATTTTTTAGTATATTCTGTTAGAATTTAATAATTGTTCTTGGTTATATGTTGAACCTTTGATCTGGAATTTATGGGTGCGCCTTCAACCTATCAGTCTCCCTTAATTGGGGGTTACCGGAAGGTGGGGTCGTAACAATTTCATTCCTCATCGACATGTGGAATGCAAATATGCTCTGACTAAATCACATATCCCTTCATTATCTTTGACATATTAGTCAAACCTTTTGACTATATTATCAAAGTAAAGATCATAGTTCTGAGTTTCTTGTACGCAATCAGTCACATTGATTAGTCCATTGTAACTTATAGACTTCATTTGCATTAATGGATTCATAAACCTTATAAGTTGTGTCAAATACACATCCTTGTCTTTATTCCTCATAGGAATGTGTTTTTATTATCCATATGACAAATTTTTTAGTCATTATGTTGCAATCAACAAGCATCATCCTTCTCAAAATGTTATCCATGTGTCTTAACGCTTAAGACTCATTTGCACTTATGGATTTCATACCAATGGGTGCTACCATCAAGGTCATACCTTATGGTTTACATGGAAGTCATTTAGGATGTAATGGGCATAAACCATAACTTCAAATCTGGTTCCTCATATTCATCTAGATAGTTGACTCATTACATGACCAACTCATCACATATATATTTTAGGTGTATCTATTCAAGGAATTTGAGAACTCACAACACTTTATGATTCTTAATATCCTTTATTAGTGTACGGTATTCTTTATTTAAGAATAAATTAGCTATTTGATAATCATCCTCTAACTCCTTAGAGTATGACTCCTTTTGATTTGGACATCACCATGCCTTAATCATGAGCTCACTATGATATACTATCATAATCACTCACAATGTTTCAAAATATTTGGTCTAAGTATTTCATCCTATGATCTCATCAAGAATTAACACTTTACCAAATTCGTACTTCATTTATGATATTCTTGAACACTTCAAGATATTCATATTGGTATTTCTCTAAACACCATATGATGTATTAGCATTAACTCTAATAGGTATGTAAATACAACTCATGTATTATACCTAATAGGATAATCATTCTCCCATTACCTTAGTGAAGATTGATAAATCATGTCTAAGAGATTCATGTCTCTTACTGGTTCTCTAACCAAAAGAGTCTAGATTTATCCATCATATGGAAACTAGAATCGAATTTCTCATTATTTATGCTAATTTGATTGTTTGAGTTATCAATAACTTTCAGGTATCATTTTATCTTATTCATATCAAGTACCACAAGATAAATAAAGCATTGCCACAAAGACTGAAACATCAACTTTATTAATTGCCATTATTGTCATACAATATGCAAAAATAATGTGTTTCTGTGACGTCCCCGGATTTTCTAAAACATAATCTGATGTGCGACATCCAAATTGAAACCCTCACCTCAGCGAGAATCCCAATTTAAACATCCCACACTAGGCTAAGAAGAAGAAAATCAGAGGAAGTCAGAAGGAAACACAATCAGTAGCACATGCACATGAACAATTAAACAAACCACAACACATGTTCACCATTCAACATATAATTACAACATGAATTGTTACAACATTTGATATTACATATTGAATAGAAAACTTCTACATATACATGTACTACAACTAAACTACAAGATCTTAAGACAACAGGTCCACATGTACATCAGCTCGCTACACAACTCTCACTATCCTGGATCTTCAAGAGCATAACCACAACCTAAACAAAAGATTACATGCGGTACACATCAACACAATATTTCAAGAATATTGTACTGAGTATGCCTACGTGTCTTTTATTTACCTCTCATCATATCTTGGCAATAAGATAAAACTAATACTTGGCAGTAACAGAAGAATTATAAGAAAAATCATATACTTGCACAAAGATGTCCATCAACAAAGAGAACACATATTTTAAGCACATTTTCCATTATATCATCACGGCCTTTATGATCACTACCAAAGAGTTGGATCATATGTACACCATGACCACTACCAAAGAGTTGGATCCAAGCACACTACCAAAGAGTTGGTGCTTCCATATGTTCAATGTGACCACTACCAAAGAGTTCGGTCACTTCCAAGCACACTGCCAAAGAGTTGGTGCTTTCATATAATGGAACAAAGATATTATGTTTGATGTGTTCATAGTAGTAAGTATAGAAAACCAACCAACATATCATATAAGAATAATCATTTCATCCAATACCATATGCCAAGTATTTTACTATGCATATAACACAAGCATATTGTATAATAAGCCAAGTAAGAGGTAATGGCGTACCTTCCAAAGAGATATCCTAATCACATGATCCTCATGTCATCTATATCCTTGGTTAAACCTGATCAAGACAAGGCCATATACTATCATCAGATCCTCATCATCTATATCTCATGTTAACCCTAATCGTGTTCATTAGGGCTTTACTTAGTCTCTTAAGTATATGTACTTTATTACTTGTCTTATCATCTTGCAATTAGGTTACTGCTATTATATTCCAGATTGGGGTACATAATCTGATTATCAGGTTCTATATCATTATTTATACATATTAACCCTAAGTTACATGTATTACTCAAATTAGGGTTTCATCGTATGTATTAAGGTTCATCTTAATATAACATGGATTCTATGCATCATCTTGATCTCATAATCAAAACTGAGCTTCCATATACTGATATAAGCTTACTCTGTAAATTTTATCATTTATTGACCATGTATGCATTTATTGTATATTAATTAGGGTTATAAGCCCTAATTAGCAAAATTAAGAAAAAGGCATGATTTCATGAATCAACATGGCCATATCTGACATCATATGCATTATAAACATGAAATATGGTTTACAGGTATTTTCTCATAATTTCAGGGCATCGTTTGATATTTATTATCCATCATATGAGCATTTCACATCTTACATATTATCACTAATATTAATGCATCAAAATCCTGATATTATTGCTCCATATTGTGCTATGCATTTTTCTGAGAATTTCAGTACCTTATTTGTATTTTTCTGACATTCATACTATTTTCTATGATTTATACAAGGTCTGCATATATTTGAGATTTTACCTTTGAATGGCCAACTGAGGGCTGCCACGTGGCTCTAGGGCTGGTGTGCACCCTTTACTTGCTGCACACCGGTCCATGATTGGTTTGCTGTTAGTTGGGCGGTTCATAGGATGGTTCGCTTGGTTGTGCCAGTCTGGTTCAGCAGCTGGACCAACCGATCCTTCTCCTTTCTCTCACACACACGAGGTGTTACCCTGTTCTCCCGTAAATAGGTGCCACTGCACGGAGATGCTCCGGCGAGCAACTGTTGGTGTGTTGGAGCTTCCGATCCTCTCCTTAGGTTCCCATCATCTTCGGCTGTCCTCCTCAAACCTCCTCAGGTGCTCAGCTCCACCCTGGCGCCTCCGAGCCACCGCGTCCGCTAGCTCGCCGCCGCCAGGATCCAACCTCTGACGAGCAATCAGTTGCCGAGTCTCTTTCTCCTCCTTGTCCACTGGGTCACCGTCCTTAGGCATTGTGCCTGCTCTGCCGATTGTCAGCGCACGAGACCGCCGCCTCCTGGGGGTCCTCCTCTCTTCTTCCCCGTCCTCCTGCCAGGCCGCCGCCGCTGTGCGCACCTCCTCCTCGTGACCTACTGTCGGCCAGGTCTCCAGCACACGAGACCTCCACCACCTCTGCCTCCGTGAAGCTTCATGATGGAAAGTCAGGTGCATCTTCATCCCAGATGCTTCTCCCAAAACCTATGTGAGGTTTCCAAACTGAATCACACGGTTACTATCTTCCAGTTTCGCCATTAACTCCGCCAAGGACCACCTTGCTGACCCGCGCCACCACCTCGGCAAGGACTAAGAGTGCATGGTTTATCTCATATGATCTCCAAATTCTCATACTCTACTTGGGTATCTCTTGCAGCCTCTCTTTTACCCTCATATTCTCCTTCTTCTTGTCTGTATACCACAAAGGAGAAGCAATGGGAAGGAGGAGGCGTTTCCCTCTCATCTGTTCTTCAATCCATGCGTGTTTGGGGTTCTGGTATAGGGCTCGTCGATTCTTAGATAACTGCTTCCTCATCTCGGATCCTCAGGCCATGTTTATGAGGAGTGGAGGTGAGAATGGTCCGCAGCAACAACTGCTCGTATGTTTGGTCCATACTGCAAGTAAGGGATTACTCAGCAATCATTGATCTCCCATCCAACGGTTAGCGTCACTGTTCACTTAATGTTGATCCGTGGCTTCTCCTCCTCCATGAAAGAAAATAACCACTAGATCACATATCTAAGGCCAGAAATTAGTCACGTGAACCAGGTCCAAAACTCAGAGATGATGTACCAAAACTTATGCTAAACACATTAAAGGCCTTGGTCCAACATACATTATTTATCAACGTAATTCACTGATTTAACCCAAATAACTCCTTGTAGGAACCTTTAAATTTTATAAAATTTGAACCATAGGTTTATCACAACTTAAACTACATCCCATCAAATTTTGGAGCCAATACTCACTTATTTGGCCATTCAATTAAATTCCTCAAAAAGGCATAAAGAAGAGAGAGATCTTAACCATGATATCAACATCACATCAACACCTACTTTGTCAAACCTTAGAACTCTCAATATTATTCAACCTTATGATTTCACTTATGTCATAGGATGATTAAGGACTCCAAAAGTCCACTCCATCACAGTTTCTATCTATTGGAAAATATGAAATAGCAGTTCATAACTCTATTACATGCCTTTAAGGATGAAAATAAACTAAAGTACTCCTATCTGTGGCGGCAACACTTGTCCCATGTATTGGGTGCTTTACACTTTATATCTTGGTATCATATACCTCAAAAAGTGTTACAAGTTTATTTCATGACACCTTCAGGTGGAGACGTATGTCACCTCCTTCTTCTTTAGTTCTTCCAGATATAGTGGACAATTCCTTTTCCAATGTCCTCACTTTTGACAATGGTGGCAATTGCCTCTCTTGGTCACGCCTACCTTGGCCTTGAGAGTTGAAGATGACTTGGGCTACTGGATGGCATCAGAATCATTCTTAGCCTTGCCCTTGCCCTTGCACTTGGAATTTCCTTTCTTACTGCTCATCATCATCATAGACGTAGGCTTGTCCTTCTTCATCTGTGCCTCGACTGTCCTCAACATGCCCAACTACTTTGTCAATGACTTGTCATAGTTGTTCATGTTTTAGTTCATCACGAACTGACTGTAGGATTCTAACAACAATTGCAGTATCACGTCAGTAGACAAGTCTTGGCTTAGCGGAAATCCCAGTCTCTTCAGGTTCTCCACATACCCAATCATCTTGAGCGTGTGAGGACCAACTGGATCTCCTTCTATCATGACACACTTGAACAGTGCCCTGGAGACATCATATCTCTCTTTCCGAGCTTGATCTTCATACATGTTCTTGAGTTGTTGAATCATATCAATGACACCCATGTTCTCATGTTGTCTCTGCATCTCGTGGTTCATGAAGCACAACATCAAGCACTTTACATCAATGGAATCATCACATTGCTTCTTGTAAGCATCGCTTTCTTCCTTTGGTGCGGTAGGAGCAACTTCCTCTAGAATTGTAGTATCCAGGACATAGAGCTTTCGCTCTTGAGTCAGAACAATTCCCAATGTCCTAAACCAGTCGTGGAAGTTAGTCCCATTCAACTTGTCCTTTTCAAGGACCGATCGCAACAAAAATGATTGTTGTTTGTTGTCATTTGTACTACAAAAGGAAATATATGCAATTTAGTCCAAAACTCAATTTTGACTTATTTGATTGATTTGAAAGGTTGACAATATAATTAGGACTTTAATTAGTTATCGCTCCCTCTATTTATGTTCAAATTGATAGCCCTCACCATCAATTCGGAAGATTGCAACGTACAATCTTCTAGTGGGTCAAGATCCTCAAATCCTCTAAGTCATGGACCAAATAGGGCTGTCACCCACAACTTAGATCTTCCAGGTGGGCAACTTTTGCCAATTGCATCATATGCAACTCTTGAAAGATGTCATAGGAAACTCCTTGCCATGATCACCTCCATCCCTCAAGGTGTTAGATCCTATCTAGGTCACCTTGTTAAGTCTGATCCAAAGCCAACACGATGAATATGCACCCTGCTAGGGCAGACCCACATATCCATCCTTCACGCTTTCACGAGATAGACGGTGCACCACGCTAGGGTGTGCCCACACTTGGCCGATCAAGCTTTTTACGTGTGTCACATTTGGAAGGCATCTAAAACTTTAATATTTAATGAGGGATTTTTTTTTTATAGGTACATATACATATCCAATCACCACAATACATAGTACGTATCATATACATGCTATATCCCATAGAAAACATTCGGAACGATAAAAGTGATGATTATGGCCATCCCAATGTGATTCCTCGAGCCAAGAGGAATCACGATCATTTAGGTCTACATCACATGCAACCTACACAAGATGAACTTTGTGCTTTGCCTTTCTGGGTTTGATCAACTCATCTCCATGATTGATCAGCTTGCCATCAGGCTGGTCGGTTGGGTGCCACTAGCCGATCGATTGGCTCATCCAACCGATCAGTTCACCTAGTCGTCATACATCTCCTCATGGCTGCCACCCGGTCGTCTGGATTGGCAACTGATCAGTTCATGCCTTGAACCGATCATCTCAGTCATCATCATATGTCCTCCGTTCTTTGAAATAACAGGAAATATAAAAAGATCTATCCTATTTATATTTAGGAAACCCCGAGTTACATTCAGGGGGAGCAAAGGTAGGAAAGAAATCTCGAGTTATCTCAAGTTACATCAGGAATAAGGAGGTAGGGAATCGGTGTGCAGACTGAGATGCAAGCAACCACATTCAACCAAGCACTAATATATAGGGTCTATTGGCCATAACCACGCTATACATCCACCAAAAAACTCAAATAAGGGTGACGAGTATCGAGTGCTTTCATATTACATATCATATATGTATATTCAGATTTGTGGATTTAAGATTGGACATGCATAAACCCAATTTTATTCGCATCGTATGCAATAAATAAAGGCGAAAAACCAAAACCGATCACATCAATAATCCGAAAGTATAGATCAGTTGATGTGGCTCTGATACCACTGTTGGGTTTTAGGGGAGATAGAGAAGGCAGTGAAAACAAAAAAAAGTTCTCCTCCCAAACCAAGAATGAAGGAATCACGTCAACATCTATACAATAGGAAGAATAGTTTGTAGAGGTGTACCTTGTCTCGAGGCTTTCTTGGCGACGTTACCTCGCATCTTGTGCGGTCTTCACCTCCGGTCTTGGACGGTGTCTCTGCAGCTCGTGGTCTCACCGGGACTGTCAGGATTGACAACTGTCCTCTGAGCAGCAAAAGTCTCCCGCCTCTAAAGTAGTCCACACGAACCACCTGGAACTCCAATCTCCTTGTCCCATAAGGAATCGGAAGGAGTCGCACCCTCCTGTCAGTGTACTAGTCACCAACACACTCTCCTGCAACCAGTTTCTTTTCTGTAGTTGTATTTACCTTGTTGTGCCTCCCTTATCGGGTAGCATTTTCTCGGGCTCTTTGTCGGTTACCAATAACAGAGAGAATGACAACATTGCAGAGCAACTAGTGTTCTGAGTTGTTCTTTGAGAAGCCCCCAATACCCTTATATATAGGAGGGTCATGGGACAGGGTTCTCTACCCCGGGCAATGCGGGACTAAAGAAGGAGTACAAGGCTTCAACATTTTCAACAAAACAACCAACTACGCCAGCTGAACCGATCGTTTCAACCCTAAAATGGTCGGTTGGTGACCTCAACCGATCGGTTCACACCTGAACTGATAGTTTGGGACCCCTGAGCTGATCAGTTCACTTCTGAGCCGATCAGTTTGTAGTCCTAGTCCAACTCAAATTGACTTTCATATTTGTTTCTGATTAATCAAATATTAATCCTTGTTTAAATCGAATTTGTACAAGTAAAAAAAATTGTATTTGCAAAATAGTCTTCTGACTTTCCAAACGATCTAGGTTGGTCACATGAATCGATCGGTTCAACAATTGAGTTGATAGTGTCATGACACATGAGCCGATCGTCTCACCCATTGAGCTGATCGGTTCACCAACCTGAGCCAATCAGTTCATCACATGAGTCGATCGGTTGGGGTAGCGGACTTGTGCAAATCAGTCCACTACTACAGAAACGGCCTGTGGCGTCGGTCGTTTAACCCCATTTGGTGTCGGTTTCCGACCGACGCCTATGTGGGCGCCGCTAAAGGTCGAACACTTCGGCGTCGATTTTTTAACCGACGCCTATTTAATCTATAGGCGTCGGTTGTTTAGTAGATAACCGACGCCCAAAGGGTTCGTGCCACAGAAAACGGCGTCATTTAGGGCACTTTCTGCGTCGGTTATTTACTAAACAACCGACGCCTATCTGGAATATAGCGTCGGTCTTTTAGTAGATAACCGACGCATAAAGTGCCCTAGATGACGCCATTTTCTGTGGCGCGAACACTTTTGGCGTCGGTTATATACCAAAAGACTGACGCCTAGACTTCAAGACGACACGGCCGTGCTTCCCTGCACGGCCGTGTTTAGTACTATTGGCGTCGGTTTTATATGCATAACCGACGCCTTTTCCACCACGGCCGTGCTCTCCTGCATGGTCGGGTTGTTTGTACTATTAGGCGTCAATTTTTATCAAATAACCGACGTTGTAGGTCTTTGCTGACGGTTTTCTATAAATAACCGACGCCTATTTCTATTTTTTTTTTCATATCAGTTTGCAGGCCTGCTGTGGCTGGTCAGCAGGATGAGAACCTGTAGTTCAGTTTTCTGAACTGCAGGTTTACGACATCCATTGATATCAGCCTACAAACAGGCCGCAAACCTGCAAAAGTCACAACAAAATTTCACACAAGTACATACATTCAGACATCAATTCAATTCTCACATTCACACATATAGAAACATTCAAATACATGTATTAACATTCAGAAATATTCATTTACAAAGTATCATTCATTATCGCTATCAACATCCCAATTATATCTTACAGTTGCCACTGCTTGTATGGCTTTTGCCCATTCTTCTCTTACTTCATTTAATGCTTCCATCGTATATGGATCATGTATATTTTTTATGCATTTACCTATAGTGTGGTCAGTTTTAAACACCTGCAAAGAGAATGATGTATATATAAGTAATAATATAAAAATAAGATTGATATATTTCATACTAACTAATGAGACTATATATAATACCTCATGTATGCTATCGATGTCCAATGCGGCATGTTTGATAATCATCTGCATAAATCGCATCACATAGTATGCGCATGCCCAACCATTGTCTTGTGTAGCACACTATAAATTGAAACATACAAAATAATACAACTAAGCACAATTCACATCAATAATATATATATTCGAGTCGGGAACTTACTTGTACGTTCTACCAATTTATTGGCTGGTTCTTTTTCCTTGGGACCATTCCTCCAGCCTTTTTGAATGCATCTAAACCCCTACATGTTAATATAACACAATAAATTGCATAAGTAAATAGTAATGTAATAAAAGATGTTAACGGATATAAAAATGAAATATTTCTCACCAGAATAATGGCATTCTCATTACGTGTCCAATTTTAGTGTTCAATGTACTCCCCACAGGATTTAGATAATAAACAGTGAATGTCCCGGGGACAATAACTAGTAACTCCCAATGTCTACCGCTAGAGGTAAGAAGTTAACAATTAATAACTCAAAATGCAAAATAAAAATGGAATTTTCTTAAGTCCAAATTATAAATAAAGTAAACTTACTTGACATTGAATGGAGCTATTATTATCGTCTTCTTTTGCTGACCAAAAATTGTAAAAGCATCTATACAGTATTGTTGAACATTATCAGGGTCTTTAGCTACCAAACTAATCAATGATGGAATCAAAAATCCCACATGATCAAATGCAAATTGTTTGCAATGATCTTCGACTAAGTAGCTGCAAAACATATAGGCGTATGCATTAATATATAAGAAACCAGATCACCGGATCTTACACAAGGTATATGGATGTATAAACAAGATCTCACCTTATCCATGTCTCTGTCATTGATGTATTCAGCGAATCATACATAAACAGCTCAATAATATCTTGTATAAATAAAGAGCTATCGTATGATTGACCTGCATAATCTGCATCTAAAGAAACTATTATAGGCAATGTATATTATGTGCCCGTAGCCAACATCCCATTCCCCTACAAGCAGGACCTAACGGGTATGTTAGGTCAGTTGGAACCCAAGTTGGTAATGCGGGAAGTGGAGGTGGAGGCCTAGGTGCTCCTGGTGTCTTTTTTTTAACATGTATATATAATTTTAGATCAGTTGACATCATATATACACATTAATAGTCTAAATCAATGTAAATTTATCTTACAATTTCAGTCATGTAGACGACATCTGCTTTGGGCCACAATATGACCCCGCCTTCTGCCTCACCAAGTGTATCAATATCTGGGTGGGCATATGGCAACGCAACTTCCCTCCAATCAGGTAATACATGTAGCGGGCTCACACGAATGTAGCCCTGCGGCATTGGAGTCCCATGAAATGTTGCCCCAGGAAGGGACTGGTAAGCCTGCGCCTCTGCAACAACATAGTCTTGCATTCTTAAGCGGCATGGCTTCAATGCCTACAAATTTACGTAAAGAATGTTATACATATATACATATCATCTTGAAAACATATCATCTTGAAAAGACTAGCTACAATGTCATAAACAATACTTACAGCAGACGTGCTAGGCGATGGGTCTCCAGGATTACTCGCAGTCTGTGCATCAGGAGAAGAGTGGGTCGCCATAGGCTGATTGGAAGCCTGAGATGCCTGCCACCGCAGCAATTCTTCCTTGACCTTCTCAGCAACTACATCGTTGACCTTCTTAGCAACTAAATCCTCAACTCTCTTATTCTCCTATACATGGATAAAAGAAACATTAGCTTCTTATTAATGAATTTCCTTTTGCAGTAACATTCTTAAAAAAGAATAGGTTACCTCTTCTTGAGAAAGTCCCGCTCTGGGTTTGCGCTGGGATGGCCCAAAGAATTCTTTGATGCCAACACCAGCGTCGGCACCTCTAACACATCCAGGATGCTCTGGGTTACCCAGAGCAACTGTCAATTCATCCCTTGTGCCCTGAGGGATAAACGTGCCTTGTTTCCTCTGCTCGTGCAGCTCCCGCTAATCACCATAAACAAAAATTGGTAAGTTAACACCACAAATAATCAATATTCAAACGATTGAGTTACAGGCTTCTTTATTTCACCCTTCTTGTTTTGCCTGCCAGCTATCTAGATATCATGGTGAGGCATGGGTGTGGCAGACTCCTGAGTAGGAGCAGACTCCTGAGTAGCAGCAGACTGCTGAGTAGCTGCAGACTCCGCCTGTAGTCTTTGGCAAATGCTTGCATAGCCTTTTGGACCCATAGTGTGGTCATGCACATTCAGTGCACGCCTTGCTTTTTGTGCGTCACTGAGGGCCTAGTTAGTATGCACATTAATGATTTGGTTAGTAGCACTAAATGTTAATCTTGAATAGGTGAATACAATGTATATTAATTAAATTGGGAGTGACGCCTAATACCTTGAATTCTTCAGATTTTCTTAAAGCAACAAAATTGTCCCAATCTTCTTTGTCCAAGAAGTTCCATTGTTCAAGGGCTGACTTCTTCTTCTTATCACCCTCTTTTATGTATTCTCTGTTCAGATTTGTCCTATAATTCCTAAGCATCTTTCCAGCGCATTGCATCACACTTTTACGATGCAACTTCTCATCCAATGCAAACAGATTCTGTAAAATAGAAATGTTATTAACTAGTATCCAAAATTGAATTGCAAATAATAGAATTTGTAATCTACAAAATAGAATTGCAAATAATAATAACTCACGCATAAATCCTTCCATATCAAGTCTTTTTTCCCTTGAGGAACTTTATGCCAATTATCATACTTAACACCACAATGGCTCTGAGTGGTACACCCAAGATAGTTTACAAAATTATTGTGGTTCACTCCAATTGCATTTCCTCCATTATCAAACTCCACCACCAATTTGGATCCACTACCAGTTAGCGCTAATAACTTCTTCAACAGAGTGATGCCCCTTTTCTTGTTAAGTGTTTGGTGTTGCACATCAAGTTGCTCCAGTGCTTCAGTGGGTACAGGTACATCATCAACCTAAAATTTGACAAAAATAAACACACTAAATTAGCCTAATATAGAAATATAGGATATATGACATAACTAGAAGATAATGAATTTTATAGAAATACATGATATGTTTTTAGAACTTACATTGGTATCCTCGCCATGCTCGTCATGGACAGCATGCTCATCATGGACTTCATGCTCATCATGGACATCATGCTCATCATGGTCAGCCATCTGAAAATGTCATTAAAAAGGCAAACATTTAGCATTTGTATTAACTAGAAAAAGGCAAACATTTAGCATTTGTATTAACTAGAAAAAGGCAAACATTTAGCATTTGTATAAACATACATGTCTCTAAAATTGTGATCTTTTATCAATTAACAATCCTTCATTGTGATCTCCGTGCAAATATAAGTCATCATTAGCTTCAATATTTTGTGGAGTTGGCAACCCAACTGAGAATGGACTGGAGTCATCATACTTATCATAGTACTCTTCTTCATCTATAGGATCTTCAATGAATTGTCTTTTACCATGAAGAACAACCGACCATTTATCATTCGCAGGATCATCGATATAGAATATTTGTTTCGCCTGTGATGCCAATATGAATGGTTCACCCTTCTCGCCAATCTTTTCAAAGTTCACCAAAGTGAAACCTAATTCATCCACTATAACTCCTTTGGTGTTATCAACCCAATTACATTTAAAGAGCAAAATTTTGAAATCTATGTATTCAAACTCCCAAATGTCCTCAATGACACCGTAATATGACATTTTAGCTTCACGTGGACTCTTATCCTTTGCACTTGCAAAGTACATAGTCGACGCTTGAAGAGTGACCCCACTATTTTGGACGACACTCTTATCATCTTGGCGCTTTGTGTAATATGTGAATCCATTAATGTCAAACCCTTCATAAGACATAACATTCAGTTTTGGTTTAAAGGCGAGGCATTTGATAGTTTCTGTAATATCATTTGGTGTTTGAGATAGTTGATGTAAGACTTTATCTTAAAACCACTTAGTAAAAGTCTTATTATGCTCTCTAGCAAGCCACATTGAACTTGCTCGAGGATGTTGTCTCTTTATGAAATTGGTATGTTCCTCGATATAAACACTCACTTCGTCCATATTGTGTAAAATATACAAGTGAGCTTGTTCCAACTGCTCACGGCTGATTACTTTCACCCGTGATCCCAAAATTCCTTTGCCCTCCTCAAAATTCTTGTCATTATCTGGAGTGTCATTACCACTGAGAAAGTCATTGCAAAAATCCATAACCTCTCTCGCCACATAACCTTCAATAATACTCCCTTCAGGCCGATAACGGTTTCGAACATCACCTTTAAAAACGCCCATGTATCGTTCAAAGGGATACATCCAATGCAAGAAAACTGGTCCCAACATTTTCACTTCCCTAGTCAAGTGGACAACAAGATGTACCAAGATATCAAAGAACGAAGGAGGGAAATACATCTCAAGCTGACATAGGGTAACAACCACTTCTCTTTGCAAATTATCGAGAGTATCAGGGTCAATAACTTTACTGCATAGACTGTTGAAAAAGAAACAAGGTCTGGTAATTGCAAACCTTACATGCTTCGGCAAAATAGATCGAATTTCCACGGGTAATATTTGTTGCATTAGAGTGTGACAATCATGAGATTTAAGACCTATCAACTTCAGATCTTTAATTGATACCAATCTATGGATGTTGGATGAGTAGCCATGTGTAACATCCCTGACCTAGGTTATGAGTTAACCCTAGGTGTTTTGCCTAAATATGTAATTAAATCTTTGTGATTAACACTGAGCATGTAATTAAGTCCTCAGAAACATATATCTCAGTATTTGCTCCTTTTTATTTAAAGTAGTAGCATTGTTTTGATATACAGGGACCTATGTGCAATTTACCCAGTTAAAAGGGTTAGCTTGCAATTTGCACATGATGAGATGTTCTTCTGATGTTTAGACATCATGAGAATCTTTTTGGTAAAGTTTGAGGGATTTCCCAAGCTAGGGCACCAAGGTGCAGCTGTGGAAGCAATCCCGGTGCTTGAAACCCTAATTTGGGGTAAAATGCAAATTACCCAAATTAAGGAATCCAAATTGTAAAATATGTCATCTAATGTATCTTTTTAGACTCTTGCCATCATTAATAGAAGAAATGATGAGGGAGTCACCTCAATTGAATTATCAAGTTATGAGATATGCCTTGTGATTGAATAATCAGGGTATATGTGCAATATTTCTTTATGTATGTACCTCATTATTAGCTTGCTCTCCTTTACCTTCTTTTCCTAAGACCTTAAGAGAAGGTTTGTCCTTAGAATAAAGAGGAAGGGACGATCAAGTAAAGAAGTAGGGACCTAGTTGGAATTATGGACAACTTATGAACTAATGTTGAAAATCCTACCCCATGTATATAAGCTCTCCTTCCCTTAGTAGCAAGGGAACTTACCCTTCGTTCCCTTACTGTTTCATTTCACCAAAGACGACCAAGGACTGCCTTGGAGCTAAGGAGGACGACCAAGGGGTGCAAGGTAGGTTTAAAACCCCTCTTCTTGCCTAATTCCATGGTTAGAACTCGAATTCAAGGTCATCTTCATGGCTAACTCTTGAAACCCTACCTTTCTAGACGTCTCTTTTCATCCTTCCTTGGATTTTTCACCTTGGCCAACCTTTAAGAACTCAAGGACGCCATTAGAGCTTGGAGCTTGAAAGCTTGGAGCTCAAGAAGCAAGCTTTAGGCGGGTTTTATAACTCTAAACCCATGCTTTACTATGTGCATCTTTATATGCGGTTGGATGATAGCTCTTAGTGTTTCCCTACTTTTCCCTGCTATTTTGCAAGCAAATCCATGGGATATTCGTACTGTTATTGAGCTAGGAGATGAAGGCGTGATTTCCAAGAAAAACCCACCGCTTTTCACTTCCTTAAACGGTCTCAAAAGTTTGCTCTCTCGGTCTCAAGACCGTGAGGTGAGCAAACAGTCTCGAGACCGCAACAGAGAAAACGGTCTCCAAGACCATTTGGCCCCGTTTACCGGGCGTGGACCGTATAAGAAACCTGTTCCTAATTATATAGGCTAATTACCCTCACAATTTGGGAGGCTAACTCCAAGGGAATAGGGAGATATGACCTTTTTACGTAACAACTTTATTTGAATTTATTCCTGATTTTCAAACGGTCTGAAATTGCCTTTTTGGGAAAACGGTCTCAAGACCGTGTAAGGTCGTTGACCAGGCATTGACCGTATGAGATTACTGTTCAAAATAATGTTAATTAACAACTCACCAAGTTTGATGGTTTAATTCCAAACGGGGTAAGATTTGAAGGGTGAATACTAGGGCTAACCCTAGATGAAATCAGTACTGAAATTATGGTGACCTAATTAGGGTTTTTAGGGTTGATTGACCTAAACGGTCTCAAGACCGTTTAGGGGTCACCCAAACGGTCTCAAGACTGCGAGGGCAATCAACCATGACCGTTTTCAGGTCTGGGGTCAAGAATAGTTGACCAATTGAAGGTACAATTACACCAAATTACATTGCAATAAAATATTGACATGATCATCAACTCAATGGGTCAGACCTTGATGAATCTGCACTAGAATCCAAAATTTGATGGGAAAACGGTCTCAAGACCGTTTGTAACTCATCCAAACGGTCTCAAGACCAAGAGGACAATCACCCAAGACCGTTTGAAGGTCTAGGGTTAAGTAATTTGACCAATTGAGGACCCAATTGCAAATAAGTTATCAATTTAATCAAAATTCTGTTTGTGGATCAATCATGGTTCAACCCCTATCAAATCACCTTGGACTTTGATGATATCTTGGGCAAACGATCTCAAGACCATGTGGGGTCCACCCACATGACCTCAAGACCGTTTGGGCCAAGTCTGGGCCCAATTGGATCTCAATTGAAGGGTTCAACCTTGTGTCAGTGCACATTGTTGAGTGTTGATGGGTGAACATTGATAGACCCTAATTGAATCGACTTCAACCCTAATTGGTCAACAATTGAGGTTCAATTAAATGACCAATTGGTTAAGCATAACCTTAGTTGACCCAATCCATAGGTGGTCAACAGAGATTTGACCTTTTGAGGGCTTCAACATTGGTTGACATTATCGGTTGTATCATCGAATCTTGTTGATGGTCCAAGTGGTTAAGACCATGTGAGCTCACGGACTCAAGTTCGTGAGGAGGCTCGCGGACTCAAGGTCGTGAGAGGGCTCACGGTCTCAAGACCGTGAGGGGGCTCACGGTCTCAAGACCGTGAGGGGCCTCGCAGTCCTGAGGTCAAAGTGGGCAAACGGTCAACATCTCTTCGCGGTCTTGATATCAACTTGGTCCTCGCGGTCTTAACATTAGGTTGAGCTTCGCGGTCTTGAACCAATTAAGGAGGCTCGCGGTCTTGGAGTTTAAGGAGTCTCGCGGTCTTGAAGTTAGAAGAGGGCTCGCGGTCTTGAAAAGTCAAATTGGCTAAACGGTCAACACTTTCAAACGACCTCAACTCAATTGAAGAATGATGGTTGAAGGTCAATCAATGTGATTCAAAGTTGACTTCTTTCAATCAATTGATGAAATAAATGGTTCAATGTTGCCCTAATCAAACCCTAATGATAACCTTGGATATTAAGGGGTTAATGGACTAAGGTTTGACCATGATGATAATCAATGGGGTGAATTACCAAAATACCCCTGAAGGGTAAATTAAGTAATACCTTGATCAAATCAAACCCTAATCACATGATGGTGATGTTTTGGGCTATGTTAGCCTATGATGACTCAATCCAACCTGATCTAGAGTGATGTTGACATCACCTAATAGTATGAAGAGAGAGAAAGTCTTTATAGAGAGAGAAAGTACTTCTAGAGAGAGAAAATACCCTTTTTAAGTGGAAACCCAATTGAAGCATCTCCAATGCTTATGAGTAAGCATAATTTGGGTATGATCCACCTGTGTGAGATCATAGAAACCCTAATTATGATAAATGATGAACCTTTAACTAATCTAAGAGCATCAATGAAGATGTTACTCATACATGATGATGTTATGGGTTCAATTCACCTTGATATGAATATTAAACCCTAATTCAAGGGTGATGACATGTAATGTGAATAGTAAACCCTAATTCAAGGGTGATGACATGTAATGTGAATAGTAAACCCTAATTCAAGGGTAATGGCATGCTTTTGAGTATTAAACTCTATTTGATGAGAATTAGAGATTCAACTCTTATGACAAGAGTAGAAAGTATATTCCTTATTTTTGTATTACCTTTATCAGTTGTATTAACCATGCAGGTTCTGATATGAAGGTAATCATATCCAGATATAGTTGTTGATGTTATATTCATTAAAGGCATGTTGTTAGCCTTATGAATAAGTAAAGTAATTTGATGCCTTGTCAGTGGCATCCTATGCTGATAATGGGCTGTGAGAGCCATGAATACCATCCGGGTCATGCCTTAGAGATGACTTGTGATGAGGATAATGAGAAATGATGATTGATATGAGTTAGGCATGTTACATTTAGTATTCTTCTTTTATAGATGCTATGCTACTGTTATTGTTTGAAGAACAATGTATGCTGTTAAAGAATACTGAATGTACCTAACTAATCAAGTATAATGTAGAGCCCTGATCATAGATCCATCATTGTCAGAGATTAAGTGATGGTGAAACAGGTTTTCCTTAGGGAACTCCTGGAGCACATACTTTTGAGTATGTGGGGTACATGGATGTGTAGAACCTTACATCCTAGTGTAGGAAAGTGATGTAGATGTGGAATCCATCCATCCTTCACTATAATTTCATACCGTATCAGTGGTAGGTAAACATGAAACCTCCTGATGACGAAGAAAGCACAGATATCCGTATCAGTGGTAGGTAAATATGAAACCTCCTGATGACGAAGAGAGTACAGAACGCCACTGTGACTCTAGAATAGCGAAGGACCAATTTACCCTGGTAAGCTATAGTAGTAGAGACACGAGATGTCCTACAAGTGATCCTCTTACTAACAGAGGAAGGTGAAGGTCATGAGAATCCGGCTCTCTTAATGACCTATGTATGATACTGATGTGACTTCTCAGCGTTCAGTTGGAGTATGAGTGGTAAGCCTCATCTCCACAGGGCATAATGTTGTTTGTAAAACATAATCAACCATGTAGTATAACTTGTTAGAGATAACTCCAAGTTAGTTGATTGATGTTACATTGCAATAGTGTTTATATTCTCCATATCTTCTAAATTGTAGAGATCTTGTTATACCTACAACTGTTATAGAATACTTTGATGGCTTTACTGCTTAAGATATTCTTTGATGTTATAATAAAGCTTCTGGCGAAGAGTTATAACTCTCGCTGGGACAATTATGTATAATTGTCTCACCCCGTAGATTTCAACTTTTTAGGTGGACGTTGGAGACGAAGGAACCAGCATACAGGTGACCAGTCTCAGCAGCAGCACCAGGGGCAGCAGTAATCTCAGGTGGAGATTGTCTTGCCATGTGGTGTAGTTAGAGTGAGTCCTATGTGTCCTCTGTAGTCTCAGGTCTTGGAGTCTTTTGTATCTTGATGTATATAATTACTCGAGAAGTAATTATCCTGAGATGTGAACAGTTTATCTCTCTTTATGGAAGAAGCTTTTATGGATCCAAGCTCTTGTCTCGAAAAGATTTAATTTTCCGTGATTTTTGTCTTCCGCTGATTACCGATTCGCTTCCGCTAAGTTTTAATCGTGTGTATGTCATGGTTTGGAGATCAGAGCCCACAATTAGTGGTATCAGAGCTCTAGGTTCAGTTGAGTCTACAGAGGCATAGGACTTAGGATGTCGAGTCTACCTTTAGTACTTCTTCCTTATCTAATAGAATCTTCTACTCCTCAGGAGGAGAAGATACCTAAGGATGTCAGAACATCATGATGAGTACGTGGTAGAGAGTAGTGCTAGTGCACCTCGAGGCGGTGCAAGAGTTCCGAGAATAGAACAACCTGCACCTGAGTCGCCAAGAGAGCCACCCCAGTTCGACCCAGCTGACATAAGTGATCCAGCTGTACAAACGATGTTCAGGCAGTTCATGACTGCCATGACACATATAACCGATAGGATGCCCATTCCTGCATCTAGGGCACCTGTCCAGCTTGAAGCACAAGGTATCAGTAAGACATTCGAACGACTTCGTCGTGTCGGAGCTACCGAGTACTTTGGAACTGCCGACCGTGCAGATGTTGACTTATGGTTGACAGAGTTGGAGAAGGCTTTCAGGATTCTTATGATTCCGGAAGCTGAGAAGGTTAGACATGCTGTCTATCTTCTCAAAGGCAGTGCTGGTCACTGGTGGAACATGTAAGAGCAGAAGAGACCTGGAGTAGAGTTCTCATGGGAAGAGTTTCGTCGGGAATTTATGAATAGATATTTTCCAAAGACCTTCCTAGATGAGAAGATCTCTCAGTTTGAGAAACTAAGGCAGGGTATGATGAACATTAGTGAGTATGAAGCTAAGTTCACGGAGTTGTTGCGGTTCTGTCCGCACGTGGCTGGTACGGATGAGGAAAGAATCAGAAGATTCGAAAAGGGTTTGAATTCTGATATGTCAACCCCTGTGTCTGCCTTAGAAAACAGAGAGAGATTCTCTACCTTCGTTGAGTCAGTCCGAAGGATAGAGAGATCTGTGGTTGAGAAAAGACAAACCCATAAAAGATATCCACAGTTCCAGGGTTCTTCATCTAGGGATTCCAAGAAACCTAGATTCTCTGCACCTAACCCTCCACCACCCAGATCGAGTTTTCAAACTCAATGGACACCAAGCAGAGGTAGAGGGCAGAGTCAACCGCTTCAAGGGACGCACAGTTCTGCATCAGTGTCAATTACTGGACCACCCAGACCACAGCAACAAGAGAAGAGTTGCTACAACTGTGGTAAGGTGGGACACTTGATGAAGGATTGCCGTTCTAGGCCTGTCGGTGTGACACAACAAACCCCGAGACAGAATCAACAGGGATCTCAGAATAGACAACATCAAGGAGCAGCTCGAGGACGTGGACAAGCATCTCAAGCTGGATCATCAGCACCACCTCAACACCAGGCGACTGCGAGATTCTATGCTATGAACCCACCTGAGGCAGTGGTCAATCCACGGGTAGTGGAAGGTCAGATGAAACTTTTATATTCTGATATGTCTACATCCTGTGTTGTATCCGTTCTGATTGATCCGGGTGCTACGCACTCTTTCATCACTCGTGAAGTGATTCGTAACTGCAATGTGACTGTTAGTCATAGAGCAGATAGTTTGTTGTTAGAGACTCCGTTAAGTGAGTCTGCCATTTTGCAGGAGGTATGTTCTCCCTGCATCCTTTTCTTTTCTGACCATCGCATTCAAGTGGATCTTATACCACTTGATATGGAGGGATTTGATATAATCCTCGGGATGGATACCTTAGAAAGGTATAGAGTTGTCTTGGATTGTGAGTCCAAGTTGGCTGTGTTTGCTGTGAAAGCAACACATGGATCTTTCAAGGAGAAAGAAAGATTCTGCCCACCTGTCTTGTATCAGTTATGGTTGCTGATAAGCTGTTGAGGCAAGGATGTCATGCATTCTTAGCCCATGTGGTAGATGTTACCAAGGAAAGGACCAATCCTGCTGAAGTTCCCATAGTCAGGGAATTCGAGGATGTGTTTCCTAAAGAACTTCCTGGTATACCACCACCCCGGGAGATTGATTTTGAAATCAATCTGATCCCAGATACGAAACCCATAGCTCAAACTCCATATAGGATGGCCCCTGCCGAGATGGCAGAATTCAAGAAACAGCTTCAAGAGTTACTTGAGAGAGGTTTTATCCGACTGAGTACTTCACCTTGGGGTGCTCCGGTCTTGTTTGTTAAAAAGAAAGATGGATCAATGCGGTTATGCATTGACTACAGACAACTCAATAAAGTAACAATAAAGAATAAGTATCCTCTGCCGAGGATTGATGATCTCTTTGACCAGTTGTGTGGTGCAACAGTCTTTTCAAAGATAGACTTGAGGTCTGGATATCATCAACTCCGTATTAAGGATAGTGACATATCCAAGTCTGCCTTTAGGACAAGATATGGTCACTATGAGTTCACGGTTATGTCGTTTGGACTAACCAATGCACCAGCTGCATTTATGGAAATCATGAATAAAGTTTTTTGACCTTTACTTGATCTATGTGTTGTCGTCTTCATAGATGACATTCTGATCTATAGTAGGGATGCTCAGCAGCATGAGCAGCATCTTCGCCAAGCTTTGACCTTGCTAAGAGAACATAAGTTGTATGCTAAGTTTAGCAAGTGTGAGTTCTGGCTGCCGGAGGTATCTTTTCTTGGACATGTGATATCCGCCTCGGGAATTCGCGTTGACCCTACAAAGGTAGAATCTGTTCTACAATGGGAACAATCGAAAACACCGACGGAGATTCGAAGTTTCTTCGGGTTAGCTGGCTATTATCGAAGGTTCATTAAGAACTTTAGTTCTATAGCTTTACCTTTGACCAAGTTAACCCGAAAAGATGTTTCTTTTTCTTGGAGTGATAAGTGTCAACAATCTTTCCAGCTGCTGAAGGAGAGGTTGACAAGTGCACCTGTGCTAGTGCTACCTGAACAAGGAAAAGGGTATATAGTTTTCTGTGATGCTTCCAAAAATGGACTAGGATGTGTGTTGATGCAGGATAAACAAGTGATTTCTTTTGCTTCCCGACAGCTTAAGAAACACGAGGAGAATTATCCAACACACGATTTGGAGTTAGCTGCTGTGGTTCATGCCTTGAAGATCTAGAGGCATTATCTCTACGGAGAAACATTCCAGATTTTCACAGACCACAAAAACCTTAAGTATATCTTCTCTCAGCAGGAGCTCAACATGAGGCAACGTCGCTGGATGGAGTTAATCAAGGACTATGATTGTACAATTGATTACCATCCAGGTAAGGCCAATGTTGTTGCAGATGCCTTGAGTAGGAAATCAGCAACATCAACCATGAATAGAGCACAACTAAACTCTTTAGTATGCTCTAGGAGAGATATGCTTATCTCTTTAAGGCAAGACAATGTGCAGTTGAAAGTGTCATTGTTAGCCGGTTTGTTAGCTGAGATGCATATTAAACCTACCCTAAGGGGGCAGATTAAAGAGGCACAACTAGGTGATGCTGCAGTTCAGTAGATTAGATCTGAGTATGGAAAGGAGAAGCAAGATGGTTTCCATGACTCAGAGGATCAAGTATCTTGTTATAATGGGAGAATGATAGTGCCGGATGTGGACAACTTGAGGAAGTTAGTCCTGGAAGAAGCCCATTCTTCCATGTACGCTATGCATCTAGGGAGCACCAAGATGTATCGGAATTTGAAGGATCTGTATTGGTGGCCTGGGATGAAGAAGGACGTTGCAGAGTTTGTTTTGAGGTGTCCCATGTGTCAGCAAGTTAAAGTTGAACACCAGAAGCCTGCAGGAACAATGCAACCTTTACCCATACCACAGTGGAAGTGGGACCATGTGACCATGGACTTTGTTGTTGGCCTACCCAGGACAAGCAAAGGACATGATTCCATTTGGGTAATTGTTGATAGGTTAACTAAGACAGCACATTTCTTACCTGTCAAAACAACCTATTCTACTGAAAGGTTATCAGAATTGTATGTTAAAGAGATAGTGCGTTTGCACGGAGTCCCTGTCACAATAGTTTCTGACAGAGGCCAACAGTTTATGAGTCATTTTTGGGAACAGTTACACAGAGCCTTAGGCACCAAACTGAGGTTTAGTACGGCCTTTCATCCACAGACTGATGGACAGTCGGAAAGGACCATACAAACCTTAGAAGACCTGTTGCGAGCATGTGTTCTCCAGTTCACCGGAAGTTGGGATCTACACCTAAGCTTGATAGAGTTTGCCTATAACAATAGCTATCAGCATAGTATTGATATGGCACCTTATGAAGCCTTATATGGTAGACGTTGTAGATCACCCTTGTGTTGGTTTGAGACTGGTGAGCACCAGTTGTTAGGTCCTGACCTGGTGCAGCAAACCACAGAAAAGATTAAAGTAATACAACATAAGATTAAGACTGCTCAGGATAGGCAGAAATCTTATGCTGACAAACATCGTAGACCCTTAGAGTTCCAGGTTGGAGACAGAGTGTATCTTAAGGTCTCACCTTGGAAAGGAGTCCTTCGTTTTGGAAGGAAAGGGAAGTTAGCTCCTAGATTTATGGGACCTTATCCAATCATTGAACGGATTGGAAAGGTAGCATATAAACTAGAGCTTCCCCCAGAGTTACAGAGGTTACACCCTGTGTTTCACATTTCTATGTTGAAGAAATGTCACCCAGACACCGAGTCAGTTCTACAACCAATGGAGGTAGAATTGAATGATGACATATCCTATGAGGAGGGACCAATGTCAATCCTTGATAAACGAATTAAAAAGTTAAAGAAGAAAGATATAAGTCTTGTGAAAGTCCTCTGGAACCATCGTGGTATTGAAGAAGCCACTTGGGAGTTAGAGGATGAGATGAGAAGGAAGTATCCTGCCCTTTTCTCTTAGTATGTTTTATCGATTTCGGGGACGAAATCCTTGTAAGGGGTGGATAATTTGTAACATCCCTGACCTGAGTTATGAATTAACCCTAGGTGTTTTGCCTAAATATGTAATTAAATCTTTGTGATTAACTCTGAGCATGTAATTAAGTTCTCAGAAACATATATCTCAGTATTTGCTCCTTTTAATTTAAAGTAGTAGCATTGTTTTGATATACAAGGACCTATGTGCAATTTACCCAGTTAAAAGGGTTAGCTTGAAATTTGCACATGATGAGATGTTCCTCTGATGTTGAGACATCATGAGAATCTTTTTGGTAAAGTTTGAGGGATTTCCCAAGCTAGGGCACCAAGGTGCAGCTTTGGAAGCAATCCCGGTGCTTGAAACCCTAATTTGGGGTAAAATGCAAATTACCCAAATTAAGGAATCCAAATTGTAAAATATGTCATCTAATGTATCTTTTTAGACTCTTGCCATCATTAAGAGAAGAAATGATGAGGGAGTCACCTCAATTGAATTATCAAGTTATGAGATATGCCTTGTGATTGAATAATCAGGGTATATGTGCAATATTTCTTTATGTATGTACCTCATTATTAGCTTGCTCTCCTTTCCTTCTTTTCCTAAGACCTTAAGAGAAGGTTTGTCCTTAGAATAAAGAGGAAGGGACGATCAAGTAAAGAAGGAGGGACCTAGTTGGAATTATGGACAACTTATGAACTAATGTTGAAAATCCTACCCCATGTATATAAGCTCTCCTTCCCTTAGTAGCAAGGGAACTTACCCTTCGTTCCCTTACTGTTTCATTTCACCAAAGACGACCTAGGACTGCCTTGGAGCTAAGGAGGACGACCAAGGGGTGCAAGGTAGGTTTAAAACCCCTCTTCTTGCCTAATTCCATGGTTAGAACACGAATTCAAGGTCATCTTCATGGCTAACTCTTGAAACCCTACCTTTCTAGATGTCTCTTTTCATCCTTCCTTGGAGTTTTCACCTTGGCCAACCTGTAAGAACTCAAGGAAGCCATTAGAGCTTGGAGCTTGAAATCTTGGAGCTCAAGAAGCAAGCTTTAGGCGGGTTTTATAACTCTAAACCCATGCTTTACTATGTGCATCTTTATATGCGGTTGGATGATAGCTCTTATTGTTTCCCTACTTTTCCCTATTATTTTGCAAGCAAATCCATGGGATATTTGTACTGTTCTTGAGCTAGGAGATGAAGGCGTGATTTCCAAGAAAAACCCACCGCTTTTCACTTCCTTAAACAGTCTCAAAAGTTTGCTCTCTCGGTCTCAAGACCGCGAGGTGAGCAAACGGTCTCGAGACCGCGACAGGGAAAATGGTCTCCAAGACCGTTTGGCCCCGTTGAACGGGCGTGGACCGTATAAGAAACTTGTTCCTATTTATATAGGATAATTACCCTCAAAATGTGGGAGGCTAACTCCAAGGGAATCGGGAGATATGACCTTTTTAAGTAACAACTTTATTTGAATTTATTCCTGATTTGCAAACGGTCTGAAATTGCCTTTTTGGGCAAACGGTCTCAAGACCGTGTAAGGTCGTTGACCAGGCGTTGACCGTATGAGATTACTGTTCAAAATAATGTTAATTAACTACTCACAAAATTTGATGGTTTAATTCCAAACGGGATAAGAGTTGAAGGGTGAATACTAGGGCTAACCCTAGATGAAATCAGTACTGAAATTATGGTGACCTAATTAGGGTTTTTAGGGTTGATTGACCTAAACGGTCTCAAGACCACGAGGGCAATCAACCATGACCGTTTTGAGGTATGGGGTCAAGAATAGTTGACCATTTGAAGGTACAATTACACCAAATTACATTGCAATAAAATATTGACATGATCATCAACTCAATGGGTCAGACCTTGATGAATCTGCACTAGAATCCAAAATTTGATGGGAAAACGGTCTCAAGACCGTTTGGAACTCATCCAAATGGTCTCAAGACCGAGAGGACAATCACCCAAGACCGTTTGAAGGTCTAGAGTTAAGTAATTTGACCAATTGAGGACCCAATTGCAAATAAGTTATCAATTTAATCAAAATTCTATTTGTGGATCAATCATGGTTCAACCCCTATCAAATCACCTTGGACTTTGATGAAATCTTGGGCAAACGATCTCAAGACCATGTGGGGTCCACCCACATGACCTCAAGACCGTTTGGGCCAAGTTTGGGCCCAATTGGAGCTCAATTGAAGGGTTCAACCTTGTGTCAGTGCACATTGTTGAGTGTTGATGGGTGAACATTGATAGACCCTAATTGAATCGACTTCAACCCTAATTGATCAACAATTGAGGTTCAATTAAATGACCAATTGGTTAAGCATAACCTTAGTTGACCCAATCCATAGGTGTTCAACAGATCTTTGACCTTTTGAGGGCTTCAACATTGGTTGACATTATCGGTTGTATCATCGAATCTTGTTGATGGTCCAAGTGGTTAAGACCATGTGAGCTCACAGACTCAAGGTCGTGAGGAGGCTCGCGGACTCAAGGTCTTGAGAGGGCTCACAATCTCAAGACCGTGAGGGGGCTCACGGTCTCAAGACCGCGAGGGGCCTCGCGGTCCTAAGGTTAAAGTGGGCAAACGGTCAACATCTCTTCGCGGTCTTGATATCAACTTGGTCCTCGCGGTCTTAACATTAGGTTGAGCTTCGCGGTCTTGAACCAATTAAGGAGGCTCGCGGTCTTGAAGTTAGAAGAGGGCTCGTGGTCTTGAAAAGTCAAATTGGCTAAATGGTCAACACTTTCAAACGACTTCAACTCAATTGAAGAATGATGGTTGAAGGTCAATCAATGTGATTCAAAGTTGACTTCTTTCAATCAATTGATGAAATAAATGGTTCAATGTTGCCCTAATCAAACCCTAATGATAACCTAGGATATTAAGGGGTGAATGGACTAAGGTTTGACCATGATGATAATCAATGGGGTGAATTACCAAAATACCCCTGAAGGGTAAATTAAGTAAAACCTTGATCAAATCAAACCCTAATCACATGATGGTGATGTTTTGGGCTATGTTAGCCTATGATGACTCAATCCAACCTGATCTAGAGTGATGTTGACATCACCTAATAGTATGAAGAGAGAGAAAGTACTTCTAGAGAGAGAAAGTACTTCTAGAGAGAGAAAATACCCTTTTTAAGTGGAAACCCAATTTAACCATCTCCAATGCTTATGAGTAAGCATAATTTGGGTATGATCCACCTGTGTGAGATCATAGAAACCCTAATTATGATAAATGATGAACCTTTAACTAATCTAAGAGCATCAATGAAGATGTTTCTCATACATGATGATGTTATGGGTTCAATTCACCTTGATATGAATAGTAAACCCTAATTCAAGGGTGATGACATGTAATGTGAATAGTAAACCCTAATTCAAGGGTGATGACATGTAATGTGAATAGTAAACCCTAATTC
Organism: Alisma plantago-aquatica; assembly: GCA_963693085.1. Classification (NCBI taxonomy): domain Eukaryota; kingdom Viridiplantae; phylum Streptophyta; class Magnoliopsida; order Alismatales; family Alismataceae; genus Alisma; species Alisma plantago-aquatica. Next base: position 427,742,767 of record OY856410.1, on the reverse strand, counting down.
AAGGGTAATGGCATGCTTTTGAGTATTAAACTCTATTTGATGAGAATTAGAGATTCAACTCTTATGACAAGAGTAGAAAGTATATTCCTTATTTTTGTATTACCTTTATCAGTTGTATTAACCATGCAGGTTCTGATATGAAGGTAATCAGATCCAGATATAGCTGTTGATGTTATATTCATTAAAGGCATGTTGTTAGCCTTATGAATAAGTAAAGTAATCTGATGCCTTGTCAGTGGCATCCTATGCTGATAATGGGCTGTGAGAGCCATGAATACCATCCGGGTCATGCCTTAGAGATGACTTGTGATGAGGATAATGAGAAATGATGATTGATATGAGTTAGGCATGTTACATTTAGTATTCTTCTTTTATAGCTGCTATGCTACTATTATTGTTTGAAGAACAATGTATGCTGTTAAAGAATACTGAATGTACCTAACTAATCAAGTATAATGTAGAGCCCTGATCATAGATCCATCATTGTCAGAGATTAAGTGATGGTGAAACATGTTTTCCTCAGGGAACTCCTGGAGCACATACTTTTGAGTATGTGGGGTACATGGATGTGTAGAACCTTACATCCTAGTGTAGGAAAGTGATGTAGATGTGGAATCCATCCATCCTTCACTATAATTTCATACCGTATCAGTGGTAGGTAAACATGAAACCTCCTAATGACAAAGAAAGCACAGATATCCGTATCAGTGGTAGGTAAATATGAAACCTCCTGATGACGAAGAGAGTACAGAACGCCACTGTGACTCTAGAATAGCGAAGGACCAGTTTACCCTGGTAAGCTATAGTAGTAGAGACACGAGATGTCCTACAAGTGATCCTCTTACTGACAGATGAAGGTGAAGGTCATGAGAATCCGGCTCTCTTAATGACCTATGTATGATACTGATGTGACTTCTCAGCGATCAGTTGGAGTATGAGTGGTAAGCCTCATCTCCACAGGGCATAATGTTGTTTGTAAAACATAATCAACCATGTAGTATAACTTGTTAGAGATAACTCCAAGTTAGTTGATTGATGTTACATTGCAATAGTGTTTATATTCTCCATATCTTCTAAATTGTAGAGATCTTGTTATACCTGCAACGGTTATAGAATACTTTGATGGCTTTACTGCTTAAGATATTCTTTGATGTTATAATAAAGCTTCTGGAGAAGAGTTATAACTCTCGCTGGGACAATTATGTATAATTGTCTCACCCCTTAGATTTCAACTTTTTAGGTGGACGTTGGAGACGAAGGAACCATCATACATGTGACCAGTCTCAGCAGCAGCACCAGGGGCAGCAGTAATCTCAGGTGGAGATTGTCTTGCCATGTGGTGTAGTTAGAGTCAGTCCTATGTGTCCTATGTACTCTCAGGTCTTGGAGTCTTTTGTATCTTGATGTATATAATTACTCGAGAAGTAATTATCCTGAGATGTGAACAGTTTATCTCTCTTTATGAAAGAAGCTTTTATGGATCCAAGCTCTTGTCTCGAAAAGTTTTAATTTTCCGTGATTTTTGTCTTCCGCTGATTACCGATTCGCTTCCGCTAAGTTTTAATCGTGTTTATGTCATGGTTTGGAGATCAGAGCCCACACGATGTGGCACCTTAACATTTACCAAGCATTCACAAAAAGTTTTTTTCTCCTTTCTAGACAACGTGTAACAAGCGAGAGGTAAGTATGTTCTTTTACTACCCATTTCACGTAATTCTGTTAATTCTGACCTTATTCCCATTTCATGTAGGTCCAGTCTGGATTTTATCCCATCTTTAGTCTTACCTGGTATATTTAACAGAGTACCAATGATGCTATCACAGACATTTTTCTCAACGTGCATTACATCAATACAATGCCTAACTGTCAAAGAACTCCAATAAGGAAGATCCCAAAATATTGACTTCTTCTTGAATGAAGAATTGTCACTCTGTGTGGCCATACTACATTGTGATTTCTTACCAAATTCATTGACAATGTCTTTTACTCTTTCATAAACAACATCCCCTGGTATAGGTTTAGGTGCACTCCGTTCATCATTCCATCCATTGAATGCTTTGCGCTTCCTACGATACGGATGGAATTTTGAAAGAAACCTTCGATGACCAAGATATACAGTCTTGCCGCCATGTTTTAGTCTTATTGAATCAGTGTTTTCTTCACATATAGGACACGCTTTAGCTCCTTTGACACTATATCCAGACAAATTCCCATATGCTGGAAAGTCATTAATAGTGCAAAACAACATAGCGTGCAAACGAAATGTCTCTCTTGCTGAAGCATCATAGTTCATCACACCTTCAGCCCAATGTTTCTTTAAGTCATCAATCAAAGGTTCAAGATAAACATCGATATCATTTCCGGGTTGTTTAGGGCCTGATATCAACAATGAAAACATAACGTACTTATTCTTCATACACATCCAGGGAGGAAGATTGTATATAACAAGCATGACTGGCCAAGTGCTATGTTGGCTGCTCAATGTCCCATACGGATTCATCCCATCTGTACAAAGCGCAAGTCTTAGATTCCTATCTTCTTCACCAAATTTGGGGTACAACAGATCAATCTTCTTCCACTGTGGGGAATCAGACGCATGTCGCAGGATCCCATCATTATTTTTCTTAACATCTGCATGCCACCTCAAATTCTTCGCATCTTTCGGATTTGCAAACAAGCGTTGAAACCGTGATATTATAGGTAGATACCACAACACCTTAGCAGGAGAACCAGTTTTGGACTCCCCCGAAGTCGTCAATTTATACTGTGACGCACCACATTTTGGACAATCTTTCAAATCTACATAGTCCTTTTGAAATAATACACAATCATTCGGGCATGCGTGTATCTTCTTGGCCTCCATTCCCATTGGGCACAACATTTTCTTTACCTCGTATGTTGAGATTGGAAGCTCGTTTCCTTCAGGAAGCATTTCTTTCAACAAAGTCAACAATGAAGTGAAGCTTTTGTCGCTCCATCTATTGTTAGCTTTCAACTTATACAATCTCAACACAGCGCTAAGCTTCGTAAACTTCGCAGAGCCTGTGTATAACGGTATCTCAGCATCATGCACAATGTTTGTAAAGATAGGAGGTGGATCGGTGTGCTCTACCCTACAACTATCCAGCATCGCATCAACGATGTCTGCTGGAACTGGTTCGTTCACATTTACTTCATCGGAGGCAATTTCTTCTTCCACCCAAGCACTGCTATCGACATCTACTGGTTTCGATTTTGAAATCTCTCCATGCTAGTGCCATTCTGTATAGCCTTGTACAATCCCGTTGCACATGACATGACTTTTGATTTCCTCACCAGTGTTGACTTTCAAGTTGTTACCGCAATACCTACATGGACAGTAGAACCTATCTGTAGGTTTTTTTCTATGTTCCTCGGCAAATCTAATAAACTGATCAAGACAAGATATAAACTCTGGGGTGCAACGATTACGAATGGACATCCATGATCTATCCATTCTATGATCAGAGAAAACAAGTATATATTAGGAAACAAGTATATATTAGGAAAAGATTAGGGTATACACTTACAACCTAAGCGTATAGTGTGATGTCATTCTTATATATAATAAATGTGTACCACCTATCCCATCCTTGAACACCTAATCTCACTAGTAAGTGTATAATGTGTATTGGGTTTTCAAGAAAATTTCGGCAGCATTTCCCCGTTGTTCTCTAAGTACATATGTACTTAGAGAACAAACGGGGAAATGCTACCAAAATTTTCTCGAAAACCCAATACACATTATACACTTACATCCTAAGTGAGATTAGGTGTTCAAGAACAGTCCCAAACCGAGGACTATCCAAGATTTACTCCTAATGAGTCAATCTTGGACGGGTTTCTAGGCCAACAAACACATTTGATGTCATTCTTATATATAATAAATGTGTACCACCTATCCCATCCTTGAACACCTAATCTCACTAGTAAGTGTATAATGTGTATTTGGTTTTCAAGAAAATTTCGGAAGCATTTCCCCGTTGTTCTCTAAGTACATATGTACTTAGAGAACAAACGGGGAAATGCTACCAAACTTTTCTCGAAAACCCAATAAACATTATACACTTACATCCTAAGTGAGATTAGGTGTTCAAGAACAGTCCCAAACCGGGGACTATCCGAGATTTACTCCTAATGAGTCAATCTTGGACGGGTGTCTAGGCCAACAAACACATTTGATGTCATTCTTATATATAATAAATGTGTACCACCTATCCCATCCTTGAACACCTAATCTCACTAGTAAGTGTATAATGTGTATTTGGTTTTCAAGAAAATTTCGGCAGCATTTCCCCGCTGTTCTCTAAGTACATATGTACTTAGAGAACAAACGAGGAAATGCTACCGAAATTTTCTCGAAAACCCAATACACATTATACACTTACATCCTAAGTGAGATTAGGTGTTCAAGAACAGTCCTAAACCGGGGACTATCCAAGATTTACTCCTAATGAGTAAATCTTAGACGGGTTTCTAGGCCAACAAATACATGTGTTGTCATTCTTATATATAATAAATGTCTATAAAGTACAGGAAACATGGTTAATCCTAATCAACAGAGCATTATTAAATAATAAATCAAGAAATCAATAGTTTCAAACAAAAGGTCTAGGAATCTTTACTAGACATTATATGTATCCCTAATCATCATATTTAACATACTACATTATTATGAACATCCAAATCAGATTAAGATCATACTATGTTATAACCATTGGTTTAATAACCCTATTTCCGCATGTACATGTTTATCAACTTTAAAACCCTATAATTCATGAAATCATTCTAATTCAATTTAATATGTTGGGATCACATAATTATATAATGACATCAGAATATATAGAAGAATCATAATTAACATGATTAACAACATGCTCATCAAACTAGGGTTTTCTTGAATATCATCTAATATTTGTGTACTAGACATTATATTTATCCCTAATCATCATATTTAACATACCATTATTATGAACATCCAGATTAGATTAACTCTAATCAAATACATTACATGCATTTTTATCACAACAATTTGATCGATGCATAAAAAAGCAGAGCAGCTAGCAGCGGGAAGACCAACCTTGTCAGAGGGAAGAAGGCAGAGGCTCTGGTGGCTCTAGCTGGAGAAGTAGCTAGCAGTGACGGCGGTGGAGGAGCAGCTAGCAGCTCCGGTGGCTCTGGCAGTGGTTGCGGCGGCGCGACGACGGTGGAAAAGCACCAGGCGGCGCCTAATCTCAGGCGTGGCGGCGGCGCCGGTTCTCAGGCACTTGGAGCAGCAGGGGCGGGCAGCAGGGGCGGCGGAGAAGGAGGAGTGGTGGCGGAGAAGGGGGCACCGGAGAAGGGGGCGTCGGAGAAGAAATAGCCGGAGAAATGGCGCTGGAGAAGAAATTGCTGGAGAGAAATCGCCGACAGCAGAGAAGGTAATTGCTCGCAATGAAACAGAAGGAAGGGGAAGAGTCAGGCGATCGTGGGTTATAAGTTCCCAAATAGCGTCGGTTGTTTAAAACAACCGACGCCTAAACATCTATAGCGTCGGTTGTTTTAAACAACCGACGTCCAATTGGATGATATTTTCATGAAATTGTTTGGCGGGAACCACCTTCAGCGTCGGTTATAAAAGGATAACCGACGCTGAAAGTGACACTTTTCGTGCAAATTTTCATCGCACATAGGCGTCGGTTTATACCTACATAACTGACGCTGAAAATGACACTATTTTTTTTTATCAAAATTTGGATTTCGCGGCCGACTTTCAGCGTCGGTTTGTTATAAACAACCGACGCTGAATACAAAGCGGTACCCGTGTATGGCTGGTCTTCGAATATAGACGTCAGTTTTCTTAAACAACCGACGCCTAACATATAAGGTGTCTGTTTTCCTTAATAACCGACGCCCAGAAAAGTGACACTGAATGCTATTTCTGTAGTAGTGGTCAATCACAGTTTCAATCAATCTGATACTCTAATCAAATGGTCCAACACCTTGAACACTATGATATTGAGCTATCAATTGATTGAGTGTTTAGTTGAACCACTAAATTCCTTTAGTAATCAATCTAAACATCATTTGTGGATAAACTCCTCTTCCACGTTAATTCCTATGTGTGTGACCCTGTAGGTCCATTTCATGTTGGCAATGAAAGTCTGTAACACTTTTGACTTCACAAGAAAAGAGTGGTGCCTAGTCACACATCAGTGCTACCCATGTGAAATAGAAAGTTGGAGAACAACTTTCTATCCTACAATATGTGAATGGTGTTATAGTGAATGTATAATTCCTTTGTCACTGATATCCTAAATGAACTCAAGGCATGGAACAATCATCCTATCAATGTTCATTCACTTTCTCGATCTCACTGTAGATTGGAGGAGATATGTATGTCATCAATATCACATACTGATTCACACATGTGTGTGCACGCCTATCTGAATCCTACTCATCATGTGGCCATGGATATCAAGCTCCCTCAGGAGGGACAAATCCCATATCTATCACTCACCCCTCAAAAACCCCATGTGTCAAAGCCACCCAATCATCACCTTTATAACAACCCATGTTTCAGGACTGCGTTTGATGATGTCAAAGTGTACCCAATGACATGTGTTGAGTGTAGTGATTTTAGGTCAAAGAATCACACTCACCACCATCACTGTGAGAACTGACTGTGACTACCATGTCATGGTTCCATGTGTCAAACTCATGGTGGGTCTGTCTGGTATACTTGTTCTCTAACAAGTATCTATGTGTTTGGTTTGATATCTCCATATCATGACTAATGAGATTTTGTCAACCAACACCACAATCTAGTCTTGTGTGTCATTTTTGTCTATCTACCTTCCACAATGACATCTGACTAGGGACATAATAAGAATGTACAAGCTCTTATCATCCATATGATCTCATCGTTTAGGTCCTCAACCTGAAAGCATACGTCATTGAGTACTGTCATTCTCTAGACATTCAATTTGTTCTATCATTAACTCATATGACTAAACCAGAAAGAATTGGAAGCTTGCCTTTGATGTTTATAAAATCAATCTTAATGTATCCCATCAATCATCCCATGATTGGCTCTCAAGGCATACATACCAACACTTTCAATGTTTAAAATGTCATAAAATACAGAAAAATATTATGACATCAAAGTTTGGAAATGTCATTCTTTATCATTATCATCCTCATCATCAATACTCCAGTGATAATAAAAAAATTCCCAACACTTCTAAGGCTTTTGCCCATTGTTCTCTTATATCATCTAATTGTTCCATCGTATAGCGACTATGTATATCTAATAACTTTTCACCTGTAATGAAGTTACTAGTTTGAAATACCTGCAAAGAGAATGACATATGCATATAATTAATAAGATTGATATATTTCATATTATCTAATGAGACTATATAATATAGAATTAATAAGATTGATATATTTCATATTATCTAATGAGACTATAATATACCTATTGTATGTTATTGATATCTACTGTAGCATATCTGACAATCAGGTCCATGTGTCACATCACGTAGTATGTACATGCCCATCCGTTGTCTTGTTTAGCACACTATAAATTTCAACATACAAAATGCTAATAAATAAAAACAAGCATAGTTTATGTAAATAATATATACATTGGAGTCAGGAAACTACTTTCACATTCTCCCAAACTATAGATTTATCCTTTATCTTGCACACATTTCCTCTAGCTCTTTTGAAATCATTTAAAGCCCTAAATGTTAATGTTACCCATTAAATTGCATTACCAAATAGTAATGTAATAATAGATGTTAACAGAAATAAATATGAAAAATTTCTCACATGAATAATGGACTTTTCATTACGTGTCCATGTATTCCTAATTACTTCCCCTCAAGATCTAGATAATAAATAGTGAATGTCTTGAGGACAATAACCAGTAACTCCCAATGCTTACCACTAGAGACAAGAAAGTTAAAAATATATAACTCAAAATCAATAATAAAATGTAATTTTCTTAACATTGAATGGAGCTATTATCACGCTCTTCTTTTTTTTACCAAAATATTTAAAAGTGACAGAGCAATATAAGGTACCTACTAGAGGGTCTTTATCTATAAGACTGATCAAAGATGGAATTAGAAATCTGACATGGGTAAATGAAAAATCTTCTCAGATCATGTGTAGGTGGCTGCAAACCATATGTTACGTATGCACTAATATATAAGAAACTAGATCAATGTATATAAAACAAGGTATATAGATATATAAATAAGATCTAACCATATCCATAGCTCTATCATAGATGTATTCAGCCAATCATACCTAAACAACTCCAAAATATCTTGTATAATATAGTGTTATTTTATGATTGGCCTGTAGCATCCTCCAGAATATAAACATTTATAGGACACAATTTGTTATGTTCACCTATCCATATTTCCATACCCCTACAATTAGGATGTTATGACCGCATCTGAGCTTAATTGGTAAACTAGGGTTTACTTGGTTGATTGTATGCTTAACTATGTTGATCATTTTTAATTCTTGATTAGTGATGGTTATTAAGTTTCGATGTTTTAAATATAATGAGAAGATTTAATAATACTTCGATTCACTTAATTAGGGTTTAAGATTTGGAAACCCTAATCGGCCCAAATTAGGGTTTTGATGACATATGAATACAAAATTTGATAAGTATAGTGTCTCACTAAATAATATTTATTATTTTATTATCAGTCAAGTTTCAAACTCAACTGATCATAATTTTAGATTGATATAATAGTGAACTAGTTGATTTTTATTTATTTATTGGTAACTCTAAATGATTTGAAATTTTAACTGGAGATCTGAAACTCAATCATAAACAACATGTTAAATTTTCATAATTTTTGGATGTGTTTAATTCTTACCAGTAGATGAATTGCATTAACATTTCTATGACAGAAAATTTAGCTGAAATAAGAGAAAGTATAGTGAGGGGTCAATGTGCAATTGACCCAAGCAGATCAATTGCTCTATAAGGTCAAACTAACACACAAGGAGATCTCATAATTTAGGATTCAATCTAGAGAAATGAAATACTTGAGAGTGAGGGAGAGTTAGGGTTTGAGAGGAGAAAGTGATGGAAATGCTGATCTAGGGTTTTACGGTCTGAGGAATGATGAAATCATGTAAGTTTAGCTTCTTTGCATAGACTTTAATGGTGAATCTTCTTTCACATGTCAAGATTTCGTCCCTCCTCTGATTCGATCTAAAATGGTATCAAAATTTCCCCTTTTCTCACTCTTTCTTCATAATCCCTCAATTTTAAGGTTTATGAGTTGAAAGGAAGAACAATTGCGTGAATTGCTAGGGATTTGATATGTGATTGAGATTTTCAGGGATGAGCTACATTTTTAAGGTGTTTTCAGACCTTAGGGTGAGTGGGAACTTCCTTTAAATAGTATATTGCATGAAAATTGGTTAGATCATCCATAATCTGTAATTGCTTGGTATGCGACTACAAACCCTGAATTGTCTGTTTGATCTAAGTTGTTGCAAAATGATATGATATGGATTCTTCCTCTGTTTGGATGAATTTCATATGATAAAATCATATTATAAATGTATACAATACATCCTAATGAGAATTCCCTCAGTATTCATAGAAGTTACAAGATTAAACTAAAATATAGGGAATTTGTCTATGAATGACATTATTGTATAATTAAATAGAGAAATTTGTTTATCTAGATCCCCTTTGTTATGAATAATTGTTTATCTGAATTCATAGTACACATATGTTAGATACTATCTTGGATTTAATTTAAGGTGAATAGTGTTTGTTTGATATCTCAGTAAAGAGGGTGAAACCCTAGATGCGAGGAAAGTTGGATATTTACGAATAGATATCATGGAATCCATTTGAAGGGATTTTCTTAACATGATAGACTTTATTTATTCAATTTTATTCTTGATGCATGATATCTCAGTGAATGGAAGGGAAACCTAAATTCAGCTCAGGTTAAAGGTTTCATACATATATTGATTGTATATGATTTAAGCAGTCTTTATTCAGTGAATGTTTATGTCGTATGAAATCCTTATGAGAATCATGTGATAAGTGAATGAGGTAAATGAAACCCTAATGATAGGATGTTCAATGAATCAAGTATTGTGATATCAATGTTCTTAGTATGAGATGTGGTGATGCGTAACAATTCAATTGCATGATTCTAGTGTATAAATGCCAACTTGACATGTATTCTATTTATTTAAGAATTTTAGTCTGCCTGTATGTATAGTATGATGATTACTCAAAATATTGTAGTGTTTTGAATATACTACTCTGTCAAGTTTAGAATGATATACATGTTGTATTATACACTTCAAATAAATAGACGCGGTATCATAGAGATACCATAATCAAGTATAAGGAAAAGATACAATATAGTAAGAGTTTTCCAAGAATAATAAAATAATCACTACTACATAACATGCTTTTAGCATCAGTTTATTAAGGCTTTTAGTGTTAGTTTCCAAGCGACACCCAAGTGGGCGCTACTAAAGGTGCACCCTTTCGGCGTCAGTTCCCTAACTGACGCCAAAACGCTTCCCACCACCAAAAATGCACCAGCAAAGGGACTACAACCATCGGTTATTTAAGAAAACTGACACTATAGAGTGGTTAAAGACGTCAATTATTAAAAGAATTGATGCCATTACCCTTCCCGCCATCAGTAAAGCGCCAGAAAGGGCACTATCGATGTTATTTCTTGTATATAACTGACACTATATCTTGATAAAATCGTCAGTTTTATGCAAATAACCGCTGCCATATCACTGCCAGCACGACCGTGGTAATATGCATTAATTTTTACCGACAACTGACACCAGGATGGGATAAAGATGTCGATTGTTTGCTAATAACCGACATCATATTATTTTGGTGTTGGTTGTTTATAAACAACCGACACCTATTTGCTTATTTGTTTTTTTCTTGTCAGTTTGTAGGCCTGTTGTATGGCTGGTCAGCAGGATGAAAAACCTACAGTTCTATTCCGAACTGTAGGTTTACAACATCCATTGATATCAGCCATACAACATGCCAAAAACCTACAAAGTTATTCACATTCAGACAAAGTTATTTACATACACATTCAGTTCCATTCATTTCATCTTTTTCACATTCAGACACATGCAGAAACATTCATGTATTGATTAGAAAAAGTCATTCACATTCACATTCACATATATGACAATTCATAAAAAGTCATTCACATTCACTCTAAAATTTTTTTGAAAACAAAGTTATTCTTTATTCATCATCGTCATCATTGTTATCATTGTCAATAAAATTATATTTAAAAATTCCCACTCTTTGTAGGGCTTTTGCCCATTCTTCTCTTACAACATCTAATAACTCTCTTGTATAGGGAGTATGTACATCTAATAGCTTTCCACCTGTGTTGAAGTCTGCAATTTTAAAGACCTGCAAAGAGAATGGCGTATATATATAATTAGAAATATATAATAAGATTGATATATTTCATATTATCTAATGAGACTGTATAATACTTGTTGTATCGTATCGATTTCCATTATGGCATGTTTGATGATTAGGTCCATAAATCGCATCACATAGTAGGCACATGTCCAACCGTTGTCTTGTATAGCACACTATAAATTAAAACATACAAAATATTCAAAAACACAAATAATCACATTTCACATAAATAATATATACATTGGAGTCAGGAAATTACTATCACATTCTCCCAAATTAGTGACAAATTCTTTTTCCTGGGGACCTTTCCTCTAGTGTTTTTTTACTCTTGTAAAGCCCTACATATGTTAATGTAACATATTAAATTGCATAATTAAATAGTAATGTAGTAATAGATGTTAACAAATATAAAAACATGTAATTTCTCACGAGAATAATGGTCTTTTAATTGCATGTCCATATAATGTATTCAACTCATTCCCCGCAGGATCTAGATAATAGACAATGAACATCTTGGGGACAATAACTAGTAACCCCCAATGTTTACCACTACAGGTAAGAAAGTAGAAAATTAATAACTCAAAATCCACAATAAAAATGTAATTTGCTTAAGTCCAAATTATAAGAAAAGTAAACTTACTTGACATTGAATGGAGTTATTATCACTGTCTTATTATTTATACCAAAATATTGAAAAGCATCACAACAATATGAAGTACTTGAAGAAGGGTTTGCATCTACAACACTAATCAAAGATGGAACCAAAAATCCCCCATGGGAAAACCCAAAATCTGTACATATCGTGTGTAAGTGGCTGCATAACATGTATTACGTATGCATTAATATATACAAAACCATATCACCATATATAAAACAAGGTATATGGATGTATAAACAAGATCTCACCATATCCACAACTCTATCATAGATGTACTCAGCCAATCATAATGAAACAAATCCAAAACATCTTGCATACATATCTTGTTTTCGTATGATTGACCTACACTAATACCTATGCATTAATACGTATGCAAAACTTGTATTACGTATGCATTAATATGTATGGTAAACTTGTATAAATAGATTGTTATCGTATGATTTACCTACAACATCGCCTGGAATAGTAACATTTATAGGTGAATTTGGATCATTTTTGCCGATCCATACTGCCACACCCCTATAATTAGGACCTATCAAGGTGTGTAGGTCCCTTAGAAGCCAACTTGGTAGTCGAGGAGGAGGAGGCTGAGATGTAGTGGGTCTCATCTTTTTGACATGTATATATAATTTTAGATCAATTGACTCATATATACACACTAACAAATTAACGTAATGGAAATTTGTCATACAATATTAGTATAGAGGACATCCTCTTTGGGCCACAGTATCACTCCACCTACTACCTCACCAAGTGTTCCAGCATCTGGGTGTGCATGAGGCAGTGCAAGATCCCTCCAGTCGGGGAGTACATGTATCAGGATCACACGTAGCACACCATCTGGTACAGGATACCCATGAAACATGCACCCTTTAAGGGGTGGGTAAGCCGGCACCTCTGCAATGATATATTCTTGACTTCTTAGTCAGCATGGATTCAACCCCTACAAATTTACGTAAAGAATGTTATATGCATATATACATAAACATATCATCTTGAACACACTAGCTAATATGTCATAAAAATACTTACAGACGACGTGGTAGGTGGTGGGTCTATAGGATTACTCCCAACCTCTGCAGTAGTAGTACCAGGAAAAGCGCGACACATCACAAGTATTGTCTGAGTGGCCATCTGAGATGCCTGCCACTTGCTAATTGTGTCATGGAGTCTCTTATCAAGTGCTTCCTTGACTCTCCTATCAATTAATGCATCTACCTATACATGGATAAAAGAAACGCTAGCTTCTAATTATTGAACTCCCTTTTGCAATAACATTCTAAAATAAGAATAGGTTACCTTAGCTTGTGAAAGTCCCAATATTTGGACAGGTTTGTGCTAGGATGGCCTAAAGAATGCTTTGATGCCCACACCAGTGTCTGCACCCCTAACACGTCCAAGATGCTCTAGGTTACCCAAAGCAACTTTCAGTTCTTCCCTTATGCCCTGAGGGAGGAACTTGCCTTCCTTCCTCTACTCGTGCAGCTCCCGCTAATCACCATCAACAAAAATTAGTAAGTAAACTTAACAATAATCAATATCAAACGATTGTTGTAAGAGTTTATTTTTTACCTTTTTTTGCAGCCACCTCAGCAGTTACGGGCTTTGGTATGTCTCCCTTTTTGTTTTGCCTCCCATCTATCCACATAGCATGGCAAGGCAGAGGTGCGAGAGCAGTAGTATAGGACTATGCAATCTCCTGAGTAGTAGTAGGTTGAGCAGACTCAGCCTATAGTCTTTGGTGAATGCTTGCATATCCTCTTGGACCCATTGTGTGTTCATCCACATTCAATGCACGCCTTGCCCGTTGAGCATCGTTGATAGCCTAGTTAGTTAGCACATTGATTTGGTTAGTAACACTAAAGGTTAATCTTGAATATGTGAATACATAAGAACATATATTAATTAAATTGGGAGTGGCACTTAATACCTTGAATTCATCCATTTTTCTTTGGGTAACAAACTCCTCCCAGTCTTTGGGGTCTAGGTAGTTCCATCGCTTTGTGGCTTCCTTCTGCCAAATTTATTTTTTAAAGATAATACAAACAATAATTATTAGTGTAGATTTAGTCAAATAGTGATCAATGTCTAGAATTGGAAATCAATCAAGAACCTCTTTTCAGCATTGCGTATGTAATCTCGGGTGAGATTGGTCTTATAGTTCCTTAGGACCCTCCCATAGTGTTGCATCACACATTTACGATGCATCTTATCATCCAAATCAAATATGCTCTGCAAATTAAATAGAATTGCTATTAACTAGTATCCTCAAAATTAGTAATCTACACAAATAGAATTACAAATAATAATAACTCATGCATAGTTCCTTCCATATTTGGTCTTTGTTCCCCTTTGGAACTTTATGCCAGGATTCCAGGTTAGGACTGCTATGGCTGTGAGTAAGAACCCCAATATATGAAATAAATGAGTTGTGGTTCACTTCATATGGCTTCCCTGCATGATCAAAATCCATAGCCAATTTGGGTCCATTACCCCTTTGCTGTAGTAACTTGTTCAGCATTGTGATGCCCCTTCCTTTCTCAAGTTTCTTTTGCTACTCATCAGGTGTTGTAATTTCTTTATGGGGTACATCACCAACATAAAACTTGATAAAAAAACACACTTACATGATAAAATTATAAATGAATATATAGATAGAAACCTAATGGATATATTCTTAAAAATTACATTGTCAGGCGACACAGGCACGTCCTCACCCTCATGGTGATCATCAACACAGTCATCATGGGAATGCTCAACCATCTGAAAGTTCATATTCAAATTATAAATTTCACATTGTAAAGTAATTCATATTGTAAAGTTCACATTGTAAAGTACATGTTCACATTGTAAAGTAATTCACATTGTAAAGTTCACAGTCACATTGTGAAGTTCACATTCACATTGTAAAGTATTTCACATTGTAAAGTATTTCATGTTGTAAAGTCCACATTCACATTGTAAAGTTCACATTCAGAAAAATAAAACATATAAAAATTGTAAACATGCATGCCTCTAATATTGTGATCTTTTATTAATTAACAATCCTTCATTGTGATCTCCGTGAACATACAAGTCATTGTGATCCCCAGCTTCAATGTTTGGTGGTGTTGCCAACCCAACTGAGAATGGACTGGAGTCATGAAACTTATCATAATACTCTTCTTCATCTATAGGATCTTCAATGAACTATGTTTTACCATGAAGAAAAAATGACCATTTATCATTTATAGGATCATCGATTTAAAATACTTGTTTTACCAATGATGGTAATATGAATGGTTCATCCTTCTCACAAATCTTTTCAAAGTTCACTAACGTGAAACCCAATTCATCAATTATAACTTCTTTGTTATTGTCAACCCAATTACATTTAAAGAGCATAATTCTGAAATCTACATAGTCAAACTCACATATGTCTTCAATGACACCGTAATATGACATTTTAGCTTCATGTGAACTCTTATCCTTTGCACTTGCAAAAAACAATGAAGAATCTTGAAGGGTGACCCCACTATTTTGGATGCCACTCTTATCATCTTGATGCTTTGTGTAATACATGAATCAATTTATGTCAAACCCTTCATAAGACATAACATTCAATTTTGGTTTAAAGGTGAGGCATTTGATGGTTTTAGTAAGATTATCTGGTGTTTGAGATAGTTGATGTAAGACTTTATCTTCAAACCACTTAATTAATGTCTTGTTATGCTCTCTAGAAAGCCGCATTGAATTGGAAGAAACCTTCAATGACCAAGATATACAGTCTTGCCACCATATTTTAGTCGTATTGAATCAGTGTTCTCTTCACATATAGGACATGCTTTAGATTCTTTGACACTATATCTAGACAAATTCCCATACGCTGGAAAATCATTCACACTACAAAACCACATAGCATGCAAATGAAATGTCTCTCTTCATGAAGCATCATAGGTCATCACACCTTCACCCCAGAGCTTCTTCAAGTCATCAATCATAGGTTCAAGATAAACGTCGATATCATTTCCAGGTTGTTTAGGGCATGAAATCAACAACGACAACATAACATACTTATTTTTCATACACAACCAGGGAGTAAGATTGTATATAACAAGCATAACTCGCCAACTGCTATGTTGGCTTCTCAATGTCCCATACGAATTGATCCCATCTATACAAAGCCCAAGTCTTAGATTCATGTCTTCTTCACCAAATTCAGGGTACAATAAATCAATCTTCTTCCACCATGGGGAATCAGACGCATGTCGTAGGATCCCATCATTATTTTTCATAACATTTGCATGCCACCTCAAATTCTTCACATCTATAGGATAGGCAAACAAGCATTGAAACTGTGGTATTATAGGTAGATATCACATCACCTTGGCAGGAGAACCAGTTTTGGACTCCCACGAAGTCATCAATTTATACCTTAACACACCACATTTCAGACAATCTTTGAAATCCACATAGTCCTTTTGAAATAATACACAATCATTCGGGCACACATGTATCTTCTTGGCCTCCACTCCCATTGGTCACAACAATTTCTTTAAGAGGTATGTTGAGATTGGCACCTCATTTCCTTATGGAAGAATTTCTTTCAACAAAGACAACAATGATGTGAAGCTTTTGTCGCTCCATTGATTGTTAGCTTTCAGTTTATACAATCTCAACACAGCGCTAAGCTTCGTAAACTTACAACCTATGTATAACAATATCTCAGCATCATGCACAATGTTTCTAAACATGGGAGGTGGATCTGTGTGCTCTACCCCACAACTATCCATCATCACATCAACGATGTCTACTAGAATTGGTTCATTCACATCTACGTCATCGGAGGCTATTTCTTCTTCTACACAAGAACTACTATCGACATCCACTAATTTCAGGTTTGAAATATCTCCATGTCAGTGCCATTCTGTATAGCCTTGTACAATCCCGTTGCACATGACATGACTTTTGATTTCATCACCAGTACTGACTTTCAAGTTGTTACCGCAATGCCTACATGGATAGTAGAACCTATCTCTAGGTTGTTTCCTATGTTCCTCGACAAATTTAATAAACTGATCAAGACCAAAAATAAACTCTGGGGTATAGCGATTTGGAATGGACATCCAATATCTATCCATTCTATGATCAAAGAGAAAACAAGTATATATTACAACAAGATTAGGGTCTAGGGTTAACAGATTAGAGTTTATGCATGGTTAAAACTTTAGGGTTTAAGGTCTTATATAAAATTAATGGTTAAAACATCCTAAGTAAGATTAAGTGCTCAAGAACACTCCCAAACTGGAGACTATCCAAGATTTACTCCGAATGAGTAAATATTGCATAGGTTTCTAGGCCAACAAATACATGTGTTGTCATTCTTATATATAATAAATGTGTACCACCTATCCCGTTCTTGAACACCTAATCTCACTAGTAAGTGTTGTTGGCTTTTTGGGGAGATAGAGAAGGAAGCGGAAACAAAAATTTTCTTCTCCCCAAACTAGAATAAAGGAATCGCGTCAACGTCTATACAGTAGGAAGGATGGTTTGTAGAGGCGTACCTTGTCCCGAGGCTTGCTCAGTGACTATACCTCATGGCTTGCACGATATTCTCCTCCGGTCTTGGACAGTGTCTATGCAACTCTTGGTCTCACGGGACTTTCAGGATGGACAGTTGTCCTCCGAGCGGCAGAAGTCTCCCACCTCTGAAGTAGTCCACAAGGACCACCTGGAACTTCGATGTCCTTGTCCCATAAGGAATCAAAAGGAGTCGCACCCTCCTGTCGGCGTACTAGTCACCGACACACTCTCCTGCCACCAGTTTCTTATTGCAATTGTCTTTCCTTTGTTGTGCCTCCCTTATCGGATAACACTTTCTCAGGCTCTCTCTTGGTTACCAAAACCAGAGAGAACGACAACTTTACATAGCAAGTGGTGCATTGAGTTGTTGTTCTTGAGAAGCCCGCAATACCCTTATATATATAGGAGGGTCATGGGACAAGGTTCTCTATCCCGGGCAATGTGGGATTATAGCAAGAGTAGAATCATTCAAGATTTTCCACAAAACAACCAACTTGCGCCAGCTGAACCGATCGTTTCAACCCTGAAATGAACGTTTGGTGACCTCAAACGATCGTTTCAACCTGAACCGATCATTTGGGACACCTGAGCTTATCGGTTCATGGTCTTGGTCCACTCAAATTGACTTTCAAATTTGTCTCCGATTAATAAAATATTAATCCTTGTCCAAATTGAATTTGTACAAGTGAAATAAATTGTATTTGTGAAATAGTCTTCTGACTTTCCAAACGATCTCGGTTGGACCAGTTGAGCCGATCAGTTCAACTCTTGAACCGGTCAGTTCAACCTGTCTTGGTCCAATCAGTTCATCCCATGAGCCGATCGGTTCAACAACCTGAGCTGATTGGTTCATCACATGAGCCAATTGGTTGGGGCAGCAGACAATGTAGAATCAGTCAATCACAGTTCCAATCAATCTGATACTCTATTCAATCAGTCCAACACCTTGAACACTATGATATTGGGCTATCAATCGATTGAGTGTTTAATTGAACTACAAACCGCCGTTAGTAATCAATCCAAACATTGTTATGTGGATAAATGCCTCTTCCAGGTTAAATCTTGTGTGTGTGACCCTGTAGGTCCATTTCATGTTGGCAGTGAAAGTCCATAACACTTATGTCTTCACAAGCAAAGAGTGGTGCCTAGTCACACATCAGTGCTACCCAAGTGAAAAGGAAAGTTGGAGAACAACTTTCAATCCTACAATCCATGAATGGTGTTACAGCAAATGTATAATTCCTTTGTCACTTATATCCCAAATGAACTCAAGGCATGGAACAATCATCATGTCAATGTTCATTCACTTTCTTGATCTCAAAGTAGATTGGAGGAGATATGTATGACATCAATATCACATATTGATTCACACATGCATGTGCATGCCTATCTCAATCCTACTCATCAAGTGGCCATGGATATCAAACTCCCTCAGGAGGGATAAATCCCATATCTATCACTCACCCCTCAAAAACCCCATGTGTCAAAGCCACCCAATCATCACCTTTATAACAACCCATGTTTCAGGACTGCATTTGATGATGTCAATGTGTACCCAACGACATGTGTTGAGTGTAGTGATTTCAGGTCAAAGAATCACACTCACCACCATCACTGTGAAAATTGACTGTGACTACCATGTCATGGTTCCATGTGTCAAACTCATGGTGGGTCTGTCCGGTATACTTGTTCTCTAACTAGTACCTATGTGTTTGGTTTGATATCTCCATATCATGACTAATGAGATTCTGTCATCAACCAACACCATAATCTAATCTTATGTGTCATTGTTGTCTATCTACCTTCCACAATGACATCCGACTAGGGAAATAACAAGAATGTACAAATTCTTAGCATCCGTATGATCTCATAGTTCAAGTCCTTAACTGGAAAGCATACATCATTGAGTATTGTCATTCTCTAGACATTCAATCTATTCTACCACTATCTCATATGACTGAACTAGAAAGAATTGGAAGATTGCCTTTGATGTTCATCAAATTAGTCTTAATGTATCCCACCAATCTTCCCATGATTGTCTCTCAAGTCATACAAACCAACAGACTCCCACTTGCACTGTGAGCCAATCACCCTTTGAATCGTATTCATAGTGATCTTCAAACATGTCCCACATGTTATTGTGCTCTAGTGCTAACATAGTGAGTTATGGCAACACCTTGCCAAAGTTAGTATTAACTGCATGTCTCTCATATCTTCAATGTATGTCACACATATAAGATGGAGCTTCCGTAATATGTGATCTAGTATTCCTTTGCTAACCATTAGCCACATCACAAGACAAAGCACTCCTAACTTGTCATCAATGACCGAAATAACTATAAGTTCATCTCATGAAATTCCAGATCCATATAGTATCCACTGTTGTTCTTTAACACACAGATACTCGACATTTCCTTTTAAGACAACTTTATTGGAATGTTTCCATTAAAAAACATTCACTTTTATATATATTGTGATTAATTCTCTATCCTTTTTGGAAGTTTGCATCAGTGTAACTCTTTACAGTGAACCCTTCCTTTTCCATAGAACTAGTACTTCTCAAGTACTTATCAAATTCTTATGGTACTCCAGTAACTCTTACTGGAATTAGACAAACATCCACTCGTCATGTCCCACATATGTGTTATCAGGATAAGCATATCATATTGTCATGTCCTACATACAAGATGATAAATGCATTTTGTTCTTGCCATGTCCATACATGCAAGATGATGGGATGATTACATACATGACAGATCCATATCTATTCTTAGTGTAACCATTCTTCATAAGAATTGGACACTTGGCCTTGGGATACCAACTCCATGTAACATGGACAAGTTTTCTCCCACTGAAACTGTGCATAATGAACCCTTCAGTATAGATTGCCCAAATTAGGGTTTTGATGACATATGAATATAAAATTTGATAAGTATAGTGTATCACTTAATGATTTTTAGTATTTTATGTTTTACTCTGGTTGAATTCAAATTTGTTTATAATTTTTATGTCTCAAATGTGAACACTATTGTAAAATATAATAGTTTTTGAAAAATGTTCTGACTTGTTTGTCAGTCATGTTTCAAACTCGAGTGATCATAATTTTAGATTGATATAGTACTGAACTATTTGATTTTTATTTATTTATTGATAACTCCAAATGATCTAAAATTTTAACTAGAGATCTGAAACTCAATCGTAAAAAACTTGTTAAATTTTCATAATTTTTGGATGCATTTAATTCTTACCAGTAGACGAATTACATTAACATTTCTATGACAGAAAATTCAGCTAAAATAAGAGAAAGTATAGTGAGGGGTCAATGTGCAATTGACCCTAGCAGATCAATTGCTCTATATGGTCAAACTAACACACAAGTAGATCTCATAATTCATAAAAAAATCTAGAGAAATGAAATCCTTGAGAGTGAGGGAGAGTTAGGGTTTGAGAGGAGAAAGTGATGGAGATGCTGATCTAGGGTTTTACAGTCTGAGGAATGATGAAATCATGTAAGTTTAGCTTCTTTGCAAAGACTTTAATGGTGAATCTTCTCTCACATGTCAATATTTCGTCCCTCTTCTGATTTGATCTAAAATGGTATCAAAACTTCGCCTTTTCTCACTCTTTCTTCATATTCCCTCAATTTTAGGGTTTCCGAGTTGAAAGGAAGAAGAATTGGGTGAATTGCTAGGGATTTGATATGTGATTAAGATTTTCAGGGATGAGCTGTGTTTTTAAGGTGTTTTCAGACCTTAGGGTGAGTAGGAACTTCCTTTAAATAGTATATTGCATGAAAATTGGTTAGATCATCCATAATCTTTAATTGCTTAGCATGCGACTACAAACCCTGAATTATCTGTTTGATCTAAGTTGTTGCAAAATAATATGATATGGATTATTCCTCTGTTTGGATGAATTTCAGATGATAAAATCATATTAGAAATTTATACAATACATTCTAATGAGAATTCCCTAAGTATTCAAAGAAGTTACAAGATTAAACTAAAATATAGGGAATTTGTCTATGACTGAAATTGATGTATAATTAAATAGAGAAATTTGTTTATATGGATCCCCTTTGTTATGAATTATTGTTTATTTGAATTGATAGTACACATATGTCAGATACTATCTTGGATTTCATTTAAGGTGAATAGTGTTTGTTTGATATCTCAGTAAAGTGGGTGAAACCCTAGATGCGAGGAAAGTTGGATATTTACGAATAGATATCATGAAATCCATTTGAAGGGATTTTCTTGACATGATAGACTTTATTTATTCAATTTTATTCTTGATGCATGATATCTCAGTGAATGGCATGGAAACCTAAATTCAGCTCAGGGTAAAGGTTTCATACATATATTGATTGTATATGATTTAAGCAGTCTTTATTAAGTGAATGTTTTTGTCATATGAAATCCTTATGAGAGTCATGTGATAAGTGAATGAGGTAAATGAAACCCTAAGGATAGGGTGTTCAATGAATCAAGTGTTGTTCTATCAATGTTCTTAGTATGAGATGTGGTGATGCTTAACAATTCAATTGCATGATTCTAGTGTATAAATGCCAAGTTGACATGTATTCTGTTGATTTAAGAATTTTAGTCTGCCTGTATGTATAGTATGATGATTACTTAGAATATTATAGTGTTTTGAATATACTACTCTGCCAAGTTTAGAATGATATACATGTTGTATTATAAACTTCAAATAAATAGACGCGATATCATAGAGATACCAAAATCAAGTATAAGTAAGGAAAAGATACAATATAGTAAGAGTTTTCCAAGAATAATAAAATAATCACTACTACAGAACATGCCTTTAGCGTCAGTTAATTAAGGCCTTTAGTGTTAGTTTCCAAGCGACACCCACGTGGGCGCCGCTAAATGTGGACTCCTTCGGCGTCGGTTCACTAACCGACGCCAAAACGCTTCCTGCCACCGAAAACGCACCAGCAAAGGGACTACAACCGTCAGTTATTTAAGAAAACTGACACTATAGAGTGGTTAAAGACACCATATATTAAAAGAATTGATGCCATTACCCTTCCCGCCATCAATAAAGTGCCAGCAAGAACACTATGGATGTTATTTCTTATATATAACTGACACTATATCTTGATAAAGTCGTCGGTTTTATGCAAATAACTGACGCCATATCACTTCCAGCGTGACCGTGGTAATAGGCGTTAGTTTTTACTGACAACTGAAACCAGGATGGGATAAAGACATTGATTTTTTGCTAATAACTGACGCTATATTCTTTTGGTGTCGGTTGTTTATAAACAACCGACACCTATTTGCTTATTGGTTTTTTTCTTGTCAATTTGCAGGCCTGTTGTATGGCTAGTCAGTAGGATGCAAAACCTGTAGTGCAGTTCTAAACTGTAGGTTTACCACATCCATTGATAGCAGCCATACAACATGCCACAAACCTACAAAGTTATTGACATTCAGACAAAGTTATTACATACACATTTAGTTCCATTCATTTCATCTTTTTCACAATCAGAATCATGTAGAAACATTCATGTATTGATTAGAAAAAGTCGTTCACATTCACATTCACAAATATGAAAATTCATAAAAAGTCATTCACATTCACACAAAAAAAATTTATGAGAACAAAGTTATTCTTTATTCATCATCGTCATCATGGTTAACATTGTCAATAAAATTATATTTAAAAATTCCCACTATTTGTTGGGCTTTTGCCCATTCTTCTATTACAACATCTAATTCCTCTCTTATATAGGGAGTATGTACACCTAATAGCTTTCCACCTATGCTGAACTCAGCAGTTTTAAAGACCTGCAAACAAAATGGTGTATATATATAATTAGAAATATATATTAAGATTGATATATTTCATATTATCTAATGAGAATGTATAATACCTGTTGTATCATGTCGATTTCCATTACGGCATGTTTGATGATTAGGTCCATAAATTGCATCACATAGTAGGCACATGGTCAGTCATTGTCTTGTGTAACACATTATAAATTGAAACATACAAAATTTTCAAAAATACAAATAAGCACATTTCACATAAATAATATATACATTGGAGTCAGGAAATTACTATCACATTCTCCCAAATTAGTGACAGATTCTTTTTCCTGGGGACCTTTCCTCTAGCTTTTTTGTACTCTTGTAAAGCCCTACATATGTTAATGTAACACATTAAATTGCATAATTAAATAGTAATATAGTAATAGATGTTAACAAATATAAAAACATGAAATTTCTCACGAGAATAATGACCTTTAATTGGATGTCCATATAATGTATTCAACTCATTTTCCACAGGATCTAGATAATAGACAATGAACATCTTGGGGACAATAACTAGTAACTCCCAATGTTTACCACTACAGGTAAGAAAGTAGAAAATTAATAACTCAAAATACACAATAAAAATGTAATTTTCTTAAGTTCAAATTATAAGAAAAGTAAACTTACTTGACATTGAATGGAGTTATTATCACCGTCTTATTATTTATACCAAAATATTGAAAAGCATCACAACAGTATGAAGTAATTGAAGAAGGGTTTTGATCTACAACACTAATCCAATATGGAACCAAAAATCCCACATGGGAAAATCCAAAATTTGTACATATCATGTGTAAGTGGTTGCATAACATGTATTATGTATGCATTAATATATAAGAAACCATATCACCATATATAAAACAAGGTATATCAATGTATAAACAAGATCTCACCATATCCACAACTCTATCATAGATGTATTCAGCCAATCATAATGAAACAAATCCAAAAAATCTTGTATAAATATCTTGTTTTTGTATAATTGACCTACATCAATACCTATGCATTAATCCGTATGCAAAACTTGTATTACGTATGCATTAATATGTATGCTATACTTGTATAAATAGATTGTTATCGTATGATTTACCTACAACATCCTCTGGAATAGTAACATTTATTGGTGAATTTGGATCATGTTCGCCGATCCATACTACCACACCCCTATAAATAGGACCTATCAAGGCATGTAGGTCCCTTAGATGCCAACTTGGTAGTCAAGGAGGTGGAGGCTGAGATGTAGTGGGTCTCATCTTTTTGACCTATATATATAATTTCACATCAATTGACTCATATATACACACTAACAAATTAACATAATGGAAATTTATCATACAATATTAGTATAGAGCACATCCGCTTTGGGCCACAGTATCGCTCCACCTACTACCTCACCAAGTGTTCTAGCATCTGGGTGTGCACGAGACAGTGCAAGATCCCTCCATTCGGGGAGTACATGTATCAGACTCACACGTAGCACACCATGTGGTACCGGAAACCCATGAAACATGCACCCTTTAAGGGGTGGGTAAGCTGACGCATCTACAACGATATATTCTTGACTTTTTAGTTGACATGGCTTCAACCCCTACAAATTTATGTAAAGAATGTTATATGCATATATACACAAACATATCATCTTGAACACACTAGCTAATATGTCATAAAAATACTTACAGATGATGTGGTAGGTGGTGGGTCTATAGGATTACTCCCAACCTCTGCAGTAAGAGTACCCGGAAAAGCACGACACATCACAAATATTGTTTGAGTGGCCATCTAAGATGTCTGCAACTTGCTAATTGTGTCATGGAGTATCTTATCAAGTGCTTCCTTGACTCTCCTATCAATTAATGCATCTACCTATACATGGATAAAAGAAACGCTAGCTTATAATTATTGAATTCCCTTTTTGCAATAACATTGTAAAATGAGAATAGGTTACCTCAGCTTGTGAAAGTCCCAATTTTGGGACAGGTTTGCGCTAGGATGGCCCAAAGAATGCTTTGATTCCCACACCAGTACCTACACCCCTAACACGTCCAGGATGCTCTAAGTTACCCAAAGCAACTTTTAGTTCATCCCTTGTGCCCTGAGAGATGAACTTGTCTTCCTTCCTCTGCCCGTACAACTCCCACTAATCACCATCAACAAAAAATAGTAAGTAAACATAACAATAATCAATATTGATTGATTGTTGTAAGAGTTGATTTTTACCTTTTTTGCAGCCGCCTCAGCAGTTGCGGGATTTGGTATGTCTCCCTTTTTGTTTTACCTCCCATCTATCCACATAGCATGGCAATGCAGAGGTGTGGGAGCAGTAGTAGAGGACTCTGTAATCTCCTGAGTAGCAGTAGGCTGAGCAGACTCATCCTGTAGTCTTTGGTGAATGCTTGCATATCCTCTTGGACCCATTGTGTGTTTGTGCACAATCAGTGCACGCCTTGCTCGTTGAGCATCATTGATAGCCTAGTTAGTTAGCACATTGATTTGGTTAGTAACACTAAAGGTTAATCTTGAATATGTGAATACATAAGAACATATATTAATTAAATTAGGAGTGGCGCTTAATACCTTGAACTCATCCATTTTTCTTTGGGTAACAAACTCCTCCCAGTCTTTGGGGTTCATGTAGTTCCATTGCTTTGTGGCTTCCTTCTACCCAATTTATTTTTTAAAGATAATACACAAAAAAATTATTAGTGTAGAGTTAGTTAAATAGTTACCAATATCTAGAATTGGAAATCAATCAAGAACCTCTTCTCAGTATCGTGTATGTAATCTCGAGTGAGATTGGTCTTATAGTTCCTTAGGACCCTCCCATAGTGTTTCATCACACATTTATGATGCATCTTTTCATCCAAATCAAATATTCTCTGCAATTTAAATAGAATTTATATTAACTAGTCTCCTAAAAATTAGTAATCTACACAAATATTATTACAAATAATAATAACTCATGCATAGTTCCTTCCATATTTGGTCTTTCTTCCCCTTATGAACTTTATGCCAGGATTCTAGGTTAGGACTGCAATGGCTATGAGTAAGAACCCCAAGATATGAAATAAATGAGTTGTGGTTCACTCCATATGGATTTCCTGCATGATCAAAATCCACAACCAATTTGGGTCCATTGCCCCTTTGCTATAGTAACTTGTTCAACATTGTGATGCCCCTCACTTTCTCAAGTTTCTTTTGCTGCTCATCAAGTGCAGTAATTTCTTCAGTGGGTACATCACCAACCTAAAACTTGATTAAACAACACACTTACATGATATTATTATAAATGAACATATAGATAGAAACCTCATGGATATATTTTTAAAACTTACATTGTCAGGAGGCACAGACACATCCTCACCCTCATGGTGATCATCAGCATGGTCATCATGGGAATGCACAACCATCTGAAAGTTCACAATTAAATTATAAATTTCACATTGTAAAGTAATTCACATTGTAAAGTTCACATTGTAAAGTACACATTCACATTGTAAAGTAATTCACATTGTAAATTTCACATTCACATTGTAAAGTTCACATTCACATTGTAAAGTATTTCACATTGTAAAGTCCACATTCACATTGTTAAGTTCACATTTAGAAAAATAAAACATATAATAAGTATAAACATGCATGCCTCTAATATTGTGATCTTTTATCAATGAACAATCCTTCAATTTGATCCCTGTGAAAATACAAGTGATTGTGATACCCAACTTCAATGTTTGGTGGTGTTTGCAACCCAACTGAGAATGGACTGGAGTCATCATACTTATCATAGTACTCTTCTTCATCTATAGGATCTTCAATGAGCTATCTTTTACCATGAAGTACAACTGACCATTTATCATTTACAAGATCATCGATATAAAATACTTGTTTCGCCAGTAATGCCAATATGAATGGTTCACTCTTCTCGCCAATCTTATCAAAGTTCACTAACGTGGAACCCAATTCATCAATTATAACTCTTTTGTTATTGTCAACCCAATTACATTTAAAGAGCAAAATTCTGAAATCTACATAGTCAAACTCCCATATGTCTTCAATGAGACTATAATATGACATATTAGCTTCACGTGGACTCTTATCCATTGCACTTGCAAAAAACAATGAAGACACTTGAAGGGTGACCCCACTGTTTTGGATGACACTCTTATCATCTTAACGCTTTGTGTAATATGAGAATCCATTTATGTCAAACCCTTCATAAGACATAACATTCAATTTTGGTTTAAAGGCAAGGAATTTGATGGTTTTAGTAAGATTATCTGGTATTCGAGATAGTTGATGTAAGACTTTATCTTCAAACCACATAATAAATGTCTTGTTATGCTCTCTAGAAAGCCACATTAAATTGGAAGAAACCTTCGAAGACCAAGATACATAGTCTTGTCGCTATGTTTTAGTCGTATTGAATCAATGTTCTCTTCACATATAGGACATGCTTTAGATCCTTTGACACTATATCCAGACAAACTCCCATACATTGGAAATCATTCACACTGCAAAACAACATAGCATGCAAACAAAATGTCTCTCTTCGTGAAGCATCATAGGTCATCACACCTTCACCCCAGACCTTCTTCAAGTCATCAATCATAGGTTCAAGATAAATGTCGATATCATTTCCATGTTGTTTAGGGCTTGATACCAACAACGACAACATAACATACTTATTTTTCATACACAACCAGGGAGTAAGATTGTATATAACAAACATAACTGGCCAAGTGCTATGTTGGCTTCTCAATGTCCCGTATGGATTCATCCCATCTATACAAAGCCCAGGTCTTAGATTCATGTCTTCTTCACCAAATTCAGGGTACAATAAATCAATATTCTACCATTGTGGGGAATGAAACACATGTCATAGGATCCCATCATTATTTTTCTTAACATCTGCATGCCACCACAAATTATTCACATCTATAGGATTGGAAAACAAGCGTTGAAACTGTGCTATTATAGGTAGATACCACATCACCTTGCCAGGAGAACCGGTTTTGGACTTCCCCGAAGTCGTCATTTTATACCTTGACGCACCACATTTTGGACAATATTTCAAATCCACATAGTCCTATTGAAATAATGCACAATCATTTGGGCATGCATGTATCATCTTGGCCTCCATTCCCATTGGGCACAAAAAATTCTTTAAGCGGTATGTTGAGATTGGCACCTCGTTTCCTTATGGAAGAATTTCTTTCAACAAAGACAACAATGACATGAAGCTTTTGCCGCTC
This sequence comes from Alisma plantago-aquatica, assembly GCA_963693085.1. Lineage (NCBI taxonomy): Eukaryota > Viridiplantae > Streptophyta > Magnoliopsida > Alismatales > Alismataceae > Alisma > Alisma plantago-aquatica. The sequence goes on along the minus strand of OY856410.1, from coordinate 427,713,976 downwards.
CATCGATTGTTAGCTTTCAGTTTATACAATCTCAACACAGTGCTAAGCTTCATAAACTTACAACCTATGTATAATGATATCTCAGCATCATGCATAATGTTTCTAAACATGGGAGGTGGATCGGTGTGCTCTACCCCACAACTATCCAGCATCACATCAACGATGTCTACTAGAACTGGTTCGTTCACATCTACGTCATCAGAGGCAATTTCTTCTTCCACACAAGAACTGCTATTGACATCCACTAATTTTAGGTTTGAAATCTCTCCGTGCAAGTGCCATTTTGTATAGCCTTGTACAATCCCGTTGCACATGACATGACTTTTGATTTTGTCACCAGTGCTGACTTTCAAGTTGTTACCGCAATGCCTACATGGATAGTAGAACCTATCTCTAGGTTGTTTCCTATGTTCCTCGGAAAATTTGATAAACTGATCAAGACCAAAAATAAACTCTGGGGTGAAGCGATTTGGAATGGACATCCATGATCTATCCATTCTATGATCAAAGAGAAAACAAGTATATATTAGAACAATATTAGGGTCTAGGGTTAACAGATTAGAGTTTATGCATGGTTAAAACTTTAGGGTTTAAGGTCTTATATAAAATTAATGGTTAAAACATCCTAAGTGAGATTAAGTGTTCAAGAACAGTCCCAAACTGGGGACTATCCAAGATTTACTCCGAATGAGTAAATCTTGGATAGGATTCTAGGCCAACAAATACATCTGTTGTCATTCTTATATATAATAAATGTGTACCACCAATCGCGTTCTTGAACACCTAATCTCACTAGTAAGTTTTGTTGGGTTTAGGGGAGATAGAGAAGGCAGCGGAAACAAATATTTTCTTCTCCCAAAACAAGAATAAAGGAATCCCGTCAACGTCTATATAGTAGGAAGGATGGTTTGTAGAGGCATACCTTGTCCCGAGGCTTGCTCGGCGACTATACGTCGCGGCTTTCACGGTCTTCTCCTCTGGTCTTGGATGGTGTTTATGAAACTCCTGGTCTCACGGGACTGTCAGGATGGACAGTTGTCCTCCGAGCGGCAGAAGTCTCCCGCCTCTAAAGTAGTCCACAGGGACCACCTGGAACTCCGATGTCCTTATCCCACAAGGAATCAAAAGGAGTCGCACCCTCCTATCAGCATACTAGTCACCGACACACTCTCCTGCCACCAGACACTTACTACAATTATCTTTCCTTTGATGTGCCTCCCTTATCAGATAGCACTTGCTCAGGCTCTCTCTCGATTACCAAAACCAGAGAGAACGACAACTTTACAGAGCAAATGGTGCATTGAGTTGTTGTTCTTGAGAAGCCCCCAATACCCTTATATATATAGGTGGGTCATGGGACAAGGTTCTATATCATGGGCAATGTGGGATTATAGCAGGAGTAGAAGCATTCGAGATTTTCCACAAAACAACCAACTTGCACCAGCTGAACCGATCGTTTCAACCCTGAAACGATCATTTGGTGACCCCAACCGACCGTTTCAACCAGAACCGATCATTTGGGACACCTGAGCCGATCAGTTCGTGGTCCTGGTCCACTCAAATTGACTTTCAAATTTTTCTCCGATTAATCAAATATTAATCCTTGTCCAAATCGAATTTGAACAGGTGAAATAAATTGTATTTGCGAAATAGACTTCTGACTTTCCAAACTATCTCGGTCGGACCAGTTTAGCCGACCAGTTCAACTCTTGAACCAGTCAGTTCAACCTATCTTGATCCAATTAGTTCATCCCATGAGTCGATTGGTTCAACAACCTGAGCTGATTGGTTCATCACATGAGCCAATCGATTGGGGCAACAAACAGTGTAGAATCAGTCAATCACAGTTCCAATCAATCTGATACTCTAATCAATCGGTCCAACACCTTGAACACTATGATATTTGGCTATCAATCGATTGAGTGTTTAATTGAACTACAAAACACCTTTAGTAATCAATCTAAACATCATTATGTGGATAAACTCCTCTTCCAGGTTAAATCCTATTTGTGTGACCCTGTAGGTCCATTTCATGTTGGCAGTGAAAGTCCATAACACTTATGACTTCACAATAAAAGAGTGGTGCCTAGTCACACATCAGAGCTACCCATGTGAAAAGGAAAGTTGGAGAACAATATTCAATCCTACAATCCATGAATGGTTTTACAGCGAATGTATAATTCCCTTGTCACTTATATCCCAAATGAACTCAAGGCATCGAACAATCAACCTGTCGACGTTCATTCACTTTCTTGATCTCAGAGTAGATTGGAGGAGATATGTATGACATCAATATCACATATTGATTCACACATGTGTGCACACGCCTATCTCAATCCTACTCATCAAGTGGCCATGGATATCAAGATCCCTTAGGAGGGACAAATCCCATATCATCACCTTTATAACAACCCAAGTTTTAGGACTGCGTTTGATGATGTCAAAGTGTACCCAATGACATGTGTTGAGTGTAGTGATTTCAGGTCAAAGAATCACACTCAACACCATCACTGTGAGAACTAACTGTGACTACCATGTCATGGTTCCATGTGTCAAACTCACAGTGGGTCTGTCCGGTATACTTGTTCTCTAACAAGTACCTATGTGTTTGGTTTGATGTCTCCATATCATGACTAATGATATTATGTCATCAACCAACACCACAATCTAGTCTTATGTGTCATTGTTGTCTATCTACCTTCCACAATGACATCTGACTAGGGACATAACAAGAATGTACAAACTCTTAGCATCCATATGATCTCATAGTTCAGGTCCTTAACCTGAAAGCATACATCATTGAGTACTATCATTCTCTAGACATTCAATATGTTCTACCACTGTCTCATATGACTGAACTAGAAAGAATTGGAAGATTGCCTTTGATGTTCATCAAATCAGTCTTAATGTATCCCACCAATCTTCCCATGATTGTCTCTCAAGTCATACAAACCAACAGACTCCCACTTGCACTGTGAGCCAATCACCCTTTGAATCGTATTCATAGTGATCTTCAAACATGTCCCACATGTTATTGTGCTCTAGTGCTAACATAGTGAGTTATGGCAACACCTTGCCAAAGTTAGTATTAACTGCATGTCTCTCATATCTTCAATGTATGTCACACATATAAGATGGAGCTTCCGTAATATGCGATCTAGTATTCCTTTGCTAACCATTAGCCACATTGCATGACCAAGCACTCCTAACTTGTCATCAATGACTGGAATAACTATAAGTTCATCTCATGAAATTCCAGATCCATATAGTATCCATTGTTGTTCTTTAACACACAGATACTCGACATTTCCTTTTAAGACAACTTTATTGGAATGTTTCCATTAAAAAACATTCACTTTTATATATATTGTGATTAATTCTCTGTCCTTTTCGAAAGTTTGCATCAGTGTAACTCTTTACAGTGAACCCTTCCTTTTCCATAGAACTAGTACTTCTCAAGTACTTATCAAATTCTTATGGTACTCCAGTAACTCTTATTGGAATTAGATAAACATCCACTCGTCATGTCCCACATATGAGTTATCAGGATGAGCATATCATATTGTCATGTCCTACATACAAGATGATAAATGCATTTTGTTCTTGCCATGTCCATACATGCAAGATGATGGGATGACTACATACATGATAGATCCATATCTATTATTAGTGTTCCCATTCTTCATAACAATTGGACACTTGGCCTTAGGATACCAACTCCATGTAACATGGACAAGTTTTCTCCCACTGAATCAATGCATACTGAACCCTTCAGTATAGATTGGCAATGTATGCTTTCTCTATTCAGGACAAGAGGTTTTTAAGAACTATCTCTATAGATCTCTATTCCTATCACATAGGAAATTTCTCTATCTTCCTTAAAGATAATTTCCACTCTGGATTTCCATTCTAGAACATTTTCCCATCAAAATGTGGAATGTGAATATGCTCCCACTAAATCATAGATCCCTTCTTTATCTTTGACGTATCATTCAAACCCTTTGACTATATAATCAATGTAAAGATCCAGCTCTGAGTTTCTTATACTTAACAAATCACATTGATTAGTCCATTATAACTTATAGACTTCATTTGCATTAATGGATTCATAAACCTTATAGGTTGTGTCACGTACACATCCTTGTTTTATTCCTCATAGGAATGTGGTTTTAGTATTTGTATGCCAAATCTCTTATTCATTGCAATCATACTTCTCAAAATGTTATCCATGTGTCTTAACACTTAAGACTCATTTGCACTTATGGATTGGATTCCAATGGGTGCTACCATCAAGGTCATACCTTATGGTTCACATGGAAGTCATTTAGGATGTAATGGTCATAAACCATAACTCAAAATCCGGTTCCTCATATTCATATAGATAGTTGACTCATCTCATGACCAACTCATCACACAGATAATTGAGGTGTAACTGTCAAGGATATAAGAACTCACAACTCTTTATGATTCTTAATGTCCTCTATTATTGTAGGGTATTCTTTAAGATGAAATTAGTTATTTGATAATCATCCTCTAACTCCTTAGAGTATGACTCCTTGTTGATTTAGACATCACCATGCCTTAATCATGAGTTTACTATGTTACACTATCATAATCACTCACAAGGTTCTCAAACATTTGGTCCAAGTATTTCATTCATTGATCTCATCAAGAATTAACACTTTACCAAATTTGTACTTCATCTATGATATTCTTGAGTACTTTAAGATATTCATATTGGTATTTCTCTAAACATCATTTGAAGTACTAGCATTAAATCCAATAGGTATGTAAATACATCATATGTATTATACCTAATAGGATAATCATTCTCCCACTACCACTAGTGAGGATTGATTAATCATGTCTAAGAGATTCATGTCTCTTATTGGTTCTCTAACCAAAAGAGTCTAGATTTATCCATCATATGGAAACTAGAAATGAATTTCTCATTATTTATGCTAATATGATTGTTTGAGTTATCAATAACTTTTAGGTATCATTTTATCTTATGCATACCAAGTACCACAAGATAAGCAAGGCATTGCCACAAAGAAACATCAAATTTATTAATTGCCACCATTGTCATACAATATGCAAAAATTAAAGTGTTTCTATCCATTGGAAAATATGAAATAGCAGTTCATAACTCTATTACATGCCTTTAAGGATGGAAATAAACTAAAGTACTCTTATCTATGGCGGAAACACTTGTCCCATTTATTGAGTGTTTTACATCTTATATCTTGGTATCATATACATCAAAAAAAATGTTACAAGTTTATTTCATGACACCTTTAGGTAGAGACGTATGTCGCCTCCTTCTTTTTTAGTTCTTCCAGATAGAGTGGATAATTCCTTTTCGAATATTTTGGCTTTTGACAATGGTGGCAATTGCCTCTCTTAGTCACACCTCCTTTGTCCTTGACAGCTGAAGACACCTTGGGCTACTGGCTAGCATCAGAACCCTTCTTAGCTTTTCCCTTACCCTTGCGCTTGGACTTACCTTTCTTGCTACTGGTTATCATCACATAATTAGGCTTTTCCTTCATCATTTGTGTCTCGACTTTCCTCAACATGCCCAACAACTCTGTCAATGGCTTGTCAAAGTTGTTCATGTTGTAGTTCATCACAAACTGCCTGTAGAATTCTGGAAACGATTGCAGTATCACGTCAGTAGCCAAGTCTTGGCTCAGGGGAAATCCCATTCTTGTCAGGTTCTCCACATACCCAATCATCTTGAGCGTGTGAGGACCAACTAGATCTCCTTCTATCATGACGCACTTGAATAGAGCCCTGGAGACATCATACGTCTCTTGCCGTGCTTGATCTTCATACATGTTCATGAGATGCTGAATCATCTCAATGACACCCATGTTCTCATGTTGTCTCTGTAATGCGTGGTTCATGGAGCACAACATCAAGCACTTTGCATCAACTCCATCATCAAAATACTTCTTATAAGCATCCTTATCTGCCTTTGGTGCAATAGGAGCAGGTTCTTCTAGAACTGGGGTATCCAGGACATACGACTTTCACTCTTGAGTGAGAACAATTCTCAATGTCCTAAACCAGTCGTGGAAGTTAGTCCCATTCAGCTTGTCCTTTTCAAGGACCGATTACAATGAAAAGTGATTTTTGTTTGTTGTCATTTGTACTAAAAAAGGAAATATATGCAATTTTAGTCCAAAACTCAATTTTGACTTATTTGATTGATTTGAAAGGTTGACGATATAATTAGGACTTTAATTAATTATCGCTCCCACTATTTTTATTCAAATTGATAGCCCTCACCATCAATTCATAGGATTGCAACGATCAATCTTCTAGTGGGCCAAGATCCTGAAATCCTCTGAGTCATGGACTAGCTAGGGTTGTCACCCACAACTTAGATCTTCCAGGTAGGCAACTTTTGCCAATTGCATCATATGAAACTCTTGAAAGATGTCATATGCAACTCCTTGCCATGATCACCTCCATGCCTCAAGGTGTTAGATCCTATCTAGTTCACCTTGTTAAGTCCGACCCAAAGCCAACACGATGAATATGCACCCTGCTAGGGCAGACCCACATATCCATCCTTCACGCTTCCACGAGATAGACGGTGCACCATACTAGGATGTGCCAACACTTGGCCGATCAAGCTTTTCACGTGTGTCACATTTAGAAGGCATCTAAATCATTAATATTTAATGAGGGATTTGGTTTTATAGGTACATATACATATCCAATCACCACAATATATAGTATGTATAATATACATGCTATATCCCACAGAAAACATGTGAAACAATAAAAGTGATGATTATGATCATCCTAATGTGATTCCTCGAGCCAAGAGGAATCACGGTCATCTAGGTCTACATTACATGCAACCTGTCCATGATGAAGTGCTATAGTCGTCTGAGTTGATCAACTCATCACATGAATGACCTGCTTTCCCTGGTCAGTCGTCTGGGTGCCACCAGCCGATCAGTTGGCTCCTCCAACCGATCAATTCGCCTAGTCATCACACATCTCCTCATGGCCGTCACCCGATGATCTCACTCCTTGAACCGGTCATCTGGATCACCAACTCATCGGTTTACGCCTTGAACCGATCATCTCAGTTGTCGTCAGATTTTCCTCCGTTCTTTGACATAACATGAAATAAAATATCTATCCTATTTACATTTAAATTGGGAAACCCCGAGTTACATTTGGGAGGAGCAAAGGTAGGAAAGAAATCTTGAGTTATGTCGACTTACATCAAGAATAGGAGATAGGGAATCAGTGCGCAGACTGAGATGCAAGCAACCACATACAACCAAGCACACACATACGGTTTATTGGCCATAACCACACTATACATCCACGACAAAACTTGTTTAAGGGCTACGTGTATCGAGTGCATTAATATTACATATCATATATGAATATAGGTACTTGTGGATTTAGGATTGGACATGCATAAAGCCAATTTTATTTGCATTGTATGCAATAAATAAAGATGACAAACCAAAAGTGATCATATCGATAATCCAAAAGTATAGAGCAGTTGACGTGGTTCTGATACCACTGTTGGGTTTTAGGGGAGATAGAAAAGGAAGCAGAAATAAAAAAATTCTTCTCCCAAACCCAGAATAAAGAAATTGCATCAATGTCTATATAGTAGGAACGATGGTTTGTAGAGGCATACCTTGTCCTGAGGCTTGCTTGGTGACTATACCTCACGGCTTGTGCGGTCTTCTCCTCCAGTCTTGGACGGTGTCTGTGCAGCTCTGGGTCTCACCGTGACTATAGGGATTGACAACTATCCTATAAGCGGTAGAAGTCTCCCACCTATGAAGTAGTCCATACGGACCACCTGGAACTCTGATCTCCTTGTCCCACAAGGAATCGGAAGGAGTCGCACCCTCCTATCAGCGTACTAGTCACCGACACACTCTCCTACCACCAGTCGCTTTCTATATTTGTCTTTCCCTTGTTGTGCCTCTCATTGGGTAGCACTTGCTCATGCACTCTCTTGGTTACCAAAACTAGAGAGAACGACAACTTTACAGAGCAACTAGTGCACTGGGTTGTTGTTCTTGAGAAGCCCCCAATAACCCTATATATATACGAGGGTCATTGGACAAGGTTCTCTATCCGGGGCAATGTAGTATTATAGCAGGAGTAGAAGGGTTCGAGATTTTCCACAAAACAACCAACTTGCGCCAACTGAACAGATTGTTTCAACCCTGAAATGATCGTTTGGTGACCTCAATCGATCATTTCAACCTGAACCGATCATTTGGGACACCTGAGTCGATTGGTTCATCACATGATTTGATCGGTTCATGGTCCTGGTCCAACGCAAATTAAATTTCAAATTTGTCTCCGATTAATCAAATATTAATCCTTGTCCAAATTGAATTTGTACAAGTGAAACAAATTTTATTTACGAAATAGTCTTCTGACTTTCCAAACGATCTCAGTTGGACCAGTTGAGCTGATCAGTTCAACTCTTGAACCGGTCAGTTCAGCCTGTCTTGAGCCGATCGGTTCATCCCATGAGCCGATCGGTTCATCACATGAGCCGATCAGTTGGGGAAGTAGACTGTGCAAAATCAGTCAATCACAGTTCCAATCAATCTGATACTCTAATGAATTGGTCCAACACCTTGAACACTATGATATTGAGATATCAATCAATTGAGTGTTTAATTGAACTATTAAAATCCTTTAGTAATCAATCTGAACATTGTTATGTGGATAAACTCCTCTTCCAGGTTAAATCCTATGTGTGTGACCCTACAGGTCCATTTCATGTTGGTAGTGAAAGTCCATAACACTTATGACTTCACAAGAAAAAAGCGGTGCCTAGTCACACATCAGTCCTACCTAAGTGAAAAGGAAAGTTGGAGAACAACTTTCAATCCTACAATTTGTGAATGGTGTTACAACGAATGTATAATTCCTTTGTCATTGATATCCTGAATGAACTCAAGGCATGGAACAATCATCCTGTCAACGTTCATTCTCTTTCTTGATCTCAGAGTAGATTGGAGGAGATATGTATGACATCAATATCACATACTTATTCACACATGCATGCGCACGCCTATCTCAATCCTACTAATCAAGTGGCCATGGATATCAAACTCCCTTAGGAGGGACAAATCCCATATCTATCACTCACCCCTCAAAAGCCCCATGTGTCAAATCCACCCAATCATCACCTTTATAACAACCCATGTTTCAGGACTGCATTTGATGATGTCAAAGTGTACCCAACGACATGTGTTGACTGTAGTGATTTTAGGTCAAAGAATCACACTCATCACCATCACTGTGAGAACTGACTGTGACTACCATGTCATGGTTCCATGTGTCAAACTCACGGTGGGTCTCTTCGGTAAACTTGTTCTCTAACAAGTACCTATGTGTTTGGTTTGATATCTCCATATCATGACTAATGAGATTCTGTCATCAATCAACACCACAATCTAGTCATGTGTATCATTATTTTCTATCTACCTTCCACAGTGACATCCGACTAGGGAGATAACAAGAATGTACAAACTCTTAGCATCTGTATGATCTCATCATTCATGTCCTTAACCTGAAATTATACGTCATTGAGTACTGTCATTCTCTAGACATTCAATTTGTTCTATCGCTATCTCATATGACTGAACTAGAAAGAATTGAAAGCTTGCCTTTGATGTTCATCAAATCAATCTTAATGTATCCTACCAATCATCCCATGATTGGCTCTCACGGCATACATACCAACAAGTGTATAATGTGTATTGGGTTTCAAGAAAATTTTGGCAGCATTTCCCCACTGTTCTCCAAGTACATATGTACTTAGAGAACAAACGGGAAAATGCTACTGAAATTTTCTTCAAAACCCAATACACATTATGCACTTACATCATAAGTGAGATTAGGTGTTCAAGAAAAGTTCCAAACCTGGGACTATCCAAGATTTTCTCCTAATGAGTAAATCTTGGACGTATTTCTAGTCCAACATATACATGTGTTGTCATTCTTATACCTACAATCCTAGTTTCATCATTCATATACTAGTTCTTCAAGTTAGGGTTATTATTGATGTCTTTAGAAGCATGATTGGCAATCTAGGGAAAAGTTCATCATTTACATTCCAAGCATGTCATGTGTGTGCATTAGAGTTCATCATTAAGCAAGAAGGGTGAATATGATTCTCAATATACTCAACAAGGAAAAAAGTTACCAATTTCATAGTTAGGACAATAGAGATACCCTAAGATCTAGATCTAATGGTTCAAAATAAGCCTGTGATAAAGATACATCACTAGATGATTATATAATTTCAAAAGCAGTACGCAAATAAATTCAAATGAGTAGATAACTAAATAAAAAATAGTAGATAAAAAGATACAAATAAGTACATGAATAAATACAAATTTGTTGATAAACTAATATAAATCAGTAGATGATCAATTAATTCTTGAATCAGTACATAAATAAATAAAAACAATAGATGATTTAGTGTTTTGAAACCATGGACATCTTACTATGATCTTAATGCTAGTAATATGATCAAAAGCAAGGAGTCCCAAGTTGCTAGCAAGTGATGTGTAGTGTGGACTAGTTAGCATCACCTCAACTGTGTCCAAAAAATGATGGAAGAGAAGAAAACAATGATATAGAAAAGAGGGGGGGCTGACCTTGGGCGGCGGATGGCCGGGAGTAGGTAGAGGCGTAGGAGGACAAGCATGTGCTGACCTTGGGCGACAGAGGGCAGGGAGCAGGCCGAGGAGGACGACTAGGTGCTGACCTGGTACAGGACGAGGAGGACGTCGGAGGGTAGGGAGCAGGCCGAGCAGTTAGGATGAGTCGAGAGAGGGCGACTGATAGTGGCGAGCAGACAGAGGGCGACTAGTGGTGGCGAGATGGGAGAAGGGCGGCGGCGGCGTGCAAGGAGGAGGGAGCAGGGGGCGGAATTGCCAGAGCTAGAACCTAACCTTCAATTAGAAATGAAATAGAGAAAGGGGAAGAGTCAGCTTCGCACAGGTGTTATTAAGTTAACCATCAGTGTCGCGTATTCAAAAAAGCTGACACTAATAAAAATAGGAATCGGTTATGACTAAAAAACTGAAACCTATGCTCAATTATATTTGTCGGTTTCTACTCGAAAAACTAATATCTATCTACATAGGCTGACAAAAAAATGTTCTCAAATTCTGACCATAGTCATCAGTTTCCTTAGAGAACTGACGCCAAAGGGGTGTGAAAATTTATGCTCAGACAGTGTGGGAAAACACATCGGCGTCAGTTATCGAAATACAACGGACAATAAAAATGTGCCCAATTTCTGTCTCGCCAAAAACTTTAGTTGTTGATTTTAGGTGTCGGTTGTTTATTAAGGAACCGATGTTAAATTAATAGTGATACCCGTGTCTGGACGCTCTTTACATATAGATGTCGATTTTGTGTATTAAACCGATGTTGTAGGGTTTAGGCATCAGTTTATTGTATACAACCGACGACTCTTAATGTGACGTTATAAGACATTTCTATAGTAGTGAATAGACTTAGGGGCCCTGAACACAATTGAACCCCTATGAGAGGTATGCGTCTTAGGGGTGAAATGACCTAACCCTGGCAGTGTCCAGTATACGGGGGTCAGAACGTACTAACAGGTGGTATGAGGGATGAAGCCCTAGTGGAAGTCTCACTAAAATACATAATGTAGTGTCAAACATCAACTAGAGATCTTGGTGGCACTAGAGTACAAAAAATACAATAGGTGGCTTGACTCTCCACCTGTGTTCTCAGATTAGAGGAGGAGTCCAGTTTTACGGCCCACAGGTGTGTCGAGGCTAGAGTGCCATTTTTCCTGTTACAGACCAGTGACGTTGTCAGCCTTAGCAATCTCAGGGTGTCAGCTAAGTCTTGTATGGTGAGATTGTAGTTCGCTACAAGTCTTCATATGTAGAGTACACTACATATGATCAGGGAAAAAGGTAAAATATGATCAAATAGGTTTAAATAGTTTCTTATAAGTAAAAAGAGTTAAGAGAGATTTGAGTATAGTTTCATTGTAGTTGTTCTTTAAATGTAATATTTACATTCCTTGTTATTTTAACTGTATTGTTTTAGATCTGCTCAATGTAGTAATTATTGTATTTTATTCCAGTTTAATAAACTATCTAGAGTATCCTACCACATTTATGTTTGTCAATGATTAGACTCTTTAAATATTAATGTTGTTATAATTGATATCAGTTGCTTAAAGCTATATATGTAATTATATCAGTGCTTTAGACTATTTCTTTAAAGTACTCATTCACTGAGTGAGTAGGCTCACCCCTCTACTCAAATTTTTTAGGAAAACCATGTGGACTTGAAGAAGGTCAAAGCATAAAAGTATATCTACCACATGAGTTAAGTATGAGATTAGTTAAGTTCAGTCGGTCCCTGTCACTCTAGGTCCTTGTATAGATGTGAGACAGTTGTAAATGATGTTTTTATGTTTGTTTCCTTAATAAGAGAGAATGCAAATGATTGTCATGTCATATGTACATCGAAGTGTAAGAAACGTAATGAATGTATGGATGTGTATCATTAATATTGAGATCATATTAGAGTAATAAAAGTTTAATTATCTTGTAAAGTTTGTTTATGTGATTGAATGCAAGAAAACAAAGAGTTTGAAATAAAAAGGAAAAGTCGAGAGTGAACTTTGTATTAAGTGTAACCCTCATAGTCATGCCCTAATCTCATGATTAGTGGTAATCATGGGATGTGGGGGTGACATAGGACCTATCGAGTCATATAGGTCCTTTGGAAGTCAACTAGGTACTGTAGGAGGAGGTAGAGGTAGAGGCAGAGTTGTAGCGGGTTTCTTCCTTTTCTCTTGTATATATAATTTCATATCAATTGACTTGTATATACATTCTAAAAAATTAACATAATGTTAAATTTACCATAAATGATCAGTATAGATGACATCTATTTTGGGCCATAATATCACTTTGCCTTCTGCTTCACCAAGTGTGTCAGCATCTGGGTGGGCATATGTCAATAGATGTTGCCTCCAATGAGGAAACACAAGCCTTAGGCTCACACAAACATAACCATCGGGTATTGGAGTGCCATGAATCGTGTGCCCTAGAAGGTGTGGGTAAGCCTCAACAACTGCAACAAAGAATTATTTGACTCTTAGATGGCATGACATCAACCCCTAAACATTTACATAGAGTATGTTATATACATATATACATAAACATATCATATTGAAAAGACTAGCTACTATGTCATAAAAATACTTACAATGGACGTGCTAGGTGTTGGGTCTACATGATTACTCCCAACCACCTCTATCATAGGGGAAGAGCGGTACGACACAGGTACTGTCTGAGTGGCAGCCTAAGACGCCTGCCACTTGCTCATTGCTTCATGGAGTCTCTTATCAAGTGCTTCCTCAAATCTCCTATCAATTAACTCATCTAACAATACATGGATAAAAGAAATGCTAGCTTTTAATTATTGAATTCCCTTTGCAATAACATTATAAAAAAAGAATAGGTTACTTTAGCTTTTGAATATTCCACTTTTGGGACAAGTTTGTGATGAGATGGCCCAAAGAATGCTTTTATGTCCACACCAGTGCTTGTAGCCCTTGTTCGCTTAGGGATGAACTTGCCTTGATTCCTCTTCTTGTCAATCTCCCTCTAATCGCCATCAATAGAAATTGGTAAGTAAACATAACAATCATCAATATTGAATGCTCTGAGAGTTGAACTTTACCATTTTTATAGATGCCTTAGCAGTTGCGGGGTTGGTTATATCTCCTTTCTTGTTTTGCCTCCCAGCTATCCATACAACATGGTGAGGCAAATGTGCGGGAGTAATAGTAGAGGACTCACCAGTCTCCTGAGTAGCAGAAAACTTAGAAGCAGCAACAACTAATAGTTTTTGGTGAACTCCTACATAGCCACTTGGACCCATCGTCTGGTCATGCACATTCAGTGCACGCCTTACTCTTTGAGCATCGTTGATAGCCTTGTTAGTAAGCACATTGAATTGGTTAGTAACACTAAAGGTCAATCGTGAATAGGTGAATTCATAAGAATTAGTTAATACCATGAATTCATCAGTATTTCTCCAAGAAACAAACGCCTCCCAATCCTTCGGTTCAAGGTAGCTCCATTGCTTAGTGGCTGACTTCTTCTTGTTCTCAACATCTCGAATGTATAGTTGGGTGAGATTTGTCTTATATTTCCTTAGGACCCTCCCACAATGATGCATCACCTCTTTACTATAAAGACTTTCATCATGTTCAAATATACTCTGCAAAATTTCATATATTTAATAGACTGGTATATCCTAAAAATCAGTATTATGTAAAATAGAATTGCAAATGACAATAACACACATATAGTTCAGTCCATATTAAGTCTTTCTTCCCTTTAGAAACATTATGCGAAGAACACTCTAAATGAGGACTACAATGGCTACGAGTAAGAACCCCAAGATATGAAATAAACAAGTTGTGGTTCATTCCTGCTGGATTTCCTGTATGATCAAAATCCACAACCAGTTTTGGTCCATTGCCCCTTTGTTGTACTAACTTGTTCATCATAGTGATGCCCCTCACTTTTTCAATTTTTTTTGCTTCTCAACAAGTGTTTCAAGGTTTTCAACAGGTACATCCTCAACCTAAAAATTGGTATGTTAAAAAAACACTTATTGGATATAACTTATAAATGGACATATAGATAGATATATATGATATATTTCAAAACTTACATTGTGAGGTAATGCCTCATTGATATCCTCACCCTCACGGTAACCATCATTACGATAATCATACTCATGGTCAGCCATATGAAACTTAAAAAATTGTAACATTTAACATTTAACATAATTAGATGATAATGTAACATTATAAAGTTCACATCGATATAAAAACATATAAAAAATAAAAACATGCCTCTAATAGTGTGATCTTTTATCGATTAACATTCCTTTAGTCTGATCTCCGCACACAAATAAGTCATTGTTAGCTTCAATATTTGGTGTTGGCAACCCAACTAAGAATGGACTCGAGTCATCAT
This sequence comes from Alisma plantago-aquatica, assembly GCA_963693085.1. Classification (NCBI taxonomy): domain Eukaryota; kingdom Viridiplantae; phylum Streptophyta; class Magnoliopsida; order Alismatales; family Alismataceae; genus Alisma; species Alisma plantago-aquatica. The sequence continues at coordinate 427,698,905 of OY856410.1, read as the reverse complement.
ACTTATCATAGTAATCTTCTTCATCTATAGGATCTTCAATGAACTTTCTTTTACCATGAAGAACAACCGACCATTTTTCATTTGCAAGATCATCAATATAAAATACTTGTTTCTCCTGTCATGTCAATATGAATGGTTCACCCTTTTCAGCAATCTTTTCAAAGTTCACTAATGTGAAACCCAATTCGTCCACTACAACTCCTTTGGTGTTATCAACCCAATTACATCTAAAGAGTGGAATTTTGAAGTCTATGTAGTCAAACTCGCATATCTCTTCAATGACACCATAACATGACATTTTAGCTTCACATGGACTCTTATCCTTTGCACTGGAAAAAAACAATGATGACGCTTGAAGGGCGACCCCACTATTTTGGACGACACTCTTATCATCTTGACACTTTGTGTAATATGAGTACCCATTAATGTCAAACCATTCATAATACATAACATTCATTTTTGGTTTAAAGGTGAGGCATTTGATATTTTCAGTAGTATTATTTGTTGTTTGAGATAGTTGATGTAACACTTTATCTTCAAAACACTTAATGAATGTCTTGTTATGCTCTCTAGAAAGTCACATTAAATTGGCTCAAGTATATTTTTTCTTAATGAAATTGGTATGTTCTTTGATATAAACACTCACTTCGTCAATGTTCTGTAAAATATACAAGTGAGCTTGTTCCAACAACTCACGGATGATTACTTTCATCTGTGATCCTAAACTCCCTTTGCCTGTAGAATACTCCTCAATATTCTTGTCATTTATAGGAGCGTCATTACCACTCAGAAAGTCATTGCAAAAATCCATAACCTCTCTCACCACATAACCCTCAATAATACCCCCTTCAGGCCGACAACAGTTTCGAACATCACCTTAAAAATGCTCATGTATCATACAAAAGGATACATCCATTGCAAGAAAACTGGTCCCAACATTTTCATTTCCCTAGTCAAGTGGACGACAAGATGCATCATGATATCAAAGAACAAAGGAGGAAAATACATCTCAAGATGACATAAAGTAACAACCACTTCACTTTGCAACTTATCGAGAGTCTTAGGATCAATAACTTTGTTACACATATTTTTGAAGAAGAAACAAAGACTGATGATTGCAAACCTTACATGCTTCGACAGTATACATCGAATTACCACGAGAAATATTTGTTGCATTAGAGTGTGACAATAATGAGATTTAAGACCTATCAACTTCAGATCATTCATTGATACCAATCTACGGATGTTGGATGAGTAACCTAATGCACCTTAACATTAATCAAGCACTCACAAAAAGATTTCTTCTCCTTTCTATATAACATGTAACAAGCAGGATTTAAATATGTTCTTCGATCACTACTAACTACTTCTGTTAATTTTGTCCTTATTCCCATTTCATGTAGGTCCATTATGGATTTGATCCCATCTTTAATTTTACCTAGTATATTCAACAGAGTACCAATGCCACTATCACATACATTTTTCTCAACATGCATGACATCGATACAATGCCTGAATGCCAAAGAACGCTAATAAGGAAGATCCAAAAATATTGACTTATTCAATAAAGATTTGCCACTCTGTGTTGCCATGGTACATTGTGATCTCTTACCAAATTCATTGACAAAGTCTTTTACTCTTTCATAAACAACCTCCCCTGATATAGGTTTAGGTGCACTCCGTTCCTCATTCCATCCATTGAATGCTTTGCGCAACCTTCGGTATGGATGCAATTTTGGAAAAAACCTTCAATGACCAAGATATATAGTCTTGCCACCATGTTTTAGTCATATTGAATCAGTGTTCTCTTCACATTTAGGACACACTTTAGATCCTTTGAAACTATATCCAGATAAATTCCCTTATACTGGAAAGTCATTAATAATGTAAAATAGCATAGTGTGCAAACGAATTGTCTCTCTACATGAAGCATAATTGGTCATCACACCTTCACCCTAGAGTTTCTTTAAGTCATCATTCAGAGGTTCAAGATAAACGTCAATATCATTTCCAGGTTGTTTAGGGTCCGATATCAATAACGACAGCACAACGTACGTATTTTTCATACACAACCATGGAGGAAGATTGTATGTAACAAGCATAATCGGCCAAGTGCTCTGTTGTCTGCTCAATGTCCCGTACAGATTCATCCCATTGGTACAAAGCCCAAGACTTAGATTCCTACCTTCTTCACTAAATTTAGGGTACAATAAATCAATCTTCTTCCACTGTGGGGAATCAGACGCATGTCGTAGGATCCCATCATTATTTTTATTAACCTCTGCATGCCACCTCAAATTCTTCACATCTATCGGATTGGCAAACAAGCATTGAAACTGTGGTATTATAGATAGATACCACATCACCTTGCCAGGAGAACCGGTTTGGGACTTCCCCGAAGTCGTCATTTTATACCTTGACGCACCACATTTTGGACAATCTTTCAAATCCACATAGTCCTATTGAAATAATGCACAATCATTTGGGCATGCATGTATCTTCTTGGCCTCCATTCCCATTGGACAAAAAAAATTCTTTAACTTGTATGTTGAGATCGGCAGCTCGTCTCCTTCAAGAAGAATTTCTTTCAACAAAGACAACAATGACGTGAATCTTTTGTCACTCCATCTATTGTTAGAATTCAGCTTATACAATATCAACACAGCGCTAAGCTTCGTAAACTTAATACAACCTATGTACAATGGTCTCTCATCATCATGCACAATGTTCCTAAACATGGGAGGTGGATCAGTGTGCTCTACCCCACAACTATCCAGGATCTCTTCAACGATGTCTACTGGAACCGTTTCATTCACATCTACGTCATTGGAGGTTATTTCTTCTTCCATACAAGCACTACTATTGACATCTACTGATTTCAGGTTTGAAATCTCTCCATGCCAGTACCATCTTGTATAGCCTTGTACAATGTCATTGCACATGACATGCCTTTTGATTTCATCACTAGTGCTAACTTTCAAGTTGTTACCGCAATGCCTAGTGGATAGTAGAACATATCTCCATGTTATTTCCTATGTTCCTCCACAAATCTAATAAACTGATCAAGACCAAAAATAAACTCTAGGGTGCAGTGATTTCAAATGGACATCCATGATCTATCCATCCTATGATAAAAGAGAAAACAAGTATATATTAGTATTTAGGGTAAAAATATTAGGGTTTAGGGTTAAAATATTAGGGTTTAGGGTCTTATATAAAATAAATGTATCCCACGTATCCCATTCTTGACCAACTAATCTCATTAGTAAGTGTATAATGTGCATTCAATTTTCAAGAAATTTTGGCAGCATTTCCCTACAGTTCTCCAAGTACACTTATGTACATGGGCAAATTGCCACCGACATATGTACTTAGAGAGAAAATGGGGAAGTGTTGATGAAACATCATGAAAACCAAATATACATTATACACTTACATCCTCAGTGAGATTAAGTGTTCAAGAATAATTCCAAACCGGGGACTATCCACGTTTTACTCCTAATGAGTAAATCTAGGATGGGTTTCTAGGCCAACAAAATACATGTATGTCATCATCACCATCATCATCATCATCATCAGCATCATCATTCCTATACCTACAATCCTGGTTTCATCATTCATATCCTAGGTTTTGTGTAACATCATTTAATTTGATTCATTCTTCCATTTTGTGTTCACTCATTCATCATTAACCCTAATTAATCATTATTAATCAACAACACAAGCTTGAAGAACAATTATTGGACTAAGTTAAATCAATCACTTATAAGAGAGAAAGAAAGCAATATCAATTAATTAAATTCATTCATGCATCATTAACCCTTGTTAATCAATATAAATAAACTATACAATCTTAGAGAAACTAAGTGCAAATCTAATTAATGAAGTTCATTAATGCATCATTAACCCTAATTAATCAATAGTAATGGCCTGATTAAACCTAATTAATCAATATTAATCAAATATTCTTCCATTTTGTGTTGACTCACCGTACTGGTGGATTGAGCAGGCTGTGGTGGTGGCGACCAGAGGTGGAGGTGGCCGGGCTAGATGTGAAGGTGGCCAGGGTGGAGGTGAAGTAGAGGAGATGTAGGCGGTGGCCGGTGGCAGTGACTGGAGCAGATAAAGGTGACTAGAGGAAGGCTCCTCACTCTACCTGAAGTAGGTGGTGGTGACGACTGGCAGCAACTAGACAGTAGCAGTTGCTTTGGCATGAGCAACTTCAAGCTCCTTGTGGCGGAGCCTGGCAGCACGTGGAGGTGGTGATTAGCTTCAAGCTCCTTGTAGTGGCAGGCGGTGAGCAGAGGCAGCACGCCGAGGTGGTGGAAGAAATTGTGAGACCAGGATCTTGAAGAATCCAGAATGAAATAGAGAAGGGGAAGTGTCTGCTTGTGTAGGTGATATTAAGTTAACTATCATCATCACTTAAAACAAAATTCTGACACTTAAAATCAATATATGTCAGTGGTATTTAAAAACTGACACCTTTCACCAACTTTAATAAAAAAAACTTGCACCCGATCAGGGTGTTAGTCATCGGTTTCTATATACAAAAACAAACGTCTATACACATAACATGACAGAAAGATTGTTTTTCAGTTACGATCATAATTGTTAGTTGCCAAGCACAAACCGATGCCGAATAGGAAAATTGGGGGAAAATATTTTCATGGGGACAACACGCAAAGGCACATCCTCGTCGGTTCTTTAAAGAAAATCGACGCCACATGATGGGATGAATTTCGACTCACAAAGGATGTTTAGTCGTCGGTTCCTTGTCAAAATCCGACGACTAGATAGGGATAAAAATTTTCATGGGGGCTTGGCATGAAACATATGTCATCATTTCTTGTAGCACTGACATCGAATTGAAAATTTTTGGAGGGAGATTTTTTCCCCAGGAAAATTGTATTTCACGGGTAATTTTGGACATTGGTTGTGGTTTAACAAAACCAACATTAAAGAAAAGGTGATGCCTATGTCTTTTGTAAATCGGATGAACTTCACATATAGGTGATAGTTGTCCTTCTTAGTCGACGTCGTAGTGTATTGGCATTGGTTGTTGGACTACAATCGACGCCGTCAAATGTGACGTGATATGTCATTTCTGTAGTAGTGTCTAGGGTTTAAGGTACTCATCATTCCATGGTTCTTAGCATCTCCAAGAGTACTTCCACTCGAGCATGACTCAAACAAGGAACAACCTCCTTTTTTTCTCCTCTAGATTATATCAAGAGAGAGTAGGAACACTCTAAAGGTGGTAAATTGCACATCAACCCATATATCTAGGATATTGCAAGTTACACCAAAACTGGTACACAAGGCACAAACATCAACCATTCGAGCTCAACTTTGGAACTTAGGCCTTCCACAAGGTGCCCCTTAGGATCATGATTACTCTTATGATTCTAAATCTCTAAGGGAACACCCTTCAGGTGGTAAATTGCAAGATAACCATTCATCTTGGGCAAATTACACTTTGGTCCAAAATAAGCAAACATTGTTCAAAAAACATCCACATAGGACCAAACATGAGACTTGGGTTCTCCATAAGTCTTAATTACTTTTCAAAAGATTAAGACAATGATATAATATCTTACTTAGGAAAAACATCCATGGTTACCTCAAATCCCAGGTCAGGGGTGTTACAAGTCATAAACCCCTAATAAGGATTTCTCTCCCAAAATCCCAGGCAAAAAGTGATAGATGTTACTTACTCATTGTACCTTCAAACTTTCACATAGTTCCTTGATGTCAGGGAAATGTCATAAGACTGAACTAGCATATTGTTCCTCCATCTAAGGTTAATCATAGGATTTGTTGCACAAGGCACATGCTCAACTTATCTTATCCATTACTGGTTGTAAAATCAACCCTATGCTAAATTATACTTTCTTAGATGTAAAATCACAATACATACTTATCCTTACTTATCTGAGGCGTCAACTCCTTATGCATCACCTTCTTAACTTACCATATCATATGTTAGGATTCTTAAACTTGAAGGTTTACCATATCCTTTTCAAACCTCATCATGTTTTCTTCCAAAGAAAAACTAGAGATGTATATGTTACTTACTTAAGATTACATGACCTACCATGCTTCCATTGTGCTACTCTGATCTACTAATTCAACACAAAGTGCACTTCAGGTTTGTACCAACTGGCTTGTTATTACATACACTTCTAGTTGCACTTTTCTTTTCAACTGATCTAGATAGTTAGAAATTCTACTCATCAGTGTATATCCCTTTGGAATACTCCTTACTTCCAAACCTAATACATGCACTCCAAGGGTTTGCACTCAACCTAATGAACTTTATCGAAGTAGATCGTTCAATTGTTTCTTCAGTGGATGCATCCTTGTCATCATCGTCTTATGTGGTGCATAAACCCCTAAAAAGTGATACTCATACTATAGTTAAACTTAGAGTACCTATATCCAGATTGATCTCAAAGTCAATCCTTCTTGGGTAGTCAAACGCTTAATCATCTTATCAAAAGACTTATTCTTAGGTTCACGCACAACTGGCATTTCTTGATATACCAAGATTTCTTACCTTGGTATCTATCACATGTGCCAAAGATACATTGCATCTTTATAAGACCTAAACAAATCAAAGAAGCCTTCCCAACATCTTATATGGTTCATAAAGCATCACTATTATCATATATCATCATTTTGGAACTAAAGTCCAAGTCATAGATGATACTTTTTAAGTATCCATCTCATGGTTACTTCAAAGCCATGCATATCAAGTGTTGTGAGACTTCACTCAAGCATTATATCCTTAGAAAGGAAGGATAAAGGAAACATGCTTTCCCTTATTACTGTTGCATCATCTAAGAATTCTCAATAGGAAGAAGAAGATTACCAATCTACCTTGATTATTATACAAGTTTTCACTACTCATATGTCATTTGATTTGTTTTCATATTGATTTCATTGCCATTGGCATAGGAACTATAAAGATGATTATATACCATCACCCTGTATTTGAACATTTTCTTGTCTAACCACAAGGATCATTATTCTCTTCTTTTTCTTTATTGAGTTGGGATTATCTTTCTTGTTTTCTTTTCATATCTCATGATGATTACATTTCAGACTTTCTTTTGTTCATGTGTTAGTTTGATATTACTCATGTATCACTTTATTATCATTTATAATGTCATAAGAATCTCTTTGTCATATTTTTTATTTCATATTGCTCTTTAGATTAAATCAAAATGACTACTTGATATGGGTAATCAGAAACATAGTAATCTAAGAGTTCCATACTTGCCTTATCTTCAATAGTTGAATACCTGGATAGGGTATCAAGTACTAAGATTCGGTAGTATGCACTTTATTTTCCATCATGTCTCTTATCTCAAACATCTCTTCTGAGTTTTAAAACTTTCTATCTCTTATTCTTTCCAAATATCTCTTCCATACCTCATTCTCTTTATATAAACAAAAGAGATTATAAAACAATTTAGAGAATATTAAGCAGAATATAAATTCTAATCCTCTTCATATCTCAAAAGAGATTCAAACAAAAACTATAATTTTCATTGTTAACAGGTATGGTAAGAAAAAAAACCATTCAAAATGAAAAAGTTCTATCTGACCTACCTCCCCTTGCGGGCTATATACCATCTCAGGTTGACTCACATCACGAAGCCTAGTTTTTTTATTGTTGTTGTTTCTACCTCTTGGCACTGTTGAATTGTGACTTTTGTAACTCCTATTGAGTTGTCTATGATTATTGAGCCAGCTCAACCTCTCTTCTTGAATAAAAGGGTCTAGTATGCCCAATATGTCCACATGTATAGCATGTCTTATTCTCATACCATCGTCTAGTTGGTCTTATTAATGATGTATAGGATAAGTCAAAAGCCTTTATAGGTGGAAAGTTAGGACCTTTTCCCTTACTTGACGACCTCTACCCTGGTGTACTAGGCATTTGTTGTACTGGGGGTACAGAAAACTCAAGCTTTTTTAAGTTTTTAGATGACTGCCATGGAGATTGTATAGACTTATCCCTGATACTTAGTTTATTATTCCTACTTGGGCATTGCCATCTCACATGTCCAACCTATCTGCACTTGTGGTAGGTTCAATTTTCTTTCCAAATCTTAGCTTTTCCCACATTTTTCATTATTTTATCATGATGTAGTTGTTTGAAGGGTCTAACAGAACTCAAAAATTTTGTATTAGGGACTGGTGCCCTAGGTGGCATTGCTAGTGTTTGGGACACCATGTGCAGAACTGTCGTCATAACCTGCCCAACAAGAGCATGAAAAGTAGGGTTTTCTATCATATACTGATCTAACTGGGGATTCCCATACACTTTCTCCCCTCTAGCCTGACCCCTTGCACCTTTTCCTAGTGCAATGGTACTACTTTCAGAAGCATTTTCCTCATGTTCTCCAGACATCCTTAGGCTTTATACTTTATTTTGTAAAAGCAGAAGTCACTACCAAACATATTGGAGGACACTTAGAACATACTCATTGACCTTAATCCTATGTCCATGTAGACTCAGCAAACCTATAGCTCTGATACCAAAACTAATGACAACCACTATCTAATTGATAATGTCATCTCTCAAAACCATGTGATAACAACTATTAACAACAAATTACCAAAAATCACTAAAAATTAAAACAATTTTTCCAAGAAGGTCCACTGCCAGAAACTTTTCACTGAAAGGCCCAAGGACATATTTACATATGCATCATTGTCAGCATATACATACATCATTCCTTCATATAACAAGGATATGAGACAACAATTTCTTTACCAAAAATGTACACAAAAGCAACATTATACATCAAGGCATTTCTAGCAAAAATGTCATATCGATCATGAAACCAGATATAAAAACAATCTCCCAAGGATCTGAGAGTATAAGGATGACACATAGGACTCTATTCTACTAGACACATAACATCACACTCAACCTGAGTTGTTATTACTGGTCCTATTGCTATTGCTCGTTCTCTACTACATGATCCCTACCTTCTAGTGTACGTCCACCTAAAAATTTTTAAAAACCACGGGGTGAGACAACAAGTCCCAGTGACAGATATAACTCTCTGCAAACATTATTATTATCACATTTAAACTTTTATGAATGAGAGCATGAGAAACCTTTATTGAAATAATCAAGTATAATCGTTGATTATATGCAGAGCAGAGCAATCTTATCTTCTTTTTAGCTTAGATACCTACATTGGGCAATAGATCATTTATTTACTTTTAAAAGGAATATGAAGAACATGTATAACTGTTATAAACTAAATTGTATAAAAGAAAAGCAAGGCTTCAACTAATGTTCTTGTATTTGATCCATCAACAAATACACTATATGGCTAGTTACATCTTCAATCAATCTTATGCCCTACAAAGATGAGAATATACCTTTCATTTCCAACTGACCACTACCTCGACACATCAATGCCATAAAGGTCTATCGAAGAGCCAGATACCATGACCTCATCTTCCTTGGTCAGTACGAGAATGGAAATGACATATGAGTCAATATGCATTTTAGCTAGTCTGGCATATAGAGGTTCATTGCTATAGAGATTCAACACGTAGCATGTTCTTTGTTCCAGATATGGCCTTCTTCCATCACTCCTACTTTTTATGTATTTATTCATGGCCTATATCCATACTCTTCCTTGGTGCTAGATCTACGGCCTTGACCACACTCTTTCCTGAATTTAGGATACAAATTGTACCCACATATTCAACAATATGCACTCTGAGTTAAACTCATTTCACCATTCTGCAATTTCTGACACCGAATGGATCTATGGCTAGGGCAATTACATTCTTAATTCCACTCGATTAATTAGACCAATTTAATTTCTTTTAGCATCAATCAAGTTATAATGTACAATACACAAGCAAATTCTACAAAATAAAAGGGCATAACTTATTACCAGAACATATAGGAACATATAAAGTGTAATCTCTTCACATTATTATTTGATGCTTATCATTTCTCACATGTCCATCACCAAGACCAGATACCATGGGATAACAATCCCTCATCTCATCATAAGAGAACTCTATTTTCACATAAGATAGTCGACCATCATCAGGTCATAAGACCATTTATTCCTTTCCTTGTGTTATCATAACACATGTGCCTCATAAGGCTATCATTATCACATATTGTCATGGAATATCACATCCTTGTATCAGTTCCAGTGGATATCACCTCCATTGGGAATTACACCTTTATTAGGCCCTAAGACCCATTAGATCACACATGGTGATTCACTATCATCTCATCATGCTTTTTAAACAAGTGAGTAATGCTCATGTCACGTCCTTTGTACTAACCTACCATAACAACATGTAATCATTACGTTCAGAAAGAGGGTATATTAAAATAACTTTAAACACCTTTGGTAATGACAAACATGATATCATGAAATTTCTAATCAAAATTAGGCCTCATACTATTTACACTTCATTTGAGTATCACACCTTTAGTTAAATATTGAACAATGTTACATTTACCAGGAAACAAGTATCATTAGGTTATTAGACCCATTCATATCATGTTATTTTCCAACCATTCCATGTCACTCACAAAGCCTTATATAATCTATTTCATGTTACTACATCATATCTCATTTCTAGATATACTCATTCTTTTCACAATTAGCGTTTCATGACAACACCATGTCACATGGATAATCATTCAACTTCCATCCTTCCCTTGATTAGGGTTTGGATTTCCTCTTATAGTCAATTAGGATTTACAAGTTCATGATTATCAATCACACCTTAATTCTCATCGTAATAGTTATAATATTGCCATGAGTATTTAACCATACTTAATACTTTCATTAATCATCATCAATTGATTATCAACATTAAGTATTACTTTTCCCATATGAGATAAACAAGTTTCTCTCTCATCTATACTACAATATTGTTCTCAACATACTTATGACACTAGTTGATCTCACTTTAGGGTTTATCATTCCAATACTTAATGAATTTCATTCATCTCATTAGTTCATAAAGTATCAATTAATTATATCCAACCATACAAATTTACACTCATCAAAGTGTATCGGTTCAAGTTCATCAAGGTGTATCGGCCTAGGTGTACCGACCTATGTGTTACACTTTGTTTCATCCTACTCACATATGATTGTGTCGTACTACACACATAGGATTGTGTCAAGCATCTTAACTTGTATCGACCATGACACATCAAACCTTGTATTGATTTAGACACATATGATCGTCTCGACCTAGGTACATCAAGATATCAATTGTATAGTATTAGAGAAGGTTTATCGGTTATGGTGCATTCTAGGGTATCAATCACCCTATCACCTTGTGTATTGGCCATACTTCTTCATTGTGTATCGTCCACACCACTTCATTATGTATGAGCCACTCAACCAACTAGGGTATCAGCCACATTATTAATTAGTGTATCGAACTATCAACCAAATAGGGTTTGAGTTGTATCAATTTAGGGTTACTCATATCAGCCACCACACTCAACCAACTAAACATGATTTCATACACTTCCTTCACTAGACATCTCTAGATTAGTACAAGCCAATATCATTAGAGTCATATCGGTTTATAGGGCCTAGCATATCAGCCTAGCTCCCTCTTGGTCATATCAGATTAGAAAAATATTGTTTATAACATCTCAAGTCATGATGACCACCCCCATTTATGAGTAAAGGAATGTGTTAACTTAATTATTTCCAAGGTACACTAGTACATATATGATCTATAACGTCAGTTGCAAAACTGACACAAACAAACAACAACGTCAGTTACCTAAGAAAACTGACACATATGAGAAACAACCTACCCATATCAAAAAACACGGGTGCTACTTTTATGTACAATGTCGGTTTTCATGGTGGAACCGACGTCCAAATTGGCTCGTAAAATACAAAAATTTTGGTGCCAAAATTTCCCACCAAAAGGTTGTCGAGTATTCCGTCGGTTATATGTAAAACCGACACAAGAACTGCTCACGCCATGCCCCACGCTAAAAATTACATGTACCCTAGACATCTTTAGTGTCTGTTACTTAAAGTAGATCCAACACAATCCTATTATAAAAATTGTCATCGGTTATGGTTTTATAACCGACAGAACATGTGTTTGCGCCATGCCCCCGCACAAAAAATTGCATGTTTGTACTGTCGGTTTTAATATTGAGAACCGACGTAACTCGTTTATACATTGGTCGTCGGTTCCTGGCAAATGTAACTGGCACAGGACATGGTCTGTGGTGTCAGGTTTTTTGAATAACCGAGGACCAAGTTAACTTAAGTGATATTCGGGAAACCCTGGCATGTCTCCCCCATTCTGTGAAACCGCTGGAGAGGTACTGCCACGGGTGGTGATTTTCGGCCCCAACGTCGTGTCGTCGCCGCCTTACTGAGGAGAAGGAGCCACCGCCACCACCTTGTTGAGGAGAAGGAGTTGTCGCTGCCAGAGCTGAGGAGTAGGAGTCATCATTGCCACCATGGTGAGGAGAAGGACGAGGAGAGGCCACCACCGCCATGCTGAAGAGAAGGAGAAGGAGAGGCGCCTCCACCACACTGAGGTTGGTTGACCATGATAACTTCGAATTTTGACCTTGGTTGACCATGATAAATGTTTGACTATGCTAGATATTGGAACATGATGCATGTCTACCCTCTTAACCTGGAATTCATGAAAACTTATCTCTATTAAATAGTTGTATCAACCCCTAAATCTATTTTGTCTTTTTTTTAAATGACATTCAATGCATGTATGTGACTTATATATGTTTATACTTATTTATGCATGTTTCCAAAATGATGAACTGACCACTTTAGTACATCAAACCCTTTTTTCTAATTTAAATCAGTAACAAGAGGATTACTAGTGACCATAATGTCTAATTTCACTCTGTGTTTTATATAATGAAGTATGTGATGCTTTTCACCCTTGTTTGTCTAATGTGACCTCTATGGTTTGATTCATCTTTTCATGCTCTAGATCAGTTATGAACCTTTTCTCTTTTCCTATCCTCTCTATTAATGCAATGTTTGTATCCACTTTAATGTGGATGTTACAATTAGATTGTATGCATCGAAAAATTCTATAAGAGTTGTAAATTATATTTTGAATGCATGTTGATGATGTTGAACTCATACCAGGACCCCTAGAGACATCCACCTAATATTGTATTTGCTCCTTATGGCCTATCTGTTGGTACAAATGACAAGAGAGACAATATGAAGATTAAGAACCAATTCAAGATTCTAGATATGAATGATGATGCATGGTACACATAGGACCTTATGGGATATAAACTAAAAAGTTGTTACCTCAAATCATATAAAACTATAAATTCTAAGCCTAGAAACCCATCCAAGATTTACTCATTAGGAGTAAACCTTGGATAGACCCCAATTTGGGACTATTTTTGAACTCTTCATCTCACATAGGATGTAAGTGTATGATGTGAATTCAATTTCAATAAATTTTGTGTGCACTTCCCCTTTGTTGTCTAGGTACATATGTAGGTGGGTATTTTCCTATCAACATAGGTGTACTTGGAGAACTGTAGGGAAATGCTGCCAAAATTTATTGAAATTGAATTGACATTATACACTTATTAGTGAGGATGAAGTGTTCAAGAATGGGATAGGTGGTATACATTTCAACATTAATTATTATCCATAACAAGTAAATTTCAACCTAAAATACTAATTTTTATTAAATTATTGGGTACTCTATGATTTAATACTTGTCATTTATTTGCTCATATAGAATGGATCGATCATGGATGTCTATTCCAAATCACTGCAACCCAGAGTTTATTGCTAGTATTGATCAGTTTATATGATTTGCAGAGGAACATAGGAAAGATCCTAGAGATAGAATCTATTATGCATTTAGAATTATGGTAACAACTTGAAAGTTGACACTGTTGACGATATCAAGAGTCATGTCTTGTGCAATGGGATCATACAATTCTATATAGAATGGTACTGGCATGGAGAGACTCCTTCCATGGATTCAGTAGATGTCGGTAGCAGTGATTATGTTGAAGAAGAAATTGCTGATGATGATATAGATGTCAATGACATGATTCCGATTGACATGGTAGATGAGATGCCAGACACTTGCTGGGTAGTCCTCACCAATCCACCTACCTTATTTAGAAACATTGTGCATGATGCTGAGAGACCATTATACATAGGATGCATAAAGTTTACAAAACTGATGGCCATGTTGAGATTGTATACTTTGAAGGCCAACAACAAATGGAGCAACAAAAGCTTCATGTCATTGTTGTCTTTGTTGAAAGAAATTCTTGCTGAAGGAAATGAGCTTCCAGTCTCAACATATGAAGTGAAGAAAATGATGTGCCCAATGGGAATGAAGGCTAGAAAAATACATGCATGCCCGAATGACTGTGGTATTTCTAAAGGACTATGCTGATTTGAAAGATTGTCCAAAATGTGATGCGTCAAGATATAAAATGACAACTTCAGGAAAGTCCAAAACTGGTTCCCCTGCCAAGGTGATGTGGTTTTTGCCTATAATACCATGGTTTCAATGTGTTTTTGCTAATCCCATAGATGCGTAGAAATTATGATGGCATGCAGAGACAAAGAAAAATAATGATGGGATCTTAAGGCATGCGGCTGATTCTCCACAATGGAAGAGACATGATTTATTGTACCCTGAATTTGGTAAAGAAGTTAGAAATCTAAAACTTGGCCTTTGTACTAATGGGATGAACCCATTCGGCACATTGAGCAACCAACATAGCATTTGGCCTGTTATGCTTGTTATATACAATCTTCCTCCATGGTTGACCATGAAAAACAAGTATGTCATGTTGTCTTTATTGATATCATGCCCTAAACATCCTGGCAATGATATCGATGTTTATCTTGAACCTTTGATTGACGACTTAAAGAAACTCTGGAGTGAAGGTGTGATGACTTATGACGCTTCATGCAAAGAGACATTTCAGTTGCATGCTATGTTGTTTTGCACTGTTAATGACATTCCAGCATATGGGAATTTGTCTGGATACCGCGTAAAATGAACCAAAGCATGCCCTATATGTGAGGAGAACACTGATTCAATATGACTAAAACATGGTGAAAAGATTGTATATCTTGGATATCAGAGGTTTCTTCCAAGAAACCATCCTTACCGAAGGAGACACAAAGCATTCAATGGATTGAACGAAGATGGTATTGCCCCTAAGCCCATATCAGGGGAGGTAGTTTAGGAAAGAGTAAAATACTTTCTGAATGCATTTGGAAAGAAATCACAATGTAATCTTCTAACACAAATAGAAAAATCTTTATATAAGAAGAGGTCAATATTCTGGGATCTTCCTTATTGTTATTTTCCAGTTAGGCATTGTATCGATGTCATGCATGTTGAGAAAAATGTATGTGATAACATAATATGTACCTTGTTGAACATACCAGGTAAGACTAAAGATGGCATAAAATCTAGAATGGATATACTTGAAATGGGCATAAGGAAAGGATTAACACCACAAGAGCATAGTGATCAGAAAATTTAGTTACATGTGGCTTGTTACAATTTGTCTAGAAAGTAAAAGAAATCCTTTTATGAATGGTCGTATAATGTGAAAGTACCACATGGATACTCTTCCAATATTTGAAAATTGGTATCTATGAAGGATTTAAAGAGGATAGGTCTTAAATCTCATGATTGTCACACTCTAATACAACAAGTATTGCCTTTGGCTATTTGAGATATATTGCCGCCGCATGTAAGATTTACAATGACTAGGCTCTGTTTCTTCTTCAACTCTATATGCAGCAAAGTTGTTGATCCTGAAAATTTTGATATTTTACAACAAGATGTGGTAGTTACCCTATGCCTACTTGAGATGTATTTTCCTCCTTCATTCTTTGATATCATGATACATATTTTTGTTTATTTGACAAGGGAAGTGAAAATGTTGGGACCAATTTTCTTGCATTGGATGTATCCCTTTGAACGGTACATGAGTGAGTTCAAAGGAGATGTTTGAAACTTTTATCAACCTGAAGGGAGCATTATTAAGGGTTATGTGGCTAGAGAGGTTATGGGTTTTTGCAATGACTTTCTAATTTCCATTGAACATCCTGAGAAAAACTACAGTAATGATGATGACTATTCTGGTAAAGGGACAATAGGAGCACGAGTAAAAGTAATCATTCGTGAGTTGTGGGAGCAAGCACATTTGTATATTTTACACAACATGGAAGAAGTAAGCCCTTAAATCAATGAACATAACAATTATATCAAGACAAAGAATCCTCGATTAAATCAAAAGTGGCTTGCTAGAGAATATAATAAGACATTAGTTGGTTTCGAGATGTAGTCCTACACAACTATCTCATGCACCAAATAATGTTTCTGAAAATATAAAATTCCTTGCGTTCAAATCAACAATGAATGTTATGTCATACGAAGGGTTTGACATTTGTGGGTTTATGTATTATACAAAATGTCAACATGATAAGAGCGTCATCCAAAATAGTGGGGTCACCCTTTAGGAGTCCTTAAGAAGCTGAAATGTCATTTTACAGTGTCATTGAAGACATATGGGAGTTTGAGTACATAGTTTTCAAAATTCCAGTCTTTAAGTGTAACTAGGTTGATAACACCAAAGGAGTTGTGGTTGATGATTTGGGTTTTACATTAGTGAATTTTGAAAAGATTGGTGAGAAGGGTGAACCATTCATTTTGGCATCACAAGTGAAGCAAGTGTTTTATGTGAAAGATGCTACAAAAGAATAATGGTGGGTTGTTCTTAATGGTAAAAGACAATTCATTGCAAATCCTATAGACGAAGATGAGTTTCATGACAAATATGATGACCACAGTTCGTTCTCAGTTGGATTGCCAACCATAAAAGTTGATGATAACAATGACTTATATATTCGTCGAGATCACACAGAGGGAGTGTTAATTGATTCAAGTATGGTTTTTACATGTTTTTTACATGCTATGTAAATTTATTCATGTTTTTTGCATGAGATTTAGATTTATTCATGTGTTGTACATGTTATCTATATGTTACATTGGCGTCTGACTGTGAGGAGGAGCACTGTGACGAGGAGCATCATGAGGAGGATGATCAACCTGAGGAGGTATAATGTTGATTTAGATTTATTCATGTTCTTTACATGCTATTTGTATGTTAGATGATAGTTGAAATGGTGTATGTTTACCATTTTCATTTTAATGAATGTAGTATATTTCTTTGTCTATTTACCAAGTAGAAATGCGGGATAAAGCCCAAAGCCTCTGCATAATGTTTTTACTACAGCAGAAGTACCGATTGGTCCTAATCAAAATTCTTTTCAATAATACGTGGGAGCTCTTATTCATAGCAAGGTGGATATCACAACTTCATGGGGCCAAGTTCCCCAAGCAACAAAGGACTTCATATGGAATGAGCTTTGTGTGAGTTACCCTATGACTTGAAATTCATACTTTTTATTTTATTACAATTGTGTGAAGTTTTCATCTAAATGGATTGAGCAATGTATGACTTTTTTGTAGAGCATATTTGAGCTGGATGAAAAGCATCATAAGAAAGTGATGTAGGGTTGTGGTGTTGTATTGAGGAATTTTAGGAACAAATTGGCATCCCAATATGTTGCTAATGCTAAAGAGAAGAAGAAGAAAACCACTGAAGAAGAAAGCCACTACTAAGGAAAACAATACCTTATTGAACTATATATTTGTAATGAACTATATATGTGACTTTGGGTTATATGTATGTGAACTTCCTTATTGAACTATAAACTGATCTTGTGTTATATGTATGTGAATGAATGTGTTTGAGGCTAAAATGAGATTGTTGTGGCTGAAATGAGATTGTTTGAGTCTTAACTGAGACTGAAATGAGATTGTTATTGATTTCAGTTTGATATGCAAGTGAGCCTATGAAATTGGATCAGGAGAAATTGGTTTTTGGATGAGTGTGATTGATTGAGAAGTTAAAATAAGATTATTGTATTGTTATATTTGCATTTGCAGGTTTTAATTGGCCTGTTGTTAAGCCAAGCTTAGGATGGAACCTGTAGTTTAGTAGAACTGTAGGTTTTGCATCCTGCTGGGAGGTCAGACAGCAGGTCTATGGGCCTGTTATTTAAAAAAAATACAAGTTTAGGCATCAGTTATATTTAAAAATCCGACAATAATCATCACCAATGTCGGTTATCTCAAAGAAACCATCACCACACCTACCACAAATGTTGGTTTACTTACAAAACCGACACCAGTGGATTACTCCGTCGTCAGTTATACGGTCGAACGAATGTTGTTTGTTAAAAATATTTTTCTATTGCCCCTAAATTTGGCACGAATCTCTGAATAGGCACATCAGTTGTTCCCTTAAGCGACGTCACTTGTGTTTCCATGTGGCGTCAGTTTATCATTACTGCAACTGATGACATAACTCCAATCGAAAGTTTGTCTGGGTCAGAAAGACCATTGTTACAAGCTACAACATATAGTGTCGCCGACTTAGATGTAGGTTTATAACTGACGCTATAAGCCTTAAATAACTAACGTAATAGGATGTTACTATGGTAGTGGTATCGACCTTCCCTCATCTTATCCTTGAGTGGCAGGTTCGAACACAACATGGACATTAGTCCTATGCATGTACAAACCAATGGGGAGGGTTAAGGCTCATGTATATCGGTTTACTCATGTGTATCAATTTACATACTTATGTGTATCGGGCTAGGGTTTCCTACA
The DNA here is from genome assembly GCA_963693085.1 of Alisma plantago-aquatica. Classification (NCBI taxonomy): domain Eukaryota; kingdom Viridiplantae; phylum Streptophyta; class Magnoliopsida; order Alismatales; family Alismataceae; genus Alisma; species Alisma plantago-aquatica. The sequence continues at coordinate 427,680,128 of OY856410.1, read as the reverse complement.
AATCAATATTGGTTTGTGCATAACGGTTTCATCATCTTCAAGCTCCAGCCTTTCATCGATAAACATTGTAGTTCATGGACAACAATCCCACATATCCATTAGATCTCATAGAACCATCATCCAAACAAGAAAAGTCAAAGTAAAGAAGGAACCACCAAGTACTACATGATAAAAGGTGCATAATAATAAAGTTGAGTTCAAGTTATATAACCCACCTCAAGATCACCACTAAAGCTCCAAGCTTCCAAGCACCACGTTTCCAAGGTTGAAAATGACTTTTAAAAGTCCAAGAATCCGACCACAACACCTCTACATGGAAGGAAGACACCATAGTAAAGAACTGGGTGAAGAAGGAAAGAAAGAAAACATAGCCCAAGAAGTGTAATCTTTGTAAGGTAGGAGATGACCATTTCTTTACCTTGGGAAAGTAACTCATCCTTCCTATTCCTCTGTGAGCTCCTAGGATCATCCTCCAAGCAAGAGAAGGTAAAGGGATCAAAAGTTTTCCTAGGAGGTGAAAAGAGAGGTATATATAGTTGGGGCTCATGAAAGAGAGTGCATGCAAGGTGTCATCATTATATGTACATGGGTGACACATGTGTTCATGCATGATGACTCATTACAACATGTGTATATTGACATGTAAGTCTCTTGTGGATGACCCAAGGGTGAGATATCGGCCATTGGATAACTTCCTTAACAAGATATCACAACTCGAAATCACTAAGTGTACAAACTGATACTACTTTTCCAAGTAAGTCCTAAATCGATAGGCTTCACATTCTTGCGATGTTTATCACAATATGGATGATTCCAAAAAGTTTCCAAACTGATGGGGGCTCTCCTCCATGGATTTTAAACTGATATTCACCCCCATATGACCTTTATAACTCGATACAATCTCATCTAGGGTTCAAGGTACTCATCATTCCATGGTTCTTAGCATCACCAAGAGTACTTCCACTCAACCATGACTCAAACAAGCCACAACCTCCTTTCTATCTCTTGTAGATGATATCAAGTGAGAGTAGGAACACTCTAGAGGTGGTAAATTGCACATCAACCCCATATATTGGGTAAATTGCAAGTCACACCAAAACTGGTACACAAGGCACAAGCATCAACCATTCAAGCTCATCTTTGGAACTTAGGCTTTCCACAAGGCTTATGTTATCTGAATGTTCCCTAAACCTAAACAATTCAATCTTTCTAACACCATCATGTCAACATGCTTGTATTTAATCAACATGGTCAAAAAAATCAGATCAAACCTTTAGGTGATCTATGTGACATCCACTTTCTAGGAGTTACTAGATATAGATAATCTAAGATTTGGAAATAGGGCGAGCATGATATTTAGATTATCAAAAAGGTCTAATAATGCAAGACCACAACTAGTCATATTAGATCCATTTTGTGTAATTGTGTCATAGGTTCCAGTTATAAGATCATTAAGGTGCATTAAGATAGTCCATTTTAGGGTTTAGTGTTGCAAGTATATAAATATATATAAATAAATAAATATATATATATATTGATGTGATGTCTTAAGATAACAAGTATAACATTAGAGATTATTACAAGGTTAGAGTCCAAAATGTGCATAAAAATTATGTTAGGTATAAATAGTATATAAAGATGAGTCTTTATGTCACACGAGGCACCCATGTCACACGACATAAGATCTTAGTAGGTTATGCCTCATAAAAACATAAAGATTACTTATTTTAATATTAGTTGATTTTATGATGAAAAGTTAAGAAAGAGTCCTAAACTTGATCAACCCATATTATGCATCCAAATAAAAGAGATATTTTTAGGTCAATGATAGCCATAAAAAGCTGATATAATCATTAGGGTACATTTAGATGGTCCGAGACATAAATAAAAACAAAAGAGAACTAAAGTTACCGATTTAGGGGATTAGAGTAGCCGGAATCATGATGATACAAGGTAAATCATGCTTGAGTGCAATTATCATCTAAATGATCATAAAGGAAGCACTTTCAATAATACATGGTAGATTAAAGAAGCATTAACAACAACCATAAGTGTAATTAGTAAGATGGCATCTTTTTGGATAAAATGATATATTATATCATTATATTTGAGTAAGAAATTTAGGAGATATGTTGGTTTAGAGTAATCACATTTAATTGACTTTTTGGGAGGAAAAAATTACCCCATGGGTAGAGATTGAGTTGGAATCTTGAATAGTTGGCTTCCCTTCTTCGTCCCAGGCTGGCACATTGGAGATGCTAGTTAGCGACAATGAACAATGTGTGGGAATGGCTGGGTGTGGTAGTTGGTGACCAGGAATTGGTCAGAGAGACCACACATGGGTGGAGGAAACTATGAGTGGTATGGGGGTGACACTACCATGTAAGTAGGGACACGCGAGCTCGATGGGTCACATGGCATCTCATGAATTATTGCATGATGGTTGTGTGGTAAAGGGTGAAAATGAGATGGTTAGAGAGAGAGCATGATATAGGGTATGAGAGGGCACATGAGAGAGGCAATCTGGGCCCTTCATGCCCCATCTAACACCCAATGCTTTGTCTCCCACCTTGCATTAGGGAATTCCAGTCCTAGCTTAGGTGATGTCGACAGTGCTATGAGAAATTGGAGTGGATCTTAGGGTTGGTGTTTGAGATGAGAAATGAAGAAGTGAGGCTAGAGGCAAGCATGGAATTTTTTATCCAGGCCCAAGAGCACTGGAAGGGGTTGTCTAGGGTTTTTAATGGCCATCGTGCATGAGGCCCAAAAAGGAGTTAGGGAAGTGACTTAACTGCCCCACCCAAAGACATTTTTCTCCCTATTGGCACTATGCATGTGTTACGTGAGGCCAAAGTGAGTTGAGGGCAGCCTTCTTGTGAGTGTGGGTGCCACCAGGTGTTTGCAAGGTCGTAACACACTACAATGTTGGTCTTAGGGTTGAAGACGGTCCCAAAACCATCAGATCGGTCTGGCATCAAAGATGTGTGGGTTGGCTCTTACAAGCCCAAAAATGAAAGGTGGGTTGGGATAAAGAAAATAAATGAGGGGAAAAGAATGGAGGGCTCATATGTGTTGTGAACTGTGAAGTGGGCCAGAAAGAGCTAGACCATGTCTAAAACCAAAGCTAAAATTAACTACATTGTATGGTTTACAATTCAAGACCTTAATTGGGCATATCAGATACATTTTTGATTGGGTGAAAAAAATGCATTTGAAATATGAGTCATCTCTCTAGCTTAGGAGTTCAAAGTTAGGGTAGAAAGAGAATCATAGAGGGGATAAAAATTGCAATGAAGGGAGTAACATATCACCTAGGTGCAACATAGGTTTTGATGTTAAAATGTAAGTCACCACATGTCATGCCAAGGAAAACATATTCAAATAAACATATAAATACATAAAACATGAAATTGAAGACAAGAATAAGGATATAGTTCAAGGTAGAGATAGAGTGCATATTAATGAAAAGGGAAAAATATCCACTCTCTCAAATCTACATTACAAGAAAACAAGGTAAGGGCCATGGTTCTGTCAGTCATGTTATGTGACCTCTCTCTATAGAATGAGCAGTCAATATTCTCCATTAGAATCACATGAGATATGAAGGTGTGCCACCCACTCCCCCCCCCACAATCTAGGGTTGTGAGAGAAGAGAGATAATGTCATCTTCCATCCCTTAAAACAAAGAGGGTTGTGGGATCAATGGGAGTAGACTGAGGGGATTTCTTTCAACCATGCACCATCCGTGGTGAGAAGTAAAGGAAATTGTGGGTCTTATTCTTCCATGAAAGTCACCAAAGTGAGTGTTGGATGTGGTGATCCACATGGTAGTGTGAAAAACATGGTGGACACTTCGGCTTCCACCTCTTTAATCCTACTCACAGCAAGCAACGGGGTTTCTCCTCTAATCGTTCCTCAATGCATACAGATAAGGGGAAGGCCATAAATAAACCTCCTCCCTCACCGACATTGGCCCTTGTCAAGTCCATGAAACTTGCATTCCATTGCACGAGATAGTGATTCTCCATCAGTCCTTTGCAAAGGGAGAAAGCTTGGGAAGGCGATTTCAACATCTGACCTAATCAGAGACTGGGGTTTCAAACTCCTTAAAATCATGACATGTCATTGTGGGTGATCTTCACCAAGGAAGACTATGTCAAGGCAAATGCTCTATGGGGTTTCTCCCTTGTGTTCTATGTGTAAGGGAAATAGTCCCATTTTGATAAACTCATGGGTTTTATCTGTCGTGACTGGAAGTCGATTGAGAATTTCTCTCTTTAATTTCCACAAGGGGACTTCATCCTTCTCTAATTAGGCTTTTAAAGGGACCTACAATGGGTCATCGTCAATGGTCCTTGGTTCTTTGACAACTAGATCACCTTGGCAAGAAGATGGAAGCCTGACAACAAATTGATGTGGAACTCATTGTCCACATGTCTGGTGTTGGTGAAGATTCCATTGTCCAGACCATGGGCGAATATGATGCTTGCTATGATGGCAATGTAAGGCCCTTAAACTTACTTAATGAGTTGAAGGAGCTTAATTATCATAATTGAATTCTTAATACCCTAATATAACCTTGTGATATGATTTGAAATTATAATACAAGCTTAAGTTTCAAATTTGGTCCAATTTGGACCTTGTTTGAGCAAGTTATGCAATTTTATGGGCATTTTGGACTTTTCTGCAATTTACCCAACTGAGAGATTTTCTTTGCAATTTATCACTTAAATTATGTTACTTGGATATTCTATCATCATTATTGAGATTATTGATCCATGGGGTGCCTATTTAAACCTTGGTTTGAAGGTGTTTTCTCTAAGGGTAATTTAGGGTTTTCCCCTTCACGGATGAGCTACCCTAAGTAGCTATCAACTAATGAATTATTTGATTGGCTGGGAAATTCGATGAAGGAAAGATAATAAGGTCTATACACATGGTGGGGGAGCTTCTTGTGTGTGTTATTGTATATTCTTAATAAATAAAGTCCATGGAAACTTGGATAGATACTAGAACTTCAATGTTTTCCTTTTCTTTATCTTAAAGTGTCATATACTTATCCCCAAGAACCAAAATGAGCCATTTTCTCTCCACCACATCCCTCCTTCTCCAAACCTCGTTCTCCCTCAGTTCATCTGCGACTTTTTTTTTCCAAGGAAGAAGAAAGTGGGGATCTTCTTGGAGAAAGGCTCTAAGGTTGAAATTGACTTCATTTTAGGGTTGAAAAACCTTCCTTCTAGTGATCTTGACCTAAAAGTGTAATAATTCCCTTATTGCCCCCGTCTATTTCATTATTATCCTTCATCCTAGCTTTCCCCAGGTCGTAAACTTGTTTTTCCATGGTAGAAATTGCTCTAAACTCTAAAATTCTATCTTTCTTGCTCCTTATGCTTAGGGTTTGCTCATTTGATGAAGAAAGGTGCTAGATGGACGAATTCATGGTTTACTCTTGGATTTTCAACCCTACCTGCTCTATATTTCTTCTGTGTGGGGTTTCATCTTCTCCTTATAGGCAAGTTTTATAACTTGCTCCACGTTTATTGCTTACCATAATCTTTCTAGATAATGTTCTTGCTTGAAAATGATGATCCATGCACTAAAAAGCTATGCTTGACTAGGATTTCGATTTTTATAATGTTTCCTGTCCTGATTTCAGTTATATATGAACCTGTGATCATGTGTACATTATTACTAAGGTATTATATGACTTGGATCATGTTGTTTTGACAACCTATGGTGCTAAGCACCTATCAAACAATGGTGAATTTTAGGGTTTAAAGCTGATTTCTTCTATAAACCATGACTCGATGATGGTACCATTGCAACAAACCTATGGTGTTGTCTTCATAACAACTCATGGTCGTGATCAAGGGTGTCAAATGATGGTGAAAACCTATGGTAACACCCTTATTTCAGGTTTTGGATCAATTAGAAGTATAATGATCAACCATTAAGTACCCTACTGATGTTATCAATCAATGATGACATCAGCTTAATATTTGATGTTCATTAATGAATATAGTGTTGATATAACAACCTATAGTGATTTAATGATCAATAATTATTGTATATCAGGTCTCTACAATCTATTGTGAGTTAATCATATAGTTTTAGCATTAATTAAGCCTTTGACCAATGGTTTCTTGGGTCACTTGATGCAATGGTCAAACCTATACTGTAATTGATGGTTTTAATATATGAACTTGACCCAATGGTCAAGATGTAACATTTATTCCTCCAATAAAGTGGAATGATTGATAATATAATATGTTGGTCCTAATAATAGGATTTATATGGTTTCCTTTATATGATCAACTTAAGGAGCTTACTTGTTGATAACAGATGGCTTGTTTTAACTAAATAGTCGATTGTGGGTTTTGCCCTACTCTCAATGAAATTTTTTGTATTGTTAATCAAGGAATGTATAGTGTTAGATGGTGACTCTTTCTAGAGAACAAATAAAGGAATTCATAGGTTTTTATCCAAGTTGTTTACTTATGTAAACAACCCAATGCTCTTGCCTTTTAAACAACTAATGGTTCTGGGTGACATTGTGGTATGGTGATATTGGTTGAATGATGATGGAATAAATGGAGGGTTAGCCTTAATACGGTAGTCTTACCTATTCACTCACTTGAATAGAAGTTATTATAATCATATTGTGTTGATATGTAAACATAATGAAGTATAGCTTGTTATACCTAGCTTTAATATAACTAAATGATGGCAATTGGGTATGAATAGTCCTTGAATGACTAATATAATCATGGAGTACTCTGTTACTGTTGTAGAAACCCTAGTATGCTATAACCTTATGGTTACACCTTGATTTATGTGTGGGTTCATACTTGTGAATAGTATGGAATGTGATGGTAATGGTTCACCTTATGCATCCATGATCCATTGGGGATGTCGTGAGTTAGGGTTTGGGTATAAGTGTTAATTAGTAACATTGATATAATTTATCATGTTGAACCTAACTCTAATGCAAATAGATAAAGATGAGTATTCATGTTTAACATTCTTATATGATGGAATGATGATGGAATTACCTCCTCAACATGATCATAACCTTAATGTGTTAATTGGTTGTTATCATAGATACATGGTTGATACGTTGTTATGTTGAACATGTGCATTGTGAATATCATGACTGTTAATCATATCTAGATTCCTTGCATGTTGATGTAATAAAGGAATGTTCTTAATGTTAATATAACCCTACTATGATTTTTTATGAATATCTCGTATCTCATTAATGCAAGATTGTGTTGATCTGGTGTATTATATATATGTGATGTTGTTGAGCCTTGTTATAAGGCATGGAAAGATAATGATGATCTTCTAGGGAATAGTATGATGGTCTTAATGATCTTTGTTCATGGTTGAGCCCTGAATGAGGTGTAATCCTCTTATGTTTATAAGGGTTGATACCATGTGATATTGTGAGAAGGATTTATATCTTGTGATAATATGATGACTAGTGTAGTCTTATGAATGGAAAGTGAATAGTACCATGTGATGATGAGATGAGAAATTATGTTTCATACGTTTTATATCTTTTCAAGTTTTGATATTTATATGCTTTCTAGAAGTGAATTAGGGTGTGTATGTCCACTTGTTTAATGCAGCCTTAATTCACCCAATTGGCATAACTAATCAAGCGCAACTATAATCATGTAGTGCCTTATGCCATAGATCCATCCGAGTGTCAAAATTTGTAGGATGGTGAAACGAGTATTCCTACGGGAAACGTAGAGCACATACTATTGATTATGTGGGGGTGACAAGTTGAGGATATATCCTTGTCATCGACAATGCAGATTGTGGAGGTTGGCTATGGTCATGCCTCATACATCTGATGCGATTGAGAGCGGTTGTGGTCGTGTTTCGGCGATTATATATGTGACAAGATTGGAGGACAACTATGGTTGTACCTCGTATGGTAGGGTATGCGTACCCACCTCCTTTCACTAGTCTCGTGACCTATACTAAGGATGGACTAGGTTGTTAGAAGCTTGACCTTATGTGTCGATGTGGTAGACCTGTATTGACTGGGGGTGGAGAAGATCTTATGAGTCTGGCTCTTCCTAGATCTTGTATGGCACTAATTGCAACTTAGCAGTGGTCAGTTGGATTTTGAGTGGTATCCTCAATTTCCTCAGGGCATAATAAAAGATGTAATACAGTCGTATAGCATATCTATTTAGGGTTATACACGATGCTTCACATTGAATAATAACCCATGTTTGTTCTCTTTACATAAAGATGATCCTTAGTGCAATTAAGAGATAGTAGATATACTTATGTTGTAGATATGCTTAAGATTGTAGATGCGTACATATAGTAGCCATGATTATGTTAATAACTATACTTCTCCTGCTGATGGTAATCATGATGCTAGCTATCTCATGTTGCTAGTTATGTTTAGCATGCTAGCCATGCCTTTGTAACTAGAGATGCATATAATGTTGATCATGCCTATCCTTGTAGTTGTGTGTATGTTGTTAGCTCTTCTTATATTGTTGATATGTTCAACAAATTAGACATGCTCATGTTGTTAGCTATGTTATGTTACTAGATTTGCTCATGATGCTAGATATGCATATGCTATTGAATTGCTTATATTATCAACAATATAAAGGATGATGGTCTGGCTAATAATGATAGTCATTATCTTCTCCCTTGTGTATTTTCTTAATCATCAGTGCTGCTGAGCTTAATTCTTACATCTGATTAATTTTCTTAACTGTATAATTACTTAAGAATGTTGTACTCAATAAACGTTGTTGGAGGTTATATCTCTTGCTGGGACATGGGACTCACCCTTGTGGTTCGCCACATTTTTTAGGTAATCAGAAGTGATGAAAACAAACATGTGGCAGTAAAGAGGAGATATAGTAATGAATCTTTGATAAAGTTTATTAGATGTCTAGTGTGTCCTAGAGTCGTCCATGTACTCTCAGGTTCGGGCAGGAAAAGTTTGTATATGGTGTTTCAAGCAAATAGAACTTTTGTTAGCATGTTAATGCTTCTTTGTGTGGCATATATGAATATTGTTCTCCTATGTATATATGTTATGGCTAAGGAAATAGAACATTTGTATAAAAGTCTTGGCCTAGTATGTATAAAAGAAAGATGTTGGGGTCTTATACAAATGTTTATGAGCGGTTGCTGACATTGAAATCGGTTTTAATTTTACCCATATTTTTGGGTGTGTGATTAATTAGTGATTGATTGTTTTTTATGTTTTGAGTAATCTCGTTTAGTGTAATGGGTTCTCACAGGAAAGTATTCTTGGGCTTCCTCTAAGCACAAATTCAATCGTGTACATGGGAGAGGAAAGGGTTTGTGTAGTTCTTGAGGCTAAAATCCTACCTGAAGTCATTGTTCTCTTCCCCGACGGGTCGTCTGGCCTTCTCAAGGTCTAGTACCTTGATCTTTCAAATCTTTCTAATAAGTGTCATTCGTTTATCCATGTTCTGCCTGATTGTCCATGGGTCAATGTCAAGGATGTCAGATTGCAAGGTCCTTCATCATCACTAGCATAGGCTTCTTCCTCCCTAGTCTATGGTGACTATGTGACAATAGAAAATTCCAAGGTACAATGATCTTCATCTATGAATGGCATCCAGGAAGAAGCCACGCCAGTGAGAGCCGTCAGTAGTTCCTTTGAGCAAGTCCAATAGTCATGACTAGTACGGGTCATCAAGTAGATGAAGAGTTGCAATGTTTGGTAGATCATATCATGCAATCAAGTCGGGACTCTTCAAATCTAGGCACCATTTTGGAATATAGGAGTGATTGTTGGTCTTCCAAGTGTTATGACACTTGGGATTAATAACAACATTAATAAGGTGTCACTAAAATTCCTTTGTGTGGCATCTAGTGAAGACCAGAGCTAGGTGAATGTCACATGAGGGGTGCACCAACAATCATTGTTTCTATGTTCAAGAGAGCAAAAGGATGGTCACACTCTTAATGGGATTTTCAATCCCGAGCCTTTATGGAAATCATTAAAACTCTTGGATGATAATTGGTTGTAGTTTTTTTGCCTCCCTTGAAGAGTCATACTAGATCACATGATCAGAAACAAATGGCCTTAAGTGCAGTACACTAACTATGTAAAATTCCTCATCTACGTAGGGCATAGAGATGTTACATGCCAGTCAAGCTACAAGGGGTGATGACACGGATGGGGTTAGTTTGGAGGCTTGCCACATTGCATGCATGTCAGTGATCGAGCTATTAGATGAGATGGTGGGACACCAAGATAGGCTCACATCCAAAGTGGCATGGGGTGGACCCAGGAAGGAAACTGGACACGCACAAAGAGCCAGTACGGGAAACAAATTATTTATAGGAAACAAATTGATTAGAGGTCCTCCTCCAAGAAATAGTTACGGGAAATAAATTTCCATGAAATATTCTCAAATCATTAGTTACTAGTAAGTAGAATATAGATATAGAATATACCTTGCAATATTGGTTGTTATATATCACTCTGTAAAGATGTTGATGTTCTCCAAGCTCTTATGACGATCTTGCTTGACCAATTTCAAACTTCCAAAGTGTTTATTACAAAGGACACTTATTATAACATAAATAATTGAAAAATTCATCTAGAATCGTAGGAGGTAGGATGAGGAATTCAGTAGTTGGAGGTAGCTTTATGATGATAGAGGAGATAGAAAGCAACAATGATGTAAAGAACTAGATATTGAAACTCTGCTTGTCTACTGAACACTTATGAATCATCAAAAAAAATTCTTACATTGGAAAACTAGAGTTAAGTAGAGTTGGTCCATGACTTCAGTCTTCTAATAAAAAAGGATTTTAATGCAACGGTAAATCATGTGTCTAGAACAGTAGCATACTAGCTGCCCATAAGTTATTGCCACTGCCTTCATTTAGATTAAGGCTTCTAGAGAGTCTAAAAGATATCAATGGTCTTCTTGTTTTCATCTACCATTGTTTTCATTTAGGTAAACTTGTTTAATGTGTTTTGGAGAAAGCTCTGACCAACCTCTTGATGCCCTTCATGTACCCAGTGGTGGAAACTTGGGCTGCATCTGGTACCACAAACGTTGTTGTAATTGAACACCCCATTGATTATTCAAGCGACTAACCCTAAAAATAGTGTGGAATATCATGGAATAACATGTCATCTTCTTTACTAAAAGGAGTGTAAGGATGATGAGAGTGTTTTATGTTGGGGAAACTAGAAGAAGGGTGAACTAACATTGACTAAAATGAAGCCTACAAGTGCATCATAAGTGGGCAACTGGGCATGTATGATGGAAGGAGAAATTGGAGAAGCAAGTGAGAAGAGAGGTATAAACCTAAATTGAGTCTACAATCAGACCTCCACAACTAGTGTTTCCACCTTTAAGGGCATGCTTCAATGTATGACAACCAGAAACCATCGAGTATGAGATTGATAGGGTTGGGGTTAAATGGTTTAGTGTGAAATTCAAAATGCATAATTTGTGGGGATATATAAGCAATGGAAAATTTCTAGGGTAATGAGTGGTCAGGAATTAAAAATACAATTGTCCATGGATGAGCCTTGGGCCTTAAATATAATTTGGTCATGGTTGTTGTCGTTGACTACTCAACCTTAACATTACTATGTTTTGTTGTAGTGCCATCCCTCCTTAAAATATTTTTGGTCCCCAAATTTAAATAAATCCATCAATCAATATTGGAATTCCATTTCATGATCATCTTGGTAGTCTGACGAGGTCTCATCATTACTTTAGTCATTGAAGAGATTCTAAAATTGTGCAATTAGGCATCAAGGTCAAGGCATGGTCATTTTCATTGACTCAAGGTTTCAATTGACTAAACCATTATTTTGATGATGAATTACCATTCCACTCATTTGTGTCTAATGCTTCTACTTGAGTATTTTCAGACACACTCCAAATGCCTAAACATGCACATCCTATCTTGAAGAAAGACAAGTCAAAATCAATGCAAATGCACTTTTGTGAAAAGGGCCTTAAATAAATTAGAATCATGTTGTAAATCCCTTGTAATGATTGTATCACTTGTAGTTAAGATTTGGAAAAAATCAAGAGCACTTAAAATGAATATTTAAAAAATTTTATGGAACTTTGCAAAATTAACCACATACACTTTTATCGGCCAATTTCAATCACATGAAACTCGACCAATAACCTTGTGTGGATCTTGGTAACTGCTAGGGTCAGGCGAGTTTCCCCAAGACAAACTCATCTGACACCCTGCATAGGCAAATCAATATTAAGATGTCATTTGAGTTTCATCCAGGATAAACTCGACTGATAACTCAAAATTATTTTGCCGCATAGTCTCATCGGTCGAGTTAACTTTATTGAAACTTGACCGACAACATTGCACGGATGGAATGTGCAGAATAAGTGTTTCTAACTGTTTGAGTGTTGGAATAGTTGAAAAAATATTTTTTGCAACAACCCAAACAGCTAGAATTCATCCCTAAGTGTCTCTAATAGCTAGTGGGCAACCTCAACTTTAAATAGGACCCCTTGGGCTTCATCCCATGGTTAACCAATCACTATGAACGTCTCTATATTATAGTTGAGTGCCTAAAAGAGCCTCCATCCACTCTATTAAGCATAATCACTTACACATCCATTAGAGTGAGTAGGAGTTTTGTGATAGACCTAGTCCTACATGTGTATATTGTGAAGCTATCACTTCCTACACCACCTTAACTCTCTTTCTACCACAAATATGAAGACTCTCTCTCTCTTTCCAATTAAGAGGTGAAGAAGAAGGGTAGAAGTCCCTTGGTGAAAGCTTCTCCTTAGTGAAGGTGAAATAAATGGCAGAAGATCCAAGTCAAGAGTTGGTAAATCCTCAAAGGTATAAGACTTATTGCAAGAGTGGGTAAGTCCTTGGAGAAGATCGAAGACTCATTACAATAGTAGGTAAGTCATTTATGATAACATGGATTTCCACTATCATTAAATAAATACACACTTGACTCATTAGACTCTCTATATTGGGTAGCAACATCCCTCACACTCAATTGTATGGTTTGGAATCATGTTGTACTCAATTGATGAAACAGAATTGAATAAATGTTACATCATGCATAATAGACTATGGTTGAATGCACAATTTCAATTTTGAAAGTGAATTTCTAAAATTGAATGCATTCTATATTTTCATTATATATCCAAGCTTTCAATATAATAAGTAGAAGAAATTTTTGAACCAACGGTGAAAATTTCATGTCAATCGGACTTACAGGTTAGGAGATATGAATTTTATAATGTTATTAAAGAAACACAATTTTGGGACAACTTAAACACCTCATCAATCCATGGGACCCCCTCTTGACCAATGACAATGCTCTATTTTGTACACATGGATCTACTCTCACAGCCCTAGGATAGACATGTAGTCCACGGTACACCTTAATCTAATGGCTTCTAGTCATCTTCTACCTTGTGTCAGAGAAGGCATGACATGATTTTGTCATGGCCAATCCGACCTCTCCACACCTTGTCCAGACGAATCAAAATTATATTTGGCTTCATTTTTGTTTTCCCCATCATTTTCATTCTCACTCAACTTCATTCCATGCACCCTAGCTCCATATTTCCCTTTTTTCTTTCATCTCCAACCATGGGGGCACCACCCTGACCACCTTGCTAGCTCCCAGCCCCAAGCCACATCGATGCTCATTTTTGGAGGACAAACATTCACAACCCCTCGTCGGGATCAACTAGCATGTGAGCAAGCAACTGGGACTTCTACTCCCCCTTCTCCTTTCAACTCTGACAAGCTCCTTAGCGGAGTCACCACTGCTATAGCCCATTTGGGCGTTTTCTTTCTGTCACATATGAGGCAGAGACAACCTCCTCTTTTGACTCATGGGACCCCAAAGAGGATGGCCAACATGTTTGACTGGCCCCTTGGGTCCAAGTTCACCCTGACCTCTTGTCACTCCCACAACTTTTCCATAGATGATGGGTCGCATCGCTGTGGCTCCACGCTTGTAGTGGGTTGCGATAGACTGCGACTAGAGATTGTTTGGGGTGGTGAACAATGAAAGCCAGTAGTGGCCAGCCACTAAGGCTAGAGCCCAATCTCTTGAGTCTTTTGGGCTGCTAGATGTGAGGCTAAGGGTTCAGATTTGCTCAGATCGCCATTGTGGAAGGTCGACCTCCTCTATATTTTCTCTAAATCCATGTTTGAACTTGTAAGAATCATATTTCATCATTCCTTGTGCCATTTTAGCCATATGATATATGAATTTATATCTAGAGAATGAGATCTTTGCAATGGGACTAGTTTTAGGACCCAATTATTCTTGTAGTTCTACTAGCTTGATAACATTGATATCTTTTGATCTCTTTCTTCATATTTTATGCCATATAATGATCAAGCTTACTCCTTTGTATACCGAAACTTGATGTTAAGCATGATATCAATAAGTTTAGTATCTTGTTGATCTATGATTCGAACTTTGTTTACCTTTGAACCCTAAAATGATCTAATTTTGTGTAAATGTCCTAATAAGGACCTATATGTAAAAGATCCCTTATTTTATGTTATAGATTGTTCAAGTGTGCTTCAAATGTGTATGAATGCTTTAAATCAGTATATTTCACCTTCAAATACAATTCTTTTCTATCATCATCTTTCTTGGTCCTTAATGGTGATCTTGTGACACTTAATGTGTCATAATATGGCCTTATGTCGTGAATGTTAAACTTTATGCCTCTATTGATCTACAACCACTAAATGATGTTTATATGGCCCTGAAATTAGTAAATTCTCATGCCTTATACTCCAAAATTCTTTATGAATCATTCATGATCCCTAATGGGACTACATGCCTTAATGTTGACTTGAAATGTGATCTAGTATGAATGTGGATAACCATGTCTCTATTCCTATGTAAAATATTGCCCTAATGATTACCCATGATATTTAATGATCTCAAATCAGTGTCTTGGTGTTTGTTATGACACATAACTCAAGTAGACTTCATCTGTATCCTAATGATGACAATCTTGCATGATAATGACTAGTTTGACTATGTCGATGCTTATGTTGACTAAGCTACTCAAATCATATGATTTCTTTATCTAAGATCATGAAACTCTAATCTTATCATCCCTATTCTTAAGTTTTGATGTGTCACCCTAACCTCTATATGAATCCATGATGTATTATGTAACTTGATAATGAACCTAGATGACTAGTTGAGATGTTGAAGACAATGTTGAAGGAAATGCGTACCTAGACTTAGGTGACATATCCAACCCTCATGATATTCATGATCCTAATATTTATAATGTTAATCCAATTGTACTTATTTGAAATGCAAGGATGTCTATTTTGACTCAATTTCCAAGATCTAGTCAAGCTTGCTATTTATGTTTTTCTTAATCAAAATGGTTAATCTTGTGCTCCAATCGAGGTATGCTTTATCCTCCTACTGGCCAGACTAGTTGTATTGAACTTGCTTGTATGCTTAAATTTCTTGGCTTTATTTACTTGTATCATATACTTGTTCCCTATGACTAGTATGTCATGTTCCTAGAAATATGTTGAACAAACCTTGAACAATATTGAACTTGTCCATTCTATGAACCTTGTGTATCTGCCTAAATTCTCGAGGCAGGGGCACAAGGAATGTTCAAACAAGGTTAGCTCATTGACTTAGGTCTTGAGGTTCCTTACGTATATAAAGGGTTAGCTAATCTTGAGCACCCTTACATACCCTTCCTTTGAGGAAGTCGGTCAATGGACATATATTGTTGTTTAAGTATAATGGAAATGTGCCTAAAACACGATTGCATGCTAATAAGAAAATCTTTAATTTTTTTTATTTCTTTCTTTCTATCATATTAATTTTTTCCAAGAATATATGTTTCTTAAACCTATGATTTTATGCATTTTATAGCGTACTCATCACAATTGTGCTGATGTGAACCCTTTTTATGATTTTAGGTAATAGGTACACTAAGACTATCTTGCTATGATCATTGCTTCTGATCTATTATGATGATCTTCTTCTCTTACTCTGATCATATTAATTTCTTGCAAATGGAATTATTATGGGTTAACATATGGGACTAATATATTGCATCAGGTACTAGTTTAGTTCCTTTTATGGCATGTTACTTCTTATCTTGTTCTTGTCTATGGTTTTATTCGTGCATATGTTATGTGATCCATTCTAGGGATGGATGCCCAAGTCCACTTGCCTTTGGCTGTGCAGACATTAGGAGTGTGGAATTATGGTAACAAATAGTTCCCTGACATCCTTGGTGAGGTATAAGACTTTTGGTCATGGATAGGTAAGTCCTTTGTAAGGTTATTGGCACCCATGTCCTCATAGGGAAGGCTATGTATCCTAATCCTAGAAAAGGAAGATCATATGTCGTAACTCTTATAATGGAATGTAAGGAGTGAGACATGGTTGAAAATCCAAGAGGTTGACCACTCTAGGTAATGGACATACATCTTCTAGTTTGGAGTTTCGAACCACTATACATAGCTTGTATTACTTGTGCTTTTTCAATCTCTCTCTCCCTTTCTATGTTTGTTTAGTTGGACTCAAATCACATATTAGAAACCTTATTTTTTGATATAATTTGAAGATCTTATGAATTTTGTTTAAGTTTTTACAATTCTATTCACCCCTGCTCTATAACCCAACATTGATCCAACAATTTTCATCATTGAATTTGAAGGATCATCACATGAATCACAAATCAGGAGAGATCATCTTCTAGATCACAAATTGGAGACATCAAGTTTTGAGTTAAACAAACAACGTTCTTGAATCAAAATTAAAGCATGATTTCATTCCTTATCATTTAGGGTTCAACCTCTATATTGGTTTAGATGGGTTTATACACCCATGATACTAATTTCATATTTCAGCAATTCGAGACAAACATCATAATTCAATATCATGATTCCATGTTCATAGTCAATGTATTGTATTAACCTAGTCCAAATGAGAGCTAAACCCTAATTAATAATTGAGAGAAAAAACAAAAATCATATTTCCAAGTAGGGTTATGTAGGTCATATAGCATATATCGAGGGTGATCTCAAGATCCTAATAGGGTGATCATAGATGTTGTACCATCATCAAAGCCAATCTTGAGTTGAAATTTCATGAAGCAATATGGAGAGTCAAGATTTTGAAATTAAGAGCCACATGACCAAAAGATTCAAAGTTAGGGTATATGTTTCTATTTATGCCATAGGTATGATCATTCATCCACAAACAAAAATATAGAAACATTTTATTTTATAAATATCAATTCCATTATCACATTGTTCAAAGTTGATGATTGATCTCGACCTAGTCTCTTATAGAAACTTTATAAACAATTTATAGTCAACATTATCATGGTAAAGTTTATTGTCAAACCCAAATTATGATGGAGTATCAATAAATTTTATGTTTTAGACATTTATGTCAAAAATTCAAAATGGTAGGAAAGGGTTTACCTTTGTATGGTTTAAATAATCAATAGACGAAAATTTAGATAAAGTCACAATAGGGATGTGACCTAGGTTAGATTTGTCATAAATAGGCTACCACTCTAACCTAGTACATTTTTATCTTTATCATGAGACATTCATCATCAAAAAATATGGCGAGAAATGACCATTGATTTGTATTACATCATGAGAGTAAAGATCGGTCAATAAATGTTCAATTGTTTTAGTACATTAGGGGTCATAATCATGTTCCCTTCCTTTCCTTGATCAAAGAAAGGGGGCGTGATTCATAGATAGGAAAGCCAAGGTAGGGCATTGCAAGAGTTAGAGTATCATAAGCCATGGTCAATATTTCATATGATTCACATCATTCAAAATTTAGAATCCTTACTAAATATATTTATATATTCACAATACCATGATGCTCAGGCAGTGACTGGAGAGAAGGTGTGGTTCTTCTACAACCCTTGCAAACACAAGTACTAAAAAGGCAACAACTTAACCATTTCAGGATGTCTGGTTATTGGAAGGCCATGGGAGCCAACACATTGAAACCAAGCAAGGCCAGCTCGAGGCTCACCAGTCTAAAGAAAACACTAGTTGTTATGACCCAATCTGAGCTTAATTGGTAAATTAGGGTTTACCTAGATGATTACATGCTTAATTGGATTGACCATTTCTTAAATCTAATTAATGATGATAATTCAATTATCAAGTTTGAAATCTAACAAGAATTTTAAGTGTGATTTTACTATGAGAAATTAGGGTTTGAGAAATATAACCCTAATCGGCCCAAATTAGGGTTTTATGACATATGAATACATAATTTGATAAGTATAGTATCTCACTAAATGATTTTTAGTATTTTATATGTAACTCTGATCGAATTAAAATTTGTATATAATTTGGATATCTCAAATGTGAACACTACTGAAAAATATCAGAATTTTTGGAAAATGTTCTGACATGTTTTTCAGTTGCGTTTCGAACTCAACCGACCATGTTGCTGACTGCAATATGGCAGTGTAGTATTTGATTTTTAGTTATTTATTGCTAACTCCAAATGATCTGAAATTTTTACTGGAGATCTAAAACTCAATCATAAACAACATCTAAATTTTCATAATTTTCAGAGGATATGTTGGATATTCAGTAGATGAATTATAGTAACATTTGTATGACATAAAAATATGCTGAAATAAGAAAGAGTATAGTGAGGGTTCAATGTGCAATTGACTCAAGCAGCTCAATTTCTCTATATGGTCAACCTAACACACTAGAAGCTCTCATAATTCGTGATTCATTCTAGAGAAATGAAATCCTAGAGAGAGAGGGAGAGTTAGGGTTTGTGAGGAGAAATTGGTGGAATTGCTGATTTAGGGTTTCTCTATCTGAGATATGATGAAATCAAGTAAGTTTAGCTTCTTTGGATAGACTTTAATGGTGAATTTTCTCTCACATTCCAAGATTCCATCCCTCCTCTGATTTGATCCAAAATGGTATCAAAACTTCCCCTTTTCTCACTCTTTCTTCATAATCCCTCATTTTTAGGGTTTTTGAGTTGAAAGGAAGAAGAATTGGGTAAATTGTTAGGGATTTGATATGAGATCACGATTTTCAAGGATGAGCTGCGTTTTTAAGGTGTTTTCACACCTTATGGTGAGTGGGAACTTCCTTTAAATAGTATATTGCATGAAAATTTGTTAAATCATCCATAATCTTCAATTTCTTTGCATGCGACTACAAACCCTGAATTGTCTGTTTGATCTAAGTTGTTGAAAAATGATATGAAATGGATTCTTCCTCTCTTTGGATGCATTTCAGATGATAAAATCACATTATAAATGTATACAATATATCCTAATGAGAATTCCCTAACTATTCACAAAGGTTATAAGAGTAAACTGAAATATAGGAATTTGTCTATGACTGAAATTACTGTATAATTAAATAGAGAAATTTGTTTATCTGGATTCCCTTAGTTATGAATGATAGTTTATCTGAATTCGTAGTACATAAATGTTAGATACTATCACGGATTACATTTAAGGCGAATAGTGTTTGTTTGATATCTCAGTAAAGAGGGTGAAACCCTAGATGCGAGGAAAGTTGGATATTTACGAATAGATATCGTGAAATCTATTTGAAGAGATTTTATTAACATGATAGACTTTATTTAATAAATTTTACTAAATTATATTATTTAGTTGATATTCTCAATTTTTTCCTAGATGATAATAAATGGAAAGAATTGTTTTTAATTCAGTTTACAGTATACCTCAAACCATGTTCTAACTATGATATGAAATTGTTTATATGATGACATGGATATAGATATCAATGTATCTTGAATAATAGAGAATTTATAAGTTGATTGAGAATCTTTTGAAGATCTGAATTATTATGTTATTCGGGTGCTTGAACAACATTATAGCTAAAATTTAGATTTAAGCTTAATTGATCTTACTTATGTTCTTAGTGCATTCATTTCTACATGTTTGATCACTTTGTTTTGATATATAGACAATAGAGTTTCTGATTTTCATAATACATGTCCCATGAATAGCAAGTAATGAAGGATGGAAACCCAATCTAGTATGCTTTTAAAAGTATATATATCTAATTTAGTATTAAATGGTTGATTGAGATGATTAATGTGATATTGTGGGTTTTTAGTTGAATATTATCTTATATGCATGTATGATTTGTTTATGAGATTCAAATTATCTAATTAAAATACTTGTCATGAAATGATAAGTTATTATGCTATTGCAAGTAGAGAGATATGACATGCCCTAGATTGGGATGTTATTGATCCCATGCATATATGTGTGAAATGTTGAATGAGAATACTTGTTTAGTAGACATGATATATGTTTGAATACATGAGAAATTTTATATGAGCATGAGTAAGGAGAAACCCCAAGAAAAGGGTAAACAATATGTTAAGCATTCAATTCACCATATCAGTGAATTCAGTTCAGTAGTCTGAGTATTCACTAAGATATAGAGTTAAATGAAATCATTCTAAGAGAAAGATATAATCAAGTTATAATAGACTTAAGGGCCCTGACACCGTAGAATCCCTATGTGAGGTCTACACCTTAGGGATGAAACGACCTAAACCTGGCAATGTCCAGTATATGGGGGTCAGATCGTACTAACAGGTGGTACGAGGGACAAATCCCTTGTGGAAGTCTCCTTAAATTACAAAAAATGTAGTATCCAACATCAACCAGAGGGCCTGGTGGTACTAGAGTATAGAAAAGACAATGGTGGCTTGACTCTCCGCCTGTGTGCTCAGGTTAGAGGAGGAGTCCAGAGGCCAGAGTGCCATTACACTGTTTAGGCCAGTGACGTAGTCAGACTTAGCATTCCTAGGTGTGTCAGCTAAGTCTTGTACGGTGTGATCATAGTGCACGACGAGTCTTCATATGTAGAGTACACTGCATATGATCAGGGCACAAGCTAAAATACGATCATATAGGTTTAATTAGTTTCTTATAAATAAAAAGAGTTAAGAAAGATTTTGAGTACAATTTTGTAGTAGTTGTTCTTTAAATGCAATATTTACATTCTCTATTATTTTAACTGTATTGTTTTAGAGCTGCTCAGTGTAGTAATTACTATTGTTATAATTGATATCAGTTGCTCAAAGGTATATCTATAATTATATCAGCGCTTTAGACTATTTCTTTGAAGTACTCATTCACTGAGCGAGTAGGCTCACCCCTCTTCTCAAAAATTTTAGGGAAACCATGTGGACTTGAAGAAGGTCAAAGTGTTAGAGTAGATCTAACACTTGAGTTGAGTATGAGATTAGTTAAGTTCAGTCAGTCCTTGTCACTCTAGGTCCTTGTATAGATGTGAGAGAGTTATAAATGATGTTTTGTATCTTTGTTTCCTTGATAAGAGAGAATGTATCTTATTATCATGTCGTATGTACATGGAAATGTGAGAAACATAATGAATATATGGATGTGTATCATTAATTTTGAGATCATATTAGTGTAATAAAAGTTTATTTCTTTTGTAAAGTTTGTTTATGTGATTGAATGCGACAAAACAAAGAGTTTGAAATAAAAAGGAAAATTTTGGGAGTGAACTTTGTATTAAGTGAAATCCTCACAGTCATGCCCTAATCTAATGATTACTGGAAATCATGGGATGTAGGTGTGACACTAGTGTTCTAATCTAGAAAGGTTCACAAGGGAGTGAGGACTAGCTGCATCATGAACAAGTATTGAATACCTCAGATGGCCTAGAATTCTAAGGACGTCCTATCCCAAAAGGAAATACTTATACATCCATCTCTACCAATTTTTAGAATGATTGGTAGTCAGAGAGAAACCTATCAATTCCAAGCCTTCACTCTAGTTACTGTATAGATTGGTATCTCAAAAATTAATACACACATCAATTATTCTTGGAATTATAACACGTGTGATCCATATCATGTTACCACAATAAATGCATACAATTTTGATGTTGGTGTTAATATTGATGTTGATGACAAGGTAACCTAAGCTTTTTTTAGCATATTTAAGTATGTTTTGAGGACAAGAGATAAGTTTTTTCCATGAAACCTTAGCTAGTTTGGCACCATGTATGATATATGTGTCTTGTTTGATGTGTTACATGTAGATAGTGGATTGACATGCTTGCATGAACCTAGTTTTGTATAAGTTGAGGTATGATAAGTGATATATGGTTTGGAACCAACATAGGCCTAGTCTCTTTACAAATAAGGACCTCTAGTATGGTACATGTGATGAGAATGAACTCTTGATGTGGGTAAACCCAACATAGTAGAAGGTCAGAGTACCTAACCTTCAAAGTATGTGAAATGTTGAAATATATTCACGACAAAATACATGATGATAAGTCCCTAGCTAGACTACTTCTGATTTTATGAGTTAAGTAACCTAGTCTTTGGATCTATTAATAAGTGTAAACCCTAGACTCCTTCAAAAATATCTAACCCTAGAGAAAGGGGCATTTGGGTATATAAATGTTTTCCATATAGGTGAAGGACATGTCCCAAAACTCTAAGATGACGTATGTATTGTGTGATATTTATGATGATCATCATACTCAAGTTAGTGGTTCCATGTGAAGGAATATAATACTTTCCATGTTCTCGATATTCAGGTATAGATTTTGGTGGTTAGAACGTGTTGCCTCACACATATAGGCCACAACTTGAGTGGCTTGGGATTGTGAAGAAATGTTTAAGCACAAGTGAGACACCTATGAAAACTCAATGTTGATGATAATTTGTCCTTGAAAATAATGCTTGATACATGAAAGAACATAAACTAGAGTTAAGCTTTGATATATGAATTGTTAAGTTACTCTCATAAGCTAGAACTAATATGAAAACATATAATACATGAAAGATATAAGTTCAAAATAGTGAGATGGACACTATGAAACTTTCAAATCTTAGATTAAATAATCTTGAGATGTAACAAAGAATATGATGACATGGATTTTGATACAAGTGCAATGATAACTTTAATCAAGAGTCGTAACAATGAATATGATGACATGGATTTTGATAACTCACCTTAAGCTTGTATAAGTATGTGAACAAAAACCCTTATGTAGAGGGGATAAGAAACGTGAAGCCCTAATGTCAACAGGATGTCATAATATGATGGAACGCAAGCTAACATGTATATAATCGAGATGGGTACACCATAAATGCTTTCAAAACACATGATAACCTAAGTGTGTACCCCATGGAAGTCGATACCTTGAAACCTAGGGTTGGTTACCTAGACACGATGAACATAGACTTTGATTCTTGATTTTCATCGACTTTGACTCATGAATTCGATCCTAGACAAGTTTTGAGGATGAAATTTTCTTTTAAGGAAGGAAGGATGTGACTAGCTAATTTCTCTCTCATTTAATATACTTATTCTCACTATTCTTGTAAACTTTGTATCCACCTATAATAAGTTACAAATATTGGATTGTGTAATACTCCATTTTAGTCACATTGGTGTTAAGTTTATGATATGTGACATTAATTTAACATAATTGAAGTAAGTGTCACACATTAACGCATCATTATGTACGCCCAAAATAAACCTCGTCAATGTGCTTTCTTTCTCTCTAAAGTATATCATTTTGTAGAGGATTCAGTTATGAATCCAACAATACAAAATTCTCCCCACCCTCATTCTTTCCCCCTTATTTTTGCTCTACATTTTTCCCTAGAGTGACATCTTCATCTTCTTGTTCTACCTTTGGTGGTGTTGTTTCCTAGTCTCCTTGGAGCTTAATGCTCTGTGGGCTACCCCAATTGTGGCCAAGGGTAGATCCACCCCTACCAGGTCCTTACAGTGCTAGGAGGTAGTTCCTCTAGTCACCTCAAGGACCCCTTCGTGCCCTTCTCTCAAGCTCCATCAAGCCCAAATATTGTGGGAAAACAACTCGAGCCAGAAGGCCCACATAGGAAGGAAGGCCTAATTTTCATGGGATTGTGGGTGTCTAAGTTTGGCGGTGCAGATCGAGACCCATGATGTACCACTACAGACCAATAAAAAACATGCATTCACCGCAACCATCCAGCAACACATTGCCATGTAGCACGTAGGGTCCATCCCCCATGCATCCTAATACAACTGATATCAAGGTAAATGTCACATTCTCAATGTCTCTCCAATTAGCAATGCAAAAAATTATAGCCTTCTCATTCTTTGGTTGATATAGATAAACTCATACATAGAATTCTTTAGCTCAACAAGATATATTCAAGGGATGTATTTACAAACCTTAAGTCGCTTCCTAAGCTTTTATTCAGCTAAAAATACGACCCTTGACTATAATTGACAATTTTAAATTCATGATAATGATGAAATTGAATATTTAATGATCCCCTACCCTATGAATCATCAAAATATAGTCAAAGCTTATCTCACCTGATGTTTCCCCTAAATTCTATTTTCATGTCATTGTAATGATATGAATACTTATGATTTATGCATGGTTGTACTTTAGTCAAATATATTTGACCTAATTTATTATTCAAACTCCTTAATATTCTCAAAATCATTTAACTCCATGATGATTAGAGACACTAAGTTTTACAACCCTTCTCTTTTGTTCGATGATGGTAAATGTGACTCAAATCCGTTAGTAATGACCTAATTTGACGTAGATGGCTTGATTTTCCCTTCTTATGTCCTAAATGATATGGATACCAAGTTCATATGTTCCCCTATGAGATCAAAGTGTAGGTTAATCCTTTTGATATCTTTGAAATGGATATTCCACACAGTTCATATGTTGACCCTGAATGATATAAATAAATTGTGTTGCTTTTTTTATGAGTGTGGGAATGTTGACCGCAATTTTTGGTATATGTTGCCTAAACCATAAGAGGGCATCAACACTTTGAGTATACTTTTAATTACCTCATGTTGCATAATATAAACTCATATCTTGTCTAAATCTCATTTATTGATGAATCATTAACCTTATTAGCCCGATTAAGTGTTTTTTTACCTTGGATTATACATAGGTGACTTAAACCTTGTAATAATCATACAATGACATGAAACTTGAACCACACCTTGTGATAGGAAGTTGGTCAAAAGCCTTATGGTACATGACATTATCTTATACTGAGTAAATTGAATGAACATGATTTTTTTTATAAGTAATTAACTCTTTTACTATTATTCATTTACTTCTGCAAATTCTTTCAAATGATGAAAAACTTAGATATATGTATCTCTCTATCATAGACTGAACACCTTGTGTTTTGATACACTTGTTTCTCATATGTTTTAGGTTTAGAGGTAGCTTGGGAGAAGTTTTCTTGTGACCAAGTGTTCAAGTTATACCCATTGTAAAATCATAGCTAGTGTGTAAGATCAAACTTCTATAATATATTCATCAGTCTTATTGGAGTCATGTAATAAATTATGTTGTTTAGCAATACTTTTTTATTGTTGAGAATGTATTGGTGCTTACTTGTTCATGTATGCTAGGCTTTTACGCTTAAGAATTCACACTTTCACATTATCATGCTAGGGATAGACATTCTAGTCAATTCACCACTGACTTACTAGTTATTTGGATTTTATATTCGGGTAATAAACGGTTCTGTGGCAACACCACATTTTGTTCCAACATATTGATAAGAAAATTATTATCAAATTTATTTGAAATTTTGTCTAGATAAATATATTTATTGACATTCATAGATAGGATGGTGATGACTAGAAAAAGTGTCAAATGAATAACTAACCAAATTATAAATATATACAAAATTCTAAATTTGTAGAAGAAACATGATAGTATACATGAATAGAAACTAACCTTAGTTCCTAGACAATTCTTATTCTTGAACTTATAATTTAAATACGTGGTACCAGAAACTTTGACTAAATTATGTCATCAATAGTTCATTTGAGAATTTAAGAAAAATAGTCTGATAAATGTAAATGATAAACTGTGCTCCTAGAAGATAAATTAACATTACCAATAGATAAAATTGCTTATAATTTCACAAATTGGGCAAGCAATAAGGGGAATGATGCAGAAAAGAGAAAACATTTCCTTATCTGGATATAAAAATTGTACTTATGGAAAAAGAGTTTAGACAGAAAATTTTATAATAATAATGTGAGATGGAAGGAACATCAAAAGAGGGAATTGAATGAAAAACTTGTCATTGTATTTTATAAATTTCTGACTAAATTAGAGTGAAGAAAATAGAAAGATGAATCTATATGGGAGGCATGTCATAAATTAGGTGGAAAACATGATTGTAAATGAGAAGGAAAATTGTGGAGAAAAACTTAAATAATAGATTTTTTTAATAAAATTATTTGGGATGAGTTTGATGGAAACTAAAAATCTATAATATGATTGAATATGAAATGTGGGTACAACTTTGATCAAAAGAATGGAGGAAGACATTGATAATTGGAAGAAATGTGTATATAATTTAGAGGGAGAACTTCAAATATAGATGGAACCTAGTATTTGATAGAAATTAGTGGAAAATATATTGACCTATTGAGAAAAATAGTTATTCTATCCTACTATCATTTTAAAGAGTAGACACAACTTACTCTTGTTACACATATTTTATTTGCTTTTGTGATATCTTTCTTTTTCCCACCTTATACAAAATCTAACATTATTAATGTAAGTATATTTTTGCATTACTCCTCCCCTTGCTTTTTGTTCATTTACTACATACAATACTTATGTATATATCTAACAAAGTAGCCCAATAGAAAAAAAATTATAACGGTGTGTAACAGTAGTTTATAAATTAAAATGTAATATGTAATACAACTTTTTTTACAATTTTAGATGTTGATCAATTGTTTACCAATTTCACACTGATTACTTTATTAATATTTAGTTTACCCAATCCATACATCTTTTTTATATCAGTATATTATAATTTCCTATTATTTGTATTTATATAATTATCTTAGTTGGATTTTAATTACTTTTCAAAATTTTTCCACCTGATTGGAATAATTTTTCAAAAAATTGCTTGACGGATTCTACCTATATTTAATCTCATCGAGCACACGTTGTTTTCGTAAATTAATTGATCCAAGAAAAATTAATCACATTTTAGATTACGACTCCATCAACACTTATAATCCAAAATAACCTTGGGGCACTACAACATCATCAGATATATTATTTTTCTAAAACATTAGCATGGAATCAAAAATTAAATATGGTTTAAAAATCTTGAGAGAGATGTAAGGGCCCTAGCCCTTAATAATTTCACCACTATTTTGGAAGACAATTATTTAATGTGGTTTTGGATACCTTCGGTGTTGTTAGATGAGGAGAGGGATAAGCAATAGAGTAAATGTGAGAAGTGCTATTAGTTGATTATAAACTGGTTAGATATTTTTTTTTTTCAAAATCGTAAGATATCAAGATGATATTTTGTTAATTTACTAGTTATATTGCAATGAATTGAAAATAATAATAAGGTAGATATTAAAAAAATATGAATTTAATGTCAGTTGTTTGTTCTTAGAATTATGTTATCAAGCTAATGTGAGCTATTTGTTCTTAGAATTCTATATCAAGTATAAGAAATATTGAAATCTTTTATAAATTGATTATTTGATGGGTTCTTATTTAAGAACATATATATGATTACAGATAACAAAAAGCTTTGAAATAAAGTAAATCAGAGTAACTACTAATTAAAATTATAAGTCATTTTGTCATATTGGAAAATCTCACTTGTATGTCGTTAGTAGTTTGTTGTTTTTTTGAAAAAATAATTTTGTATATGTTAAATAATCAAATTACTTTTGTAAAAGGTCAATTAACATTTCTCATAAATATATTTGATTAAATTTAGACAAACTTGGTATTATATATGGGTAATGATAGAGAAAAGAGAAAAAAAATATCTTTGAATTTGGTCATTAAAATTGTACTTAAAAAGATTCCTACAAGAGAAGTTTTTATCATTTCAAATAATTATAGAAGAGATGGGAATAGAAGAAAATGAATAAATAAGATTGTGAATATATTTTCTACCACATGTTTTCCCAAAATATTAGAGTGAAAAATGTAAAAGAGGAATATATGGTGTGAGACAATTCATAAATTAGAGGGAAAACATGGAGGAAAAGTTAGGAGGAAAATTGAAATTAAAAAAAGATTTTATATGATTTTTTATGTATAACTTTAAATGAAACTTCCATTTCTTTAATAATAAATTTAAGAAACTTGAAGACAATTTTGATTGGAATCAATTAAAGATTACATAGATATTTAGCTAGAAATGTGAAATTAATATGGAGAAAGAAAATCTGATATAGAGGTGATATGAGTAATACATTGAGATATAGAAAAAAATACTTATATATATCCTACTAACAATATAAAAGTAAACAAACTCCATTTTTATGATCTTTATTTTAATATCTTTTATAATATTATATGATGTTGAAACAAAAATCTTTTTACATTTCCCTACCCTTCAAATCATTCACTGTGTATCATAGCCGACTATATTTGTATCTTCCAAAATAGTCGAATTAGAAAAATATATGAAATCATGATGGAAGAATGATTGTAGTTGATAATATTAAAGATTCATGTTTAGATATTGGATATTGTTTTTGTAATTAAGACATTGCTCACTCTTTGCCCAACTCTTCACATAGAAAATGCCTATTAATTGTAGCCTCACGGTCTTCAGCTTGTACGTGTGGTCATTAGTACAGTGTAGTAAGGGATATATGTAGCCAGCAGATTTGTTGCTCCCAGTTTTGGGAGGAGCAGGCTGCTTCTTGTGGCATATAATGCCATGTGTCCGCTAATTTAAATCTTAACCTTTTGTTTGTCACTGCCCCCAAAGATGGACGTACGATCAAGTGGGGAGAAGCCTACTCCCATCTAAGTCGGATGCAGCAAATCTTATGGAATGTATAAGTGTAATTTTCATAGGTATTCCTCGCCACATGCAGCCACGCGCACACATCTAATTTGTTGATTTTTCCATATTCCCACATCATCGAGTCGTCGTCCGTCCAAATAGCTCAAGTTCCGATCCCCATTCTTTGGTTTGAAGCAGCACGCGTCTGGAAAGTGCTTTCCAGCCTGAGGTGGGGGAGTCCGTGAATGAGGGGCAGGCAATTTGAAATTTGAAGATTCGTCCTCAAACAAGTTGGAGGAGGAAGACAAAGCGGCCGGCGTTTAGGTGATCAAGTGGCACGGCTGCGATGCAATTGTTACTATTCATATGGGCGGATCGTTTTCTTCTATTCGTTTGTCAGTGTGATCTTTCCATGCCAAGTCATTGGGTTTTCATCTCATGCATATACTAAGAACTTGGTCAGCCATAAGCCTACAGGCTACAGCACATAGGTTTCTGTTACCAGCTTACCCAGTTCGAGCAAAATTTTTGAAACCAAGTGAATAGTGCACTTCTGCATATGGTATTAACTTTAAAAATATGTTAAATGTGCATCAACAACTTGGTCAAGGACGTAGTAATGTTCTCAGTTTTTGGTTTTTCTTCAGCAGGGTAGCTATCGCACGACGTACTTCAATGCGTTGCTACCGTCGTCCAGCAGTGACGTCCTCTTCGGCATTATTGTCTAATATGGATGTTTGTAAATGCGAATCTTTCTCTTCGACGGGGCTAATCTATGAGATACTTAGTAGGCTTTAACATGTTAAATACGATCAACGCAAAGGAAGGCAAGATAAACCGAGAGAGAAGGAGCTAAAATACGGAAGAAAGATACACTGGATTTTCTGATTACAACTTCCAATGTTTTTTTTACCCGTGTTAGGTTTTAGGATTACGATTTTATTAAGCATAATAATACCTATGTGAATGACTCTCTAACTTTTCCATCATCATTTTCTTTCTTAATTTCATCATTTGAACTGCACGCTGTGGATGCGTCGAGTTTTGCTAGGTGAGTGTGTTGGGGCCTTTATTTTATGTGAATATATTTAATCTTCCCATTCTAACACAATTACAAGTATGTATCTTTGTAGCCTCCAGCTAAGCAACAAGACTAGCTGTGGTACACTAACATATGTATGTGATATTTCTTGAACAATTTGTTCCGAAGAAGGTAATCTGGCCATCTCTTTATCAAAGAGGGTGTGGCTTTGTTTTTGTGAAATAAAAGTATAGGGCAAGGCCAGGAATTACTGCACCTTGGTCTAATATGTCTCATATAAGGCAATGTAGCTCCTTATCGACAATCCATTAATGTGATGGACCTTGAGAGAAGAATTAACTACATCTGGCGATGGAAAAGGAAGGTGATTTTTTTTTTCTTTCAGAAATAGAATAATATCTTTATCATTTAGCTAACTCATCAGATAGAGTAGGAAAAGGTCCACAAGTAAGTAAACTGTAATTTTGTCAAGCTTTTAGTAGTGACAAAGGAAGCCATAGTTAATTTAAATCCATCCAACTCTGGAAGTATATCCATTTTGAGTGAAGTTGTACAACCTTTCCCTTGGTTGCAAATATAATCCAATGTTAGATTTCTTGGAAAGTGGGCCAGGTTTGAGTTTCAAGTAGTTTGAAGAAAATGGTGGATTGTTCTAGAAATATCTAGGTTATGTTTAATTTGACCAAGCTCTTAAAGTTGGATAAGAAAATCCAAGGGAAGACAAGGAGACACCTTTGAAATCAATATCAAGTATGTTTATTGTCTTCCTTTATTTTAGCATGTGGGTGTATTCACATATTGAAATAGGACTGACGTCACTGAATGGAGGTGGAGAGTGTTACCAATTGATAGGTACCATTGGTCAATGTATCATGACAAAGTATTCCCTAATATTAAGAAGCTACAATGATTATGAATAATTCTTCACACCATGTCATGCACTATAAAGCATATTGGTAAGAGTGGAACTTCAAAACATTATGATGCAGAGGAGACCATACTAGGAAGTAAAATTATAATTTCTACCAAAGGTCGTAGAGATCAAAAAGGGGAAAGACAAAAGAAATATTTCGATGGTACAACGATGAACATGTAAATTAAATGAAAAGGTGGGGAATACTTTGTATTAGTGAAACCATGTTCCAATCCATAGGATTGCTCAATATCCAAATGAGTGATAGATGGAAGGCAGTCAGGCTTGTATCAATACACTTCCACCAAAATAATGCCTACCATCCGTTGGGGACTCATCATGTTCAAACCATCAATAAACTAATGAATAAGAAACACCAAACATAAATTTCCAAGGGTGATTAGGAGAAGATATTAACCATTGGATGTTTAGTGAAAAAAGGTGATTATATATAATTGATTTGTTGAACAAAAAGAAAGGTGTAGATTAGGAAAAGGTTGGATAGACATATGTCTAGAAAAATGACAAGACAAGCAAACATGTTGCATAAGATCAGAAATAACTAGCATGATGAGTCAGAATAAGGTGAAGCAAAGAGTGTTAAGATTTAGTGATAACATTGAAATTCTCACTCTCATGTAGTAGTGGTTTTTGGAATCATAATAATGATGTATATTAGCTAGAATTGTTAGGGGTTGTGAAACCATGATATAGTGTTACCTCTTCATTCTTGGTGCTATGAAGAATTTCCAAACAATGTCCTTGTGGTAGATAAAATGGATGATGGAGAAGTCTTACAATATACCAAATAAGGTTTTGGTTTGATGGTGTGGTTTTCCTATGAAAACTTTGTATGATTAAGAAAGTATATTTATGGTGTGATGTGGTGGTGTACTTGTTGTAAAAAAGCTAAATCACCTTTTCATAGACGTGGAAGTTTCAAAATTTCTATGTAGTGGATTAGACATTCTAGGATGACTAGAGACTAAAACAAACATTGTTAGATCGACTCTACTGATTTATCCATATTTTACAATGTTTCTCTTATCCCATTTGGTGATTTTAGTAAACATCTTAATAATAGCGAGAAGAAGGACACATTAGTTGATGTCAAATCTATATGAATTTGTTAGAAGAAATAATAAATATATGGGGCATCTACTAAATGTACATTATGTTATCCCATTGGAAATTCTTATAACTACTTTTATTGAGTGCATCATTCCTATTTTGTTAATCTAACATTGTATTAGATGTTTCATATTCATTAGTCTCACAATCAAGACCAAATTATATTTACATTGTTATAAATAGTGTACTCATTCTTAGTGTTCATTGTAAACTATGGAAATAATATTTTTTTGGGATGACGTGTGAACCACCCCCGAAGAAGCGCCACGATTGTGACCCCCCTACGACGTAAACCCCAACTTTCCCCAACTACCCCCACATCAGGGTCAACATGGTAAACTCACATAGAGGCTGAGGTGCGTGACAAGACTAAGGATCGTACAGGCCGAGGTGCGTGATGGAAATAACATTTATTTTTATTCCTATAAAAAAATCCAAGAACTTGTAGTTCTTGTCCTAGGGAACAAATCTGATCAGATGTTTCAAAAACAATTAATGGGATGTTCAAAAAATTGGATTCGTAACCAAATTCAAACATTTATCTAAACTACAATTTTACTGAGATATTGGTTGGCTGAACTATCAGTTATGACAAGATTGATCAATTGAGTTTTTGGGATTGTAGATCCTTCTTTGTTGAACTCAAACTTTCATTGAACAACATTTCAGTTAAAGAACATTTTGAATGATAGACATGGTCCTTACTCAATTAAGTTTTGGCGACAATGGGTAATATGTACACCTCCAATGAAGTTAAAGATTGGTTGAGGCTTATGTCAAACACATTCAGATATGGATTGATAATGCTTTTTGTTACCCAACTAGTCATTAACAACAAATTTGACTAATTAAAATGACTAAAATTTGGCTTCGTTCTCTAGAACACCATCTAGGTAAAACATGATATTTTCCTTTAAGTAGGAACCCTCTAGGACCACTGTAGATGAAACTAAGCACTAGAAAAATCTTTTCATGACATTATGTTAAGAAATTAAGTTGTCATATATATGTACATCTTTAAGTTAGAGATTACCCCTAGTTTAGCATATGTATTTCTATATGTATGCTCTAAACAATCCATGTATTTTTTCATTTTAACCATCACTTCTTATTAAATGACGCACCAAATTCATAATAGTAATATTGATTATCATGCATTGACGATGATTATGATAACAATATTAATTTTCATGAGCAGTAATTAGTGTTCTTATTCAGGGTTGATGATGTTATCTTTAATTATAAATAATTTATAACTATTCAAATAAACAAAGAAAAAGCTTGTATAACTTCTACAAATGTATCTAACATGACTATAAGGTTATCATCAAAGGTTTGAAAGATAATTTTTGCATATGAGTGACCTACTACGGGATCTAAGCCCTAATACATTTATGGAACCTTAAAATGAGGTGAACATGGTGTTCTTGTGAAAAAATATTAATAAAGTTACGATACACCTAGATGTTGTTATTTCTAAGGAGCTTTTGGATCTTTGAGTAAGTTTAGGTTGAACCTAAGTAAATCTCAATAATTCTATCATGATCCTATTATTTGGAATGAGTATGATCGAACACAATAATGCATAATTACTTTTGACTAGGTGATTACTTATTATTTATGGAATGATTCAAATATGCTTATTTGTATGTAGTATTAGGTATGTGGTTATATTTTCATATATGTACTACTTTCCACTTATGCCAAGAGAATGGAATACATGATTTTTTATGTTTGAATTCATTTTGATGCTTGTTAAAGTATTCACATTGCATGCAATAAATAAATGGTGAAAACCAAATCCAATCAAATCAATTAATCCTAAAACATAGTATGTTGATGTGGATT
The DNA here is from genome assembly GCA_963693085.1 of Alisma plantago-aquatica. Classification (NCBI taxonomy): domain Eukaryota; kingdom Viridiplantae; phylum Streptophyta; class Magnoliopsida; order Alismatales; family Alismataceae; genus Alisma; species Alisma plantago-aquatica. Next base: position 427,646,312 of record OY856410.1, on the reverse strand, counting down.
TGATACCACTGTTGGGTTTTGTGGGACAGAACAGGCAGTAGAAACAAATTTTTTTATCTACCTACAAACCCATAACCAGCAGATCACATCAACAACTATGCAATAACAAAGATGGTTTAGTGAGTTATACTTGGTCCTGAGGCTTGCTCAGCGACAATAACTCGTAACTAGTGTGGCTGTCAACCACCTAGTCTTTGATGGCATCTGTGTAGCTCCTGGCTTGACCCGGATTGTGGTTGACAATCCTCCTCTTGAGCGGTAGAAATCTCCCACCTCTATAGATAGTCCACACTGACCACTGAGAACTCTAGTCATCTTGATGGATAGACTAGAAGGAGTTGTCCCCTTCTGTTGGCGTACTAGTCACTGACACACTCTCCCACCACCAGTCACTTTTCTATAATTGTCTTTCCCTCGTTATTTTTCCATTGACGGGTAGAACTTACTTGGGCTCTCTTGGTTACCACAACCAGAGAGGACAACAACTTTGTAGAGCAACCAATGTTATGATTTGTGTGTTCCAAGAAGCCCTTGTACCCCTTTATTTATACTAGAGGGCATGGTTAGGGTTTCCAATCTGTGCGGGAGTAGAAGGGTCTGGATTTTCCACAAACTCATTGCACTGCGGTAGGCGAACTGATTGTTTCATAACTGAGTTGGTCGTTTGGGCAGGTGAGCCGATTGGTTCACCTAGTGAAACGGTCGTTTCACTTCCCAGACTTTCCCACAATTGACTTTCCTTATTAGTTTCTAATTAATGCAAAGATTGTTTTTTGTCCCAATCGAATTGAACAAGTAAAACGAGGATCTTTTCTCATGACACTACTACAGAAACGGCCTTTGGCGTCGGTCGTTTAACCCCATTTGGCGTCGGTTTCCGACCGAAGCCTATGTGGGCGCCGCTAAAGGTCGAACACTTTGGCGTCGGTTTTTTAACCGACGCCTATTTGTCTATAGGCGTCGGTGGTTTAGTAAATAACCGCCGCCAAAAGTGTTCGTGCCATAGAAAATGGCGTCATCTAGGGCACTTTGGCGTCAGTTATATACTAAACCACCGACGCATGTACTTCAAGACGACACGACCGTGCTTCCCTGCACGGCCGTGTTTAGTACTATAGGCATCGGGTTTATATGAATAACTGACGCCTTTTACACCACGGCCGTGCTATCCTGCACGGTCGGGTTATTTGTACTATTAGGCGTCGGTTTTTATCAAATAACCGACGTTGTATGTCTTTACTGACGGTTTTCTATAAATAACCGACGCCTATTTATATTGTTTTTTTTTCATATCAGTTTGTAGGCCTGCTGTGGCTGGTCAGCGGGATGAGAACCTGCAGTTCAGTTTTCTGAACTGCAGGTTTATGACATCCATTGATATCAGCCTACAAACAGGCCGCAAACCTGCAAAAGTCACAAGGAAAATTCTACACAAGTACATACATTCAGACATCAATTCAATTCTCACATTCACACATATAGAAACATTCAAATACATGTATTAACATTCAGAAATATTCATTTACAAAGTATCATTCATTATCGCTATCAACATCCCAATTATATCTTACAGTTGCCACTGCTTGTATGGCTTTTGCCCATTCTTCTCTTACTTCATTTAATGCTTCCATCGTATATGGAGCATGTATATTTTTTAAGCGTTTACCTGTAGTGTTGTCAGTTTTAAACACCTGCAAAGAGAATGATGTATATATATAAGTAATAATATAAAAATAAGATAAGATTGATATATTTCATACTAACTAATGAGACTATATATAATACCTCATGTATGGTATCGATGTCCAATGCGGCATATTTGATAATCATCTGCATAAATCGCATCACATAGTATGCGCATGCCCAACCATTGTCTTGTGTAGCATACTATAAATTGAAACATACAAAATAATACAACTAAGCACAATTCACATCAATAATATATATATTCGAGTCGGGAACTTACTTGTACGTTCTACCAATTTATTGGCTGGTTCTTTTTCCTTGGGACCGTTCCTCCAGCCTTTTTGAATGCATCTAAACCCCTACATGTTAATATAACATAATAAATTGCATAAGTAAATAGTAATGTAATAAAAGATGTTAACGGATATAAAAATGAAATATTTCTCACCAGAATAATGGCATTCTCATTATGTGTCCAATTTTAGTGTTCAATGTACTCGCCGCAGGATCTAGATAATAAACAGTGAATGTCTCGGGGACAATAACTAGTAACTCCCAATGTCTACCGCTAGAAGTAAGAAGTTAACAATTAATAACTCAAAATGCAAAATAAAAATGGAATTTTCTTAAGTCCAAATTATAAATAAAGTAAACTTACTTGACATTGAATGGAGCTATTATTATCGTCTTCTTTTGCTGACCAAAAATTGTAAAAGCATCTATACAGTATTGTTGAACATTATCAGGGTCTTTAGCTACCAAACTAATCAATGATGGAATTAAAAATCCCACATGATCAAATGCAAATTGTTTGCAATGATCTTCGACTAAGTAGCTGCAAAACATATAGGTGTATGCATTAATATATAAGAAACCAGATCACCGGATCTTACACAAGGTATATGGATGTATAAACAAGATCTCACCTTATCCATGTCTCTATCATTGATGTATTCAGCCAATCATACATAAACAGCTCAATAATATCTTGTATAAATAAAGAGCTATCGTATGATCGACCTGCATAATCTACATCTAAAGAAACTATTATAGGGCAATTTATATTATGTGCCCGTAGCCAACATGCCATTCCCCTACAAGCAGGACCTAACGGGTATGTTAGGTCAGTTGGAACCCAAGTTGGTAATGCGGGAAGTGGAGGTGGAGGCCTAGGTTCTCATGGTGTCTTCTTTTTAACTTGTATATATAATTTCAGATCAGTTGACATCATATATACACATTAACAGTCTAAATCAATGTAAATTTATCTTACAATTTCAGTCGTGTAGACGACATCTGCTTTGGGCCACAATATGACCCCGCCTTCTACCTCACCAAGTGTATCAATATCTGGGTGGGCATATGGCAACGCAACTTCCCTCCAATCGGGTAACACACGTAATGGGCCCACACGAACATAGCCCTATGGCATTGGAGTCTCGTGAAACCTTTCCCCAGGAAGGGACGGGTAAGCTTGCACCTCTGCAACAACATAGTCTTGCATTCTTAAGCGGCATGGCTTCAATGCCTACAAATTTACATAAAGAATATTATACATATATACATATCATCTTGAAAACATATCATCTTGAAAAGATTAGCTACAATGTCATAAACAATACTTACAGCAGACGTGCTAGGCGATGGGTCTCCAGGATTAGTCGCAGTCTGTGCATCAGGAGAAGAGTGGGTCGCCATAGGCGTATTGGAAGCCTGATATGCCTGCCACCACAGCAACTCTTCCTTGACCTTCTTAGAAACTAAATCCTCAACTCTCTTATTCTCCTATACATGGATAAAAGAAACATTAACTTCTTATTAATGAATTTCTTTTTGGAGTAACATTCTAAAAAAAGAATAGGTTACCTCTTCTTGAGAAAGTCCCGCTCTAGGTTTGCGTTGGGATGGCCCAAAGAATGCTTTGATGCCAACACCAGCGCCGGCACCTCTAACACGTCTAGGATGCTCTTGGTTACCAAGAGCAACTGTCAATTCATCCCTTGTGCCCTGAGGGATGAACGTGCCTTGTTGCCTCTGCTCGTGCAGCTCCCGCTAATCACCATAAACAGAAATTGGTAAGTTAACACCACAAATAATCAATATTCAAACGATTTCTCTAAGAGTTGTATTTTACCATTTTTGCAGCCGCCTCAGCAGTTACAGGCTTCTTTATTTCACCCTTCTTGTTTTGCCTACCAGCTATCCAGATATCATGGTGAGGCATGGGTGTGGCAGACTCCTGAGTAGGAGCAGACTCCTAAGCAGACTGCTGAGTAGCCGCAGACTCCTCCTGTAGTCTTTGGCGAACACTTGCATAGCCTTTTGGACCCATAGTGTGGTCATGCACATTCAGTGCATGCCTTGCTTTTTGTGCGTCACTGAGGGCCTAGTTAGTATGCACAATAATGATTTGGTTAGTAGCACTAAATGTTAATCTTGAATAGGTGAATACAATGTATATTAATTAAATTGGGAGTGACGCCTAATACCTTGAATTCTTCAGATTTTCTTGAAGCAACAAAATTGTCCCAATCTTCTTTGTCCAAGAAGTTCCATTGTTCAAGGGCTGACTTCTTCTTCTTATCACCCTCTTTTATGTATTCTCTGTTCAGATTTGTCCTATAATTCCTAAGCATCTTCCCAGCGCGTTGCATCACACTTTTACGATGCAACTTCTCATCCAATGCAAACAGATTCTGTAAAATAGAAATGTTATTAACTAGTATCCAAAATAGAATTGCAAATAATAGAATTTGTAATGTACAAAATAGAATTGCAAATAATAATAACTCACGCATAAATCCTTCCATATCAAGTCTTTTTTCCCTTTAGGAACTTTATGCCAATTATCATACTTAACACCGCAATGACTCCGAGTGGTACACCCAAGATAGTTTACAAAATTATTGCGGTTCACTCCAATTGGATTTCCTCCATTATCAAACTCCACCACCAATTTGGATCCACTACCACTTAGCGCTAATAACTTCTTCAATAGAGTGATGCCCCTTTTCTTGTTAACTTTTTGGTGTTGCGCATCAAGTTGCTCCAGTGCTTCAGTGGGTACAGGTGCATCATCAACCTAAAATTTGACAAAAATAAACACACTAAATTAGCCCAATATAGAAATATAGGATATATGACATAACTAGAAGATAATGAATTGTATAGAAATACATGATATGTTTTTAGAACTTACATTAGTATCCTCGCCATGCTCGACATGGACAGCATGCTCCTCATGGACTTCATGCTCATCATGGACATCATGCTCATCATGGTCAGCCATCTGAAAATGTCATTAAAAAGGCAAACATTTAGCATTTGTATTAACTAGAAAAAGGCAAAAATTTAGCATTTGTATTAACTAGAAAAAGACAAACATTTAGCATTTGTATTAACTAGAAAAAGACAAACATTTAGCATTTGTATAAACATACATGTCTCTAAAATTGTGATCTTTTTTCAATTAACAATCCTTCATTGTGATCGTCGCGCACATTAAGTCATCATTAGCTTCAATATTTTGTGGAGTGGGCAACCCAACTGAGAATGGACTGGAGTCATCATACTTATCATAGTACTCTTCTTCATCTATAGGATCTTCAATGAACTGTCTTTTACCATGAAGAACAACCGACCATTTATCATTCGCAGGATCATCGATATAGAATATTTGTTTCGCCTGTGATGCCAATATGAATGGTTCACCCTTCTCTCCAATCTTTTCAAAGTTCACCAAAGTGAAACCCAATTCATCCACTATAACTCCTTTGGTGTTATCAACCCAATTACATTTAAAGAGCGGAATTTTGAAATCTATGTAGTCAAACTCCCAAATGTCCTCAATGACACCGTAATATGACATTTTAGCTTCACGTGGACTCTTATCCTTTGCACTTGCAAAGTACATAGTCGACGCTTGAAGAGTGACCCCACTATTTTGGACCACTTAGTAAAAGTCTTATTATGCTCTCTAGCAAGCCACATTGAACTTGCTCGAGGATGTTGTCTCTATATGAAATTGGTATGTTCCTCGATATAAACACTCACTTCGTCCATATTGTGTAAAATATACAAGTGAGCTTGTTCCAACTGCTCACGGCTGATTACTTTCACCCGTGATCCCAAAATTCCTTTGCCCTCCTCAATATTCTTGTCATTATCAGGAGTGTCATTACCACTGAGAAAGTCATTGCAAAAATCCATAACCTCTCTCGCCACATAACCTTCAATAATACTCCCTTCAGGCCGATAACGGTTTCGAACATCACCTTTAAAAACGCTCATGTATCGTTCAAAGGGATACATCCAATGCAAGAAAACTGGTCCCAACATTTTCACTTCCCTAGTCAAGTGGACAACAAGATGTACCATGATATCAAAGAACGAAGGAGGGAAATACATCTCAAGTTGACATAGGGTAACAACCACTTCTCTTTGCAAATTATCGAGAGTATCAGGGTCAATAACTTTGCTGCATAGACTGTTGAAAAAGAAACAAAGTCTGGTAATTGCAAACCTTACATGCTTCGGCAATATAGATCGAATTGCCACGGGCAATATTTGTTGCATTAGAGTGTGACAATCATGAGATTTAAGACCTATAAACTTCAGATCTTTCATTGATACCAATCTACGGATGTTGGATGAGTAACCATGTGGCACTTTAACATTTACCAAGCATTCACAAAAAGTTTTCTTCTCCTTTCTAGACAACGTGTAACAAGCGGGAGGTAAGTATGTTCTTTTATTACCCATTTCACGTAATTCTGTTAATTCTGACCTTATTCCCATTTCACGTAGGTCCAGAATGGATTTTATCCCATCTTTAGTCTTACCTGGTATATTTAATAGAGTACCAATGATGCTATCACAGACATTTTTCTCAACGTGCATTACATCGATACAATGCCTGACTGTCAAAGAACTCCAATAAGGAAGATCCCAAAATATTGACTTCTTCTTGAATGAAGAATCGTCACTCCGTGTGGCCATACTACATTGTGATTTCTTACCAAATTCATTGACAATGTCTTTTACTCTTTCATAAACAACATCCCCTGGTATAGGTTTAGGTGCACTTCGTTCATCATTCCATCCATTGAATGCTTTGCGCTTCCTACGATACAGATGGAATTTTGAAAGAAACCTTCGATGACCAAGATATACAGTCTTTCCGCCATGTTTTAGTCTTATTGAATCAGTGTTTTCTTTACATATAGGACACGCTTTAGCTCCTTTGACACTATATCCAGACAAATTCCCATATGCTAGAAAGTCATTAATAGTGCAAAACAACATAGCGTGCAAACGAAATGTCTCTCTTGCTGAAGCATCATAGGTCATCACACCTTCAGCCCAAAGTTTCTTTAAGTCATCAATCAAAGGTTCAAGATAAACATCGATATCATTTCCGGGTTGTTTAGGGCCCGATATCAACAATGACAACATAACGTACTTATTTTTCATACACATCCAGGGAGGAAGATTGTATATAACAAGCATGACTGGCCAAGTGCTATGTTGGCTGCTCAATGTCCCGTACGGATTCATCCCATCTGTACAAAGCCCAAGTCTTAGATTCCTATCTTCTTCACCAAATTTAGGGTACAATAGTTCAATCTTCTTCCACTGTGGGGAATCAGACGCATGTCGTAGGATCCCATCATTATTTTTCTTAACATCTGCATGCCACCTCAAATTCTTCGCATCTTTCGGATTTTCAAACAAGCGTTGAAACTGTGATATTATAGGTAGATACCACAACACCTTGGTAGGAGAACCAGTTTTGGACTCCCCTGAAGTCGTCAATTTATACCGTGACGCACCACATTTTGGACAATCTTTCAAATCTACATAGTCCTTTTGAAATAATACACAATCATTTGGGCATGCGTGTATCTTCTTGGCCTCCATTCCCATTGGGCACAACATTTTCTTTACCTGGTATGTTGAGATTGGAAGCTCGTTTCCTTCAGGAAGCATTTCTTTCAACAAAGTCAACAATGAAGTGAAGCTTTTGTCGCTCCATCTATTGTTAGCTTTCAACTTATACAATCTCAACACAGCGCTAAGCTTCGTAAACTTAGCACAACCTGTATATAACGGTATCTCAACATCATGCACAATGTTTGTAAAGATAGGAGGTGGATCGGTGTGCTCTACCCTACAACTATCCAGCATCACATCAACGATGTCTGCTGGAACTGGTTCGTTCACATTTACGTCATCAGAGGCAATTTCTTCTTCCACCCAAGCACTGCTATCGACATCTACTGGTTTCGATTTTGAAATCTCTCCATGCCAGTGCCATTCTGTATAGCCTTGTACAATCCCGTTGCACATGACATGACTTTTGATTTCCTCACCAGTGTTGACTGTCAAGTTGTTACCGCAATGCCTACATGGACAGTAGAACCTATCTGTAGGTTTTTTCCTATGTTCCTCGGCAAATCTAATAAACTGATCAAGACCAGATATAAACTCTGGGGTGCAACGATTACGAATGGACATCCATGATCTATCCATTCTATGATCAGAGAAAACAAGTATATATTAGGAAACAAGTATATATTAGGAAAAGATTAGGGTATACACTTACATCCTAAGCGTATAATGTGATGTCATTCTTATATATAATAAATGTGTACCACCTATCCCATCCTTGAACACCTAATCTCACTAGTAAGTGTATAATATATATTTGGTTTTCAAGAAAATTTCGGCAGCATTTCCCCATTGTTCTCTAAGTACATATGTACTTAGAGAACAAACGGGGAAATGCTACCGAAAATTTTCTCGAAAACCAAATACACATTATACACTTACATCCTAAGTGAGATTAGGTGTTCAAGAACAGTCCCAAACCAGGGACTATCCAAGATTTACTCCTAATGAGTCAATCTTGGATGGGTTTCTAGGCCAACAAATACATTTGATGTCATTCTTATATATAATAAATGTGTACCACCTATCCCATCCTTGAACACCTAATCTCACTAGTAAGTGTATAATGTGTATTTGGTTTTCAAGAAAATTTCGGCAGCATTTCCCCGCTGTTCTCTAAGTACATATGTACTTAGAGAACAAACGGGGAAATGCTACCGAAATTTTCTCGAAAACCCAATACACATTATACACTTACATCCTAAGTGAGATTAGGTGTTCAAGAACAGTCCCAAACCGGGGACTATCCAAGATTTACTCCTAATGAGTCAATCTTGGATGGGTTTCTAGGCCAACAAATACATTTGATGTCATTCTTATATATAATAAATGTGTACCACCTATCCCATCCTTGAACACCTAATCTCACTAGTAAGTGTATAATGTGTATTTGGTTTTCAAGAAAATTTTGGCAGCATTTCCCCGATGTTCTCTAAGTACATATGTACTTAGAGAACAAACGGGGAAATGCTACCGAAATTTTCTCAAAAACCCAATACACATTATACACTTACATCCTAAGTGAGATTAGGTGTTCAAGAACAGTCCCAAACCGGGGACTATCCAAGATTTACTCCTAATGAGTAAATCTTGGACGGGTTTCTAGGCCAACAAACACAATAATAGATATGACAAATATATGCAAGCAAAAGATTTGTTCATATATGCAAGCACAAATGTATGAAAAATATATGCACAAATTAGAAGTTCATAACCCTCATAACCCCCCATCTTAGGATGATGAAGGTCCATCTTTGCAGTCCTTGGCTACCATATGAGCCAATGAACAAGGAAGTTGGTCGTTTGTCCCAGGATTAACATTGTGAAATTTGAGTTAAAGAACATGAAAAAATTTGAGTTGAAGGTCCATCTTTGAGGTCGGTCATCTAGGTTCACCCACAATACAACTTATCAGAAGAACATGAACAACTTTCAGGGCAAGGTCAAAGCAAAAATCAGAATTAGAATCAGAACCAAATCCAAATCTACTAGGATTTATTGTACAAACCGTTCTCCTTTGAAAAATTACAAGCAAATATAAATGACAAAATGAACCAAATTGCAATAAAAAACAACAACATGTTGAATATGATTGAAGGAAAAATGAGCTGTGTAACTAGGTATAAAAACTCATAACCAAATGATTGACCAACAACTCAGAAACGAATCTGACCTTATAAAGAACACACATTGAAGGATCCTATAACAGAGTAAAATCGAACCTGTAAGTAGCGAGCTCGTGGAGGAAGAAGAGGAGTAGCTCTTTCAGTAGCGAGCTCCATTAAGGAAGAAGAGTAGTGGAGGCGGCGACATTGAGAAGTGGAGGCGGCGGTGTAGGTAGTGGAGGCGGCAGCGGCGTAGGGAAGTGGCAGCAGCGGCGGAGACGCGGGGGTCGTCAGGCGGAGATGCGGCGGCGGAGAGGTAGTGGCAGTAGCGGCAGAGACGTCGGCGGAGAGCAGCGGCAGAGAGCGAGCGGCGGAGAGCAGCAGCGGAGAGCGAGCGGCAAAGAGCAGCAGCTGGAGTCGTCGGGCAGAGAGCGAGCGGCAGAGAGCAGCAGCTGGAGTCGTCGGGCAGAGAGCGAGCGGCGAGCAGCAGGATGAAACAGGAAGAAAGGGGGAAGAGCTGGGTGATCGGATCTATTAATTTGGTAATCAGCATCAGTTATTTAGAAAATTGACGCCTCTAACGCTTTAGCGTTGGTTGTCTGTAAAAAACCGATGCCCGTTTAGAAAACCTTTACCCTAATTTTTTTGGCGGGAACCATGATCGGTTATCTGGCACAACCGACGCTGAAAGTGGGACATTTTCGCGCAAATTTTCATTTTAAATAGGCGTCGGTGAATACCTATAAAACTGATGCTAAAGATGACCTAAAATGTTTTTGCTCGAAATTTGGATTTCGCGGGTGATTTTAGGAGTCGGTTTTTTATAAACAGCCGACGCTGAATATAAAGCGGTACCCGTGTCTGGCTGGTCTTCAAATATAGACGTCGGTTTGTATAAATAACCGACGTCTAATAGTATCGGCGTCGGTTTCCGTAAACAACCGACGCCCAGAAAAGCGACACTGAATGCTATTTCTGTAGTAGTGTGAACTGGGAAACCCAACACATGCTCGTTTGGTCAATGTGAACTGATTGGTTCACTAGAGTGAACCAGTTGTCTAACTGACTAAGAGCCGATCAGTTCAACCAGTGAACTAGTCGGTTGGTGGTCGAGGTTGTGTAGAACTCAATCAATGCAGTTCACAATCAATCAGACAATCTAATCAATTGGTTCAACACTTGAACTTGATGATTTTGAGTCAGTTATATTGATTGAATGTTTAATTAAGTACCTAGACACTTTAGTAATCGATCTAAACATCATTCATAGATAAACTCCTCTTCCAGGCTAATCCTATGTGTGTGACCCTATAGGTTTCATTTCACATTGGTAGTGAATGTCCATAACTAACTTATGATATCACAAGCAAAGAGTGGTTCCTAGTCACACATCAGTGTTGCCCAAGTGAAAAAGAAAGTTGGAGAACAATTTTCAACCTATAATCTATTATTGGTGTTATAGTGAATGTTTAGTTCCTTTTTCGTTGATATCCGGATTAAATTCAAGGCATGGACTTTTCATCCTCTACAAACGTTCAATCCATGTTTCTTGATTCAGAGTAGACTTTCTGAGATATATGTAAGCTCAATATCATATATTGACTTACATGCACATGGCCATGCATTTCTCATTCTCACTCCTCAAGTGGGCAAGATATCACACTTCCTTAGGAGGGACAAGTTCCATATCTATCACTTACAGTCAAGTACCCATGTCTTAAAGTCACCCAATCATCACTATTTTATCAACCCATGTTTCAAGACTACAATTGATGATCTAAAATTGTACCCAACCACATGTGATGAGTGCAGTGATTTCAGGTCTAAGAACCACAGTCACCACCAATACTATAAGAGATGATCTTGACTAACCATGTGTGGTTTCCATGCATCATTCTTATGGTGGGTTAGTCTGATACACTGTTCTCTGACATGTATCTATGTTCTTGGTTTGATATCATATATCATGACTGATGAGATTCTATCATCAACCAGCACACACTCAAGTCTTTTGTGTTATTGATGTCTATGGTTATTTCCACAATAACAACTGACTAGGGATGATAGTGAGAATTTAAATACTCTTAACATCTGTATGATCTCATTGTTCAAGTCACGTACTTGAAGACATATATCATTAAGTATTGTCCCTCTCTAGACATCTAACATGTTATACTATTATCTCATAACAGTTAAAACATATAGACAAAAATTGCCTTTATTATTATCAAATCAACTATCACACGCCTCATTGCAATCATTATATGATTGACTCTCTGGGCATACTATACCAACAAGAACATCATGATTTAGGAGTGAGTCATTTAGAGTGGCTCTGGCCCTATTATGTCCATAACATCTTATTTACATGCTTTTCATTAATTTGGTGGAGGATTCTTTAACCTTATCATACATACCCTATCCTCAAGAGGGTGAGGAAGAGAGAGAAAATTGTAAACCTTAAATCTTAACTGAATCAGGGTTGAGAAGGGATGAAAATAGATGAGAAAGTCCTAAAGGTATCTTATTTTGAGTTAAATCCTCAGACATTGGCCAGACATTCACCCTACATCGTAGAGTCCTCGTGACCGACTAGAGGGACGGAGGAAAATCTTGGCAGCCCCCAGACCATGATCCTTTTCTAGACACCTCCATCATCGGAAAATCCTCTAATAACTCCCTTAGGTTCTACAGAGTTTGAAAAAATTAATAATTACTAAGGATTAAATGAGGAACCAACGCTCTGATACCAAATGTAACGAGCCCGCCTCCTAAAAACCCCCAATTAAGAAGGACCAAAAGGTCATAGTCGTGATCCCAATTTTCAGGATCAATGGTAATCAATAATAATTACTAAATTTTACAAAAACTATACTGAAAATCTGGAATAAAATAAAATTGTGCATACCTTTTTAAAATTTTGGATTTCTAAACTTCTATCCACAACTCAAAACTATTCTAACTAATCCTCCTTGCACTATAATTATTATTTCCACAATGTTCCACTTTACTGTTTGTCCTTTTCAATGTTGTACCTAAAACGTCGACAAACAAAATGTCTGTCAGCATAAATGATTATGTCGGTATGTGGGGGAATCAATAATTGTGCAATTAACTGTAACAACATATTGCAAGAAATTATGGTTTAGCAAGCAAATTTTACATTTTAAACATAAGTACCAAATCCATACATACCCTAGCCTCTGTGTTGTCCTTACAGTGGACATGGATACTACCTCTCATATGGTAGATCCCAATTAACCCTGCATGATCCTACCTAATAGGTCGATCAATACCTAGGGTTGAGTCAGATGGCACTTCCCATAGGTAGCTCAATCCCTAACTCATGACATGCTAAAGAGTCGCATGGCACTGCCCATACGTAGCCCAATCACTAATTCATGATATGCTAAAGAGTCGCATGGCACTACCCATAGGTAGCCCAATCACTAACTCGTGATAACTTGTGGTCCTACCTTACAAGTACACCATGTACTAGGTTACCCTTTTCATCATTAGCAAAGCCATAGACGAGGACTAGGATCTGATCTAGTCATGTAAACATATTTATGGTGATAATCATAGTCACTTTATAGTTGCATGAGATAAAAGTCATCCAAGCAGTTATTTCCAAGCAACTGACAAAACTTCGGGAATCACCATGAAACTAAAGCGATTTAACCATAAGCGTAACCACATACCTGGTCCAGAGTAACTTGATGTCCAAGCAAGAAGAATTAAGAATATTCAATCAAGGAATCAATAATATCCTAAAATTAATGCATAACATCCATGTGTAATTGTTTTATCCAAAACATTCTCAAGATTGACTTAGATTCCACCTTAGGATTTCTAGGACAACTTTAGGGTTTTATTAGTGTTTTAGCCTCCATAATGCATTTGTCACTTTTAATTCTCTTTTGGTCCACAAACCTAATTTCAATATCATTGGCACAAGTGAATGTCAATTAAGTCTAATGTATCTCTTTTACACTAAAACTACCATCTTTATTCTTTTAATTCATGTCAAGATCATTAAGCCCAATTATCATGTTTGAGTTCTTTTGAATTAACAACTTGTATTTCATTAATAATTATAGTCCAATTCACATATGAACCCTATTTATCACTAATTCCACTTTTATACCCTAGGAAACCCTAATTACCAAATTAAGGGTATTTATCCACAATAAGAAACTTTTATACTCAGAATAGCTTAGAATCATCATATCTCAGCTTTATTCGTGGATTTGAACAATTAAAGCCATTAAGAGTCATAATTACCAAAACTAGGGTTTCAAGGCCCATTATCATATTCATGTACATGGAACCCTACATTAATCAAACTATGCATAAAGATCATCCTTTTGGATCTAATGTGTCCTTTTTATAATGAATAGGTTAACATTGATTAAAAACACCCATAATACCTTTCTCAATCTTATTAACATCAATATTAGAGTTTCTTAATCATTAATTCATTAAAGTTCACAACTTTAACTAATTTTCAAATTGCAAGAGGAATTAGGCTCTAAAACTATTTGTAATGGATTTCTCGTATTTTTCTAAGAAAATTTCATATATAATATGTATCAATCCGAGCTACCATTAATTAAATATGAACTTTGTAAGATTTGCTTACTCAGACCAATGAGAGGCTAATGCATCAGACATCCCATGCATCGTGTCCCGGTCGATTTGGAAACATAACATAATGACCTTTTTGTCCCCCACGTAAAGATCCGACTCTTCAACACCCAGAGGGGAAAATCCGTCCAATGCCACAAGGTCATCTTCTACCTCCCAATGGAACGTATCTGCCGCCACCGCAGGGGTTGGCACGACTTCACCTCCCCTTCCCCGACCTCGACTATCACACCCACATCCCACGATTACCACTAATCATGAGATTAGGGCATGACTATGAGGATTACACTTAATACAAAGTTCACTCCAGACTTTTCCTAATTTCAAACTCTTTGTTTTCTCACATTCAATCACATAAACAAAATTTAAAAGAGAATTAAACTTTTCTTACTCTAATATGATCTCAACATTAATGATACACATCCATACATTCATTACATTTCTCACACTTCCATGTACATATGACATGACAATCATTTGCATTCTCTCTTATTAATGAAACAAACACACAAACATCATTTACAACTCTCTCACATCTATACAAGGACCTAAAGTGATAGGGACCGTCTTAACTAATCTCATACTTAACTCATGTGGTAGATCTACTTTGATGATTTGACCTTCTTCAAGTCCACGTGGTTTTCCTAAACATTTTAAGTAGAGGGGTGAGCCTACCCACTCAGTGAATGAGTACTTCAAAGAAAAAGTCTAAAGCACTAATATAATTACAGATATACCTTTAGGCAACTGATATCAATTATAAAAATAGTAATATTGAAAGAGTCTAATAATTGACAACATAGATATGATAGGATACTCTAGATAATTTATTAAACTGGAATAAAATATAGTAATTACTACACTGACCAGATCTAAAACAATACAGTTAAAATAACAGGGAATGTAAATATTACATTTAAAGAACAACTACTACGAAAATGTACTCAAATCTTTCTTAACTCTTTTTACTTATAAGAAACTCTTTAAACCTATATGATCATATTTTATCTTATGCCCTGATCATATGCAGTGTAATCTACATATGAAGACGTGTAGCGAACTATGATCTCACCGTATAAGACTTAGCTTAAAACTCGAGAAGCTAAGCCTAGAACTGAATCCAAGTCTGCTTGACTCGAACCGTCATGCCTGACTAAGGCGGCTAAATAGTTGGCCTTTAACTGGACCTCTCCTTCTAGGCTGAGTACATAGGAGGAGGGTCTGAGACGCTATGTGGGCCTCATCTTGGTATGCTCTGTGGGTACCTATGGGTTACCACCAGGATCTTCGGTTCATGTTGGGTAACCTATCTTCTTTTAGGAGACTTCCTCAAGGGATTTGTCTCGCAGCATGCTCTTTGGGTGCGTTATGATCCCCGTATACTGGTCACTACTAAGTTGGATCATTTCCTCCCTATAGTGCAAACATCTGTAGGGAATCTATAGTGTTCAGGACACCTATGTCTATTATTTTATTATTCTTAGAAAGCTCTTACTATATTGTATCTTTTCCTTACTTATACTTGACTCTAGTATCTCTATGGTACCACATCTATTTATTTGAAGTTTATAATGCAACATGTATGCCATTCTAAACTTGGCAGAGCAGTATATTCAAAACATTGTAATATTCTAAGTAATCATCATACTATACATACAGGCAGACTAAAATTCTTAAATAAACATAATACATGTCAACTTGGCACTTTATACACTAGAATCATGCAATTGAACTGTTATGCATCACTACATCTTATACTGAGAACATTGATATCACAATACTTGATTCGTTGAACAACCTATCCTTAAGGTTTCATTTACCTCATTAACTTATCACATGACTCTCATAAGGATTTCATACAACATAAACATTCACTGAATAAAGACTGCTTAAATCATATATAATCAATTTATGTATGAATTCTTGGAACTGAGCTAAATTTAGGTTTCCATGCCATTCATTGAGATATCATGCATCAAGAATAAAATTGAATAAATAAAGTCTATCATGTCAATAAAATCCCTTCAAATGGATTTCACGATATCGATTCGTAAATATCCAACTTTCCTCGCATCTAGGGTTTCACCCTCTTTACTGAGATATCAAACAAACACTATTCACCTCAAATGAAATTCAAGATAGTATCTCACATATATGTACTATGAATTTAGATAAACAATCATTCATAACCAAGGGGATCCAGATAAACAAATTTCTCTATTTAATTATACAGCAATTTCAGTCACAGACAAATTCCGTATAAATTCCGTTTACTCTTATAACCTCTGCAAATACTTAGGAAAATATCATTAGGATGTATTGTTTACATTTCAAATATGATTTTATCATATAAAATTCATTCAAACAAAGGAATTTTCCAGTTCATATCATTTTTCAATAACTTAGATCAAACAGATAATTTAGGGTTTGTAGTCGCATACTAAGCAATTAAATATTATGGATGATTTAACCAATTTTTGTGCAATGTATTGTTTAAAGGAAGTTCCCACTCACCCTAAGGTGTGAAAACACTTAAAAGGAAGTTCCCACTCACCCTAAGGTGTGAAAACACCTTAAAAACACAGCTCATCCCTAAAAATCTCGATCTCATATCAAATTACTAGCAATTCACCCAATTCTTCTTCCTTTCAGCTCGAAAACCCTAAAAATGAGGGATTAAGAAGAAAGAGTGAGAAAAGGGGAAGTTTTGATACCATTTTGGATCAAATCATAGGAAGGATGGAATCTTGACATGTGACAGAATATTCACCATGAAAGGCTATGCAAAGAAGCTAAACTTACATGATTTCATCATTCCTCGGACTACAAAACCCTAGATCAACATCTCCATCACTTTCTCCTTTCAAACCCTAACTCTCCCTCTCTCTCTCTCTAGGATTTCATTTCTCTAGATTGAATCACGAATTATGAGAGCTCCTTGTGTGTTATGTTGACCATATAGAGCAATTGATATGCTTGGGTCAATTGCACATTGACCCCTCACTATACATTCTCTTATTTCAACTTAATTTTCTGTTATAAAATTGTTATTGTAATTCATCTACTGATAAGGTCTACATGCATCCAAAAATTTTGAAAATTTATCATGATATCTAAAATGCACTTTTAGAGCTCCTTTAAAGTTTTCAGATCATTTGGAGTTACCAATAAATAAATAAAAATCAAACAATATACTACTGAACAACATTCTGTCAGCATGGTCGGTTGAAGTATATCTCGACCGAGAATGACTTTCAAAGAACATCCAAATATTCTGAATTTTTTAACTGAAATGTACGATTGAGTTATACATATTATTTCCAAATTTGAATTCAATTTGATTTACATATAAAATACTAAAAATCATTTAGTGAGACACTATACTTATCAAATTATGTATTCAGATGTCATCAAAACCCTAATTTGGGCCTATTTGGGTTTCCCAATCTTAAACCCTAATTATGTGAATCAAAGTATGATTAAATATTCTCATTATATTTAAAACATCAAAACTTAACAACCATCATTAATCAAGCTTTAAAAATGATCAACTTAGTTAAGCATACAATCATCCAAGCAAACCCTCGTTAACCAATTAAGCTCAGTTGCGGTCATAACAATTCTCCCCCCCCCCAAAAAAAAAAGGTTTCATCCCTGAAACATAAATATGCAAGCAAAGTACTTTCAAGGTTTATTTTAAGCTTCTGATATCTTACATGTCATTATATTCTTATATTTCATACTTGAATGTATCTTTCAACATTAAGTCCTTTATTTCTTTTCTAATCACAACATGTTTGAAATAGTTCTCAATGATAACAAACAAATTCTCTATTCCACAATCAATCATAGGATAGAGAGAGAAGCAACCATTTCAAAGTTTTCATACTCTTGAGGTGTTAACTCAACATTGATAATTTGATCCAACTATTTCAATTCATACAACTCAATATGTACTATTGTTATGTATTACCTCTAAGTCACAAAAGAGAGCTCACCATGTTGTTCTGAATTTTTACTATTATGCTACTCAATTAGCAAAACAGTCTTATGTTGAAAGACTAGATTCAAAAACAATTATACAATACTACTCATGACATCCCCATTGGATCATGGATGCATAAGGTGAAGCATTACCATCACATTCCATACTATTCTCACGTATGAACCCACACATTATTCAAGTTGCAAAAATTGGGTTATAGCATACTAGGCTTTCAACAATAGTAATATAGTACTCTATAATTGTATTAGTCATTCAAGGACTATTCATACCCAATTACCATCACTTAGTTATATTAAAGCTCGGTATAACAAGCTATACCTCATAAGGGTTACATATCAATACAATATGGTTATCATCCCTTCTATTCATATGAGGGAATAGGTAAGACTACCTTATACAGGGTAACCCTCCATTTCTTCATCATCATTCAACCCATATCACCACACCACAATTGTACAATACGAAGATGGATTACTCGTATGAATGATTCAAACTATCAGACACCTTTAATTAACATATTGCTTGCACATGGACAACTGAAATCATATGTAAAACAAATTTACATCCCTTAGTATACCTTCAAAAAATTATACTTAAAAAAAAATTCACATATTACTAAAAGCCATTGTTATCTCTTATCTCTTTCCTCATTCACTACTACTTACTTTTTTCTACTTATCCTTTTCATTTTAATCATGTAGATTAAACATCCCTAAAATGGAAGCATACAAGGTATGAGTAAATTATTCATCATTCTTGCTATCACTGTAAGAATTTATTTCATATCGCACTTCACTCATATTGTATTTCTCCTTTTGTTCAAAACAAACCTTTTATATTTCAAATATATTTCTTATCCTTTGCTCTAAATTATTTCCATATTGTTTATCTACCTTTCAGATTAGCAACCTTTCAACCCTAGAATACTATCAGTGCTAGTGTACTTCTCATAGTGCAAATCCCATGATCTTATTTTATAGAGATGCTAGTATTCAAGGTCAAATCACTAGTGACATCCCTTGTACTACTACAACTCTAAACATTCTAGGATTTGGTCCTTATCAATAGCATGACATTATTGTGATGTGACTTTGCTCCCTTAATTTAAAATTCAAACTTTCGATCTCACAAGTTTTACTAAAGTTTTCCTTATCTTATCAATTGAATTTCCTTTCTCTTACTTGGCCATTCAGATAGATTACATTCTCAATCTACGATGATAGGGTTTCATCATCATATTGTATGTCATTATTACATTCACTAGATGTCTCTACCATGGTGGTGATGCATCATATGTGATTCATTTTCTTATCACTTCATTCCCACATTGCTCTCATTAAGGAAGATATGAAAGAGAAGATGATTTTGAGACTTAGAATTATTATCTTCAAACATTCCCTTATTACATTTCTCGTACGTAGGTTTAATTAGTTACCAACAAGGATACTTGACTAATTAGCACTTTCTTGAATCTCATAACCTCTTTCTTTTATAATCTATATTACTCCACCATGTTTCAAATCCTTCCTTACTTTCCATAATCCTCTTAACATATACTACTCTTCCCCCTGTTATCTTTAACGTCTATTTTTTCCTTATGATCATGTTGCTTATTCATGTATATGATCATGTATACCATGTTGCACATATTTCTTTTTATCCTTCTACTAATGTGAAGTTGAAATTCTAAATCAATAATCTCTCTACTAGTTTCAAGTCATGTTTAATACATTACATATCCTTCATTTTAAATCAAACGATTCATGCATGGTTCAAACTTAGTATCTCTTTAAATCATGTTTTTTCCCTCCTGAATATAGTCTACCTTTGTGTGACTTATTAATTGGTTAAGCTACACTTTTGTTCTTCTTTTAGAAACTAGTTTGTTGTTCTATAGAGACTTGGAATCCAAAGGTAGTAAGGTTGAATATATTAACTTCACAATAAAGGTATACATTCCATGCTCTCAATTATATCATAACCCTCATTATTTAATCAAGCTCATCATTTCCAACATTTATCTTTGTTTCAACTAAGTTTTTTATCCTAGTTTTATGATTTACATGCTCATCTAGTTCTCTTCACTTTAACTCTTCTGAAGGTTCTTCACTTCTATTTACTTATCGTATACTTAAATCTTTCCATCTATTTTCCCTTTATCTTGAAGTACATAAAAACATTGTACTCGGTTATATAATCCATTCCTCATGATTGATTCTTACTATCTTGGCCCTTACATACTTTTCTCATATCTTTTCTATATTTCATATTTAGAGTTCATATAATACTAATAATTAAACTTAATATGAACCTTATGTCACGTTCCTTTATTCCCAATTAAGGGTTTCTCATATGAGGCCCCAAAGTTGGATCTCAGATATCAGTTCCAACCGATTCTTAGCTATTCTAATCTTTCCCATATGTTTCAACATCTTAGTGTATGTACATTCTCACTATGATGTGTGTCTAATTTATCCAGGGTCTACTCTTATTATATTTTTAATAGGAGTCATTAGATCCCAATAATGCACCCTACCAGCCGAACCAGGCCGAACCTGCAGTCCTGAAGCCAAGAGCTACTCAGGATTAACTAACTCCTATTAATCTCAAACATGTGGAAATAATATCCACTTAGGGAAAACTCATTCAAACATAACTTCTGATCTACTTGATACAAAGAATATAAATAATAACTGAATCACTTCATGATACACAACAATATAAAAGAACAATATATATTCTACAAATTTATATTATGAATTCATACATATAAGAGCATTTCTATTCATCTCAAATAAAACAATATAATGAAATGAAAGTTCTATCTCATTTTATATTTATGTTGTTAATTCGTGCTACTTATCTTGTTTCTAACCCTAATATTTCATGGGTTCCTCCCTAGCCCATCCTTCCACTATATACCTAGTCAGGGTATACATGAAAGAATAGACACATTAGCTTGATACTTGTTGATCCAAGTACTCAGATACCGGGCCATGATATCTAAATACTCAAATCCCCAGAGCTAACATCATAAATCTCCTATCTGCCACACTCATGACTCTAACTTACTAACTTAATGGTCCCTGACAACTTAGCCTAAGCTCTGATACCAAGTTGTCACACCCACATCCCACAATTACCACTAATCATGAGATTAGGGCATGACTATGAGGATTACACTTAATACAAAGTTGACTCCTGACTTTTCCTTTTTATTTCAAACTCTTTGTTTTCTCACATTCAATCACATAAACAAACTTTACAAGAGAATTAAACTTCTATTGCTCTAATATGATCTCAACATTAATGATACACATCCATACATTTATTACGTTTCTCACACTTCCATGTACATACAACATGACAATCATTTACATTCTCTCTTATTAAGAAAACAAACATACAAACATCATTTACAACTCTCTCACATCTATACAAGGACCTAGAGTGAGAGGGACTAACTGAACTTAACTAATTTCATACTTAACTCATGTGGTATATCTACTCTGATGCTTTGACCTTCTTCAAGTCCACGTGGTTTTCCTAAAAATTTTGAGTAGAGGGGTGAGCCTACTCGCTCGGGGAATGAGTACTTCAAAGAAACAGTCTAAAGAACTGATATAATTACAGATATACCTTTAGGCAACTGATATCAATTATAAAAATAGTAATATTTAAAGAGTCTAATAATTGACAACATAGATATGATAGGATACTCTAGATAATTTATTAAACTAGAATAAAATATAGTAATTACTACACTGAGCATATCTAAAACAATACAGTTAAAATAACAGGGAATGTAAATATTACATTTAAAGAACAACTACTACGAAATTGTACTCAAATCTTTCTTAACTCTTTTTACTTATAAGAAACTCTTTAAACCTATATGATCATATTTTATCTTATGCCCTGATCATATGAAGTGTACTCTACATATGAAGACTTGTAGCGAACTACAATCTCACCGTACAAGACTTAGCTTCAAACCCGGGAAGCTAAGCCTAGAACTGAATCAAGGTCTGCTTGACTCGAACCGTCACGTATGACTAAGGCGGATAAGGTCTTTAACTAAACCTCTCCTTCTAGGTTGAGTACATAGACAGAGGGTTTGAGATGCTTTGTGAGCCTCATCTTGGTACACTCTGTGGGTACCTCTGGGTTACCACTGGGATCTCTGTTTCATGTTGGGTAATATATCTTCTCTTAGGATACTTCCTCAAGGGCTTCATCTCCCTACATGCTTTGTGGGTGTGTTTCGATCCCCGTATATTGGTCGCTGTCAGGGTGGATCGTTTCCTCCCTATAGTGCATACATCCGTAGGGAATCTACAGTGTTCAGGGCACCTACGTCTATTATTTTATTATTCTTGGAAAGCACTTACTATATTGTATCTTTTCCTTACTTATACTTGACTCTGGTATCGCTATGGTACCGCGTCTATTTATTTGAAGTTTATAATACAACATGTATGTCATTATAAACTTTGCAGAGTATTATATTCAAAACATTGTAATATTTTGAGTAATCATCATACTATACATACAGGCACACTAAAATTCTTAAATAAATAGAATACAAGTCAACTTGGCACTTTATACACTAGAATCATGCAATTGAACACTTAAGCATCACTACATCTCATATTGAGAAAATTGATATCACAATACTTGATTCCTTGAACACCCTATCCTTAGGGTTTCATTTACCTCATTCACTTATCACATGGCTCTCATAAGGATTTCATACAACATAAACATTCACTGAATAAAGACTTCTTAAATCATATACAATCAATATATGTATGAAACCGTGGATCTAAAATTAATTTAGGTTTCCATGCCATTCATTGAGATATTATGATTCAAGAATAAAATTTAATAAATAAAGTCTATGATGTCAAGAAAATCCCTTCAAATGGATTTCACGATATCTATTCATAAATATCCAACTTTCCTCGCATCTAGGGTTTCACCCTCTTTACTGATACATCAAACAAACACTATTCACCTTCAATGAAATTCAAGATAGTATCTAACATATATGTACTATGAATTCAGATAAACAATCATTCATAACCAAGGGTATCCAGATAAACAAATTTCTCTATTTAATTATACAGCAATTTTAATCACAGACAAATTTCGTATATATTTCAGTTTACTCTTATAACATGTGCGAACACTTAGAGAATTCTCATTAGGATGTACTGTATACATTTCTAATATGATTTTATCATCTGAAATTCAGTCAAATAGAGGAAGATTCCATTTCATATCATTTTGCAACAACTTAGATCAAATAGGCAATTCAGGGTTTGTAGTCGCATACTAAGCAATTAAAGAATATGGATGATTTAACCATTTTTTGTGCAATATACTATTTAAAGGAAGTTCCCACTCACCCTAAGGTGTGAAAACACCTTAAAAATGCAGCTCATCCCTGAAAATCTCGATCTCATAACAAATTCCTACCAATTCTTCTTCCTTTCAACTCGGAAACCCTAAAAATGAGGGATTATGAAGAAAGAGTGAGAAAAGGGAAGTTTTGATACCATTTTGGATCAAATAAGAGGAGGCACAGAATATTGACATGTGAGAGAAGATTCACCATGAAAGGCTATGCAAAGATGCTAAACTTACATGATTTCATCATTCCTCGAACCGCAAAACCCTAGATCAGCATCTCCATCACTTTCGCCTATCAAACCCTAACTCTCTCTATCTCTCTAGGATTTCTGTGACATCCTAATTTTTTTAAAACTTAATCTAATGTGTGACGTCGTAATTGAAACCCTCACCTCAGTGAGAATCCCAATTTAAACATCCCACACAAGGCTAAGAAGAAGAAAATCAGAGGAAGTCAAAAGGAAGCAATCAGTAGTAGCACATGCACATGAACAAAAATAAAACCATACAACACATGTTCACCATTCAACATATAATTACAACATGAATCGTTACAACATTTGATATTACATATTGAACATCAAACTTTAACATATACATGTACTACCACTAAACTACAGGATCTTAAGACAACAGGTCCACCTGTACATCAGCTCACGACACCACTCTCAACTACCATGGATTTTCAAGAGCATAACCAAAACCTAAACAAAAGACTACATGTGGTACACATCAGCACAATATTCAAGAATATTATACTGAGTATGCCTACGTGTCTTTTATATACCTCTCATCATATCTTGGAAAAAAGATAAAACTAATACTTGGCAGTAATAGAAGAATATAAGAAAAGTGTGTACTTGCACAAAGATATTCATTCACAAAAGAGAACACAAATTTTAAGCTTATTATCCATTATATATCTCATACATCCACCCCTAAGCACTACTACAGAACATGCCTTTGGCGTCGGTTGTTTAACCCCCTTTGGAGACGGTTTTCAAGCGACGCCTATGTGGGCGCCGCTAAAGGTCGAACTCTTCGGCGTCGGTTTTCTAACCGACGCCTATATGATATATAGGCATCGGTTATATAGGTTGGCCGATGTCTATAGGGTTCGTTCCACAAAAAAGAGAACCACCTAGGACACTTTCTGTGTCGGTTAACAACTGAACAATTGATGCCATACAACCAGACGACACGGCGAAGCACGGCCGTGCTTCGCTGCACGGTCGTGTTTAGTACTATAGGCGTCGGTTTTATACGAATAAGGGACGCCTTTCCACCACGGTCATGCTTTCCTACACGGTCGGGTTGTTTGTCATATTAGGCATCGGTTTTTATCCAATAACCGACACTGTAGGCCTTTGATGACGGTGTTCTATAAATAACCGACGTTGTAGACCTTTGATGACGATGTTCTATAAATAACTGAAACCTATACTTTATTTTTTTTTCTTATCAGTTAGCAGGCCTGCTGTGGCTGGTCAGCAGGATGAGAACCTGTAGTTCAGTTTTCTGAACTGTAGGTTTACGATATCCATTGATATCAGCCTACAAACAGGCCACAAACCTGCAAAATCAACAAATACTTTTTCACACAAGTAGATACATTCAGACATCAATTCAATTCTCACATTCACACATGTAGAAACATTCAAATACATTTAGAAACATTCAAACATGTATAAACATTCAAAAATATTCATTTACAAAATATCATTCAGCATCTCTATCAGCATCCCAATTATATCTTACAATCGCCACTGCTTGTATGGTTTTTGCCCATTCTTCTCTTACTTCATTTAATACTTCCATCGTATATGGAGCATGTACATTTTTTAAGCATTTACCTATAGTGTGGTCAGTTTTAAACACCTACAAAGAGAATGATGTATATATAAGTAATAATATAAAAATAAGATTGACATATTTCATACTAACTAATGAGACTATATATAATACCTCATGTATGGTATTAATATCCAATGCGGCATGTCGGATAATCATCTGCATAAATCGCATCACATAGTATGTGCATGCCCAACCGTTGTCTTGTGTAGCGCACTATAAATTGAAACATACAAAATATTAAAAAATACAACTAAGCACAGTTCACATAAATAATATATACATTGGAGTCGGGAACTTACATTTACGTTCTACCAAATTATTGGCTGGTTCTTTCTCCTAGGGACATTTCCTCCAGGATTTTTGAATGCATTTAAACCCCTACATGTTAATGTAACACAGTAACTTGCATAATTAAATAGTAATGTAATAACAGATGTTAACGAATATAAAAATGAAATATTTCTCACCAGAATAATGGCATTCTCAATGTGTGTCCAATTTTAGTGTTCAATGTACTTCCCGTAGGATCTAGATAATAAACAGTGAACGTCCCGGGGTCAATAACTAGTAACTCCCAATGTCTAGTGATATAGGTAAAAAGGTTAAAAATTAATAACTCAAAATGCACAAGAAAAATGGAATTTTCTTAAGTCCAAATTATAAATAAAGTAAACTTACTTGACATTGAATGGAGCTATTATTATCGTCTTCTTTTGCTGACTGAAAATTGTAAAAGCATCTATACAGTATTGTTGAACACTATCAGGGTCTTTAGCTACCATACTAATCAATGATGGAATCAAAAATCCCACATGATCAAATGCAAATTGTTTGCATTGATCTTCGACTAAGTAGCTGCAAAACATGTATTACGTATGCATTAATATATAAGAAACCAGATCACTGGATCTTACACAAGGTATATGGATGTATAAACAAGATATCACCTTATCCATGTCTCTATCATTGATTTATTCAGCAATCATACATAAATAGCTCAATAATATCTTGTATAAATAAAGAGCTATCGCATGATTGACCTGCATAATTATCTTCTAAAGAAACAATTATATAACAATGTATATTATGTTCCCGTAGCCAACATGCCATTCCCCTACAAGCAGGACCTAACAGGTATTTTAGGTCAGTTGGAACCCAACTTGGTAATGCAAGAAGTGGAGGTGGAGGCCTAGGTGCTCCGGGTGTCTTCTTTTTAACCTGTATATATATTTTTAGATCAGTTGACCTCATATATACACATTAACAATATAAAGTAATGTAAATTTATCTTACAATTTTAGTAGTGTAGACGACATCTGCTTTGGGCCACAATATCACCACGCCTTTTGCCTCACCAAGTGTATCAATATCTGGGTGGGCATATGGCAATGCAGCTTCCCTCCAATCGGGTAATACACATATCGGGCTCACACGAACATAGCCCTACGGTATTGGAGTCCCATGAAACATTGCCCCAGGAAGGGACTGGTAAGCATGTGCCTCTGCAACAACATAGTCTTGCATTCTTAAGCGGCATGGCTTCAATGCCTACAAATTTACATAAAGAATGTTATACACATATACATATCATCTTGAAAACATATCATCTTGAAAAGACTAGCTACAATGTCATAAACAATACGTACAGCAAACGTGCTAGGCGATGGGTCTCCAGGATTACTCGCAGTCTGTGCATCAGGAGAAGAGTGGGTCTCCATAGGCTGATTGGAAGCCTAAGATGCCTGCCACCGCACTATTTCTTCCTTGACCTTCTCAGCAACTATATCATTGACCTTCTTAGAAACTATATCCTCGACTCTCTTATTCTCCTATACATGGATAAAAGAAACATTAGCTTCTTATTATTGAATTCCCTTTTGCAGTAACATTCTAAAAAAAGAATAGGTTACCTCTTCTTGTGAAAGTCACGCTTTGGTTTTGCGCTGGGATGGCCCAAAGAATGCTTTGATGCCCACACCAGCGCCTGCACCCCTAACACGTCCAGGATGCTCTAGGTTACCCAGAGAAACTATCAATTCATCCCTTGTGCCCTAAGGGATGAACGTGCCTTGTTTCCTCTGCTCGTGCAGCTCCCACTAATCACCATCAACAGAGATTGGTAAGTTAACACCACAAATAATCAATATTCAAACGATTGCTCTAAGAGTTGTATTTTACCATTTTCGCAGCCGCCTCAACAGTTATGAGCTTCTTTATTTCACCCTTCTTGTTTTGCCTCCCAGCTATCCAGATATCATGGCGAGGCATGGGTGTTGCAGACTCCTGAGTAGCAGCAGACTCCTGAGTAGCCACAGACTCCGCCTGTAGTCTTTGGTGAACGCTTGCATAGCCCTTTGGACCCATAGTGTGGTCATGCACATTCAGTGCACGCCTTGCTTTTTGCGCGTCACTGAGGGCCTAGTTAGTATGCACATTAATGATTTGGTTAGTAGCACTAAATTTTAATCTTGAATAGGTGAATACAACGTATATTAATTAAATTGGGAGTGACACCTAATACCTTGAATTCTTCAGATTTTCTTGAAGCAACAAAATTGTCCCAATCTTCTTTGTCCAAGAAGTTCCACTACTCAAGGGCTGACTTCTTCTTCTTATCACCATCTTTTATGTATTCTCTATTCAGATTTGTCCTATAGTTCCTAAGCATCTTTCCAGTGTGTTGCATCACGCTTTTACGATGCAGCTTCTCATCCAATGCAAACAGATTCTGTAAAATAGAATTCTTATTAACTAGTATCCAAAAATAGAATTGCAAATAATATAATTTGTAATCTACAAAATAGAATTGCAAATAATAATAACTCACGCATAAATCCTTCCATATCAAGTCTTTCTTCCCCTGAGGAACTTTATGCCAATTATCATACTTAACACCACAATGTCTTCGAGTGACACACCCAAGATAGTTTACAAAATTATTGCGGTTCACTCCAATTGCATTTCCTCCATTATCAAACTTAACAACCAATTTGGATCCACTGCCACTCAGCGCTATTAACTTCTTCAACAGAGTGATGCCCCTTTTCTTGTTAAGTTTTTGGTGTTGCGCATCAAGTTGGTCCCGTGCTTCAGTGGGTACATGTGCATCATCAACCTAAAATTTGACAAAAATAAACACACTTAATTAGCCCAATATAGAAATATAGGATATATGACATAACTAGAAGATAATGAATTTTATAGAAATACAAGATATCTTTTTAGAACTTACATTGGTATCCTCGCCATGCTCGTCATGGACAGCATGCTCATCATGGACTTCATGCTCATCACTGACTTCATGCTCATCCTGGTCAGCCATCTGAAAATGTCATTAAAAAGGAAAACATTTAGCATTTGTATTAACTAGAAAAAGGCAAACATTTAGCATTTGTATTAACTTGAAGATAATGAAAAATCAAATCTGAAAATGATATTGATATTAAAAAAGCAAACATTTAGCTTCAATAAAAAAATATAAACATACATGTCTCTAAAATTGTGATCTTTTATCAATTAACAATCCTTCATTGTGATCTTCGCGCACATATAAGTCATCATTAGCTTCAATATTTTGTGGAGTTGGCAACCCAACTGAGAATGGACGGGAGTCATCATACTTATCATAGTACTCTTCTTCATCTATAGGATCTTCAATGAACTGTCTTTTACCATGAAGAACAACCGACCATTTATCATTTGCAGGATCATCGATATAGAATATTTGTTTCTCCTGTGATGCCAATATGAATGGTTCACCCTTCTCGCCAATCTTTTCAAAGTTCACAAAAGTGAAACCCAATTCATCCACTATAACACCTTTGATGTTATCAACCCAATTACATTTAAAGAGAGGAATTCTGAAATCTATGTAGTCAAACTCCCATATGCCTTCAATGACACCGTAATATGACATTTTAGCTTCACATGGACTCTTATCCTTTGCACTTGCAAAATACATAGTTGACGCTTGAAGTGTGACCCCACTGTTTTGGACGACACTCTTATCATCTTGGCGCTTTGTGTAATATTTGAACCCATTAATGTCAAACCCTTCATAAGACATAACATTCGGTTTTGGTTTAAAGGTGAGGCATTTGATAGTTTCTATAATATCATTTGGTGTTTGAGATAGTTGATGTAAGACTTTATCTTCAAACCACTTAGTAAAAGTCTTATTATGCTCTCTAGCAAGCCACATTGAACTTGCTCGAGGATGTTGTCTCTTGATGAAATTGGTATGTTCCTCGATATAAACATTCACTTCATCCATGTTGTGTAAAATATACAAGTGAGCTTGTTCCAACTACTCACGGCTGATTACTTTCACCCGTGATCCCAAAATTCCTTTGCCCTCCTCAATATTCTTGTCATTAACAGGAGTGTTATTACCACTCAGAAAGTCATTGCAAAAATCCATAACCTCTCTAGCCACATAACCTTCAATAATACTCCCCTCAGCCTGATTACAGTTTCAAACATCACCTTTAAAAATGTTCATGTATCGTTCAAAGGGATACATCCAATGCAAGAAAACTAGTCCCAACATTTTCACTTCCCTAGTCAAGTGGACAACAAGATGTACAATGATATCAAAGAATGAAGGAGGGAAATACATCTCAAGCTGACATAGGGTAACAACCACTTCTCTTTGCAAATTATCGAGAGTATCAGGGTCAATAACTTTGTTGAATAGACTATTGAAAAAGAAACAAAGTCTGGTGATTACAAACCTTACATGCTTCGACAATATAGATAGAATTGCCACGGGAAATATTAGTTGCATTAGAGTGTGACAATCATGAGATTTAAGACCTATCAACTTTAGATCTTTCATTGATACCAATCTACAGATGTTGGATGAGTAACCATGTGGCACCTTAACATTTACCAAGCATTCACAAAAAGCTTTCTTCTCCTTTCTAGACAACGTGTAACAAGTGGGAGGTAAGTATGTTCTTTTATTACCCATTTCACGTAATTCTGTTAATTCTGACATTATTCCCATTTCACATAGGTTCAGTCTGGATTTTATCCCATCTTTAGTCTTACCTGGTATATTTAATAGAGTACAAATGATGCTATCACAGACATTTTTCTCAATGTGCATTACATCGATACAATGCCTGATTGTCAAAGAACTCCAACAAGGAAGATCCCAAAATATTGACGACTTCTTGAATGAAGAATTGTCACTCCGTGTGGCCATACTACATTGTGATTTCTTACCAAATTCATTGACAATGTCTTTTACTCTTTCATAAACAACATCCCCTAGTATAGGTTTAGGTGCACTCCGTTCATCATTCCATCCATTGAATACTTTGCGCTTCCTACGATACGGATGGAATTTTGAAAGAAACCTTCAGTGACCAAGATATACAGTCTTGCCGCCAAGTCTTAGTCTTATTGAATCAGTGTTTTCTTCACATATAGGACACGTTTTAGCTCCTTTGACACTATATCCAGACAAATTCCCATATGTTGGAAAGTCATTAATAGTGCAAAACAACATAGCGTGCAAATAGAATGTCTCTCTTCCTGAAGCATCATAGGTCATCACACCTTCAACCCAAAGTTTCTTTAAGTCATCAATCAGAGGTTCAAGATAAAAATCGATATCATTTCCGGGTTGTTTAGGGCCTGATATCAACAACGACAGCATAACATACTGATTTTTCATACACAGCCAGTGAGGAAGATTGTATATAACAAGCATGACTGGCCAAGTGCTATGTTGGCTGCTCAATGTCCTGTACAGATTCATCCCATCTGTACAAAGCCCAAGTCTTAGATTCCTATCTTTTTCACCAAATTTGGGGTACAATAGATCAATCTTCTTCCACTGTGGGGAATCAGACGCATGTCGTAGGATCCCATCATTATTTTTCTTAACATCTGCATGCCACCTCAAATTCTTCGCATCTTTTGGATTTGCAAACAAGCGTTGAAACCGTGATATTATAGGTAGATACCACAACACCTTGGCAGGAGAACCAGTTTTGGTCTCCCCCGAAGTCGTCAATTTATACCGTGACGCACCACATTTTGGACAATCTTTCAAATCTACATAGTCCTTTTGAAATAATACACAATCATTCGGGCATGTGTGTATCTTCTTGGCCTCCATTCCCATTGGGCACAACATTTTCTTTACCCGGTATATTGAGAGTGGCAGCTCGTTTCCTTCAGGAAGCATTTCTTTCAACAAAGTCAACAATTCAGTGAAGCTTTAGTCGCTCCATCTATTGTTAGCTTTCAACTTATACAATCTCAGCACAGTGCTAAGCTTCGTACACTTAGCACAGCCTGTATATAACGGTATCTCAACATCATGCACAATGTTTCTAAAGATTGGAGGTGGATCAGTGTGCTCAACCCTACAACTATCCAGCATCGCATCAATGATGTCTACTGGAACTGGTTCGTTCACATCTACATCATCGGAGGCAATTTCTTCTTCCACCCAAGCACTGCTATCGACATCTACTGGTTTCGAGTTTGAAATCTCTCCATGCCAGTGCCATTCTGTATAGCCTTGTACAATCCCGTTGCACATGTCATGACTTTTGATTTCCTCACCAGTGTTGACTTTCAAGTGGTTACCGCAATGCCTACATGGACAGTAGAACCTATCTGTAGGTTTTTTCCTATGTTCCTCAGCAAATCTAACAAACTGATCAAGACCAAATATAAACTCTGGGGTGCAGCAATTGCGAATGAACATCCATGATCTATTCATTCTATGATCAAAGAGAAAACAAGTATATATTAGGATTAGGGTATACACTTACATCCTATCCAAGATTTAATCCGACAAACACATGTGATGTCATTCTTATATATAATAAATGTGTACCACCTATCCCATCCTTGAACACCTAATCTCACTAGTAAGTGTATAATGTGTATTGGGTTTTCAAGAAAATTTCGGTAGCATTTCCCCGCTGTTCTCTAAGTACATATGTACTTAGAGAACAAACGGGGAAATGCTACCAAAATTTTCTCGAAAACTCAATACACATTATACACTTACATCCTAAGTGAGATTAGGTGTTCAAGAACAGTCCCAAACCGGGGACTATCCAAGATTTACTCCTAATGAGTAAATCTTGGACGGGTTTCTAGGCTAACAAACACAATAATAGATATCTACAATGAAGCTGGACTCCATACAAACAGTATATAATTTAGTGATTGTTCATTCTAATTTATACCAATGTACAAGTAATATAAAGAAAAATGATTTTTCACTTTCTAGGCCAACAAACACATGTGATGTCATTCTTATATATAATAAATGTGTACCACCTATCCCATCCTTGAACACCTAATCTCACTAGTAAGTGTATAATGTGTATTGGGTTTTCAAGAAAATTTTGGCAGCATTTCCCCACTGTTCTCTAAGTACATATCTACTTAGAGAACAAACGAGGAAATGCTACCAAAATTTTCTTGAAAACCCAATACACATTATACACTTACATCCTAAGTGAGATTAGGTGTTTAAGAACAGTCCCAAACCGGGGACTATCCAATATTTACTCCTAATGAGTAAATCTTGGATGGGTTTCTAGGCCAACAAACACAATAATAGATATGTACATGTTAGGGTTTCATCACAATTGATGTTAGGGTTTCATCAATGTTAGGGTTTCATCAATGTTAGGGTTTCATCAATGTTAGGGTTTAATCAAATCAAATTAGGATGCTAGAATGGACAACTTTAAATCTTATTTCAACATGCATCAAAATTTACTGAATTAGGTCAAGCATTAGGATTAGAAGCACAAATATATGCAAGAAAAAGATTTGTTCGTATCCTAGAATTTACATAAAGCATTACATATAGATTTGTTCATATCCTTACCAACAGCAAACACGGTTGTGGTTGTGTTTGCTGCATGTAGGTAAAATGCTAGGGAGAAAAGCTACGGCTAATACCTGGAGAGCAGACCGAAGCTAGGCGGCACGGCGGGCATGAGCAGGGAGGAAGGAGCGGGCGGCGGCGGCGACGCAGGATGAATCTAGGGTGGCGGCGACACAGGAGCAGCAGAGCAGGTGCCGGGCGGCGGAGGCGATGCAGAGCAGCAGCATCGTCGGCGGCGACGGCGAGGCGAGGTGAGGAAGCACAGGCAGCATCGGCGACGACGAGAACCAGCAGGCAACTAGCGGGCGATCAAGCAGCAGCTAGCGGGCGATGAAGACAATGAAACAGGTATCGGTGCGATCGATCGTGGGTCTATTAAGTTCGTAAAGGCGTCGGTTATTAAATACAAGTGACACCTAAAGTCTTCGGCATCAGTTGATAGTAAAACACCGACGCCCAACTAGACAACCTTTACCCCAAATTTTTTGGTGGGAACCATTATCAGCGTCGGTTATCGAAGGATTACTGACACTGAAAGTGGGACTTTTCGCGCAAATTTTCATTTTAAATAGGCGTCAGTGAATTGTTAAAAAACCGACGTTGTAGGTGACCTAAAATGTTTTTGCACGAAAATTGGATTTCGTAGGCGATTTTAGGCGTCGGTCTGTTATAACCAGCCGACGTTGAATACAAAGTGGTACCCGTGTCTGGCTAGTATTCGAATATAGACGTCGGTTTGCATAAATAACCGACGTCTAATATTATAGGTGTCGGTTTTCCTAAATAACCGATGCCCAGAAAAGCGACACTAAACGTTGTTTCTGTAGTAGTGAAGGGCTTAGATATTTTCAGCCCTTATGATCTACCCCCGAGGAGTTTGTGATCATTATACATGTCATCTACCCCCTAGGAGTTTTTGATCACTTTTCGAGCATCGTGTGCTTTTATATAATGGAAATCACTTGTCGAGCTCCATGTGCTTTCATATAATGCAATAGGTATATTATGTTTCTTGTGTTCATAGCAGTAGGTATGGAAAATCAAACAACATATCGTACAAGAACAATAATTTTAACCAATACCATATGCCAAGTCTTTACTACCATATAACACAAGCATATTGTATAATAAGCCAAGTAAGAGGTCATGGCATACCTTCTAAAGAGACATCCTAATCATATATTCCTCATGTCAACTATAACTTTGGTAAACCTGATTAACATAAGATTACATACTATCATCAGGTTCTCATCATCTCAACCCTAGTTGATATATTAGGGTTTTCTTAGTTCATTAGGATGTGTGCATCGTTACTTGCATTCTTTTCTTATATTTATCTTACTGATGTCATATTCCAGATTATAGTTCATCAACTGGATATACTCATGTGTCACATTATTATGTGAACATATTAACATTATGTCACATTCATTAACCATATTAGGGTTACATCACATGTATTAAGGTTCTCCTCATATAACATGGATTTTATGCATAAGACTGATACCAAAGTTACATATTAACTTCCAATTACTGATATCAGAGCGTTCTGTGAATTTCATCATTTATTTATCATTAATGTATTTATTGCATTTTATTTAGGGTTATTAGCCCTAATTATCCATACGAAGCAAATTAATTGACTTCGTGCATCAACATCTTAATAACTACCATTATACAGATTATAGACATCAAAAAAAGATTTACTGGCATATTATCATAATTTTATGTCATCATTTTCTATTTATTATCCATTAAACAAGCATTACACATCTTCCATGATATTGCTAATATTTAATCATCAAAATCTTGATATTAGTGTTCCATCTTGTTCTATGCATTTTTCTAAGAATTTTGGTGTATTATATGTATTTTTCTGATGCTCGAGCTAAATGCTACGATTATTGAAGATCTGTATATTTATTACCTCTCTGGCCCATTAGATCGGCGCCACGTGTCCTGAGTTGTACGCCTCCTTCTCCTGGATGGGACCCAGACCGGGTCTAGGGTTGGGATTCGCGGATCCAATGACATGCGTGCCTGAGTCATCCTTTCCCCCTTCCTCATTCTTGTGAGGGCCTCTGTTTCCTCTGTGAAACAAAGCCTCACCCCAGCGGTTGGTTCACAGGAGATTTGTCATCTCCGAAGGCAGATCTACACCCGCGTGATCTGTGGATCTCAGCTACCAGTGTCTACTCCAGCGGACGAGGCAGCTAGAGGGTCTTTAGATCACATGACGCCTGCTGCGATAACCTAGATTTTTTAGTTTTAATAACTAATACAATATTTGAGATACAAGCATTCTATGTATAGGAAAAATACCAAATTAAGGAATTGGTAATACAATCATGGATTCCTTCACCCAAATTAGGTGTTTTGAGATACGATAGAGGGCTATGATGCCTAATTGAATTCAATTGTGAATTAATCCCCTTACTAATTGATTAAGCTCTCATGATACCAATCATTCATTTAGTGATTCAGTGAGTAGTGAACTAATTACTTTTGAGGAATTATGTACATATGAAGTCAAGAGGTCAATTCCTAGACGTAGAGAAATCAATTGACAAATGGACAAGCCTTCAGTTATTTTAGGATCATAATAAGTGTTGTTGGAATTGATGCAACAATGTTTGATAGTTGCATATATTGAATTCAAGGCATATACATATATTTTGTATGGTTGTTTGAATAATTAATTTGCATGATCAAATAATGGAGTTGTGTCTCAAACATTTATAGGAGTTGCTTTAGGTTATCATCAACCTATGTCTAAAATATTATAATTTTTGGAGATTTCTCGAAACAAATTTATCTGTTTGAATATGAGGAAATTATAGATATAAATGTGATCAAACTATGTTCTTTTAGCTATTAGTACTTAGATTCGTGGCATATGAATGTCACGCTGCCTCTTACAGCATCGAGAGCCATGGATAGAGGGAATAGGTCATCCCTAACCTCCATAAATGGAGGAACAGAAACCAGTGTAGGTGTCCTTTAGATCCGAAGAAGGTGGGGGGAAACCAATGGAAATATAGTTGTAAGACCATGATCTACACATGAATCTGAACTCATCGGCAGTTCACTTGACACAGTTAATGAGAAATTGTATCCCTTCTTCTCCATCGTACATCATATGTCTATCATCCCCAACGGCGGTGTGAGCATATTCAACAGACTTGATCTCACGGCTTGTATGGAGGCGGAAAAGACCCCATGTCGACAGACAGAGGTAGCGGTGGGATCCTCCGTGATCAAATCACAGAGGTTCTGTGCCATCACGAGGAATCCTCACCGGGCTTTCTTCCTTCTCGGGCGGCCATGGGCGGCGAGGTCAACAACTCTGGACCCTCAACCTTGCTTTGAATCTCAAGTGGGCGAGGAAGAGTGGGTGCCAGATTCTCATCCACCCAGCCTGGCCGACAACTCCACCATCTTCCTTCGTAGCATTTGGTTGTCAAGGCCACCGCCGGCGGAGCTCACCACCACTGGCCAGAGTTGCCAACCCCAGGGAAAGGTCAGCAAGTATCCCTACTACCTCTGAGTCAGGGAATTTGTGTGATCCCTTTGTAAGTGCTATGAGAGAAAGAGGTCCATACCCTCAGAGCAGTGAGTGAGGTCCGTTCTCGTCAGTCCATTGTATACAAAGACAGTCTTGCGAAGGAGGCTGTGAGCAGAGTCTTAACTAGAAAATGAGAAAGTGAAGAGGGAGAAATAGGAGAGGATGTGACCCTGACCTCGACTCATTTCTCGTCGGAGAGAAGGCCCACAGAGGCGACGTCTTCTCGCCCAGATCAGAGAAGACGCATCAATCACATTGGCGAGTGGCGACGATGATGGAATCATCTCCCTGTCCAGGTAAGATGGGGATCGGATGGAAGAATATCTCTGCCTTGATTCCAGACTACATGAGACCATGTAGCCCTGCCAGTGCTCACCGAAGTCAATCGCATAGGCGGCGACACTGTCACGAGAGACAACAAGGGAGAGGATCGCAGACCATGGTTAGACTCGTGAGGCCGGACTTCCGTTGAGCCGTCTCCACTACTTTTAGACTGATTGCACTCAAGTTATCTGACGGGTTGAACCGGGCATAACTTAAGGAGGTGGCCAGCCAACATGGACCAACTAGAGGCTGACACCTCAGGCTGTGGGACCCATCAAGGTAAAATCCTTTTAATTTCTTAGAATTAAACTAGAGTTTGGAAATATCATTAAAAATAGCTCGAGTGTCCCATAAATTCCCCAAAATTACCCATGGACTCCGAAAAATGTATATTTTGTCATGAGACCCATAGATCAAACCCTTGAAGAAGTATTATTGTTGAGTTTCTATTTATAAGATGATTCTTCATTTTAGGTTGTTTGAGACACAATAAATGATATATGTTCTAAATAAATTCTTAGAAAATTCTTATAGACACTTAATGATTATTGGAACTTGATTTAGACCCTGATCTAACTTTTATTTCTCATTATTAGGTCTTTCCTCATTAATGACCAGTTAGATGTTTATGAACTCATTTTCATTTCAGAAAATAGACCAATCGTCAGAAAATTATGGAAACTAAACCATACCTAAGTAATGACTTGTAGATTAGTAGAAAAATATCAGAGACATATTTTAGGTCTGTTTGAACCTAGGTTTGACCAAAATCCTGAACAGAACTTAAATACCATTAATAATGGTAAGCCTTGTATTAATTATGATTAATTTCTTTAAATCAGGTGTTGACAAAATTATTTAGATGATCATGGATATGTGAGGAATATCTGAACTCAGGTACATGCATATAAGTGTATGACTAGTTTTTGTTGGATGATAATTATGAGTAATTGCTTGCATGTATTTGAATATCTTGTTGGATGTACATCTATATGTATTGTTGTTTCTGCCTTGAACACTAAGATCACTAAGAAAAGAAAATGGAATGTAGATATTGAGGGTTCATTAATCTCCCTATTAGAGAGGGGGAGTATTAATGTTGACTAGCACCTCCCTAATGGTACAAGGTATGCAGAGAGTTCCCTAATGGTACAAGGTACGTGCGGATATGGCCCAATAATATATGTTTGTGCTAAGTCCACCATAGTAATACATGTCCATTGAAATATGATTAATAACTTGGGTTTACCTAAATTTCCTCCATTAAATAATGTTTCTTTCTCTCTTTCTTCTTTTTCAAATATTTTCAATATGCCAGCACAGTATAGCTTTTAATTCCACGTTCCAACTTTTGTTGATGATTTTGTTTCTCATATTTTCTAGGTCCAGGGCTAGAATGGGATAAAAGAATAGGATGTGAGCAAGTTGTATAGGTTGTACCTATTGGTTAAGATCCTGCTAGAATACATGTTCATAGACTTGTAAAATTCTCTTTCAATATACAATTGTAATTCATGTTGTAATAATGTACATGTTGAATGTTGAGATGTGTTATGGTGTATGTATAGTTGTTTGTTCATGTATGCACAAATTGCTTCCACAACGCACTCTTCTTCTAGGTTACATATCTCATACTTCCAGGGAAAACCTTATCTTGTCTTCATCCACATGTGGGCACTATTCTACGTGTAACATATCCACAAAGGTTACCTAGAACCATGTATCCAAAGCACTATTAGGAGGATTACAACTATCTTGGGTGCACAAACACTCCATTCAGGGTTGAACTCAAGGTTTAGAAGCTTAGGTTATGTCATTCCATATCTCATATATTAGGGTTGCATCCTCATCTTAACTTAGGCATTATTATTCAACATCATATTACCATGTTCCCAAGGAGTTAACCCAAGTTAACCCATACATCAAGGTATCATCAACATTTTATTGAGATAATTGTTAGAACATGTTCACCATTAACATATGTCTTTTAGGAGGCAATTAGCTATCGTTAACTCACTTTATCCATCTAGATCATATCAAGGTGTCATAAATGTTATGCTGTGCTAACATTCAAATTACATTTTTCATGGTTATTAATCACTAAGATTAACACCTTGTGTTACATATATCTCTACTATGATCTTATTTCATTTCTCATTATAAATTATCACATTTACTAAGGTTTTCATCACAAGATTAAGCAACTATATCACATTATCATCATTATTCAAGTATGTGGTTAACCATTTATGCATCAATATTTATTAAACCATCTCGAGGTTTCCATCACATCATGTCTATATATCACATCTCTAGATCAGATTACATGCTTACATATTATATCATGGTTGTGCTAAACAAACTTATGGGAGTGGCTAATTAAACATATATCATAACTTTATCTAGTCCAAAAGAGGTTCCTCTAACCCATACCACGAGGGTAATGCCATTCTCAGTCTCTCTGAGCTAACTCAACTCTATGAGTATCTCATATGTATATACTTTATCTTTCCTCTCATAGTCTATGGTTCTCGGATTATGTCAT
Source organism: Alisma plantago-aquatica (assembly GCA_963693085.1). Lineage (NCBI taxonomy): Eukaryota > Viridiplantae > Streptophyta > Magnoliopsida > Alismatales > Alismataceae > Alisma > Alisma plantago-aquatica. The sequence continues at coordinate 427,606,346 of OY856410.1, read as the reverse complement.
TGGCAATAGTGATAGCCTTACAAGATCGAGCCACATAAGTACAAACCAAAACATGCTACTCTTTCCATAGGCCTCTACCCATGAGTTATCCTTACTCAACACCATCTTATATAGACCACTAGATTCCTATGTGGGAAACCACCAACCCGGGCATGAGGCTTCACATAAACTAACATATCTACCTCCTCCAGGGTCTTGGGCTCTCTCCCTCACTCGGATGGTAGGATCTCATGTACATACTCACATATGCACATATAGCCAGCCTCTCTCTAACTCTAGGGTTTGGTCTTCCAAAGGACATCTAGGGTTCAACAAGACTATAGGAATCATACATAAAGCAATTCATCTCAATCACTCAGAAGTAGTCTAGTTTAGGACATATCATATCACATATCTCGTAATTCTCATATCTTGGAGTTTAGGTTCTCTAACCTTCTCTTAATGGGTCTCACTCTCTATGGAGTTAACCCTAAAACTACTCCCAACACTAGAGGTCATCCTTCGTAAAAGAGACTGTGGCTCTTGCTGACTTACAACTTGTCTTAACTGAACATATCTTATCTCATAAAAGCCTATTTACTTGCATTATCAAAACTTATCGCAAAACCTCAAAACTAAACTTAAGTCCTCGAAGACAGACATAGATCATCATAACCATCTTATGTCATCTATGTAAGATTTACATCATACATTCAAAACTTATTTCATCTATTCTATCTATCATATATATTCCAACAAGGCTCTAGACATCTAATCTAGAAGTACACTCTCTTCTAGACTGATGGCATTCACTTTCACTTAGATTACATGACCACCTCCTACTCGTAAATTTGTGGGGACACATTTTTGTAATACATATACATAATAAAATATTATATAGATTTTCTCCGATAAAACAAGCATCAGAGAAAACTATCGAGGTTCGATCCATTTGGAATCAAAAACCAAATCCTAAAAATGAGTGTCCCACACATAGTAGAGAGTACAGTGTCATGAAAACTAGTGAAAAGGGTGAGAATAAGGGGTAGAATAGTGTAGCTACTCTAGACAACGTGAGCAATATGTCTAGGGTTTCTCTTCCCTTGATGGACGTCATTTCCAAATAGTGCAACATCCCATACCGCTGCACTACAAGGAAAGAACGACATCTAAGGACTTTCTACCCAACAAGCACCAGTCTAGACCTAGTTCTTGGACATCTAGGTGCTAACCTAGAAGCTAGGTCAGATCTAACCTCTAAAAGATGAATAATCTAACGCTAAAGATTATTAAGTTCAAGGTTCTTTAGTTTTGAGTTGCATAATGAGAAAATGCCAGGCTTTCCTATTGTTCATACTATGATACCACCTGTGACGTCCTCAAATTTTCTAAAACTTAATCTAATGTATGACATCCAAATTGAAACCCTCACCTGATCGAGAATCCCAATTTAAACATCCCACACAAGGCTAAGAAGAAGGAAACTAGAGGAAGTCAAAAGGAAACAATCAGTAGTAGCACATGCACATGAACAATAATAAAACCATACAACACATGTTCACCATTCAACATATAATTACACCATGAATTGTTACAACATTTGATATTACATATTGAATAGAAAACTTTAACATATACATCTACTACCACTAAACTATAGGATCTTAAGACAACATGTCCACCTGTACATCAGCTCACCACACCACTCTCAACTATCTGGGGACGTTACACCTGTGGGAAAGCCGCCACTACAGGCTCACTGCCGCCACTGCCGACTCTCAAATGCCTCTAGATCTCCAACCTTGCAGGTGTGCGTCACTTGCGACTGTTCATGGCAAAGCAATAGGGGAACACCACCCCCACTCTTTGCAGATCTCCATGATAGAGAGGTATGAGAAGTCCCTATTCACCCAATCTTCCTTTCATCTAGTACAATGCCACCATCAAGACTCCTTTTTGGTCTCTCTCATCATGCTTCCTGGGCTATCGCTACTTGGGTCGATGCTAGAAACTCTGAAGCCCAACCTCCATGAGGACGATCAGTGGTGGAGTTTGCAAGCCACTATCGGTGGAGGGGTGAAAGACCCATCCTCAGAGCGAAGCTCTAAGGTAGCGAGCACACTTGCAAGAGATGGAGGGCTTGCACTCTGTGCAAAGTGAACCAAGAGTCACTCGACTATTCAGGGGGGTCAAATAGTTCATCTTAGGGAGTAGTAAACAACCATTCAGTTATCTCCCGCTCCTCTCACCCCACGATCAGTGATCATGCTCGCATGGACCATCAGCCACTCACTTCAACTCAACAACATGACAGCAAGGTGAGATGATTGGGATTCGTTCAATTCTAGCCATCTAAAGGATTAAGAGAGGGCCACATACTGGATCTGTAGCTCCTCAAGTTTGGGGTGTGTGTCACTGAATATTATCTAATCTTAGTCTACTATATCAAAACATTGTCCATAAGAGTATTAACCTTATTACATGTGCACCACAAAGCACAAAAGTTCATCATATTCATACCTAGATAGCACCATCTAAAAATATCAATACGATTAATAAACTTTGACCAAGGCTTTATTATCATCCAAGCTATGTCCCATAAAATCTCAATCCCAAGTTTCCACTACTTTACAAATAAACAACTTAATCCAAAAGGGAATCAACTTAGGGATCTTAATCTTGGTGTCAACACAACTAATCATCCATACTTTATCAAAGTACTTGGAGTTCTCAAGATAAGTCATCATATGAATTCTAATATGTCATTGGATATTTAAGGATTCCAAAAGTGCACTCCATCACATCCTACACACCTTCAAACAAATTGCATCCTCGAAATTAAGCCAAAATCCAGTCTTTCGCATCATATACATCTTAAAAGAACTTTCATCCTCGAAAATAGACCATACTCATACTTCTAGGGAAAACCTTATCTCGTCTTCATCCACATGTCAGCACTATTCTACGTGTAACATATCCACAAAGGTTACCTAGAACCATGTATCCAAAGCACTATTAGGGGGTTTACCACCATCTTGGTGCACAAACACTCCATTCAGGGTTGAACTCAAGGTTTAGAAGCTTAGGTTATGTCATTCCATATCTCATATATTAGGGTTGCATCCTTATCTTAACTTAGGCGTTATTATTCAACATCATATTACCATGTTCCCAAGGAGTTAACCCAAGTTAACCCATACATCAAGGTGTCATCAACATTTTGTTGAGATAATTGTTAGAACATGTTCAACATTAACATATGTCTTTTAGGAGGCAGTTAGCTATCATTAACTCACTTTATCCATCTAGATCATATCAAGGTGTCATAAATGTTATGTTGTGCTAACTTTCAAATTACATTTTTCATCTTTATTAATGACTAATATTAACACCTTGTGTAACATATATCTCTACTATGATCTTATTTCATTGCTCATTATAAATTATCACATTTACTAAGGTTTTCATCACAAGATTAACCAACTATATCACATTATCATCATTATTCAGGTATGTGGTTAACCATTTATGCATCAATATTTATTAAACCATCTCGAGGTTTCCATCACATCATATCTATATATCACATCTCTAGATCAGATTAAATGCTTACATATTATATCATGGTTGTGCTAAACAAACTTATGGGAGTGGCTAATCAAATAGATATCAAAACTTTATCTAGTCCAAAAGAGGTTCCTCTAACCCATACGATGAGGGTAATGCCATGCTCAGTCTCTCTGAGCTAACTCAACTCTATGAGTATCTCATATGTATATACTTTATCTTTCCTCTCATAGTCTAGGGTTCTCAGATTACCTCATTGGCACTAGTGATAGCCTTACAAGATCGAGCCACATAAGTACAAACCAAAACATACTACTCATTCCATAGGCCTCGACCCATGAGTTATCCTTACTCAACACCATCTTATATACACCACTAGATTCCTATGTGGGAAACCACCAACCCGGGCATGAGGCTTCACATAAAATAACATATCTACCTCCTCCAGGGTCTTGGGCTCTCTCCCTCACCCAGATGGTAGGATCTCATGTACATACTCACATATGCACATATAACCATCCTCTCTCTGACTCTAGGGTTTGGTCTTCTAAAGGACATGTAGGGTTCAACAAGACTATAGGAATCATACATAAAGCAACTCATCTCAATCACTCAGAAGTAGTCTAGTTTAGGACATATCATATCACATATCTCGTAGTTCTCAAATCTTCGAGTTTAAGTTCTCTAACCTTCTCCCAATGGGTCTCACTCTCTATGGAGTTAACCCTAAAACTAGTCCTAACACTAGAGGTCCTCCTTCATAAAAGAGACTGAGGCTCTTGCTGACTCACATCTTGTCTTAACTTAACATTTCTTATATCATAAAAGCCTATTTACTTGCATTATCGAAACTTATCTCAAAACCTCAAAACTAAACTTAAGTCCTCGAAGACAGACATAGATCATCATAACCATCGTGTGTCATCTATGTAAGATTTACATCGTACATTCAAAACTTATTTCATCTATTCCATCTATCATATATATTCCAACAAGGCTCTAGACATCTAATCTAGAAGTACACTCTCTTCTAGACTGATGGCATTCACTTTCACTTAGATTACATGACCACCTCCTACTCGTACATTTGTGGGGACACATTTTTGTAATACATATACATAATAAAATATTATACAGTTTTTCTCCGATAAAACAAGCATCATAGAAAACTATCGAGGTTCGATCCATTTGGAATGAAAAACTAAATCCTAAAAATGAGTGTCCCACACATAGTAAAGAGTACAGTGTCATGAAAACTAGTGAAAATGGTGAGAATAACGGGTAGACTAGTGTAGCTACTCTAGAAAACATGCACAATATATCTAGGGTTTCTCTCTCCTTAATGGATGTCATTACCAAATAGTGCAAAGTCCCATACCGCTGCACAACAAGGAAAGAATGACATCTAAGGACTTTCTACCCAACAAGCACCAGTCTAGATCTAGTTCTCAGACATCTAGGTGCTAACCTAGAAGCTAGGCCAGATCTAGCCTCTAAAAGATGAATAATCTAACCCTAAAGATTATTAAGTTCAAGGTTCTTTGGTTTTGAGTTGCATAATGAGAAAATGTCAGGCTTTGCTATTGTTCATACTCTGATACTACCTGTGACGTCCTCAGATTTTCTAAAACTTAATCTAATGTATGACATCCAAATTGAAACCCTCACCTGATCGAGAATCCCAATTTAAACATCCCACACATGGATAAGAAGAAGAAAACTAGAGGAAGTCAAAAGAAAACAATCAGTAGTAGCACATGCACATGAACAATAATAAAACCATACAACACATGTTCACCATTCAACATATAATTACAACATGAATTGTAACAACATTTGATACTACATATTGAACAGCAAACTTTAACATATACATCTACTACCACTAAACTACAGGATCTTAAGACAACATGTCCACCTGTACATCAGTTCACCACACCACTCTCAACTATCCTAGATCTTCAAGAGCATAACCACAACCTAAACAAAAGATTACATGTGGTACACGTCAGCACAATATTCAAGAATATTGTACTGAGTACGCCTACGTGTCTTTTATATACATCCCATCATATCCTGGTAATAAGATAAAAGTAATAATTGACAGTAATAGAAGAGTATAAGAAAATAGTATACTTGCACAAAGATATTCATTAACAAAAGAGAACACATATTTTAAGCTTATTTTCCATTACATATCTCATACATCTTCCCCCAAGGGCTTTGATATTTTCAGGCCTTATGATCTACCCCCGAGGAGTTTGTGATCATTATACATGTGATCTAACCCCTAGGAGTTTGTGATCACTTTTAGAGCACCGTGTGCTTTTATATAATAGAACAGATATATTATGTTTCATGTGTTCATAGCAGGAGGTATGGAAAATCAAACAACATATCATATAAGAACAATCATTTCAACCAATACCATATTCCAAGTCTTTACTACCATATAACACAAGAATATTGTATAATAAGCCAAGTAAGAGGTAATGGTGTACCTTCCAAAGAGACATCCTAATCACATATTCCTCATGTCAACTATAACTTTGTCAAACCTGATTAAGATAAGATCACATACTATCATCAGGTTCTCATAATCTCAACCCTAGTTGATCCATTAGGGTTTGCTTAGTTCATTAGGATGTATGCATCGTTAGTTGCATTCTTGTCTTATATTTACCTTACTGATGTCATATTCCAGATTATAGTTCATCAACTGGATATACTCATGTGTCAGATTATTATTTGAACATATTAACATTATGTCACATTCATTAACCATATTAGGGTTACATCACATGTATTAAGGTTCTCCTCATATAACATGAATTTTGTGCATAAGACTGATATCAAAGTTACATATTAACTTCCAATTACTAATATGAGAGTGTTCTATGATTTTCATCATTTATTGATCACTAATGTATTTATTGCATTTTATTTAGGGTTATTAGCCCTAAATAGCCATACGAAGCAAATTACATGACTTCGTGCATCAACATCTTAATAACTGACATTATACGGATTATAGACAAAAAAATGATTTACTGACATATTATCATAATTTTATGTCATCGTTTGCTATTTATTATTAAACAAGAATTACACATCTTACATGATATTGCTAATATTTAATAATCAAAATCCTGATATTATTATTCCATCATGTTCTATGCATTTTTGTGAGAATTTTGGTATATTATGTGTATTTTTTTATGCTCGAGCTAATTACTACGATTATTGAAGATATGTATATTTATTACCTCTCTGGCCCAATAAATGGTTGCCACGTGTCCTGGGTTGTGCGCCTCCTTCTCCTAGCTGGGACCCGGACTGGGTCTGGGGGTGGGATCCATGAATCCAACGACCTATGTGCCAGAGTCATCCTTTCCCCCTTCCTCGTTCTCATAAGGGCCTTTGTTTCCTCTATGAAACAGAGCTCCACCCAAGAGGTCGGTTCACAGGTGATCTTTCATCTTCGAAGGACAAATATGCACCCTGTGAGTTGTGGATCTCAGCTACCAGTCTCTGCTCTAGTAGACAAGGTAGCTAGTCGGTCTTCTGATTGCACGACACCTGCGGGCAAGCCGCAACTAGAAGCTCACTGTCGCCACTACCTGCTCTCAAATGCATCTAGATCTCCATCCTTGCAGGCATGCGTCGCTTGCAACTATCACGGCAAAGCAACAAGGGAACACCACCCCCGCTCTTTGCAGATCACTATGATAAAGATGCATGAGAAGTCCCTATTCACCCGGTCTTCCTTTCATCTAGTCCAACACCACCATCGAGACCCCTTTTTTTGTCACTCTCATTGTAACATCCCTGACCTAGGTTATTCTTTAACCCTAGATGTTTTGCTTAATAAAGTTAATTATATGCTTTCTATTATCTCTTGAAAAGTAATTAAGGCTCAAGAGGAACTTATGTTTCAATTTTAGTCCTTTTTTAATAATGTTGAAACAATGTTTTGCCTATTTTGAACTAAAGTGCAAATTACCCATGTTGAGGGGTTAAATTGCAAATGTTATATGATAAAATGTTCCTCAGATGTTGAAACATCATAAGTATGAGAATGATGCAGAGGTATGGCTTGTGGTAGCCTTAGCACCAAGAAAGAGCTTGTTGAGCAATGTTTGTACATTAAGACCTCGTTTTGGTGTAATGTGCAATTTACCCAAAACCTAGGGTTCAATATGCAAAATACGACCTCTAGAGAGTCCCTCATGTTTCTTGGCATCTTGTAGAGAAAATAAAACGAGAGGGGCATCTCATTTGAATCACTTTGGAGGAGAGAGTATCTTGATATTAAAATAATCAAGATTTAGGCATAATTGAAACCCTAATTCAATTTAATGCAAACCTAAATATATTAATGGGAGTACCTTTCAAACAAATACATGAAGGTTGAATTTGGATAAGTTTTTATGTCCTTGTGCATTTCTATGGCACCGAAAATATCCTAATTGAGTGGAGAGCCCACACATTATTTAACTAAAAAGTAATATCCACACAATTTTGGATATTATTATATGAATTAAGGTACTTAGTTGCTATTCCTTTAATTCATGGATAATGAAGAGGAATTCGAAGGTGGAGTTGATAGCTTCGTATGAAAGAAAGTGAGGGGGTTAAGTGGCAAAAATGTTGGGAGTTGAAGGAATTAATTAACATTTTCTCTCTCATTGGAATTTCCTTATAAACATCCCATTTCCAACTCAAATTAAAGGCTTTTTCGACCCATCTTTCTTTCCTTGCTTTGATTGAACACAAAGGAGCTTAGGAGAAATAGGCGTACGTGCCCATACCTATAGGTAAGCGCCTTAATCATCTTCAACCTTGATTTCATGGTGGAAATCGAAAATCAATGTTTGATTTCTTCTTTTCTCCAGTCAATCTTTAATCCTAGCCATTGCTTTTCACTCAAGGACTAGAGGACGAATCTTGGGAGGTTGAGAAAGCTTCATTCACCATTGAAGGCGTTCATCTTGGAGTTTGGTTTCAACTTTTAAGGTGTGTTATATAATTTGAACCCTTAAATTCTATTATTGCATTCAATTCTTCATTTCATGATTGATCATTTTGTTGTTCTTGAAATTCCTTTGGTTAATTGATGGAATCACCATAAGAATGGTAGTAGACTTTGAAGGATCGAAGCTTGACGATGATGACATCATCCTAAGCACACACCTCAACATATAACATGTACAAATGGTTTTGGTTTTTGGTGATCAAACGGTCTCAAGACCGTTTGAGGTCATAAGGGGCTCAAGACCATTTGTGGTCAAGTGATGTTATGATTGGAGGAAGATTCAATGGTTACAAATGATTAAGATAAAAAGGATTCAACAATCAATGGTCTCTTAATTTTAAACCCTAATTCAATTGGGTTCAAAACTCTATTTGATGTTGAAATGGTTTCAAACTGTTTGAATAGGTTGACTGAATGAAAGTGTTGACCGAATGAAAGTATTGATCGAATGAAAGTGTTGACCAAATGAATGTGTTGACCGAATGAAAGTGTTGACCAAATGAAAGTGTTGACTGAATGGAGGTTTTGACCGTTTGGGATCAAACAATCTCAAACCGATTGAGGTTCAATCGATCGCAATGTTGGATTATCCATTCGGTTTCAAAATAATTGATGAGCATTCGGTTTCAAGACCAGATGAATAAAATCAGTCTCAAGATCGAATTGTTGATTTGGTTTCAAGACCGAATGAATGAAATCAGTCTCAAGATCGAATGGTTGATTTGGTTTCAAGACCGGATGAATGAAATTGGTCTCAAGATCGAATGGTTGATTCTGTTTCAAGACCGAATGAATGAAATCAGTCTCAAGATCGAATGGTTGATTTGGTTTCAAGACCGAATGAATGAAATCAGTCTCAAGATCAAATGGTTGATTCGGTTTCAAGACCGAATGGGTTGATTCGGTTTCAAGACCGAATGAGTTGATTTGAGTTACACTTGAACCAAGACAGTTTGAAGGATAAGGTACTTCAAGACCGTTTGAAGGTCTAATTGATTCAATTCAAGAAAGTACCAATTAACCCCTTGATTGTTAATGGCATATATCAAAGTTGAAATCAGTGGTTGTACCTCTAATGTACTTAGGTAATTAGTACTTTAGAGTGATTAACCTTTGATGCCTATGGAGGCAATGGCTTAATACACTATGTCAACTCTTCATTCAAGTTGATTCAATCTAATCAAGATTAAAGTAATTAACCTCCTAGAGAGGATGAGAGAGAGGAACATATACATGAGTGATAATCATGTAGTGATTAAACCTCAACACTCTCAACAAGAATACAAGGTGTAATTAGGGTATGAACCTTGTTAGAGAGATCATGAAACCCTTATTGAGAAGGGTGATGTGTAACCCTAATTTAGGACAATGATATGAGAAACCCTAATTCAGGGTATTTTAAAGAAAAACCCTAATTTAAGGAAATGCTTCATTAAAACCCTAATTTCAGGTGAAGCTACATGAATCCCTAATTTTTGGGGAAATGTTATAAGAGAACCTTAATTCAAGGTAATGATGTAATATCTTGATCTAGAGTAATGTGATTTTAAACCTTAACCCTAATGTAGGGTGAAGGTATGTGAAACCCTAATTTTGGGTTATAGTGCATGAAACCCTAATCTCGGGGAATGAGATGACAAACCATAGCCCTAATTCTTGGGTAATGGTTGAGTAATCCTTGATTGACATGAAATGGGAAACTCTAACCCTGAGGAAGGATTAGTGGTGGTACCCTTGTATAGTATGATGCTGATATGTAATTGATATAATTGTCATCATGTATTCTAACCATGGAGGTATCATGAGATGATGAGCATAGCTAGGTATGAGCTTTGATGTTCCATTTATTGAAATTGTTAATGGGCCTTGTGAGCCATATCATGCTTTGTTGCCTAGTAAGAGGTAACAAGAGATAAAATGGGATTTGTGAGCCATGTGAGATGCTTGTGTAGTAATTATCATGTTTACCTTGGTCAGATGACCTGAAGGTATTAGTTACTTGATAAGTGGTAACAAGTGTTCTTTGATGAACTGAGGGTTTGAATACCCATTTTCTATAATCATGATGATGAGTTTGTGAAAGAATGAGAATTCTTCTGATGAGATGAGGGATTGAGATCCCAATGCTTTATTAAATATTTGAATAGTACTTGATGAAATTATTACACATTCTTTGTAGCAATTGTTAAAATAATTGATGTTTGGAAACTTGTCTGATGCTAAAAGAATATGGTAATACACTTAATTAATCAAGTGATAGCATATAATGTAGTTTCCCTAACCACAGATCCATCAGCATCAGAATTTGCTGAATGGTAAAATGAGCTTAACTCAGAGCACATATTTTTGAATATGTGGGTGTAATTGGGCAATTATATCCTCATGTCCCATAGGAATGGCTGGGGGCTATATCCTATGTACCGGATTGGTTACGGACCATACCCCAGTATGAGTATGGCTACGGGCCATGACTCCATGATGTGATACCAAGCATTGGCTACGGGCCATAACCCTGAAGAGAGTAGATGCTCCGGGCTATAACTCCATAGCGAAGATGCCAATATACCCTGGCAAGCTAATTGTAGTTTGACACGTGATGTCTCTGCCATATAATCTTGTACTAACCGAGAAGGATGAGGTCTTGGAGTCTGGTTCTTCCATTGACCTTATGTGGTACCAATGCTTTACATAATCATGGATGGTTCGAGCATGAATGATATACTTCATCTCTTCAGGGCATCAAGTATGATTGTAAAATATAATCATCTATGCAGCGTATTTGCTTAAGGTTGAAATGTGAGAATCACTGGTCGATGTTACCTCTCTATGTTTCGCTGCTCTCCCTTCTCACTAGGATTCCCCCGGCGGCTTCCGCTGGGGGAGGGAGTGTTTCCCTTGACGCCTCCTCCCCCTGGTTCTTCAGTCTTCACCTTGATTCGATCGGTGAGGAGGCGGCTCCGCGGTGTCCTCCGTGTAGCTTGAGCGCATCGCTGGAGGAAAGGGCGCCAGAGAGGTTGAACCACAGTCTACTTCGGCTTGCTGGGTTGAAGGTTAGTCGGGGGCATCGTCTTCGTCATTGGTCTTGGGGATTTTGTGGTTCGGTGCTTGACCTAGTCGACTCTCTCTCGCTCAAGTGTGGTGGATGGAGAAGGCCTTACCCATCCAAATCTGTGACCTAAGCGGCAGCTCCGACAGCAGGTGTTTGAAGGGGTGGCTCGCCTCTTTCTTCCTTGCACCTTCTCTCCATCGACCGGGGCGGTGACGACCTCTACGTTTCGATCTCGAAGTGGTTCCGCTGGGGCCTCATCGTGAGATTGATTGGCGTCAATATCCGACTCGTGTGACTTGCGTCGGTATATGAGAGGTTCCTTCTAGTTTCTTCTTCGTGTGATCCGATCTTCAGCTGATTTGGTGTGGCTCCGCTGGTGCTCTGATCTTCGGGTGGCACTCCTCTGCTCTCCCTTTATCGGACGCCCACAAGGTGCTCGTCGGATTGCTTCCGTGCAAACAGGGGCAGCGGTCTGCCTCTCAGGCGGCTTTTCTGCTGGTGGTTGCTCAGACCCCTGCAGTGCAACTGTGGATTGGCGAGTATGAGGGGTTGTGCTCCTTGGAGCTTCAGCTAGGGGCTGTTTGGGGTTGGTTTTCTCTGACTTCCCCCCTCTTCGCTGGGTGCCGAAACACCTCTATGATGTTGACGAGCAACTACCTTGGAAGGAGTTGGTTGGTTCTGTTCTTTTGAATAGGTGGCCAAGTAGTGGACCGTTCAGGCTGAGTCGTCTTCTGGGTCACTTGGATCAACGTGGCTGGTTGAAGTCCTATCTAGTAACACACATGTGTGGGTGATTCGATTGTAAGTGCTCCTGATAGGATGAAGATTGGTTGCTGTATTTAGGTGGACTGCTGGTTCTTCTCTGTCTGAAGGTGTCACCTGCTAGGTGCTTGTTGTTTCGACCCCGTGCAAATAGGGCTTTAAGCCTTGATGGCTGCTTCTACAACACATTTCGGGTGTTGTAGTGGAGCAAGCTTTTGTGCATCATGCTAGAGCTAACCAAGAACTGGCTGCAGTTGTGTTCGCATTTCCAGCTGATGATGGTTTTGGACCTAGTCTGTGTCTGGTTATTTGAAGCTTTGATTTTGTGTGTTGGTGCTGAGACCCTATATTCCTGGGTCTGTTGGGATGTGGTTCGTCTAAAGAGTCCTTGTTCTCTTTCTTTGTGGGTGGTTTTCATGCTTTTGAGGGCTTGTCTTTGTTTAAGACTTCATGTCACAGGTCGAGTTGTTTAGGTTTTCTGCCTGATGCATAGTTTCAGGTAGTTTGTTCCTTTGGCCTTGATTACCAGCATGTTGGAATCAAGATTTTATGTTCTTGCTGTAATGGGGTACATTGTGCCCAATGTTTTGGTAATACAATAACACGCTTTTTTACTGACCAAAAAAAAAACAAGTTATAGCTGAAATGCTTTGAATAAGAATATTGTTGTAACGACCGTCTCGGAGAAAATGTTATCAACAAATTTAAACTAATGCAGAAGCAATTCGTTAGTAGCGGAATTACTGAAAATCACTAAAAATTAAAACTTTTCGTAAAGAGATGTACAAACTGTGAAATTCTTTTATAAAGAAACAAGATAAGTTATTTACAAACTGATTCATCATTACATCTCTATAATTTCTCATCTCGAGAGTTACAACATGAACTGCCCTGTTAACTGTACAAGGCAAGATACAAAAATCTTGAGGCATTACGCCAAAATCTCAGATCTATTTTAAACATCTACTAACTCCTAGGACCTGAGAGTACAGATATGACACATAGGACATTCTATCTATAAGACTTGACAGATAGTGTCTCCACCTGAGGATCACTGCTGTCTCAGATGTTGTTGTTGTTGATGTTGCTACTCACCCACGGAATGGTTCCTTCGTCCTCAGTGTCTACCTAAACAGTTAAATCCCACGGGGGTGAGACAATTGAATAATTGTCCCAGTGAGAGTTATAACTCTCCGCCAGAAGCATTATTATTGCAAATAATTGAATAACACTAAGCAATAGAACTATAATTATTCAACAGCAGGAAATTCATTAAATAAGCTAGGTAGAGCACTATTCTCTATGCAATCATTTAAATTGTAACTTGATTGAATGACAAGACATATATCAATAAGGAATACGAAGAACATGTATACTAGTTATTCAACTAGAACATTTTAAACAATGTATTATCAATCATTGTTTCTCGTAGATCAACCTAAGCAATTATGCTATATGGCAGATTACATTTTTCAAACATATTTATTCCCTGAGGAGATGAGATATACCTCTCATACTCCAACCAACCATTACAAAATCACAATCGGTACCATACATAGGTCATTAGAAGAGTCGGATTTCTATGACCTCATCTTCCTCAGTCAATATGAGGTACAACATGCAGGACATCTTGTGTCTCTGCCATAATAGCTTTCCAGGGTATTCTGGCAACTTCACTATTAGAGTTACAGTGGCATGTTGTACTCTCTTCGCCATCAAGGGATTTCTTGTTTATCTCACATCGATGCGGTATTAACAACTTCATCGGGAGATTAGTGATACATCATCCCGGCATATACATATAATGAAGGATTGAGACATTAAATGTACATCTCACATCAATTCCTTCATTAGGATGTAAGGATATTCGCGTCCATAACCCCCACATACTCAAAAGTATGCTCTCTAGGATTTCCCTTAGGAAAACATGTTTCACCATCATTTAACTTATGAAAATGATGGATCTATTGTCAGGGCTCTACATGATATCATTATACTTGATTATTTAAGTACATTATGGCATTCTTTTAGCATCAGGCATGTTTTCAATCATAAACCAATAAGACAATTGCTATAAAGAAAGAGTACTAATCGTATCAAGTTCATTTCACATATTGTTAACATTGGGATATCAATCCCTAATCATCTCATCATTATGATTCAGGAATATGGGGGTTCAAACCCTTAGATCATCAGAACACTTGTTAGCAAGTAACATATTGCTATCAAGTCATTTAACAATATGAACATGATAGTAGCAATGTAGGTATTAGTCATGGCTCATATAGCCTATCAATTCTCATATGTTACCTCTCACTAGGCAACATATCATATCATTACTTTCAAACCTTATAATGTGCTTTCAATGGATATGTCATCATAGCTCTTACCTGGCTATGTTCCCTATTTCATAAGAACAAGCATGGTTAATACAAATGATAACAAACACATTATCTCTATATCAGAACAATGTAAAGCATAAATAACTTTACTATTCAAGGGTTGTATCACTATACTTTTACTAGGGTTAAGGTTTACTTGCAAATCAATTCCAAGTCAATCTTGGAGCACCATGACAGTGCTGCCTTGCACGGTCGTGCTACAAAAGATTACCACGACCGTTATACATCACCACGGCTGGTTTCTAGGGTTAGGTTTTCCTATTCAATTCAATTACGGTTATCCAACCCCTTTAGCTTAAAATAGGCATAGTGATTCCTCATTTTATAATTCAATCACAGAGTTTCATGCTTAAAAGCATAACTCAGAGTTAGGGTTGACTATTCACATCATCACATTAACTTAGATTAGGGTTTACTAATCACATTGTATCACATTACCCTAGATTACGGTTTACTATTCACATTGTAATGAATTAAGATCATACAATTATCATGTATGAGAATTACTTCCATTAATGCCCTCAAATTAGGGTTATGATTTATTAGCAGTCATAACTAGGGTTTCATGATCTCACTATCATGGATCATACCCTAATTAGGTATCCATCCATATTGGGAATTCATTATTTGATTATTTAATCATATAAGAAGTCTTCTATCTCCTCTTTCTATAAGTTGATGTTTGCATCACCCCTGATTAGGGTAAGTCCATTCAATATTGACATCATGGTTCATGTCATTACTATTGTAATCATTAAGGATTACTCATTCAAAGAGTACTAACCATTCTATCCCATCAAGGATACCTTTATTATAATCAACATTGATCACATCATGTTTCAATCAACTAATTACTTGGTCCTTTAACCACTTTAAGTATCTATGAGGTTTAGGTTAATCAAACACTAAACCATCTTGACCACTAAGCCATCAAACGATCTTAACCTTTTTAGACCTCAAACAGTCTTGTACACTAAACCTCCAAACGGTCTTGGACTACCCTTGAAACCGTTTGGTGGTGAAGATCATTTGGTCTTGTTTGATTTTTGAAATCACATGGTAAAGTGCACACTCAAGACCGTTTGCCCAAGATGGGGTGAAGACCGTTTGGTCAAGTTTGACTTTTGAAACTTCATGGTAAAGTGCACACTCAAGACTGTTTTCCCAAGATGGGGTGAAGATCGTTTGGTCAAGTTTGACTTTGAAACTGCATGGACATAACCGACTATGAAACCGCATGAGCACAAACGGTTTGGGATCGTTTGGTCCCAAATGGTCTTGAGACCATTTGGTCCCAAACGGTCTTGAGACCATTTGGACCCAAACAGTCTTGAGACCATTTATTCTAAACCACCTCAAAACCGCAAGGACCTAAAAGTGTCTCAACCACTTCAATTGAGTTAGGGTTTCCAATGTTGAACCCCTCAATCAATCATGCACTGGTTAGCCACTCATCAGTTTAGTCAATTAGGTCAACCCTCAACTGATTTGACACTCAATTGACCCTCAATTGATCATCAATTAGAGCTTGGATGAATTGGATTAGGGTTTGAAATCGATTACCCTTCAACATGTTTCAATGTGAGTCTAAATGAATTGAAACCATTGATCCATCATTCAATTTGATCATGACCTGACCCAAATGGTCTTGGGATCGTTTGGATGACCTCCAAATGGTCTTGAGACCGTTTGCCCAAGTCAACATCAAAAACTAACTCAACCAATTAAGGTTTGATTCATTGGATTGATGACTAGGTCAACAATCAATTGCACTTCAACTTGTTACCTTTAGATCTTCAACAACTTAACCATAGTTAACCCTAGACCTCCAAATGGTATTGGGTTACCCCCAAACGGTCTTGGGATCATTTGGATATCCTCCAAACAGTCTTTAGACTATTTGCCCATTATTTTATCAAAAACCAAGTCATTCATTTAGGGTTTGGATATTGGAATTGGTCACCAAAATCAGCAATCGATTATACATCAACTTGTTATCATTGGATCCTCAATTGGTCAACTATGCTTAACCCTAGACCTCCAAACAGTCTTGGGTGAAAACCGTTTGGGTCACTCAGCCCAAACTTCAACATAATTCAATTATTGAAATCAGCAATTGACCTGATTAGGGTTTAGATGGTTGATGAGCCTTCAGTTGGTGAACCACTAGGAATTAATGGATGATTTTTGGTAGGTAATAGTATACATTAATCTCAATAGTCCTCCAAATGGTCAACGCCTGGTCAACGCATCCAAACGGTCTTGGACCGTTTGCTTCTATGCGGTTTGGTTGAAACCATTTGCTCCAAACGGTTTGGCAAACCGTTTGAGCAAGTTGGGAGACCGTTTGCTAAAGTAAGATTCTTGGATAAACATTGAAGTTAACATCACCTTCGTCTACCTCAAGAACAGAGGTTGTTCTTCATGGAATTACTAGCAAGAACACATGAGTAGCAAAGAAAGAAGAATAACTAATGATTTTTCATGGAGATGAAGATGCATAAACAAAGCTCAAGGTTTAGAGTTATAAAACCCACCTTTAGGTCTGATCCAGAGCTCCTAGATACATAGATGTAATGGTGGATTGAGCTCCAGTACTTTTCCAAGGTCCATTCTTCAAGTTTTGATTGGAGAAGATGGCTAGAAAGAAGAATCGTATGAAGAAAATCATAAACCAATCTTTGCTTTAGGGTTTTCCCCCAAGAATCTGAGGTAGAAGATTACCAAGACTTACCTACAGGTTGATCATCCTCCCTCTACTCCAGATCTATACCTTGTTCTGTCAAAGCAAGTTTGAGAAGAAAGGACTAAGGGAAACAATCCTTTGTTGTTGGTGGTAAAGATACATATATGTATTTATGGGTTTTTAAGGTAATTAGATAAAAGAGAATTAACTTCTTTTATATTCCAACTAAATCCACCAAATATTGTTCCATATTTTGGATATGTGGCCACCTTCTAATCTCATGCAAAACTCCTCCATTATCCAAGGTTAAAAGGAAAAGAAACCAATCATCTTAATAAGTTATATATATTAAAGGGCCATTTGCTTAAATCTTGATTATTTTAATATCAAGATTATCTTTCCTACTTGATCATTCAAATGAGGCGCCCCTCTCATTTTCTTTGCTCATCTTTATGCCAAGAAACATGAGAGATCCTCTAGTGGGTATATTTTTAATGTTGGACCCTAGGTTTTGGGTAATTTGCTCATTACACCAAAACTAGGTTTTTAAGGCACAAGGATTGCTCTACAAGCTATGTCTTGGTTCTCATGCTTGTGGAATCCATACCACCACATCATATTCATTCTTATGATGTATCATCATCATAGGAACATCTTAAATGTGCAATTTACAAGGTAACCCCTCAACTTGGGTAATTTGCACTATGGTCCATAATTAACTAAATAATGTTTCAACATTATGCAAAAAGGACTGAAATTGAAATATAAGTTCCTCAAAAGCCTTAATTACATTTCAAAAGATAACCACAAGCATCTAATCACATATTTAAGCAAAACTCCTAGGGTTAGTTAATAACCCAGGTCAGGGATGTTACAAATTATCCACCCCTTACAAGGATTTCGTCCCTGAAATCATTATAAAAACATATTAAGAGAAAAGAGTAGGGTATTTCCTTTTCATCTCTTCCTCTAGTTCCCACGTGGCTTGTTCAACACCACGGTGATTCCAGAGGACTTTCACAAGACTTATGTCTTTCTTTTTCAGCTTTTTAATTCTTCTGTCCAGGATTGACACAGGTCCTTCAACATAAGATACATCATCATTCAACTCTACTTCCATAGGTTGCAGAACTAATTCTGTATCAAGTTGAAATTTCCTTAACATGGAAATGTGGAACATTGGATGTAACTTCTGCAACTCTGATGGTAACTCTAGCTTAAAAGCTACCTTTCCAATTCATTCAATGATTGGATAAGGCCCCATAAACCTAGGAGCTAACTTTCCTTTCCTTCCAAATCTTAGAACTCCTTTCCAGGGTGAAACCTTAAGGTACACTTTGTCTCCAACTTGGAATTCTAAAGGTCTATGATGTTTATCAACGTAAGCTTTTTGCCTATCATGTGCAGTCTTCAACTGTCGTTGTATTATTTTAATCTTCTCGGTGGTCTGTTGTACAAGATCAGGACCTAAAAGTTGATATTCACCGATTTCATACCAACATAAGGGTGATCTACAATGTCTACCATACAAAGCTTCATAAGGTGCCATATCAATACTATTTTGATAGCTATTGTTGTAGGCAAACTCCATCAAGCTTAGATGTAGATCCCAACTTCCTGTAAACTGGAGAACACATGCCCTAAGCATGTTCTCCAAGGTTCGTATAGTCCTTTCTGATTGTCCATCAGTCTGTGGATGAAAGGTTGTACTAAACCTTAACTGCGTGCCCAAGGCTTTATGAAGTCACTCTCAAAAACGACTCATAAACTGGGGACCTCTATCAGAAACAATGGTAACTGGGACTCCATGCAGTCGTACTATCTCATCTACATACAACTGTGCCATCTTCTCAACAAAATAGGTTGTTTTGACAGGTAAGAAATGTGTTGTCTTTATCAACCTATCAACTATTACCCAGATGGAATCATGACCTTTGGCTGTTCTAGGTAAACCAACCACAAAATCCATGGTCACATGATCCCACTTCCATTGTGGTATGGGTAAAGGTTGCATTGTTCCTGCAGGCTTCTGGTGTTCAGCTTTAACTTACTAACACACAGGACACTACAAAACAAACTCAGCAACGTCCTTCTTCAAACCAGACCACCAATACATATCTTTCAAGTTTTGATACATCTTGGTGCTTCCTGGATGCATAGCATACATTGAAGAATGAGCTTCTTCCAGGACTAACTTCCTCACGTTATCCACATCAGGTACTATCATTCTACCATGATAACAGGCTACTTGATCATCTGAGTCATGGAAACCTTCTCGTTTCTCACTTCCATACTCTAATCTAATATGTTATACTACTTCATCAACTTGTTTTGCCTCCTTAATTTGTTGTATCAGAGTAGGTTTTATGTGCATCTCAGCTAACAACCCTGATAACAATGATACTCTCAATTGTACATTGTCTTGTCTCAAGGAGATAAGCATATCCCTTCTAGAGCATACCAAAGAATTTAGTTGTGCTCTATCTAAGGCTGGTGTTGTTGATTTTCTACTTAAAGCATCAACAACTACATTGGCCTTTCCTGGATGGTAATCAATTATACAATCATAGTCCTTGATTAACTCCATCCAGCGGCGTTGCCTAATGTTAAGCTCATGCTGAGAAAAGATATACTTAAGGTTCCTATGGTCTGTGAAAATCTGGAATGTCTCTCCATAAAGATAATGTCTCCAGATTTTCAAGGCATGAACTATAGCAACTAGTTCTAGATTGTGTGTCAGATAATTCTCCTCATGATTCTTAATTTGTCGAGAAGCAAAAGAAATCACTCGTTTATCCTGCATCAACACACATCCTAGTCCATTTTTAGAGGCATCATAGAAAACTATATATCCTTTTCCTTGTTCAGGTAATTAACACTAGCACAGGTGCACTTGTCAACCTTTCCTTTAACAACTAAAACGACTACTGACACTTATCACTCTAGGAAAAAGGAACATCCTTCTTGGTCAACTTAGTCAAGGGTAAGCTATAGAACTGAAGTTCTTAATGAACCTCTGGTAATAGCCTGCAAACCCTAAGAAACTACAAATCTTCATCAGTGTCTTCGGCTGTTCCCATTGCAGGACATATTCTACCTTTTTAGGGTCAACACGTATACCTGAAGCAGATATTACGTGTCCAATAAAGGAAACTTCTGGTAACCAAAACTCACACTTGCTAAACTTAGCATATAACTTATGCTTTCTTAGCAAAGTTAGAGCCTGATGAAGATGTTGTTCATGTTGTTGAGCATCTCTACTATAAATTAGAATGTCATCTATGAAGACAACAACACATTGATCAAGAAAAGGTCAAAAGATTCTATTCACGAGTTCCATAAATGTAGCTGGTGCATTTGTTAGTCCAAATGACATAACTATGAACTCATAATGACCATACCTTATCCTAAAGGAAGACTTAGGTATGTCACCATCCTTAATATGCAGCTGATGATATCCCGACCTCAAATCTATTTTTGAGAAGATGGTTGCACCACGCAACTGGTCAAAGAGATCATCAATCCTAGGCAAAGGATACTTATTCTTTATTGTTACTTTATTTAACTTCATGTAATCAATGCATAACCGCATCGATCCATCCTTCTTTTTGACAAAGAGGACCGGTGCACCCCAAGGTGAAGTACTCGGTCAGATGAAACCCTTCTCAAGCAACTCTTGTAGTTGTTTCTTGAGTTCTGCCATCTCAGCAGGCACCATACAATACGGTGTTTAAGCTATTGGTTGTGTGCTCGGGATTAGATTGATTTCAAAATCAATCTCCCGGGGCGGAGGTACACCTGGAAGTTCTTCAGGAAATACATCTTCAAATTCCCTGACTACCGGAATTTCAGCAGGATTAGAACTCTCCATGGTAGTATCTACCACATGGGCCAAGAATGCATAAAATCCTTGCCTCAACAGCTTCTCAGCTACCATAGCTGACACAAGGCATGTTGGAAGAATCTTTCTATCTCCCTGAAAGATCCACATGTCACTATCATCAGTGAACACAGCTTGCTTGGACTCACAATCCAAGACAACCTTATACCTTTCTAAGGTATACATCCCAAGGATTATATCGAACCTGTGCATCTCAAGTGGTATAAGATCCATTTGAATGTGATGATCAGAAAAGAAGAGAATGCAGGGAGAACATATCTCCTGCAATACAACAGATCCCATCAACGGAGTTTCCAGCAACAGACTATCTGCTCTATGACTTGTAGTCATGTTGCAGTCAATAATCACTCTTCGAGTGATAAAAATGTGTAGCACCCGGATCACTCAAAACAGATACAATGTAATATGTTAACATATCAGAATTTAACAACTCCATCTGACCTGCCACAACTCGAGGGTTGATCACTGCCTCAGGTGGATTCATCGCATAAAACCTCATTGTTGCCTGTGGTTGATTCAGTGCTAGATGACTAGGTGCTGATGATCTAGCTTGGGATGCTTGTCCACATCCTCTAGCTCCTCCTGGAAACTATCTCCTTTGAGAACCTTGCTGACTCTGCCTTTAGGGTTGAGTCACACTCACTTCTCTGGCTCTGCAATCCTTCATCAGATGCCCCACTTTTCCACAGATATAACAGCTTATGTTCAGTTGTTGTGGTCTGGGTGGTCCTGTAACCGACTCAGATACTAAGCTACGAGCAACTTCTCACAGTAAGCTTCATCCTCTACCCCTATTTGACATCCAATGCGTCTGAGTACTGAATCTAGGTGGTGGTGTAGGCATAGAGAACCTCAGTTTCTTGAAACCTTTAGATGAAGATCCTTGGAACTGGGGGTACATATTCTTGTTCATGGTCTGTTTCTTCTCTAACACAGACCTCACTATCCTCCTGACCAACTCCACAAAGGTAGCAAACCTTTCCCTGTTCTCCATAGAAGACACAGGGGTGGTCAGCTCAGCGTTTAACCCCTTCTCAAAATGCCTAATCCTTTCTTCATCTGTAGCTGCCATATGCGGACATAACCACAATAGCTCCATAAACTTAGCCTCGTATTCACTAATGTTCATCGGTCCTTGTCTTAACCTCTTGAAATGAGAGATTTTCTCATCTAGGAACGTCTTAGGGAAGTATCTATTGATAAATTCCCGTCGGAAAGCTTCCCATTCAATCTCCACACCTGGCCTTTCGTATCTTCCATGGTCCACCAGTGACCAGCATTCCCCTTGAGAAGGTATACAGCATGTCTAACCTTCTCAGCTTCTGGGATGTTCAGGATTCTAAAGGCCTTCTCTATTTCAGTTAGCCACAAGTCGGCATCTGCTGGGTTAGCTGTTCCCGCATACTCTATGGCTCCAACCCGGTGTATTCATTCAAATGTCTTGTCAGATCCTTGTCCTTCTGGATGGGTAGATGCCCTAGGTGCAGGTATAGGCATCCTATCAGTCATATGTGTCATGGCAGTCATGAACTGCCCAAACATGGCTTGGACGGCTGGGTTCCCCATTTTAGCTGGATTGAACTGGGGTGGTTCAGGTACAGGTTCTTCCCTTTCTTGGTCTCTTGCACCTTCTCTAGGTGCAACAACACTACTTTTTGCAACGTGTTCCTCGTGTGATCCAGACATCCTTAGTTTTATCTTCTCCTTCTATATGAGCAGAAGACACTATCAGATATACTAGAGGACACTAGACCATACTCTACAACCTAAGTCCTATGTCTCTATAGACTCAGCGAACCTAGGGCTCTGATACCACTAAAATTGTAACGACCGTCTCGGAGAAAATGTTATCAACAAATTTAAACTAATGCGTAAGCGTTCCGTTAGCAGCAAAATTATTAAAAATCACTAAAAATTAAAACTTTTCGTAAAGAGAACTATAAACTATGAAATTTTTTTATAAAGAAACAAGATAAGTTATTTACAAACTGATTCATCATTACTTCTCTGTAATTTCTCATCTCGAGAGTCACAACATCAACTTCCCTATTAAATGTACAAGGCAAGATACAAAAATCTTGAGGCATTATGCCAAAATATCATATCTATTTTAAACATCTACTGACTCCTAGCACCTGAGAGTACAGAGACGAAACATAGGACATTCTATCTATAATACTTGACAGATAGTGTCTCCATGTGAGGATCATTGTTGTCTCGGATGTTGCTGCTGTTGTTGTTGCTGCTCACCCACGGAAAGGTTCCTTCGTCCTCGATGTCTACCTAAAAAGTTGAATCCCATAGGGGTGAGACAATTGAATAATTGTCCCGGCGAAAATTATAACTCTCCGCCAGAAGCATTGTTATTTCAAATAATTGAATAACACTAAGCAGTAGAACTATAATTATTCAACAGCAAGCAATTCATTAAATAAGCTAGGTAGAGCAGTATTCTCTATGCAATCATTTCAATTGTAACTTGATTGAATGACAAGACATATATCAATAAGGAATATGAATAACATGTATACTAGTTGTTCAACTATACCATTATAAACAATGTATTATCAATCATTGTTTCTCATAGATCAACCTAAGAAATTATGCTATACGACTGATTACATTTTTCAAACATATTTATGCCCTGAGTAGATGAGATATACCACTCATACTCCAACTGAACATTATGAAATCGCAATCGGTACCATACATAGGTCATCAGAAGAGCCAGATTTCTATGACCTAATCTTCCTCACTCAGTATGAGGTACAACATGCAGGATATCTTGTATCTCTGCCATAATAGCTTTCTAGGGTATTCTGGCAACTTCACTATTAGAGTTACAGTGGCATGTTATACTCTCTTCTCCATCGAGGAATTTCTTGTTTATCTCACATCGATGCAGCATTAACAACATCATCGGGAGATTAGTGATACATCATCCCGGCATATACATATAATGAAGGATTGAGAGATTAAATGTACATCTCACATCAATTCCTTCATTAGGATGTAAGGATATTCGCGTCCATAACCCCCACATACTCAAAAGTATGCTCTCCAGGAGTTCCCTTAGGAAAACCTATTTCACCATCATTTAACTTCTGACAATGATGGATCTATGGTCAAGGCTCTACATGATATCATTATACTTGATTATTTAAGTACATTATGGCATTCTTTTAGCATCAGGTATGTTTTCAATCATAAACCAATAAGACAATTGCTATAAAGAAAGAGTACTAATCGTATCAAGTTCATTTCTCATATTGTTAACATTGGGATATCAATCCGTAATCATCTCATCATTATGATTCAGGAATATGGGTGTTCAAACCCTTAGATCATCAGAACACTTGTTACCAAGTAACATATTTCTATCAAGTCATTTAATAGTTTGAACATGATAGTAGCAATGCAGGTATTTGTCATGGCTCATATAGCCTATCAATTCTCATATGTTACCTCTCACTAGGCAACATAGCATATCATTACTTTCAAAGCTTATAATGTGCTTTCAATGGATATGTCATCATAGCTCTTACCTGGCTATATTCCCTATTTCATAAGAACCTGCATGGTTAATACAAATGATAACAGACACATTATCTCTATGTTAGCACAATGTGAAGCATAAATAACTTTACTATTCAAGGGTTGTATCACTATACTTTTACTAGGGTTAAGGTTTACTTGCAAATCAATTCCAAGTCAAGCTTGAAGCACCATGACCGTGCTGCCTTGCGCGGTCGTGCTAAAAAAGATTACCATGACCATTTTACATCACCATGGCTGGTTTCTAGGGTTAGGTTTTCCTATTCAATTCAATTAGGGTTATCCAACCCCTTTAGCTTAAAATAGGCATAGTGATTCCTCATTTTATAATTCAATCACAGAGTTTCATGCTTAAAAGCATAACTCAGAATTAGGGTTTACTATTCACATCATCACATTACCTTAGATTAGGGTTTACAAATCACATTGTATCACATTACCCTAGACTAGGGTTTAATATTCACATTGTAATGAATTAACATCATACCATTATCATGTATGAGAATTACTTCCATTAATGCCCTCAAATTAGGGTTATGATTTGTTAGCTGTCATAACTAGGGTTTCATGATCTCACTATCATGGATCATACCCTAATTAGGTATCCATCCATATTGGGAATTCATTATTTGATTATTCATTCATATAAGAAGTCTTCTCTCTCCTCTTTCTATATCATCACCACTGATTAGGCTAAGTCAATTCATTATTGACATCATGGGTCATGCCATTACTATTGTAATCATTAAGGCTTACTTATTCAAAGAGTACTAACCACTCTATCCCATTAAGGGTACCTTTATTATAATCAACATTGATCACATCATGTCTTAATCAACTAATTACTTGGTCCTTTAACCACTTTAAGTATCTATGAGGTTTAGGTTAATCAACCACCAAACCATCTTGATCACTAAGGCATCAAACGATCTTAACCTTTTTTGACCTCAAACGGTCTTGTACACTAAACCTCCAAACGGTCTTGGACTGCCCTTGAAACCGTTTGGTGGTGAAGACCATTTGGTCTTGTTTGACTTTTGAAACCGCATGGTAAAGTGCACACTCAAGACCGTTTTCCCAAGATGGGGTGAAGACTGTTTGGTCATGAAGACTATTTGGTCAAGTTTGACTTTTGAAACTGCATGGTAAAGTGCACACTCAAGACCATTTGCCCAAGATGGGGTGAAGACCGTTTGGTCATGAAGACCGTTTGGTCATGTTTGACTTTAAAACCATATAGACATAACCGACTTTGAAACCACATGAGCACAAACAGTTTGGGATCGTTTGGTCCAAACCACCTCAAAACCGCAAGGACCTAAAAGTGTCTCAACCACTTCAATTGAGTTAGGGTTTCCAATGTTGAACCCCTCAATCAGTCATGCACTTGTTAGCCACTCAACAATTTAGTCAATTAGGTCAACCCTCAACTGATTTGACACTCAATTGAACCTCAATTGATCATCAATTAGAGTTTGGATCAATTGGATTAGGGTTTGAAATTGATTACCCTTCAACATGTTTCAATGTGAGTCTAAATGAATTGAAACCATTGATCCATCATTCAATTTGATCATGACCTCACCCCAAACGGTCATGAGATCATTTGGATGACCTCAAAATGGTCTTGAGACCGTTTGCCCAAGTCAACATCAAAAACCAACTCAACCAATTAAGGTTTGATTCATTGGATTGATCACTAGGTCAACAATCACTTGCACTTCAACTTGTTACCTTTAGATCTTCAACCACTTAACCATAGTTAACCCTAGACCTCCAAACGGTCTTGGGTTACCCCCAAACGGTCTTGGGATCATTTGGATATCCTCCAAATGGTCGTGAGACCGTTTTCCCATTATTTTATCAAAAACCAAGTCATTCATTTAGGGTTTGGATATTGGAATTGGTCACCAAAATCAACAATCGATTATACATCAACTTGTTATCATTGGATCCTCAATTGGTCAACTATGCTTAACCCTAGACCTCCAAATGGTCTTGGGAGATCACCAAACGGTCTTGAGACCGTTTGGGTTCTCCCCAAATGGTTTTGAAACCGTTTGGGTCACTCAACCCAAACTTCAACATAATTCAATTATTGAAATCAGCAATTGACCCGATTAGGGTTTAGATGGTTGATGAGCCTTCAATTGGTGAACCACTTGGAATTAATGGATGATTTTTGTAGGTAATTGTCTACATTACTCTTAACAGTCCTCCAAATGGTCAATTCCTGGTTAACTCATCCAAACGGTCTTGGACCATTTGCTTCTATGCGGTTTGGTTGAAACTATTTGCTCCGAACGGTTTGGCAAACCGTTTGAGCAAGTTGGGAGACCGTTTGCTAAAGTAAGATTCTTGGATAAACATTGAAGTTAACATCACCATCATCTACCTCAAGAACAGAGGTTGTTCTTCATGGAATTACTAGCAAGAACACAAGAGAGCAAAGGAATTAGAATAACTAACGATTTTTCATGGAGATGAAGATGCATAAACAAAGCTCAAGGTTTAGAGTTATAAAACCCGCCATTAGGTCTGATCCAGAGCTCCTAGCTCCGTAGCTTTAATGGTGTCTTGAGCTCCAGCACTTGTCCAAGGTCCGTTCCTCAAGTTTTGGATGGAGAAGATGGCTAGAAAGAAGAATCGTATGAAGAAAACCATAAACCAATCTTTGCTTTAGGGTTTTCCCCCAAGAATCTGAGGTAGAATATGACCAAGACTTCCCTACAGGTTGATCATCCTCCATCTGCTCCAAAGCTCTACCTTTGTCAGCCAAAGCAAGTTTGAGAAGAAAGGACTAAGGGAAACGATCCTTTGTTGTTGGTGATAAAGATACATATATGTATTTATGGGTTTTTAAGGTAATTAGATAAAAGAGAATTATCTTCTTTTATATTCCAACTAAATCCACAAAAGCTTGTTCCATATTTTGGATACGTGGCCACCTTATAATCTCATGCAAAACTCCTCCATTATCCAAGGTTAAAAGGAAAAGAAACCTATCATCTTAATAAATTATATATATTAAAGGGTCATTTGCTTAAATCTTGATTATTTTAATATCAAGATTATCTTTCCTACTTGATCACTCAAATGAGGCGCCCCTCTCATTTTATTTTCTCATCTTTATGCCAAGAAACATGAGAGATCCTCTAGAGGGTATATTTTCCATGTTGGACCCTAGGTTTTGGGTAATTTGCACATTACACCAAAACTAGGTTTTTAAGGCACAAGGATTTCTCTACCATATATGTCTTGGTGCTCAAGCTTGTGGAATCCGTACCACCACCTCATATTCATTCTTATGATGTCTCATCATCAGAAGAACATCTTAATATGTGCAATTTGCAAGTTAACCCCTCAACTTGGGTAATTTACACTATAGTCCATAATTAACAAAACAATGTTTCAACATTATGCAAAAAGCACTGAAATTGAAATATAAGTTCCTAAAAAGCCTTAATTACATTTCAAAAGATAACCACAAGAATATAATCAAATATTTAAGCAAACAAACTAGGGTTAGTTCATAACCCAGGTCAGGGATGTTATAATTGCTCTAATCTTTTTAGACAATAAATCAATTGTTGTTGAATATAAATGATTCCTCTACTCAGTATTATTCTAATAAGCTGCAATAATAATGTTTTTGATGAAGAGTTATATCTCTCATTG
The DNA here is from genome assembly GCA_963693085.1 of Alisma plantago-aquatica. Classification (NCBI taxonomy): domain Eukaryota; kingdom Viridiplantae; phylum Streptophyta; class Magnoliopsida; order Alismatales; family Alismataceae; genus Alisma; species Alisma plantago-aquatica. The sequence continues at coordinate 427,577,732 of OY856410.1, read as the reverse complement.
GGACTGGGTCTCACTTCGTTGGTCAGCAACACTTTTTAGGTAGATGCGGAAGAAGAGACAGGAACCCTATATCAGGGGAGGAGCAGCAGCAACAACAACAGGGACAGTAGTGACACTCAGGTGGAGACACTGGCTATCATGTCTTGTATATAGAGTCCTATGTGTCGTCTTTGTACTCTCAGGTCATCGGAGTCAGTAGTTAGTTTAATGAATCAATCTAAGATTTTGGTTTGATGCCTCGATCTTCTTATACTGCCTATGTATCGTTTTAACAGGGCAGTTTATACTTGTAATTCTCGAGAAGAGATGATACTGGACATGTACTTGTGAACCAAAATGTAATTGAGATACTTTGGTTCTTTTTCAAAGAAGTTTTCCCTTTGTTGGATCTCTTTATAAATGCATTTTAATTTTTAGTGATTTTCAGTAAAGTTTTTGATGAACGCTTCAGCTTCGTGAATCACGGTTTGTACGCCACAAGTTTAGTGGTTTTAGAGCTCTAGGTTTGCTGAGTCTACAGAGACATAGGATTAAGTTGTTGAGTCTATTCTAGTGTCTTCCAGTTATTTGATAGTGACTTCTTCTCATATAGGAGGAGAAGAAGAACTTGAAGATGTCTGGATCACACGAAGAACACATTGCTGAGAGCAGTGTTGCTGCACCAGGAAGAGGTGCAAGGGACCAGACTAGGGAGGAACTTGTACCTGAACAGCCCCAGTTTGACCCAGCCTTGATAGAGAATCCAGCTTTCCACACTCTGTTTGGGCAGTTCATGGCAGTTATGATGCACATGACAGATACGATGCCACCACCTGCACCGAGGGCACCATCCCATAATGAGGGACATGTGAAAAACACTAGAGGGGGGGTGAATAGAGTTTTAAAGATATTTTAACAATTATTTAACTCAAACAACCACAATTGAAAATGGAAGAAGGAGACAAGTGTTTAGAGTGGTTCCAACCTTAGCAAATACTAAGGTTGTCAGTACACTACCCGGTTGATTACCCAACCGGGATTTTGAAAGCATCAATTTTATTACCTTCTCAAGGAATTACACAAAATACAATACTTTCTTACACCCCTTGAACAGCCTTCACTTGAAGTAGATGCACCAACCCGAGGTAACCTTCTTGAAGTAACTCCAAGCTCCCCCTTGAAGTAGCCTTCCTCTTTAGAAGTAACCTCCCGTTGCACCATCCTTCTTGAAGTAGCTCAAGGTCCCCTTCTTCACCAAGAAGATCTCCAACCTCTCCAATCTGCAGCCTCTGACCTAGGAGTAGCAAGGAGAGTACAAACAATAATAGTGAACAAGAAAGGAAAAAGGAAATTACAACTTATCCTTTGAAGCACAAGGCTTGATTTGCCTAGATCAAGCGTGTAGATCTCCTAACCAATGTGTATGGAATTGCGATTGCTGTGAATAGGAGATGCTAGCCTATAGGACACGAAATTTGAGCTGAGAGAAAAAGTAGCCAATTGTCAATATGCTCAATTGCTCACAAACAGGTTGCTCAATGTAAGTGTATGCTCAAAGATTGCTCAAGTGTGAAAAACAAGTGAGTTTAGGTGTCCTAAGGCATGTCCTATTTATAGGAATGTCCTACAAGTGCTTAAGGACGTTCTAGACACTTTCTAGGGGTTTCTAAGTGCTTAACTAGCCGTTAGGTATAAGTTAGTTGCTTTAACAACGGCTAGTTAATTTATTATGTAGTTGCTGTCAGAGTCCATCTCGGTCGAGGAATGGTCGACTGAGACACCTACTCGGTCGAAGTTTTGTCGACCGACATGCTCTCTGGATCAAGTGTTTTGTAACATTTATCTCCAACTGCCAACTACCTTGTCAGCTTTGTCTAACGGCTACTTGGGTCTTTCTCAGTCGAGAAGTTTGTCGACCGAGAGTGTCTCGGTAGAAGAGTTTGTCGATCGAGATAGGCCCTGTTTCAATCTTTCAATTAAGTGTGTGTATGAGTGTGCATATGTGACACTATTGAAAGGGATGACCTATCTAAATGTGGTGTTTAGCTAGGGAAGATCTAACGCTTGATTTACATAAACTCTAAGTACTTGTACATTATATATTTGTACAAGTTTACAATTGATTACATTTCATGACATTTACAATCATTCAAGCATATAGATTCCCTAGTGCTTTGTCATCCACCTTATTCCTGCAACACTCAAGTAGCACGTTAGATCAACAAGAATGAAATGTTTGTCATTATCAAAACAAAGGGATTTATAGATGTCCATTTAGCCAACAATCTCCCCCTTTTTGAAGATGACAAACATTTCCTAAATATAAAATAAGAAAAACTAAAACATATGAGTTTCATACCTGAAGATTACCTTTGTAAATTTCTTCTCTTGTTTATAAAATGTGTGCTTATTATTCCTCATGAATTATGGAACATGAAATCCAATTCTTTAGGGAATATAGCAACTTTCAATGTAAAGCCAAGAGTTTGTTTATGAAACTCATTGATTGAGTTTTGCATTTATATTTATTTCTCCCTCTTTGTCATTTCAAAAAGATATCCGATTAAGAACAGATATTATATGAAAAGTATTGCTCCCCCTTAACTAGATATCCTTCTTCAATAGATGGTCAATTTAGCCACAATTTTAAATTTTAGGTATTTGCAAAGATTTCATCCTTTTTTATTTATGACATATTTATTACTCCCCTTACTTTGTATGCTCTACTAGAATAGTCTTATAAGCCATGTTCAAATGATGCCATAGAGGAATATCCTATTATAATCAGTAAAGATAACCAATTCATTAGAATCATGGAATTATTACAATCATGCAAAGATGACCATTTCATTACAACTAATACAACGGACACTCCAAATCTCACTAGAAAGACTTAAGTATTACATCAATATCAGGGTCTTTTCCAAGAAATGGCTCAGCTCCATAATAATTGACTAAAGTTTGCCACTCCAAAGCACCTGTCTTGGTTAAGGCATATGCTTCCAAGAAGGTAGGAACACGATCAAAGCGGAAATGAGAAGCAATGTCTTGTAATTGTATTGAGGAAAACTGAGTACGTGTGAGATCTGTAGATGGTGGAGGTGGAGTTTGGTAGTAGTTGTAAGATGGATTATATGGGTTGAGCATGCCAGGATTTAAAGAATAAGGATATTCATCTGGTTGATTTGGAGAGAGGGTTTGCATCCTTTGATTTAGGTAGGTCATGGCATGGTGGCTATAATCTAATTGTCTGCTTAGATGATATTGTGACCCAGCAACATAGGTTAGGGTGTTTTGGATGGGATCATAGGATGGGTTGGTCAGAGGAGGTGGTGGTGGTATATCTTGACTAGATGTCTCACCTACCGTCCTAGCCCTCTTGTGACCAAAATCAATTCCCATCTTTTCTACTGTGTTTGTGCTTATTTTTTGTGGTCTTCTTTCCCATGTGTACCCCATGTCCTCAATTTGTGTCTTAAGAAAGTGTTGAGTGATTTGGCATACAAAATCGGCATATGGGGGATTGCCAGAAAACTCAAGCATGTTCTTAAGGATTATGCGGATAAAATTTATGGGAATACATTTGATAATGGCATAAATTAGACACATGCGAAAAATAGGGACTTCAGACTTGTTTGCTCTAGGATGTATGTTTGTGGAAACAATAAGGTTGACAATCCTAGCTACAAGTTTGAGATTTATGGCATAGTAGGTACCCCTATCTTCGTGACAAGTTGTATTAGATTGAAAAATGGCTCGTTTAATGTCACTAAGACTGACGGTATTATCACCTTGGGAAAATGTATTGAGTGGATTTCCAGTGGTAAGGTCAAGAGTGTCTTGATATTCATCTAAGTCGATGTTGAGCATGTCAAGAATATCCTCCTCAGTAAATCGAAAGCTATGCCCATTGACCATAGAGTAGAAGAAGTTATTTTCATTTTCGGAATGGGAGATTAGGTTTGCATAGAACTCATTTACCACTTTGGAAGAGTAGGAAGGGAAGGAAGGGTTAGGAAATTCTTTCAAATTTTGCACCTCAAAAAGATCCTCCAGGTCAACAATGCTGAGGAACTCCATGACGTCAACCGGCCGTCGTGGAAGAGGAGTTTTGGAGGAGAGCCTGAGATAGCGATCACCAGCATCTGCGTCGACGAAGGGGATGTCGTTGATGATCATCAATGGTGGAGAAGCCACCCTTCCTTTCCTGCCAGCAACTTTCTTCTTTCCACGTGTAGATGATGAAACCATTTCTTTGCTTTAAGGTGGAGAAGAAGCAAGAAATTCTTGGGGATGAAGAAGCTAAAGAATTGCACAAGAATGCACTAGAGAGAAGCTATGGAAATAAGAATATGAGAGTGTGAAACAATGACCTGTTTTTGGTCCTTTTTATAGCAATCCAGTGACCAGGTCGGTCGACAATTTGTCGACCGATCGACCGCAACGGTCATATCTCAGACGTGCCACTCGGCCCCCCAACGGTCGACTGATAACGGTCATAAAACGGTCGGATTGCAACGGTCATATCCCAACGGTCAATTCTCAGTCGAACAATTGTCGACCGACATCTGCTCAGTCGAATAATTGTCGACCGGAAGTGTGTCCGACGTAATTTTTATTTGAGGTATGTCGGTCGAAAGAGATAGGCTGACCGAGATGTTTTCGGTCGAAGAATTCGTCGACCGACAGACTTTCTGTGAATGAATTTTTAAGCTGATTTTTAATGTAAATGATAGACTGAATTTGTAGAGCATATATATATTTTCTAAGGGAGTAATATTGTGATTATTATTACCAATATTTGGACAATTTTGTGATCATAAATTAATTGTTCTTTTGATCACAATTTTTATATAGAAAATGATATTCAAATAAGTATTGTGCCAAACTTATTTTAGGTCGTCTTTGACTACGACCATAGCGCCCCTTGGTCAAGCTTGATTTTAACCAAGAGGCAATTTTGAGTGATACTCAATATGAAGATTTCCATTCGTAATTCTTCTAGAATATTTATATAAGCTTTGTTGTAGGTACATAAATATCAAATTCTATTTCTTCTTGTACCTTTGTTTTGATGTAAGATTCTACAAGAAAATATATATCCTTGAAAGCAATATCTCATGTTCTTAATTGAGAAATTTTTATCTTATGTGTTGCAAGCCTTAAAGTTCTTTTTCATATCACAAATGAATCATTTTGCTTGCCAATGTGTCATCAAGGATCCATGCATACAATAATCATTTTCTATCATCTTTATGAGCTGAATGATAAGATAGTGAAAGCATATCCATGATGTAATGATAGAGCATATAGTGATAATTCCATGAAATACCATGATCATTAAACTAGATGTCATAACACATGATTTTTTATATAAATAGATCAAGAGATGCAAAATCATGTGAATAAAAACAGCAATTTCTTTTTATTAAGTTAAATATGAGAATCAATTGAATTTATCTCATTTATATTTATAAGTTTTTCAGAAATGGTTTTCAACTTGTTTTGCAAGTCATTATCAATAGATAGCAATTTGATCAATTGAATATACATTCATCAGATTTATTTTAGTTTTGACAACAGGGACCAGATCGATTGATCATTTCTCGACCGACTGTTGTTCTCGGTCGACAGATTCTCGACCGAGAATGGTTCTGCATTATTTCAGAATTGTTTTTAGTAAGAATTATATATATCCCAGTTTGATGTTTTAGATACTTGAACTAATTTTTTTTGCCACTATGTTGAGTTGAGATAGACATAGAAATATGCAACTAAGGTCCTTGGTCATATCTCAACTTAATTCCGTTCATTTAGTTTTGAGGTTTTGGAACCCAAACTAACTCGACATCCTTTTTCTTATAAGGACATGAAAAGGAATAGTGACCAAGGCACAAACAATAATGACAACATATAGAATCAACCTCATATCTCTTTTTATGATTTTGGTCTAGGTTGTTCTTGGGTATATTTGTATTTGTGCCTTTAGGTATATATATAGATTGATGTGCTTGTGTCTTTCTCCAACTAGGTTTATGATAAGATTTTCCCTTAGGCTTGTAACCTAGTCCTCTCCTTCCAACTGGATGGTAGGAATCATTTAAGATTTGATCAAGAATGCCATTATTATTTAGACTACTAACTTTTTGTTGTAACTTAGCAATCTCATCCATTCTCTTCTTGATATCTAACTTTGCTTGATCTAGATTAGATGATAATGAATTTCTTTCTTTCACAGTAGTATCATAATCTAGATGTGAGCACAAAACAGGTTGTTTTTGAAGATCGTTCACTTGAGTTTGCAAATTTATCTTTTCTTGGGAAAGAAGATTGCAATTTGCCTCTATAGATTTTATCATAATATTATGATCTTCAATAATCTTTTTAAGATCTTCATTTTCAGAGGTAATAGCAAGAAGCTTAGCATGTAATTCATCATTTGTTTTATTAGCTTTCTTTAACTTCTTCTTGTACTCAATATATTTATTATGTGTCTCTTCAAGACTAGCAACTAGCTCTTCTTTAGATAAATCAAAAAGACTTACCTCTCCTTCCTCTTCACTTGCTGTAGCAATAAGACAATCTTTATGCTCATCTTCCTTCTTTGATTTCCATGGGCAGCTAGATGTTGTGTGGCTTGTTCCTAAACACCAATTGCAACATGTTGTAGATTGGTCCAAGATGCTCTTTTTATTGTGGTTGTAATTACCATCACCCTCCATTCTTCAAGACCTGGTTAGGGTTCCTTGAAGCCTGCTCTGATACCAATTGAAAAACACTAGAGGGGGGGTGAATAGAGTTTTAAAGATATTTTAACAATTATTTAACTCAAACAACCACAATTGAAAATGGAAGAAGGAGACAAGTGTTTAGAGTGGTTCCAACCTTAGCAAATACTAAGGTTGTCAGTCCACTACCCGGTTGCTTACCCAACTGGGATTTTGAAAGTATTAATTTTATTACCTTCTCAAGGAATTACACAAAATACAATACTTTCTTACACCCCTTGAACAACCTTCACTTGAAGTAGATGCACCAACCCGAGGTAACCTTCTTGAAGTAACTCCAAGCTCCCCCTTGAAGTAGCCTTCCTCTTTAGAAGTAACCTCCTGTTGCACCAGCCTTCTTGAAGTAGCTCAAGGTCCCCTTCTTCACCAAGAAGATCTCCAACCTCTCCAATCCGCAGCCTCCAACCTAGGAGTAGCAAGGAGAGTACAAACAATAATAGTGAACAAAAAGGAAAAAGGAAATTACAACTTATCCTTTGAAGCACAAGGCTTGATTTGCCTAGATCAAGCGTGTAGATCTCCTAACCAATGTGTATGGAATTGTGATTGATGTGAATAGGAGATGCTAGCCTATAGGACACGAAATTTGAGTTGAGAGAAAAAGTAGCCAATTGTCAATATGCTCAATTGCTCACAAACAGGTTGCTCAATGTAAGTGTATGCTCAAAGATTGCTCAAGTGTGAAAAACAAGTGATTTTAGGTGTCCTAAGGCATGTCCTATTTATAGGAATGTCCTACAAGTGCTTAAGGACATTCTAGACACTTTCTAGGGGTTTCTAAGTGCTTAACTAGTCATTAGGTATAAGTTAGTTGCTTTAACAACGGCTAGTTAATTAATTCTGCAGTTGCTGTCAGAGTCCATCTCGGTCGAGGAATGGTCGACCGGGACACCTACTCGGTCGAAGTTTTGTCGACTGACAGGCTCTCTGGATCAAGTGTTTTGTAACGTTTATCTCCAACTGCCAACTACCTTGTCAGCTGTGTCTAACGGCTACTTGGTTCTTTCTCGGTCGAGAAGTTTGTCGACCGAGAGTGTCTTAGTCGAAGAGTTTGTCGACCGAGATTGGCCCTGTTTCAATCTTTCAATTAAGTGTGTGTATGAGTGAGCATATGTGACACTATTGAAAGGGATGACCTATCTAAATGTGGTGTTTAGCTAGGGAAGATCTAACGCTTGATTTACATGAAGTCTAAGTACTCGTACATTATATATTTGTACAAGTTTACAATTGATTACATTTCATGACATTTACAATCATTCAAGCATATAGATTCCCTAGTGCTTTGTCATCCACCTTATTCTTGCAACACTCAAGTAGCATGTTAGATCAACAAGAATGAAATGTTTGTCATTATCAAAACAAAGGGATTTACATATGTCCATTTAGCCAACAACATGGAGCTGGTAAAACTTTTGAGAGGCTTCGCTGGGTAGGAGCCACAGAGTATGTTGGTACATCTGATCCAGCAGATGCTGACCTATGGTTTACTGAGCTGGAGAAGGCTTTCAGAATCGTCAATATTCTTGAAGCCAAAAAGGTGAGGCATGGGGTGTACCTATTGAAAGGGAGTGTTGGTCACTAGTGGACTATTAAAGAAGGCAAAAGGCCAGGTGTCGAGGTCGGATGGGAAGAATTTTGACGAGATTTGTCACTAGATACTTTCCCAAGACTTACCTAGATGAAAAGATATCTTAGTTTGAGAAGATAAGAGAAGGACCGATGAACATTAGTGAGAATGAGGCTAAGTTCATGGAGCTTTTGTGGTTCTGTCTGCATATGGCAGATACTGATGAGGAAAGAATTTGGCATTTTGCGAAGGGGTTGAATGTTGAATTGACCACTCATGTGTCTGCTTTGGAGAATAGGGAGAGGTTTTCCATATTTGTGGAGTCTGTCAGACGGATAGAGAGGTATGTGATCGAGAAGCGACAGACTAGTGGTAAGAAGGTGTACACTCAGTTTCAAGGACAAAGGTATGAGGTCTTTAAGAATGTAAGGTTTTCTGCACCGGCAGCACCATCAAGATTCAATACCCAGACGCAGTGGACATCAAGTAGGGGTAGGGGGCGTAGTTTTGTTCCAAATAGAGCCCCTAGCACAATATCAACATTGGTGACTGGACCTCATAGTCCCTATCCTGAGACCAGGATCTGTCATCAGTGTAGACAAATGGGACATATGGCAAGGGATTGTCTAGTCGGGAACACAATGGTGACTCAACTACAGAGGCATAGGCAGCAAGGTTCTCATAGGAGGAAGTTTTCGAGTGGCACTCGAGGACGTGGGCAAACCTCCCAAGTTGGTTCATCGGCACCCAACAACCGAGCACCGGGTCAATAGCAAGCACCAGCTAGATTCTATGTAATGAATCAACCCGAAGAAGTAGTTAACCTACGGGTTGTGACAGGTCAGATGGAACTATTTCATTCTGATATGTCTTCATTCTGCTTTGTATCTATTTTAATTGATCTGAGTGTTACACATTCCTTCATCACTAGAGAAGTGATTCTTGACTGCAATATGACAGTTGGTCATAGGTCAGAGAGACTGTTATTAGAAACCCCTTTGCTTGGATCTGTAGTGTTACGGGAGGTGTGTTCTCCATACATTCTTTCCTTTTCTAAACATTGCATTCAGGCGGATCTTATACCACTTGAAATGCACAGGTTCGATATAATTCTTGGAATGGACACCTTAGAAAAGTATAAGGTTGTCTTGGATTGTAGTTTTAAGCAGGCTGTGTTCATAGATAATAGTGACACATGGATCTTTCAGGGAGATAGAAAGATTCTTCCAACTTGTCTTGTGCCAGCTATGGTAGATGAGAAGTTGATGAGACAAGGATGCTTTGCATTCTTGGCACATGTGGTAGATACCATAATGGAGAGCTCTAATCCTTCTGAAGTTCTGATAGTTAGGGAGTTTGAAGATGTGTTTCTTGAGGAACTTCCAGGTGTACCTTCGTCTCGAGAGATTGATTTTGAGATTAATCTAATCCCAGGAACACAACCAATAGCTCAAACACCATATAGAATGGCACCTGCTGAGATGGCAAAGCTCAAGAAACAGCTACAGGAGTTGCTTGAGAAGGGTTTTATCTGACCGAGTACTTCACCATGGGGTGCTCCGGTTCTCTTTGTTCAGAAGAAGGATGGATTGATGTGGTTGTGCATTGATTATAAATAGTTAAATAAAGTAACCATAAAGAACATGTATCCTTTGTCTAGGATCGATGAACTGTTTGACCAGTTGTGTGGTGCAACTATCTTTTCTAAGATAGATCTAAGGTTAGGATATCATCAGTTGCGTATCAAGGAGAGTGACATACCTAAGTCTGCCTTTAGGACAAGGTATGGTCACTATGAGTTCATAGTTATGTCATTTGGACTAACTAATGCACTAGCTGCATTCATGGAACTCATGAATAGAATATTTTGACCTTTTCTTGATCAATTCATAGTAGTCTTCATAGATGACATCTTGGTATACAACAGAGATGCTCAACAACATGAGCAGCACCTTCGTCAGGCTTTAACTTTGCTAAGAGAGCATAAGTTGTATGCTAAGTTTAGGAAATGTGAGTTATGGCTACCAGAAGTTTCTTTGCTAGGACATGTAATATTTTCCTCATGTATCTATGTTGATCCTAAGAAAGTAGAATATGTCCAACAATGGGAACAGCCAAAGACACCAACAGAGAGACACAGTTTCCTAGGACTGGAAGGATATTACAGGAGGTTCATTAAGAACTTCAGCTATGTAACTTTACCCCTAACCAAGTTGACCAGGAAGGAGGTTCCTTTTGTCTGGAATGACAAGTGTCAACATTCTTTCTAGTTGTTGAAAGAAAGGTTAACGAGTGCACCTGTTCTGGTGTTACCTAAGCAAGGGAAGTAGTACATAGTTTTCTATGATGCATCTAAGAATGGTCTAGGATGTGTGTTGATGTAGGATAATCTAGTGATTTCTTTTGCCTCTCGACAGCTTAAGAAACACGAAGAGAATTATCTGACACATGATCTAGAACTAGCTGCTATGGTCCATGCTTTGAAGATCTGGCGGCATTATCTCTATGGAGAGACATTCCATATTTTCACAGACCATAAGAATCTAAAATATATCTTCTCACAACATGAGCTGAATATGAGACAATGTCGTTGGATGGAGTTAATCAAGGACTACGATTGTACAATTGATTATCATCCAGGGAAGGATAATGTAGTGGTTGATGCACTAAGTAGGAAATCATCATCACCAGCCCTAGATAAAACACAATTGAACTCCTTAGTGTGATTAAAGAGAGATATGTTTATCTCTATGAGGCAACACAATGTAAAACTTAAGGTATCGTTGTTAGTTGGGATGTTAGCTGAGATGCATATAAAACCTACTCTGAGACATTAGATTAAAGAATCACAACAAGTTGATACTATGGTTCAGCAGATCAGGTCAGAGTATGGTAGTGAGAAATGGGATGGCTTTCATGAGTCAGAGGATCAGGTAGTCTGTTACCATGGTAGCATGCAGTTCTTCAGAAATGGCTTATAAAGTCACTTTTCAAGGTGTCGGTTGTATACATAAACGGACACCTAAACTCTACAGTGTCGGTTTATAACATAAGCCGACATACAATCTGTGAAGGTCGACCAGACACGGGTACCGTTTTTATTAAGTGTCGGTTAATTAATAAAAAACCGACACCTAAAATCAACCGCCGAAACCAAAATTCCAGTGAAAAAATTACCTACAAAATTTGACATATGTCGTCGGTTCATAAATAAATAACCGACGACTAAAGGGTATTCGCGAGACAGGAATAGTTGTCGGTTGTCCTTTAGTTAAAAACTGACGACTATAATCTAGTATAGGTGCCGGTTTTTGGTTTAGAACCGACACAGTTGGTTTATTTGTCGGTTTTTTAGAATAACCGACGCTTATTGTCAACTTAATAGCTCACCAGCGCGAGCTTCTCTTCCCCTTTCCCTTTTTCATTCTTGATTTTAGTTAGGTCCGGCGATTTCTTGCTCACCCCCGCTGGTCGTTGCTCCTCCGCCACCGCTGTCGTGCTCCTGCTCCTGCCCTCGCCACTGCTCCGTGCTCACTGGCGGCTGTGCTCCTGCTACTGCTCCTGCCGTCCGTGCTCACCGGAGGCCGTCCGTGCTCACCGGAGGCCGTCCGTGCTCCTGCTCCGTGCCCTCACCGCCGCTCCGTGCCCTCGCCGCCACTGCTCTGTGTCCTCGCCGGTGCTTCTCCTCTCTTTGCCGCCGCCTCCGCCGGTGGCTGTTGTGCTCCGGCCGCTACTCTCCTCTGCCCTCAAGGTATGCCCACCTGCCCTGCCTTCTTCCTTCTTCCTCTGCTCTGGCGGCTACTTGGGCGGTGCCAAGGCACGCCCAAGCAACTGTTGGGCATTTTTTTTTTAAGTTATTTACTTATTTGTGTTTAGGGTTTAGGTACTGATTTTGTGCTTCTAGTGAGTTGAATCCTCTATTGTCTATACAATACATGTAATTTTCCTAGTATCGTGAAAGATTCTCAATCGTGTGTATCACATGGGATTCTTATCTCAACACAATGGACTGCAATATATGCATCTAATGCCTTAAATGGAAGACTCGAATGTTATAAAATCCCATCAAAGTAGGTAGAAACAACTTATATATATTCAAATCTTAATAATTCCATAAAGTGCACATTATCTTACTCAGGAAAAGTATATGTATAATGTAGGATTAGTTCCATATAATGGTTCTATTTTAGTAAGCACCTAGAAACCCGTCCAAGATTTACTCATTAGGAGTAAATCTTGGATAGTCCCTGGTTTGGGACTGTTCTTGAACACCTAATCACACTTAGGATGTAAGTGTATAATGTGTATTGGGTTTTTGAGAAAATTTCGGTAGCATTTCCTCATTTGTTCTCTAAGTACATATGTAGACTTCTTTTCAAGCTATCATGTCTACGACAATAAAGTTGGTTATGACAAGCAATAAAAGGTTAACTGATGTTATACAACTTTTTCTGAAAATATACAACATCGTTATATGTACTTACACTTTGTTAATACTAATATTATGCAGTCTCTGTCCACCCATAACAGTCACTATGAACTGGGCCTCTATGTCAATGTTAACGTTCCCTATTGAAGAACAATTAGACATCATCCTAGATGATCGTTCCTTAAACCAATTGGTCATACCCAAACATTGGTGTTTTCTAAAAGGAAGACACTACATGTCTGGTAAAGTGACCCTAACTTTTGGCAATTATTCACATGTTATCGAGGTTGAGTATGATTTGGAGGGAAATCTTGTATCAAAATCCGGTTGGCGTGATTGGATTGGAGAGATGCATGTGGTCTGTTGCAATAGGCTTTTTCTCCGTCCAGTTGGCCATAATTCCATCAAAGTTTGGATAACCAACAGCAACTACGAGACCCCCGATCATCTACTACGGTATGAGCACACGTCGTCGCATATCAGCTCGGACGAATCTGAATCTGAGGCCCCTGTTAGTTCAGATTCGTCTAAATACAGTGAGGAGCTTCGTGACACAGCTTCATCATCAAAAAGACCACGGTAAGTCCAATTAACAAATATAATTGTCAAGCAATCAATACTCATAGCTGCTTTCTATTCTGAACTTCAGGAGAAGATCGCCACAATGATAAGTCCTCGAAGTTACTGATGCGGGACCATGTTGGTGTAGTATTTAGTTGTCTATCTATCTAGACTTGTATGTATTAATAGTTTTTTTAATTATGCACATGTTTAGGGGTACACCAACCCCTTTGTTTAGTTACTGTTTAGGGGTACACCCCTGTGTGTGGATGTAAAAAGAGATTAATGAATGGAACTGAAAGTTGCTACATGAAACCCATCCAACACATTATTTGTAGGCCTAGAAACCCGTCCAAGATTTACTCATTAGGAGTAAATCCTGGATAGTCCCCGGTTTGGGACTATTTTTGAACTCCTGATCTCGCTTAGGATGTTAATGTATAATGTGTATTAGGTTTTCAAGAAAATTTCGGCAACATTTCCCCATTTGTTCTCTAAGTACATATGTACTTGGAGAACAGCGGGGAAATGCTGCCGAAATTTTCTTGAAAACCCAATACACATTATACACTTACTAGTGAGATTAGGTGTTCAAGAATGGATAGGTGGTACACATTTATTATATATAATAATGACATCACATGTATTTGTTAACCCTAGACCCTAATCTTGTCCTAATATATACTTGTTTTCTCTTTGATCATAGAATGGATAGATCATGGATGTCCATTCGCAATCGCTGCACCCCACAGTTTATTTCTGGTCTTGACCAGTTCAATAGATTTGCCGAGGAACATAGGAAACAACCTGGAGATAGGTTCTACTGTCCTTGTAGGCATTGCGGTAACAACTTGAAAGTCAACACTGGTGACGAAATTAAAACTCATGTCATGTGCAACGGGATTATACAAGGCTATACAGAATGGCACTGGCATGGAGAGATTTCAAACCTGAAACCAGTGGATGTCGATTGCAGTGCTTGTGTGGAAGAAGAAATTGCCTACGATGACGTAGATGTGAATGAACCAGTTCCAGTAGACATCGTTGATGCGATGTTGGATAGTTGTGGGGTAGAGCAAACCGATCCACCTCCCATTTTTAGAAACATTGTGCATGATGCTGAGATGCCGTTATACATAGGTTGTACTAAGTTTACAAAGCTTAACGCTGTGTTGAGATTGTATAAGTTGAAAGCTAACATTAGATGGAGCGACAAAAGCTTCACGTCATTGATGTCTTTGTTGAAAGAAATGCTTCCTGAAGGAAACGAGCTGCCAATCTCAACATACCAGGTAAAGAAATTTTTGTGCCCAATGGGAATGGATGCCAAGAAGATACACGCATGCCCTAATGATTGTGTATTATTTCAAAAGGACTATGCGGATTTGAAAGATTGTCCAAAATGTGGTGCGTCACAGTATAAATTGACGACTTCGGGGGAGTCCAAAACTGGTTCTCCTGCCAAGGTGATGTGGTATCTACCTATAATATCACGGTTTCAATGCTTGTTTTCCAATCTGATAGATGCAAAGAATTTGAGGTGGCATGCAGATGTTAAGAAAAATAATGATGGGATCCTACGACATGCGTCTGATTCGCCACAGTGGAAGAAGATTGATGTATTGTACCCTGAATTTGGTGAAGAAGTCAGGAATCTAAGACTTGGGCTTTGTACAGACGGGATGAATCCATACGGGACATTGAGCAACCAACATAGCACTTGGACAGTCATGCTTGTTATATATAATCTTCCTCCCTGGTTGTGTATGAAAAATAAGTATGTAATGTTGTCGTTGTTGATATCGGGCCCTAAACAACCTGTAAATGACATTGATGTTTATCTTGAACCTCTGATTGATGACTTAAAGAAACTCTGGGGTGAAGGTGTGATGACCTATGATGCTTCACGAAGAGAGACATTTCATTTGCATGCTATGTTGTTTTGCACTATTAATGACTTTCCAGCATATGGGAATTTATCTGGATATAGTGTCAAAGGAGCTAAAGTGTGTCCTATATGTGAAGAGAACACTGATTCAACAAGACTAAAACATGGCGGTAAGAATGTATATCTCGGTCATCGAAGGTTTCTTCCAAAATTCCATCTGTATCGTAGGAAGCGCAAAGCATTCAATGGATTGAATGAGGAACGCAGTGCACCTAAACCTATACCAGGGGAGGTTGTTTATGAAAGAGTAAAAGACTTTGTCAATGAATTTGGTAAGAGATCACAATGTACTACATGGAGTGACAATTCTTCATTCAAGAAGAAGTCAATATTTTGGGATCTTCCTTATTGGAGTTCTTTGACAGTCAGACATTGTATCGATGTAATGCACGTTGAGAAAAATGTCTGTGATAGCATCATTGGTACTCTGTTAAATATACCAGGTAAGACTAAAGATGGGATAAAATCTAGACTGGACCTACGTGAAATGGGAATAAGGTCAGAATTAACAGAATTATGTGAAATGGGTAATAAAAGAACATACTTACATCCCGCTTGTTACACGTTGTCTAGAAAGGAGAAGAAAGCTTTTTGTGAATGCTTGGTAAATGTTAAGGTGCCACATGGTTACTCATCCAACATCCGTAGATTGGTATCAATGAAAGATCTGAAGTTGATAGGTCTTAAATCTCATGATTGTCACACTCTAATGCAACAAATATTGCCCGTGGAAATTCGATCAATATTGTCGAAGCATGTAAGGTTTGCAATCACCAGACTTTGTTTCTTTTTCAACAGTCTCTGCAGCAAAGTTATTGACCCTGAGACTCTCGATAATTTGCAAAGAGAAGTGGTTGTTACCCTATGTCAGCTTGAGATGTATTTCCCTCCTTCGTTCTTTGATATCATGGTACATCTTGTTGTCCACTTGACTAGGGAAGTGAAAATCTTGGGACCGGTTTTCTTGCATTGGATGTATCCCTTTGAACGATACATGAGCGTTTTTAAAGGTGATGTTCGAAACCGTTATCGGCCTGAAGGGAGTATTATTGAAGGTTATGTGGCGAGAGAGGTTATGGATTTCTGCAAAGACTTTCTGAGTGGTAATGACACTCCTGATAATGACAAGAATATTGACGAGCTATTTGGAAAAGGAATTTTGGGATCACGTGTGAAAGTAATCAGCCGTGAGTAGTTGGAACAAGGTCATTTGTATATTTTACACAACATGGATGAAGTGAACATTTATATCGAGGAACATACCAATTTCATCAAAAGACAATATCCTCGAGCCAATACAATGTGGCTTGCTAGAGAGCATAATAAGACTTTTATTAAGTGGTTTGAAGATAAAGTCTTACATCAACTATCTCAAACACCAGATGATATTACTGAAACTATCAAATGCCTCGCCTTTAAACCAAAGTTGACTGTTATGTCTTATAAAGGGTATGACATTAATGGATTCACATATTACACAAAGTGCCAAGATGATAAGAGTTTCGTCCAAAATAGTGGGGTCACCCTTCAAGCATCGACTATGTTTTTTGCAAGTGCAAAGGATAAGAGTCCACATGAAGCTAAAATGTCATATTACGGTGTCATTGAAGAGATATGGGAATTTGACTACATAGATTTCAAAATTCCGCTCTTCAAATGTAATTGGGTTGATAACACCAAAGGATTTATAGTGGATGAATTGGGTTTCACTTTAGTGAACTTTGAAAAGATTGGCGAGAAGGCTGAACCATTCATATTGGCATCACAAGCGAAACAAGTATTTTATATTGATGATCCTGCAAATGATAAATGGTCGGTTGTTCTTCATGGTAAAAGACAGTTCATTGAAGATCCTATAGATGAAGAAGAGTACTATGATAAATATGATGACTCTAGTCCATTCTCAGTTGGGTTGCCAACTCCACAAAATATTGAAGCTAATGATGACTTATATGTGCGCGGAGATCACAATGAAGGATTGTTAATTGATAAAAGATCACAATTTTAGAGGCATGCATGTTTATATTTTTTTATTGAAGATAAATGTTTACTTTTTTAATATCAATATCATTTTCTGATTTGATGTTTCATTATCTTCTAGTTAATACAAATGCTAAACATTGTGGGAGGGTGCTAAAGAACTATAGGACCAATCTCACCCGAGATTACATACGCGATGCTGAGAATAGGTTCTTGATTGATTCAAATTCTAGACATTGATCAGTATTTCACTAACTCTACACTAATAATTTTTGTTTGTATTCTCTTTGAAAAATAAATATAGGAAGAAGGAAGCCACACAGCAATGGAACTACTTGGACCCCAAAGACTGGGAGGAGTTTGTTACCCAAAGAAAAACAGATTAATTCAAGGTATTAAGCGCCACTCCCAATTTAATTAATATACGTTTTTATGTATTCACCTATTCAAGATTAACCTTTATTGTTACTAACCAAATCAATGTGCTAACTAACTAGGCTATTAGCGATGCTCAACGACAACTACATGTTACGACCACACAATGGGTCCAAGAGGATATGCAGGCGTTCGCCAAAGGTTATATATATATATAGGAAGCAAGCCATGAAACAGTAAAAGAAGCCCCAATGAAGAGAAGCAGGATATAGATACAATACATAAAGTACAGCACACACAAGTGCTTCAGATTCATATAACAACATGACAGACTAACACATATATAGTGCATAACAACAGCAGCTCGGAATTTACATACAACACTAGCTTAGTACATATATAGTGGGACTAAGGTGACGATCCCACCTGCTAAAACAGGTTACCGACAACTACATGTTACGACTGGGAGGTCGTGATTCAGCAACCGTATGCATTAGCAGGTGGATCTGTTTGTCCTCCTGCTAATGAATACGGTTGTTGAATCATGACCTCCCAATCGTAACATGTAGTTGTCGGTAACATGTTTTAGCAGGTGGGATCGTCACCTTAGTCCCACTATATATGTACTAAGCTAGTGTTGTATGTAAATTCGACGCTACTGTTGTTATGTACTATATATGTGTTAGTCTGTCATGTTGTATGGACATCGATTGTATTGCTCAGGTATTATATAGTCTCATTAGATAATATGAAATATATCAATCTTATTTATAGCTCATTAATTATATATATACATTATTCTCTTTACAGGTGTTTAAAGCTGACCCCACTACAGGAATGGACTTACCAGATGTACATGCTCCCTATACGATGGGAGAATTAAATGAAGTAAGAGAAGAATGGGAAACATCCATACAAATAGTGGGGGTTTTAAAATATAATTGGGATGTTGATAGCGAATAATGACTAAAGAATGATATTTTGTAAATGAATTTCTGAATTATAATATATGTGTGAATGTTTCTACATGTCTAGATGTTTCTACATGTGTCTAAGTGAAAATGAATGAAAGTCTTGGTTGCTATATGAATGTTTCTACATGTGTGAATGTGAATGAATGGAACTACAGATTGCTAGCTACATGAATGTTTCTAAATGTGTGAAAATAAAATGGAACTGCAGGTTGTATTGCTAAATGCATGTGTGAATATTTTTGTTGTTAAATTTGTAGGTTTGTGGCCTGTTGTTGGCTGATATCAATGGATGTCATAAAACCTGCAGTTAACTACAGGTTTCTCATCCTGCGACCAGCCACAGCAGGTCTGCAGACTGACAGGAAAAAAAAAACAATAGGCGTCGGTTATTTGTATAACACCGACACACAAAGTTATAGTGTAGGTTTTATATAAATAATCGACGCCTGTTCCCTGTGGCGCGAAGGTATATGGCGTCGGTTTATTATCTAATAACCGACGCTGATAGTGGCCAAGATGGCGCCCTTTTTGTGGCACGAAGGTATATGGTGTCGGTTTCTTATCTAATAACTGATGCCTATACCTTCGCGCCACAGCAAACAGGCGCGATTTCGGTGGCGCGGGAAGAGTTTGGGCGTCGGTTTTGGAACCGACGTGTAATGGGTGAGCTTTTAGTGTCGCCCACATAGGTGTCGCTTAGAAACCGACACTAAAGGCCTTAAATAACTGACACTAAAGGTAGGTTCTGTAGTAGTGATGGTAGTACATGATGCCAATGACTTAAGGAAGTTAGTCTTGGAGGAAGCTCATTCTTCGATGTATGCAATGCATCCAGGAAGCACCAAAATGTATCATAGCCTGAAGGATATGTATTGGTGGCCTGGATTAAAGAAGGATGTAGCTGATTTTGTTATGCGGTGTCCAGTGTGTCAGCAAGTTAAAGCTGAATATTAAAAGCCCGCAGGAACAATGCAACCTTTGCCTATACCGCAGTGGAAATGGGATCATGTGACCATGGACTTTGTGGTTGGCTTGCCTAGAACAACCAAAGGTCATGATTCCATATGGGTGATAGTTGATAGGTTGACTAAGACAGCACATTTTCTTCCTATCAAAACAACCTATACTACTGAGAAGCTTGCACAGATATATATAGATGAGATAGTGTGGTTGCACAGGGTTCTAGCTACTGTTGTTTCTGATAGAGGTCCCCAGTTCACGAGTCATTTTTGGGAATGACTACACAAATATTTGGGTACACAGCTAAGGTTTAGTACTACCTTTCACCCACATACAGATGGACAATCTGAGAGGACCATACAAACTTTGGAGGATTTTCTTAGGGCATGTGTCCTTCAGTTTGTAGGAAGTTGGGATCTACACCTAAGCTTGATAGAATTTGCTTACAATAATAGCTATCAACATAGTATTGACATGGCACCATATGAAGCATTATATGGTAGATGTTGTAGATCTCTGTTATGTTGATATGAAACAAGAGAATATCAACTTTAGGGTCCTGAGCTTGTGCAGCAGACAACTGAGAAGATTAAAGTAATCCAACAACAGTTAAAGGTTGCACAGGATAGACAGAAGTCATACGCCAACAAACGAAGAAGACCTTTAGAATTCCAAGTTGGGGATAGAGTATATCTCAAAGTCTCACCTTGGAAAGGTGTTCTTAGATTTGGAAAGAAGGGAAAGTTAGCTCCTAGATTTATGGGTCCTTATCCAATCATTGAACGGATTGGAAAGGTAGCTATAGGCTGGAATTACCACCTGAGCTACATAAGTTGCATCCAGTATTCCAAATATCCATGTTGAGAAAGTGTCATCCTGACACTGAGTTAGTTTTGCAACCTGTGAAAGTAGAATTAAATGATGATAGATCATATGTTGAAGGACCTGTGATGATCCTTGATAAAAGAATTAAAAAGCTGAAAAAGAAAGACATATGTGTTGTGAAAGTTCTCTGGCTTCATCATGGCATTGAAGAAGCTACGTGGGAGCTAGAGGAATATATGAGGAAGAAGTACCCTTCTCTTTTTTCTTGATGATTTTGGGGACGAAATCCCTGTTAGGGGTGGATAATTTGTAACATCATGACCTGGGTTATGCTTTAACCCTAGTTGTTTTGCTTAATAAAGTTAATTATATGTTTGCTCTTATCTCTTAAAAAGTAATTAAGGCTTAAGAGGAACTTATGTTTCAATTTTAGTCCTTTTTGAATAATGTTGAAACAATGTTTTTCCTGTTTGGACTAAAGTGTAAGTTACCCAAGTTGAGGGGTTAAATTGCAAATGTTATATGATAAAATGTTCCTCAGATGTTGAAGCATCATAAGTATGAGAATGATGCAGAGGTATGGCTTGTGGTAGCCTGAGCACCAAGAAAGAGCTTGTTGAGCAATGTTTGTGCATTAAGACCTAGTTTTGGTATAATGTGCAATTTCCCCAAAACCTAGGGTTCAATATGCAAAATACGACATCTAGAGAGTCCCTCATGTTTCTTAACATCATGTAGAGAAAATAAAATGAGAGGGGCATCTCATTTGAATCACTTTGGAGGAGAGAGAATTTTGATATTAAAATAATCAAGATTTAAGCATAATTGAAACCCTAATTCAATTTAATGCAAACATAAATATATTAATGGGAGTGTCATTCAACCAAATACATGAAGTTTGAATTTGGATAAGTGTGGACGTCCTTGTGCCTAGCTATGGAACCAAAAATATCCTAAGTGAGTGGAGACACCACTCACATTAGTTAACTAAAATGTAATATCCACTCAATTTTAGATATTATTATTATATGAATTAAGGTGCTTAATTGGTTTTCCTTTAATTCATGGATAATGAAGAGGAATTCGAAGGTGGAGTTGATAGCTTCGTATGCAAGAAAGTGAGGGGGTTAAGTGGCACCAATTTTGGGAGTTGAAGGAATTAATTAACATTTTCTCTCTCATTGGAATTTCCTTATAAACATCCCATTTCCAACTCAAATGAAAGGCTTTTTTGACCCTTCTTTCTTTCCTTTCTTTGGTTGAACACAAAGGAGCTTAGGAGAAACAGTAGGACGTGCCCCAACCTGTAGGTAAGCTCCTTAATCATCTTCAACCTTGATTTCATGGTGGAAATCGAAAATCAATGCTTGATTTCTTCTTTTCTCCATTCAATCTTCAATCCTAGCCATTTCTTTTCACTAAAGGACTTGAGGACGAACCTTGGGAGGCCAATAAAGCTTCATTCACCATTGAAGGCATGAAGCTTGAAGTTTGGTTTCAACTTTGAAGGCGGGTTATATAACTTGAACCCTTAAATGCTATTATTGCATTCAATTCTTCATTTCATGATTGATCGTTTTGTTCTTCTTGAAATTCCTTTGGTTAATTGATGGAATCACCATAAGAATGGAAGTAGACTTTGAAAGATCGAAGCTTGAGGATGATGACATAATCCTAAGCACACACCTCAACATAGAACATGTGCAAACAGTTTTGCTTTTTGGTGATCAAACAGTCTCAAGACCGTTTGAGGTCATAAGGGGCTCAAGACCGTGTTTGGTCAAGTGATGTTATGATTGTAGGAAGATTTGATGGTTACAAATGATTAAGATAAAAAGGATTCAACAATCGATGGTCTCTTAATTTTAAACCCTAATTAAATTGGGTTCAAAACTCTATTTGATGTTGAAAAGGTTTCAAACCGTTTGAATAGGATGACTGAATGAAAGTGTTGACCGAATGAAAGTGTTGACCAAATGAAAGTGTTTACCGAATGAAAATCTTGACCGAATGGAGGTGTTGACTGTTTGGGATCAAATGATCTCAAACCGGTTGAGGTTAATCGATCTCAATGTTGGATTGTACATTCGGTTTCAAAACAATTGATGAGCAATCAGTTTCAAGACCAAATGAATGAAATCAGTCTCAAGATCGAATGGTTGATTCGGTTTCAAGACCGAATGAATGAAATCAGTCTCAAGATCGAATGGTTGATTCGGTTTCAAGACCGAATGAATGAAATCAATCTCAAGATAGAATGGTTGATTCGGTTTCTAGATCGAATGAATGAAATCAGTCTCAAGATCGAATGGTTGATTCGGTTTTAAGACCGAATGAATGAAAATAGTCTCAAGATTGAATGGTTGATTCATTTTCAAGACCGAATGGGTTGATTCGGTTTCAAGACCGAATGAGTTGATTTGATTTACACTTGAACCTAGACCGTTTGAAGGACAAGGTACTTCAAGATCGTTTGATGGTCCAATTGATTCAATTCAAGAAAGTGCCAATTAACCCATTGATTGTTAATGGCATATATGAAAGTTGAAATCAGTGGTTGTACCTCTAATGTACTTAGGTGATTAGTACCTTTAGAGTGATTAACCTTTGATGCTTATGGAAGCAATGGCTTAATACACTATGCCAACTCTTCATTCAAGTTGATTCAATCTAATCAAGATTAAAGTAATTAACCTCCTAGAGAGGATGAGAGAGAGGAACATATACATGACTGATAATCATGTAGTGATTAAACCTCCACACTCTCAACAAGAATACAAGATGTAATTAGGTTATGATCCTTGTTAGATAGATCATGAAACCCTAATTGAGAAGGGTGATGTGTAACCCTAATTTAGGACAATGATATGAGAAACCCTAATTCAGGGTATTTAAAAGAAAAACCCTAATTTAAGGGAATGCTTCATGAAAACCCTAATTTTAGGTGAAGCTACATGAATAACTAATTTTTTGGTAAATGTTATAAGAGAACCTTAATTCAAGGTAATGATTTAATATCTTGATCTAGAGTAATGTTATTTGAAACCTTAACCCTAATGTAGGGTAATGGTATGTGAAACCCTAATTTTGGGTTATAGTGCATGCAACCCTAATCTCGGGCAATGAGATGATAAACCATAGCCCTAATTCTTGGGTAATGGTTGAGTAATCCTTGATTGACATGAAATGGGAAACCCTAACCCTGAGGAAGGATTAGTGGTGGTACCCTTGTATAGCATGATGCTGATATGTAATTCATATAATTGTCATCATGTGTTCTAACCATGCAGGTATCATGAGATGATGAGCATAGCCAGGTATGAGCTATGATGTTCCATTTATTGAAATTGTTAATGGGCCTTGTGAGCCATAACATTCTTTGTTGCCTAGTAAGAGGTAACAAGAGATGAAATGGGCTTTGTGAGCCATGTGAGATGCTTGTGTAGGAAGTATCATGTTTACCTTGGTCAGATGACCTGAAGGTATTAGTTACCTGATAAGTGGTAACAAGTGTTCTTTGATGAACTGAGGGTTTGAATACCCATTTTCTATAATCATGATGATGAGTTTGTGAAAGAATGAGAATGCTTCTCATGAGATGAGGGATTGAGATCCCAATGCTTTATTAATGATTTGATTAGTACTTGATGAAAGTATTACACAGTCTTTGTAGCAATTGTTAAAATAATTGATGTTTGGAAACTTGTCTGATGCTAAAAGAATATGGTAATACACTTAATTAATCAAGTGATAGCATATAATGTAGTTGCCCTGACCACAGATCCATCAGTGTAAGAATTTGTTGAATGGTAAAATGAGTTTAACTCGGAGCGCATATTTTTGAATATGTGGGGGTATTTGGGCAATTATATCCTCATGCCCCATAGGAATGGATGTGGGCTATATCCTATGTACGGGATTGGTTACGAACCATACCCCAGTATGAGTATGGCAACGGGCCATGACTCCATGATGTGATACAACGCATTGGCTACGGGCCATAACCCTGAAGAGAGTATATGTTGCAGGCTATAACTCTATAGAGAAGATGCCAATATACCCTGGCAAGCTAATTGCAATTTGACATGTGATGTCTCTACCATATAGTCTCGTACTGACCGAAAAGGATGAGGTATTGGAGTCTGGCTCTTCCATTGACCTTGTGTGGTACCGATGCTTTATGTAATCATGGTTGGTTGGAGCAGGAACGGTATACTTCATCTCTTTAGGGAATTAAGTATGATTGTAAAATATAATCAACCGTGTAGCGTATTTGCTTAAGGTTGAAATATGAGAATCACTAGTTGATGTTACCTTGCTTAGCATATCATGGATGGATAAATGATATACATGTTCTTCATATTCCTTATTGGATAAATGATTTGCTGATTTAACAAGTTATAGCTAAAATGCTTTGAATAAGAATATTGTTGTAAACTTTTTAGACAATAAATCCATTTTTGTTGAATATAAATGATTCCTCTTCTCAGTATTATTCTAATAAGTTGCAATAATAATGTTTTTGGCGAAGAGTTATATCTCTCACTGGGACTGGGTCTCACTTTGTTGGTCACTAACACTTTTTAGGTAGACGTGGAAGAAGAGACAGGAACCCTATAGCAGGGGAAGAGCAGCAGCAGTAGCAACAGGGACAGTAGTGACACTCAGTGGAGACACTGGTTGTCATGTCTTGTATATAGAGTCCTATGTGTCGTCTCTATACTCTCAGGTTCTTAGAGTCAATAGTTAGTTTAATGAATCAATCAAAGATTTTGGCTTGATGACTCGAGGTTCTTATATTTCCTATGTATAGTTTTAACAGGGCAGTATATACTTGTAATTCTCAAGAAGAGATGATACTGGACATGTACTTGTGAACCATAATGTAATTGATATACTTTGGTTCTTTTTGAAAGAAGTTTTCCCTTTGTTGGATCTCTTTATAAAAAGGTTTTAAATTTTAGTGATTTTTAGTAATTTGTTGTTGACGAATGCTTCCTCTTAGTGAATCACGGTTTGTACGCCACACTCATCATGCTTCCTGGGCTATCGCTACTTGGGTCGACACTAGCGGCTCCGAATCCCTACCTCCATGAGGCCAATCAGTGGTAGAGTTTGTAGTTTGCAAGACACTATCGGCGGCGGGGTGAAATATCCATCCTCAGAGTGAAGCTCTGAGATAGTGATCATGCTTGCGGGAGATGGAGGGCTCACACTCTATGCAAACTGAACCAACCGTCACTCAACTATTTAGGGCGGTCAAATAGTTCATCTTAGGGAGTAGTAAACAACCAGTCGGTTATCTCCCGCTCCTCTCACCCCGCGATCAGTGATCATGCTCGCATGGACCATCAACCACTCGCTTCAACTTAACAACATAACAGCAAGGCGAGATGATTGGGGTTCGTTCAATTCTAGCCATCTAAAGGATTAAGAGAGGGCCACGTACTGGATCTGCGGCTCCTCAAGTTTGGGGTGCGTGTCACTAAAGATTATCTTATTTTAGTCTACTATATTGAAACATTTGTCATAAGAGTATTAATCTTATTCCATGTTAACCGCAAATAACATGATTTCATCATATTCATACCTAAATAAATCCATCTAGAAATATTGATATGATTAATAAACTTTTACCAAGGCTTTATTATCATCCAAGCTATATCCCATAAAATCTCAATCCCAAGTTTTCACTACTTGACCAATAAACAACTTAATCCAAAAGGGAATCAACTTTGGGATCTTAATCTTGGTGTCAATACAACTAATCATCCATATTTTATCAAAGTACTTAGAGTTCTCAAGATAAGTCAACATATGAAGTCCAATATGTCATTGGACATTTAAGGATTCCAAAAGTCCACTCCATCACATCCTACACACCTTAAAACAAATTTCATCCTCGAAATTAAGCCAAAATCTAGTATTTCACAATTTCATTTCTCTGGATTGAATCACAAACTATGAGAGATCCTTATGTGTTATGTTGACCATATAGAACAATTGAACTTCTTGGGTCAATTGTACATTGACCCCTCACTATACTTTCTCTTATTGCAACTGATTTTTTTGTTATAAAATTGTTACTATAATTCATCTACTGATGAGGTCTAAATGCATCCCAAAATTATGAAAATATATCACAATGTCTAAAATGCACTTTCATAGCTTTAGTAAAAAATTTAGATCATTTGGAGTTACCAATAAATAAATAAAAATCAAACAACATATTATTGAACAACATTCTATCAGCATGGTCAGTTGAAGTATATCTCGACCGAGAATGACTTTCAAAGAACGTCCAAATATTCTAAAATTTTTCACTAAAATGCACAATTGAGTTATACATATTATATCCAAATTTCAATTCAATTAGAGTTACACATAAAATACTAAAAATCATTTAGTGAGACACTATACTTATCAAATTATGTATTCATATGTCATCAGAACCTAATTTGCGCCTATTCGGGTTTCCAAATCTTAAACCCTAATTATATGAATCAAAGTATGATTAAATCTTCTCAATATATTAAAAACATCAAAACTTAACAACAATCACTACTACAGAACCCACCTTTGGCGTCGATTTTTTAACCCCCTTTGGCGACGGTTTTCAAGCGACGCCTATGTGGGCGCCACTAAAGGTCGAACTCTTCGGCGTCGGTTTTCTAACTGATGCCTATATGATATATAGGCGTCGGTTATATATAGTCGGCCGACGTCTATAGGGTTCGTGCCACAAAAAAGGGCACCAGACGACACGGCCGTGCTTCGCTGCACGGCTGTGTATAGTACTATAGGCGTCGGTTAACAACTGAACAACCGACGCCATACTCCCAAACAACACAGCCGTGTTTAGTACTATAGTCATCGGTTTTATACAAATAAGTGATGCCTTTTCCACCACGGCCGTGCTTTCCTGCACGGTCGAGTTGTTTGTCCTATTAGGCATCGATTTTTATCCAATAACCGACGATGTGGGCCTTTGATGACAGTGTTCTATAAATAACCGACGCCTATACTTTAATTTTTTTTTCTTATCAGTTTGCAGGCCTACTGTGGCTGGTCAGCAGGATGAGAACCTGCAGTTCAGTTTTATGAATAGCAGGTTTATGACATCCATTGATATCAGCCTACAAACAGGCCACAAACCTGCAAAATCAACAAATATTTTTTCACACAAGTAGATACATTCAGACATCAATTCAATTCTCACATTCACACATGTAGAAACATTCAAATACATGTAGAAACATTCAGACATGTATAACCATTTAGAAATATTCATTTACAAAATATCATTCAGCATCGCTATCAGCATCCCAATTATATCTTACAATCGCCACTGCTTGTATGGATTTTGCCCATTCTTCTCTTACTTCATTTAATGCTTCCACCGTATATGGAGCATGTACATTTTTTAAGCGTTTACCTATAGTGTGGTCAGTTTTAAACACCTGCAGAGAGAATGATGTATATATATAAGTAATAATATAAAAATAAGATTGATATATTTCATACTAACTAATGAGACTATATATAATACCTCATGTATGGTATCAATATCCAATGCAGCATGTCTGATAATCATCTGCATAAATCGCATCACATAGTATGTGCATGCCCATCTATTTTCTTGTGTAGCGCACTATAAATTGAAACATACAAAATATTAAAAAATACAACTAAGCACACTTCACATAAATAATATATACATTAGAGTCGGGAACTTACTTTTACGTTCTCCCAAATTATTGGCTGGTTCTTTCTCCTTGGGACATTTCCTCCAGCATTTCTGAATGCATCTAAACCCCTACATGTTAATGTAACACAGTAAATTGCATAATTAAATAGTAATGTAATAACATATGTTAATGGATATAAAAATGAAATATTTCTCACCAGAATAATGGCATTCTCAATATGTGTCCAATTTTAGTGTTCAATGTACTTCCCGCAGGATCTAGATAATAAATAGTGAACGTCCCGGGGACAATAACTAGTAACTCCCAATATCTACCGCTAGAGGTAAAAAAGTTAAAAATTAATAACTCAAAATGCACAATAAAAATGGAATTTTCTTAAGTCCAAATTATAAATAAAGTAAACTTACTTGACATTGAATGGAGCTATTATTATCGTCTTCTTTTGCTGACCGAAAATTAAAAAAGCATCTATACAATATTGTTGAACACTATCAGGGTCTTTAGCTACCATACTAATCAATGATGGAATCAAAAATCCCACATGATCAAATGCAAATTGTTTGCATTGATCTTTGACTAAGTAGCTACAAAACATGTATTACGTATGCATTAATATATAAGAAACCAGATCACCAGAACTTGCACAAGGTATATGGATGTATAAACAAGATCTCACCTTATCCATGTCTCTATCATTGATGTATTCAGCCAATCATACATAAACAGCTCGATAATATCTTGTATAAATAAAGAGCTATCGTATGATTGACCTGTATAATCTACTTCTAAAGAAACAATTATAGTGCAATGTATATTATGTGCCCGTAGCCAACATGCCATTCCCCTACAAGCAGGACCTAACGGGTATTTTAGGTCAGTTGGAACCCAACTTGGTAATGCAGGAAGTGGAGGTGGAGGCCTAGGTGCTCCGGGTGTCTTCTTTTTAACCTGTATATATAATTTCGGATCAGTTGACCTCATATATACACATTAACAATCTAAAATAATGTAAATTTATCTTACAATTTCAGTAGTGTAGACGACATCTGCTTTGGGCCACAATATCACCCCGCCTTCTGCCTCACCAAGTGTATCAATATCTGGGTGGGCATATGGAAATGCAGCTTCCCTCCAATCAGGTAATACACATATCGGGCCCACACGAACATAGCCATGTGGCATTGGAGTCCCATGAAATGTTGCCCCAGGAAGGGACTGGTAAGCTTGCGCCTCTGCAATAACATAGTCTTGCATTCTTAAGCGGCATGGCTTCAATGCCTACAAATTTACGTAAAGAATGTTATACATATATACATATCATCTTGAAAAGACTAGGTACAATGTCATAAACAATACTTACAGCAGACGTGCTAGGCGATGGGTCTCCAGGATTACTCACAGTCTGTGCATCAGGAGAAGAGTGGGTCGCCATAGGCTGATTGGAAGCCTGAGATGCCTGCCACCGCACTATTTCTTCCTTGACCTTCTCAGCAACTATATCATTGACCTTCTTAGCAACTATATCCTCGACTCTCTTATTCTCCTATACATGGATAAAAAAACATTAGCTTCTTATTATTTAATTCCCTTTTGCAGTAACATTCTAAAAAAAGAATAGGTTACCTCTTCTTGTGAAAGTCCCACTCTTGGTTTGCGCTGGGATGGCCCAAAGAATGCTTTGATGCCCACACCAGCGCCTGCACCCCTAACACATCCAGGATGCTCTGGGTTACCCAGAGCAACTGTTAATTCATCCCTTGTGCCCTGAGGGATGAACGTGCCTTGTTTCCTCTGCTCGTGCAGCTCCCACTAATCACCATCAACAAAAATTGGTAAGTTGACACCACAAATAATCAATATTAAAATGATTACTCTAAGAGTTGTATTTTACCATTTTCGCAGCCGCCTCAGCAGTTACGGGCTTCTTTATTTCACCCTTCTTGTTTTGCCTCCCAGCTATCCAGATATCATGGTGAGGCATGGGTGTGGCAGACTCCTGAGTAGCAGCAGACTCTTGAGTAGTCGCAGACTCCACCTGTAGTCTTTGGCGAACACTTGCATAGCCCTTTGAACCCATAGTGTGGTCATACACATTCAGTGCACGCCTTGCATTTTGCGCGTCACTGGGGGCCTAGTTAGTATGCACATTAATGATTTGGTTAGTAGCACTAAATGTTAATCTTGAATAGGTGAATACAACGTATATTAATTAAATTAGGAGTGATGCCTAATACCTTGAATTCTTCAGATTTTCTTGAAGCAACAAAATTGTCACAATCTTCTTTTTCCAAGAAGTTCCACTGCTCAAGGGCTGACTTCTTCTTCTTCTTATCACCATCTTTTATGTATTCTCTGTTCAGATTTGTCCTATAGTTCCTAAGCATCTTTCCAGCGCGTTGCATCACGCTTTTACGATGCAAGTTCTCATCCAATGCAAACAGAGACTGTAAAATAGAATTCTTATTAACTAGTATCCAAAAATAGAATTGCAAATAATATAATTTGTAATCTACAAAATAGAATTGCAAATAATAATAACTCACGCATAAATCCTTCCATATCAAGTCTTTCTTCACCTGAGAAACTTTATGCCAATTAGCATACTTAACACCACAATGGCTTCGAGTTACACACCCAAGATAGTTTACAAACTTATTGCGGTTCACTCCAATTGCATTTCCTCCATTATCAAACTCAACAACCAATTTGGATCCACTGCCACTCAGTGCTATTAACTTCTTCAACAGAGTGATGCCCCTTTTCTTGTTAAGTGTTTGGTGTTGCGCATCAAGTTTCTCCAATGCTTCAGTGGGTACATGTGCATCATCAACCTAAAATTTGACAAAAATAAACACATTGAATTAGCCCAATATAGAAATATAGGATATATGACATAACTAGAAGATAATGAATTTTATAGAAATATAGGATATGTTTTTAGAACTTACATTGGTATCCTCGCCATGCTCGTCATGGACAGCATGCTCATCATGAACTTCATGCTCATCATGCACATCATGCTCATCATGGTCAGCCATCTGAAAATGTCATTAAAAAGGCAAACATTTAGCATTTGTATTAACTAGAAAAAGGCAAACATTTAGCATTTGTATTAACTAGAAGATAATGAAAAATCAAATCTGAAAATGATATTGATATTAAAAAAGAAAACATTTAGCTTCAATAAAAAATATAAACATACATGTCTCTAAAATTTTGATCTTTTATCAATTAACAATCCTTCATTGTGATCTCCGCGCACATATAAGTCATCATTAGCTTCAATATTTTGTCGAGTTGGCAAACCAACTGAGAATGGACTGGAGTCATCATACTTATCATAGTACTCTTCTTCATCTATAGGATCTTCAATGAACTGTCTTTTACCATGAAGAACAACTGACCATTTATCATTTGCAGGATCATCGATATAGAATATTTGTTTCTCCTGTGATGCCAATATGAATGGTTCACCCTTCTCTCCAATCTTTTCAAAGTTCACCAAAGTGAAACCTAATTCATCCACTATAACTCCTTCAGTGTTATCAACCCAATTGCATTTAAAGAGCGGAATTCTGAAATCTATGTAGTTAAACTCCCATATGTCTTCAATGACACCGTAATATGACATTTTAGCTTCACGTGGACTCTTATCCTTTGCACTTGCAAAATACATAGTCGACGCTTGAAGAGTGACCCCACTGTTTTGGACGACACTCTTATCATCTTGGCGCTTTGTGTAATATGTGAACCCATTAATGTCAAACCCTTCATAAGACATAACATTTGGTTTTGGTTTAAAGGCGAGGCATTTTATAGTTTCTTTAATATCATTTGGTGTTTGAGATAGTTGATGTAAGACTTTATCTTCAAACCACTTAGTAAAAGTCTTATTATGCTCTCTAGCAAGCCACATTGAACTTGCTCGAGGATGTTGTCTCTTGATGAAATTGGTATGTTCCTCGATATAAACACTCACTTTGTCCATGTTGTGTAAAATATACAAGTGAGCTTGTTCCAACTGCTCACGGCTGATTACTTTGACCCATGATCCCAAAATTCCTTTGCCCTCCTCAATATTCTTGTCATTAACAGGAGTGTTATTACCACTCAAAAAGTCATTGCAAAAATCCATAACCTCTCTTGCCACATAACCTTCAATAATACTCCCTTCACGCCGATAACGGTTTCGAACATCACCTTTAAAAATGCTCATGTATCGTTCAAAGGGATACATCCAATGCAAGAAAACTGGTCCCAACATTTTCGCTTCCCTAGTTAAGTGGACAACAAGATGTACCATGATATCAAAGAACGAAGGAGGGAAATACATCTCAAGCTGACATAGGGTAATAACCACTTCTCTTTGCAAATTATCGAGAATATCAGGGTCAATAACTTTGCTGCATAGACTGTTGAAAAAGAAACAAAGTCTGGTGATTGCAAACCTTACATGCTTCGACAATATAGATCGAATTGCCACGGGCAATATTTGTTGCAATAGAGTGTGACAATCATGAGATTTAAGACCTATCAACTTCAGATCTTTCATTAATACCAATCTACAGATGTTGGATGAGTAACCATGTGGCACCTTAAGATTTACCAAGCATTCACAAAAAGCTTTCTTCTCCTTTCTAGACAACGTGTAACAAGCGGGAGGTAAGTATGTTCTTTTATTACCCATTTCATGTAATTCTATTAATTCTGACCTTATTCCCATTTCACGTAGGTCTAGTCTGGATTTTATCCCATTTTTAGTCTTACCTGGTATATTTAACAGAGTACCAATGATGCTATCACAGACATTTTTCTCAACGTGCATTACATCGATACAATGCCTAATTGTCAAAGAACTCCAATAAGGAAGATCCCAAAATATTGACTTCTTCTTGAATGAAGAATTGTCACTCTGTGTGGCTATACTACATTGTGATTTCTTACCAAATTCATTGACAATGTCTTTTACTATTTTATAAACAACATCCCCTGGTATAGGTTTAGGTGCACTCCGTTCATCATTCCATCCATTGAATGCTTTGCACTTCCTACGATACGGATGGAATTTTGAAAGAAACCTTCGACGACCAAGATATACAGTCTTGCCGCCATGTTTTAGTCTTATTGAATCAGTGTTTTCTTCACATATAGGACACGCTTTAGCTCCTTTGACACTATATCCAGACAAATTCCCATATGCTGGAAAGTCATTAATAGTGCAAAACAACATAGCGTGCAAACGAAATGTCTCTCTTCCTAAAGCATCATAGGTCATCACACCTTTAGCCCAAAGTTTCTTTAAGTCATCAATCAGAGGTTCAAGATAAACATCGATATCATTTTCGGGTTGTTTAGGGCCCGATATCAACAACGACAGCATAACGTACTTATTTTTCATACACAGTCAGGGAGGAAGATTGTATATAACAAGCATGATTGGCCAAGTGCTATGTTGGCTGCTCAATGTCCCGTACGGATTCATCCCATCTGTACAAAGCCCAAGTCTTAGATTCCTATCTTCTTCACCAAATTTGGGGTACAATAGATCAAACTTCTTCCACTGTGGGGAATCAGACGCATGTCGTAGGATCCCATCATTATTTTTTTTAACATCTGCATGCCACCTCAAATTCTTCACATCTTTTAGATTTGCAAACAAGCATTGAAACCATGATATTATAGGTAGATACCACAACACCTTGGCAGGAGAACCAGTTTTGGACTCCCCTAAAGTCGTCAATTTATACCGTGACGCACCACACTTTGGACAATATTTCAAATCTACATAGTCCTTTTGAAATAATACAAAATCATTCGGGCATGCGTGTATCTTCTTAGCATCCATTCCCATTGGGCACAACATTTTCTTTACCCGGTATGTTGAGATTGGCAGCTCGTTTCCTTCAGGAAGCATTTCTTTCAACAAAGTCAACAATTCAGTGAAGCTTTTGTCGCTCCATCTATTGTTAGCTTTCAACTTATACAATCTCAACACAGCGCTAAGCTTCGTAAACTTAGCACAACATGTGTATAACGGTATCTCAGCATCATGCACAATGTTTCTAAATATAGGAGGTGGATCAGTGTGCTCTACCCCACAACTATCCAGCATCGCATCAACGATGTCTACTGGAACTGGTTCATTCACATCTACATCATCGGAGGCAATTTCTTCTTCCACCCAAGCACTGCTATCGACATCTATTGGTTTCGAGTTTGAAATATCTCCATGCCAGTGCCATTCTGTATAGCCTTGTACAATCCCGTTGCACATGACATGACTTTTGATTTCCTCACCAGTGTTGACTTTCAAGTTGTTACCGCAATGCCTACATGGACAGTAGAACCTACCTGTAGGTTTTTTCCTATGTTCCTCGGCAAATCTAACAAACTGATCAAGACCAGATATAAACTCTGGGGTGCAGTGATTGTGAATGGACATCCATGATCTATCCATTCTATGATCAAAGAGAAACCACGTATATATTAGGACAAGATTAGGGTATACACTTACATCCTATCCAAGATTTACTCCAACAAACACATGTGATGTCATTCTTATATATAATAAATGTGTACCACCTATCCCATCCTTGAACACCTAATCTCACTAGTAAGTGTATAATGTGTATTGGGTTTTCGAGAAAATTTCGGCAGCATTTCCCCGTTGTTCTCTAAGTACATATGTACTTAGAGAACAACGGGGAAATGCTGCCGAAATTTTCTCGAAAACCCAATACACATTATACACGTACATCCTAAGTGAGATTAGGTGTTCAAGAATAGTCCCAAACCGGGGACTATCTAAGATTTACTCCTAATGAGTAAATCTTGGACGGGTTTCTAGGCCAACAAACACAATAATAGATATCTACAATGAAGCCGGACTCCATACAAACAGTATATAATTTAGTGATTATTCATTCTAATTTATACCAATTTACAAGTAATATAAAGAACAATGATTGTTCACTTTCTAGGCCAACAAACACATGTGATGTCATTCTTATATATAATAAATGTGTACCATCTATCCCATCCTTGAACACCTAATCTCACTAGTAAGTGTATAATGTGTATTGGGTTTTCAAGAAAATTTCGGCAGCATTTCCCCGATGTTCTCTAAGAACATATGTACTTAGAGAACAAACGAGGAAATGCTCCCAAAATTTTCTCAAAAACCCAATACACATTATACACTTACATCCTAAGTGAGATTAGGTGTTCAAGAACAGTCCCAAATCGGGGACTATCCTAGATTTACTCCTAATGAGTAAATCTTGGATGGGTTTCTAGGCCAACAAACACAATAATAGATATGTACATGTTAGGGTTTCATCACAATTGATGTTAGGGTTTCATCAATGTTAGGGTTTAATCAAATCAAATTAGGATGCTAGAATGGACAAGTTTAAATCTTATTTCAACATGCATCAAAATTTACTAAATTAGGTCAAGCATTAGGATTAGAAGCACAAATATATGCAAGCAAAAGATTTTTTCGTATCCTAGAATTTACATAAAGCATTACATATAGATTTGTTCATATCCTTACCAACAGCAAACACGGCCGTGGCTGTGTTGGCCTACCACGATCGTGTTGGGCAGCACGGCCATGGTAGGCCAACACAGCCACGACCGTGTTTGTTGCATGTAGGTAAAAAGCTAGGGAGAAAGAAGAACAAACGCTACGCACGGCTAATACCTGGAGAGCAGACCGAAGCTAGGTGGCGCGGCGCGGCGGGAGTGAGCAGGGAGGAAGGAGCGGGCGGCGGCGGAGACACAAAACGGAGCTAGGGCGGCGGCGGAGACACAAAACGGAGCTAGGGCGGCGGCGACATAGGACGAAGCAGCAGTAGCGTCAGCGGCGACGCAGAGCGGCGGCAGCGTCAGTGGCGACGGTGAGGCGAGGCAGCGTCGGCGACGGTGAGAACCAGTAGGTAGCTAGCAGGCGATCGAGCAGCAGCTAGCGGGCGATGAAGACAATGAAACAGGAAAGGGGAACAGTTGTGATCGATCGTGGGTCTATTAAGTTCATAAAAGCCGTCGGTTATCAAA
The DNA here is from genome assembly GCA_963693085.1 of Alisma plantago-aquatica. Classification (NCBI taxonomy): domain Eukaryota; kingdom Viridiplantae; phylum Streptophyta; class Magnoliopsida; order Alismatales; family Alismataceae; genus Alisma; species Alisma plantago-aquatica. The sequence goes on along the minus strand of OY856410.1, from coordinate 427,541,576 downwards.
TACAAACGACACCTAAAGTCTTCGGCGTCGGTTGTTCCTTAAGAACTGACGTCCAATTAGACAAATTTTTCCCTAAATAATTTGGCGGGAACCATTATCGACGTCGGTTATCAAAGGATAATTGACATCTAAGCTGGAACTTTTCGCGCAAATTTTCATTTTAGAAAGGCGTCAGTTTGTTGGTAAAAAAATTGACGCTGTATGTGCCAAATTTTTTCCGCTCGAAAATTGGATTTCGTGGACGATTTTAGGCGTCAGTTGTTTGTTATCTAGCCGACGTTGAATGCAAAGCGGTACCCGTGTCTTGGCTATAGACGTCGGATGACCTACATAACCGACGCTGAACGTTATAGGCGTCAGTTTTCCTAAATAACCGACGCCCAGAAAAGTGACATTGAATGTTGTTTCTGTACTAGTGAATCACTAATCAAGCTTTAAAAATGATCAACTTAGTTAAGCATACAATCATCCAAGTAAACCCTAGTTTACCAATTAAGCTCAGATGCAGTCATAACATCGACAACCACCAGGAATCACTTGCCCTCCTCCGTCGTGCCTCCGTGCACCCAGGGACATCTTCATCTCATGACCAAAGCATCTGGCTCACGATGGTTGGGTTTATAACACGCGGTCAGTCTTGCAGCCATGTTGTTGCTGCTATGCATGGGCTAGGGCATGGTGAATATGTCCAAGATTCCCCATGGTGTTGTGGGAGCATCATGCCTCCATCGTAACCCCTTCATGGCTCCTCGTTGCTCCAGGGGTTGCACTACTCCCCTATGTTAGGGTTTTGAGTGAAAACAAGGTGAAGAAGAGGGTGGGATGCGTGAGATCCTCTTGGATTCGAGGTTAAAGGTCCAACCCTTATATAGGGGAGGATAGCAATGCCCTAGCATGCTTGCCCACGAGGAAAACAAGCCCCCTTTATCTATAGGAAACCTACTTTCCATGCTTAGGTGTAACTTCTCTCTTTTAATTAATTCCTTTTTTATTAGTATTCCTTGGTTATTAAGGAATCTCTTTTCATAAAGGGAAATCGGAAAATTACCTCTTTTATTCTCTTTGAGCTTGGCTTTTAATCCATTGGCCACAAGGATATAGTTCCTTATTTGGCAACACAAAACCACCACATATATCCATGTTATTATTTATATTTTCTCTTCCTTTTATTCTTACTTTCTCTATTGGGACTCCTTGAACCCCAAGAAATCCTAGGAATTTAAATTCCTTTTAAGAATACTTCTTATCTTTCTAGATGCATCTACATCCTTTATTTCCCATTATCTCATTTATTCCTTCTATTAAAAGATTTATTTTCCTTTTATCAACGATTTCTCTTCATCTTTTATTTACTTTTTCCTCTTTTCCTATTTCCTTTATCTTGACCACTCTTTCAATTAGAAAATCACATGTAAATGAAATTTAATCAATTATGGCCATCAATGCCACATTCTATAGATTTCTATATATTTCTCATAAATACATTGCTTAATATCCATTATCTTGTATCTTTTTCTAATATTTGGATTTCTCTTCTTTTCTCCTCTTTTATATCCATTATTGGATTAACAAAACACTAGAAATTACGAAATTCATATCAAAGGGGAGATTTGCAAAGAATTCCATTCTTTAAAGCATACAACCTTCTTAATTCATGTCCATATTCATAAAGTTATTACATTTCAATTATGAAAACACATGTAAAATTGAGGTTGTAACAGGTATCAATTGGAGGAATGGGAAAGGTGTTATTGATTTATATATTGGTCAAGAAGGGTGAAAAAATGTTATGTGACTAATGATGATGGTTTTGTGGTGGGTATATGGATTGTTCATGATGAGAATGTTTATGGAGTTGTAGCACTTATGAGATGAGAAATTTTATGCGAAAAGGCGGTGTTCAAGTCACTTTCTTTGAGCTATTTAATCTAAGAATATTTTTCAACAAGTTTCTTTGAATTCTAATAGAGTCTCCCAAAGAAAGGGAATGTTGGGAGAGAGAAGAGTGTGAGGGGGTTAGCACGAAGGGGGTCAGAGAGATCCAGATCGAAGATTTTTGCAATTATGTTTGCAATATATCTGTTTAGTTATCCAATAGTATTAGAAGCCCAAAACTTGATGAGTTTATGAAAAACTTAAGATGAGAGTTAAGTATTTGAGAAGGATTTTGATGATGGGAAGTATTGTGGTTGTCCAAGCCCGAAGAACAATATTGTCTTAAGAACTATGTTTCAGCCAAAATTGCTCAAACATGAAGTATTTTGTGTCCCAAAAGAAGGATTTGATGTCTAGGATGACCAGGTTATAATCAAACATGTATTTCGGACCAAGACATGAAGAACATAGTTGGTATATGACTAATCAAGCTAAGGAATGTAATCTTACGAAAGAAGGGGTTTTTCTGGTATAAGTTCATGTATAATTGTAGCTATGTGAGCTTAGATCGTCTAGGTTGAAGGTGTTGACAAAGTTGTTAAAATGATTAATGTATGGATAGAAATGATTGTGTGGATTGGAATGGTTAGAAAGAAAATGAGCGTTGTTGAAATCACCATCAATGAGTGATGAATATGTGGGAAACTTATGCTCTAAACTGTTTAATTGTGGCCCGTTCTGGGATTTTAACAGTTAAAAATAAAACGAGTGTTGTTGAAATCACCATATCTGTCGAAAACTTATGCCCTAAACAGTTTAATTCTGAAAAGAAGCATCTTTACATGTTCAAGGTGAATCATATATATAACAGACGGCAATTCAGTCATGACTGTTTTTCTGAATGAAATATAATGTAAGTGCGCGAATCTGGAATTACTCCCGAATTCAATTATACTACAAGAAACAACCAGGAGACTCGGTCCATATTGGGGCCGTTCGGCCGCCATCATCTGAATTACCGGTATTTATACACAAATATAACATCAGATTGATCGCTGAAATGCTGAGAAGCATTTGTCCTGGTATTTGTAACGCTAAACTTGGCGAGATTCCAAATCATGCCATGCATGACGGAATTTACGAAGGACGTATCCAGCAAGCAATTAACATTTTGGTATGCCAGCCTGCTGTGCCGAACAACAGAATTTACTAGCTGCTCGAGCCGTTGTGGTCCCAGAATGGTTCGTAAACTAAACTGTATTGAAGTACCAGGAGTCACAAATACGGGGCCGAACGGCCCCTATAGTGTAGTTGTCACTGCTATGACATCACCCTCAAAATAAATTATTTGGAATATTTAAAAACTAATCACCGAATCCAGTTCAGTATCTCTCCCTTGCCATCTTTTATGTAGAGCCCACGACATCGTTCAAATGGGTAAAGTCAAATCACGAATTCAGTTTTTTCAAATGGGTAAACAGCTTTGCTCAGTTTGGCGTGACATGGAGTTGTAATGTTTATACTATATTTGCTGATTCTGAGTCCGTTTGACTTGACTTTTTCTCAAATATACGAACAGGCCGCCGACTCGTCGAACCCCTAAAAACGCCAAATGGTAGCACAGGAAAAGAACAAACGGAAATATTATCACCTCCACCGGGCCGGGCGGTTGTATCCGGAAGCCAGCAGGAAACTGTTTCTGCGCCCAATTAGCAGAACCAAGATTCTGAAACATAATATGCTAGCTTGATCTCACGAAGATATTGGAGATTGGTCGACTTGCAACTATGATTGAAAAGTTCTAACACAGTATAAACAGACTACCGGGACCTTGAAGTATACACAGTTCTGTTTTTTCTTAAAACATAGTCTAACATATATAGTTTAATTGTGCCTTGCAATCCTTTTTAAAATTTAAATTTGGTCTGTCTTCGTTCGGTTCACGAGGCCAGTCAGGAATTTTCTACTCGCATTTGTATGCAAGTTGAGCAAACATCGACCAGCAAGAACGATGCTTTGTAAAGTTCATGTCCGTTTTCCTTGCACGACTTGTTCAACATACATATTAGGAGATGCAACATACATTGGATCGAGCCTACATATGTCCAGTGTCAAACCTAGTTCCATATTGGAGTCCCATGCCACCTACTAAGAGCATATAAGAAATTAGAGTTAAGTTCATATTAATTGCATAAACCCTCAAAGTCACCTTTTTATTATTATTGAATTAGGTTATCAACACCATGCGATCTTATTGATTATATTTTTCTGAGTTCATAGCACATATTACTTAACTTTCTTGACTTATACATTATTTGTTATTACTTTGGAAATTCTGAAATAATTATGATATTTCCATAAAAAAAACATATAAATTTGATTGGAATAATGTGATGAAATAGATACCACTGGATGGATAATAATATTCTAATTCTAGAGCATATTTTACTTAATTTTTCTGATCTTGAAATGCTTTACTATGAATTTCGGAGTTACTAACCAATAAAAAATTTCTATGAAAGATTATACATTTAAATAGCATAAGTGTGATGGCCCTATCAGGCATGACCATGTGGATGGGTTATGATAAAGAATCATGATAATGTCATCTCCCAAAACACTACTACAAGTAAAAAATGCCCTTGCATGTGTGTGAGAAGGAAAAAACTAGGGTCAAAACCATAAAATTCCACATAGTCATCTTCTTTGATCAATGAGGGTGAATACAACTGCTTGTACTAGAATCCAGAGCTTCATATCAAGATCCGACTCATGGTTGGTTATCAAAGATGGATAGAAGAGAATCGAAAGATAACCTACTCATGAAACCAAACGTGCTAACCCCAGAAACTACCTTTTGAAAAGCACAGACACTCACATACCCGTTCTTCCATAGCTAGCTTAAGAAAGAGTTAGATCTTCATATGAAGAAAGAAAATCATAAGGTAACCATTGACTCAAAAGCACTGGAAGGAAATTTCCAAATAATATTCCTCAATTAGAACAAGAAATCTCAGGATAGAACCAAACATGAAGTCACAAGGAACTATCCAATTGCTAAGTAGGTCACAATTAAGTAAGAATAGGCATCTTTAATTACCATGAGGTAGATCCATAATGAAGCATGAAACATCTTTTTGAGGGTACTACGAGGATATTCAGCTCGACTCCAGGATTCAACATGGTCAAAGACTCCCGACTGCACTCGAGGTGTCGACCAGAGACAATCAATGATAGGCAAGTATGATCGGGGAGAAAAATGGTTAGGGATAGGTAGGGATTCATCCATAGGACAAAATGGATCCATGGGAATAATATATAAGGTCTCGAAGTCCTTGATATGTGAGGAAAAAGAAAGGTGATAGAGAATAGAGGTGTAATAGGGTAGTGATAGAACTCAACCCTCGACTAGGGTATGGAAAACAAACTGTGTAGAGTCAAGGGTTCCCCAATTTGGTTCCATGCAAGGAATATGAAGAGTAAGGGATATGGGAGCAAGGAGCGGAGGAGAGTGTAAGATCGAGGAAAGTAGAAATCTAGTAGAGAGAATATTGGGCTTCTCTATGTGGATGAAAAAGGAAAGAGGGAAACGAAGAATCCAACAAACGAAAAGATTCTCCACTCAATACATATAAGGAAACAAGCACAAAATCAAAAAATTGAAAACTTTAGGAAATTGTTCACATACAGTAAAATCCATATATATTAGGATTAATATTTGTACCTTATATGTACCTATTTTATTTTACCAAGCTAGGATTTTTCAAATAATGTGAAACTTGATTTTTCAAATAATGTGAAACATGGCACCCAAGTTAATTGGGACCCAAAGATCACAATGTTACCATTAGATTTGGGTTGAAGTTATTTTTTATGAATTCTTAAATAAGTTAGATTTTAGACTCATCACCATTATAGTTATTAGATTACTACATCATTATTATCAACTTCCATTAAACTAAGTACTATTATCCTCAATTCATTTACAAAAGAGTTACCTAATATTATTGGGTAGAAATTTTCAAATTTTACTTATTTAACTTATTTAGTCCATTACATCAATATTTATGTAGATGACTATATATTATTCATATTTATGAACATTGAAACAACAATTGTTCTAATTTATTTATTAAGCATATTACACTTCTTATTAAACATATTTTAGTCATTATGTGCATGTTGGTTAGCAAAGGAAACATATGTGATATATTTAATGAATTTACTGACATGTTAGCACATGATTAATTTGTATGTTAATATGATTGTATAATTATATGTGATGTTGATTATATAACATATTGTCACATAACATGTTATATTTGTTTTCAAACTTTATATGTTATGGGTTATCCTAGATTTGTTCATGTTATATGTATTAACTATGTTCTTTAGTGTAGCCAATCAACTACATTAGGGTATAACCCATACTTGTTTAGTCAAATATAAGAAACCAAGCTTACTAACCTCCCAAGCATGGAATAAAGTAAGATTCTAGGTTTTGGTATGTTACAAATATAATAAAAAGGGTTTCAAGATCCTATTCTACATGGCATTAAAAAGTATTTTTATACCTATTTAACATAAATAAATATCTATTTGGGCTATTATGATTCTTTAACCTTATTATAATCGTATGGAAAAAGATAACATCTCGATAATTTAGGATAAGTTATTGGAATATTTATTTAATCTTATAAATGTAGAAAATAGGTTCATAGGGAAGAAACTTGAATTATGGTTCAAACCCTAAAACCAGACCGAACACTAAATAAAAGCTAAAACCCTAGTTGATAACCAAAACCTTAAAAATACCTCTAAAATCCTAAGATAGGACTCGAGATGGGGTAATGACGTTGTGATTTTGAAAGAGGTATTGATTGAAGGAAAAGGAAAGTTGTTATTGATTTGTATATTGGTCATGAAGGGTGAGAAATGGTTCGACTATGTGACTAATGACGATGGGTTTGTGATAGGTCTATGGATTGTTGATGATGAGGGTGTTTATGGAGTTGTAACACTTATGAGAAGAGAAATCTTATGGAAAAAGGTGGTGTTTCAATCACCTTCTTTGAGCTATTTAATCTAAGAATATTTTTCCAACATGTTTCTTGAAATTCCAGTAAAGTCTCCCAAAGAGAGGGAGTGTTGTAAGAGAGAAGGGAGTGTGAGAGGGGTAGCACGAAGAGTATTAAAGAGATCCAGTTCAAAGATTTTTGCAATGATGTTTGCAATATATCTATTTAGTGATCGAAAAGTATTTGAAGCCCAAAACTTGATGAGTTTATGGGAAATCTTAAGATGAGAGTTAAATATTTGAGAAGGGTTTTGGTGTTGGAAAGTATGTGTGGTTGTCGAAGCCTGAAGAAAAATAGTCATAAGAACTATGTTTCAGCCAAAAATGCTTAAACATGAAGTATTTTGTCTCCCAAAAGAAGGGTTTGATGTCTAAGATTACCAGGTTATAATCAGGCATGTATTTTGGACCATGATAGGAAGAACATAGTTGGTATATGACTGACGAAGTTGTATTAGAAAGGAAAGGATCTAATCTTATGAAACAAAGGGGGTATTTGTTATAGGTCCATGTATAATTGTAGCTAACATGAAAATGTATTTTGAAAAAAAATAATCAATGTGTCGATTCCAGCCATATTTCTTTTTGTAACCGTTTTTTTTATTTTTTCTAACGAATGGGGTTTGTATGGATTAGAACGGTTAGAAATAAAATGTGTGTTGTTTAAATCACCATCAATGAGTCAGGAATCTATCATAAACTTATGCCCTAAACTGTTTAATTCTGAAAAGAAAGTATCTCTTGGGCGTTCGGCTTCCACTACAAGTGTGGGAGAGGGAGGGAAAAGTCTTTCTCTCTTATAATGTAAGTGCATGAATCAGGAATTACTCCCAAATTCAACTTATAATACAAGGAAACAGCCACGAGACTCGGTCCATATATATAGTGTAGTTGTCAGTTATCGCTGCTGTGACATCACCCTCAAAATAAATTATTTGGAATATTTAAAAACTAATCACCGAATCCAGTTCAGTATCCCTCCCTTCCCATCATGGCAACGTAGAGCCCACAATATCGTTCAAATGGGGAACGTCGAATCACGAATTCAGTGTTTTCATTGTTAAGTGAGAATGTAGTAGGTAAACAGCTTTGCTCAGTTTGGCGTGACATGGAGTTGTAATGTTTATACTATATTTGCTGATTCTGAATCCGTTTGACTTGACTTTTTCTCAAATACGAACAGGCCGCCGACTCGTCGAACCCCTAAAAACGCCAACTGGTAGCACAGGAAAAGAACAAACGGAAATATTATCACCTCCACCGGGCCGGGCGGTTGTATCCGGAAGCCAGCAGGAAACTGTTTCTGCGCCCAATTAGCAGAACCAAGATTCTGAAACATTGTATGCTAGTTTGATCTCACCAATATATTGGAGATTGGTCGACTTGCAACTATGATTGAAATGTTCTAACACAGTATAAACAGACTACCGGGACCTTGAAGTATAAACAGTTCTGTTTTTTTAAATAAACATAGTCTAACATATATAGTTTAATTGTGCCTTGCAATCCTTTTTAAAATTTAAATTTGGTCTGTCTTCGTTCGGTTCACGAGGCCAGTCAGGAATTTTCTACTCGCTTTTGTATGCAAGTTGAGCAAACATCGACCAGCACAGCAAGAACGATGCTCCCTTGTAAAGTTCATGTCCGTTTTCCTTGCACGACTTGGTCCTGTCAGTCCTTCCACCGTCTACCGGGTTCACACCCTGTTGACGGTCAAACGAACTTGCAGCGTGATCATGGCTTCAGAAGTATCTCCATTCTTCTCTCTCTCATTTCTTTCCCTAGTATATCTGCAATAAGATGCTTCCAGGATGCCACTAACTTGTCCTGGTTTATCTGCAAGTGGCATCCAAAAAGTGACTTTGGATGCGAAACTTACCGAGAAGCAAACAAGTTGGAAGAGGGGGCGGCACGATTGAACTGCTCCCTTTTCCTATTTCAGCGCTTAACGGTTCCAAATAGAAAGCAAATGGAATAAATGGGAAGTCACCGGAATGCAGGTGGGTTTGATTGGACCTTCTATGCAAGAACCATGACGATGGCTCACTTGATAGACAAAATCGGAATATTACTCGTAATGTTTAGTTCAACTCAATGAGCGGAATCACGAGGAGGAGACTAAGTCTTCAATTGTGGTCTATAATTATCAATCTATAGCTCATTAGGATAGACGGAACACCTACTAGATATGAACAAAAAGGCCTTCCTAAATAGGCATCTCAAATAAGGTGTATATGTCATCACATTTTATATTTGTGCATGGATTGAAACATAAAAAGTATGTTTCAATATGCTCAATGTTAACATTAATTAACAGTAAATCCGTGGATTGATTGATAATCAATTAATATTAACAACCCCCTGAAGCTCTAGGTGGATCAAAGACGCAGAGTTTGTAAATCAATTTATTGTAATTTGATACAGTGTGTATTTGTATGAAGATGTTTGCAATCTGACCTGTGGAGTTTATGAAGGAGAGTGTGTTGATGTCAGCTAGATGCTTTTCTCTCACCAAGTGACAGTTAATCTATATGTGCTGTGTTGATGTCAGCTAGATGTTTTTCTCTCACCAAGTGACAGTTAATCTATATGTGCTTAGTTATGTCATGAAAAAGTGAATCACTAGCAATTTGTATGATCCTCTTGTTGTCAAAGAACATAGGTGTATCATCAGAAATGATAACTACCACATCACTTAGAAATCAATGCATGTGTCTTATATCTTGAGTGGTGTCCCACATTTTTCTATACTATGCCTTAGTGGAAGAAAGAGATACAACATCTTGTTTCTTATTCCTCCACGACACTAAAGAATCACCAAAAAAAAGATAAAATATCAACAATGAAGTGTCTAGTGGTTGGACATCCAACCTAATCATCATTAAACTATGCACGTAGGATAATGTTGATAGACAAGCTCATGAGTAGAGACCATGTGTAGCGTATGATACAGAGTACAACAACATAGTAGACACTTTGGGAGAGGATAAGAATTGTGACACAATGCTAACATGTTGAATATTTGGCCTAGTGGTGCACAAATATAATAGTTATCCTACTAGGTAATGGTACCTTGTGGGACTAGGTAATGGTTCACCATCAGTTCGGCGTAATTTTACATTAAGTTCAAGAGTTATGTCTGCATCCCTTAAGTCAAATATTTTGTTACGCTTGTTGCATACTTTTACTGAGAGACTAGAATTCTTTTCAGCCCATGAACAATCCCTAGGCCTAAAAAGTTGTGAAGTTGTCCAAGGTCCTTCATCTCAAATTATTTAGCAAGATGATTTTATAATTCATTGATTCCTACTACATCGTCTCCTTGATGATCATGTAATCCACTTATAGGAGTTGGATGACTCGCCCTTGAGGTGTATGGCACACAAAAATTGAATACTCATATGAGCTTTGGGTGTAACATGCATACGTGATGGCTTGTCTGAAGCATTCAAACCAAGCCATAGGTGCCTGTTTGAGTCCGTAATTGGCTCGAAGTAGAAGACAAACGTGAGATTCGGGTGCTACTAGTTCTGGTGGTGGATTCATGTATACAGTTTCTGAGAGTTTTCCATGCAAAAATATAAATTTCACATCCATCTGGTATAAAGTCGAATGACGGGTTGCTACAACAACAAGAACAGTTCTAACGGTAGTCATGTGAGCAACTAGAGTAAATGTTTCTTCACAGTATATGTCAAACTCCTTGGTGAAGTCTCTAGCAACTAGGTGTACTTTGTATCTGTGAATTGTGCCATCAACCTTGTGCTTGATTTTGTAAAGTCACTTGCTATTAATAGGTAAAATACCTACGAGTAAAGGAATAAGATCCCAAGTGTGGGTGCATTCAAAGGCCCGAAGCTCTTTTTGTATAGCCTTCTTTCAGTGTTGGCATCTAAAAATTTCTAAATCCAATTTAGCAAACCACCAACTAAAACAATTCAAGTGCACTCTACCAAGCCATGAACATCACTCCAAGACCTATCTTTAAATAAGATAAGCCACAATGTCCCAAGGAGGAACAACACCCTCTAGGATTCTACAACATTTTGAGGATTGACATGTAGATCTCTGAGTGTCAACGTATGCACATTACATTCAACTATATTTCAAAGATAGCATTCATAGTAACAATAACGAGTAATCACCTTGTAGAGTTTTTTTCTATGTGACACATATACCATGCCGGTTTGTTCATACACATATCATAATTAGGAATAATAAATATACACTAGATAAAATAGAAATTGATAATTTTGATTTTGGGGGTGAATCTAATAAGTGAATGCAAGAAAGCTATTAATGGCTTTTCTAAACGCACAATTCTCAACCATTCTCAATCACTAAACAACTCCATAGTTAAGTGTGCTCAGCTTGGAGTAGTACTAGGATGGGTGACCAGTCAGGAAGTTGACCCCGGCTTGCACGTGAGTGAGGAAAAAGCACGCAGTTAAGGCTAGTGGTGGTCTGTGGGGCCAATCGTCATTCCTAAAACTCTACTAAAGCCTTGAGCAGTGGGCCCAGGCGTTACAAATGGTATCAGAGCCAATTCCCCTACAGTAGGTGGGGCCCACATGGGCATGGCATGCTAGTCTTGAGCTCTGCGGTCCAGGCATGTAGGAAAGGGATGTCCATGGTTGACGTAGCCATCCTTACGTTGGTATTCTGTGATCGGGAGCTGGGTGTCCATGGGCCATTGTGGGTCTGCACTGAAATGGGGAAGAGATTATGAGGCCTTATAGTTGAGCCTTGGGCAATGGGCTCAGGCGTTACAAATGGTATCAGAGTCATAACCCCTCCAGTAGGTGGGGCCCGCATGGGCATGTGGCATGTCATTCTTGAGTCGTGCGGTCCAGGCATGTAGGAAAGGGTTGTCTATGGTTGACGTAGCCACTCTTGTGCTGGTATTCCGTGATCGGGAGCTGGGTGTCCATGGGCCATTGTGGGTCTGCATTGAAATGGGGTCAAATTATGAGGCCATATAGTTGAGCCTTGATGAGGACGTCAAGCGTCTAAGTGGGGGAGATTGTAACATCCCAGGAATTGAGGCCTCATATATCATGATCTTAAAAGGAATTATTGGACTACCCATATCACCAAGATGCACCTCCATTTTAGGGAGCCCATCACTAAATAACTCCATAGTTAAGCATGCTCAGCTTGGAGTAGTACTAGGATGGGTGACCAGTCGGGAAGTTGACCCCGGCTTGTGCGTGAGTGAGGAAAAAATACACAGTTAAGGCTAGTGGTGGTCTGTGGGGACAGTCGTCATTCCTAAAACTCTACTAGAGCCTTGGGCAGTGGGCCCAGGCGTTACAATTGTCGTCGCAAAGACTGAAACAAATCTGAGAGACACTTGTTACCCACTAGGCAATACTTATGTAACATCCCAGGATTTGAGGCCTCAGATAACATGATCTTAAAAGGAATGATTGGACTACCCATATCACCAAGGTGCACCTCCTTTTCTGGGATCTCATCACTAAAGAACTCCATAGTTAGGCATGCTCAGCTTGGAGTAGTACTAGGATGGGTGACCAGTCAGAAAGTTGACCCCGACTTGCGCGTGAGTGAGGAAAAAAATGTGTAGTTAAGGCTAGTGGTAGTCTGTGGGGCCAGTCGTCGTTCCTGAAACTCTACTAGAGCCTAGGGTAGTGGGCCCGGGTGTTACAAATGGTATCAGAGCCATAACCCCTCTAGTAGGTGGGGCCCGCATGGGTATGTGGCATGCCAGTCTTGAGTCGTACAGTCCAGACATGTAGAAAACGGATGTCCATAGTTGACGTAGCCACCCTTGCGCTGATATTCCGTGATCGGGAGCTGGGTGTCCATGGGCCATTGTGGGTCTGCACTGAAATGGGGTCAGATTATGAGGCCATATAGTTGAGCCTTGACGAGGAGGTCAATAGTCTAAGTGGAGGAGATTGTAACATCCCAGGATTTGAGACCTCAGATAACATGATCTTAAAAGGAATGATTGGACTACCCTTATCACCAAGGTGCACCTCCTTTTTTAGGATCTCATCACTAAAGAACTCCATAGTTAAGCGTGCTCAGCTTGGAGTAGTACTAGGATGGGTGATTAGGAAGTTGACCCCGGCTTGCACGTGAGTGAGGAAAAAATGCGCCGTTAATTCTAGTGGTGGTATGTGGGGTCAGTCGTCATTCCTGAAACTCTACTAGAGTCTAGGGTAGTGGGCCCGGGTGTTACAACTTATTTTAGATTATCTAGTAGGTATCACACTTTTTTTCTTTTTCTTTTTTTGACATGAAAGTATGTATCACTCTATCACAAACAATGGTTCGTGATCTTATGTTTGCATAGGTATTTCTTTCAAAAGCATGGTTCAAAATTTTCCTTCTTTTTGGCCTTTATTTTTATTCGTACTTTTAAGGTCACCCGTGTTCTTTATGTATGTCATATTGTCATGTAAAGTAATGAACTCGGTAAAGATGTTCCATCCATTGCATCCGCTTTCACTAACACGATTTGCAGGGTTTTGCTGGGAGATCATTTTGAAAAACGGTTCTCAAGGTTCGGTCAAGTCAACCTGAGCTTTCAAGCTAGGCGGGCGCCTGAACCCATTATCTTTTTCCCACTTCGAGTTCTTATTTGCAGGAACACGGCACCAACTATTCGGTGGGATATCAGCAACATGATGTGGACCAAGCACACTCATCCTATAACATACTCCAGAGATCCGTCTCTCTCCTATATATACTTCTTCCCGTAAGTGTAGCGATCAAACAGGCAATCACAGGCAACCACAGAAGCACACATTAATTATTCTGACGCCCTTTTCCCCATCCACGTCCAACTGAACAGCTGCTATAGCTAGCCATGGACGTACCAAGATGGAGTCCTAACCCGAGTCCTCCACGGAAGGCGGCGCCTAATGATCATGGTAGTCGCCGGCCAGTGGACGACGTCCAGCTTGTCGGCATCCCGAGTAAGGTACCGATTTCGTCGTCCTCCATCCGCAGCGAGGATGGTTCATACTTCCCCTTCAGCGCCGGCGCAGGTTCCTTCGGGCCTAATGATCGAGATACCCGTCGGCGGGACAGCGACGCTGAGCTTGCTATCTCCGGCAAAGTCCCGATCTCATCATCCTCAGTCCGCAGTGGGAACGGGTCGTCGAGATTCCCTTTCAGTATTGGAGCAGGATCCTTCGGGCCTAATGAACGCAATAGCCACCGGCCATCCGACGCCGTGGAGGTTGTCATCGCCAGTAATGCACCGACCTCGTCAACCACCAAGCCCTCTGTGGACAGGTCGGCGCATGTCCCGTTCAGTGGCGCCGCCGTAGGGTCCTTCGAGCCCGAGACACACGGCATATCCGTCGATGTTATCGGAGCAGGCCACGGCAAGCTCACCTCAGCATCGCGCAGGAGTTCTGCTCTTGGCGAAGATGAGGGTGGAGCGTCGCTGACGTGGGAGGATCTGTGGGTCGTGGCGCCCGACAGGAACGGAGGCAAGAAGGCGATTCTGAAGGGCCTGACGGGCTACGCCAGACCAGGGGAGGTGCTTGCCATCATGGGACCATCGGGATGCGGTAAGTCTACTCTCTTGGATACATTGGCAGGTCGGTTGGCGTCCGATGTCCGGCAGTCTGGCAGGGTCCTCGTTAACGGGCGCCGCCAGAGGTTATCTTTCGGGACCTCATCCTATGTGACCCAAGACGACATCTTGATGACCACCCTAACCGTGCGAGAGGCGGTGACCTACTCAGCCCTTCTCCAGCTCCCGCCGTCCATGACCACCTCTGAGAAGGCGGCTAGGGCAGAGGAGACCATCAGGGAGATGGGATTGGAGGATGCGGCAGACACAAGGATCGGTGGGTGGGCGGTAAAGGGTCTCAGCGGAGGGCAGAAGAGGAGAGTTAGCATCTGCATCGAGATACTCACAAGGCCAAAGCTGCTGTTCCTCGACGAGCCCACGAGTGGCCTTGACAGCGCCGCCGCGTACCATGTCGTCGGCAGAATCGTGAGGTTAGCCAGAAGGGATGGGATGACCGTGATTGCATCGATTCACCAGCCAGGGAGCGAGGTCTTCGGGCTGTTCGGAAACCTGTGTCTTCTCGCCTACGGGAAGACAGTCTACTTCGGGGAGCCATCTACGGCGAGCGAGTTCTTTACCACGAACGGATTCCCCTGCCCCGCACTGACCAATCCGTCCGACCACTACCTGAGGACCGTCAACAAGGACTTCGATAAGGTCAACGAAGAGGACACCGAAGCCAAGGGCGCCATGTCAGTGTCTCAAGCCATTGATGTCCTTACCAAGTCGTACCAGTCGTCCGATGCGCACGCCCAGGTCAAGAACACCATTGCGAGGATATGCAAACAAGAAGGTGAGATGGTGAAGAGGAGGGACCAAGCCAACTTCTTGACGCAGTCCGTGATCCTTACCCGGCGCTCCTTCGTCAACATGTACAGAGACCTCGGCTACTACTGGCTTCGTTTTGGCATCTACATGGCGCTTTGCCTATGCCTCGGCACCATCTTCTACAACATCGGCCACACCTTTGGTTCTATCCAGGCGAGAGGAGCCGTTCTGTTCTTCACCGCCGCCTTCCTCACCTTCATGGCCATCGGTGGCTTCCCATCTTTCGTCGAGGACATGAAGATCTTTGGTAGGGAACGACTGAACGGCCACTATGGCGTCTCCTCCTTCGTCATTGCCAATACAGTTTCCTCCGCTCCCTACCTCGCCCTCATCTCCGTCATCCCGGGTGCCATGGCCTACTACTTAATCCACCTTCAGAAGAGCTTCGACCACTTCATCTACTTCGCGCTTGTCCTCTTCACCTGCATGATGCTGGTGGAGAGCCTTATGATGATCGTCGCGGCGGCTGTTCCTGACTTCCTCATGGGAATCATCACCGGCGCAGGAATCCAGGGCGTCATGATGCTCAACGGCGGCTTCTTCCGTCTACCCCGCGACCTGCCGAACCCCGTGTGGAAGTACCCTATGTATTACATCTCCTTCCACAGGTACGCCAACCAAGGGTTCTTCAAGAACGAGTTCCTAGGGCTCACTTTCCCCAACCAGCGGGCAGGAAGGCCTCCGACGATCGGAGGGACGGAAATCCTCACTGATATGTGGCAGGTGAATATGAGCTACTCCAAGTGGGTCGATCTCGTGGTGCTTCTCTCCATGGTCGTCCTATACCGCTTTCTGTTCCTAGCAATCATCAAGGGAACGGAGAAGCTGAAGCCCATGATAAGGCGGATGATGGACCGTGGCTCTAACAACAAAGGCGCATTCCTTCTAGTTGATGAGCAACCTCAAGCGTCTCCGTCGAATTAATCACTAGTGCTCTGCTATTTCCTATACGTGTGCATATTCAACCTGTGGTTGAATTTGTTTGTGCCTTTTTATATTGTTATTCTTTTCAAGTTCAAGATAATTGCAATCATACGGAATGTTGATCCCCTATGTAATCGAATTATTCTTTGAAAATATTATTTTTTTTTACCAATACAATTAGCATGTTAAGTGAGCTAGTAGTAATTTGCCTTAAATGTCGTAATTATTGGTTTCCAGGCGCACGCATACATTCAACCTTTGGTTGAATTTGTTTGTGAATTTTATTGTTCAAATTTAATTTTAAAGAAAAATGGTTTTGTCAAAAATTTAAATTGGCATACTCTTATCATCTTTTTCTCAAAGCTAACTATTTGTTCATTATAAGACTTTGCACTGTAAATGTCAACCTCTAGCATAAGTCTAGAAGGCTTAAACATGAAGTACATTGACAGGGCTTTGTGCATGACATGCTCAACAATAGCATCCGTAACTACACTAAAACTTTTAGGGACAAAGAACATGATGAAAAATTAAAAGTGTGTTTTTGTGGCACGTGCGAGGTAAGAAGGGTTAGAATCTAAGAGGAGATTCAACAACATCTGTGCAGAATTTCAAAGTATCCTTTGACTCAGACATAACCAGGAAAATAGTGAGTTGTTGAGTAGAAAAGACTTCAATTGCGTGAAGGATTGCTTGGAGTTCAGTGACAAGCACACTTATCGCATAACCTGGCTTCCTATTGCCTCTGTTACAAAACCAGAGGTGTTGATGTTGTAAATATTCCTTTTTGAGAATTATTGATGATGTAAATACCAATAGCACAAGAGTTTAGGTCGAGGTTGAAGGATGCATTAATGAAGATAAGGTAGTCTTTGTTATCGAAGGGAGTACGACATGCAACAACCTAGGTTCTATACAGACTGCTTAGCGAGTTCAGCTCCTTGATCATATAAGTTCTTTCTGTAATGAACTTGATAAGAATACAAGATGTGATCCTTTTTACTGAGTGTACTACTTTGTTCATTGATGTTCAAAGGTACCAGCATGCCACAACAAAGAATGGATTATTGGTAGCACCACTAATGATGGAGGTATTCCATAAGTTCTCATCATCATGGAATAATTGAGTAGCCATGCCTAGATTTCTCCACACCTCCTCACTGTATGGACAATCCCAAAGATAGTGAAGATTAGTTTCTCTTGCATTGTTATGGGCATGATATAGAACTATCAATGTGTCGTCTATCTCTCTCAACATTCGTAAGTAGGCCTTTATGTAGCATTCCACATAATGGTCTTTATTCATTCCAATAACTTGAGTTTACAAACTGATTGCTAGTCACCTGCATAGAAGAGACTACAAAAAAAAGGCTTAGGTGACGGTCATGTAAAATGTTACGTACTTTAGGTGGCATATTTGTACATCACTAATAATTTGTATAGACCTCTGAAAAGTAAATGACATACAATTTAGCATATTTGAAGGACTTACGTACTTTAGGTGACATACTTGTAAATCACATGTATTTTGTATAAACATGTGTAACATAGATGATAGACATTTTACCATACTTTTAAGGGTTTCACCCTATAGGTGACATACATTTGAATCATCTATGCTCTAATGGGGGTTTACAATTTAGGTGACATGTATATGAGTCATATGTGATCTATAAGTGTATATACGTTAGGTGACATGCATGCCCATCACTATTTTTTTAGGTGACATACATGCTTGTCACCTAACCTTTAGGTGATAGACATGCCAGTCATTCAACATATGTTAACTACTAATAAGTATTAACTATTTCCTCAATGCAGTTTCATGGAGATATGTCAATACATTTATTTGTCAGTTTGTAAAGGAGATGCAGGAAATAAATTTTGTTGAGAGTCATTCTACATCATTCTAAGATTCATTCATAAAGGGATATTGACTTGACGATTATCGCCAAACTCATACATGTCTCTTTTGTGATTTTTCTAAGGCTAGTGGGCCATTGTCTAGATAGGAAAATTGTTCCTTGGTAGCAACTTGCATAGAACACCCATCTCTAACAGCAATTGAGGCAAATGGGTGGCTGTTGCCAGAAGCACCTGACCGAACATGCTTTGATCTTCCCTAAAGTCATACACGCCTTCTTTATGAATAGTTAAAAATAAAAGTACATATGTGCATGTCTCTGAGTCAAAGCATTTCCAAGGACATTCTTGATAGGAAACTTCATGATATGCATCTTAGAAAGATGCATTACAGGGAACTTTATGTGAGATGACATTCTCATGATATGAGCCTTGTATCCACACAAATGCATTTTCAGGGACTTGTTGTTAGTGGACATTGTCATGATATATTCCTCATCTCCTCACAAATGCATTTCAAGGGAGGATACTATCATGATATGGGGCATGGATCCTCCTACATGATTTTCTTACAGATATATCAATACAATTATTTTACAATTTAAAAAGGATGCATGTAAGAGAAATTCATGTTGAGTGTCATTCTATGCCAATTTGATAGTCATTCAAAAATGGATATCAACATGAAAATCGTCCCAAAACGCATACATGTCTCTATTGTGATCATTTAAGGCTAATGTGCCTTTCTCTTGAGAGACAATTGCATCTTGACAGTGGCTTGCATAGACCACCCGCCCACAATAACAATTGTTCCAATGGGTTGTGATTGTAGCAAGCACCTAGTTGACATTGCTCTGATCATCTTCAAACTCATACATGCCTCCTTTAAATAGTTAATAGGATAATGAATATATACACATCTCCGATCAAAGCATTTTTAAGAACTTGATGTGAGAGGACGTTGTCATAATATGAGCCCTAGATCCTCCAGAAAGCATTTTTATGAATTTTCTATGAGTGGACACCATCATGATATGGGCCATGGATCCTTATAAATGCATTTTGGGGGACTTTCTATGAGAGGACATTCCAATGACATGGACACCAGGCCTCAGTAGTGCTTTTCATGGGAGATGTTATGAGAGAACACTATCATGCTATGTTCCATGTATTCTTTAAAATACATTTTTGTGGGGATATACCAATATACTTATTTGACAATTCATAAAGGAAACATGTGAGAGAATGTTTTTCTTAAAGTCATTCTAAATCATTTTGAGAGTTACTCCTAAAGGGATATTGGCACGGCCATCATCCCCAAACTCATATACATCTTTTTTATGATCAATTAAAGATATTGGGCCTTTGTCTTATAAGGAAAATTGCTCCTTGCAGGGGCTTTCATAGATCACCCACCCGCAATAACAATAGTTGAATATGGGAGGTGTCTAACTGTGAGTACCTGACTAACCTTGCCCTCATTATCCCTAAACTCATGCATGTCTCCTTCATGAACATTTAAGCAGAAAATACATATATACATACTTCCAATCAAAGCATTTCCAAATACTTGTTGTGAACGAACTGTGTCATAATGTGGGCCCTAGCTCCTCCCATATGTATTTTTGCAGACTTCCTTTGAGAGGACACTACCATAATATGGGCCCTGACTCCTCACAAATGCATTTTGTGGGACTTGTTCTGAGAGGATATTCTCATAATATGGGTCGAGCTCCTCACAAATACATCTAAGGGACTCTATGTGAGAGGACTCTATCATGATATTGGCCCCAAATCCTAAAATATGCATTTCAAGGGACTTGTTGTGAGACGACATTGTCATAACATGGGTCATGGATCCTCCCAAATACATTTTTGTGGAGATATTCAATACATTTATTTGACCATTCATAAAGAGGACTTGTGAGAGAAATGACTGTTGAGAGTCATTTTAAGTCATTCATAAAGGGATATTGGTATGACAACCATCTCAAACGCACACATGTATCTTTTGTGATTATTCTAAGGACAATGGGCCTTTGTTTGCAAGACAAATTGCTCCTTGGTGGCAACTTGCATAGACACCCACCTCCAACTGCAACTATTGCAAACATGCAATAGTTTCCACAAGAACCCGATCAAACATCACTTGATCGACCGTGCTCTTATTGTCCTCAAACTCATACACGTCTCCTTTATGAACATTTAAGAGGATGATACTTATATACGTCTATGATCAAAGCATTTCCAGGGACTTTTTGGGGAGAGGACACTAAATTATGTGAGCCCTAGTACCTCCTAGAAGCAATTTTGAAAACATGATGTGAGAGGACACTATCATGCTATGAGCCTTGGATCCTCACAAATGCATTTCAAGAGACTTGTTATGAGAGGACATTCTCATGATATTGGCCCCGACCCCTCACAAAAACATTTTTAGGGACTTGTCGTGAGACGACACTATCATGACATAGGTCCCATCTCCTCACAAATGCATTTCAAGGAAAACATTTTGAGAGGACAATGCCATGATATGAGTCTTCGTTTCTCCCAAATGCCTTTTCATGGGGATATATTGATATATTTATTTTACAATTCATAAAGGAGACGTTGTCAGAGAAATTGCTGGTGAGAGTCATTCTATGTCATTATAAGAGTCATTCATAGAGGGATATTGACATGAGAATCGAACCAAAACTCATATATGTCTCCTTTGTGATCATTTTAAGGCTAATGGGCCTTTGTTATGCAAGGCAAATTGCTCCTTTAGTAGTAGCTTGCATATACGACCACCCCTAGTAGTAATTGTTATAAATTCTTGGTGGATGCGTCAATCACTCGAGCACCATGATTGTTCTCAAACCCATACATGTATCCTTTATAAACAATTAAGAAGACAATACATATGTACTTGTCTCTAATCAAAGCATTTTGTAAGAATTTGTTGTGGGAGGACATTGTCATGATATGGGTCCTAGCCCCTTCTAGAAGTATTTTTGTAATCTTTATGTGAGAGGAAATTATCATTATATGGGCCCTGGATCCTCATAAATTCATCTTAGGAAACTTTCTATGAGAGACATTCTCATGACATGGGCCCTTGCTCCTCACAAATGCATATTCAGGGACTTGTTGTGATAGGACACTGTCATGATATAGGCCCTCCTCACAAATGTATTTTAAGGTACTTGCTATGAGAGGACATTATCATGATATGTTCCACGGCTCCTTCTAAAAGCATTTTCATGGGGACATATCAATATGTTTATTTGACAATTCATAAAGGATATATGCAACAGAAAATATCACTAGAAGCACTTTTGCGGACTTGTTGTGAGAGGACATTGTCATGATATGGGATCTGGCTCCTCGCAAATTCATTTATAAGGACTTTCTATAAGAGGACATTGTGATGATATGGATCCCAGATGCTCACAAATGCATTTTAAGGGACGTGTTGTGAAAGGAAAATATCATTATATGGGCCATGGATCCTCCCAAATGTATTTTTAGGAACTTTTTGTGAGATAACACTCTCATGATACAGGCCCTAGCTCCTACGATATGCATTTCTAGGGACTTTTTGTGAGAGGACACTATCATGATGTGGGCCCTGAATCCTCACAAATTGATTTTCAAGGACTTTCTATGAGAGGACATTGTCATTTTATGTGTCGTGGAACCTCTCTAATGTATTTCTAGGAACTTGATGTGAAAGGACATTGTCATGATATGGTAGCTGTCTCCTCCTAAATATATTTTTAAGGACTTGTTGTGAGAGGACACCATCATGATAAAGGCCCTGACTCCTCACAAATTCATTTTGAGGGACATGTTCTAAGAGGACACTGTCCTGATATAGGTCGTGTCTCCTTCTGAATACATTTTAAGGACTTTCTATGAGTGGACACTGTCATTATATGGGATGTGGATCCTCCCAAATACATTTCTAAGAACTCAATGTGGGAGGACATTGTAAGACCCCTGACTTGTGTTTTGAGTTAACCCTATTTGTTTTTCTTAAGTAAGTTCTTAGAACCTTTCTCTAATCCTTTGAGATAATCTTAGAGCTTGTGGAGAGTTTAAGTTTCCAATTTGAGCTTATTTGGATGATGTTTGTCCTTTTTGTGCTTGTTTTGGGCCAAATTGCAATTTTCCCATTTGTGAGGGTTATCTTACAATTTACCACCTCTATAGTGTTCCTCCTCTCTCTTGGCTTCATGAGAGAGAGTGTGATGTTTTGGGGTACCTTGGTTGAGCCTTCGTTGAGTGGTGGCATCACTAGGGGTGATTAGTGTTTCTAGGGTTTTGATGTGCCTTAACAGTGGGTACCTTATTGAAGATGGTGGCCCTTGTATGGACATTGAAGGGGTGTTTTGGAGGTGTCGCGACCGAGACACCTCCCTTTCATGATTTTGTCTCAACCATGATGGTTGTGGGTTGTCTTGGGTCGAGACACTTGTCTTCTAGTGAAGTGACTCGACCTAGTGCATTGGTTCTTCTTTTTGTCTCGATCATGTTGTCTTTTGGTTCTTTTATCTCGACCATGTGGTGGTCGTGACCACGACCATGTGTTGGGTGACCAAACTGATCGATACCCAACATATTTTTTATCACCGTCTCATGCATATGTGTTTTAAGTGGTTGCATGTTGGTTTCTTGGGTGGACAAGTGTCCCTTTAGAGCCCTATCTTATTGACACCTCATGTCTCACCCTTCGTTACTATATAAACCCTCTTCTCTCCATGCAAGAAACTCTTTTTGGCCATCTTCTTTCTTCTTCCTTTCTTCATCTTCCTTAGAGCCTTGAGGAGCTAGAAGGAGTGATCTTTGGAATCATTGGTGATCGGGCCTCTTGCATGTGGTGATCCTTACTCATCTTCAACCTTAGTAAGCATATACCTTTCTTTTATAAACGTTTTCCTTTGGAACCTCCATATTTTTCTTCCTCTTTCCTTTTCCATAGACTAGGGTTTTAATCTAATGGTCACCTTGAGAGAAACTCCTCTTCACAAAGGTGTTCGACTATGGACTATCCATGGTGGTAGCTAGTGGGAGGATGTTTTCTTCTCTTCCCCCTCCCTTTCTTCTTTGGTTTGGCCTAGGGTTTCCTTGCCCTTTTTCTTGAGCTACCTTTAACTAAGGTTTTCTTCTTTTTGGAGGTGATCTTGTGGCCAAATTGGCGATCCTTGTTGGAGCTTCTTTCCCTCTTTTGGATCTTGAGCTTAGTGATCCTTGTCTCTTCAAAATAGGTAGGTTATATAACACTTTGACCTCTTTATTATTGCACATTTAATACATGCATGTTGTTGTTTCTCTCTCTAAAATGCACCCCTAATGTGCTAGTAGTTGATATCATGCACTAGATCTTTTTTTAAAGTGATTAACATGCTTCGTTTGCTTAGAATCATAAACCCTAATCTAAGGTACCCAATTTTGATGGATTTGTAATGGTAGTTTCCTTGCTATCTTTTGATCTTGGTTTTTATCACATGCATGATCCTAGGGTACCATGATGTTCCATGGAGTTTAGGTTCTATTTTGGTGGTGCTAAACATAGTTTCTCTCTCCTACTTGAGGTTCTTTCATGGTGGTTTAATGTCACATGCTTTTAGGGTTTTGGTGATTGATTTTTTGTGTGCACAATTTCTCTTCTTATAGACAATGGTTTACCTTAGTTTGGATGTGGAAATCATCTATTTTGATCTTGATCATCCCTGTCTTGAAGATGGTTAGTTGCCTTTATGGTAGCATGTCTTTGGTGGACTCTACTCCCTTGGTTTGATTTGGGTTGAAATGCTTGACCTAGTGTCGTGACTGTGACCTAATCTCAATAGGTTGAGGGTCAAGAAACTAATGGTGCTTGAGGTCGAGACATGTTTGTCTTTGGTAGTCCAGACACTTGTCCATGTTTTGGTCATGAAACCTGGTTTGGTTTTGGTTGAGATGACCTTGGATTGAGGTTGAAACCTATCTTTGTTCTTGAGGTTGCAATATGTGCTTTAGGGTGGTCGACACCCTATCTTTCGTGGTGGTGGAGACATTTTCTTTTCTTTGAGGTCGTGACTCCTAGGGTGTCATGGTCGAGACACCTAGTGTGTCGTGGTTGAGACACCTTGGGGGTGAGGTTGGTCGAGACACACATGTGGGGTGGTCGAGACATGTGTGTGATGGTAGTTGAAACATATACATGAATATATATCAATACATATGCATGAGTAAGCAAGTAGTGGCCCTATGTATAATACTATTTGGATGATTTCTTTATCAACCTTGTCATTCTAATTAACCCTAGTATGCTACAAGAAAGTGGGAGATGATGTACCTAGGGTTTGGTGATGGTTTATGGTTATAAAACCCTAATCGACTACACTTGTAGCCCTAAACCTAATGTTGGAAATTATAATGTGCTTTCTTGACTCCTTTGAAGTGATTTCTATATTGTGATGCTTTCTCTCTCTTATGTATAAATCCCTAACCTTGTAGGTGAAAAGAATGCCAGGTCTTGTGTATGCTGTGGTGACGATCATATGATACAGGGTGGTGAATATGCACATTGTTGAGGCATAATGTGATAATCGACAAGCAGGGTTTATGTGATTCGGTCCTATGGCCTGGTGATGGCTTGCTTAATGCCTATTATGAGGTGATAGCCTCTAGTGATGTGATTGAGGAATTTATGTCCCACAATGATGTGACATTGGTGTTGGCCTTGTGAATAATAGTGTTATAAGTATCACGTGGTGATAGTGTGACAAGTTCACAACTTATACATTTTATATCTTTTAAAGTTGTATTATACTCTTATTCTTGTAGAGTTTGTTATATCTTTATATATTGTAAATTGATTGATTCTAAAAGATACCCAATTGGCTTAATTAATCAAGTGAGACCCTAATCATGTAGGTGCCCTATGCCATAGATCCTTTCCAGTGTCATCTTTAATTGTTAGATTGGTGAGATGAGTATAACTTAGAGAGCATATTTTTTAATATGTGGGGGTGCAAGTCGAGTACCTCCTTGCATCCACAATTTCAGGTTGTGTGAGATAGCCATGCATGAGCTGATCTCCTTGTGATATGGATGGCCATGAGTGAGCCAATCCTTATTTTTAGAATGGCCATGTGTGAGCATGTTCTTATAACAATATTACTTGTACCAAGGTGGATCAGGTGTGATTATATATGTGGATGGCTATGTGTGAGCCAATCCCTGAGATTGACTATATGTCATCGTTGCAGTTGACTGAGATGTCGTTGCAGTGTTTTCTCTTGTGCTGACCAAGAGGTGTGGAGAGGTTGTTGATTTCGGCTCTTCCATAGACTGTGTATGGAACCGATTTTGACTTAGAAGTTGTTAGTTGGATTTGGTTGGTACGAGTCAAATCCTCAGGGTAATAATAATAAAAGATGTAACACATCCATTTAGCATATTGCATAGGGTCAAATATGAATAACATTGGTCGAGCCCTTTGCCTTATCCTTTTAGTGACTTCTTGAATAATAAAATGGTAAGTGAAGTCAACTATTATACATGTTCTTCATATTCCTTTTTAAAATATTATTTGTCCTACTATTCAGTGGTAACTGCCTAGTCTTGCTTAATCTACTTTATCTATTGATTATATACCATTTAGTTGAATATGCTCAACCTTCTTAGTATAATATCCACCTACTTAGTTATCTGTGCTTTTAATAGACATTGGAGGAGAGTTATATATCTCATTGGAACGTTTGGTCTCACCCCATGAGTTTCCACATCTTTTAGGTGATCTAGCACGAGGAAGTAGAGATCGTGCTTTTGGTGTTGAGCAACAAGAGGACCAGTAGTTGCTGAAAGGTTGGACATTCTGCTTGTGTATAGAAGTAGAGCCCTATCAGTCGTCCATGTACACTCAGGTCCTTGGGGATATTTTTTTGTATGTATCAATGTATGCATTGACACGAGGTTTTGTCTTTATGCCCATTGTTGTATAGAGATGACATATATGTATATGAACAAGTTATTATGTATAACAGGATGTTTCTAGAGAGCCAGTGAACAATATCTTGTTCCAACTCAATTCCACCAAATTTAGAGGTGAAGGATACCACAGTCGTCATCTATAAAACCTCAACTTCAAACTACGTATGCAAAATTGTGCGTTGGTCATACAAGGATATCATCAAGCCCTAGTTTTGTCTATGTACACACATGCAACACCCCATAAAACCCTAAGGTATCTCTACACAAACATTACATTAATAAGAACATACATCTCTCATCATCTCATTAGAGTTCATCGTAGAAGCACAACATGCTCAACATGTCATCAATTAGGTTTACCCTCAATTCCCAAACCCTATATTTAGTTAGGGTTTGACAACCCAAACCAATTAATAACTCAAGGTCTGATTATGATCAAATGGGGTGTAGGAAATTTACATACTAAATCAATAATCAAATTCTCATTCAGACATGAGCATAAGAAAAACTCAATGATATATGATCATTCAATAAATAATAATATATAGTAAAGAAAACATTATTAGTGAAAATCATGAGTTTAAGCATACATCCTATTTAATATGAAATACTATAAGATAAAGATGAAGTTTTAAAGAAATATCATGGTCAATGTGATACATGTAATGGACACGTGCCAAGATAAACAATTCATATAATTCTCATTATTACCAATGTAAGTGTATTAAATGGTATGAGTTTATAAGCAATATTCTATCTCTAATGTAGACATGTCTTGATGAAAAAC
The DNA here is from genome assembly GCA_963693085.1 of Alisma plantago-aquatica. Lineage (NCBI taxonomy): Eukaryota > Viridiplantae > Streptophyta > Magnoliopsida > Alismatales > Alismataceae > Alisma > Alisma plantago-aquatica. The sequence goes on along the minus strand of OY856410.1, from coordinate 427,514,702 downwards.
ACATACAATGTCATGGACTATGGATGATATAAAGAATAAATGAGGAAATGCATTCTATGCTCAATTAAAGAGGTATCATAGGAATGTCATAATTTTGGCATATACCCACATGTTTTGATATTACATCAAATACATGATGCAAGCAGTGACCTTTAATAGTACAACGCAGAAGATCTTTCTGGATACTAGATTTGATCTCCTCCAATTTGCAAATTGAAGGTTAAACGTCCAAGTTTGCACAACTTTGTCCCTTTTCTATATTGTGATGGTGAGGTTTTCTTCTGTTCTCTTTAATAGTGTTGTTTCCTTCATGATGACCATGTAATATCTTTATTAGTGAGAAAATAGTACCCTTGTTCCCGTACTAGTGAAACTACATCTTACTAACTTTAATTATAGGTTTGACACCATAAAGATCCACTGGACCACTATCAATCACTCTCCTTGATTCCCTAAATCATATCTCCCACTCCCTTACATGTTTCCCTTTGAACCACCTTTTGCATATAATTTTGGGGATAATTGTGAAAGAATAGGGAACACCTCCCTCATTTCTGGTCCTCTTATTCCATGCAAGGAGTGGAGGTAGGTCTTCAAAGTGTTGGTATGTATGCCCAGAGAGCCAATCATATGATGATTGGATTGCCATACACCATTATTGATTTGATAAATATCAAAGGCAAGCTTCCAATTTATTCTAGCTCAATCGATTATGAGATAAATGATGGAGCAGAATGAATTTCTAAAGAATAACAATACTCAATGACATATGTCTTCAAGTTAAGGACCAGAACAATGAGATCATACAGACACTAAGAGTATGTACATTGTTGTTATGTTCCTAGTCGGATGTCATTGTGGAAGGTTGATAGACAAGAATGACACATCAAGACTAGAATGTGTGTTGGTTGATGACAGTGTCTCATTAGTCATGATATATGATATCAAACCAAGCACACAAATACATGTTGGAGAACAGTGTATCAGACAGACCCACCATTAGAGTGACACATGGAACCATGACATGGTAGTCAGAATCATCTCTCATAGTGATTGTGGTGATTGTGATTCTTAGACCTGAAATCACTACGCTCGTCGAATGTGATTGGGTACACATTGACATCATCAAATGCAGTCCTGAAACATGGGTTGTTATAACGGTGATGATTGGGTGGCTTTGACGCATGAGATAGACTACGAATCACAGATATGAGATTTGTCCCTCCTAAGGGAGTATGATGTACATGACACTTAATAAGAGAGACTGATCAGAAAGGCATGTGCATGCACATGTGAATCAATATATGATATTGATGTCACACACATCTCAGATAGTCTGCTCTAGTTCAAGAAACATGAATGAACATTGAGAGGATGACAACTCCATGCCTTGAGTTCATTCAGCATATCAGAGACAAAGGAATTATACATTCACTGGAACACCAATCACAAACTATAGGATTGAAAGTTTTTCTCCAACTTTCCTTTTCACTTGGGTAGCACTGATGTGCGACTAGGTACCACTCTTTGCTTGTGATGTCATAAGATAGTTATGGACATTCACTGTCAATGAGAAATGGGACCTATAGGGTCACACACAAAGGATTAACCTGGAAGAGGAGTTTATCCATGAATGATGTTTGGACAGATTACTAAAGTGTTTAGGTACTCAATAAAACATTCAATCAATAGACTTGACTCAAAATCATCAAGTTCAAGTGTTGAACCAACTGATTAGAGTGTTAGCTTGATTAAGAACTGAATTGACTGTGTTCTACACAATCTAGACCACCAACCAATCGGTTCACTAGGCGAACCGATCGGCTCATGGTTATGAGATGAACGGTTCACTCTAGTGAATCGATCGTTTCATTTAGACCAAACGAGTAGTATTGGGTTTTCTTGATTTGTGAGAAAAGTTTTTCATTTCACTTGTTCATTTCATTTGCAACAAGAATTAGTATTTGTGTTAATTAGAAATGAATAAGGAAAGTCAATTACAGGTAGGTCTGGGAAGTGAAATGACCGGTTCACTGGGTGAATTGATCGGATCACACTCCCAGAGTGAACCGATCATCTCACATTGCCAAGTGAAGGTTTAGTTATAAAACGATTGGTTCACCTGTCATAGTGAAAATTATTCATGGAAAGTTCTGGACCCTTCTACTCATGCACAAACTGGGAACCCTGACCCTGCCCTCTACTATAAATAGAGGGGTATAAGGGACTTCTCCAAAGACACATCTCAGAACATCAATTGCTCCGCAAAGTTGTGGTCCTCTTTGGTTGTGGTAACCGAGAGAGCCCATGAAAGTTATACCTATCTAGGGAGGAACAGTGAGGTAAAGACAACTATAGAAAAGAAACTAGTGGTTGGAGGGTGTGTCAGTGACTAGTACACTAACAGAAGGGGACAACTCCTTCTAGTATGTTCTTTAGGATGACTAGAGTTCTCGGTGGTCCATGTGAACTATCTATAGAGGCAGGAGACTTCTGCCGCTCAGGAGGACGGTTGTCAACCACAGTCTGGGTCAAGACCAGGAGCTGTACAAATGTCATCGAAGATAGGTGGTTGAAGATTGCACTTACTGTGAGGTATAGTCATTGAGCAAGCCTCAGGACCAGGTATATCTCGCTAAAACCATCATTCCCATTACATACATGTTGATGTGATCTGCTGGTTATGGGTTTATGGTCAAGTTAATTTTTTTGTTTCCGCTGTCTACTACAGCCATGTAAAACTCAATAATGGTATCAGAACCACGTTAATACTTTATGTTTTTTTATAATAGATATGATCAAATTTTGGTTTTATCATATTTTATTTAGTACATACGATGTGAATATTTAAATGACTAATGTGAATATCTAATTAATACCACATGATTCCAAACATATATATACATATATGACATGGTATATATATGAAATCAATATGTGTCTCCCTAAAATGGTTTTGATGGTAGATGTGTAGCATGGTTATGGCCTATAAACCCTTTTTGCATGTGTGTGGTTGGTTATGGTTGCTTGCATCTCGGTCTGCACATCGATCCCTCTTCTTCTATTCTGAATGTAACTTGAAATAACTCGAGATTCTCTTCTACCTTTGCTCCCCTTGAATGTAACTTGAGGTTTCATGAAGATTATGTAAAATAGGATTAGCTTTATTTCTTGTTATGATGAAGACTGAAGATGACCGCTTGATGGACCGAGACGGCCGAATGAGGAGCAGTTGGTGGACCGAAGAGAAGCCCTGACGACCAGTCGAGCCAACCATCTGGAGGAGCCAGACGACTGGCTGTAGGAGACCAACCGACCGGCCAAGAGGTGAGTCGACCGGTTCAAAGGTTGAACTAGTCAACCTAGATTGGCAAGCACGTCTTCATCTATAACAGGTTGCATGTGATGTAGACCTTAGATGATCGTAGTTCCTTGTGGATCCAAGGAACTAAAATAGGATGGCCATAATCATCGTGTTATTGTTATTGCATGTTTTTGTTTGTGGGACATAGCATGTATATGATATGTACTATATATGTGGCGATTTGATACATATATGCATATATAAGCATATTAAAATCCCTCAAATATAAATATTAAGTCTTAGATGCTTTCCATAAGCAACACACATGAAAAGCTTGATCAAAAAGTATGGGCATCCCAAAGGTGGTGCACTATCTATCTCGTCGAAGTGTGATGGTAGTTGTGTGGGCCCGCCAAGTGGGGTGCACTCCTATTGTGTTGGATTTTGGGTCAGGCATAACTAAGTGGTATTAATGAGATTAAGCACTTAGAGGCATGCAGATGACTATGACAAAGAGTTGTGCATATCATCTATCCAAGAATTGCATATGATGCAATTGGTAAATGTTACCTACCTTAATAATGGATTGTGGACGCTGGCGTTGGGTGGGTAATAACTTAATTGTTTTAGATATTGGCTCACTAGAAGGATGTACGTTGCAATATTCTAAATTGATACATGAGGGTTACCATTTTGATCAAAATAGTGGGAGAAATAATTAATTAAAGACCTAAGACCTAATTAAATATCATCAATTTTCAAATCAAAAGAGTTTTGGACTAAAATTGCAAATTTCCTTTTTGTAGAATAAATGGCTACCAACAACAATCACTTTTCATTGCGATCAGTCCTTGAGAAGGACAAGATAAATGAGAACAACTTCCACAACTAGTTGAGGATGTTGAGAATTATTCTCACTCAAGAGTGAAAGCTCTATGTCCTAGATACACCAGAACCAGATGAACCCACTCCCACCGCATCAAAGGCTGAAAGGGATGCTTACAAAAAGCATACTGAGGATGCCATTGATGTGAAGTGCTTGATGTTGTTATGAATGAACTATGAGTTCTAGAGACAACATGAGAACATGGAAGTCATTGAGATGGTTCAACATCTCAAAAACATGTATCAAGACTAGGCATAACAAGAGAGATATGATGTCTCCAAGGCATTGTTCAAGTGTGTCATGACAGAAGGAGATCCAGTAGGCCCTCACACACTGAAGATAATTGGGTATGTGGATAACCTAACTCGATTGGGATTCCCTCTGAGCCAAGAGTTGGATACTGATGTGATATTGTAATCGTTTCCAGAATCCTACATTCAGTTTTTGATGAACTACAACACAAACAACTTTGACAGGTCACTGACAAAGTTGTTGGGCATGTTGAGGACAATCGAGGCACAGATGAAGAAAGACAAACCCAAATTTGTGACGATGATCAGCAGAAAGAAGGGAAAGTCTCAAGGCAAGGGCAAGGGCAAGGGCAAAGCAAAGAAAGGTTCTGATGCTAGCCAACAACCCAAGTCTTCTTCAACTCTCAAAGCCAAGGGAGGGGCGAACAAGGGAGGTAAATGTCACCATTCTCATGAGCCAGGACATTGGAAGAGAAATTTCCCTCTCAACATAGATGAACTAGAGAAGAAGAAGAAGGGGATCAAAGTCTCCACCTCAGGTTTCATGAAATAAAGTTAAAATGCTTCTTTACCTTAGGATTATGATACCAAGATATTGATCTAACATATATGATGTGCAGAATCTGAAAAGAAGTGATGGCCTTTATGAAAGGAACAAGAAGGAACACTAATCAACATTGGAGCAAGTGTTGTTGTAGCATCCTAGGATTTAAGGCCTTGGATAAAACACTCTTAAAAGGAATGATTGGACAACCCATATCACCAAGGTGCACCTCCTTTTCTGGGAGCCCATCACTAAAGAACTACATAGTTAAGCGTTCTCAACTTGGAGTAGTACTAGGATGGGTGACCAGTCGGGAAGTTGATCCTGACTTGCGCATGAGTGATGATAATGTGTGCAGTTAAAGCTAGTGGTGGTCTATGGGGATAGTCATCATTCCTAAAACTCTACTAGAACCTTGGGCAGTGGGCCCGAGTGTTACAAATGGTATCAGAGCCATAACCCCTCCAGTAGGTGGGGCCTGCATGGGCATGTGGCATGCTAGTCTTGAGTCGTGCGGTCCAGTCATGTATGAAAGGGTTGTCCATGGTTGATATAGCCACCCTTGTGCTGGTATTCTGTGATCGGGAGCTGGGTGTCCATGGGCCATTGTGGGTCTGCACTGAAATGGGGAAGAGATTATGAGGCCTTATAATTGAGCCTTGACGAGGGCATCAAGAGTCTAAGTGGGGGAGATTGTAACATCCTAGGATTTAAGGCCTCAGATAAAACACTCTTAAAAGGAATGATTGGACTACCCATATCACCAAGGTGCACCTCCTTTTTTGGGAGCATATCACTAAAGATCTCCATAGTTAAGCATGCTCAACTTGGAGTAGTACTAGGATGGGTGACCAGTCGGGAAGTTGATCCTGACTTGCACGTGAGTGATGATAATGCGTGCACTTAAGGCTAGTGGTGGTCTGTGGGGATAGTCGTCATTCCTGAAACTCTACTAGAACCTTGGGCAGTGGGCCCAGGAATTACAAAATGGTATTAGATCCATAACCCCTCCAGTAGGTGGGGCCCGCATGGGCATATGGCATTCCAGTCTTGAGTCGTGTGGTCCAGGCATGTATGAAAGGGTTGTCCATGGTTGACGTAGCCACCCTTGCTCTGTTATTCTGTGATCAGGAGCTGGGTGTCCATGGGCCATTGTGGGTCTGCACTGAAATGGGAAAGAGATTATGAGGCCTTATAATTGAGCCTTGACGAGGACGTCAAGAGTCTAACTGGGGGAGATTGTAACATCCTAGGATTTAAGACCTCAGATAAAATACTCTTAAAAGGAATGATTGGACTACCCATATCACCAAGGTTCACCTCCTTTTCCGGGAGCCTATCACTAAAGAACTTCATAGTTAAGCATGTTCAACTTGGAGTAGTACTAGGATGGGTGACCAGTCGAGAAGTTGATCCTGACTTGTGCGTGAATGATGATAATGTGTATAGTTAAAGCTAGTGGTGGTCTGTGGGGATAGTCGTCATTCCTGAAACTCTACTAGAACCTTGAGCAGTGGGTTCGGGCGTTACAAAATGGTATTAGATCCATAACCCCTCCAGTAGGTGGGGCCCGCATGGGCATATGGCATGCTAGTATTGAGTCGTGCGGTCCAGGCATGTATGAAAGGGTTGTCCATGGTTGACGTAGCCACCCTTGTGTTGGTATTCCGTGATCGGGAGCTGGGTTTCCATGGGCCATTGTGGGTCTGCACTGAAATGGGGAAGAGATTATGAGGCCTTATAATTGAGCCTTGACGAGGATGTTAAGAGTCTAAGTGGAGGAGATTGTAACATCCTAGGATTTAAGGCCTCGGATAAAACACTCTTAAAAGGAATGATTGGACTACCCATATCACCAAGGTGGACCTCCTTTTCTGGGAACCCATCACTAAAGAACTCCATAGTTAAGCGTTCTCAACTTGGAGTAGTATTGGGATGGGTGACTAGTCGAGAATTTGATCCAAACTTACGCGTGATTGATGATAATGTGTGCAGTTAAGGCTAGTGGTGGTCTGTGGGGATAGTCGTCATTCCTGAAACTCTACTAGAACCTTGGGCAGTGGGCCCTAGTGTTACAGTTGCTGCCATAAATAGTAGTACCTTTTAGTTTATTTCAGCCCAAAGGGCATGTAATAGAGTTATGAAATGTTATTTTATTTTTCCAATAATTAGAAACATTTTTTATTTATGCATCTTGTAATGACAAGGATGTCTATCAATAAAATTCATGTTTCAATTTGAAAGATATGATCTTTTATGGCAATGCCTTATTTATCTTGTGGTACTTGGTATGCATGAGATAAAATTATAATACCTAAAAGTTATTGATGATTCAAACAATAAATTAGCATTGTCACCTAAACAAATGAATGAGAAATTCATCTCTAGGTTCCATGTTGATGGATAAACTAGACTCTCTTGGTTAATGAACCATTAAGAGATATGAATATGTTAATTATTGGGCATGATGATAAGTCAATCTTTACTAGACGTAGTGAGAGAATGACTATTCTATTAGGTATAATACATATTGATGTATATACATACCTATTGGAATAAATGTTAATACTTCAGATATGGTATTTAATGAAATACCAATATGAATATCTTGAAATGATCAAGAATATCATAAATGAAGAACAAACTTGGTAAAAGTATTAATTCTTTGATATGATCAATGAACGAGATACTTAAATAAAATGTTTGAGGACCTTGTGAGTAACTATGATAGTGTATCATAGAGAACTCATGATTAAGGCATAATTATGTCTAAATCAAAGAAGGAATCATACTTTAAATAGTAAGAGAATGATCATAAAAAAAATAATCTTCTAGAATTTTTCTAAAGAACATTCTTTACACTAAATAAACGTACAAAAGGAGATTAAGAATCACAAATTTTGTGGAATCTCAAATTCTTTATGTGACAGATACACCTCATATATCTAGTAGAAAACACATTGAGCTTGATGGATAAAGATGCCCTACAAACACAAAGGTGATTAATTGGTCATATGATGATGAGCCAATAATCTATCTAGATGATATTGAGGAACCAGATTTTGAGTTATGGATTGAAGCCATATGATCCAAAATGACTTCCATGTGAACCAAATAAGGTATGACCTTAATGGTAGCACTTGTAGGGATAAAACCCATAAGTTAAATTGGATCTTAAGAGCTAATACTGGCATGAATGACATCTAAAGAGTTGATTGGTTGAGATAAATTCAAGTGAGTTCAAGGTGTTGAACCTGATGATTTTATTTAACCAATTGTAGTGGCTATAGGCTATAAAGGAACATGCTTGATATTGGAACTTAAAGACTATGAAATTTGGAATATAGATATTAAAACCACATTCCTAGTAGGAATAACATGAGGTTGTGTACGTGACACAACCTAAAGGGTTTTATAATTCCGTTAATGCAAATGCAGTCTATAAGTTACAAGAGATTAATCAATATGATTGATTAAATACAAGCAGCTCAGAACTGGAATCTTTACTTTGATTATATAGTCAAAAGGTTTGAATGGTATATCAAAATAAAGAAGGGATCTATGATTAAAAATATTTAGTGGGAGCATATTCATATTCCACATGATGATGAGGAATAAAGTGAAACTAGTGTGGAAATACCTTCTTTAATGAAATAAAGAGAAATGTCATATGTGATAGAAATAGAGACCTATAGAGATAGTTCTTGAAAGTCTTGTGACCTAATAAAGAGAGAGCATACATTGGCAGTCTATGCTGAAGGGTTTAGTATGCAATGATTCAGTGGGATAAAACTTATCCATGTTACATGGAGTTAGTCTCTCAGATGTTGTGTCCCAAATTCTTATGAAGAATAGGAACACATAGATAGATGACTTATGCATTCGCAATTGGATCTATCATGTATGTAATCATCCCATTTTCTTATATGTATCAGACATGACAAGAAAATATATACTTGTATTCACCATATTGTATGTATTGGATATGACAATTTGATATACTCATCCAGTTATCTCGTATGTATTGGATATGATGAGTGGATGTCTGTCTACTTCTAGTGAGAGTCACTGGAATATCATAAAGAACTTATTTAAGTACTTATGAAGTATTAAAGGATTAGTTCTATGGTAATAAAAGGAAGAGCTGAGAGTAAATGAGTTACACTAACGTAAGCTTCCAAAATTATAGAAAAATGATCACAAAATGCAAAATATAAAAGTTATATTCAATTGTAAAGTGAACAAGAGTTGTTAAATGGAAATGTTCTGAGTAAAATTAAAAGGGCCATTTGATTATAAAAGGAATATCGAGTATCCTTGTGTTATGAACACTAGAGGATACTATATGAATCTAGAAGTTCATACATATGAACTTATAGATATTCCAACCATTGATGACAAAGTAGAAAACGAAGTCAAACTATGGAGCTAATTGTAAGGAAAGGAATATCAAATAGCATATTACGGCAACTCCATCTCATATGAAATGTTGTACATCGAGAAGATGTGAAACATGCAATATACCGACTAAAGCAAAGTGTTGCTAATTCACTAGATTAGCACTAGTGCTGCAGAAACATGTAGGACATGTTTAGAGATCAGTAAGAATATGATTCAAAGGTGATTGGCTCTAAGTGCAAGTGGGTGTCTATTGGTATGTATGCCCAGAGAGCCAATCATATGATGATTGGATTGGCATGCGTCATGATTGATTTCACAAATATCAAATTTATTCTAGCTCAATCGATTAGGAGATAAATGATGGAGCAGAATGAATGTCTAAAGAATGACAATACTCAATGATGTATGTCTTCATGTTAAGGACCTGAACAATGAGATCATACGGATGCTAAGAAAATGTACATTCTTGTTATGTCCCTAGTCGGATGTCATTGTGGAAGGTTGATAGACAACAATGACACATCAAGACTAGAGTGTGTGTTGGTTGATGAAAGTGTCTCATTAGTCATGATATATGATATCAAACCAAGCACACAGATACATGTTAGGGAATAGTGTCTCAGACAGACCCACCATGAGAGTTACACATGGAACCATGACATGATATTTAGAATCATCTCTCATAGTTGTGGTGATGATTATGATTCTTAGACCTGAAATCACTACACTCGTCGAATGTGATTGGGTACACTTTGACATCATCAAACGCGGTCCTGAAACATGGGTTGTTATAACGGTGATGATTGGGTGGCTTTGACGCATGAGATAGACTGTGAGTGATAGATATGGGATTTGTCCCTCCTAAGGGAGTATGATGTCCAGGCCACTTGATAAGTGAGACTGAGAAAGGGATGTGCATGCACATGTGAATCAATATATGATATTGATGTCACACATATCTCAGACAGTTTGCTCTAGTTCAAGAAACATGAATCTACATTGAGAGGATGAAAAATCCTTGCCTTGATTTCATTCAGGATATCAGAGATAAAGGAATTAAACATTCATTGGAACACCAATCACAGATTGTAGGATTGAAAGTTGTTCTCCAACTTCCAACTTTCCTTTTTCACTTGGATAGCACTAATGTGAAACTATGTACCACTCTTTCCTTGTGATGTCATAATCTAGTTATGGACATTCATTGCTAATGTGAAATGGGACCTATAGGGTCACACACAAAGGATTAACCTGGAAGAGGAGTTTATCCATGAATATTGTTTGCATTGATTACTAAAGTGTTTAGGTACTCAATCAAACATTCAATCAATAGACTTGACTCAGAATCATCAAGTTCAAGTGTTGAACCAACAGATTAGAGTATCAGATTGATTAAGAACTGAATTGACTATGTTCTGTACAATCTAGACCACCAACAGACTGGTTCACTAGGTGAACCGATTGTCACATGGTCATGAGACAATAGGTTCACTTTGGTGAACTGATCGGTTCATTTGGACCAAACGAGCAGTATTGGGTTTTCCCAATTTGTGAGAAAAGTTTTTCATTTCACTTGTTCGATTTGATTGGTACAAGAATTAATATTTGCATTAATTAGAAATGAATAAGGAAAGTCAATTGTAGGCAGGTCTGGGAAGTGAAACAATTGGTTCACTATGTGAAACGACCGATTCACTGTGTGAACTGATCGACTCACACTCCCAACTGAACAGTTCACTAGTGAACCGATCGGCTCACCTTGCCAAACAACTGTTTCAATTATGAAACGATCGGTTTTCCTATCTCAGTGAAAATTGTTCATGGAAATTGCAAACCCTTCTACTCTCGTACAAACTGGGAACCATGGTGCTGCCCTCTACTATAAATAGAGGGGTACAAGGGGCTTCTGTAGAGACACAACTCAGAACATATGTTGCTCTACAAAGTTGTTGTCCTCTCTGGTTATGGTAACCGAGAGAGCCCAAGCTAGTTCTACCCATCCAGTGAGGAACAGTGAGAGAAAGACAACTACAGAAAAGCAACTAGTGGTGGGAGAGTGTGTCGGTGACTAGCACACTGATAGAAGGGGACAACTCCATCTAGTCTTTTCTTCAGGACGACTAGAGTTCCTAGTGGTCCGTGTGGACTATCTATAGAGGTGGGAGACTTCTGCCACTCAGGAGGATGACTGTCAACCACAGTCTGGGTCAAGACCATGAGCTGCACAGACATCGTCGAAGACATGTGGTTGAAGACCATACTTGCTGCGAGGTATAGTCATTGAGAAAGCCTCAGGACCAGGTATATCTCACTAAAACCATCCTTCCCATTACATAGATGTTGATGAGATCTGTTGGTTATGGGTTTATGGTCAAGTTAAAGTTTTGTTTTCGCTGCCTACTCTGACCATGTAAAACCCAACACAAAGGTCATAGACCTATTGGATTAACTTTATATATATATTTAATTGTGAATAATGAGGTCAAACACAAGCAAAAATATGGTTTGGTGTCACTCGACTTTCCTTGTATGACCGAAGGTAGATGAGTGATCTATGACTATAATTCCTCGACTAAGTGTCTCATTTAGTTTTGCATAAAATAAAACATGAAAAGATTTGACAAAGGGGCCTACTACATTAAAAGTCATGATTGATTGATATATCAATCAACCAAGCCTTAAATGGAGAAAACTATACAAACTTAAAAAACTATAAATCATAAACGGTAGATCCAAAGGAAATGAAAATTATATCGGTTTCTTCTTTTTCAAGTAAATCTAAATTGAACAATTTTCACCTCAAGAAGGCAATATTTTGATTGTCAAACCAAAATCCTAATGTGGCTTGATGTAATTCAATCCAATAATTAGATAAAAGGTGTATTTTTGTATTGGTTTTTATAGGTATCTAGAAGAGTTTGATAACTCTTAAATTTTCAAAATATTCTTATAATTCTTTCTCATTGTCATATAAAAAGGATGGAAAAGTAAGCAAGTTAAATTCCCTTTTCTTAGCCCTCAAGCTATAACTATTTAAATTGAAGTTCATAGCATCAAGGCTACAAATAAACTCATTTCATATTTAAAATTTGGTTTTGGCATCAGAAGAACATATTTTTGACCATAGAATCGTGATTGACATTTAGTATTTGAACCATGAACTATCAAATTCTTGACCCCATGGACTTAAAATAAAAAATTAAAGCAAAATTATTTATCTGAACCTCGTCAAATATACTAATGTTTCTTGACAAATATATCTTTTACAAATGGAGGGAAAGATCATGTTCTCAAGATTTCAATGTCTTTTTAATTTTGGATGAATAGTGGGAAAGATTAACATCATATAATGTCATCTACCATTGGCCTTTCAATTTCTCCTAAAGGAAATCTACATCTAACAACTGGCTAGAAGGGTTTCTTCCTTCCTTCAAAGAGCAAAACGGTGTATATTGGCCTTTTTAATGATGTAAACTTAATGGATGGCGAGATCTCTTGCAAGGAATAAGATCCTCTCTACTTCAATCCAATATCATATATGGTATGTGGAAGCACAATATGTCCTTTATATTCAGAGACCTTGAATTGATTCTAAATGGATAGAGTCTATTGGGAGACTAAGTTCAACATCATGCAACATGCATATGAATAAGGAACATTAATATGATTTGCAGGAGCAAAAGATCTTGATGGTCCCTCAAACGGTATAGTATTAGTTTAGTGGCTTGAACATGTTTGCACAGGTGTGGCAAAACCAAATATGAGGTACTTGGTTGATTCCAATTCAACTCAACCAAGTTTAGAAGTCAAGGATACCACAACTGTCATTCATAAAACATCAATTATAAACTATGTAAAACTCTGCTTTGGTCATACATGCATAAAATCAAACACTAGTTTGTCAATGTACACACATGTATCACCCTATAAAACCCTAGGACATCTCCCCAATAATATCAAATCAACAAGCACATACATCTCTCATCATCTCATTACAGTTCATAGTATAAGCACAAAATGCTCAACATGTCATCAATTAGGGTTTACCCTTAGTTCCCAAACCCAATGCTGACTTGGGGTTTGAAAATCCTATCTTGTTTGTAACTCAAGATATGATTATGATCAAATTGGGTTAGGCAATTATGCATTAAGTCAAGAATCTAATTCTCATTCAAATACAAGAAAAAGAAAAATTCATTATGATATGTGATAATTCAAAAAATCATAATATTAGAGTAAATATAACATTATTAGTGAAAATCATTATTTGATGACATACATCTAGCAATAAAATTTAGAGGTGGTGGTTATTTTATTGCTATTAGTTGATACTCTTACACTAAGGTTGAGGTTCAAGAAGTAAGTCCATCTTGTTCGAAGCTTAGAAAATCAAAGCAACAACTAATGTTATATATACAAGTAAAATATTTATCATTTGATGTTTCCATTATGTTTTATCAATTTTTGAATGTTTCCTTTTGACTTGGTTGTTCTCGTACTTGTTTTATTCTGAATGATGCTTAAGTAGATTCTGGATTCAAAATTTATCTGTATAACGTTACTCTCTTATGTTTCTTATTTCTACTCATTTCTCATACAATGTTATGCATCAATTAGCTTCACTGTCTACTCATGTATTTGATGTCTTACCCAGAAAGCGATCATGCATGCATGCATGTATCTTTATCTTTATGTACTCTCATGTATTGTGAGATTGTTTTTCATTAAAGCCTTACTCATCATATTTATCTTATGTAGTTCACTTCCCAAATACAGCATGTCTTACTCTAACTTTATAGTACTCTCAGGGTTGGTTGCTGTCATGATTGTGTATTATGTAAAACACATAACATTCGGTGGTCTTCTTTGTACTTGTAGATTACGATTAGTTATTTTTTAGTTATCTACAACAGATTGTTTAAAACTAGCGCTCTTCTACTCTTTAGTCTAATTGTATACTCTATGAAGTTTATTTTCAACAAAAGGAACTAAGCAGACAATCCATGTTGTGGTTTGCGTGCTTCGACCACTAGTTGCATGAGTTAGCTTAGTCTCTTCTATAGCATAGCCAAGTCTTTTTCCTCCATATTCTTAGGACCCTTATGATAAGGATTGTTTGTAGGAATTTGCTTTTGGGACGTGGTTGTCCTTTGCAGGCGGGGTTTGGTAGTATACGCTACTAAACATGACAAAAGTTATGAAGAGAAGAGTGCAAGCTTTTTCTAATGGGAGGCGGCTAGCTTGTCTTCATCACCGTCCACCATATAATATACTTTAGGTAGTTTTATCGCAGCCAACAACATACGCGGAGGACCTTCAATCCCTTCTTATAGTGTTCCAACGGAATTCATTGAGATTCGAACTCGCAACTTGTGCTTTACAAACAATAGGATTGACCAGCTAAGCTAAGCTAGCTGGCAAGTGCGGCACAATTAATTTCTATAGCACACAGTGAGCTGTTCTTGATCATTGCTGTCTTTTTTTCCTCTTTCTTCCCTCCTGGACAAGATGAAATGAAAGTTCGTCCGACTTAACTGCAAAAGCTAATCCTGAAGTCGTAACAATGTTGACACTGTTGATGGTCAAGTGTTTTCCTTCCCCTTGACTCTCCGACAAACGAGCACAAACGGACGCCAATCCTATCGTGTTCCAGGAAAGCCGCGCTCCAGTCGCTTATCACATACGCGTACTACAGCGTGTCATTGATCTGGTGACGGCTTTTGCTACCAATGGCCGACTAGTTATCACGGGCATTATCTGCATATTATTTCCCCGGTAGTTGATGATTCTACACGAGGACACTAGCTGCCAACGAAATGGAGCTCGCCCCTATACCTGTTCTATAGGACGGGTCCTATAAAAAATTAGTAGGATCCAATATGATTTCATTATAAAATATTTTTTGTGATTTTTTCTCCTCTTTTTAGAGGGTTGGATTTTAAAGAGGAGTGAGAATGAAACATTACATTGTGATTGGTTATCTTTAAAAAATTTATAGGACGCGTCCTATACTACTGAGTTGGCACACATAGCGTCTCACGTTCATAGGGCGGCTTGGTCGTCTCGTCCGCCACCTCCAGATCGACTACACCTCTTAGTCACTATTGCACATAGAGCTACGAACAAAAGATTGCTGGCTTATCAAAATCAGAACTAAGCCGTTGATAACTTGATATATGGGAATTCAACGAGATCCGCCGCTTGTATCACGCGAAGATGACTTCTACACAACGACCTCGTTTCAGGCAGGGTACATGCAATAGCCGCCACCCTGCGCGCCAACCTTTTCTACACGTCTCATCACTCATAGGGCGCTACCTTACTTCACGACCACGAAAACAAGACTAGTGATCAGGCCCTTATAATGACACGATATGATTACATGGTAATGAAAGGTCTGTGATTTGCACGTTCGCATAGAGCAAAATATGCGAAAAAATTCTAACAACAGTAACTTACCCACCCTGCATGTCCGGAATATGGGAAAAAGTGAAATTTAATGCATCTTAGAGATATCCTACATGCAGCTGCTCTTTTATATTATTGCCCATGCAAAGTGCAGTTACTGTATCTACTTTCCCACAAATTTTACTTGTGATATCTAATTCCACCCCAAATTATGAAAAATATTTAAATTCAATTTTTTCGTTCATCGCTAGTTTCCTCTATTTTTTTCGAGAAACTCTGATGTCTTCCGATTTCTATTCAATGCAAATTCATTCACAAAAACACACATATTGTACGCGAATTTGTTGATACTTTTTATTGTAACTTATTTTGTATGTTGCGTCTAATGCCGTTATATACACACAACAATATAGCTTTTACATTTTAATGATATCTACAATATTTTACACAACATTACATATTGTAATTTTTACTCGTGCATAATCATTATCATTTTTAACTTAATTTTTACGTATGACACAAGATGTACAATACAATATGTACACTACAAGAGGTACAATATTAACAACAATATATTACATGTATCCCTCAAATTTTGTTACCACGGGCCCATCAGATATTTGTATCTTTAGTACAAACAGTACAACACGTATAGTACGAGACATACAACAATAACATCATTTCTCAAAATTGCATAGACGAAGCACATTACTAACAAACACATTATATAAAAAGTACAATGTTAACAACATACAATATCACCACAAACTACATTCAATACCTCAGTACGAGACGAACAATACTAACATCATTTGACAATACATTTAGACGTAAAGTATGAGCGTACCATACAATACTAATAATCATAATGTACAAGAAATACAATACTAACAACCACATTTTCTATAAATTCAAAATCTAACGTTTGGAAAAACTATGTACAAAAAGTACAGTACTTTCAACCACATTATACATGAAGTATAGTACAAACAACCACATTTCATAAATTCAAAATGTAGTGTTTGACAAAATTTTGTATAAGAAGTATAGTACTTACAAACACATTGTTTAAGAAGTAGAATACTAACAACCATATTTTGCAGCTCAAGAAGTACAATACTAACACCACGCTGTACATGAAGTACAAGACTAACAACCATATTTTTACATACATTCAGAATGTAACGTTTGACAAAAATTATTTATAAAAAATATAGACACATTATACAAGAATTACAGTACTAACAAGAAAATTTTGTAATACAAAGTACAATACTAACAGTCAATCATTTCCCCTTCATTCAAAAGTACAGTACTAATAAACTCATTGCTAGTGTTAGCTCAACCAAATCAAAAAATGAATAAGTAGGAATTGTACAAGATTTGATGAAAACGTGTAAAGTAGGTGAGGGAGAATGGGGCAGAGGTGTCGAGGTGGGGTTAGATGAGGGAGAATGGAAAAGGCAAAAAAAGCTGGAACCAGGTACAATACTTAGACAAGGCAGTCGACAACACTAAGAGAGACTACTTCATTGTAACGTGCTCTGACAGAACCGTCGGTATGCAACTGTCTGACAGGGTCATCAACATCCTAACATGACGCGAGCATTATACTTGTGTTGGGCTAGTTCTGCGAGAGAGAGATCTCGGGGTGGAGGAGTATGCGACGAAGAATCCCTTGAAGCGGAGTAGTATTGTACTACGGTGGGAGAGCTAGGATTGTGGCAGAGACCGGGATCGGCGGAGGTAACTATCGACTATAACTCCCACAAGCACGAGCACGGAAATGCTCAAACAGGATTGGCGAGAGTTGGAAAGCGGACGTACTATACTAGTTCGGGAATGCCGGTTGGTATAATGGAGTTGGAGTGTTGAGTTGCAAGAGAGAAAATAAATTTTCAAAAATTGAGGCTGCAGTGAGGGATGAGGAGAGTACTTCGGGACTCTTCGACTTTTACATGAAGTTAATTGGTATGGAGTTAATTTTCATGAGAGAAAATGGTTCAGACCAGGTTTTGCAGACTCCCTAGAATTAGGTGTGCGACCGGATGTATAGGTGATTGTGGTAGCATAACTCAAATACCTGCTACAAATAGTCTACTATACTACAGCTTATCCATCCATATTGTGGGAACCAGCGAATCTCTGGAATAAGACTTTGCCAAGCGCATACTTAATATCCACTATTATAGATGGACGTAGAAAAGCTGGAAAACTCTTCCACTCCTCAACCTTCTATCTCCAACATCGGCTCCCTCTCACCACTTAAAATTCCTTCTGCAAATCCTAAAACCCGTAACGAATCTTACCCACCTCTCTTCCTCATTTACTATTGGCCCTTTAACAAATCTTAAAAATATACATATATAATATGACTTTATCATTAACCTCTCTTCCTCATTTGCTACCAGAATTGAATTTGTGTTGTGTAAAAAATTAGTAGTGTACTTCAGAAATAGTTCACACATATTGGTGTTGCACGGATGATACGGTACGGATACAAATTTGTCTTGTCAATTGCAGTACCATACTAGTGACTTCTTTCATGTAGTAAAAGGGGTGTCGGTTTGGTATTGCACGTTTAAATGAGATGTGCACAAATGTTCATTGGCTGTATTGACATTCTCAAAGTGACTTCTATTATCATAGAAGGCCTCCTAGGACTCCGGTTGAGGTCATCAATCTCAAGTCTTGTAATGGTAGTAGTACTACAAATTTTAACTCTAATTCAGACAACGTAGAATGTAATGACTTTGTTGTTTTAGCTTGCAAGAGTGGGATGAGATGAATAAATACCCTCTTGTTGTATTGACATTGTACATTTAGTACTATATTAAAAATATAAGTTTGCAACTAACACACATTTAGTTGCATTTTATGTACGGTAATAGTACCAACTTCTAAGCATGGTGCAATTTATAATGTTTAGGAATGATAGTACATGAATATTTGATACACTATTACAACATATTGATGCTACATATTAATGTTGTTATACTGATAAACTTTATTCGGCCAACTGTATTGCAACTGTATAAAAATATTTTCTAACAAAACTAATGTTGACAAAACTTTAGAGAAAGAACAATATGAGAGACATATACTTCTTTCCTCTGTATACTATATGAATATATCTTTGTATTGTACTAATGCTTATTTCTCTACTCTCACTTTCCTACTTCCGTAGTACTGCACTAAAAATATTTGTATAGTATGACAAAAGAGGAGGAAGTAAGAATTAGAGAAGAGATAAATAAAAATTGGTATTATACTATAAAACATTGCTATGATACAAATAAAGAGGAGGAAAGTAAAGAAAAAAGAGAGGAGAGAAGTAAGAAAAATGGAAAGAGAAGTAACCATTAATATTGTATAAGAAAAACATTCATACTAGTTGGAAAAAGATAAGGGAATTATATAAAAAAAGTCAGTAGAAAAGAGAGATGAGAGAAATAAACACTAGTATAGTATGAGAAACATAAATACAGTAAAAAAAATATGTATACAATACGACAGAGGAGAGAAGTATATGTCTCATATAATATTCTTTCTCCAATGTATGTCAATATTAGTCGTTGAAAAGTATTTTATGTATGAAATCTAGTGCCTTTTGTTTTCACAAAAATAATGAAACTTATGAGCAAAACAATTTTGTGTCTCTTCTTTTTCTCTATCTGCATTATGTCTAATTTTTTCTCTATCTATCTAGTATACTTCCCTCATATCTCTTGTTTACTTCTCTCCTCTCTTTCTTTTTCTAACTCCCACATTTTTTCTACTTCCCTCCTCTCTCTTTTCTACTCCCTCCTTTTTTCCCACTTCCTTTTCTTATGTATATTAAAAATAATATATGCAACACATAAAATAATGATTTGACATGTATTAATTGCTACTGTAGATAGAGAAACTATGTGTTTCATTGAAAATCAGGTGGGTGAACGAGTGTATAATGGATTATATGTAAAGATTCAGATTTTATCCAGCTTAAATGAGGGTGTTGACTTGTAAAAAATAAATATTATTGGATTTTGAAGAAATTTAGATAGATACTACATTGGTAAAATGAAACAAAGGCAGAGAGACATGTCGCTCATAGGAACTGAGAAATAGGATTCTGCATTCAAACCTAGCTTCTTGGGAGAGATTTCACACTACTAAATAATTTTCCAAGAGAAACCATCACCAAGTTATATTTGTTTTCTAATTTGTTGATCCAAAATTTACTTTGTACAAAGAAGTCCTATATTTTAAAATTTTGACCCCTTCATCCTATAGTAGGGCATACATTGGAAAAAGTACCTCACCCTTTGTGAGATTTTTTTCCGTCCATTGTATATTCATGTCCTACCTTGTCGAAACTATCTCCCTAATATCATAACCTATTATAGATCAGTGCAACATTCTTGGCAACTATGTGATGTCTGCTTTGTATTATTAAACTTGACAATATAATTTGGTATATATATCAATAATAAAAGGAAGTTTCTTTCTTGTTGTCGAGCTTCTTGGCTCAACGGTTTTTTTTGTGATTCTTAGTATTTTTTGTGTTTTGTTTTTAAAATTTTAACACAAAGTTGTAAA
This sequence comes from Alisma plantago-aquatica, assembly GCA_963693085.1. Lineage (NCBI taxonomy): Eukaryota > Viridiplantae > Streptophyta > Magnoliopsida > Alismatales > Alismataceae > Alisma > Alisma plantago-aquatica. The sequence goes on along the minus strand of OY856410.1, from coordinate 427,494,327 downwards.
CAAAGTGCCACATTTTGAATTTTTTACTATCAAGTTGAAGAAAGAAATCAGATTCATGTTGATTTTGTCTGTCTATGTGTTTAAGTAGTCTATACGTGTACTTACATCTGTAGCTTTTGTGGTACAAGCTCTTAGTAAAACCATTGATAGATATTCACTAGGATCTTCATCAGTAGACCACATCAACTCACCCTCAACCCTACTCGACCTACTTTTGGTGCACCTAATCCATATCCAATATCAAAGGGGTGCAAAGAGCCTCATGATAGTGTCTGTGACACCGCAACGTGCCAAAAAAGAGATTACTCAAAACCAAACTGTGAAAATTAGACTAAACATCCAAGTTACCATACAGAACAGGAAATTAAAACTAATTTCTTGGAACCATAAGAGTCAGAACATATTATGCATGAGTCAACAAAAGTCACATGTATTGCATATCACCTGCCCAAAACATTATACAAGATACTATTCACTATCTCTCTTTCCACATCTCATTATACATGATAACTTGTTCATATACATATATGCCATCTCTGTACAATAACAGACATAAAGCCAAAACCTCATATCAATACATCAAAGAAAACTTCCCCAAGGACCTGAGTGTACATGGATGACTCATAGGATTCTACTTCTATACACAAGCAACATGCCCAACATTTCAGCAACTATTGGTCCTCTTGCTGCTCAGCACCAACAACAAGATCTCTACTTCCTTGTGCTCGACCACCAAAAAGATTTGGAAACCCATGGGGTGATTGACATCACTTGTCATTTTATAATTCAAGAAGTCAATACAAGGATAAGGGCAAATGACTCCACCCATGTTATTTGTATTTCACCCTGTTTAATATGCTACACGGTTGTGTTACATCTTTTATTATTGTTGCCCTGAGAATTTGAATCCTACCACCCAAATCCAACTGACCACTGCTAAGTTGAAATCGGTGTCATACAAGGTCTATGAAAGATCTGAAATCCACAACCTCTTCACACCTCTTGGTCAGCACAAGAGAAAACACCACAGTGGCATATCAGTCAACTGCAACAATATAATGGCATATAGTCAAGCTCAGGGATTGGCTAACGCATTTCCATCCACATATATAATCTCACCTAGCCCACCTTGGTCCAGGTAATGGTGCTAGAAGAATAGGCTCACACACGGTCTTTCTAAAAAGAAGGATTGGCTCACTCATGGCCATCCATATCACAAGGAGATCAACTCATGCATGGTTGTCTCACACAACCTGAAATTATGGATGCAAGGAGGTACTCAACTTGTACCCCCGCATATTCAAAAATATGCACTCTGACTTATACTTGTTTCACTTATCCAACAATTAAAGATGACACTAGAAAAGATCTATGGAATAGGGCACCTACATGATTAGGGTCTCACTTTATTAGTTAAACCAATTGGGTATCTTTTAGCATCAATCAAGTTACAATGTATAAAGCCATAACAAACTCTACAAGAATAAGAATATAGTACAACTTTAGAAGATATAAAACATATAAGGTGTGAAGTTGTCACACGATCACCACATGATACTTGTAACACTTACATTCACAAGGCCAACACCAATGTCACATCACAGTGGGATATAAATCCATCGATCACATCACTAGAGACTATCACCTCACAATAGGCATTAAGCCATCACCAGGTCATAGGACCCGACCAATCACATAAACCTTGCATGTCCATTATCACATTATGCCTCAACAATGTGCATAATCACCACCTTGTATCATATGATCATCACCATAGCATACACAAGCCCTGGAAGTCATTTCACCTGCAAGGTTAGGGATTTATAAATAGGAGAGAGAAAGCATCACAATATAGCAATCACTTCAAAGGAGTGATGGTTTCCAACATTAGGTTTAGGACTACAAGTGTAGCCAATTAGGGTTTTGTAACCATAAACCATCACTAAACCCTAGGTACATTATCGCCCACATTCTTGTAGTATACTAGGGTCAATTAGCATGACAAGGTTGATAAAGCAATCATCAAAATATTATTATACACATGGGTGACTACTTGCTTACTCATGCATATGTATTGATATATATTCATGTATATGCATCGACTACCTTGTCACACACATGTCTCCACAACCCCACATGTGTGTCTCGACCAACCTCACCCCCAAGGTGCCTCAACCACAACATACTAGGTGTCTCGACCATGACACGCTAGGAGTCACAACCTCAAAGAAAAGAACACCTCTCGACCACCACAAAATCTAGGGTTTCGACTTCCCTAAAGCACATATCGCGACCTCAAGAAAAAAGATAGGACTCGAACTTAAACCAAGGTCATTTCAACCAAAACCAAACCAAGAGTCATGACCAAAACATGGATAGGTGTATCCCCCACCAAAGACAAAGTTGTCTCGACCTCAAGCACCAAAAGTATCTTGACCCTCAACCTATTGAGATTAGGTTGTGGTCGCGACACTATGTCAAGCATCTCGACCCAAATCAAACCAAGGGAGTAGAGTCTACTAAAGCCATGATACCACAAAGGAAACTAACCATCTTCAATATAGGGATGATCAAGATCAAAGAAGATGATTTGCATGGCCAAACCAAGGGAAACCATCATCTACAAGAACCAAAATTATGTACACACAAAATCGGTCACCAAAACCCTAAAATCATGTGACATTAAACCACCATGAAAGAACATAAAGTAGGAGAGAGAAACCACATTTATGACCAAAAAAATAGAACCTAAACTCCATGGAACATCATGGTATCCTAGGATCATGCATATGACCAAAACCAAGATCAAAAGATAGTAAGGAAACTATGATTACACATCCATATCCAAAATTGGGTACCTTAGATTAGGGTTTTAGATTATAAGCAAATCAAGCATGCTAATCACCATCAAATAAGTTCTAGGGCATGATATCATCTACTAGCACATTAGGGGTACGTTTTAGAGAGAGAAACAACAAAATGCATGTATGAAATGTGCAATAATAGAGAGGGAAAAGTGTTATATAACCTACCTATTTTGAAGAGAAAACAAGCTCCAGGATCAGGCTCCAAAAGAGGGAAAGAATCTCCAACAAGGATCACCACTTCGGCCACAAGGTCACCTCTAAAAAGAATAACACCTTGGTCCAAGGTAGCTGAAGAAAAAAGGCAAGTAAACCCTAGGACAAACCAAAGAAGAAAGGGGGGAATACTAGAAAACATCCTCCCACTAGTTACCACCATGGATAATCCATAGTGTAAGGCCTTTTTGAAGAGGAGTTTCTCTAAAGGTGACCACTAGGGTAAAACCCTAGTCTAAGGACAAGGAAAGAGAAAGAAGAAGATGGAGGTTCCAACAGAAAATGTTTACCAAAGAAAGGCATATGTTTACCAAGGTTGAAGATGAGCAAGGATCACAACATGCAAGAGGCCCGATCACCAATGCTTCCAAAGTTCACTCCTTATAGCTCCTCAAGGCTCTAAGGGTGACCAAGCAAGGAAGAAGAAAGAAGATGGCCAAAAATAGTTGCTTGCATGGAGAAAAGAGGGTTTACATACTAATGAAGGAGAGAAGTAGGGTGAGAGATGAGGTGTCAATAAGATAGGGCTCCAAAGGGACACTTATCCACCCAAGAAACCAACATCCAAACATTTAAAACACACATGAATGAGATGGTGATATAAACTATGTTGGGTCTTGACCACTTGGGTCACCCAACACATGGTCTTGGTCACGACCACCACTTGGTTAAGACAAAAGTGCAAAACACACACATGGTCCAGACAAAAAGAAACACCAACACACTAGGTCGAGTCACTTCACTAAAAGACAACTATCTTGACCCAAGAAAACCCTCAACCATCTTGGTCAAGACAAAACCATGTAAGGGAGGTTTTTCCATTGTGACACCCCCAAAACACCCCTTCAAGGTCGAGACAAGGGTCACCACCTTCAACAAGGTACACATGGTTAAGGAACATCAAAACCCTAATCACCCCTAATGATGTCACCACTGAACCAAGGCTTCCCAAAGCATCAAACTCTATCTCATGAAGCTAAGAGAGAGAAGGAAAATTCTAAAGGTAGTAAATTTCAAGATAACCCTCACAAATGGGCAAATTACAATTTGACTCAAAACAAGCACAGACATCATCCAAACAAGCTCAAACTGGAGACTTAAGCTCTCCACAATCTCTAAGATAATATCAAAGGATTAGATAAAGGTTCTAAGCACTTACGTAAGAAAAACAAACAAGTTTAACTCAAAACACAGGTTAAGGGTATTACAAGCCATTAATCCCTAACAAGGATTTCTCCCCTAAAATCCTAAGATAAAAGATATGGGTACTTCCTCCACATCTCTTCCACAAGCTCCCACATGGCTTCCAGAATGCCACGGTGATGCCATAGAACCTTCACTTGCACTATGTCCTTCTTATTCATCTTATTCACTCTTATATCAAGGATCAACACAGGTGCTTTCATATAGGACATATCCTCATCAAGCTCAACCTCAACTAGATGCAAAAATAACTCTATATCAGGGTGCCACTTCCTCAACATAGACACATGGAATATGAGATGCAACCTATGCAACTCAGGTGGAAACTCTGACTTATAAGCTACCTTCCCAACACGAGCCACCATAGGATAAGGTCCCATAAACCTAAGAGCCAACTTACCCTTCCTCCCGAACCTCAAAACACCCTTTCAAGGAGATAACTTGAGATATATTTTGTCTCCCACTTGGAACTCCAAGGGTTTACACCAATTATTTGCATATGACTTTTGTCTATCCTGAGTTGTCTTCAACTGCTTTTGAATCTCTTTGATCTTTTTTGTTGTCTGTTATACAAGCTCAGGACCTAGAAGCTGATATTCATCAGTTTCATACCAACACAATGGTGACATGCAACATCTCCCATACAATGCCTCATAGGGTGCCATATCGATGCTTCACTGATAACTGTTATTATAAGAATATTCTATCAAATTGACGTGGATGTCCCAACTGCCTAGAAACTACAAGACACAAGCTCTCAATAGATCCTATAAGGTTTGTATGGTCCTCTCAGACAGACCATCTATCTATTGATGAAAGGCAGTAACCCAAAGTTGTGTGCAATCACTCCCAAAATTGGCTCGTAAATTGAGGACCTCTATCTGTCATGATGGTAACCAGAACACACTACAAATGCACTATATCAACAACATATATCTAAGTGAGCTTCTCTGTTGTATATGTTGTCTTCATAGGAAGAAAATGAACTAATTTGGTCAACCTATCAACAATCACCCAAATGGAATCATGACCTTTGGCTATCCTAGGGAGACCAACCACAAAGTTCATCGTCATGTGATCCCATTTCCACTGCGGTATAGGCAATGGTTGCAACGTCCCTGTAGGTTTCTGATGTTCCGCTTTAACCTGCTGACACACTACACACTTGACCACAAACTCAGCCACATCATGCTTCAAGCCATGCCCCCAATATAGATCTTTAAGGTTATTGTACATCTTTGTGCTACATGGGTGCATAGCATACATTGAAGAATGAGCCTCTTCAAAAAGCATCTTCCTCAAGTTGTCAACACTAGAAACAACTACTCCATTGTGGTAACACACTATCCCATCATCTGCCTCGTGGAATCCATCACGCTTCTCACTACTAAACTCTGATCTTATCTATTGTATCATAGGATCAACCTATTGTGCTCTCTAATCTCCTGCCTCAACACGGGCTTCACTTGCAGTTGTACCAACAACCCAACTAACAAGGAAACCTCTAGCTTGACATTCATTTGATCCAAGGAGACCAGCATGTCTCTCTTATGTCACATCAAGGAACACAACTGAGCCTTCTCCATAGATGATGACAAAGAATACTTCTTGCTTAAAGCGTCTACCATGACATTTGCCTTTCCTATATGGTAATCAATTGTGTAGTCGTAGTCTTTGATTAGATTATCTCCATCCAGCATCTTTGTTGTGTGATCAACTCCTATTGAAAAAAGATGTAATTCAAGATCTTGTGATCTGTGAAGATCTAACACTTATCACCGTAAAGGTAGTGCCTCCAGATCTTTAAGACATGGACCCCTATAGCAAGCTTCAGATCATGGGTTGGGTAGTTCTCCTCATGTTTCTTAAGCTAGAGTAAAGCAAAAGAAATCATGTTCTTGTCCTACATAAGCACACAACCCAAACCATTCCTTGATGCATCACATAAGACTATGCATCCTTTCCCTTGCTCAAGCAGAACCAACACTGGCGCACTAGTCATTTTCTCCTTTTATGACTAGAAGGTACACTAACACTTGTCATTCCAGAAGAAAGACACATCTTTCCTTGTTAGCTTCGTTAGGGGTAACACCACTGAACGAAAGTTCTTGATGAACCTCCTGTAGTATCTAGCCAAACCCAGAAACCTACAAAATTTTATCGACATCTTCGGATGCTCCCACTCTATCATAGATTTCACATTCTTGGGGTTCACATGAACAACTTTAGTAGATATCACATGTCCTAGGAAGGACACCTCCTTCAGTCAAAACTTGCACTTGCTGAACTTTGATACAGTTGGTGTTGTCTCAACATGGTCAACGCCTGACACAGATGATGATTGTACTTATGTATATCCCTAGAGTAGATCAAGATATAATCTATAAACACTACCATATATTGGTCCAGATAGGGCCTAAACACCATGCTCATCAGATCCATAAACATTTTCGGTGCATTGGTTAGCCTAAACGGCATAACCATGAACTCATAATGACCATACCGAGTCCTAAATGTTGACTGAGGTATGTCATCTACCTTGATCCGCAACTGGTCATATCCCAAAATCAGATCTATCTAGGAGAACATTGTGGATCCTTACAACTGATCAAGCAGGTCATCAATCCGCGTCAAGGGATACTTGTTATTTATCTTCACTTTGTTCAACTGTTTATAGTTTATGCACAACCGCATAGATCTGTCTTTGTTCATTAGAAACAACACTAGATCACCCCATCATGAAATACTTGGGTTGATGAAACCTTTCTCAAGTATCTCTTATAACAGTCTCGTCAACTCTACCATCTCTGCTGGTGCCATCTTGTAGGTGGCTGAGCTATCGGTTGGGTACCCGGGACTAGATTTATCTCAAAATCAATCTCTCAAGGTGGAGAAGCACTTGGAAACTCCTCTGGAAACACATCCTTGAACTCACAGACAATTGGAACCTCCTAGATACTAGGACTCCTCACCATAGTATCCATCGCATGTGCCAAAAATGCCTCACAATCATGCCTCATCAGCTTCTCTGTCACCATCGCCAACACTGGACACGTTGGAAGAATATTCCTATCTCCTTAGAAGATCCACATCACATCACCATCTACAAACATCACCACCTTGGAACTATAGTCTAAGACCACCCAATACTTCTCCAAGGTATCCATTCTAAGGATCACATCAAATCCATGCATGTCAAGTGGTAGGATATCCATTTCAATGCTATGTCCAGAAAAAGAAAGGACACGGGAAGGGCACACCTCCCGCAACTCTACAGAACTGACCAATAGGGTTTCTAAATGAAGGCTATCACGTCTATGTCTAACAGGCAAAGAGCTACTAGCAATCACTTCATGAGAGATAAAAGAGTGTGTCGCACTCGGGTCAACCAAAATAGATATAAAGCAAGAAGAAGACAAATCAAAATGAAATAACTCTACTTGACCTATCACTACTCTCCGGTTGGCCACTCCTTCTGGCTGACTCATGGCATAGAATCTAGTCATCACCTACTGATGTCCCTGTCCTCTGCTGGAAGGTCTGGAAGAACTAGCCTATGATGCATGTCCACATCCTTGTCCATCTCCACTACTATATTGTTTTCTCTACGAGCCCTGCTGACTCTACCTCAGCTCCTGGGTCACCTCATCATCCTTAATGGAACAAAATTTCTTAGTATGCCTGACCTAACCACACTCGTAGCATTTTCTACCTCATACCATGGCCTCGAAGACCCTATCACTAATACTGATGCTACGTTGGGGGCTCCTGCGAGTGGAAGACTGCGACCTCTACCTTTACTAGATGACCACTTAGTGTGTGCACTAGACCTCTGTTGTGCTGGCGGTGTTGAGAACCTAGGCTTCTTAAAGTCTACATAAGACTATCCTAGATATTGAGCAGTCCTCTTCTTAGCACTCTTCTCTTATTTCTCAACCACTGATCTTTCAATCCTCCAGATAGAATCCACAAACTTCGCAAACTTCTCATGATTCTCAAGCACTTCCACAATTGTCCTCATCTCACTGTTTAGGCCCTTCTCAAAACTTTTGATCCTCTCCTCATCTGTCGCCGCAATGTTAGGATTAAACCTCAACAAATCCATGAATATTGCCCCATATTCATTGATAATCATGGGTCCTTGCCTGATCTTCTCAAACTGAGAGATCTTATCATCAAGATAGGTACACAGGAAGTACTTGCTGACAAACTCCCCTCTAAACTCCTCCCAACTGATATCAACACCTAGTCGTTTATCCTCCTCAATGGCCCACCAATGTCTAGCACTTCCCTTCATAAGGTACACTGCTTACTTCACCTTATTAGCCTTAGGGATGCTAAAGATGTTGAAGGCCTTCTCCAGCTCTATCAACTAAAGATCTACATCCGTTGGATCTACTTTACCATCATACTCCATACCTCCGATAGGCCTCAACCACTCAAAGGTCTTCCCAGTGCCTAAAATTCTTCATGGGGAACAACTGCCCTAGACTGGGCGATAGGCATCATGTCTACAATGTGCGTCATCATCACCATGAATTGTCTAAAGATGGGCTAGAAAGCTAGATTTTCCATCGTATTTGGGTCAAACTGGGGCACTTCATGCACCCTCTCATCAACAACCTGCCTCCATGCACCTCTACCTGGTGCAGCAACACCACTCTCAGCAACGTGTTTTTTATGTTCTCCAGCCATCTTTTCAACTCTTCTTCATAAGCAGAAGTCACCATAAGACAAACTGAAGGACACTAGAACAGACACTACCCTAGTCATATGCCCATGTATACTCAGTGAACCTAAAGATCTGATACCAACCTTAATTGTGACACCCCAATGTGCCACAAATGAGATTACTCAAAACCAAATTGTAGAAATAAAACTAAACATCCAGGTTACCATAAAACATAGGAAATTAAAACTAATTTCATATAACCATAAGAGTCACAACATATTGCACATGAGTCCACAAAAGCCACTTGTATTGCATATAACCTGCCCAAAACATTGGAGTTTAGACACACATCAGCGAAGTACCTCATATTGGAGACACACAGTTGTGACCTTGTGACACGTTGGCCCTTCATCCGATTTCCTTGATGAGTGGGTCGATTTTGTTGAATGGAAGAAGTCTTGATTTGAAGATTGTAGCATCATCCCTCATAGTGACATCTTTCTATTACAACTTGGACCATCCATAGATGTTCTAGGAATCTTCTTTGTACTCTGTTTTGTTGGACTTGATCTAGACCCAAAGTGGGATTCTTGTTTAGCAATAAGTTGACATTGAGACCTTTTTTTTTATTCTACATCATATATGTATCAAAATTGCAATCATTGAATACAATAATTATTGCATTCATTTTTAAGCTGCACCTTACTCACAATCTCTGTCATTCCTTCTCTTCCCTCAAAGTAGTACAATCTTTAAGAATGGATAGAATCTGAACCTGCAATAGTTAATCACATCAAGAAAGGTAGATGACAAGAGATGATTTGTTTAGTGTAGATTGTTTACCATTTTTGGACTTGGTCTGGTCCACCATCACCATCTTTGTCGATTATACATATGAGCAAAGTGGTAAATAAGTTATCGAACATCTCAAATGGTATCTGAATTCTGAATTTGCATCATACTTATAGGAACCTAGAAAAGCAAAGAATATATAGATCAATGACCAAATATTGCATATATCTACACCATTTGATAATCAAGTCATACATTTTTTTAATATATAATGGTGTATTATGTAAAAAAATCCCAACGATTGACCATCAACAATCACATGTTCTAAAGAATAAAACATCCCTACAATGCACAAACACAAATAAGGTTAGTAAATATTAATTAACAACTTCTATAGCAATTGTTGAACCCTGCTAAGCTCCTATTATACCAAATAGAATCTAGATCACCATCAAGTTGAATAAATAGTGTTCCAAACATAATAGGGTATTCCAAACTAAGTTTGGAAAAATTGAGATAGGTTGGAATACCCAGTTATGTTTGGCACACTATTTATTCAAGTTGACGATGATGTAGCTTATGCAGTAGGGTTCCACTAAGAACAAGCTATAGCAATTGCAAATTTTGAACAATGGTTAGTTAATATTCATTAGCAAGAAGAGTACATAAAGATGAGAGTATTACTGATCAAATAAACTTTGGGAAAGATACCATAGCTAACCACTACATGTGTCCATCTCAAGACAACAACATGTAGTTTCTAATGATTCATTATCTGGTTGCTAATAGAAGAAGATGAAGGGAACTTACTTGATGGAGTCATCATTTATCTAGTACATGGCTGTGTAAAAGCTACACTATCTTCAACAATGAGGTGTTGGAACCATTTTAGTGGAGTGAATCCACTACCCAACGAGGTTATTAGAAGTGGGTACAAGTTCGTCCTGTAATAGTCAAAGGTGTCCATGTAGTACCTTTAGATAAAAGGGTACACCTTTGTTTCAATCAACCAAAGGTGTGTACCTTATGTAATCTGAAAGAAACAAGGAGAGGGAAGAACAATCAATCTTCTTTTCACAGTAGCTAGTTAGAAAGTATGGAAAGCATGTAGAGTCATATATCATCTACTGCAAACCTAGTCTCCATCATTCAAGTGGATTCAGGGACGTCGCTAAAGCATTTTTCATGGAGCAAATGATCAGCTGCCTCCTTAGGTAGTCAGCTCAAAGGCAATATATATACCAACCATAGATACATCAAAGAAAAGCGGCATACCAGTTTAGCAATAAGTACATCTATATAGTCTTAAAATGATACAGAAACTTCATCTAAAATAGGAGCCAACTTATGGCATTGCCTACACCACGCTGCATAAACTAAAAGGATGAAAATAACAAATTAAATTGAACTATCAGTATAAGAACATTCAAATTATCAAAAATGATGAAACATGAACTACAAATGGATGGAGTTGTTGTTCACTTATCGTTAAATTTTCTAACTAGATAATTGATGTTCTTTTCACTGATGAGGATTTGTTGTTCACTCATCCTTAACCTGGTTTGTAGATTTGATTTACCTTCTCTATATTTCTAGTAGACTGTAAATGATGAGTTATGGGGTTGTCATGAGCTGATGACATCAAATGAAGGTTCTTCTCACCACACATGTTTTAAAAAGGATTCAAGCTATTATGATTTCCCCCTAGAAATGATGACATGAACTGCACTACCCAAAGGTATGCTCAAACTAAATGTTGATGGCAATGCTACTGTAGATGGATCTCTGAGTAGCGACAAGTTTTAAGTTGAGGGACAATTGGATCTCTAGAAATAGGGGGAGTTATGAAATATGCATGTTCAAATGACCTAGAAGTGGAGATTTAAGCCAACATCTAAGGCTTGCTCACAGTTACTATAGAACCTAGAGACATCATCATCAAGTTAGACAACTCTATAACCTAAAGATATCTTTCAAATGTGTGCAGAACTCCTATAGAACACAACCAACCTAAGAAGAGTATCATTTAGCCCATTTGGTAATTGAACTCATGTTGAGCCCAAGTTATGGCTGGAAGCAGCTCCTCAGGAATACCATTACCTCCCACACAACCAAATGCCCAATGAATCGTTAGTGTCAATGAAAGGCTTATTATATCTCTATCACATTTGTAAGGATCCTTCCACACATAGATGACTACTTTACAGACCTGATTTATAATCCCTACTAACCCATGGAGTTTGAGTTTTCAAACCTAATCATGAATTTATATTCAAGATTCAACGATATTGCTACACCAACTATTGCAATCATGTTGTCATCTATTATATCTTTTTGGAAATAGAGAAATGTTACCTGGCTATACGTTATGTGGAATTTATGACTGTTCTGGTGATGCATATGTTTCTTTTTGTAAGGATAAACCTTCAATTAGAACATACCTACTAGTCCTTAAAGTGGGTCACCAACATCCCAAGCATAGACATAGGTATAAAACGTTCTCCCTAACATCATACTTTTTATTACTAACAAAACTAACACAAAAAGGCTAAAATTGACCAATACTCATGGAATCCTCATAAGATGCCAATCAGGGCCAATCACTGACCAATAGTCCTGGACTCTTCATAAGATGCCAACAAGCCCCATATTTCAAATCATTCAGAAAATCTGACAAAAAGAAGAAGAAAAAGTATTCATAGCTATCAATCAAAGGATCATGAATGATGTTACTGGGAATTCTATGATGAAGGGGAGTAGAGCTCAAGGATGGGGATGGGGTAAGGTGAGCAAAGGAAAGATTGAGAAGGATGGGAACATGTTGTTCGATAGTTCTTTTCATTTTCCAGTCAGAATCAAATGCTCACACACAATTATCTGATGACGATATTGAGAATAGAAGTCAACACCAATTTGCTTGTGTCTAGTATAAGGTATTATAAACATCAAAATCACCATGTTAGCACTGACTCTGAAGGCAACTGGGAATTATTACTTGAAAAAGATGGTAACAAACATGGACATCAACACAAGGTTATCTTTAATGAGTTGAAAAACTCCAAGACTGGTGAAACGTTATAAAGAGACAACTTACCCAAAGGAGGCCATGGAATTTGAAGTGAAGCTGATGTCTTGTGAAATTAAACTTGAAGATCCTAGAAATTTTATTAATAGGAACTTTTGCTGGGCTTTATTTCTAAGGATTTTGCAAGAATCAAGCAGTGTGAACAACGTGACTGTTGCTGATGATCGAATACAAAATTTTTGCATAGATTCCTTCCAATATTTTAGGGAATGTTTGTAGCGTCTCTTCTTTCAAGTGGGTGGATCCTAGATAAAATAGTAGGGGCCTAAAACAATAGAATAGCCAATATTACGGATTTGAAAGAAATTTTCAAAATAGATCTACATAAGTAAATTTACGAGGCATATAGTAAAGTGGAGGTTGCTTTAATAGAGGCTAAACCTCTATTTGACTAATACATCACCACAGACACCAAAACAATTCATTTCATTTATAACATAGATCATTCTTTTAGGCATTGATGTTTCATCCTTTATGTAATGACTATAGTCACTCTAGTAGAGGTAAACTGACAACTCATGCCAAATAAAGGTTCAAAAGGCACACCCTTCTGGATAGCTTAATAGTTGTTTCATACTAGTACTCTATATAGGTCTATGCACTAGTCCATTGTACAATCACTTGTCCAACAAAAGGCCTACAGAGCTCTACAAGGAAGTAATGTACTAAACTAGACCTACTGAGAAGTTCACTCAAGCTTTCCCCTATAACTTCATCTCAGATATGGGCATCCATCATTGGATAAGTTGATGTATGGAACCAACATTATAGAGACTTGATATTATTCAGTGTCGGTATCGTCAGTTGGGTGAGCATTTTTAGCTTGTTTTATCCACTTAACAACCCTCATGGGAGCTTTCCCCCATAATGGCAAACTACTGCTATATATTATCCCACTATTGTTATCTCGATTAGCTAATTCTAGGTCTGTAAATGCTAAAGCTAAATGATTTGAGAGGTGTACCATAAGCGCCATGGTTGGAACTTGGGAGTCCGTCATATTTTCTGGATCTGAATCCCATTACTTCATGTATAACAATCTTCTCAAATCAAAATTTAACATTACAAAAATAACTTGATACTTATATCATTTTCATAGAACTAATTAAAGACTATAGACGTACAAATATTAGTTCTAGAATAAAAATAGGAATAGCTCCCTATACCATGAATATGAGCATTGTTAACAATTGCAAATCGAGAGAAACCAAATGTATATCTAAGAATAGAGAGGACAATTTGAGAATTAACACTTTTATGTCTGAAGCAAGAGCCTTTTCCAGCTCTTTTATGTCTGAAGCAAGAGCTATTTTGAAATCTATTTCTTAACACAAAATGGACAAGATAATATAGTTATCTATCCTATACTCCCTATACTATCCATACATAAGAAAAAAATTGAGAAAACTGTCATAGCATCAAACTAGATCATTATCTGCGACAGTTGCTAACAACCTCCCTTGACATAGAGATAGATCATGCTCCACAGTGATAAAGCACAACACAACAAAAAATATAGGAGCATGAGCACCCCAAATGAGATCATCAAGAAGGAAGAAGAGAAATTATATAGGGGGTCATCCATTTAGAATTGACATCTATATATAAGCCTCATGCCAAGTAGTAGTTGAGCAAATGCCTCCTATTAACCAGTGCATATTTGAAAGTATGGAAAATACAAAGAAAAATAGACACAAGTTTGCATTACAAACAAAGTTTAGTTGCAAGCCTCATTCTGAACTACTTGTTTAGGTAGTGTGTCACTAATCAATATCTATTTCTGACGTGTATTTTACTACGCACTAAAAACACAAGTGTACGCGTCGAGTAGTACAGGCCTTGTGAGGCCCGAGTCGAACACAGGGATACGTTGAATTATTGGAGACTTCTACTAACTATTTGCGATCAGCTAAGCCGGATAACAAAGTAGGGTTTGTTGTCGAAATTCAAAAAAATAAAAATAAAACAAAGCAAACAATCGATTAAAGGTTAATTTAATCAATTCAAAAGGATATCTTTAGGATTTCGGTTTCACCGCGGGTCAACATTGCATTAGGTTTCATATAACTCCTCAATCTTCTCTCTCTATTCGGGTAGTGGCCTGAAAATAGAATTACCCACTGTAGTGGTGTGATTCACTACTTAGGTTTAGGTTGATTCCACCGTCGTAGTAATCATTCCCCTAAACTAAGCGCATTACAACCGATCTCTCAGTTTCCACCATTAATTTTACACCTCCTTTGTCAAGGGATTTATCGATTAATGTAGGTTTCGTCTCTTTTCAACTGTTAATCCTTCTGTCGAAGTGATTAAGGGCATTAAGTTATTATTATGGTGATCAAGCATAACAATATATGGAGAAAACAAAACTATACCACTGATTTAAGAGAGAAAATATGAATTATTAATATAAAACGGTCATACAATGCATTCCCGGGCTACTCCCGGTCCTAAAGATGGAGGGGATTAGCCCCGCATGGTCATCTCGCACAAATACATGGTAGAAATAGGGGAAATCATATGAAAAATGTGAATTGAATGGAAAAACCCCTGAACGGAGGAGAACCGGTGGATCCTTTGCGTAGAACACGAGCTTTCCCGCCTCTCGGTGGTGAAATTCGTCTTCGGCAGCGTCTGGAACGACAGGGATGAGCTTCTGGCCTCCGTTCTCCTTTCTCTCCCTCCTCGGCACTTGTGCAATCGTCAATGAGATGATCCTCTCGTGTGGGCAGCCGTCATTAGGTATAAGTCCCTAATTAGGTCGTCATTTAACTCCAGCCGTCCGATTGAGACCAAAACGAATCCAACGCATATCTGCCGGCGTCGATACCATCGACGCGGGTCGATGGTATCGACCCTCCCTTTTTGGCGTCGGTTCTGTCATTTTGCGACGCTGTAGCCTCCATGTGTCGATGGTATCGACTTGGTGTTGATACTGTCGACTGCTCCTTCGCCATCAATCTGAAGACGTCTCGATACCATCGACATCAGCGTCGATGGTATCGACTCTTTGCTGCTCCTCTCGGTTGGCAACCTGCGGTCAAGTCGATGGTATCGACGGAAGCAGATACTTGTTTTTCCTGAAATTTAAAGACCAGATCAAATAAATCCACACAAATTATGATAATGTGATAAATAATGCTCGAAATGATAAAACTAAGGGGATTTCAAATAAAATGATGGCAAAGACCGAAATGAGTGAATTATGCAATATTATCCATAAAATGACTAATAAGAGCACAAACCACATATAAAACAGGTCTATAAATGCGACTCAAAATCATCGCATCAAACTCCCCTAAGCTTAAACATTGCTCGCCCTCGAGCAACTACTCCTTAGAATAGAATTGCAGATGCCAACTAAAAATCAACACACCAACCCAACATCCCATGTGACTCCCACTAAACATTCTCAAACCGGCCTTCTCTAACCACAGAATAGTAATTACCCTAAAGGCGACAATAATCATCAATAAGAGAAATTATCCTTCAAACCGATGAACACTATCACATAAGGCAGTTAACATAATAAAATTCGCCCATTCAGCATTGGTGCATCTTGTGATCGCCTATACTACGTTGCTCGCCCTAACTACCATCTACATGGAAGCAGTTCTCCTGATAATCATTAGTGAGGAGAAATTCACGGTGGCCTACCAATCCAAGCAACGGGTGGATGGAAATGGGTGTTTCATGGAAGAACTTGGAAGTATTGCACAATTTCAATATGCATAAAACAAAATGTCCTAAATGATGCAAATGCACATTAGAAATGCCCTAATGCCTACAATTGGGTGAAATGATGCATGCACTAACCTTACACCTCAAAATGAGATGGAAATCTAATTAAGCCACATCATGTACTCATTTTTCCTATAATGCGAGTGATATCATGTTCCTTTCTCCCTCTTATTCCACTTTCTTCTAAATTCTCTTTTTTTTTTTTAGATTTTCAGAATATTTTTTTTCTTTAGCCCACATATCCATAATTGCTTAAGGACAAGTTTATTGGGCTATTTTCTTCATGCTTGGAAATCTTTGCAATATTTAGAACGTATGGAACAGTTAAATTCACCTTTGAGGAAAAATTGAGATACATGGTGTATTTTATGCATGAATATCATGAGTGCAACTACATGGCATGCACCTAAAGGTAATGTGCCTGAATCCCTATATTTTTTCTTTTTTATGCACAAGTATGGAAAAAATATCAATGCGAGTCCTATCTAAATGCTATGCACATAAGAAGGAATTAAAACTGCACTTTACTTCCAATTCTTAGGTGGATTATGGAAAAATGAAGTGGAATGATCACAAGATTAGATGACTGAACCTTAGAAAGATATTATGTGTCCCTCCTTACTGACCTGTGTAGTGGTTTAGAGGGTTCTCTCTCTTACATCCAATTAAGATCTCATTACCATTTGGTGAGGTTAGGCTCAAACAACCGATACTATCCACTTTTCATGAATCCATAGGAGTACAGGTGTGAAATGTTGTTTTAAAGTTGACATAAACAATCATTTTCATAGGATGTGTTCCCCAAGGTCAACCAAATCAAGCTATCCAAAGACACAATTTTTTTTTAAATTTCCCATGAATTAACAGTGAGATGACAAACTTTTATGACATCAACAGTTACACTAGATAGCACGTGGATCCTACAAAAACTAAAAATGTAAGAAACAAATAAAAATGCTAAAGACTAAAAACAATAAAAGAAAAGATAGAGCTGTTCCAACTACCCCCCCTAAGCTTGAATTCGACTATGGCCTCATAGTCAAAAACAAACTTAAGAGTGGAACAGAGATACCCGATCAGTCTTGTGGAGGCGGAGGTGGGTACTGTGGGGCCGTAGGATCCCAAGAAGGATACTCCCCCTGGAAGCTCGGATCGTAATGGGTCCTCGACGGAGGCTGTGGATAGCCTCCAAAGTAGCTCTGACTCCAGTAATGGCCGTAAAAGGGCTCCTGTTGCATCTCCATCCTTTGCAACCGATTGTGTATCTGCTGTTGGTTGTCGAGGAGGAGACGTTCATTCTCGAACATCGCCCTTTGGTTGTCAAGTAACCGGTTCGTAGTATCCAGAATACCGGTATACATCTCTAGATGATGCTGCTGTGTCTAATGTATGTCCTGCAGCATCGTGTACATTCCTTGCATGGAGTAGGCATCCTCGCTCGGCTGCGAGGGCGGTGGTGATGGCGGCGGAGGCAGTGATGATGAAGACGCACCCGGATGCATCCGAGGACGCTTCCGGGGTATCCCGTGGCACCATCACCAACTCGGAGAAGATCATGTCGTAATCGGTGCGGTGGTCCGGCCTCCGATGGTCATACTGGGAATGATTCTAGTTGAAAATTTTGTTGAACTGCCGCAGCGTGAGGACATAGTCGTGGTTGTACAGCCGGAAAGATACCCGGCCCTGAATCCACTCTCGGTCAGTAGCATTGATGTCGTTGGGATAGATGCAGACGTCCAACGATGCCATGAACTCGGCTACCAGCTCTTTGTATGTCGGCCAGTCACTAAAGAACGACTGGCCATCTTGATGACGCTCCAGTTCACCAGGCCTTATTCTAGTGTTACGGGCCTGTCCGTTAAGAACATAGGCCAAGTTGGCCTCGAATCCCAGATTGCGCACCATCTCCCGGTCCACATAACGGGTGGGCTCGATCTTCCTCCTCATTATCTCCTCGTAGATCTTTCGAATCTTCGGGGAAGGATGGATGAGTCGGGGACGAGAAACTGATTCCGTTGGTGGTGGGATGAATTCCGTCGGAGTTGCATGTGAGGACGATTCTCCGGCTGTATGCACCATGGTGGTGACGAGAAAGGGGTTGAAGAAGAAGAGCTCGGGGAAGATGGAGACTTGATTCTCTGCTCGGTGAAGATCTTTGCTCGATGTTGCTGCTCTTCGATCTTGGATGGCTCGGGGGAGTGCTCGGCGTGAAGGAGGAAGTTCACTCTGAAGGTGTGACGTCAAATGACGTTGCAATTCTCCTTATATAGACTTGGCCGGCGCCACTGTTGACCCGTCGATACCATCGACGCGGGTCGATGGTATCGACATGTCTCGTTGCTATCCGCCCCCTCGCGAGTATCGACGGCTGACGTTTGCTAGATCGGGAAATCCAGATTGCTGACCTGTCGATACCATCGACACAAGTCGATGGTATCGACGCAGCACCCGGATCGCTGACGTGGACTCGCGATCGCTGTCGATGTCCTTGTGCGGATCGGTGACATGGATGTCGATACCATCGACAGGTGTCGATAGTATCAACTTGACGTCATTGCGACACCGCCACTTTTTCATTTCAACCTGTGACCATGTCGATACCATCGACGAGGTCATCGATGGTATCGAGTTGACTGAGACAACTCGTTCTGAATTTCTCCAGAGATCTCGATGGTATCGAATGGTGTGTCGATACTATCGACAATTATTACGCAACCTGCCTGTAGGTATGTCGATACCGTCGACGGGACCGTCGATAGTATCGACCCAGAACGATTCTTGGAGTTGTCAACCTGAACCTATCTCGATACCATCGACCAGTGTGTCGATGGTATCGACCCTGCCTTAGCCTACACATTGAACGAACGGATCAAGGTATCTTCTTTACATTAGAATTTAAACGAAATGAAAGCAATCTATGACTATAATTAAACTATCCTAATGTACCAATGGTTGGGTTGCCTCCCAACAAGCGCCCTTGTTTAACGTCTTAGGCTAGACGTCTTCCCAACATCTCATTCATCCACAAGTGTAATGAGTTTCACCTCATTCACTTTTCTCTTGTTGTTCTCACCAAAGTACAGCTTTAATCTCTGTCCATTAACCAAAAATGTGGCATCTCCATCACGCACAAGAATTGCCCCGTGCGGTTTTACCTCTTCCACCACGAATGGTCCACTCCACCGGGACTTCAGCTTCCCG
The DNA here is from genome assembly GCA_963693085.1 of Alisma plantago-aquatica. Taxonomy (NCBI): domain Eukaryota; kingdom Viridiplantae; phylum Streptophyta; class Magnoliopsida; order Alismatales; family Alismataceae; genus Alisma; species Alisma plantago-aquatica. The sequence continues at coordinate 427,474,553 of OY856410.1, read as the reverse complement.
GGATGCAACTTGAGTCGGGAGTTAAACAATAGAACACTATCTCCCTTCTTGAACGTGCGCAACTCGATATGGCGATCGTGGATCAGCTTTGTGCGCTCCTTGTATATGCGGGCATTCTCATATGCCGTCATGCGTAACTCATCTAGTTCATTCAACTCGAACATCCTCTTTCTCTCGGCTTCATCATAACTCAAATTCAGCCTTCTAAGCGCCCAATGGGCCTTGTGCTCCAACTCCACCGGAAGGTGGCAAGCCCGGCCATACGCCAACCTAAAAGGCGTGGTACCTATAGGTGTTTTGTACGCCGTTCTATACGCCCAAAGTGCGTCCGGTAGTAGGGCACTCCAATTTTTTCCCGATTTGGGACCTCCACTTGGCCTTGCGTCTGTGGATGATATGGGGTGCCGATGTTGTGCTTGACCCCATATTTCTTCAAAAGTGTCGAAATTTCTGATTCCGAAAGTGTGTGCCCCCATCACTTATTATCATTCGGGGTATCCCGAACCTGTAGAATATATTTTCCTTCACAAACCTGCACACTACATTAGAATCATTAGTCCTTGTGGGGATTGCTTCCACCCACTTCGACACATAGTCAAAAGCTAGCAAGATATATAAATTTGAATTCGAGGACACAAAGGGTCCCATGAAGTCTATGCCCCACAAGTCAAATACCTCAACTTCCTGAAATACATTCAGGGGCATTTCTTGTCTCTTTGAAATGTTACCTGCTCGCTGACATGGGTCACATTGCCTCACAAAATCGTAGGCATCCCGAAACAAAGTTGGCCAATAAAGGCCGCTTTCCAACACTTTGGCTGCTGTCCGCGAACTAGCATGGTGTCCTCCTGTAGGCGACGCATGGCAATGGTGGAGAACACTCTCGTACTCCACCTCCGGCACACACCTGTGTAGAATACCATCCCTGCACTGCTTCAAAAGAATTGGGTCATTCCAAAAATAGTATCTCAAAGAATGAAAGAATTTCTTTTTCTCTTGATAAGACCAGTCTTCCGGGATGATCCCGCAAGCCAAATAGTTAACAATTTCAGCAAACCACGGTTCTTTAGAATTAATTTTTAAAAGATGTTCATCGGGAAACGTCTCAGTTATGGGTATTTGTAAATCTTTTTCATCTACCCTGTCTAACCTAGACAAATGATCAGCCACCACATTTTCAATTCCGGACTTGTCCTTGATTTCAATATCAAATTCTTGTAAAAGCAAAATCCACCTAATGAGTCTAGGCTTTGTATCCTTTTTCTCCATCAAATATTTTATCGCAGCATGATCGGTCCACACAACTACTTTAGATCCCACTAAGTACTGCCGAAATTTTTCAAAAGCAAACACGACGGCAAGTAATTCTTTTTCTGTAGTTGTATAGTTCAATTGAGCATCATTAAGAGTTTTGGAAGCATAGAAAATCACAGCGGGCTTATTCTCTACCCTTTGCCCCAAAACGGCTCCTACTGCATAATCTGAAGCGTCACACATCAATTCGAATGGTTTTGTCCAATCCGGCGTTTGAACAACCGGAGCCGAAATCAATTTTTCTTTCAAAACTTCGAATGCGTGAAGACACTTATCGTTGAAATCAAAAACTGCATCTTTTTCCAACAATTCGGATAAAGGTTTTGCAATTTTAGAAAAATCCTTAATGAATCGCCGATAAAACCCGGCGTGTCCCAAAAAGCTTCTCACCCCTTTTATAGAATTTGGTGGGGGTAGCTTGGAAATCACCTCAATTTTCACTGGGTCTACCTCAAGACCCTTGCTAGACACCTTGTGTCCTAGCACTATTCCCTCCGTCACCATCATGTGACATTTCTCCCAATTGAGGACCAAGTGTGTGTCCTCACAATGCTGCAGCACCTTGTCCAAGTTATATAGACACTCATCAAAAGACGCCCCATAAACCGAGAAGTCGTCCATGAAAACCTCAAGACAACGCTCCACCATGTCAGAGAATATGGCGAGCATGCAGCGTTGAAACGTCGCTGGTGCATTACATAATCCAAACGGCATACGTCGGTAAGCAAAAGTCCCATAGGGACAGGTGAACGTAGACTTCTCTTGATCCACAAGATCAATCGAAATCTGGTTATACCCCGAATACCCATCCAGAAAACAAAAATGCGATCGACCGGCAAGACGTTCCAAAATTTGATCGATAAATGGCAAAGGAAAACGATCTTTCAGAGTGGCGGCATTCAGTCGGCGGTAGTCAATGCAAACTCGCCACCCGGTTACCAATCGGGTGGTGACAGGTTCATTCAACAGATTTTTAGTAACAGTAATTCCCCCCTTCTTAGGGACTACCTGTGTGGGACTCACCCACGTCGAGTCTGATATGGCATATATGATCCCTGCAGCAAGAAGTTTTATGACTTCCTTCTTCACAACCTCCATCATGCTCGGATTCAAACGTCTTTGAGGCTGAATGACTGGCTTGGCTCCCTCCTCGAGCCGAATATTATGCTGGAAAAGTGTAGGGGAGATCCCCTTGATGTCTGCAACAGACCACCCAAAAGCTCCACGGTGGTTCTTGAGCACTATCAGTAGTTGCTCTTCCTCATCCGCACTCAAGTAAGCAGATACAATCACCGGTAACATGTCCTTCTCAGCTAGAAAGACGTACTTAAGATGCGGGGGCAGCGGCTTCAACTCCAACTCTGGCGGGCAAATGAGAGATGATTGCAGCGGTGGGGGAAGTGTACCTAAATCTTCATAGTGCCTCGTGTAGAAACATGGAAGCATCTGAAGCATTTTGGCACACTCCTTGAGTGATTTACTCCGCATCCAATCATAGGTGACATTCAACAAACATGCTTCCAACGGCAATTCCGGATATGCATCAACAACTGATGTAGTAATCGCATCATCCTCCCAAGAAGGTGGGATGTCCTCATTCTTGTCACTCGGAAATCCAACAGCTTTACACAAAGAGACAACTTTAGTTTGCTCCATGATGTCCACAGCTAAGGTTCCATTATCCATCTTGCTCATCACATGAGCCATGTCCAAGAATGGTTTCCCAAGGCAAAGTGAGATGTTGTGATCCACATGTTTCACCATGTTACAATGATCTTTTGCTTTAGTAGACGCAGTGCTAGTGGGCATGACCATCTCAAAGTGATCATCCGCTATGCCCAAGGTCAAGCGACCTCTACCCATCTCCAAGATCATGTCGGCTGTAGCTTGGAATGGACGTCCCAGTAAAAGCTCATTGCCATGCTCGTCCTGCATTTCCATAACCACAAAATCAGCCGGAAAAACAAATCGGTCCACCTTTAACAAGACATCTTCACAGATTCCATAAGGCTTCACCACAGAATTATCGGCCAATTGGATAGTCATATTGCTCAGCCTTGACTCCTTTAATCCCAGTTTTTTAAATGTAGAAAGGGGCATCAAATTGATGCTTGCCCCAAAATCACATAATGCCTCTCCGAATTTGAACTTCCCGATAAAACAAGAAATGTTGAAACACCCGGGATCCTGTCTCTTTGGCGGTAGAGTGCCCATAATGAAAGCACTCACTTGCTCCTTTAACACCATGACCTCCGTGTCTGGTATTTTCCTTTTCTTGCTGATGAAATCTTTTAGAAACTTCCCGTATGACGGGATCTGTTCAATTGCTTCCAACAACGGAATATTGACCGAAAGTTTCCTAAAGCTGTCCAAAAATTTCTTGAATTGTGCATCTACCTTCCTTGCCTTTGCACTATTCGGATAGGGGACCGGAACGGTATGTGCCCTTTGATGGGGTGGCACATAGGGCATCAATTTCTGCGGTTCCTCCTCAGCAGCTTGTTCTTCAGTACCATCCACCGCTATGTCTTCAGCTTGCCCTGTGATAGGTGTGGGCTGCTCCTTAGTAATTGCATCTTCAACTTTATCCTGCGGTGTGCTTGTGTCATCCATCCTTGGATTCAACACCTTCTTGCCGCTTCTCAGTAAGATGGCCTTGGCCTGTTGGTTTCCCCCGGGAACATTGGTGTTCCCCAGAAAACCCGGATGTGCTGGTTTCTTCAAACTTGCAATTTCAGCTGCCATCTGCGCCATGGAGGTCTCTATGGTCCTCATTTGAGCCCCATGGCTCTGCAAAGTCTGCCCAAATTGGTTCATATATTCACCCTGTTGCTTGATTTGTTGGCCGAATGTGTTCATTAACTCCTGGTTTTGCTTGATGACCTGATTAAGAAACTCCGTACTCTTATCCTCTGTGGCTGGTGCAGGCTTGGCGTCCGGATCCTGCAGAAAATTGTTCTGATTCTTCCATGAGAACTTCTTGTCCTTTCGCCATGAGTAGTCATTGTTCCTGTACCCTTGCTGTTGCCTGATGTACTTGACTTGAGCCTCATCCTCGGACTCATTGCCTTCCTTTTGCAGTAACTTCTTTGCGAGAAGATCCATCTTCCCGTTAAGCTCTTTTATTGCCTTTGATTTGCTGGCGACTCTAGCTTGCTCAACTGGGCCTCTCTCTCTTTCTCCCCAGGATTGCTTTCTCGCCATGTTCTTCAGTATTTCCCAGCATCTCGTGTCGGTGTTGTTCAAGAAAAATCCCGACCCGGCTGAGTCCAAATTACTCCTATCATGCTCGGAGAGAGCAAAATAGAAGATCTTCACCTGTGTCTCCTTGTCCAACCCATGATGCGGACATCTCCTCAACATAACCTGGAATCTCTCCCAGGTCTCAGAATATGTTTCACCCGCCTGTTGGGTGAAATTGTGAATCTTCCTAATCATGTCGTTGGTCTTCTCAGGAGGGAAAAACCTCTCGAAGAAAACTTCCACCATATGATCCCAAGACTCAACGAACTCATCGTCAAGGTTGTGTAGCCACTCTCTTGCTGCTCCTTCCAGAGAACTTGGGAACAGCTTGAGGTACAAAGCGTCTTGTGGAAACCTGTCTATCTTTACCATATCACAATTTTCAACAAACTGGTTGATGTGTGCAACAGGATCCTCGTTCTTCAACCCATGAAATGCATTTGATTTTACCAAGTTAATCAACGCTGGATCGATCTTGTATGTCGGTATGTTGATCGCCTGCTTTTTTATAGGCCCCTTTGAAGCTGATGAGGAAGAAGCTTTGATCTTCTCCCATATAGTCTGTGGCTCGGCCATCTCTTCCTGTTCAAGCTCGGAATCTACCTCTTCTAGAAGCTCTTGCTCGTAATACTCCTCATCCTCAGGTCCCAGAAGTGGAATCTCGGGTGTGCGATTGTCGTAGTCCGTACTACGTGTCTGCACCATGCAACGTACCTGAAATGAGAAAATTTAGTTTAGTACAGTGCTTTGACGAGTATAAAAATGAACGAACAATAAAAAGAAAATATTTGAAGTTGAATGAAAATTATAAAAAAAATGTGGCCTAGAGTGGCCACTCGTAGCACTCGAAGTGCCAACAATTCGCCGTATCCCCGGCAACGGCACCAAAAACTTGACGTGTATTTTACTACGCGCTAAAAATGCAAGTGTACGCGTCGAGTAGTACAGGCCTTGTGAGGCCCGAGTCGAACACAGGGATACGTTGAATTATTGGAGACTTCTACTAACTATTTGCGATCAGCTAAGCCGGATAACAAAGTAGGGTTTGTTGTCGAAATTAAAAAAAATAAAAATAAAACAAAGCAAACAATCGATTAAAGGTTAATTTAATCAATTCAAAAGGATATCTTTAGGATTTCAGTTTCACCGCGGGTCAACATTGCATTAGGTTTCATATAACTCCTCAATCTTCTCTCTCTATCCGGGTAGTGGCCTGAAAACAGAATTACCCACTGTCGTGGTGTAATTCACTACTTAGGTTTAGGTTGATTCCACCATTAATTTTACACCTCCTTTGTCAAGGGATTTATCGATTAATGTAGGTTTCGTCTCTTTTCAACCGTTAATCCTTCTGTCGAAGTGATTAAGGGCATTAAGTTATTATTATGGTGATCAAGCATAACAATATATGGAGAAAACAAAACTATACCACGGATTTAAGAGAGAAAATATGAATTATTAATATAAAACTGTCATACAATGCATTCCCGGGCTACTCCCGGTCCTAAAGATGGAGGGGATTAGCCCCGCATGGTCATCTCGCACAAATACATGGTAGAAATAGGGGAAATCATATGAAAAACGTCAATTGAATGGAAAAACCCCTGAACGGAGGAGAACCGGTGGATCCTTTGCGTAGAACACGAGCTTTCCCGCCTCTCGGTGGTGAAATTTGTCTTCGGCAGTGTCTGGAATGACAGGGATGAGCTTCTGGCCTCCGTTCTCCTTTCTCTCCCTCCTCGGCACTTATGCAATCGTCAATGAGATGATCCTCTCGTGTGGGCGGCCGTCATTAGGTATAAGTCCCTAATTAGGTCGTCATTTAACTCCAGCCGTCCGATTGAGACCAAAACAAATCCAACGCATATCTTCCGGCGTCGATACCATTGACGCGGGTCGATGGTATCGACCCTCCCTTTTTGGCGGCGGTTCTGTCATTTTGCGACGCTGTAGCCTCCATGTGTCGATGGTATCGACTTGGTGTCGATACTATCGACTGCTCCTTCGCCAGCAATCTGAAGACGTCTCGATACCATCGACATCAGCGTCGATGGTATCGACTCTTTGCTGCTGCTCTCGGCTGGCAACCTGTGGTCAAGTCGATGGTATCGACTCCCGTCGATGGTATCGACGGAAGCAGATACTTGTTTTTCCTGAAATTTAAAGACCAGATCAAATAAATCCACACAAATTATGATAATGTGATTAATAATGCTCGAAATGATAAAACTAAGGGGATTTGACATAAAATGATGGCAAAGACCGAAATGAGTGAATTATGCAATATTATCCATAAAAATGACTAATAAGAGCACAAACCACATATACAACATGTCTATAAATGCGACTCAAAATCATCGCATCAATTTCTAAAGACTTTTTCCTTATCTGACATGGTACCCCTTTGAGTAGAATGGAATCAAATGCTTGGATCTAATATACAGACATCTTCCTACATAGTGGAAGAAAAAGATTAGTGTGCTATATATCAACCACATAAAGTAGGACAAAACACAAATGAGAATAGAAATAATGGAAGGTAGTTTCATAGTATAGTTTGTTGATAAACTTACAAGAGAATCACTAGGGCACATGACTAAAACCATTTAACAGATGAGAGGATACAAAATCACTTCATTTGACTACATTTACAAAGTACTTGTAAGGTTGGTATATATTTATAGTCTGGAAAAAAGCATTCAAGGGCACTTCATCATTTGCAAAGGAGATGACCACCAGAAGACATGTCAAATTAACTAGTAGATAGACCGTACGTAGACATGGCAATGACAACCACTAAGTCACTACCATGGTGGAAGTGGAGAGAGTGACTACCAACATGGTGAGAGATATCCACTGGGTGTAGCAAGCAGAATGTGTGTGCTTGGTGGTATGTATAGACTCTAGAAGGTCGTGCGACGCAATGCATGGATAAATTATGGTGCTATCCTGCTAGGTGTGTAATGAGACATCAAGATACATGTAGGTGGGTAATAAACTTTAGGTTGTACAAAGATATTTGAGCATAAAAGGGAACCCTATAGGTGTCCAATGTCACATCTCAAGAACGAATTGGTTAGTATAATTGACTAATTCCATTCATACCCTGCAAACTACTTATTGTCACATAACAAATAAAATAGATGTGTAAGTTTCTTCAAACTAGAATTCCTTGTTGCATGCTTAGATACACTAACAAGGAGACATTGTAGAGGATTAGTATATTAGCATAATACTAGAATAAGTCGTCTCTAAACTGAAAAAAAATTCATGAGCATAAACTATTTAAGAGATTAAAGTAATTCAAATTTAGATGAGTTGGGTTGTGAAGCATCATTGCTTCTAAAATTGGGAAACCAAAAGACCCAAGCTCTCAAAAAATAAGAAGAGAGTATCTTTCCAATAGCAAAATAAGAATGTGACTAGGACAGAGAAAATACTAGAACTTCAACAACAAACCCCCCAACAACACATATCAGAAGAAAGCCAGTGAAAAGACAACAAGCTAACTAAAGCAACCAAATATATGTACAACTATGTAGGTATCATAAAAAAACCACTCTAAGATAAATGAATAAGAGATTATCAAAAGATACATACCATATTGCTGAAGTTCTTGAATGAGAAAAATACATAATGTTTTTGAATATGATGTCCACATTAAGGGCTTCTTTGTGCCAGAATAAGATAATCATTCACTAAACCTACACATATCATCTTGTCAATTATTGGATCTAGATGGATCATCACAGTAGCTCCTAAGATAGGTTTAGGTTCATAAAATGAGAAGAAGATGGGAAGAGGGTCCTCGAGTATTATTCATTATATGGTCATTTAGAAAAATCCTCCATCAAATAATCCTTCAATAGAACCAAATGAACTAACCTGTTGATTCTAGATGTCTACAAAAGGTTATAACCACGCTCTAAATTCGCTAGAAACTTGAATTTGTGCAAACATCCAACCTAGGAAAACTCCATCATCTGGTCTCATAACCACATGGCCTTGCGCTCCATCAACTGAGAAGTCTCCTGACTGGGTTTTCCCGCCAAAGGGTTATCACAAAAGGTACCAATATCTCACTAAATGCTTGACTATTTGCATGTCTTCTGGCTGTGATGTGGGTCCACCGCCTCCTGTATCATGATATGAATAAAAAAGAGGAAAAATTAAATATATAGATGTAGGCACGCTGCCATTAGAATGCATTTCAACCATACACTAGTAAAAATCTATTACATTACCATATGAATATATAAGCTTTGATTAAGGTTCTTAAATAGATGCCACGAATGTTTCCTCATGTCCTCTCTTTATTAATCCCTCTTTTCAAACTCAAATTTGGTGTTTCTCCACATTTTGATACATATCTAATCATCAATTTAGCATGTGTAAGAGTATTATAATTCAAGTTTAACATAAATTCAAATTCTGAAACAGAACCATAGAGAAGTAAATTTATCATTCTAGAAGCATTACAAGAACTGAAAATAGTACTCCATATTTAATATTACTTGAACCATACTCCTATTTTATGTAAGACAAAGAATTGTTGAGGTTGGCTTAGCTAGATAAGATGAGATACAAAATGGAAACGAATTAACTAAATTCTTAGTAAAGTAACCAATATTGGTGAGGCCCAAGTTAATGACATACTAAAATAGACCACTAACTAGATGAGATAGAGGACAAAAAATGAAATAAACTAGTGAGAAAAATATGCCCATACAATAACACCTTCAAAAGGAAATGATGTCATTATGGGTATAGTAAATATGGTCAATGTGTAATTCTAGAAATCTTACAGGTCACAAGCATCATGTTAAGCATTAAAATAAAATATTCATGGCAGGATGAATACTTTCAATCGACATTTATTTATGCACTAGAATACATCTTTGAATATGGGGAAACCTTGCAGAAAGCACAAGGAAAGCTAATGCATTGGTATATTGAATCCACTAAAAATAAGATCCAAATAAGGAGGGTAACAAAATTACTTGGAACACTTACAAAGACTTCTGGAGGAGGCATATGACAAGAATATTGAGCCATATGCATTAAACTACAAAGGAGATTTGAAACCATACTGAATGAGGAGGAAGATATGTCAATTGGAATCATCATCAAAGATCTAATATTATAAGCATGCTTAAATGTTTAGATGGCGACTAGTGCAATGAAGATGAAGAAACGTTGGATATCTTTCTGAGTTATTTGGAGAACCATGTCATAGCAGAGACTTCCTTAAGCATCAGCTTCCTACAACCGTGTCATGTCATGAATTGGGCTACTACTTTGCCTTCTTTAGAGAATGTTAAAAGCTATAAGACTAGAACCAAACTGTATATGAAAACTGACTCTTTGAAGAATTCGTCAACAAAGCACTGACTTAGTAAGCTATATGGCATTGGTTCTAGTAACAAAGCACTGAGCTTATTGAAACAATCCCTCAGAGCCTAAACTTGGGTAATGACAAATGGATTAGGAATATATATAATACTGAGATATTTTTGATGAAGTCATAATATCACCTAGTTGCAAAAGGAAAGACACAACCCATTGAGGGAGACTGGAAAGCTATATAGGTAATGAACATCCCCATCTTTCAAAAGCTATTTATGTGGAAACTTGAATACAAGTCATCACTCACCAACATAGAGTGAGTGAGAGGGTATGTAGGTTTGTCCTCGCCTTGCCCAAGGTGTGAAGAAGAAGATCAAAGCCTGATGCACTCAGACCAAGTATGCAAATGGAGAAAACCCATTTAGAAACAGCTAATATGAGGTGATATGTCAGTTGGATTATTTAAGAGCAACCTGCAAAAGCTTGAGGATGATTCAATGCACTGAGCACGCACATCTACAAATATATGCTCAAAAGCTTGAGGCCCTCCATAGGATGAATGAAAAACCATACTCCTAGTCATTGTAGTGAAGAAACACAAGAAGGAGAAGAGATTGAGAATGATTCAATACAAATATATCAAACATTATAGTTAGTGGTGAGAATATATTGCATACATTAAGTTTCACTATCCTATCCACTTTTCTTGATGGAGAATGTGAACAAAAAAGAAAAAATGTTAGACCAAAGTACAAAGTCCCATTACTTGAAAATCTGAAGTTGTGATATTTTAAAAAGTGGAGTTTCCAGTGTCATCTTAAGTACAAATGTCAAATTGGTCCCAGCCAACTGGTAAAAAAATGTCCTTTAGACAAAAGAGATATATATATGAGCTAAAACGAAATCATTGCTCACCTTTTTTTTGATAACTGGGTCGATCCCGTTTATTAATCATACGATTCAGAGTTTACAAGGTTCATTAGAGATTGTGGAAGGTCCCCCTCCTCACCCGTGTACATGAAATCACCAGCTTTTGCAAGCTTGGCCAACTCATGTGCCACCAAATTACATGATCGGCTAACATGCACAAAAGAAACCAAAACAAAATCAACACTAAGAGCTTTTATATCTTCTACTATCATGCCGAGATGGTCCCTCCTCTCCGCAAGACTATTAAGCACAACTATGACTAAGCTCGAGCCTGACTCAACCTCAATGGATGTCCAACCAGATTGCTTGACCAGTTGGATGCCATCCAACACAACCACCACCTCACAAACAACCGCACTCCCTCCTCCGCATAGACGTCAACCTTGTGCTACTACTGTCCGACCCCAATGGTCACGACCAATGACACCCACCCATGTCCATGTGCCCGTATTCACCACTGCATCAGAGTTGATCTTGACAGTCCCCATCTCCGGTCTCTTCCAGTGTACATCCGCGCTGCTGCCTTGTAATTGTCGCTGTCCCAATTTTGTCTCTCAGGCACTCCAAGTGTCTAGAATATATGCTTGTGCTGCTTGTATGAACATGGCAAGACTCCTCCCATCCTCCTAGAAAACCTTGTGGTTCCAATACATCCACATCCCCCACATATTCTCCACGGCCTCCGTGAACTCCTGCTGCGATAGACCATCGTGCAACTCCAAGATTGTTTGCCTAGGAGATTGAATGTGGGCTGATGCAACAATGCTCGCTGCCAGTGATGATCTCTAGAGCTTTCTGGCTTCTACACAACAAAAGAGCATGTACTGAATGGTTTCCTTCTCCTCATGGCATAGTGGACACACATCATCATGTGACAGTGTCTATCAAGCAATCTCCCCATAGTAGCAATACCACCTATAGTAACCTGCCAAAGAAAGTGAGCAACCTTCAGCGGCCATGTGTGGTCCCAAACAACTTTCCAGATCTTCTCAGAAGATGCCTGTTTGGATGCAATAAATTCTCTCTTTCCCAACAGCCCCAACAAGTACGCAGACCTGGTAGTAAATATACCTCTCCTATCCATCCACCCATAAAGCATATCCTCTGGCAATCTGATGCTAATAGGGGTGTTCTCAATCAGTCCAAAAATCTCAGAAGGGAAAACTTGGGGTAGTAGCTCCAAATCACATCACCTTAACTGCCGATCTATCAACTCACTAACCAAAGAAGGCTGCCAAGAATCCCCATCCCGTACGGACTCCAAGTTCCTGTTAAAATCAAAGATCCAACTATCCTCCCATATTCTGATGTTCTCACCGTTCCCTACCCTCCATTTAATTCCTTCAAGGGTAAAAGCTTTAGCTGCCCATAAACTCCTCCATGTATAGCTAGGATTATGCCCCGTTGATGCCTCCAGTATAGACGTCGAAGGAAAGTATCTAGCCTTTAGGACCTTGTACGCAAGAGAAGATTGTTTTATCATAAGCCTCCACACCTATTTTGCGAGAAGAGCTTGGTTGAAGACATGCATATTTCTAAAACTGAGCCTGTCATCTTTCTTTGGTTTACACAAGGATGCCCAACACTGCCATGACAGCTTCCTTTCCTTATCTTTAGCTCCCCACCAAAATATTGCAATGTAGCCTTGTATCTCATTAAGTGTCCCTGCCAGTATTTGGAAAACACTCATAATATAGGAAGGGATGGCCTGCGCTATAGACTTTATCAACACTTCCTTTCCCAGTTTGGACAACAACTTTTCTTTCCATCCTTGAAGTTTCTTCCAGATTCTATCTTTGACAAAGCTAAAAATTTGTTTCTTTGATCTCCCAATAGCTGTAGGTAGCCCCAGATATTTAGCATGTCTGTCTATTTGCTTGACTCCCAACTGGTTTTTAATGACCTCCTTTGTTTCTTGCAACACTCCCTTACTAAAATCCACCTCCATCTTAGAGAGATTGATTCTTTGACCCGATGCCTGCTCATACTGGATAATGATATTAGCTACATTTAGACATTCGTGAAGGGATGCTCTAGCAAAGAGAATGTTGTCATCTGCAAAGAAAAGATGTGAAATGCATGGTGCATGTGTTACAACCCTAATTTTTGGGTTCATCTGGTGAGAAATGTAATTTCTCATATTAAAGATAATTGAACAAAGAATGGTATAATTTGTTTTGAATACATGGATTTTGTTTACAATAGCCTTGATGTCTGTGTTGTGGGCTTTATTGGCTATTGGGCCCAAATAACAAGGAAATTCAATTAGTAAATGGATAATTGAATTTTTAAGAAAAGAAATATGTAGAAAACTCTAGAAGGAAAATCCAAAGAGGATTTCGTGCCTCTTGGGTTCCTTGGGTACCAAGGAGTCCAAGGTTGCAAAAAGAAAGTAATAAAAAAAGAAAAGATTAATTAAGTATTTCTTTATTAAGAAATAAATTGAAAATAATGATAAAATGTGGAAAATGAGTGGAAAGAGGCATAAATGAAATTTCTTGGGGAAATTTCGTATCCATTAGGTTGCTAATATTAAAAGGAATACCAATGAGGAAAATAAAAGAGAAATAAAAAGAAATCCTCAAAAAGAGATATTTAAATGAGAAATAAACAAGATAATGTGAAATAGTGTGTAATGATGCATCTAGAAGGATAATAAGTATCCAATAAAAAGAATTTCGAAATAATGGAGTGTCTTGGGATCCAAGGAGTCCCAATAAAGAGGAAAGAAAGAGAAAATACTAAAAAGGCAAAATAAGAGGATAATGTGTTGCATTATAAATGAATTATGTGGTATTGTTTAAAAGGATGATATTTTCTATAAAGGAAAATAAGATTTCGTGATCAATGGATTAAAAAGAAAGAATAAAAAGACTAAGTAAAAGGAATTTCGAATTCCTAAAACATCCAAATAATAAAGGATATTAGAAAAGAATAATGAATAGAGAGAGAAAGGTTGTTGCTTCACAACCAAGGGAAATATGTTTCCTTTCAAGAATAGGACTTGAGTCCTCAAGGAGGCACGCCTTAGGGCTTTGTACACCCCCTATATAACGGGTGAGGCTTTGGGCTGAGTTCATAAGATCACACACACCAATTTTCTCCTCTTCTTCAATATTATTGACCATAAACCCTAGCTAAGATGGGCAACGTGATCGTGCAGTCATGAGACAACCATAGTGGGTTGAAACAGTCTCTGGATGCTCCATGATGCCTTTGAGTTGCGTTGCTTTTGTGACCATACCTCAACCGAAGCACAGCAATAGCCGAACGGCTGCTTCACCTGCGGTAAGTCGTGGGTTGATTGCTCTTGACCTAGCCACCTCGGCCATGCACTGGACGGTGTGCCAGGTGTGGTTGAAGGCTGCGGAGCTAGGGCAAGGTCGGTCGGCAGCTTTTGTGGTCCAAGAAGGAGAGGATGAGTCGCCCAGGTTACGCCTAGGGCTGCGCTCGACGACAGCGGGAGCTTGAAGATGAAACAAGATGTGTTGGACAAGTTTGCCCTCTACCAACTGAAGTGCTGCTCACTTAAGTCGGGGGTAATTTCGACTTTTGGTAATGTTTCCAATAGGCGAGCGGGTTGCATGGAAAAGGATGACATGGCACCATCTGATTGGTCGAGAGGTACTTTTCCTTGTGAAAATCATATCTAATGATTGCTAACTCTGATTAGGACAAATAATATATGCATTTTGATCAAAAGAACACAAGGAATCCAATAAAAATAGATTTATAGCCTGAATCTGATCATAGTTCGAAATGTAGTGTAAATTATCATCTTTAATGAATTAAAGGTTAAGAAACCCTATTTTTGAAATGAATAAAGTGTTTAATGGGGTTTAATGGATCATTAGAGTTAATGTTAACCTATTAAATGTAAAAAGGTACATTATGTTCAAAAAGGAAGAACTTTGCACATGATTAGTCTAATTTAGAGTTTATGTGCTTGAAATTTGAAAAGGACATAAAGTTATCATCTTTAATGTTTTAATTAAAGAAAAACCCTTAGATTTGATGATAGATGGACTTAATGATGTTATTTGGATAATTCAAGCTGATATTAACCTGTTGTTAATAAAAGTGAGAATAGGATCTAAAAAGATGATCTTTTTATATAATTGGTTTAATTTAGGGTTTCATGCATGATTATGCATTAACGAGCTTGAAAACCCTAATTTAGAGGAATATGTCTTTTAATTGTTTTAATGGTTCAAATCCATGATTAAATATGGATGTGATGATCCTAAGTCAATTTGGGTATAAAAGACTATTAAAATGGATAGTTGAGCAATTAAGGTTCATATAAATGGAAAAGGATATTTTAGGGAGAACGTTTGAGAAATTCTTCTAAGAAACCCTAATGAATATTAATGAAACCTTAATGCGGATTAGAAACCCTAGAAAGAGAATAGATTCTTGATAAAGTGTGTAATAAATAGAGTACATATTCTTTTCAGGAATTATGTGATGATTGAATTACTTGCTTGGATCTATTGATTGGTTTGATAGTATATACATGAAGTATATGTTGAATAATCTGCATGACTAATAAAATCAGGTATGTGGTTACGATTATGAATAATCACTCTAGTTTCACGGCGATTCCCGAAGTTTTAATTGGTTGCTTGAAAGTAACTGTTGGATGCTTATTTATTTCATGCAACTATAAAGTGACTATGATTATCACTATAAATGTGCGTATATAACTGACTAGATCCAGGTCCACCTCTATTGCTTTGAAAAGGCTAAGAAAAAAGGGGTAATCCTAGAGCAAGGTCTAGGTTACCGAGAGTTAGAAACTGGGGTACCTACGTGTAGTGCCATGAGACTCATTAGCCTGCCATGAGTTAAGGAGTGGGCTACTTATGAGTAGTGCCATGTGACTCAACCCTAGAAATTGGTTCACTTATAGGTGGATCATGAGGGGTTTAATGGGGACAATATAGAGGATAGGATACTCTTGGATCATGGAGTTATATCTAAAATGTAATCTTGGTTGTTAAATGATTAATTGAATGATTACATTGTTAATGTATTTACATGATTATTGTTTCCCCCACATACCAGCTTCGGCTGACCGACGTTTTGTTTTTCGGCGTTTTAGGTACAAGTCAAAAGGACAAACAATAAATCATCATATTGTGAAATATATGAATTAAAATACAAGGAGGATCAGTTAGAGTAGAATCCTTAAGTGGATAGAAGTTTAGAGATCCAAGTTTTCAAAAAGGTATGCCAAAATTTATTTTTCTTACAACTTTCAGTATAGTATGTTTAAATTTGATAATTATTTTTGGTTAATTGTCGAACCTTTGATCCGAAAGTTATGGGTGCGGCTTCGACCTCTCGGTCTCCCTTAATTGGGGGTTATCGGGAGGTGGGGTCGTAACATTTGGTATCAGAGCGTAGGTTCCTCGCTTAACCATTAATAATTATTAAATTTTACAAACTCCATAGAACCCAAGGGAGTTATTAGAGGATTATCCAAAAGACGGAGGTGTCTAGAAAAGGATCACAACTGGGGGCTGGCAATATTTTCCTTCGCACCGCTAGTCGGAATATGAGGACTCCCGGATACGTGTGACTGTCTGGCCAAAATCTTAGGGTATGAATCGAAATAAGATACCTTTAGGACTTTCTCATCTTGTTCATCCCTTCTCATCACAAATTCTATTAAGGACCTTAAGGATTAGGGTTTTCCCTCTTCTCCTCACCCTCTTGAGGTATGGGTAAGATTAACGAGGTCTAAGGAATCCTCCATCAAATTAATGAAAGGCATGTAAATAAGATGCCATGGACATAAGCTTAATAGAGTAAGTGCAAACTAAAGAATAGATACATGCTTAGGTCGCATGACATAAGTTGTCATGTCCTCAGGAGGGACCTGAGGCTAGACCTTCTTGTCAGGAGGATAAGTTAGTCTTGGAGATAGAGATCTCCATTGCAAGTAGAGACCTGGCACATCCTCTGAGGATGATGCTAACCCTAACCCTAAGTGAAGGTTAGAGAGAGATGAGTTGGACCAGGTGTTTGAAAGGACATGCCTTTGGGATTCCATATGATCCATGGGTGACCTAGCACCTTTGGCAACCCAACCCTAGGAAGGGTCGTACATGTTAGGGTAAAGGATAGCTCCTTAGATGATAATGTTAGTAAAGGACCTTAGAAACCCTATGGGATTATGCAAGTAGGGCATAGCATACAGGGTACGTTTGTAGTGTGAGCAAAGGGTCGAAACCCTGACTATGAGAGTATGAAGGATGGCTTATGAAATAAGCATAAAGAACTACGGATAACCTTGAGCGAACGTAAGTTGAACATAGGCTTCATCCAGGTAAGGGAATGCTTTTGAAGTTGATCCTTCATGAAGAAAGGACCTCTAATGGTGAGGTTGGGTGTAGGGTTAGCTCTAGAGAGAGCAGGAAACCCAGCAAGAAGATTGGAAGCCTAAAACCCCGAGATATGAGGAACAGTGGATGATAGTGGTTGCCTCATGATCGATCCCTGGAAGTTGATGATATCTTGGTTGCCTTTAGAGGGACCAAACCCTAGAGGGAGAAGATGAAGCCTCTGGTACCTATCTGCCTACGATATAAGTGTTTACCTTTTGAGGTAGGAAGAAGAGTTCCTTAGACCTAGAAGGGTTTAGTAACAGGATTATGAGGCCTTGTACCTTGTTGGTTGTCCCTAAGGAGGACCCAACATTAAGTGTTGCTCGAGTTGAAGGATGACAAGGAGTGCAAGTCATGCCTTTTGCATGCTTGGTTCGTAGTTAAGGGATAGAGCATGCAGTTGGACACCTAAAAGTGAATTGAGGGTTCCTAGGCCTTAGAGGGGAAGTGGTATACCTAATGCTCAGGATGAGAATTAAGTTGCTATAGTTTTGAGCATGGTATTCCTCATGTATAGAGGAAAAGGGAAGTCCCTTAAGTTTAAGGTATGTTTGATGAACCCCTCACAACTAGGTTGATGATAAAGGAAAGTATGATCTTGATCCAACAGTGAGGAAGGAGGACAAGTATGACCTAGCATGGTACAGTAGGTGACCTGCTTGTGCCTTAATAGCTTGCTATGGTTAAGTAGCCTCATGTGGATGTAAACCCTAGACCTAAGAGCTTTTATGACCTTGTTGTCAAGAGATAGTTTTCCTCCCATCCTGGGAGAGGGACCCCTTTGGTAGGGTGTATATCAGTTTTGTTGGTTTAAGGTAACCTAACGAGGTCTCATAGGATCTTGAGAAGCTAAGTGAAAAGTACATGGTATGAGAATGAACCTATAGACCCATAGATATCCATCTCTAATTACATATGAATGTGTTACCATCGAGGTAACCGGTATGGGACTTGACCAAGGTAGGCAGGTTGCCATGATCCCTATGAAAGGGTGAAAGCCAGTCCATGAATGCAGAAAGAGAGATGATGAAAACTTGGGTAAGGTTCTAAGTGAACATGTACTATAATGGAGAATCCTAAGTCTATCCTAGGGTCAGGTAGGGATAAGACTGATGAAAGTAGGAGTTGCCTAATTCCCCAGTTGCACATGACCATAGGGTCGGGAGGTAACATCTATCTTTGTCTGAGGGCCATGGGTTAGGAGATTGATCACCTTCATGAACTCATGGGACCCAAAGGGCAGATGAGTAGGGCACTCTCTTGATGCATGAGGGAAGAGGGATGACCCCAAAAGAGCCGGAACCCTATAGACCTATAGGAGATGACCAAGGATATAAACCCCAGTAGGTTCGAGACCAGTTTTCCATGGAAGTAACTTTGATATCGAAAGGATTGTAATGAAGTGACATATGAGGCACGTTTCAACTGAGATCTAAAGGTGTACTGACAAGGTGGGATGTACCATCTCTACTTTTGGAATAGGAAGAACTTTGTATTTGGACTGCATCCAAATGCTTATTTCCTCTTGTTATGGGAGTGAGAGATAGGACAGTACGCATGCCATACACCAAGGATAAAGGATGATGTGGTTTGGAACGTTGCCACGAGATATGGGGACAGAGAAGATAACATGCCCTGGTAAAGTGAATGATACATGGATGGTTTGCAAACACCAAAGAGGAATAAGGTAGTCACCTTATGAGGATTTTTTTATCATGAGCTATGCGGAACTTACAAGTTATACCAGGTTGAGTTTGATCACCATGATGATGAAATCAGAGAGTGTTCTTAATGAAGATAGACAGAGAGTTTAAGGTGAGACAATAAGTGAAATACATGGAAGTGTATGTCTTCAATGTTACCTAATACCTAAGGATGTGAAGTGGTAATGGATGTTCTGGTTGAGATACATCTGACTTGTTTGACTAGAAGCTAGAGGAGGTATGTTTGGCTAATACTTCAATGTAATAAGATATGTTGAACAAGTTAATGGTTATTTGGTTAGCCAGTTTAGCCCTTGATGCAATGAAAGGATGGTGGTAGAACCTCATATGCACTTCTTTGGAAAAGAAGGTGATGAAACCCCGACTAGAGTGGTTAAGGGTTTCTGAGGAATCAAGACATACAGTAGATCATGATCACCACACACCGTACTACGAAGATAATAAGTGACAGTAGTACTTTGGATGCCTAAGATGAAGTTGCATGGGGTATGCTGCCATGCAAACCAGAAGGTGAAGGACAAACACCAGTAACCCAATAAGTTGAAATAAGGGATAAAGAGTTCCCGAGAGGGAATGGGAGTTCATCTCTATGGATGATGTGGAAAGTCTCCCCTTGACCAAGGAAGGTCGAGATGCAATATGGGTTATGGTAGATCGCCTTTCCTAGATGATATGAGAAAGAAAGAGTTTTGTCAAGGAACAGATCTGGTTGAACTACCCATGAGAGAGATGGTTCAACTACACCATGAAGTGAGTTCAAAGGTTCTTGAGTTTGACCTAAAGGTTCCCTTCCAAAAGGTTGAAGTAGGTACATAAAGAACTCGATGCTAGTACAATTTATCACCCCTAACTAATGGTTAGTATGATCCAGACTAAAGGGTCTGTTGAGAGCATATGTGCTCATTCAGGGTGCTAGCTAGAGATAGTTCTTGTCCTATGAAGGATGTAATGATGACCACCATAGCCAGTTTTAGGATTTAAAGAAGCTCTGTAAGGGAGGTTGTGTCGGTCACCACTTTAGTAAGGTGATGTTGGTGAAGGGACCATGTGATGGTTAGAAAAGGACCACAGTGTGTGAAGCCTCTTTGATCGTGCAATGGCTGAAAGGAGCCTAGAGATGACGTAAGTCGTGAGCAGATACAAAGTAGAGTGACGTGTAGCTCACTATGGGAGAATTTGTGACATGAAAATCTGACCCCTCTAAGTTATAGCTAAGAGAGCTGAGTCCCCGATGCATGGGTTCTTTTGACATGGTTTGGTAGAGAAGGTTGAGTTTGACCTTACACCCTGGGATAAAGTAATGAGTGATGAGTTCCATGTGACCAATTTAGAGCACTATGTGAGGTACCCCGACCATGTGCTGAGCAATGAACCTAGTGAGCCCCAAAAGAGGTTGAAATGGTCTGAGTCACCTGTGCAGTTTATAGACACCATGATGAAAGAGCTCAGAGAAAAGAATATGTGATGATAAAGGTTCTTTGGAAATGCCATGAGTATGGTAGAGCCACATAGGGGCCAATGATGGACATGAAAAAGTCTTATCCTATTTTATTTGTTTGCTTGATAGAATTTGGACGACAAAATTCCTATAAGAGGGGAAGGATGTTACAACCCCAATTTTTGGGTTCATCTGGTGAGAAATGTAATTTCTCATATTAAAGATAATTGAACAAAGAATGGTATAATTTGTTTTGAATACATGGATTTTGTTTACAATAGCCTTGATGTCTGTGTTGTGGGCTTTATTGGCTATTGGGCCCAAATAACAAGGAAATTCAATTAGTAAATGGATAATTGAATTTTTAAGAAAAGAAATATGTAGAAACCTCTAGAAGGCAAATCCAAAGAGGATTTCGTGCCTATTGGGTTCCTTGGGTACCAAAGAGTCCAAGTTTGCAAAAAGAAATCAATAAGAAAAGAAAAGATTAATTAAGTATTTCTTTATTAAGAAATAAATTGAAAATAATGATAAAATGTGGAAAATGAGTGGAAAGAGGCATAAATGAAATTTCTTGGGGAAATTTCGTATCCATTAGGATGATAAAATTAAAAGGAATGACAATGAGGAAAATAAAAGAGAAATAAAATGAAATCCTCAAAAAGAGATATTTAAATGAGAAATAAACAAGATAATGTGAAATAGTGTGGAATGATGCATCTAGAAGGATAATAAGTATCCAATAAAAAGAATTTCGAAATAATGGAGTGTCTTGGGATCCAAGGAGTCCCAATAAAGAGGAAAGAAAGAGAAAATACTAAAAAGGAAAAATAAGAGGATAATGTGTTGCATTATAAATGAATTATGTGATATTGTTTAAAAGGATGATATTTTCTATAAAGGAAAATAGGATTTCGTGATCAATGGATTAAAAAGCAAGACTAAAAAGACTAAGTAAAAGGAATTTCGAATTCCTAAAACATCCAAATAATAAAGGATATTAGAAAAGAATAATGAAGAGAGAGAGAAAGGTTGTTGCTTCACAACCAAGGGAAATATGTTTCCTTTCAAGAATAGGACTTGAGTCCTCAAGGAGGCACGCCTTAGGGCTTTGTACTCCCCCTATATAAGGGGTGAGGCTTTGGGCCGAGTTCAGAAGATCACACACACCAATTTTCTCCTCTTCTTCCATGTTCTTGACCATAAACCCTAGCTAAGATGGGCAACGTGATCGTTCAGTCATGAGATAGCCATAGTGGGTTGAAACGGTCTCTGGATGCTCCACGATGCCTTTGAGTTGCGTTGCTTTTGTGGCCATACCTCAACCGAAAAATAGTAGTAGCCGAACGACTGCTTCACCTACTGTAAGTTGTGGGTTGATTGCTCTTGACCTAGCCACCTCAGTCGCGCACTGGGCGGCACCCCAGGTGCAGTTGAAGGCTGCGGAGCTAGGGCAATGTCGGTCGGCAGCTTTTGTGGTCCAAGAAGGAGAGGACGAGCCACCCAGGTCACGCCTAGGGCTGCGCTCGATGACAGCGGGAGCTTGAAGATGAAACAAGATGTGTTGGACAAGTTTGCCCTCCACCAACTGAAGTGCTGCTCACTTAAGTCGGGGGTAATTTCGACTTTTGGTAATGTTTGCAATAGGCGAGCGGGTTGCATGGAAAAGGATGACATGGCTCCATCTGATTGGCCGAGAGGTACTTTTCCTTGCGAAAATCATATCTAATGATTGGTAACTCCGATTAGGACAAAAAATATATGAATTTTGATCAGAAGAACACAAGGAATCCAATAAAAATAGTTTAATAGCCTGAATATGATCATAGTTCGAAATGTAGTGTAAATTATCATCTTTAATGAGTTAAAGGTTAAGTAACCCTATTTTTGAAATGAATAAAGTGTTTAATGGGGTTTAATGGATCATTAGAGTTAATGCTAACCTGTTAAATGTAAAAAGGTACATTATGTTCAAAAAGGAAGAACTTTGCACATGATTAGTCTAATTTAGAGTTTATGTGCTTGAAATTTGAAAAGGACATAAAGTTATCATCTTTAATGTTTTAATTAAAGAAAAACCCTTAGATTTGATGATAGATGGACTTAATGATGTTTTTTGGATAATTCAAGTTGATATTAACCTCTTGTTAATAAAAGTGAGAATAGGATCTAAAAAGATGATCTTTTTATATAATTGGTTTAATTTAGGGTTTCATGCATGATTATGCATTAACGAGCTTGAAAACCCTAATTTAGAGGAATATGTCTTTTAATTGTTTTAATGGTTCAAATCCATGATTAAATAGGGAATTGATGATCCTAAGTCAATTTGGGTATAAAAGACTATTAAAATGGATAGTTGAGCAATTAAGGTTCATATAAATGGAAAAGGATATTTTAGGGATAACATTTGAGAAATTGATCTAAGAAACCCTAATGAATATTAATGAAACCTTAATGCGGATTAGAAACCCTAGAAAGAGAATAGATTCTTGATAAAGTGTGTAATAAATAGAGTACGTATTCTTTTCAGGAATTATGTGATGATTGAATTACTTGCTTGGATCTATTGATTGGTTTGATGGTATATACATGAAGTATATGTTGAATAATCTGCATGACTCATCAAATCAGGTATGTGGTTACGATTATGAATAATCACTCTAGTTTCACGGCGATTTCTGAAGTTTTAATCGGTTGCTTGAAAGTAATTTTTGGATGCTTATTTATTTCATGCAACTATAAAGTGACTATGATTATCACTATAAATGTGCGTATATAACTGACTAGATCCGGGTCCACCTCTATTGCTTTGAAAAGGCTAAGAAAAAAGGGGTAATCCTAGAGCAAGGTCTAGGTTACCGAGAGTTAGAAACTGGGTACCTACGTGTAGTGCCATGAGACTCATTAGCCTGCCATGAGTTAAGGAGTGGGCTACTTACGAGTAGTGCCATGTGACTCAACCCTAGAAATTGGTTCACTTATAGGTGGATCATGAGGGGTTTAATGGGGACAATATAGAGGATAGGGTACTCTTGGATCGCGGAGTTATATCTAAAATGTAATCTTGGTTGTTAAATGATTAATTGAATGATTACATTGTTAATGTATTTACATGATTATTGTTTCCCCCACATACCAGCTTCGGCTGACCGACATTTTGTTTGTCGGCGTTTTAGGTACAAGTCAAAAGGACAAATAGTAAATCGTCATATTGTGAAATATATGAAGTAAAATACAAGGAGGATCAATTAGAGTAGAATCCTTAAGTGGATAGAAGTTTAGAGATCCAAGTTTTCAAAAAGGTATGCAAAAATTTATTTTTCTTACAGCTTTCAGTATAGTATGTTAAAATTTGATAATTATTTTTGGTTAATTGCCGAACCTTTGATCCGGAAGTTATGGGTACGGCTTCGACCTCTCGGTCTCCCTTAATTGGGGGTTATTGGGAGGTGGGGTCGTAACAGCATGTCTGCACGCTTGAATCCCATGGATCAACTTGGCATTCACAACATGCAAAAGGGAAGTTGAAAAAGCCTCAACACAAAGAATGAATAAATAAGGAGAAAGAGGGTCACCATGTCGCAATCCGCGAGAAGGCTTGAAACTTTGAGTCCGGTCACCATTGATAGCAAAGGAATGGTCAACTGAAGAAACACAATCCCCGATTTTTTGCCTCCATCTACTTCCAAACCCCATCTTCTATTTAACAAAATCTAGAAAATTCCACTCCACCCGATCATACGCCTTAGAGATATCCAATTTCAAAGCCAGAAACCCCTTCTTATTTTTGTCCTCATTCTTCATCTTGTAGAAAAGCTCATAAGCAATAAGCGCATTATCTGTGATCATCCTCCCCGGAATAAAGGCACTTTGATTCTCAGAAGTAATTTTATCCATCAGCGGCTTGAGTCTATTTGCCATAACTTTGGACGCTATTTTGTAAATCACATTACACAAGCTTATAGGCCGAAAGTCAGATATCTGGACTGGTTTTTCCACCTTCGGCATCAACACCACAAGAGTAGAATTTACCCTACTAATTTCAGCACTTCCCTTCCACCACCCCTTGATATAATTGGAAACATCATTACCAATAATATTTTAAAACTTTTGGAAAAACATGGGTTTCATACCATCCAGTCCCGACGCTTTATTTGGGTGCATTTGTTTGAGAGCCTCCAGAATTTTAGTATCAGATATATCCCTTTCCATAGAGAAGTTCATAGAATCATCCACAACCTCCTCTATACCCCTAGTAGCCTCCTCAAAACCTGACGGGCTGCTGCAAGAAAATAAATTCTGGAAAAACTCAGTCACCACCTGCTGAATTTTACCCTCCTCAGTATGCCAGGTGCCATGCTCTTCTTTCAGCCCTTCAATATGGTTCCTTTTATGTCTTTGTGAAGCTTTGTGATGAAAGTAAGTTGTATTCCGGTCCCCTTCACGTAGCGCTGCCACCCGTGCCCGGGCACACCAATAGGAATCCTCAAATCGTTGCTCACCTTGTTAACATATACAACAAGAAAATTTCATGTACAACTTGGCACAACTATGTTGTCATTCATAGAAGACTTTGTTAAGACATCGTTAGTAGCACCAACAAAAGTTTATGTTTGCAATAAAAAATGGAATAATCGGAAACGATCTGCATACCCAAGCCATTCTCCCCAAAAATTTAGGAGTATGAGGTTTTGCTTATGAAAATGTTCCCGCCATGCCAGGAGCTTTCAAACTTATTTGTTCCAGTTGTTGCATATTCTAAGGTTCTTTCTTAAGGCATCAAGAAACATGGAATATATTCAGTTAGTTATCAATTGAGGTTCCTGATAATTCCAACAAGCATCATGGACAAAGTGATGGATTTGGTGTGCATACTAAACCCTCACATGAGATTTTTGGAACCACTAATCTGGTTTGGAAACAAGAAGCTCTTGTGAAGATTTTTTGTAGTTAATAGCAAGAGATAGGTGGTTCACTTGTTTCTTAGGACAAGCTTCATTTTGTCAAGATAGCTCCCTGGAAGCCTAATTTTTCCATACCACCATAACTAAGTTAGTAACTTGAGTGTTGGGCACTCCCACATAGAAACATGAGGGAATAAAAATGCATGTGGCATGGGATGGATATTTAATCTAGAATGCCATTGTTTGTTGATTTTCAACTTCACTACCTACTATTCCCAAAAAGTGATAGCCTTGCTTTGACTATCCCACCTTTTACAATCACTCCTAATCAATAAACCTACGAGAAAGCTCACACATGAAGCTATTAACCCGTAGCATGATTTATTTCAAATCTTACCAGCAACGTAATGAACTGACATGTAATAATGGTTCACCCACCACATGAGATGAGTCACCATGAAATTAAAACTAAGAGAAAAGTATCGCTGCACAATATGGTATGGCCTTAGAAATGTCATAAATGATACATTTTCAAATCCATATGTTAGTAAAAAAAGTTAGTGCAATAAAGTTCCCTATATAAGCATTAAGAGAGAAACAACTTATATCAGGAAAACCAAATAATAAATCATCCTTATCTAACACGTGTGTCTTTTTCAAAGTAAAATATCTAAAAAGAAAACATGGAAAATTAATCCCACAACAAAGGTGTAATCTATTACAAGTATGCTAGCCATCATGGATATGGTTGAAAATTATTCTCCCTAGCTCTTTTAACTAGTTGTAAATCATAGAAAGAGCCAACAGAAACATCACATGCATCATTTCATATTAGAGAACATCACATACATAAGTGTGAAATGGAGCCTTGCCATAAAAGAGGTCTAAATGTTAACCAATACTATAGAATATTCATATCGCGATCTTATGTAGAAAGAGAAATGGAAAACAATGTTGTAATGGTGGTTCGGATGACAATCCTTTCTATATTAAATGAATTGACAAACTTTACATCAAACAAAAACTTTATTCTAAACCTATAGAAAAGAGGAAAAATAGCATCTAGAGGATTTAAGTTGAAACTAGGGGATAGGAATGAAGTACTTGATAGTGTAGATAATCACGCAGTACCTTTTTGTGGAAAACAACCTGCAAGGACCAAACTAAAATACTATACATGTCTTCTTTCTCATTTGGTGTTGTTTGTGCTACTTGTGTTGTAGCATGGTCAGAATGGAGGTAGGACTTAGTAGTGCATGCTAAAGGAAACATGGGTAAAAGGTAGGAATTAGTAGTGCATTCTAAGGGCGATATGATGACTAGTTGATGAAGGTAAGTGTAGTTTTATTATACTTTGTATGTTGGTACAAACACAATACTCAGCTTAAATATGCATAGACATTGGAAATTAATGAATATCTTTTATTGGATATAAACAGTGTTGACATTTCAATTAATAATACATCCTTATGTCTTTTAATTATTTTTTCTTTTGAATTTTGACTCCCATTTTATGATTGAAGGGCCTAATCCAAGTTCATGATGGGAGACAAATATAGTTGATTGAAAGAACTTGTATTGGATGTTTTGATTTATAGTTTGGTTTCACACTTTATGGTTGAAATATTATGCTGATAACAAAGTGTGGAATAGGTGACATCGATGTTAGTATTGTAAATTTATAGGCCCAACCTCATTAAAAGGCCAATATGGATCATTATGGTTTCATTGTCTGCACATTTGAGTTCCCCTTGCAAAAAATTACCAAGAAGTGGAAGCAACTACTTTTCTAAAATATCCAAATATTGATAGACACAATATACATATTGGCATAGAATATAAGTAGAAACTCACACATTTTGGTTCAACATTGTCATTCTTATGATCATCATCTAAGTCTAAATCCAAACCATATGGGTATATCCTAAATAGATCCTTCTTTTTCTTTGGGTATTTTTTGGGCCATTTTCTTGAAAAGTCTTCATGTTTTTTTTTCTGTTCTTCGAATACTATTTTAGCTCTACTGCTTCGCCTGTAATATGTATTTTTCTAATTCCTTTTTTTATACTAAGTGAAGCATTCAACACTAGATGTGTTTTGACTTATGGGATAAATTGGTAGCATGGATTGGATTTCCAACTCTAGTCTTAGAGAAGAAAACTAATTGATGTTGTGATGTATCCCTTTGAGAATATACAGACCATGAAGTTGTTTTCTCCTTTGGGAATCATCTTTGTTTGATTCATAAGACAATTTCATTTTGTATTTACCAAGTATCATCACTTGTTGCATCTCTCTAAAAGTTTTATAGTTACACTATTCCATTATGATGACCAAACTTCTAAATGGGACGAGTATGAGTAGATAAAATGAGAAATACATGAGAGTGTGATGAAGCAAAGAAAATGATAAGATGGACTCTTCTCCTCATTTTCCTCGTTGTGATGCATTTGAGATACTAACCTCCAACTTGAGCATATAATTTTCTGATGGGTTTCATATCTTTTATATAATATGTTTTCTATCACTCACATTGTAAAGTCAGAATGCAGGATGATTTAGTTTGAGATTGGGGCTTAGATTTTTGAACTTAGAAAATTTGTAGAGGTATCTCTCATATGGATGACATGCACACTTAATTTCTTTATTTAATTGATGTCGAGTGCATGCCTAAGCATGTTTCTATATCTTCCTAGTATGTGGGGAATGCATCTAGGGTTGTAGTGTCCAAACTGTTTGAATTTCTAGAGGTACATGCTCTTCATAGTTTTACTTTCACATAATAATGTAGAATTTAGTAGTTTCCCATTAAAAATGCTCAAACCATCAGTAGGAGAGAGGAATACATGTCTTAGTTTTTTCTGGTAGCTTGGATGATATAACTGAGAAGGTATGACTTTTTATCAATCTCTTAGCTAAGTAATATCTTCTAGAAAAGATAGAAGATTGTTTTCTGCCGATTGGAGCGTCAACGCCACCCATATCGGCTCACCCAAGCCCTTCCAATGATGGCTGTGTAATAATTTCCCTTCCCTTTACTTTCTTTTGGTAGTTTATTATTCTTTTACCTCCATTTGTCTTTTTGGTTGCTTTTGTTAATTTTTTGTTTACTCATGGTCATAGAATTCACTATTTATAAAATGAAGGTATCAATCACACCAAATGATAGTGGAAAAAGGTGCATTTAGGGAAAAGTGATTGGGAGGAAGGTGACGAACATGCTCTGTGAGACCTACATAAAGAGCTTGCAGGAATAAAACTCACTTATATTGGAAAGAAAGCTTTGTTCACTATCGGTCCATTACCATAGAATAACATGGAGTTCTTTTTTGTTTTGGAGGACTCTTCTGTAAGGTCTTGTCTAAAGAAATCCTTATCAATGCCCCTGTAGGTTTCACTTCACTACCAGGTTTTTAATGATATATTAATTCTTTTCTCTATTTGTTTGTCACATGCCTGTCAGGGATGGACATCCAAGCAATATAAGCCCAGAGGAAGGTAATGGTAAATGGTCTGACAAAGTGTATGGTGCGAGGACTTTCAAGGTTGACATTAGCTCTTCTACAAGAGTCTCCACACTACAAGAAACAAAGGCATTAACGACCAAATTATCGACAACATGATTTGTTTGTAGTAATTGTAACCCTAATCGCGACCACACATTTTTATGGTCGATATTAGTATGATTAATAACGGCCA
The DNA here is from genome assembly GCA_963693085.1 of Alisma plantago-aquatica. Lineage (NCBI taxonomy): Eukaryota > Viridiplantae > Streptophyta > Magnoliopsida > Alismatales > Alismataceae > Alisma > Alisma plantago-aquatica. The sequence continues at coordinate 427,445,560 of OY856410.1, read as the reverse complement.
AATATATTAGTCGTCATAAATATGGTGTCTATTCTGTCGCTAAAAGACAAATATGTCATTTTATTACTCCAACATTTCATAAAGCCCCTTTATGTATTTATGTTTGACAAATTAGAAGTTTATGTATGTATATTTGACACATTGAAAGAAAAAAAAATGAATATGACCACTCCCTCCCGCCCCAGCCCCTCGCCAACGCCACACCCCCGCACGACCAGGAACTGACGCCCGATCCCTGCGGCGGCAAAGACCACTCCGGACCCGACTCCCACATTCTCCCACTCCAATGGTAATTCCCACACCTACCAACCCACGAGCAGAGAGATCCTTGGCTCTCTATGCAGTGACTGACGATTCAATTGATTTCACACTAGGTCGATCGCCTGCTATCTCCTAAGCTCTCCTCTTCGGCAATGATGATCAGGTCAATCTAGTACTTCCGGCAGCCGATCAAGGGTGACCTAGAGCAGCGTGCCAGGCATCACATCGAAGCCAGGAATCATGAGTAACAGAACCCCGATCTAGAACCAGAGACGAGTGTCAACCTAGCTAGGAGCCGGTGATTGATCTGTAGGAGGAACAACAAGGTATGCAGCCGCCGTTCTACTCCACTCCCATAGTCATGTCTTCCAAACTCATCTATTCCCTACTTCTTCTATTTCTCTCTACTCCATGCAGTAACATCATGTGGCCCTGGGCGAACAAAGGTAGGATAAAGGACCGTAGACCCAAAGGCAAGAGGCGAGGTGATCTCTACGGACCCAAGACTATCGAAGTGATGTTTGCTTCAAATGTTGCAGGAGGGTATGTGATTTTCTCTCTTTCTATGTGGGTTACCTATAGCTTCAGAATGTCTCCTCTAGCTCCACGAGGTAGGGTACCATGTTGAAGTTGAGCTTGTCCTACCACTCAGCAAATCAAGAGCTGAGAAGACCGTAATTAGATATGAAGATCACCTTCCTTTGAATTTGTGCACACATAGTCACTTTATTTATGCCTTACATAGAACCACATTCACCTTGTACCATCCCTCCATGACCGACCAGGGAGGGAAAAGTACTTGGAAGAACCCCCACTGCTGACAGCACAACATACAAACTCAAAAATATTGATAGGATTTCTGTAAAGTCTATGAAAATGCATTAGAATTATATGCTGTTAAATATCACTTTACTAACTTGTAATGATGGATTAGTTATGAGTCATAAGATCTCAAATCAAAGCGAAACTAATATCACATTTAATTTATACGACACAAATGGTAGTTTGCAATTTATTAATACACACAATGTAACTACTTCTATTTAAGGATAAAACATAAAGCGATGTGCAGGGAAACATTATTTTTAAAGCTCATATGCATGAGCTTTGCATTATATTTTTTATGAAAGTGGATATATATAACAACCTTGATCGCCCTCTAACTATTTTGTTCCTATTTAAGTAACCTCAAGTTGACAATGTACTTATCCAAATCGTGTGATAGCATGGGGGTGGACTTGAAGAGGGCGATTAGGTTGTAGGAAAGAACCCTTTTATTTTTTATTGATCAATTCAACAAATTTCTTATTTAATTGATCCATTAAGAAAATTCCTACAGTGATTTAATGTGTGAGTGAAAGACATAAAAAACTAAATTAGTTTGAAGATATTGCTAGAAGTTCAGGAAAGGGAAGACGTTGATACTTGTATCCCACTTCTAATGACTGGTACATGGTTGAACTGACACACCAGTGGGTTGCTATTGGCCACATAGATGAATGGGGTGCTATGACTACACCGGATATGGTCCAACTATGGGTAAACCTATGAAAAATAAAGTTATCTCCAAAGATCAGACACTTTTGTGGCATGCTTGCAATTACTAACTACCCTCAAGAGACTCATCATAGGAGACACAATATTCCTAACGACACCTATGAGTTATGTGGTTGTGCTGAAGTAAGTACCACTAACATCCTATTTGCTTGTACAGATGCAATAGCATTATGGTTATCTCTTTCTGTTAACACATCTTTTTCTAGTGTGCCTACTGAAGCTAGGTCAGATTTCTACAGTTGGTTGGGATCTGTAAAAATTGAGGACAAAGTCATGAATATCAATACCTTGTTCATCACCTTGCAGAAATGCAGAAATGAGAAATTGGCTAATGGTAAGATTGTCAACCTGTTAATCATGTTTCTGAATTAATCAGCTAGGTGGCGGGACATAAAGATGTTCTTACTGCTGTCCTTAGAACTAAGCCCTGAAGGACAAGCAGAAGTGACAACTGGGTGGATCTTCTTGAGGGTTGGGTCAAAGAATACTAATGTGACCATTCATAATGAAAAAATAGGGCTAGGCATCATATACACATACAGTAAAGGGGTGAGTAATCTAATAGTTATAAGGAACTATTAATATGTATGTTGTTAGAGGCCCGTGTGAAGGCTCATGCGGTTGTACTTACCACTGAGATTGTTATGTCTAAAGGCTTCATACATCTCATCCTTAAATTAGATGTTGTTACATAATCTACCACATCAATGGCAAAGTTATAAGGCCCATTCCTATGATTTGCTACACAACCATCATAAACTCATTCCTAGTTTCATAAACATATCCTTTATCCCCATTTTTAGAGAGAGTAATACAAGAGCGCACGATCATGTATATGCCAACCTTACAGTCATCTGGGCAACCACCATTATGATATAATCTTCTTGTACTAATTGGTCCTAGACTTAAAGTCATGTAAACATTACGATGAATGATAATATTTACTTCAAAAGAAGTACCAGATGACTACCAACACCAATGAGTGTTTTGCATAGTACTTGTATTGGATTCATTCTCTGTAGAATAAAGGTCAAGTATTACATGAACTAGCTACAAGACATGTTTCGTCACTGATGCCTTCTTTCAAATCGAAAATGATATTTGAATAATGTCAGAAGTTAATTAAACCACAATTAGGGGAAGATGTTGGAATATGTTGCACACAGATATGAAATTCTATGAATGTGTATTTACCTAAATATAAAGTTTCAATGAAATGGTTAGAATGAATATCCACTTGCTTCTCTGACTCCTACATAGTGATGGCTAATATGTTGTCCTCTTGTCCATTTTAGTTTTAGCATTAGGATTTTTTTTCACTGGAAGAACATTATGTATGAAAAGACACATAACGAGTTACATCAGAGAAATGGTTAGAGATAGAAACAACTATTGCATAATAAGGATGAACGACTTATACATATGATAGAGTTAATTTATTCAGCCTTACACCAATACCCTAGGTGGTATTCAATCAGTGGGACAAATGCAAAATTGACGAATCCTATTATGAAAGTTGCTTATTCAGATAATAGACATTTTGTGCTATCAATATAGGGCAAATTAGGGGAAGTTACGTCTGATTTGGTCATTTTATACTAATATAGGTCTCACTTATGCCAAATTAGGGCATACGAAGTTAAATTAGGTCCAATTTAGTTCAACTCAAATTCGGTCCAATCATTTTACTATTTGAATCTCTTATTCGATTTAGAGCATTAAAGAGAGCTAGTACATGAAAAATATTATTAGCACTACAATGTTGTTATGGAAAACTGATATGACTTGTAGATTGAATCTAAGCCCAACTGTTGGCCAATAGAAATGATATTACAAATGAATAGAATGGTGTATCCAACAGTTTCATAGAAAAAATGAACCTAGAAAACTATAAAGTTCGGCTAGGATAGTATAGATACATCATTATGGACTATGTGCAGGTAGAAATAGGCAAGCATGATCATATGAATAAATCAAATGAAGAGAAAGAAATGTATACTAGCATTGACAAATGTAGGAACTTAGGAAGGGAACTCAAGGTTGAATCATTGAGGAGATATTCTTAGTGATATCATAGGCCAACTGATTGCTGAGTCCTTGGCTTCATTGTCGCAGCTAGAAAGTCCATTTAATTCCAAAGATGTGGTGAAGTTATTTATTTTTGAACTCTTAGAAAATTTAGGAAGTCAAAGAAATTGTAAAGTATGGATAATTGTTTGTATAAAGTTATGGAATTTTGTTGATGGTCTAAAATTCTGGAATTCAGTATCAGTAAACCATTATTGTCATTAATGGAGGCATGTGCCCTATGGTTGTTCTCAAATGTCCCATTACCCCTGAGAAAAGATTGCATGATTTGAGGCATCAATCTGATAACCTTGTAAAAGTAGGTTATCAAGAATGCCCTGGAGGTCAGTCACTAGTTCTAAACTATCTGTAGCTTCTAGAACATCCCGATTGTTCATGTATCCCATAGTCTCAGATATACCAGATGTCCAGTAAATTATGCATGTAAGTACACCATTCCTTACCCTATTTTCTGCCCAGCACCTAGGATAAAAAACAAACTAATAAATTGAATTGATCTATCCAGGTCATTTGGAATTTTAAGGTCTGCTTTTCTGACAATATCCAGTCCAAGGTTCATATAACTTAAGGAAAATAATAGTTACAAAGGTGATATTGATGTATTATATAACATGGGCAGGAAAAGAGAGAAAGGGAGGAAGGATTGTATTGGTGGTGTCTTCTTGCTCTTCATCCTCTAAGAGCTATCATGGTGTGTCAAGTTGGGCCACCGCTCTCTGTCTAGGCAGAGAGTGCATAGAAGGGGGTAGGGAATACGTCGGAGGGGGGGGGACTAAGAAGGGATTGCATTGGTGGTGTCTTCTTGCACTTCATCCTCTAACTTTGTTTATGTTCAACCCTTTCCCCTGATAAATCCTCTGTCATACCTCACAAAAAATATGATGCGAGTGGATATAAAACAAGTCACACTCCTCTATGCAATAGTGAATGATATGACTTTTTACTGCATGCATCATGGTCTGCAATAACAAAATTGGAAAACTATTTTTACTTCCTGCATTATGGTCGCATGATATAACTGTGTATACCCTATCTTAACTTCCTTATTAGTTTTCAAGGTGTTGCATAACCCAAGTGCTAAACATTGAATATATAGATGAGCAAAGGACTCGGGCATAGAGCTGCATGCTACACATCTTGATCTTTTTTTTATAAAGGTAACCAATAACAGAAAGAAATCTTATATTTATCACCAACAAGAAATAATTGTATTATATGACCTCTAAACAATAACATGGATTCTTCTTTGTAGAAAATGGCACCAGATAAGGAATGGATCAGACTTGTTGACGATAGGCTTGATGACCCATCATATGAAATCGGTGTTGAAGAGTTTCTTACCTATGCATGTAAAACAAATGGTGCAGATAAAATCAGATGTCCGTGTGTTCATTTTGTTAATACTTCTTCTATCCCACGTAATGTGGTGAAAACACACTTGATGGTTTATGGTATTTTGAGCAGTTATACTCTGTGGTATCATCATGGTGAGATTGGAAATGAAAGTGAGTCTGATTCAGATACTTTAGTCAATAACGATGAAGGGGATAATGAAGTAGATGATGAGATGCTAGATCTTCTTGAAGAAATGCACCCTAGCTCACATAATCTTGAGAGGAATGATGGTGGAATGGGAAATTACAACCACAGTGATCATGAAGAGGAACCTAATACCGAGGCTAAATGGTTTTTTAGGTTGTTGGACGACCTCAATCAACCTCTCTATAAGGGATCGAAGGGGTCAAAATTATCTGCCTTGGTAAAATTGCTTCATCTCAAGAGCCTTGGAAAATGGAGTAATCATTCTATCACATTGCTACTTGAATTATTGAAAGATGACCTATTCCCATGTGATTCAACCTTACCTAGCTCTTATTATGAATCAAAGAAGACAATTAAAGGTCTTGGTTGCTCATATGACAAGATAGATGCATGTGTGAATGATTGTATGTTGTTCTGGAAGGAAGACTGTGGCCTTGATAAATGCAAAATTTGCAATACTTGAAGATGGAAGTATGACAAGCACAATGGGGAAGAGAAATTAAAAGCAAATGGCAAGAAAGTACCATCAAAGATCTTGCGTTACTTTCCACTAAAGCCCCGCCTTCAAAAGTTGTTTATGTCCTCAAAAACATCTTCACTAATGAGGTGGCATCACGATAAAGAAGATGATGGGAATTTACATCATCCATCCGATTCCTTGGCATGGAAAAAGTTGAATGAGCTTCATGGTACTTTTTCTGCAGAGCCCAGGAATGTCAGACTAGGCCTTGCTAGTGATGGTTTTCAACCATTCAACAATTCTAGGTCATCATATAGCACTTGGCCCGTTATTCTTATTCTATACAACTTGCCTCCTTGGATGTGCATGAAGAAAACAAATCTCATTTTTTCCATGTTGATTCCAGGTCCTGATGGTCCAGGTAATTGTATTGATGTTTATTTGCAACCATTAATAGATGAATTATTGCAGCTTTGGAATAATGGTATACAAACATTTGATGTAACTACACATCAAAATTTTAATCTTCGTGTTGCTGTGTTGTGGACCATCAATGATTTTCCTGCATATGGGATTTTATCTGGATGGAGTACTAACCGGCCTAAATCGCGCGTCCTAAAATTGGAGGCAGATTTGAGGTAGTCGAGCTTTTACATTTATAAACCTGAATCCTTCTAGGCCCCCGCAACTTTGTTTACGGGGTCGAAGTAGATATACGGGGTCGAACACAGGGACAAGGGGGGTAGTGTTGAGAACCCAGAATCGACACGCTACACTCCGGTAGGTAACAGAGATTATAACTTCCCCAGAAGGGAAGTGTAAAGATGTCACGAACAAAACAAGAAAACTATCTCCAAGTGGAGTTACTAGAATGATATAAGGTTTTAAGCATTTAGCAGTTTTTAGGGGTTTTCATGCAACAGAAGCAGAAGGATAAACCTGGAGCTAAGGCGAGGTACAAAGGATAGAACTGCGGTAAAACAAGCGGCGGTAGAACCAATCCTGAACCCCTCCTCTCGAAGCAGGAACCTCTAACAAGGCATCGGTTCCATCTCGGGGTCACCAGACTCAAATTAGAGTGGAAAGGTTACTAAAGCAACTCCGTTCCGGGCACTCTCGTACTCCAGAATCGGACCGAACACTAGAGCCACAACACGACTCTCGAAGTTGTTGCGACGGGAAAACACGATTCGGTAGCTAAGCGAAATGCGATCCAAAACATGCAATCCAGAGTTCAGATATCAAACATACCAGTCATCCAACATATTGCACCAAGCATAGAGCAGCAAGTAAGTAAGCTTTTCTATTTCTATAAGCATTAAAGGTCTTAATTACAATGCATGAGTAAAGAATTAAATAACAGATTAAAGATATGTGTCACCTTCTTGATGTAGAAAGACGACAAGCTACAGTAACCATCCCGCCTGATATCGGACAGGGGCCTAGCCCAATACAGCCGTGTCGGACGGCATGCTCTCTCAAGCGGCACACCGTGACAGGCGACTGCATCGCTCGAGGACCTGGCCGATACGCTCAAGTCGGGCGACACACCCTCTCGGGCGGCATGCATGACGGGCGGAGCGTATCGGGTTCGTTATCATTTTGGGCATGGAGCTGCGTATCCTACTGCCAGGCACTGGTGTCGGGCACTCGTGTCGCGTATCTACATCGGCCGATATCGGCTCCCAGTGTCGCCCGGTACAGTCCTAGGTGAACCAGTCCCCTCCCTCTCGGGATGAGGAAGAGCTCACCTAGTGTCGCCTGGTACGAACACTGGAGCACGATACGCCTGCTCTCGCAGCCTCCTCCGAAGATCACTCAACTATCTGAAACTTGAAGTGACCAAGCTTGTCCGAACTCTCTAAGCTGTCTCTTCGGCTCCCTATAGCTGCTATTTATAAGCAGCTGGTCGTTGAGAAGATATGGCGCTTGAAGCGCCATGTGTCCTCCTTACCGCCACTCAGCTGGTGTCGGCTGATGCAAGTATCGCATGACACAAGGGTGCCGGCCGTCGGGCGTTGTGGCGAGAGGCGCCTGCCGGTGGGTGGTCGATATCATGCGTCAGAGGGAGTAGGCGCGGTGTGCTCGGCTCCCTGTTGGGTAAGGAGGCATGTCGCCCATTGGTGCCCTCTCGCGCGGCACCCTTGCGTCGCGCGTCGTCGTATCGCGTAGCCCTGCCGGGCAGCGTGCGTATCGGGCGTAAGGGGGGGGGGGCAAAACAGACTTGGACTTATTTGCGGGCCGGAACGGCCTTATTGGTGTTGCATGGGCCAAAATAGGAGGAAACTCTGCAAAAGATGGAAATATTGGACTGAGAGCATTGCTTGGCCAATTATGGCGAAAATGCATATAAAAGTGAGGAAAATAGCAGAAAAGGGCAGTTTTGATAATAGAATAAAGGCCAAAAACATCACAAAAATGGGTGTTATCAACTCCCCCAAACTTAGCATTTTGATTGTCCTCAATCAATATTTAAACTTTATTCTGTGATGCTCCTTCTTGCTTGGGAAAACTTTCTTGTTCAAAAAGTGAAACAAAGATCGTAATGCCTTGAAGATAATGTTGTCTCAATACGAACAAAAGACTTAGTTTTCCTGTCTTATTGTTTAAGTAAGATTTTTCTCTACAACTTCGGCAAGACATAGATGTATGATTCCGAAGTTAGCTTACACACCAAACAGCTTTATTTTTGGGGCAGAAAGTTGTGTATAGGGTAGGCTAAGGCTTTTTGGGTTTTTTCATTCTTCTCTCCCATCAGTCCATCCAGGTAAGGGTCCGTTAATGGGCAAGTGGTCCCTGCAGTCCAAGCCAGTTGGCTTTAGAGCAGTGATTTCACATCCTACGTACCACTGCCCCGGATCTACCATGCCTAAAGATGGGTACTTTTGGAAGACAAGTGTATATATATATATATATATATATATATATATATATATATATATATATATATATATATATTTGGGCACAACTCTCATGCTTTTATTCATACTCACAAGGCTTTTCTCTCTTTTGGGATTTTTGTTAGGTAAGGGAACAAAGAGATTCTTGCTATTTGGGAAGCTTTTTCCTTCTTCATACTCGTCTCTTAACTGTTTACAAGATTATTGTATTTTGTTGGGAAACATATTCTTTTGTTCGTTTGAAGCAGCATTATCAAAAAGATATAACAAAACTTGTATCACATTAAGTACAAAGAAAATAAACTTGGCAAGCAGTTGCATCGGGATTTTTACTAATATAGCGACTTTGTACATATGCATGGGAACAAAAATAAGCAAAATTTTCAAAATTTTTATATGACCAAGGGTGCAAGTACATGATATAGGGGAAAAGCAAAATGGCACAAGAGAATTTTTATACCTCCTTCACTGGTACATGGGTACCCCCCAAACTTATCCAATACTCTGTCCCAGAGTAGTGAATAAGAGGGTGAGTTCATGTTAGTCCAGTGAAGGTTATTTAGCGGGTTTGCTTGTAGAAGCTACAATATGCTTCTTTGCTTCCGCCTCCTTCTTTCTCATTTGGAAACAGCTTCGACAAGTGCGAGCACTTGTGGCTGCTTCCTCTTTATTAAGTAGCTGGAACCGGGATGCCCAGGTTCCCTCTGGAGGTCATCGGCAGGGCGCTTTCCAAGCTCAGCCTCCGCTTTATTTCCCAGCTCAGCCGGAACACGTGCAAATGCTCTCGGTAGACAGAGAGCTCTTGCGCTGTCCCGGCAGTCGCCGGGGCCGTACTCGTGTTGTCTCTGTAGTTGGCCCCAGGCTACTACAGAAGACAGACTATGATAAGGAAACGAGCCTCTTTCGAGGCTACCTAATCAAGGAAATTTCCCCTTGCTCGTTTTTTGGTGGTTGGTGGCCCTTCATGACGTTTCTGTCCGACAGTTGCTGCTTCGGCTGCGGCCGCCATTCTTCCTGTTATCAAGTTCATTAATCATTTAAAATGTTAGATAGGAAAAAGAAACTCAATAAACTTATTTGAATCTCTGGTTATCGTCCATCAAAACAAAGAGTCGAGTCGATGTGAAATCGGGCGATACGAGGTTGCCGCGCGATACCACTTGCCGCACGACACTGGTGTATTGGGCGACAAGCATGTCGGGCAGCAAGGTCATATGAAACAAAGACCCGATAGCAAGACGTGAAAAGCAAGCCGCCCGATATGGGTATATCGGTCGAAAAGGTCGTCAAAGAGCAACTGCTCGATAGGGCGTCACAAAAGAAAAACGTGTCGCCCGACATGGTGTGTCAGGAAGAAACCATCGGCCGTTATGCCGCACTTGACTGCGTCGGGCGATACAAATTCGACAGCGCGTTGATAAGAAAAATAGGTGTCGGTCGATAATCCTGTCGGTCGATAAACCTATCGGGCTATACCTTCGCTCATAGGAGCCATCGACCGATCCCACAGTGATGGCAACTGGCCGACACGGGAGCAAAAGGGCGGTCTACTGCATGCGTTACAGGTGGCTAGAAAGAGCAAGGTGCGACAGCCCGAAACGGTAAAACCACCGTTCTTATTTATAGCAAGCTCAACCGGGGGTGCAACGGACACCTTCAGGAGCGCGCGTCAGCCAATGGGTCAGGCGGTTCCCGAGACGATGGTCACATCAGTCTCATTAAGGGCATTTATTCCCATGCACGATAGGGTGCATGCCGCCCGGGAATGCCAACCGTCACGGCCGTTGCGATGCCCGAGAGACCAGAACCCGGTTTGGGCGGTCCTGCACGCCAATTGACCGGCTGCCCGACTCGGTTAAAGCAGGCGGGCTTAAAGAAGCAGCGATCTAAAGGGTAAAACATCATCGGCCAAGGGTTAAGCCCTTGACCTCAGAGATTATTACGGCGGTGGCCCATAAAACAGAGTCAGTGCATGTGGCGCATGTACTGACCCGGGCCTTATTACAGTCCATAATGTCTGTTTAAATAAGAAGGAGTCCTATCTAGGGAAGGAAGAAAGAATCGGGCTGCCTCCCGAAGAGCGCTGGAGTTTGCGTCGCCAGCTCTACTGGTGTAAGATCATTTTGCTCAACCCTCAACTGTACCCATATCTTGCAGACTGATCTCTGCTCTCCTAAAAAACATTTCATCTTCGTAGAACCATTTCACCCTGTGCCCATTTACCTGAAAGGCCTTGGTCGGGTCGTCTTTATCGTAGAGCTCCATCATCCCTGACGGATATATTTTTGACACTGTGAATGGCCCAGACCACCTCGTTTGCAACTTTCCAGGGAAAAGACGAATAGAGGACTTAAATAACAAGTCCTTATCCCCTTCGCTTACATCTTTTCTCCTGAGATGGGCATCATGCCACAACTTTGTCCTCTGTTTGTAGATTTTTGCATTTTCGTAGGCATTAATTCTCAGCTCTTCGAGCTCTTGAAGCTGCAAAAATCTCTTTTCTCCAGCTTTGTCGAGGTCCATATTAAGGAACTTGATTGCCCAGAGGGCCTTGTGTTCCAACTCCAAAGGCAGGTGGTAGGATTTTTCATAGATGAGTCGGTAGGGGTGGTTCCGATGGGTGTTTTGTAAGCGGTGCGGTAGGCCCAAAGTGCATCGTCCAGCTTCATGGACCAATCTTTCCTTGTTCGACTGACAGTTTTCTGCAAGATCTGCTTGATTTGTCTGTTGGAAACCTCTACCTTCCCTGACGTCTGGGGATGGTAGGGTGTAGCGATCTTGTGCTTCACTTCGTACTTGCGCAGGAGTGCTTCAAACTGTCTTTCTCCAAAGTGCGATCCTCCGTCACTAATAACTGTGTGCGGGACACCGAAACGAGGGAAGATGGTCTTCTCGAAGAGCTTGATAACCGACTTGGCATCACAGGTTTGGGTGGCTACCTCTTCCACCCACTTCGATACATAATCCACAGCCACGAGTATGTACTGATACCCCCGAGATGGGGGAAACGGTCCCATGTAGTTGATCCCCCATACGTCAAATATTTCGACTTCAATCCAGCTCGCCATTGGCATTTCATCCCTCCGCCCTATGTTCCCCGTAAACTGGCACTCTTTGCAAGCTTTCACAAACAGTGCAGCGTCTTTAAATAAGGAGGGCCAGTAGAAACCTGACTGTAGCACCTTTGCAGCTGTTCTTTCGCTGTCTAGGTGACCACCATAGGGGGAGGCGTGGCATTGCTTCAGGATGTCTGCGGTTTCTTCTTCTGGTATGCACCTCATGTATAAGTTGTCAGCACATCTTCTGAACAGGAGAGGATCGTCCCAGTAGTAATTTTTGATGTCCGCGAATAGCCTTTTCTTCTGATTGTACGTGATGTCAGGAGGCAGTTCTCCGCAGGCAAAATAATTGCAGATGTCAGCAAACCAGGGTAGACTTTCTTGTTGAGATTCTGCCAACATAAGAGCTTCGTCGGCATAGTTGTCATTAATAGGAGGCCCTCTCTTTATCTCAATCACAATCCTTGACAGATGGTCTACGACTACATTCTCTGCGCCCTTCTTGTCGATAATTTCGTGGTCGAACTCTTGGAGTAACAAGGCCCACCGCAACAGTCTGGGCTTTGCATCTTTCTTTTGCATTAAGTATTTTATTGCCCCATGATCTGTGTATACCTTGACCTTTACTCCGATGAGATACGACCTGAACTTATCAAACGCGAAGACGATCGCGAGCATCTCCTTCTCAATTGTTGTGTAGTTTACATGAGCTTCGTCCAACGTGCGACTCGCGTAGCAGATCACATGGTGCCTTTTGTCTTTCTTTTGCCCCAAGACTGCCCCAACCGCGTAGTCTTTAGCGTCGCACATCAGCTCAAAAGGTAAACCCCATTCTGGTGCTTGAAGGATAGGTGGTGAGGTTAAAGCGTCTTTGAGGGCCTGAAAAGCACTGAGACAATCGTTAGAGAAAACAAATTCAGCATCTTTTACCCAGAAGATTGGACAGTGGTTTGGAGATCTTTGAAAAGTCCTTGATGAATCTTTGGTAATATTCTACGTGCCCGAGGAAGCTTCGCACCCCCGTCACGGATCTTGGTGGAGGAAGCTTGGATATTTCCTCAACCTTGCTTGCGTCCACTTCGATCCCACGCTTCAAGATCTTATGCCCGAGAACGATGCCTTCCCGCACCATGAAATGGCACTTCTCCCAGTTCAGAACTAGGCTTTTCTCCTCACACCTTTGAAGGACCAATGATAGATTCTTCAGGCAGCTATCGAAGTCCTTCCCATAGACGGAGAAATCATCCATGAAAACTTCTACGATGTCTTCTAGAAAATCTGAGAACATCGATATCATGCATCGTTGAAAGGTGGCGGGGGCGTTGCAGAGTCCGAAGGGCATCCTTCGGAAGGCATAAGTGTCGTAAAGGCAGATGAATGTCATTTTCTCTTGATCGTCGGGCAAGATGGGTACCTGGTAAAAACCGGAAAAGCCATCAAGAAAGCAAAAGAAATCATGATGCGCTAACCTTTCGAGAACTTGGTCAATAAAAGGTAGCGGAAAATGATCCTTCTTTGTAGCCTGATTTAGCTTTCGGTAATCAATGCACATCCGCCAGCCGGTGACGGTCCTTACCGCCACCTCGTCACCCTTCTCACCCTTAACCACCGTCATCCCGCCCTTTTTGGGCACTACGTGGATCGGACTTACCCAATTGTTGTCGCTGATTGGGTAAATGATCCCCGCATCCCAGAGTTTTATTACCTCTTTCTTAACGACCTTCTTGAGCATCTGGTTTAGTTTCCTCTGGGGTTGAACCAGAGGCTTGGCAGATTGATCCAAGTTGATGTGATGCATGCACAGGGCGGGGCTAAGACCTTTGATATCATCTACTGAGTATCCAATAGCCCCCTTGTGGAGCCTTAACTCCTCGAGGAGTCAGTCTAGCTGATCGCTTGAAAGATCGGCGTTCACGATGACGGGGTTTCTGTGCTCTTCATCTAAAAATTCATACCTCAGGCCTTCAGGTAACACTTTTAACTCCGGCTTTGGTCTGGGTGCCTTCTCCTGAGGCCCCTCCTCGAGAGAGGCATACATCACAGACTCCATCACCTAGTCACCTTCCTGCAAGTTCTCATCAGAAAGGTTGAAAAGGTCGAGATGCTTCGCGACCTCAGGATCTTCGAGGTCGGGATCTTGACAGTTTATTGCCCTCAAGAGGGGGTCTACTGTCCAGACATCTTCCTCTATTTCCTCGCAGAATTTATTGTAGCTATCTGCGAACTGTGCTGATTCAGAGATGGACGGGCTCTTCATGATCCCTTTCAGCTTGAAGTCGATATGGTCGTTTCTGACCCTTAAGGTGATCATCCCCTCGGAAACATCAATTAGCGCTCTCCCTGTCGCCAAGAAGGGGCGACCAAAGATGATCGGGAAACGGGGATCTTCAGCCGTGTCGATGACGACTATATCGCAAGGGATGAAGAAGTCGCCAACCCTGATCGGTACATCTTCGACAGGTCTCTTGAAGGTGTGGTCTGCCAGTTGGATCCGCATGTTGGTACGAACTATGTCGGTCAAACCCACCCTTTGTACAAAACTTAGGGGCATGAGGCTTATGCTAGCCCCCAAGTCTGCTAGACCCTTGCGCTCGACGTTGTCTCCGATGGCAAACGGGATTGTGAAAGCCCTGGGATCCCTTCTCTTATTTGGTGTGTCAGGCTTCATGAAGGTGGAGGAGGCGGAAGCTAGATACACTGTCTCTGTCCTTCCTCCCCTTCTCTTCTTTGTGATATGGTCCTTGAGGAACTTGGCATACATAGGCATCTCTTCCAATGCATCAAGGAAGGGGACTTCAAGATGCAGTTTCCTGATCGAGTCCATGAACTTATCATGACGCTTCTTCAGATTTGCCTTTATCAGCTTATACGGGAATGACGGCCTTGGAGCGTAAGGATTCCTCCCACCAGGTAGCTCCTCGGAAGGCTTCTTCGCAGGCTCTGGGGCTTCTGCTTGTCCACCTTCGCCCTCTGCTGGAATGGTACTCTCAGACCTCGGTTCAGGTTCCAGTTCGGCTTCAGCTGTGCGCTCCACCGTCTTCCCAGACCTTAGTACCGCCATTCTGGTAGTTTCCGGGTAGGAGAGTGTCTTCCCCGCATGGTTCTTCATCAGTTCTTCCATTTGGGCCAATCGTTGATCGACTTCCCATTGGCGCATCTGCAGACTCGCCATCTGGTGTTGCATGGAATTCTGAGCTCCAGGGCCGGGAAGCGTACCCTGTACCAGTTTGCTGATAATGGTATCATGTCTCTTTATGTAGGCAGAAAGTTGTCCAACCAAGCTGGGCTGGCTCACCCTCTCGCCTTGGCCCTGTCATTCTCCTTCAGGAAGAGACTGCTCACAACGAGACATGGTATCAAAACTCGGTGGAGCAGGTCAGCTTTCAGGGTTCCTGCAAGAGCATAATAAAATTAAGTTTAGAAAATTGAATTATTTAGCTTAGGCAAAGAATGAAGAGCATCAAGAGGAAAGAAAAGGAAAAAGGGGTGCGGTCAAGCTCGTTTCCAAGCTTGAGGCACAGGAGTGTAGTTAGTGGATTCAGATTCGTCAACAGTGCCGTATTGCCTTGTCCCCGGCAACGGCGCCAAAAAGTTGACCGGCCTAAATCGCGCGTCCTAAAATTGGAGGCGGATAGAACTGCGATAAAACAAGCGGCGATAGAACCAATCATGTACCCCTCCTCTTGAAGTGGGCACCTCTAACAAGGCATCGGTTCCACTCTCGGGGTCACCGGACTCAAATTAGAGTGGAAAGGTTACTAAAGCAACTCCGTTCCGGGCACTCTCGTACTCCAGAATCGGACCGAACACTAGAGCCACAACACGACTCTCGAAGTTGTTGCGAAGGGAAAACACGATTCGATAGCTAAGCGAAACACGATCCAAAACATACAAGCCAGAGTTCAGATATCAAACATAGCAGTCATCCAACATATTGCACCAAGCATAGAGCAGCAAGTAAGTAAGCTTTTCTATTTCTATAAGCATTAAAGGTCTTAATTACAATGCATGAGTAAAGAATTAAATAACAGAATTAAAGATATGTGTCACTTTCTTGATGTAGAAAGACGACAAGCTACAGTAACCATCCCGCCCGATATCGGACAGGGGCCTAGCCCAATACAGCCGTGTCGGATGGCACGCTCTCTCAAGCGGCACACCGCGACAGGCAACTGCATCGCTCAAGAACCTGGTCGATATGCTCAAGTCGGGCGGCACACCCTCTCGGGCGGTACGCATGACAGGCGGAGCGTATCAGGTTCGTTATCGTTTCAGGCATGGAGTTGTGTATCCTACTGCCAGGCACTGGTGTCAGGCACTCATGTCGCGTATCTACATCGGCCGATATCGGCTCCCAGTGTCGCCCGGTACAATCCTAGGTGAACCAGTCCCCTCCCTCTCGGGATGAGGAAGAGCTCACCTAGTGTCGCCCGGTACAAACACTGGAGCACGATACGCCTGCTCTCGCAGCCTCCTCCGAAGATCACTCGACTATCCGAAACCTGAAGTGACCAAGCTTGTCTGAACTATCTAAGCTGTCTTTTCGGCTCCCTGTAGCTGCTATTTATAGGCAGCTGGTCGTTGAGAAGATATGGCACTTGAAGCGCCACGTGTCCTCCTTCCCGCCACTCATCTGGTGTCGACTGATGCAAGTATCGCACGGCACAAGGGTGCCGGCCGTCGGGCGTTGTAGCGAGAGGCGCCTGTCGGTGGGTGGCCGATATCGCGCGTCAGAAGGAGTAGGCGCGGTGTGCTCGGCTCCCTATCGGGTAAGGAGGCGTGTCGCCCATCGGTGCCCTCTCGTGCGGCATCCTTGCGTCGCGCGTCGTCGTATCGCGCAGCCCTGCCGGGAAGCGTGCGTATCGGGCGTCGGGGGGGCGAAACAAACTTGGACTTATTTGCGGGCCGGAACGGCCTTATTGGTGCTGCATGGGCCAAAATAGGAGGAAACTCTGCAAAAGATGGAAATATTGGACTGAGAGCATTGCTTGGCCAATTATGGCGAAAATGCATATAAAAGTGAGGAAAACAGCAGAAAAGGGCAGTTTTGATAACAGAATAAAGGCCAAAAAATCACAAAAATGGGTGTTATCAAGTACCAAGGGAAAACTTGCTTGCCCGTGTTGCCATAAGGGTACTCATTCGATTAGGATGGCTACTGGGAGAAAGGAATGCTTTATGGGTCATAAGCGTTATTTGCCTTTGGATCATCAGTGGAGAAAGAATAAATCTGCATTTGATGGCACGATCGAGAAGGGCACACCCTCTACACCACTAAGTGGTAATGATGTCCTCATTCAAGTGCAAAGTTTGGAAGGGAATGTTCTTAGAAAATTTTCAAAAAAGGTATCTCACAAGAGCAGGGGGGATAATTGGAACAAGAAAAGCATTTTCTTTAAGCTTCCATACTGGAAAGATCTATTGATATGACATACTTTAGATGTGATGCATATTGAGAAAAACATATGTGATAGTATTCTTGGAACTCTTATGAATGTGAAGAATAAGACAAAGGACAATTATAACTCTCGTCTGGATTTGCAAGCAATGAATATTAGGCAAGAGTTGCACCCAATGATAATTGGAGGGAAAATAGTGCTTCCTGATGCATCATTCACATTATCTGTAGACGGAAAATGTAGGTTTTTAAGATTTTTGAAGGATCTAAAGGTACCAGATGGTTTTTCTTCAAACATTTCCCAGTGTGTGAATCTTAAAGAAAACAAACTTTCAGGATTGAAGAGTCATGATCATCATATTTTGTTACACCACATACTCCCTCTTGCATTGTGTGGCCTTGTTCCTAAGGATGTTTATGAACCACTTCTTGAGTTGTCATGTTTCTTCAAGATTTTGGGAAACAAATGTTTAGATATGGGGGATCTGAAGAAAATTGAAGCTCAAATTGCAATTACACTTTGTAAGTTGGAGCGAATTTTCCCACCATCATTTTTTGATGTGATGCTACATATGCCTATTCATTTATCACATGAGGCTATGTTATGTGGGCCCGTTCATGATCATTGGATGTATCCGATAGAGAGATATTTGTACAAATTGATGTCCTATATTCGCAACAGATGTTGTCCAGAGGGTTCCATAGCAGAAGGCTATATAGCAAAAGAGTGTATGAATCTTTATTCCAGATATTTGCATACTGTAGAGACAAGGTTCAATCATCTTGATAGAAACTATAATGATTATGTCAATGAATGTGCAACATTATCTATATTTTCATACAAGGGAAGAGGATTAGGATGTGGAACAACAAGGGACCTTAATGCATTTGAGTGGGAGAAAGCTCATTTATACATCTTGAACAATTGTGAGGAAGTTAAGGCGTTCATTGAGTACATGATTCTTGAATTGTGTAGCTGAGCCATTTTCTGATAGATTTTATATTTTGTTTACTAACTTCATCACATGCATTTTCAATTTATTCTAGAGAATATTATCAAGCTCAAGGAGTTGATCCAGACCAAATATCTATTAAGGATTTAAATGAGGATTTCATAGAATGGTTTAAGATGAAAGTAAGCTGGTCTGATTTGTTCAATATGGTTTTGTATGCACACTAATTTGATTTAGTTTTTCTACTAACTATCTTTTTTTAGATAGGAGATCAACATGTGAATGATAAAAGCAAGAAGACAAATGAGTTGATTTCATTATCACGTGGTCCACTCAAATGCGTGAAATGTTTCTATGGCTATATAGTGGACGGTTATCGGTTCCACACTAAGTCTCATGATGAACGATCAAGGTCACAATGCAGTGGGGTAACCGTGGTTGGTGATGATGGTAGTGGAATTAGCAGAGATTACTACGCACAACTGACTGAGATTATAGAATTACAATATTTGGGCAGTAAGAGAGTGGTATTATTTCTATGTGATTGGTTTGATGTTGCTAAAGGAGTACAGACTGATGCGTATGGATTCATGAGTGTTGATTGCAAGCGTATTTGGAAAACTGTTGATCCATTTATATTAGCAACTCAAGCATCTCAAGTTTTTTATGCGAATGATCAGATTAATAAGGGGTGGCATATTGTGATAAAGATCGATCCAGGGGACAAGTTGGAGCTAGTTGATGATACAAATGATGCACATGATGATCCAATGCTTATTTCATAATGTTAACTAGATTACTATTCCTCTTTAAGTACTTCTAAACGTGTAACAATTATAATAGTCAAACTTCCTGAATGTTTGTGGTAACCATCGTGCTCCTCTTACAATGTAACAATTATAATAGTCGTATCTCATTACAATGTTTTTTTTGTGGTAACCATCATGCTCCTCTTTATTGATACTATGTAAAAATATGTACAAAACAGAAAAGAAAAGAACAAAAAAAGAGTTGTATGCTCACTGAATCATAGAGAGCAGTATCCCACACTTCCTGGACCTCCCTTCTATTATTAAGGAAGACCCTCCTATTTCTATCCTGCCATATGTTGTATATAACAAAACCGATCATTGTTTTGGCTTTGCCACTATGCTGGATCATAAGCTTCTTGTTCTTGTGATGGTGTCAACTTAATTATTCCTTTTTACATTCTATGCAATTATAATTTCATTTATACTGATTTATGCAAGCAATTATATTAACAACTAGCTTGACGGTTTTGTATGAAGTTGGCTGCTAACACATCAAGAAATGGGAATGATCTAATGGCTAAGTCCAATGCTAAGAAATTCATCTCACCACAACAATTGAGTGTAATTGTGAAAGGACATAATCATGGATTACAAATTAAGAGTCTCTTGTTGAATCATATAGGAGGTAGCAAAAGCTGTGGTTACATGGAGTCATGTGATAATCTGTTGCAACCCCAATTTTTGGGTTCAATTGGTGAGAAATGTAATTTCTCATATTAAAAATAAATGAACGAGGAATGGTATAATTTGTTTTGAATACATGGATTTTGTTTACAATAGACTTGATGTTTGTATTGTGGGCTTTATTGGCTATTGGGCCGAAATAACAAGAAAAGTCATTTAGTGAATGAATAATTGAATATTTGAGAAAAGAAAGAGGTAGAAACCTATACAAGGCAAAATGATGTAATCCAAGGATGGATTTCGTGCCTCTTGGGTTCCTTGGGTTCCAAGGAGTCCAAATTTGCAAAAAGAAAGCAATAAGAAAAGAAAAAATTAATTAAGTATTTCTTTAGTGAGAAAGAAATTGAGAATAATGATAAAATGTGGAAAACATGTGGAAAAAAAAGGTATAATTGAATTATCTTGGTGGATTTTCGTATCCAAGGGATTCCTAAGGTTAGAAGGAACTCCAAATAAGGAAATAAAAGAGTGATAAAGAGAAATTCTCAAAAAGAGATATTTTAATAAAGAAAAAGTAAGATAATAAGAAACAGGATGAAAGATAAGGAAAAAGGATAAGGAACATTCCCAAGATAAGAATTCGAGCCATTAAGGTTCCTGGAGGTCCAAGGAAATCCAAGATAATAATTTAATCGCAAGAGAAAGAGAAATTAGGTGAGAAATATACCTAAATGAGTAATAACTTGCAACTAAAGAGAGGTACCCTATTTCTTTATATAATGAGCCCAAATTTATTATGATGATAGATTAAGTCATTAATAAGACTCCCTTAAAATGTGGGCTTAATTGGATAAGCGGTTTGCGAGTTATGATTTTTTCAAATTTCCATAAAGTGTTGTGATAGTAATAAATGTCACACTTTTCCGATTTAATTGGATATAGCTCTGGACGACGCTAGCCATCAGATCAAGATCTGACGTCGGACGTGCGTCTCCTACCTTGGGTCTGGAGAGGAAAGGAGCCACTGGCAGAGGGATTTTCCTCTCCGATTTCCTAGCAATCCGGTTTGAATGAGAACTTGGAAAGGCCCCAGTTAAGTTCAGGGTAGGATTCCGAACTCCCCAGACCCTATTTGTTCGTGCTTCCATGGCGTATAAAAGAAACACCTATTTTATCCCAAGGGTAGTTGACGGCGAGGGCAGGAAGCCCTAGGGCTCGACCCTAATCCTATATATATACTACCCCTCTCAACTCCTCTCACCTTCGCACACCCGAACGGAGCCTCCCCTTGTTCCCTAGTTCCCCAGATCAGCAAGATTGATCTTGCTTCGGCGAGCCCTCAGCCGCGGCGCCGCCGTGAGGCTGCTGCTGGATCGGGCGAGGTAGAAGGAGCATCTGCCATTCGATCATGGACTACGATGGGCCACAAGAACTGATCAACGGTATGGCTTATTTGTGACTTCAAAGTGGGTGCTAGTGTCAGGAGCCGTGCGATCAGGTGCGGTCAAAGAAGACCAGGGATCCAGCGGTCGTCGTTTTTCCAAAAAAACTCAGGTAACTCGTCTCTCTGGTTAATATTCAAGAAAAGTATTGAAACTTGTATAAATAGCTAAAAATAGATCGTTTGTCCGAAAAATGCAAATAAGTAGTGCTTTTTTATCAGAAAAATGCGTAGAGAATGATAAAAATGATAGTACATCCTGATTGTAAATGATTTTCTAGAAGTATAGGGTTTTTCATCTTTTAATGCATTAAATAATGGAAAAAACCCTAGAAAGAGATAAAAGCAATCATGATGAATCTTGATTTTAGTTTTGATCAAAGTAAACAAGCTAATAGTAAAGAAAAGGGTAAAATCATAAAAGGATGATTAATATGTTACTTTTAGGGTTCTTGTGATCATGTACATGGTTTAATAGGATAAAAACCCTAAGTTTGGGAAAACATGAGTATTAATGGTTATAATTCGAAATTTCCTAGTAAACAACTGAAATATAATGATTCTTGAATATAAGTGAGATTAAAGAATCCTTACTAACGATAATGGAGAATTAGGGTTAAGTTCTTAATACTTAATTGATGAGATTGAGTAATTGCAACCTATGGGATATTAAAGGTGTTAAATGATGATTCTAAGCCCCTAATTATGGGTAAATACCCTTATTATATTAATCGGGGTTTTCTAATGAATAAAAGGTGGTTTGTTTATCCGTTTTGTATGTAAGGTTGCCTAATTTAGAGTTGTAATCTATAAAAGAAGAATAATCTATATGGAAACCCTAATTTGAGATAAAAGAGGAGAAAAATCATGTTTATTAAGGGAATAAGATGCTTAATAAAGATCCTGAACTTGTTAAGAGTACTAAAATGATAAATTAAGGGTTTTATGTAGTTTTAATAAATTAAGAATTATAATATTGAAAGAGGAGGTAAAAACCCTTATTTCCAAGGAAACCCTAAAATTGGAATAGAAATCCTAAGGAATATGATGATGTTGGATAAATATATATAAAAGGAAATTGGTATATTTATTTCAGGGTTCTGTGCATAATTGATTGCTTGATTGGGATTTCTCTGTTCTGGATAATTTTGTCTCAAATCTGCAATTAAAGGTATGTGGTTACGCTTATGAATAATCATTCTAGTTTCACGGCGATTCTCGAACATTTTATCGGTTGCTTGAAAAATAACTATTGGATGTCTATTTATTTCATGCAACTATAAAGTGACTATGATTATCACCATAAGTACATATATAACTGGCTAGATCCGGGTCCACCTCTATTGCTTTGAAAAGGCTAAGAAAAAGGGGTAATCCTAGAGCAAGGTCTAGGTTACCGAGAGTTAGAAACTGGGCTACCTACGTGTACTGCCATGAGACTCATTAGCCTGCCATGAGTTAAGGAGTGGGCTACTTACGAGTAGTGCCATGTGACTCAACCCTAGAAATTTGTTCACTTATAGGTGGATCATGAGGGGTTTAATGGGGACAACATAGAGGATAGGGTACTCTTGGATCGCGGAGTTATATTTAAAATGTAATCTTGGTTGTTAAATGATTAATTGAATGATTACATTGTTATCATATTTGCACATTTATTGTTTCCCCCACATACCAGCTTCGGCTGACCGACATTTTGTTTGTCAGAGTTTTAGGTACAAGCCAAAAGGACAAACAGTAAATCGTCATATTGTGAAATACATGAAGTTAAATACAAGGAGGATTAGTTAGAGTAGAATCCTTAAGTGGTTACAAGTTTAGATATCCAAGTTTTCAAAAAGGTATGCAAAGGTTTATTTTCTTACAGCTTTTAAGTATAGTCTGTTAAAATTTGATAATTATTCTTGGTTAATTGCCGAACCTTTGATCTGGATGATTTGGGTGTGGCTTCGACCTCTCAATCTCCCTTAAATGGGGGTTGTCTGGAGGTGGGGTCGTAACATTTGGTATCAGAGTGAGGTTCCTCAGTTAACCATTAATAATTATTAAATTTTACAAACTCCATAGAACCCAAGGGAGTTATTAGAGGAATATCTGAAAGATAGAGGTGTCTAGAAAAGGATCACGACCGGGGGCTGGCAATATTTTCCTACGCACCGCTAGTCAGAATACGAGGACTCCCGGATCCATGTGACTGCCTGGCCAAAGTCTTAGGGTATGAATCGAAATAAGATACCTTTAGGACTTCTCATCTTATTCACCCCTTCTCATCACAAAATTCTAATAAGGACCTAAAGGATTAGGGTTTTCTTTCTTCTCCTCACCCTCTTGAGGTATGGGTAAGGTTAATAAGATTTAAGAAATCCTCCACCAAATTAATGAAAGGCATGTAAATAAGATGTCATGGACATAAGCTTAATGGATTAAGCACATACTAAAGAATAGATACATGCTTAGGTCGTATGACATAAGTTTTCATGTCCTCAGAAGAAACCTGAGGCTAGACCTTCTTGTCAGGAGGATAATTTAGTCTTGGAGATAGAGATCTCCATTGCAAGTAGAGACCTGGCACATCCTCTGAGGATGATGCTAACCCTAACCCTAAGTGAAGGTTAGAGGGAGATGAGTTGGACCACATGTTTGAAAGGACATGCCTTTGGGATGCCATATGATCCATGGGTGACCTAACACCTTTGGCAACCCAACCCTGGGAAGGGTCGTGCATGTTAGGGTAAATGATAGCTCCTTAGATGATGATGTTAGTGAAGGACCTTAGAAACCCTATGGGCTTGTGCAAGTAGGGTATAGCTGGCACCTAGGGCACGTCATAGTGTTGACAGTAGGATGAAACTCTGGATAAGGAATTATGATGG
Source organism: Alisma plantago-aquatica (assembly GCA_963693085.1). NCBI lineage: Eukaryota > Viridiplantae > Streptophyta > Magnoliopsida > Alismatales > Alismataceae > Alisma > Alisma plantago-aquatica. The sequence continues at coordinate 427,421,592 of OY856410.1, read as the reverse complement.
AGCATAAAGGGTTATGGATGATCTTGAGAAAACATATGTTCAAACCTAGGATTCACCCATGTAGGGCATGCTTTTGAAGATGATCCGTCATGAAGAGAGGAACTCTAATGGTGAGGTTGAATGTAGGGTTAGCTCTAGAGAGAGAGTCGGAACCAAGCAAGAAGGTCGTAAACCTAGACACCGAGATATGAGGGACAATGAGGAGTTGAGGATGATGCGACTTAAGTGGATGATAGAGGTTGCCTCATGCATGATCCGTTAAGGCTGTTGATATCTTGGTTGCCTTTAGAGGGACCCAACCCTAAGTGTTGCTCGAGTTGAAGGATGACAAGAAGTGCAGGTCATGCCTTTTGCATGCTTGGTTCGCATTTAAGAGATAGAGCATGCAGTTGGACACCTACAAGTGAACCTAGGGTTCCTAGGCCTAAGAGGGGAAGTAGTGTACCTAATGCTCATGACGAGAAGTTGAGTTCCTATAGAAGCGAGCATGGTACTCCTCATGTATAGAGGAAAAGGGAAGCCCCTTAAGTGTAAGGTGTGTTTGATGAACCCCTCATAGCTAGGTTGATGATAAAGAAAGGTATGATCTTAATCCAACATCGAGGAAAGAGGACAAGTATGACCTAGCATGGTTCGGTAGGTGATCTTCTATGCCTTAATAGCTTGCTAGGGTTAAGTAGGCTCGTGTGGATGTAAACCCTAGACCTAAGAGCTTTTGTGACCTTGTTGGCAAGAGATATTTTTCCTCCCATCCTGGGAGAGGGACCCCTTTGGTAGGGTGTATATCAGTTTTGTTGGGTTAAGGTAACCTAAAGAGGTCTCACAGGATCTTGAGAAGCTAAGTGAAAAGTACATGGTATGAGAATGAACCTGTAGACCCATAGATATCCATCTTTAATTGCATATGAATGTGTTACCGTGGAGGTAACCGGTATGGGGCTTGACCAAGGTGGGCAGGTTGCCATGATCCCTATGAAAGGATGAAAACCAGCCCATGAATGCAGAAAGAGAGATGATGAAGACTTGGGTAATGTTCTAAGTGAACATGTAATATGATGGAGAATCCTAAGTCTATCCTAGGGTCAAGTAGGGATAAGACCGATGAAAGTAGGAGTTGCCTAATTCCCCAGTTGCACATGACCATAGGGTCGGGAGGTAACAGCTATCATTGTATGAGGGCCATGGGTTAGGAGATTGATCACCTTCATGAACTCATGGGACCCAAAGAGTAGATGAGTAGGGCACTCCTTGGATGCATGAGGGAAGAGGGATGACCCCAAAAGAGTCGGTACCCTATAGACCTAGATGAGATGACCAAGGATATAAACCTCAGTAGGTTCAAGACTAGTTTTCCATGGAGGTAACTTTGATACCATGATGTTTGTGATGTAGAGACATATGTGGCATGTTGCAACTTAGATGTAAAGGTGAATTGGCAAGGTGGGATGTACCATCTCTACTCTTGGAACAGGAAGAACTTTGTATTTGGACTGCAGCCAAATGCTTATTTCCTCTTGTTATGGGGGTGAGAGATGGGAAATTATGCATGCCATACACCAAGGATAAGAGATGATGTAGGTTGGAACGTTGCCACGAGAAATGGGGATAGAGAAGATAACCTACCCTAGTAAAGTCAATGATACATGGATGGTTCGCAAATACTAAGAGGAATGAGGTAGTCACCTTACGAGGATGTTTTTTTTATCATGAGCTATGAAGAACTTACAAGTTATACAAGGTTGAGTTTGATTACCAGGAAAATGAGCTCAAAAGTGTTCTCAATGAATTTAGACTTAGAGTTTGAGACGATATGATAAGTGGAATACATGGAAGTGTATGTTTTCAATGTTACCTAATACCTAAGGATGTGAAGTGGTAATGGATGCTCTGGTTGAGATACATCTGACTTGTTTGACTAGACACTAGAAGAGGTTGTTTGGCTAACACTAAGTTTGGAAAGGAGAGGTGTTTGGATAACACTCAGATGTAACAAGATGCGTTGAAAAGTTAAGGGTTGTTTGGTTATCCAGTCTAGTTCTTGTTGCAATGAAAGGATGGTGGTAGAACCTCAGATGTGCTTATTTGGAAAAGAAGGTGATAAAACCCTGATGAGAGTGGTTTAGGGTTTCAGAGAATCAATCTTGAGGAATCGTGACATATAGGAAATCATGATCACCATACACCATGGTACTACTGAGATAATGAGTGGTAGCAGTAATATGGATCATGGAGATGAAGTTGCATGTGGCCATGCAAGCCGAGGGAGAGGGACGAACACCAGTAACCTAGTGCATAGATGTAAGGGATAAAGAGAGTCCCTGAAAGAGAAAGGGAGTTCATCACTATGGATGTTGTAAGTCTCCCCTGGGCCAAGGAAGGTCGAAATTCTATATGGGTTATGGTAGGTCGCCTTACCTAGATGACACGAGAAAGAAAGAGTTCTGTTAAGAGACAGATCTGGTTGAAATATCCATGAGAGAGATGGTCCAACTACACCATGATGTGAGTTCAAAGGATCTTGAGTTTGACCTAGAGGTTCACTTCCATAAAGTGGAAGTAGGTACATGAAGAACTCAATGTTAGTATAGTTTACCACCCCTAACTATGGTTAGTATGATCCAGACTAAAGGTTCTGATGAGGGCATATGTGCTCGATTTGGGGTGATAGTGAGAGATAGTTTTCGTCCTACGAAAGATGTGAAGATAACCACCATAGCCAGTATCGGGATTTATAAGAAGCTCTGTAAGGGAGGTTGTGTCGGTCACCACTTCAGTAAGGTGATGTTGGTGAAAGGACCACATGATGGTTAGAAAAAGGGCCACAGTGCGTGTAGATGAAGTCACTTCGATCGTGCAATGGCTGAAAGGAGCCTAGAGATGACAAAAGTCATGAGCAGATGCAAAGTAGACTGACATGCATTCCACTGTGGGAGAATATGTGACATGAAAATCCGACCCCTCTAAGTTATAACTAAGAGAGCTGAGTCCCCGATGCATGGCTTCTTTTGACATGGTTTGGTGGAGAAGGTTAAGTTTGACCTTACCCCTCAGGATAAAGTAATGTGTGATGGGTTCCATGTGACCAATTTAGAGCACTATGTGTGGTACCCCGACCATGTGCTGAGCAATGAACCAAGTGAGCCCCAAGGGAGGCTGACATGGCCTGAGTCACCTGTGCAGTTTATAGACGCCAGGATGAAAGAACTCAGAGAAAAGAATATGTGACGATAAAGGTTCTTTGGAAACGCCATGAGTACGGTAAAGCCACATAAGGGCCAATGATAGACATGGAAAAGTCTTATCCTAAATTGTTTGTTTGCTTGATAGAATTTTAAGGACAAAATTCCTATAAGAGGGGAAGGATGTTGCAACCCCAATTTTTGGGTTCAATTGGTGAGAAATGTAATTTCTCATATTAAAAATAAATGAACGAGGAATGGTATAATTTGTTTTGAATACATGGATTTTGTTTACAATAGCCTTGATGTTTGTATTGTGGGCTTTATTGGCTATTGGGCCGAAATAACAAGAAAAGTCAATTAGTGAATGAATAATTGAATATTTGAGAAAAGAAAGAGGTAGAAACCTCTAGAAGGCAAAATGATGTAATCCAAGGATGTATTTCGTGCCTCTTGGGTTCCTTGGTGTCCAAATTTGCAAAAAGAAAGCAATAAGAAAAGAAAAAATTAATTAAGTATTTCTTTAGTGAGAAAGAAATTGAGAATAATGATAAAATGTGGAAAACATGTGGAAAAAAAGGTATAATTGAATTATCTTGGTGGATTTTCGTATCCAAAGGATTCCTAAGGTTAGAAGGAACTCCAAATAAGGAAATAAAAGAGAGATAAAGAGAAATTCTCAAAAAGAGATATTTTAATAAAGAAAAAGTAAGATAATAAGAAAAGGGATGAAAGATAAGGAAAAAGGATAAGGAACATTCCCAAGAATTCGATCCATTAAGGTTCCTTGAGGTCCAAGGAAATCGAAGATAATAATTTAATCGCAAGAGAAAGAGAAATTAGGTGAGAAATATACCTAAATGAGTAATAACTTGCAACTAAAGAGAGGTACCCGATTTCTTTATATAATCAGCCCAAATTTGGCATGATGATAGATTAAGTCATTAATAAGATTCCCTTAAAATTTGGGCTTAATTGGATAAGCGGTTTGTGAGTTATGATTTTTACATATTTCCATAAAGTGTTGTGATTGTAATAAATGTCACACTTTTCCGATTTAATTGGATATAACTCTGGACGACGCCAGCCATCAGACCAAGATCTGACGCCAAACGTGCGTCTCCTACCTTGGGTCTGGATAGGAAAGGAGCCGCTGGCAGAGGGATTTTCCTCTCCGATTTCCTAGCAATCCGGTTCGCATGATAACTTGGAAAGGCCCCAGTTAAGTTCGGGGTAAGATTCCAAACTCCCCATACCCTATTTGTTCGTGCTTCCATGGCGTATAAAAGAAACGCCTATTTTATCCGAAGGGTAGTTGGCGGCGAGGGCAGGAAGCCCTGGGGCTCGACCCTAATCCTATATATATACTACCCCTCTCAACTCCTCTCACCTTCGCACACCCGAACGACGCCTCCCCTTGTTCCCTAGTTCCCCAGATCAGCAAGATTGATCTTTTTTCGGCGAGCCCTCATCCGCGGTGCCGTCGTGAGGCTGCTACCGGATCGGGTGAGGCAGAAGGAGCATCTGCCATTCGATCATGGACTACGATCGGCCATAAGAACTGATCAACAGTATGGCTTATTCGCGACTTCAAAGTGGGCGCTAGTGTCAGGAGCCGTGCGATCAGGTGCAGTCAAAGAAGACCAGGGATCCAACAGTTGTCGTTTTTCCAAAAACACTCAGGTAACTCGCCCCTCTGGTTAATATTCAAGAAAAGTATTGAAACTTGTATAAATCGCTAAAAATAGATTGTTTGTCCGAAAAATGCAAATAAGTAGTGCTTTTTGATCAGAAAATGCGTAGAGCATGATAAAAATGATAGTAGATCCTGATTGTAAATGATTTTCTAGAAGTATAGGGTTTTTCATCTTTTAATGCATTAAATAATGGAAAAAAAAACCCTAGAAAGAGATAAAAACAATCATGATGAATCTTGATTTTAGTTTTGATCAAAGTAAACAAGCTAATAGTAAAGAAAAGGGTAAAATCATAAAAGGATGATTAATATGTTACTTTTAGGGTTCTTGTGATCATGTACATGGTTTAATAGGATAAAAACCCTAAGTTTGGGAAAACATGAGTATTAGTGGTTATAATTTGAAATTTCCTAGTAAAGAACTGAAATATATTGATTCTTGAACATAAGTGAGATTAAAGAATCCTTACTAAAGATAATGGAGAATTAGGGTTAAGTTCTTAATACTTAATTGATGAAATTGAGTAATTGCAACCTATGGGATATTAAAGGTGTTAAATGATGATTCTAAGCCCCTAATTATGGGTAAATACCCTTATTATAATAATCAGGGTTTTCTAATGCATAAAAGGTGGTTTTTTTATCCGTTTTGTATGTAAGGTTGCCTAATTTAGAGTTGTAATCTATAAAATAAGAATAATCTATATGGAAACCCTAATTTGAGATAAAAGGGGAGAAAAATCATGTTTATTTAGGGAATAAGATGCTTAATAAAGATCCTGAACTTGTTAAGAGTAATAAAATGATAAATTAAGGGTTTTTTGTAGTTTTAATAAATTAAGAATTATAATATTGAAAGAGGAGGTAAAAACCCTTATTTCCAAGGAAACCCTAAAATTGGAATAGAAATCCTAAGGAATATGATGATGTTGGATAAATATTAATAGAAGGAAATTGGTATATTTATTTCAGGGTTCTGTGCATAATTGATTGCTTGAGTGGGATTTCTCTGTTCTGGATGATTTTGTCTCAAATCTGCAATTAAAGGTATGTGGTTACGCTTATGAATAATCGTTCTAGTTTCACGGCGATTCCCAAACATTTTATCGGTTGCTTGAAAAATAATTGTTGGATGTCTATTTATTTCATGCAACTATAAAGTGACTATGATTATCACCATAAGTACATATATAACTGGCTAGATCTGGGTCCACCTCTATTGCTTTGAAAAGGCTAAGAAAAAGGGGTAATCCTAGAGCAAGGTCTAGGTTACCGAGAGTTAGAAACTGGGCTACCTACGTGTAGTGCCATGAGACTCATTAGCCTGCCATGAGTTAAGGAGTGGGCAACTTACAAGTAGTTCCATGTGACTCAACCCTAGAAATTGGTTCACTTATAGGTGGATCATGAGGGGTTTAATGGGGACAACATAGAGGATAGGGTACTCTTGGATCGCGGAGTGATATTTAAAATGTAATCTTGGTTGTTAAATGATTAACTGAATGATTACATTGTTATCATAGTTGCACATTTATTGTTTCCCCCACATACCAGCTTCGGTTGACCGATGTTTTGTTTGTCGGCGGTTTAGGTACAAGCCAAAAGGACAAACAGTAAATCGTCATATTGTGAAATACATGAAGTTAAATACAAGGAGGATTAGTTAGAGTAGAATCCTTAAGTGGATAGAAGTTTAGAGATCCAAGTTTTCAAAAAGGTATGCAAAGGTTTATTTTCTTATAGCTTTTAAGTATAGTCTGTTAAAATTTGATAATTATTCTTGGTTAATTGTCGAACCTTTGATCCGGAAGTTATGGGTGCGGCTTGGACCTCTCGGTCTCCCTTAAATGGGGGTTGTTGGGAGGTGGGATCGTAACATAATCATTCATCATTTTTGAACAAATTGACTTCCAAACAAAGCAATATTTAGGATCAATCTAGGATGGCTCCCATGTCAAAAAGAATTACTCCTCCACCAACTGAAAATGTTTCTCCACCACAAGACTGTGATGCTCCTCCAACTTAAAATGTTCCTTCCCCACAAACTGAAGATGATCCTACACCTCTTGAAGAAGTTCCTATTGAACCAGAACAGAACGTGGAGACCGAACTGATGTCCACTAATGTCATCAATGATATTTCAATGTGTATGTTCACTTTCCTTTATTCATAATAAGCAGATTCAAGGGCTTGAGTCAGACATTCCTTAACTTGTTTTATTTATTTTTTATTATTGAATATAGTCAGTGCCACTGAAAAGGCATTCAGACATCGAGGCGGTAACAAATGTAAAAAAGTGGCTAGACTAAGAGGAGGTGCCAAGATAGATGTCACATTCTATCAAGGTCACCCTGTTGGAAAAAAATCATAAGGTGTGGAGTAGACATTTGGGCAGGATTATTCGTGATCGGAATATTTGTCCAATCAAAGTGCATTCTTGGAATGAAGTTACAGACAAACAAAAAGATCACATGTGGGCTGCAGTTATGGTAATTTCTTCTACACTTTATTGTTATCATCATTTGACAAACATCCATGATGCATTGATGTTCTTGTGTAATTAAACATGTCTTAGGATAAATTCTCAAACGACCACATGGAGGAACACAAAGCTCACACTTTAAAGCACTTGAAAGAATTATGGATAAAGTGGAGGGAATCAATGCATCAAACTGTTAAGGGGTTGGACATGCAACAACAACTATCAAAGAAACATATGGAAATTGAAGTTGATAGTGATTGGGAATGGCTTGTGAAAGAGATTTTTCACAGTGAAAGGTTTATGGTGACCTTATTATTATAAAACTTTACATCAATTCAAATTATTTGTTCTTATTTTTTTTTCCGTCTATCTATATGCACATTATATTAAATGCAGACATCGAGTAAGAGAAACTCCATAAACAGAGAAGGGTTGAACAATAAGTTACTTCATCGCAATGGTAGCATGCCTCTTAGAGAAATATCATGGCAGAAGGTTGTTTAATTTTCTGTTTATGCTATTCTTTGTCTCTAGGTATGCATATAACGTTTTTGTTGTACTATAGGGAGGAAAAGATGGGAACCCACCTGACTTGGGAACAATGTACTTTGAAAGCCACAAGAAGGGTGATACCTTAGCTACTATGGAGTCATCCCAAGTTCATGTAAGTAAGAAAAAAATATCTATTTTCGGTCCATTAGTTACTAACATAAATTGTTGATTCAGGAAAAAATCATAACCATCCAACAAGAAGAGCCATCCCTTCGCCCCGTTGAGGTCGCCGAAAAAGTGTATGGAGAATCAAAGACAAAGAAATACATATCCTGCTATGGTGGAGGTGTAAAGCCAACAGATGTTAGAGGACCATACAAAACAAAGAATGCCTTACTTGATGAACTCAAAGCAAAAGACCAATCATTGAAAGACAAGGAGGAAGCTTTGAAAGTTCAAGATAAAGCTCTTAAAATAGTTGAAGATGGAAAGTGTGTCACACAAAAACGTTTGGAAAATGTGGAAAATGTACTAGATAGGATAATCAGCAATCAAAAATTTCAGGAAGTTTTGGATTTTAGTGAGGATGATGATGGTTGTGCCTTTTCTCCGGCTATTTCAGATGATGATACCTCAAATTAGTTATGAGGTCAGTTCACCAATTGATGATGTTTCTTGTTTCCACTGTATTATTTATAGTTTATATATTTGCATATCATAGTTTTCTATTACACACATCTATTGGTGAAATGAAACTAACTGCTTTATTGTTTTATCTTATAGGAATTGGAGTCTCCAATTCTATTAACCATTTGGATCCCATCATATGGTTAAGCTGGAACATTAGGCTATGAAGGAAGAACTTGTTAATATTTATATTTCGTTGCTGTTTATATTTATTGTTCTAGACATTCTCCATCTTTTCTTATGAGCAAAATGTACTAGTGTTGCTCTGAGTACAAGTTGCTATGAGTACAACTAATAATAGGATAAAAAATATATTTGTGTTGCTCAGCTGTTATGTAGCTAATTTACTAGACTGGTTTGGTGAAGTTTTATTGAGAAAATCAATTATATCTTCTATAAGTATAACATTGGTTTATTTTCTGTATATGTTGGTTTGTAGGCCCCACACTTGGTCCTGTGGGAGGTGGCCAATGATAGTGATGTTTAGATTGTGGTTAAGATAATGCTATAGTATGAATGTGGTTGTATCACTTTGAGTACAAATTGGTCATATGTAACCCATGAGGGGTTGTTATCATTTAGCATTTGTCATTCTTTTCAATCATATGTAATAATGTGTTAACATTTAGTTCATATATAACTATACTCTTCAAGCTCTAGAAAGCCCACTGCCAATGAGGCTGAGTCAGAATGGTGGTGAACCAACTCTGAGTTAATAGCAACAGGTATATTGATGTTCAAATGTATTTTAGTGTTCTATGATTTTGTTGCACCTTATTTTTTTCCCTTTAATAAGTAGCAATATCAATTCCTGAAACATCATCATAATGAAGATACGCAGATTAATTAGATTTCAGTGGTTCTCGTTTGTAGGGACTTTGATTCATGAAAATTATGTTACAACCTCGCCTCTGCCTTACAATCAGATTCCTATTGGGGCAATCCCATAGTTTTTCCATTTAAACTCATCTCATTAGGATTCTTCCAACCATGTTATTTATCGTCTTTATGGAGATGGAGCCCTACATAACTTTTTAACCTTTTTATCTCATACACATGTTGATTTTTATTCTTTATAAACATCTTGTGGATTTTTGGGTATAGCTCAATTCCTGTCTTTGTTGTCACTATCCATTCCTATGTTGTATTTTGTTGTTACGCGTATTACTCAATCTTTGAGCTTGTTGCTCTTTCTTATTTGAGAATACAAAGACATGTACTTCCTAAATTTTTGCTGGTCCTCAATAATTGTGTTGTTTTTATTTTTAATACATAGGTTTTTAGTGTAAGTCTAGTCCCTGCTTGAAGGCTTCTTCCCATTTCAGCATTGTTTGAACAAGCTATCTATCTTCTTTTGCTGATTTAGTAAACGTTGGAGGTTTCTATATTGTTTTGATGACAGAGAAGCCAATATAGGCCTGATCCAAGAATTTATTAGACTATGGAGTTGCTGCCACCTTTCTTCTTTAGGTTGTGTCTGAACTTGGCTCAAGTGAAGGCCTTTGTTGGCTGAAATTCTGCTGTAGATCTCTTTTTTTTTTCTATTTCTGACGAAGCCAATCTTTTTTATTGTTTGGTTTTAACTAAGATCCTAGCTATGAACTTAGTGTAAATCTATATAGTTGAAGTCTTCTTCCTTAATGAAGATTTTCTTTGCTTAATGAAGATTTTTTTTTCTTTCATGAATTGCTTTGATACCTTTTGTGAAACTTGAAGCAAGAACTTTCAAAGACCAACTATCATGCTTACTTATTAGACTTGCTAACCGAGACAAAATAGAAAACATCAACAGCATTGCTAGCATAATCTGGATGGATAATCTCAACCAATTTCTGGAGATGCCACTACTATATGGAATGATCCCCTTCTTAGTCTTTCCCTTAGCATGGCATGCAATGAGTAGTTGCACTGCATATTTACATCAAAATTCAGTACAGTGATAAAATATGTCTCATTTCTATTGCTTCCATTAATGTTAGTGGCAAAATAGTCAGTTGTATTGTTGATAATATAGTTTCTCATCACCAATGCCTGTTTGCTTCTTAGGTAAGGTGAAAATGTGAGTGCAACAAGCTACTAGGTATATTTGATGAAGTGGAAGGCTGTGATGGAGTTTCTTTGAGTGCATCCACTGAAGTTCAACTAGGAGATTATGTGCAAGATTTAGTACCTAAAGAAGAAAATTTTAACATTCTACCCAAAGTTCCATAAATATCCCAAACTCAGACATACAGGTTTAAGGTAAATTACCTTGCTATCTAGGTATTTGAGTATTTATCTTTGGTTCTGGTAAATTACCTTGCTATCTTGTTTGGTTCTATCCAAACAAGACTGATCTTGAATCTTTGTGATTTCTATCTTTTGTTTCAATGTTCTTTAAAAGGGGAGAATGATTGAGTTCATTAACAAACTAGAAAATGTACATGAATTAGCAAAGCTAAGATAGATTTTCCACATATCTTTCCTGTAGGGCACCATGCATCATGAAGATTGTCATACAAATGTCAGCATCCCATGTCAGCCTAAGGCTACAACAATTTTAGCTTCTTGAGCAATGCAGATTTCAATTCCATATTCTCCAAAAATAGACTTTTAAGAGTACACAAAAGAAAAGTGAGATCCCCTTTCATATGACCAAAGGGTTGCCAAGACAAAATCAAGTTTTCTTTGAATTTTTCAGAACCAACCCTATGAAACATTATTCACATGCATCGCTAAAGGACTAGGTTTCATGGTATTTCCTATGCATTTTACGTGGTCCTCCAATAGATTGGGTGATGTCACAACTCTGGAGATATCATGAGTGGATCTTCAATTTTCAAAACCGCCCCTGCTTGTTATTTGTTTCTTTTCCAAGTCGACTGAATATGTATGCCTACTGCTTTATTTGATTTTACAGAATCATTTTAGATAATCATTGCCTTTTCTCATAATGTCTATTAACAAATATTATTAGGCATTGGTCCCCAAAGTTTTGTGAGATGTTTCCACATCATAGACTGGGAACTCCACTATAGGGAGGAGATTGTCAATATGACCACATCACAGTGGATTATACAACAAAAGATTATACCATGGGAAAAATTCACTGCTACAGAAAGAATAAGGAAATTCACCACTATTATACTAACTTCGGTTAATTAATAAGAAATCTCTCTTGGAATTTTACGTAATTTTGATAGACTAAAGCCACATATGTCCAACCTCGTGTCTAACTTATATTTAGTGCAATACACCCAGAAGAATAGTAATGGATAACATCATTTAGTAAATGAAGTGGCACTCACAATGAGGTAGTAGAATGCTGGGAGAAGGTTGAGAATGTTCAAGTTGAATTCGCCAAGCTGTATGATCCAATGATTTGGGTGTTTACTAACAACACAATGGATAGATTTGGAACCTGGAGAATAGCACTAGTAATCATGAGTGCCATCTTAAATCTTATAACATCATCACTTAAGGGCACATCTATAAAACTTGATGGCACACTTGCTGAACTATTTGCTGTTGGTTCTCGGTTAACTAGTTGGACTGGTGATGTCAGTAATGAAGTCATATATAAATTTGATATACTAAAAATATATACAAGATACAAAGATATCTGATTGACTTGGTCTTAGTGAGATGTCTGATTTTGCTAATTAAATATGCAAGCAAGTGTTGTTTTGTGCATGAGCAGGTTGGTATTTGTTAACATAAGTTGTCCCAGAGAATCACAAGTGTAGGATTGGCGGAAATGCCCCTTCAATCACCAACCATACCAAACAATACAACCCTGAGTATCCCATACCAAACAATGAGAATGTGATCTCCTAACCCCGGTGCTTTGTGACACAGCTAGCCTTCCCTGGCTGGGCAGTTCTAGGCAGCACCAGTGATTCACACTCTGGCATTTGGTGTTGAATCAGTCACCTTCCAGTGACAGGGATTAATAACCTGGTCCCCTGCACGATGCAATTTGCTTTATTATCAAGAAGACCACAGTGAGAAGGAGGTTGCGGGGTCTACAACTAGGGGATGCACAAGAACAATGTATTTACCTTATCGACAAAGATGATGACAACAATAAAAAGGCTATGCCTCGTGGTTCTTCGACATATAGGCCACATTTGGTTTGCAGGACTGGAAATAATTGGGATTTGACAAGGTATGGCATAAGAAGGTATTTGTGAAGGAAAGGATTGTTGCTTTCCCATACTACATTTGGATGCACACATGAAATAATTCAATGTTGTCTTTTTGTTTGACCGTCCTCTTGATGCATGTACTTCATTTATCAGATTGATCCATAAGAGCTTGAGGACCGTGAAGCCACAATCTGCCTCCATGTTCCAGATTAGGCAGAACACAACTTTTGTTAATAGAATAGAATGCCACAGCGTTGATTCTGACAGAGTTGTTGGTAGCCAGCAACATTACTGGATATGAAGTATATTTGCAGAGACAAAACAGTGCGAATGCAAAATTAAGGTGATTGAAGAAAGTGTCGTGAATGTTGATAATGATTTTCTCCATAAATCTTTGTAATAGAATCTGGCTGACGCCCAATATGGTTTCCATTGTAGCGGCAAGTCAACTTGTGAGGTAGCGTGAGGCTGATCGAGAGGCAGCAAGAATTGACAACGATCGGGAAAATCGGGAGGCTGATCTTCCCGATCGTTGTCGACTCTTGCTGCCTCCCGATCGGGAAGATCAGAAGGACAGAGTTCGTTGATGCAGATGCTGACAAGGATAAAGTGGATGACAAAATCTCAGTTGAAGAAGAGGGTGTGGACGGAAGCATCGACGATGAGACGACCATCTGTCTCGACTCCACCTGCAGTGGAAACGGCATGGGCGGAGGCCCCGTGGATAGAGCACACGCATAAGGTAACGGCTGACAACACCATAGCATTTAATCATTCGTGACCAGGAGAAGTCATGGATCTTTTTGATATCAGTTACCAGATTCAATTTGGGGTTTTCTATGCAGACCCATTCTCAAACCCATAACCAAACCTCAACCAATCTCAACGGTTGACAACACCATAACATTCAATCATACATTATTTTGTCATCAAGCAGGATTAATAAGAATTGATTAATATGCTTGAAACCAATTCAGTGTATTATATGTAACATTAACATCAAAAAATCAAGAAACAATAGCTTTTTAATAATGGAATCATTTAATGTGTGTGCACATTTCAATACAATCATTTCTAACCAATTCTACACTATTTTTCTAGGCACATCCATTTCTTGCCAACTCTCATTTTCTATAATTATCATTGCCATTTTATTATTTGAAACGTTCTTTATATCATTTATTGTGTGTAAAGAAAGTAATGGTATTATTAATGTATTCCAAAAAAATCCTCTTTTGTATAATAATCATGTGCAACCATATGTTATTTTTATTCACACCTTCTAAGATCTTTTACTCAACTTTAGAATAAGTAAGAACACAATTCAAATAAAAGTAACAAATATTACCTTATTATTCCAAAAAAATACAAATACATATCTTCTTAGGTTTTTAAATTGTTGAATAGATTTAACAAATTCACGTAAGACGTGCATGTGCACGTGTGTGTTCACTAGTAATTCTCAAAATGGCCTTGACAGTTTCAATATAAAGCTCCTTGACAAATATGCAGCTACCGTTTCGTAGCTCATCACATTGTGTCCTTGATTCATCGTGACATGGGAAAATCCAGTGTTATTATCTCCATGTTGAAGACAACTAATGTGACTCTACTGCCTCCAGTCCTCATCTTCTCCAATCCAAATTCCTAGATGGCATGTAGAGTTGCACAATTGCTTTTGAAAATGGTACATGCATATAAGGAGAGAGTTTAGATAGAAATGGGCTATGATTGAATCAGGTTTGCCAAAAGGCGTACCTAGAATTTTGCCTTGGGATCACGTTCCTTGTTATCATTGATGTTTGTTGGCATGGGTAGGATTTATCAGTATCTATAGGACTTATCCACATATATATCATTTTTTCTTATTCATTGTATTCATTATTCATTCCACATCAGGAAATTCTGTCTAATTCCACATGGTGAAAATTATTGATGCCCATTGTGTCTTCCTTACTCCACTAATTTCACACATCAGGAAATTCTGATGATCCACTTTTGTATCTATAAAAAGGTTCTTACATCCATTGGGTAGATAATTTGTTGTTTCAAATATTCCACACCAAAGCTACATTAGGCTATCTGTCTTGTCTCATCAGTGCCAAACGCTTCCCTTTAGTAGAGTCTATTCCACACCAAATCATCAGATTGTACTAAAATTATGAAATAAAGTTCCAACGCTTCCCTTTAGTAGAGTCTAATCCGAATTTGAGGACTCTTAATTAAGTTGCTCCAATAATTACTAAACATATTTGTAATTCTCAAATTGGTATTTTGGAAACTTAAAATAGTAAACAATGACATAAAGTTGTGCATTGTTTATGTCTTGACTACTTTTATATAAGCATCAGTAAGGCATTATTATCTTAATAGGGGGGAGAGAGAGAGTGTGTGTATATGTTTGTTTGTATTGTACACTTTCATGGGCAGAAGTCTACACATATCTTAGGGTTATATACATACCTTTATGGTTCATCTTCAAAAGTAAGCCCTAAGCCATACATAAATATATCCAAGTTAAATTTTGTTAATTTATAACTTATAGTAGTCCATGTATAAATAGTAAACAATTCTAAAGTATGACAGACAGAGTCTCCACACAACAATTGAATATTTTTTATTTTTTGGTCAATCAAGCGTGTAACAATATCCACGTCTTCAACAAAGTAATGGCGATCGTTCAAATTAGCAGGTCTAAATTAGCCTAACCATTCAAAGATTTAATATTCAGTAAATTCCGCCCTTATGAGCCTTACATTATATTGAGTATTAACAGTTCTAAATATAGATACTATGATCTTTTATACTCTGATTATTAAAAAGTCTAATAATGACTTAATGTGATAAATTAAAAGGACAAACCAAGGAAAAACCTCAAAATGAACATTTTAGGGTACTAATCTCTAAAATCAGAGCGTTAGGCAGTCTAACATGGACAATAGTCCTTAGGAGGAACACTTGAACCCTAAAACACACCTTAAAACCCATAAATAGGTGTGCAAACCAACAAAAATGGGCCAAGGCACATATAGGTCATAAGACAGGTCCTGGCACACTCCCTTGGGGTGTCTGGACACCTATGTGTGCTCCCATGACCCAGTAACTCTTAATGATCCTCTCTAACTAAATTGTTTTTTCTCCATTCGAAAGAGTAATATACCTAAGTTTCGAAATTCAAAATATATTGTTATTATAAGTAACATATGTCATACAGATAAACTTAATTCTAGTATTTATCCAAGTGATATAGGTCAGATATATTAGTAAAATATGTATACTAACAGATAAGTAAACAATGTTAAGCAAAGCATCACTGACTATCATCTCATCTAAGCCTCAATGGGGTCAACTACATATATCCTTTATTGTTATTATAAGCAACATACGTTACAGATAAACTTAATGCTAGTATTTATCCAAGTAATATAGGTCAGATATATTAGTAAAATATGTATACTAACAGATAAGTGAACAATGTTAAGCAAAGCATCACTGACTGTCATCTCATCTAAGCCTCAATGGGGTCAGCTACATATATCCTTCTTCTTCGCTAAGAACTGCTCCGGATAATATTCTAATTGAGAAGCAATGAATCCATGATGTTAATTAGGACATCATCTATCTAACCTTACAAAGAGAACATAGTTTTTTATCCATCCAATTTGTTAGAGCAGTTCAACTGAAACAAGATTCCATTTTTACTCTGATCCTTTATTGAGTTCCAACTGAAGTAGAGGCATAAGACTAGCTACCTTGAGCTACAGTTCTTGAGACCCTGACCTCAATAGCAATCACTCATGGATTCCCTAACATAAAAGAAGCCATGAAAAGGATCTCAATTTGATGCAAGAATAATCTCTGCCAACCAGGGGGTCCAACAAACCACACTGACCTCAAGTAGGTGCCTACTACTTGTACACATTCTGTTAACAATTCTGCTTAAGAAATTTATGTGCCTAAGTTTCTAACAGTTCCAAAAACTACTTGGCTTAAGAAACCAAACAGGAATGTCGTAGTCTGGTTTAGTATGATCAAACCCTGCTACAGCAGTCTAGTTTGATTTGGATGTTTCCAACACCTAAGATCACTATATTCTATGGTTTTAGTCCCAGACCAAGCAAATCAGCCCATGGCCAAACATCTTAGCTAGTAGTAGAAACACAAAGCAACAATTATTTAAAGACTAATAATAAGAACAAAATTGCCCAAAGTAAGTCCATCGTAAATATGGTACTGGCATGACTAGATAATGCAGTTTGACGATGTAGTATATGTTATTTGAGAGTTTTTACAAACTTGAAGATTTTTGAACTCTTGTTCCTTGCATGGGATGAAAGAAACCACTTCTTATAATTTAGGGACCTTGGGTAGAACCATGTTTGCAACACTCAAATCCCCAACAACATCATCTAAGCATCAACTTTGTTGGTAGACCATGTCCATTCATTCTTTCTTTGAATGACTGTAGTCATTTTTACTTTATCATCCCTAATCATTGTACCTAGTCCTGCCCAACTGCCTTGGTCCATCACTCATCTATGTAAGTTTTTAGAAACTTGGACTGCATTTTCATCTTGTAACGTGATGTTATTCATGGCTACTCTAACTATCAGACATTTTCTATATGATGGATTGATCTCATCATCAATCCTATCTAAAAGAGAAATTACAAACCACCTGTCAAAGAAATGCAAATAGAGGATCAATGGGTTGTCATGTCAGTAAGAGAAGAGTATACAACAATCACATGGGTAACGTGATTTCCATCTTTCTTGATGCAGGAAATCTATGATTCATAGTCCAAACAAATATTGATAATCTCCTATATTGATAATGACTTATAACATCGTTCATCCTTCCTCATAAAATATGAATATCCTTTACCAGGTTCAGTGCATCACATTACAACCATACCTCGGGTAGCACCATGTAAACAACAAATCTAATCATCAACAATGTAGTCTCAGCTTCTGCTATCTTGGTAGATAATGTCCCTTAATTCTTTCTATAAATGTCTGCAATCATTTCTCCTTTATCAATCCTAATCACTGCACCTAGTCACACCCATTGGCCTTTGTCCAATACTCATTTGAATCAATCTGTAGAAACTCAGGATTAAGGGGAATCTATTGATCGACATGTTGGTCGGTTAATGGAAAAGCCAACACTCGTTCTACATCTGTTTCGTAATTCTGCAGTAGGTTCTTGACTCTCCAGAAAATGCAGGAACAAAATTTACTTAAGTATTAAACCCACACAAGGTTCCCTCATTTTCTCTAATCTTAGATGGGCTAACAATAACTAGAAGTCAGCTGCTATAGACCTGCATACACAGATAAAAAAGGGGGGCATGAACACCTAATCTGTTGGTGTTTACCAGCAGCTGCTACTACTAAGAAGAATGTTGGTGTTGCTGTTTTTAACAATGAGATGGAGTCTTTTGAGGTCATGTTTATACCCATTTAGCAGTAGAGAGATAGCTTAGACCCATTTTACCCATTATAATTTGGTCTAAATACTTTGGTTTGGGTAGGGTACTATATGGTGGGAAATCTATCATCTTGAATCATGTGTATGTGCTTTTGCTTCATCCAAGTCAATTTCTTATGGTCATTTTAATTTTGTATGTGTTGTTTGACTATTTTCTTTCTTGGCACTTCTATTGTTTCGTTAAGTTTTGTTCTTACTTTAGTGGTATTCTCATGCAATTTATCTTTTCTCTGATGTTTCTTATATAATCTGCCACATCTGAAAGGTTTGGAAATTTCTTGTGCAATGTATGCATGTATTTTATTTTAACGTTAGCACTACAAGTTTATATGGCAAGTTGCGTTTGTGATTTGTACCTTGAATCATTTGCATAGTTCTTAACCCACACATTTTTTAATATCTTTATATAATCTAGAGTGGTTCTCTACATATTTGACT
The DNA here is from genome assembly GCA_963693085.1 of Alisma plantago-aquatica. Classification (NCBI taxonomy): domain Eukaryota; kingdom Viridiplantae; phylum Streptophyta; class Magnoliopsida; order Alismatales; family Alismataceae; genus Alisma; species Alisma plantago-aquatica. The sequence goes on along the minus strand of OY856410.1, from coordinate 427,403,001 downwards.
CAACAGAATTACATAATATTAGACATCCAATATCCTTATTGACACTGAAATACCTTTGCAGGAAAATAGTTACACCAAGTATTTGGAAGGAGTACTTGTTCTTATTAAGAAATGTGTAACCAACTCATCAATGGCTTGCAAAGGATGCACATGCCATAAAGAGAAGTACTGAAAAATACCATGGCTATAAGTCCATGAGTCAAATGATTGTTTCCCTTGTACAGATCGTTGTTTAAGTCATATATTCAAATGATTATGGTTATGTCTTTGTTTCAGTCTGTGTTCATGGCCTGAACATAATGCACTATAGGCCTTAAGTTGTTGTTGCTACCTGTCGATTCCTATGCCACTGCACACATGGTAATATTGTCTCCATCCTAGTTAAGAAGAGATCATATGCTGCTAATGCTGCCACTTTGTATGGTTCCCATGTGGCTTCACTTGCCCCTTCTCCAGGAGGAGGCAGTAGGAGCAACCCCTCTACTAATGCATGTGAAGCAACTTCCCCTTCTACTTGAATTTTTCTAGCTGGAGAGATGTCAGCTTCTACGACTACTACTTTGATATTTCTTGACTACCAGTCTTCTGTGAAATGCCCACATTGGTGTATATGACTAATATGTTTGGTATATTCACCGTTTATGCACAATTATTATTGTATTTTTTATTTGTTCAAGGGTAAAAGGTTATATCCTCCCCTGTGTAAATTAACATTTTTATTCAATACAAATATAATTTATGAACTTACAATGCATATAATTGTTGAGATGTACACTTTGGATGTCTATGACTAATATGAGATAATTTTCTATGTTACAACTAGTAGTTCATGCATTGTGTTTTTCAATATAACAAATACACACATAATATATGATGTACATGCTTCCAACATTTATATGAAAAATGTTGTTGGTCGCTATACCTATTTACGATGGAAACTTTCCGACTTAGTTAACATTTATACCAAAACTAATGAAGTTGTTGTTATTGGTATTTGTGATGGAATTATGTCATCATGATTACCAATAATGAAAAAATCAATGAAGTTGACGTTATTGGTATTTGTGATGGAATTATGTCATCGTGATTACCAATAACGACAGGTAAATTAGGTTGTCTCCATAACCATTAGTGACAGCTATAGTATTTGTCGTGGTTGATAATAATGATGGAATGAATTTTTTTGTCGTTAATTGTATTAACGGTAAGACCAGTAACGACAACATACGGTGACTCTTTTTTCTATCCCTAATAGCTATAATGACAACTTTTTCCACAATAACGATGAACATTTTCTGACATTATTATTATGTTTTCTTGTAGTGCCACCAGGGAAATAGTGAATGCATTCACTCGCATCAAGACTGAGGGTGTCCAAGATTTGCTATGAGTTATTGATGCCATCTTAGGTAGAAATGGGATAAGAGGTATGTATCACCACGAGTGAAGCATTTCGGTTATCATCTGCTATTTAAATTACACAGTGATTTGCTATATGTTTTTCAAAGTGAAGTGCTTGCAAGGATGGATTTCGTGCCTCAAACACCCAATAGATAATATAATCACCATCAAAAGACATGCAAATGGTTTATTGCTTGTGAGGATGGAGTCTTTAAATGTTTTTAATATTATATATAGGCTGGAAATGCATGAACAAGGAACATGAAACTCGGAGCTTAAGAAGTTAGCTCAGGATGTGGTAGATGAAATTCATGAAACTACAACATACAAAGACATAAAACACATTTCTTGTACTTTGAAGTGTCAAAAACATAATATATACAAACATGGATGGCCTTCTAGTCTGGTAGACCAATTTATCTCTCATGATTGATTACTATGTTGCATTTGGAAGGTTCCTAGGCAAAAACAAAATAACTCTGAGTTTGAATTAGCAACTTGAAAATGTTGGTGCAGATTGAAACTTGTTGTTTAGCAACAACACTAATTTCTTTGACTGTCTTTTGCGAACAGAAATTGAACCAAGTGAGCTGTAGATATATGATGTAGGAGAAAGTTGAGTCTCTGGGCGTCTGATGTACCTAGCATACTATATACTACATAATGGATGTGATCCTTATCTAGATGACGTACATGAACTCTAAGAACAAGGCGTTATAACTACAATTGCATAACATAAAATTTCTTTTTCTATTTTCTAGTTGAAATACAATTTTTTGAAGAGGCGTCTCCTAGCGACTACCCCAAATTCCATCTCGCATCCAAAGTATGAACCTTTTGGGATCTATCTATATCCATCAACCCAATTCTACTAAGAATCCTTATCACATTCTACACATATTCATCCACTTCTCAATATCCTCTCAGCCACACGAATTAGTGGTTGTGGCCTCTCTGCTCTCCTTGTTAGTCTTCTCAATATATCTATTCCTAAACCACCGCAACATTGGCCTCACCTATCTTCTTCCAAAGGTAATTCCTCACTCGAAATTTGTTATCTACTATATAAGTTTTCATTTTGTTCCATATCTTGTTGTCATAAGGCACACAATAATGCATAATGATACAAACACCATGCTCATTCACAACATGCACACATGGGTTGACACTATTACACACAAGGACATGCATTGATATATGCACATGACATGTATTCTAGTAATAGAAATATTAATATCTCTCCCTTTGTTTTTTCTTGTTAACATATGCTTCCATAATGGAAATATTTATTCTTAAATCATATTCAATGGGCTAGCAAGTTGGTTCCAAGAAAAGTTTGCAAGTTTCCATTAAGGAGATATCACTAATAGAATTAATATATAGATGAATCATAGATTGTATCTTTGCAAATCATTATCTTTTAAGAAACTAAAATAGAATCAATAGTGGAAACCTATTTTACTAATTAACTATACTCTTAATCTAAATAGTCCCCATTTAATTTTTGTTAATGTAAGGTCCATATGACTTTTTGGATAAAACTAGATTAAAAAACAATGCCATCCCTACTAGATGCCAAGGTTTGTCATTGTTCATCCTATTTATGTCACTATATAAATCAATGTTCACCATCTTTTGATGCCTAACGGAAGTTATGCCATTGTTTTTTTATTGCCCAAGAAGAGGGTAACCTGACAGATGTCAACATATTTAAGCAGTGTGTCAAGTTTCGATACATGCACAATGTACGTCAAATAGCATAAAGACATCATATGGCATGGATGGAATCTAACATGTAGTTATGGTAATTATCTATTTGACAGATATTGAGTAGTAGATTGAGTTGTTCGCTATTTCTACTGTAATGTTTTAGATTATAGACCTAACACTCAGTCATGTATCACTTGATGCAGTTCAAACCTATGATATCGTACAAAAATAATGGTAGGCATATATATTCAGACCATTGATTATATATTTGTTCATGATTCCCTCCAAAAATATATAGATATGCCATAAATTACACAAACCTGGTCAAAGTTTGGAGAAGGAAAATGAATCCAACCGCGAGGAGGAGGAGCAGTTGTACCCTTAAGTTGATTCTTTGAGCTAATCAAGAGATATATAGCCACTATTGGATGACTTTCGTGAGAGGGCCCAAGATGTAGGTGGTTGGAGGAGAACCGACAGTTGGAGAAGATGACCTAGCATAGGAAAATATAGCCGTGAGAAGGACCGCAAGTCAGGGAACAGACCTGCATTTGTGGGCGGGGACAATGGGAGTGGAAGGGGGACCTTACGAGCAGTTCCAAAGATAGACTGTCGGATGCGGCTAGGATGAATCTTCACGGACATCCATAGAGTGATGGATCTGGGACCGAGAGAACGCGAAGTGCATAACCGATTGGGAAGAAATGGCTGCCTGCTAGAGGCTTTCCTTGGACATTAATACCGGTTGGGGGTTCCTCACCCTGAAGCCTTCCTTGGACGGCCTGCAGCTGGAGGGCGCAGTGCGATCAGAGGGAGGACCGTTGGAGGGCGCAGTGCGATCAGAGGGAGGATGAGGGAGTTGTAGCATGCGAACGTGGGGCAAAGTGCAGAGACTGAGTGCAGCCTGCAGAGATGGGTTATGCATGGAAGATAAGCAGTGATTGTGAGAAGCCCGATTACTGAGATCGATCACAATCGCGGGAGAGAAAGAGGCCCGACCAGGGGCGCGTGTGGGGGAAAATGAGTGGATTCCAATGTTGGCGCCACCCAAAAAAATAAGTGAAAAGTTAGATGGATAATTTTTAAAATGTATTCATAAAGATACATATATGTATTTCTGATTTGAAAGTAGGAGGGCAAAAAGTTGCACCATCACCCCTGAAAAATAAAATAGCTATTTACAACGGGCATGAACAAGAAGGTTATATGAGTTCAAATGAGATTTGTAGTCAATTTTGTAGCCATTACCATTAACTATATTTGTATTACTTACATTTTTTAATATATAAAGAATAGTAGTTATTGACTACAAATGGAATAGATGTAGTTAGAGAAATTGTAGCTAATTCATGTTTTTTTTGTAGTGTGATTAGAATTTCACTTGATTAGTTATTGCCAATTGGGTGAATTAAGGATGCATCAAATAAATGGATATAAAAACCATATTTCATCTCTAGCTAACATTTCTATATAACAACTTTAGAATATATAAAACATATGAGACATAGTTCCTCATCTCATCATCACATGGTATTATTCGCTTGCCATTCATGAGACTACACTTCATCATACTATCATAGGATATAAATCCTTAGTAAAACATCACAGGGTATCAACCCTTGTCAACATAAGAGGATTATACCTCATTCAAGGCTCAACTGTGCCCAAAGGTCACTAAGGCCATCATATCATTTCTTGTAAGTTTGTCATTATCATTCTATGACTTATTACAAGGCTCAAAAAACATCACCACACATGTGATTCACATGATCAACATAATTGGGCTTAAAGAACTGAAATATGTTCACAAAATGATATTGCATGATTATCTTAGCATTTAGGAGCATTCCTTTGCTATATCAACATATAAGGAAGCCATGTATGATTGCCCATCATCACACTTATAATGTACAAGTTAAACATAAGAAATCATTGATTATAAAGCTAAGATGACTACCAGTTAACACATTAGAGTTTCAATCAATCATTAGGAAAGGTATTCCATCATTATATTAATCATTTAAGAAAGGATAACATGATTATCCACCATTCTCTACTTTCATTAGGGTTTGTTTTAGCAAGGTAGGTTACATTAAAGATATATGTTCATCATTCATTCACAAACCCTAACCGATAGCATCCCTATATAATCTTGGATGTATAAGACACAACATCATCAACACATTCCATACCATTCTCAAGTATGGATCCATGCATAACTCAAGATGTTACCCTTAGATTATAGTATATTAGTGTTCCACAACAATAAGAGAGTACTCCATTGTTCAATTATTCCACCAGGTAAGGTTGATCATAGTTAATCACCATCACTTGAGTTCACTAGGATTAAGTGTAACAAACTATAACCCATTAGGGTTACATATCAACACAATATGTTCTTATTCATTTTATTCATATGAGTGCAAGGACAAGACTACCTTATTCAGGGCAAACCTCCATTAGTTCCAACATAATTCAACCCATATCACCATGCCACAACATCACCCAGAACCATTGGATGTTGAAAAGGTAAGACCATTGGTCATTTACATAAGTAAACACCTTGAATAATCCACCAAGGAAGTCATTGAGTTGTGACCTAGAACGAGTCACCATATAACTATATACATCCCTTGATTAATAACATGAAGTGGGAACCATAGGTTGTGGGGTTAAAACCCATCATTGGTTGTACATTTTAAGCAAGCCATCATCTCAACCATCAAGCTCCTTATATTGATCACATAAGGGAAACAATCAAATCCAGATTATTAGATCCACTACAAAAAATAATGTTTAACTACAAAAGAAAATTGTAGCAAAACCTCAAATTTATAGCTAAAAGCTTTAGCTGCTTTTATCGTTCATTTAAAATATGAAGCTAATACCTATGTAGCTAATTGTTTTTTCTACATTTTTTCAAATTTGTAGTTAGATATTCATATGGATACAAATCCATATGTAACCCTGATTGTAGGTAAAAATTGTACTTACAGATAAAAATGTAGTTGTAATTGTAGTTAAAGATATGACTACAACTGTATTTGTAGTTATCATATGTAGGGGTAAATGACATTTTCTACAACTGTATATGTTGTTCATGTGTGGAAAAAATAGGCACTTACTACACTTGTAATTGTAGTGAGCGACATTATGTACTACACATACATATGTAGTAATATTATGTATTCGATCGTTAAATTGTTAATACAAAAATATTTTTTTGAAAGAAAAAAAATCAGTATTGAATTAGATAAAGTTGGGGTTGTGATGTAAATTATCATACTTATATTTATATTCAAAGAATTAGTGCACATGGGGAGGACATAAACCTTGCCCCAATTTTACAACATGGAAAAAAGATATATATTAAAATGACCCCCATGAGAACATTAGTTTACATCACTCTCAAAGTTCCCCCCACATTGTACTCTAGCTCTCAATACTTTTTCAAGCTTGAAATCAAAATCATCATGCAGTTGTCACTTGGATCGGGACCCATAGGATCATGTTCAAATTTCATATCATTAGACTAGATTACCACTGAAGCTAGAAGCAACACGATCTTCAATCCAGAGAGGAAATATATTAGGCCATCTAAAGGTGAATCACATTGAGCACATGTATCCATCAATCTTCCCAAACAGAAGAGAGGACACTGACAAGTTCCGATGAGTCAAGAATTGAAAAAAATAGAGTAAGTCCACCTACAAAATTAGCACATTAAAATCTTATTAACATTATGCAAAATGAGTATACAACATGCATACAATACAAAGAATAGATAAATAAAAAAAGAATAAATGATGCATTTTGCGCATACGAACCTCATCGATCTTACACCAACTTGTCCCACCTATATGAAAATGTGTACCAATATTCACATGTACCCAAACGTATTCCTCACTGAGTGTCTCCATCTCCCTAAAAGTGTCATGTGAAAGGGATTTGATGTTGAGATCCATGTCCTAGCATCTCACCAAGGAACCATATTGTCTTGGATAGAAACAACATAAAATATTCCTCCTTGTAGTATAACTCAATTATACTAACAACAACATTTATAAATTCTAGATTCTTGGAACCTCAAGGGGAAGATTCATTAATTGGCATTAAATAATCAATTTGGTTTGCACATCCATAGATCAGGCACACTTGCAAGCATTTACCCGAAAAAGTTTCATTTCTTATATGATTACAAAGAAACTATAGCCCAACACTATCCCATTTTACTCATGAATATATTTGGTTCTCTATATTTGATACCATGTCTTTAGCACAATGTTCCTAATAGATACATGTTAGAATGAAAAAAGCCATGAGGAAACAAACCATTAAGAATTTAACACATCCTGCTAATTGTATAAGAAACTCTCCTTCATTTCGTTGTAGTGTCCTAAATAGTCAATATGACATGGAAATACTAGATTAAACCTATGTAAAGAAAAAAATACTTTAGATAAAAAAAATCATACAAAGAACATAAATTTACCTACATAGGATTAATAGAAAACCAAACCACTTCCATGAATTTTGGAAATTCTTCAAACAGACCATGAGGTATGAAGGAGTCTAGGATTGCTAGCATTCTTGTAAGAATAGCTGAAAAGTAACACTCAACATAAAAATATTGAAAAAGACATGGACTAGAGCATACATAAATTTTCCATAAGCAGCATACTCTACCTAAAGAAGTCCAAACTTTGTATGATAAACATAAGCAAGTGTGAAATCAACCCTAGAAGCAAGAACATGCCAGGAAAGCATTACTGTTAGAGACATGCTCTCTTACTATAAGTACAACCACAACGCAACCAAGTCATATGAGAACGTGTTGAGAGTGTATGCTAACCTGAAGGTTCCCCCTCCATAACACATTCAAGAGACACCTTTTTTATAGAGAAATGCCAATGAAGCATCTACAAACCCAAGCCCATCATAATTAGGGGAAGGATGACCACATAATTGAAAGTGTGTGGAGGCAAGAATGAACACAATCTACACCTGTAATTTATGTCTTTAGGAAGACATAATGGAGGTTGTTTCTGACTACAAATATACATGTTTCATTAAGATCTGGTCAAGAAGGAGCCCTCTGTTTTCATTACCCTCTTACCAAGTACATCTATAGAAGTTTTTCATAACAATCTTCATCTAACACCTCCCTTGAAAAATGATTCGGTATTAGCAACCCAATTGAAGCGGCTAGAGATACAAAGGATAAGACATTAAGTGAAAAGCCATTGCACCAATCTCCAAAATTGTAGATGTCTTGTGATGTGGCTGACAACATAGACAAACATGGGTAAGAAAGATGCCAATTGGGTAGTGTGTGGATTGTGCAATACACTGCAGTAGGGTATTGAATCATTGTGTGAGTGAGATATTTCAAAAAGATGGGTGTTTTTCATGTGCAATGGTAACATATCAATATATAAGAAATATGTTTATTACTTCTTATAGTAAATCAAAATAAGCCTTACATTTCTCACGTGATTGGGCATTAACATGCTTGTTACCAAGTAGCCTCCTTATTTTCCACTTCTTGGGCACTGCAATACCCCCCCCCCCCCACAGAAAACAATGATGCTCTTCCAAATTCTTTGTATGATCACTCTAAGTTCTACAGATGCATGAATCTTGCAGGTCATAAACACCAAGAAGGACAATTCTAGATGTCAATGAAAAAATGGCATCATTTTGAATTACTTTTTGTAAAATATCATTAATTGCATTCAAACATTGTATCATCATCTTCATGGCTTAATACATTTTTCAATTAAATTTGTGTACACAATTATATTCATTATTAAGTAAGAAATAGGGTTATCAGAAATCTATTCTAGTGATTAGGTTTAGATATTCTCCTAAAAGAAAACCTATTATACCAAGTTCAAATAGAGTCATGTGCATAAGAATTTAACACTCCAACAACCTCGTTTCACCATGATGCTTACCCATACTTCAAGGATATTCATGGTGAGGAGAAAACATCATGAGCCATCCCTTTTAGATTCTATCAAAAAGGAATTTTTTACTCCATTTTAGCACTTGTAGTTGTTTGAAATAATATAGAAATAGATAACTAATGATATCCAAGGCGTGCATAATAGAAATCTTGGTTAGCAAATTGTTGTTTGGAATTGATGACGTATATCAATGCTTTAGAAGTTATTATATACACAAGTACAAACAAATATAATCCGAGTAAAGTGTGAATGATGTCAACAAATTAATAATAGATGGTCCAAATCTGGTTATGCAAAAATTGTTGGGTTTCCAAGATAGCAACATCGAGGTTATTTGCCTTCATCGATGAGGATGTTGGGATGAGATGAAAGAGATCTCATTGTCAACAATAGCTTCATGTAATCTATCAAAAAGATGCCCTACATTTTAAATGATAATTGTGGAATGTGTATAAATTGTCAAATGTGAAGATCACCCTAACTTTACAAAAGTTGGATGTGTCATTGATATTAACCATATTACTTTTAAAGTAGGAAATACAATCCAGCATGAATAACTTTTCCAGTAAGCTACAATAGAGGATCCAAAGAAAAGAAAAAAATCAAGCACTTGTAGGTACAAGCATCTCAAATAATGAATATTCACTCAAGGTAGATTGAGTACCCTATGTCTCATGCTTAATTTTATTTGAACACTTAGTGGCACAATTTCAATACATGTAAGGGTCAAAAATTCAAGAAGATAGTATACTTTTATTTAATATATCAACAAGAAATTGATATGAAAAAGAGACAAAATTAGCATTAGAGAAAGGGATGATATGAGGAAAGGATATTTTAGGAGTTTCCTGAATATAGTTCCTCTTCCATAGGGACATATAGATGTTATATGTAAAGTGATCAATGCGTAATACAATGCACTTCTAAAAATGTTTGGAGTACACTCCTATATCTAATCACAAGAATACTAGATGATGGCTCATATCAATCAAAATTTTTTAAATGATTTTAACTCTTTAGAATTAAACAAGTATTATGCTCACAATTTGTATAAAGTTATTGGTGAGAGAGCAAAACCCTACCCTATACCAAATTTAGTCTCATTTGGGACTCCCCATGGGTGTCAGTCAATCATAAAGTTCTCTAATAAACACAAAGGGATATAATATATTCAAGTTCCCATAAGGTTCTGAATGTTTCATAACTGATGTTGATTATTCTTGCATATGATAGAAAAATTGATCATGTGGGCATGTCATCTTTGGTATCCCAAATAAGGTTATGAATTGATATAGATTAATCTTGTAGAGTGAGGATTTTTAGTGTCTATAATGATGACAAGCAAAGACAAAAGTAGAAGATAGTATTCCATTCCTCAGTTTCTCATTCATGGAACTTGTTTGTCACAATTTTCAATCCATTATCCCCGGCCATAACTATTTTGATGGTCACACCACTTTCCAACGGATGCATATTCGGTTACATTCTACTTTCCACCACAAAAACCCATCCAAGGCAAGCACGTTGATTGATATAATAAAGGATCTATGTCAATCATTTAAGTATCTAGAACTGGTTCACAATACACATATAGGTGCAAATTCTATGGGAGTGGTGTAATAGGAAACTACACATCCACAACAAGCACCATAGAACAATTTTAGCAGTACAACTCAACATTATCAATGCCATTTAATAAATAGGGTTATTTATTCCTCTAAAATATACACAATGATCGTGAGACAAGTTCATCATTTGAAAAATCACATGTTTATTAAGCATGACAAAAACAAATTTGACATGGTGAATACCAGAATAACACATCTATGATGACGACCCTAAAAAAGAACTCTCTAGATCTCAGACAATGATCTTAAGTGTGATGCATGCAAGAAATATGAATCTTCCTCTGTGTTTAGTTTTGTGTGAAAGGTTTATAGATTGAAAATATGAGATGTTGCCACTACATTCTTCTTGTTTGGACTCAATGCATTACCATGTTTTCTTTTTGTTTTGACTCATGTGTTTTCTCAATGAGCCATATATGAAATTAAAAGCAATTAAGTAATCTATCACAAACTAAAATGTATCTGACTATTAAGTCTCTTAACAATATATGAGAAGTTGCTCCAATGCACCAATTAGTAAAATATGAAAGGGGACACTAATTTTTATCATGTACAATTCATATAGAAAACGACCTCCAAACTCATGATTATATGACTTGACTATCAATGAACAAGCACTAACTGTATTATGTGCAATGGTTGTTAGGAGTGAGTCTTTATTTACATGACATGTTAGAAAATGAACAAAATTAGGAATACGACGGGTAGAAATGTACCTCATTGTGTGCATGCAAAAATTCAGGTGTTGGACATTAAAGGAACACAAAGACTAGCTATCCCAACTCCATGAAATACCAAACATCACTTGAGGCCAAGAATCAAACCATTACATAGGAACAGAGGATCTAAGCTTACCACATAAATAATCACACTATCACAGACTCAAAAAAATAAAACTAGCTCATAGAGTCCTACACAAGCCTTCCCTCATGATTCTACATAGAAGATAATCAATAGCAACAAGTTCAAAACATATCAATTATCACTGGGTTTTTACAAGCTAACAAATTTGGCATAGATAGCAACAGCTTCAAAACATTTTAAAATCTATTTGGATACATGACCTACAAGCATCTTCATCCAAGGCATAGTCAACATGCACTGCAGGAGAAGTAAAGCATTTCAGAATGTACAACCTGGTATCAACTGCCTTAAGTCTAGGATATAGCAACAAAGATCCAAATATGAGATTTTGAAGCTCACCCAACAACTCCAGTCTAAACCAAAATTAACAGTTGTAGAGCTAAAAAGGTCTCACCTAGACATCTCCTGTCACCATTTAAAAAGGAAAACTTCTATCAAAGAGGAGCACCCAAGCCAAACGACAACATACCCTAAGCATCAAAACCTCCAAGATTGACTTGCTAAGAACTTTAAAATATTACAACCTAACTCAAGACTTGGAAGGGGAAAAGGGGAAATGTGAAAGATCTATACAGAAGAATAGTAATGCCAGAATCTAAGAGACATAAATGATCCATCAAAGAAATCTAATCTCAACATGGTAAATGGCATGTCATGACTAAATCTTACAATCATGATAGACATACGAAATATAATCTTGTTTGTTTGGCAATGAATATAGTCGAAGATCCATATAAGGTACCATCAAAGAAATTTACCCTCATCAGGTACTTTATGCCTTGTAACCATCCTTTAAACTGCCAATGTGTTGGAATCAAACATTCATATGGTTTATCATTGGCATTAGCATTGTCAAAAGCACTATACCACTAAAAGAAACTAAAATCAGTGGTTGCATGCTCAACTATATATATAATTGAATCTACTCAATAATTTCAAAACACAAACTGACCTTCACGGGAGAACCCCTAAAGCAATCAATCACACTGGAGCTATTGTATCAAAAGAACCATCAAAAGCGGACTAAAAATACCCGGTCCGGTTGGAACAGACCCAATATATCAAGCACTGGACCGACCAAGAACAGACCGGGTAATAAATAATTATACAAATGGTGCTGGTTATATAATAATAAAACTATATTTAGTTTTATTAAAAGTTGTGCCGCTAGTATAGCACATGATAACAAGTGAAATAGTTGCTATTATATGGCTATTAAGAACATAGACAATAGTAGCACCTAAAGACAAAAAACATTTCACCAAAAAGACTAAAAAACATTAATTTACAACATACAAAAATGTAACATCACGATAAATATACATTTGAGCTGCTTAATACGTACATGAGAATAGAGAAACCACATTGATTTCTCCAGTACCTCTCGTAGACTAATAAATGATTCAAATGAACGTAATAAATGTATCAAAATTTGACTAAGTTGCTTGTTTAACAGCCAAACCATCAACCTTTATTAATATATTGACACATCAAGTAAAGTCTAAGAATTAATATACTAATTAGAAAAATCTAAAATAATCAATTGGTTGACCACACTCCCACGACTATTAGATTTAACTAATATAAACAATAAGATCTTTTGCGTTACCCGGTCCAACAGGTCTTGTACCGGACCAGACGGAGGACCGAAGACCAAATTATGAAAAAGTATAGGATCAAAAACCGGATCAAAAGTCAAGTCGGTCCAAGACTGGACCGGACCAAACAGCCGGTCCGGTCCACCGGTCTGAACCATTATATGTACAGCCATAGAAATATAGCCTTATTAGTTTCTATGATTAAATTGATTCACCCACATTGACAAAAAAAAATGAGAGCCAGTTGATCTCATTGTGACTTGCATCCTCTAATAAGGACTGTCGAAGACATGAAAAGAAAAGATTGCTTAGGAAAACCAAAAAATCTATGGATGTTATAATGAAAGTGAATAAGAGCATTCACAGATTTTCTTCAAAAGCTCCACCATATGTATGTTTTCTATGACCTCCCATCCAAAGTTTGAAGGAAAGAACTCATAAATTGCGATGCCAATGTCAATAATGATGCTTCCAAATATTGGTAAGGAGTACCTACACCGGCTTTCCCAAACAGAGAATGGACTTGCTAAAGACGGTCACAGAAAGGAGGCATTGAAAAAGACTATTAAAGACTAAAACGGGAAGAGGATATTGTTGTACGTGAAGGTGTTACAAGAAGAATATAACATTAGACGTAGGAGTGGTGACAGACCGCAAAGGATCACAATGTTTTGAACTTGTAGAATGCCCCCCTTTTGTAGTACCAGCTCCTCGTGTGTGAAGTTGTTAAAATGGATAAGTAGAAAGAAGATGAAAATTGAATGTCGATCTTACACTAAGAAGACAATAATAAATAACCAAATACAAAACAGTAGGTTGGGGATGAGGGGTTTCATAATGGGCAGCCGGCTGAAAAATATAAATAAATTGTGAACAACCGACAAAATTAACAATGTAGCAATAATCACAAAGAAAATCAAAGTTAAAAGGAAGAACAAGTGGAAGAAGAAATGACAAGTCTGGTGGTTCCATCTAGGAACCTACAGAAACACAAACTACAACGGCTGGAGAAGCAGTATAAATATACCTTTTTACATTTGGAACCTGACCATTCAACAAACCACCATACATAAACTGAGACCTTATACAACACAATAACACGGAGGTTGAGGCCAGAATAACTTCAACAACGGAGATCAGGGACGATGATGGCACTATCAACCTCGGAGAAGAGGAACCATGTTCAAATGTGTAGGTTCAGTTTTCATGGCAATACAATGCTTGTAATGTTAGGAATTAATTTTATGTTTTGCAATTCTCTTATTTATGTCGATCATGACTGCTGGAATTTGCCAGCGGCGGCAGTGATGGATAAATTGGTGCGTCGATGTTGTGTAAATAAAATCACTAGAGAGAAAGGAAGAGATTGAATTAGAGCATCACATGTTAGTTCAAATTTGAGTCTGAAAATGAGGAGAGGCAGTGTAAAAAGAAAAGGCAAGGAAAAAACTCAAAACATAATCTCAGAATAAGGTATATGGGGAGAAAAGGGAAGGGGTGCCACACCCGAGCAGTAATTTTAGTTATTGAGTATAGAGCCTCCTTGTCCCTGTTATATCTTCCTTGGTTCCACAGAACACACCCTTAATCATCCTAAATTAACAGCAAAAAGCATATTGATCAATACGTTTCTCATGGCCCTGGTGTAAAACTCTAATTACTTTTCTAATAAGAACACAAAAAGAAGCAAAAACAGAACAAATGTACTCACACAAGGTGGTGAAGGTGCTGAAGTTCCTGCTACATGTTGCCGATCAATGATGATATTTCACATGTTTTCTTCACCACCACCTACTCCTGGTACCTACCGACGCTTACTTTTATCAAAATAGGTGTATTGCTCTTCTTCAGCTGCGCTGCCTGCAACTCCCCAATCATCTTGTGCATTCCCATCCCATCTTGTGCCGCATTGGCGTCGCACCCGACTCCAGCACCGTTCCCAGGGTCAGGAGGCCGATGTGTTGCCTCCCAATCGTAGTAGCTTCCGTGCCTACGTCACCCATTACCACTCATCCAACAACATCCTTCATCGGTTGGGACTCCCTCCAGTCGGCTTCTCCAGCAACGCAATGATCCCCTTCATGATGGCCTAGTTGTTGTAGCTCTTTGTGCAGTTTCTTTCTAAGGTCTATGGCGCGGCCATCCAGTTGTTTCATCGACACGACATCCAGACATGTTTCTTGATTCGTCAACGCCCCACACAGCCACTACCGTCGGACCACCGTCATGATGCCCTTGAAGCTTCCAAATGAATCACGAGACAGCGTGTCGTTCAGCAGATCTCTGGGTCTTTGATTAACCCATCAGAGATCCATATCTCTGCCACTGACTACCTTCTTGATTCTGGATCTATTAGGAGGGAATGGATGTCCTGGATGGCATGACGACACTGCCACCTTTTAATTCGCTCGACAAACATGGAAACACATTCTTGTACGAAAATAAAGCACGCCTAAAATTTGAAGATGGTGCTAGTAGCCCTCGTTTTACACCGTTCCTTTCAAATGTATACTAAAAATGTAGTAGTTTTGTTTTGTACCAGTGAAGATTACTTTGTAGCTATTAATTAACCTACGAGTTAACTACATTAATTTTAGCTATATATTCACAAATTGTAAAGAAAAATAATGTTTAGCTACAAATAAAGTTAATGTAGCTATATTAAATATAACTAATTCTACTTTTTCTTATTGTGAGAAATCACATGTAATACTATAGGTTTCAATCCAAGCCATTGGATGTTGAAGCATTGAATATAAACTATTGGATCATGTCAATCATTCAAAACTATTACATGAAAAAAGTGTTAGATTCTAATCTTTGGATCGGTTTCATATTTCAAAACCATCCATTGGAGTATAGGTCTAACCCTTGATGGAGTATAGGTCTAACCCTTGAATCATTTGACCCAAGAAACTATTGGGTTAGGGTTTAATTGAAGCTACATCTAAAGTCTTAACTTACCCTCAGTTGTGGTGACCTAATCCACCATTGGTTTTCATCATTAAGTCACCATCAGTTGTTAGATCAACACTATATTCAATTAACACCATCATATATCAAGCTAATGTCATAATTGATTAACAACATCATTAGGGTACTTAGTGGTTGATCATTAAGCCAAAACTTTACCTAAGGGGTGACCATCAATTTTCACCATCAATTGACACCTTGATCCCCACAATCAGTTGTCAAAATAAAAACACCATCGGTTGATGCATGGCATTACCATTGGTTGTGTGGTAGTGAAGGAAAAAGCTTGAAAACCCTAATTCAGACCATCGATTGTTAGGTGTTTAACACCATCGGTTGTGTTATCAACCTATCCTAGATCATCATCTACCTTATAAAGGATGTACACCTATTTATAGGTTCATCTAGGACTAGAACAAAATGGGGAACACCATAAAAATTTGCAATCTCCAGTAAGCTTAGCTTCTTAAGGCTTAAATCACCATTTTAAAGCAAGAATACGAGCTAATAAGCTTATAGTAAGAAATATAAGTAAAGAGGGTTCTAAAACTCACCTCTATAGAGTATTTCAGATCCCAAACAACAAGGTTCTTGAGCAAAGAAGGCAAGAAAAGCAAAGATATAGATCTAAATTCGGCCAAGCAGGCACTTTTCTCCACAAAGAAGCAAAACCCTAGAAGAAGAAGCAAGAAAGGTAGATACTTGAGTTCTAGAACAACTTCTACCATGGAACAATAGAGTTCCAACCTAGAGAAAGGTAGGAGGAAGAAGAACTGAGAAATAAATGGTGGAAAGAAGGAGATACTTACTCTTTTAGGTCAAGACCACCAAAAAAGAAGCTTTAGAAACCCTAAAGGAAGCAAAACAAGACCCTAGGTGCTTCCACCAAGTAGATCAACATCTTCTTCTTCCTTGGGCAGCTGCTCCACCTACCAGTAGGTGAAAGACGGGCTGTTGAGAGATAAGAATAGATAGGGGAGCAAATGTTTCATTGGGTGCTTATGGATAGGTATATAAAAGTTTAAGATAAAGACAAAGAAAAACTTGAGGTGTCCTAGTAGCTCTCCATGTGTCCATGGCCTTAAACTATTAAGGATATAAAAGAATCCACACAAGTAGCTGAACCATCATTCATGGAGACTTGCTTAGACACTATTTGTTGAATTTACAAGACAATCAAATAAACCATTGGTTGATAGCTTCTAAAGGTAGCTCGTCCATAAAGGGGTAAACCCTAAAATACCCTTGAAGAAAACACCTCCAAACCAATGTTCAACTAGGTGCCCCATTTCTCAACATGCTCAAGAATGATAAGATAACATATAAGGAACATAATGCATGTGACAACTTGTAAGTGAAACCTCAGATTTGAGTAAATTGCATAAAAGTCCAAAATGTTCGTAAAATTGCATAACTTGCACAAACAATGTCCAAATTAGATCAAATTTGAAACTTAAGCTTGTCTTATGATTCCAAAGCATATCACAAAAGTTTGATTAGGGTTATAAGAATTCAATTATGATACTTAAGCTTGTTCACATTTTAATCAAGGTTAGAGGTCTCTCAGTTTTTATATATCTCTATTCATTTCATGATCATATTTTATATTTCTTAGTCTTATTGTACTTATTATATTGTTATTGCATGTTAATAAATAACCAAAAATATCCAATTGTATTTGACTAAGAAAATAATTATTTTAATGAAATGGATCTGAAAGATGAGTAAATGGACTAGGTAATAAAGTAAAATGTTAATCATATTGTGTATGCCCTAGTATTGTCCATCATCCCTAGTGTTCAGAAATTGGCTAAGGAATAATGTATCATTTTAGAAATGTGAGGATTGTGAGTAGGTACATGAAACCATATGATATTGATTATACTAGGGTCAATGCGGATCCATATGAGGTATGGTCCCCTTAGTTCCCTTAGATATTAGTGCGGCTGACTTGTAACTGTATTGATTATGACAGTCTTTCCAATGTGATTGATAAAAGAAATGTGAAACTGGTGAACAACCTCAAGCCTTTCACCTATCAATTGTGATATGTGAAATGTAAAAATATAATATGCTATCTAGGGAGGACCCAATGTTGTAGGTTGGCTTTTGAGACCATACTAGCATGTTTGTTGTCGATGAGCCCTGACTTTGTACTCATACTAATTTAGGCATTATGAAATACTTGTTATACCAACTCCTTATTGGGTCCTATATCTTAGTGCTAAGGACTTTGTAGTCATAAGTTTATAATTTGATTGGTACAATCCAAATTAACTAGGGAAACATTCTAAGTAATATAAGACATAGTAGATTATAAATGTTATTTCTAACCATGATAATTGAATGACATTCCCAATGGTTTTCTAAAGCACTGCATGTGATGATAATTGGACGATATGCCCAAAGGTTTTCTAAAGAAGTGTAAGTAATGCTCTACTAATTTATTTGAAACAGTTGATATATCAATATTATAGTTACAATATCTTTTTTTTTTTGGTCGGTCAAAAATCCTGTTGCTATAATATTTCCAAAACTTTGGGTAAAAAACTTGTGCCCCTATTACAGACTGGGATGAAACATCCGATTAAAACAATTGAGATCTAGGTAAAGATCTCCAAAAGAAGAAGAAAAAGAAACTACATCTATTACAAGAAAACACAGACCCCTACGAATGACTACAGAACATTTTCCAGAACAACCAAAAATAACACTAGCAGTAAGAACACCTTCAAAATGTGCCATCCTGGAAGACTGAAAACTGACAATAGGTATTGGAAACAGTCAGCATCTTCCAGAAGAGACAAGATTCATTTTCTGCCACCAATCTAACTCAAGATTTCGAGATGCAGAAAGAAAGTTCAGCAGGAGACCTTCCATAAGCTAGCCAACAAGTAATGTCCTGAAACTAGACATCCATCTTTCCTCCACTAGCATTAAATTCATCCCCTGAAAATGTGGACTCCATATGAAAGTCCAGATCCTCTTCATCAATTGGTAGCCACCAGATTTTAGATCTCCTATTGAGCACAACTACACCAAGAAATCAAAGCTACAAGAGTCGAACACCAACAATTGGGCAGGCGAGCCACTCAACCCAATTTTTTTCTGGCTGACTTCTTTTTCTTTGACCAGGACTGATTGAAATCCTTAGGGTCGAAGTCACAATAACTGGACTCGATTCCTGAATCATTGGAGTCTTCCTCCTCCTCAAATAGGTTTTCTTTCCTTTCCTGGTACTCAACAGAGAAACCACAGCTCTCACAGATCTTATTGATCTTCCAAGATTCGGATCCTATGTCATCCTTGCCTCTTCTCATAATCCCCAGCTCCCAATCAATATTGAGACTACATGCATTGCAAACCGGAGTGCCCCCAAACATGTCAGGTTCTTTCGGTTGGTCGCAAGTGGCTGTGGATATGCTGCTGTGGGCAAGGTGAGCATTGAGGGCAGTATCAATGATCTGCTGAGACACCAACTCACGCAGATTGTCATCCTCTATAGAATGGTCAACACCAACAATAGCAGGGATCTCAGGCGTCACCTTGGATCGGTCCTTGGCGGCCTTGACATTACCTTGAATGGTTGGTTTCCCCAGCTTAACCTGCATATCCTTTACAGGCGGCGACTTCCTTGTCTTAGAGGGGCAAGACATACCCCTGTGACCAAACTTCTTGCAGTAGGAGCAAGTAACTGGAGCAGCTACTGCTGCAACTTTTAGGATCTTGGGTACAGAGTCAATCTCCACCATCGTCGTCTTTGGAAGCTTCACGTCATTGCAAATCTCAACGCAAACCAGAGCCTGGTCGAGACATCCTGCAGTGACTGACAGATCGTCGATGTCGATGGGTTTACCTATGGTACTGGCAACGCAGGCTAAGCTCTTGCGGGTCCAAGGTAACCCCATGTTCTCAATCCTGAACCAAACTGGAACCTGCGCAAAGGAGAGAGGTTGAACAAGAGCACCTGGCTTCCACGGATGAGCCACTATCAGCGAACCGTCCATGAACCAGGGTGCCTCGTTCAGAATACACTCTCTTTCTTTATGGGTCGGCATCTTGACGATGAAGCCCTCACGTTCTTCCACTATCACTGCGATTGGGCCGCTGGGGCGCCACTATCTCTGCATCCATCCCTCGAGTTGGCTGCTATACGGCTTCCTGCCCACGAACCGGATGGAGAGGAACTCCTCCCAGTTAGGGGTAGGGCAGTCCTGGCTTGAGACGGAAGCACATCTCACACCATTTCTGTCGACAGGCTCCACATAGTCAATCAACTCGATCTCAATCGCCTCCCGATCCTGCCTACTGATTTTGAACCAATCTGCAAGATGGGTGGAGGTTGCGGAACCTTCAGGGCTTCTGGGAGGGGTCTTCGGGGGGTCAGAAGTGGAAGCGGAAGCTGCCGCCTCCTTGCGCGATTGAGCCGTAGGCGACTCTAGGGGAAGGGCTGACTGGCCTCCGTCTCCATTTACCTCAGATTGGCAAATCGGAGGAGCCGATGATGACTCTGTGGCACTCTATCCTCTTCCACCTAGCTCGCTAGGTTTTCGCCCACGCCCTCGCCCCCTTCCGCTCCTCCCGCGAGCCATTTACAATATCTTGAGAGATTGTGATAAATATAATGTGTTTTGAACAAGGATATCACTTGGATAAATGGAAATTAAACAATGCATTGACACTTTCTCATCCCTTTTAAATGATTTAGTATGTTTCCATTACATTGTTAGGTGGGAGAAATCCTTTCTCTAGGATACTTTATCAATATCATGTGGTCTTCCATGATAAATGTTAGGTATAATCGAGATGTAGAGAAGTTGTGATTATAAATATGTAACAAAGAATAATATATTTCAGTCTAGAGTGTCCTTTTATCTCACTTTCCTTGGTCTAGGGTGGGTACGTAATACTACATGTTGTATATTATTTTCTATGGTATTTTCCTACTGTTATACCATGAGAATTCAAATAAAATAATTCTTTCATTGTATGTCAATGTATATAGATTCCTTAGTAGATTATATGTTGACATATAGAAAGAGCATTTCCACTCTTTGTCTATCATGCATTTTCTTGGAAATGGTACTTATATTAAGGCATGAGCTCTTTATATGTTACATGGAGTTAGTATTCAAATTTGTGAAAAGATTTTTATGCTTAGATAATGACAGTTTCACTTAGATTTTTGACTCACTCTTTATTGCATTTTAGTTATAAATTAGGTTTTTTTTGTGGATTTATCCTAATATCTTTTGTAGTTTTATAAGTAGGTTGGTCCTCACAATAGATTTCCTCTACATAATTAGAATGTCATATTTATATTTAAATGTACATGGAGTAATTTTTTCACATCGTTTCTCTCTTGACTTTTTATCAGAGCTATTCAATATGATAATTTATTCATCACTTTAGTTTGCATTTGGTGTGCATACATGAAAGTGTATTCTTTAATCATATACAAGCCCTTCAACAATGGAACCATTAAGATATTGTGTTCCATATATTTATGTAACAAAAGGAAAAAAATAAACATCAACTTGTGAGCAACATGGTATCTTCCATAAGATAAAAAGTCATACTACACAATTAACAAGGGTAATTGATGGGTTTTATGGCTACTATTCCTGCAACTTGCATGTTTCTTTACACTCACTTTCTAGATTTAACCTACTTACATGTTTTGAGGTCATTTAATGTAGTTACTTTTCCTTCCTCTCACATCCTCTTGTTATTCCTCTGAAACAAAATGTGTTATCTTGCTTATATCTTGCTTATCCCACTTGAAAAAGTCAAAATTGTGTAACTTTATATTTTATCAAGCTAGATTGGGTCCAGGTCAAACATGATAAGTTTAGAAAATTGATGTGGAAATTTATGCAATACAAATTCACTAGGAATGAAATTTCTAGAGTTTAGGAGAACTAAAATGCAGTAATTCCACCCGCAAACAGACACATCTTATTACAATATAGTTGAGGGTTGACTGCTAGGTGAAATATTTTAAGAATTATTTGATCAAAGTAACTATCATCAAGTAGTATTTATCACATGATTTGAGTTGGTTTGTTTAACTAAGGTTTTAAGAATAAAAAGAGCTAGATTAATGTTCCAGTTATAATGGATGGAAACACTAGGGAGGAGTTGGGTTTCACCTCTACTACTCAAATATGTGAATTCATTCAAATCTAGACATGTATGAAAATATGATTTGAAGGTTGCAAGAATAAAAAGTCCTAGATTAACGTTCTAGATATAATGGATGGAAACACTAGGGAGGAGTTGGGTTTCATCGCCACTATTCAGATATGTGAATTCATTCAAATCTAGACATGCTTGAAAATATGATTTGATATATGCAAGTTTCCCCTTTCACTATTTAGAAACTTGCATGAGTAGATATCCCTATAAGGTAGATGTCTCATTACTTACAAATCCTATATCTGCTACTATAAAAACTTCTCATCAAAAGTTCTCATCAGGACATCAACCAAAGCTAATAAATATTCAAATCTTAAATGATGAAGTTCTCATGGCATAAGATTATAATAAACCATGTAAAAGGGTGACAAATCCAAAAGACATGTGATAAATGATTAGCTATGAATTATATGAGTTCATGAAAGCATTAGAATATGAACAAAATTTTAAGAAACAAGTAGTGAGGATAATCCCCACACCTAGTGAAAAGACTACTCCCCTAACATGGAGAGATTAATATCACTAATAGAGGAAGTGGAAACCATCACGATCATGATGGTAGTAGCTCAGTGTAATGTGTGTCAGTAAAATTCCTTCCTTCTCTCTCTTCCATGTACTAACCCTGACTTATAGTTTAAGTAGGTGGATGGACAACAACTCTAAGAAGAGATTGATCACCTCGATGAAGGAGTTCGATGGAAGTAGACAAGTCTAGAGGTCGATGGTCTACCTAGGTTGATGGAACTATCTAGGTCAATGATCTCTTAAACTTTAGTTTAGCTCTCGGCATCAATTTATCAGCTTGTTTGTTACCAAAATGCAACATATCTTGAACTAATTCCCATGGGGGGGCTATTTATAGGGTTGTGGTTGTCGACCACTTGTGTTGGCTCTTGAACTTCTAGCCATTAGTTGAGGCATTCAATGGGGAAGTAAAATAGTTGATTGGGTCAACGATCTTTGATGCCAAGCTCTAGTCATCGGTCATTGGATGTCTCGATGGATGTAAATATGAAAGGTCGATGGGTCATCGCCCTTGAAGGTTGATGGAGCTGTCGATCAATGGTTGATGGAGCTGTCGATCAATGGTAGTTGAAGTTGATCGATGGAGAGAGGTTGATGGGTCATTGATCTTGGTCATCGATGGGCTTGAATGTCGATCTCATGTGTGTTGACCAGTGATTCTATGGGTCATTGACCTTAATCATTGATGGGGCTCTCAAGTATTAAGGTTGATGGATAAGAGGTCGATTGGCAAGTCAATCGATGGTTTGATTTTGCACTTAGACACAAAAATTATTGATCGATATGCCTTCTGGAATTGTCCCACACCCCATGAGAAGGGTCCTCCTCTAGACTCCCGCTCGTCGAAGGGTGATAGCACTCAAAACTTGCAAAGAGAATCAAGAAAAGTATCAAATTCCAACAGATCAACTAAAAACCCTAAATATATCGAAATAAAGCTATTCTAGTGAAAATAAAGATATTTAAAAACTAAAATAGACTAAGAATGCAACTAAAATTGCGATGAATATGCATTCATCAACAATCCAACTTCTATTACTAAATTCAAATGAATGTTAGATTATTATTAATAGAAAAAGAACATGAATTTGATACTCCGAGTAGACAACAAATCTAGGCTCGATTCCAAGCTTACCATATAAAAAATCACATCTATAGTTAGTTCCACATTAGAATTTTAAAATCATTTTCATCCACTTTTCTATGTACTTGTATCTCTATAATACATATCGAGAGCAATATACCTACTTCATTTTTTTATTATGTATGTCTTTTCTATCATAATAGTAGGTTTTCAAGTTCTTCTCTTAGCCCGTGAAATCCACCCCGTATGAACTAGAAAAACTAATTTTATGTTTACATTTTGTGAATTACCCAATTTGGAAGTTGATATTTGAATTGAAGAAGACTAGAAGAGTTGGCTTTATCATTAAAGGTTAGTTCTAAATTGGAAAATTTGAACAATTCAGCTCATGAGATAGGTGCATATCAATATTACTTGAAAGTGTACAAAATAATTAGGATATAGTTCATGTAAGATATTAAGAAACTAGGTTCGGTTCTAACACTAAAAACCTAATTGTAAGTTAGTTAATGGTTTTAAGTTGTAAATGATTTTTCCTAAAAATTATTTGAATACGTGCATTTGAATCTTCATTTCATGGACTACATGCTTAATTTCCATGAAATACAATTTGGGTCATTTATTATTTTGTATATCAGTCTTGGAATTGAAATCGAGTCAATCGGGATTGAGTTTTGCCAATCTAGGTTCAGTTTTGTGATGAAAATTGGACAATCTAGCTTCTAACATTCAACGCAAATCAATTTTGTCCCAATATAGGGTTAGAAACTTGAATGCAATTTTTTTAAGTAACAGACTAAAGATTTTCAATGCCACCCAAATTTAGCTCTTACTTGAGTAGTCCAAAATTAATTTAGGGCCGAGTTAGAGTTTGGAAGTTAAGCCCATATTGTCCCGATTGACCAAAAATTCACAATAGTAAGATGAAAAGTGTACATATTATTTCCATTGGTTTGTATTAGTTATATACTAATATTTTTCATTATTTTTTATTGTATTCTTAAATTTAGTTTACAAATTTATACACTTTTATGTTTGTTTTTAGTCAAGTTTTATGCTTATTCATATTGAAATAATTTGACTATACTTGATTTTGTTCTTGTATTGGACAATTATGATCTTTGTTTAAAAAACATGCCCAGGTCGGATAACTCAACAATATAATAGTGTCAGGTTAGGGTCAAGAGTTCAAATGAAAAAATCATATTTTGTAAGTTTAGAGTTTATTCAAAAGTTATTGACCGGATATGATTCGAAATAAAGTTTGATCAATACAAACCTAATTATCACCCTTAAAATATGTGTTAGCCATGTTCGTATACAAGCTAGACATTACAAAATTGTCACTGGTCCAAGCTTATAGATTTTCACGATAATCATATTTTGGGTTGTTATGGATTAAAAGTTGAGTTCTATTTGCCTGTCATTTATCAATATACTAATGTAGACACTTCTAAAATATATCACTCTCTGAGTTGTCCAAGAATTTGTTTTGAATACTCCTAGGTGACCTGCATGGTTTACATAAAATGTCCTTAGCAACATGTCTTGCTACTACATCTTCTTTGTGATACCCCTTTTGTCATTTATGAATTACATGGATTTCATTACTACACAATATTACTACCTCATGTTAAGTTAAAAGATGTATATGAGAGGAGAGACCTATCCACCTTATGGAGTTGCTCGCTCAATTTCTTTTATGGTTACTTCATCTATTTGTTTATTAATATTAATAAGAGTATGTAGTTATGATCAAACATATTTTCTATTAAGCTTATAAAGGGTAGAGATGTAGTTATATGTTGTATAACTACTGAGGTGAGATACATATTTTTCCTTATATGAGTTTGGTTGCTAATTGCAACACATCTCACCACTTCTTGTTATTTATAATATGACAATTGTCATATTCTAAAATAATTATATATCATTAGTTTTGAGTAATTAAAGGAAAAAAGAAAACCAAATATGTTGAAATATTCTAAAAACAAAAAATGATCTTCATAGTGATCATTTTGTATTTCATATAATAACAAGTGTGTGAAATTTTTATTTGGTTATTCTGATTGGATAATTCATCTTACATATGATGAACATCAAATCTAACATTAGAATAGAGATCATCAATAGGGAAACGACAATCAATTTTTTTTTATCATTATCCATTCATTGATATGGTCCGATTTTTGATATGTATCACCATATTAATTTTCATGTGTTACATTCATATAATTACTCAACGGAAAATCGTGTGCCTAATAAGTGCTCTCTGCTAGAACTACTAAATGGATAACTCATTAGCATGATAACTGTATTGGGATGATACCAATAATATTTTCAAAGGATAACTCAATTACATAGGGGAGCAACTTTGGGTATGATGAACTTGAAAAATATAACAGTATGAAATTGAACAAACAAATTCAACCACAGGTTGAATATGCACACCTATAGGAAGCAAAACGTTGAACCGCGCTTGCGGGCCGGGGGTACAAGCGACTAATTTGTCGGGGATGCTTGAGGTTGCTCGTCAACCAGCAGGAATGCGCCTTTGTTGTTAGATCCACGATCCATCATCCGCCTTATCATCGGCTTGAGCTTCTCCGTTCCCTTGATGATTGCGAGGAAAAGAAAGCGGTATAGCACCACCATGGAGAGAAGCACCACGAGATCCACCCACTTGGAGTAGCTCATATTCACCTGCCACATATCAGTGAGGATCTCCGTCCCTCCGATCGTCGGTGGCCCTCCGGCACGCTGGTTGGGAAACGTGAGCCCTAGAAACTCGTTCTTGAAGAACCCTTGGTTGGCGTACCTGTGGAAGGAGATGTAATACATGGGGTACTTCCACACCGGGTTTGGTAGGTCGCGAGGTAGCCTGAAGAAGCCGCCGTTGAGCATCATGACGCCCTGGATCCCGGCGCCGGTGATGATGCCCATCAGGAAATCTGGAACAGCCGCCGCGACGATCATCATAAGGCTTTCCACCAGCATCATGCATGTGAAGAGGACAAGAGCGAAGTAGATGAAGTGGTCAAAGCTCTTCTGTAGGTGAATTAGGTAGTACGCCATGGCACCCGGGATGACGGAGATGAGGGCGAGGTAGGGAGCGGAGGAGACTGTATTGGCAATGACGAAGGAGGAGACGCCATAGTGGCCGTTGAGTCGTTCCCTACCAAAGATCTTCATGTCCTCGACGAAAGATGGGAAGCCACCAATGGCCATGAAGGTGAGGAAGGCAGCGGTGAAGAACAGCACGGCTCCTCTCGCCTGGATGGATCCGAAGGTGTGGCCGATGTTGTAGAAGATGGTGCCGAGGCAGAGGCAAAGCATCATGTAGATGCCAAACCGAAGCCAATAGTATCCGAGGTCTCTATACATGTTGACGAATGAACGCCGGGTAAGGATCACCGATTGCGTCATGAAGTTTGCCTGATCCCTCCTCTTCACCATCTCACCTTCTTGTTTGCAGATCCTCGCAATCGTGCTCTTGACCTGAGCGTGTGCATCAGACGACTGGTACGACTTAGTAAGTACCTCAATGGCTTGAGCAACTGTCATGGTGCCCTTTGATTCGTTGTCCTCTTCGATGACCTTATCAAAGTCCTTGTTGACGGTCCTCAGGTAATGGTCGGACGGGTTGGTCAGTGCGGGGCAGGGGAATCCGTTCTTGGTAAAGAACTCGCTCGCCGTAGGTGGCTCGCCGAAGTAGACTGTCTTCCCGTAGGCGAGAAGACACAGGTTGCCGAACAACCCGAAGACCTCGCTCCCTGGCTGGTGAATCGATGCAATGACGGTCATCCCATCCCTTCTGGCTAACCTCACGATTCTGCCGACGACGTGGTACGCGGCGGCGCTGTCAAGCCCGCTGGTGGGCTCGTCGAGGAACAGCAGCTTTGGCCTTGTGAGTATCTCGATGCAGATGCTAACCCTCCTCTTCTGCCCTCCACTAAGGCCCTTTACCGCCCACCCACCAATCCTTGTGTCTGCCGCATCCTCCAATCCCATCTCCCTGATGGTCTCTTCTGCTCGCGCAGCCTTCTCAGAGGTGGTCATGGACGGCGGGAGCTGGAGAAGGGCTGAGTAGGTCACCGCCTCGCGCACGGTTAGGGTGGTCATCAGGATGTCGTCTTGGGTCACGTAGGACGAAGTCCCGAAAGATAGCCTCTGGCGGCGGCCGTTAACGAGGACCCTGCCGGACTGCCGGACATCGGACGCCAATCGACCTGCCAAAGTATCCAAGAGCGTTGACTTGCCGCATCCCGACGGTCCCATAATGGCAAGCACCTCCCCTGGTCTGGCGTAGCCCGTCAGGCCCTTCAGAATCGCCTTCTTGCCTCCGTTCCTGTCAGGCGCCACGACCCACAGATCCTCCCACGTCAGTGACGCTCCAGCCTCGTCCTCTCCAAGAGCAGAACTCCTGCGCGATGCTGATGCGAGCTTGCCGTGGCCTCCTCCTCCGACGTCGACGGATATGCCGTGTGTCTCGGGCTGGAAGTACCCTGCGGCGGCGCCACTGAACGGGACATGCGTCGATCTGTCCACAATGGGCTTGGTGGGTGACGAAACCGGCGCATTACTGGCGATGACAACCTCCACGCCGTCGGGTGGCCGGTGGCTATTGTGTTCATTTGGCCGGAAGGACCCTGCTCCAATGCTGAAAGGGAATCTTGACGATCCGTTCCCGCTGCGGACTGAGGATGAAGAGATCTGTGGTACCTTACTGGGGGTGGCGACGTCCATGGCGTTGGGTGGCTGACGACTGTTGGGTTCACTGGGTCCGAAGGAGCCAGCTCCAGCACTAAATGGGAAGCGGGATGACCCGCCTCCGCTACGTAAGGAGGATGATGAAATGGGTACTTTGCCGGAGATAGCATGCTCGGCGTCGCTCTCCCGCCGACGGGTGTCGCGATCGTTGGGTCCGAAGGAACCTGCGCCAGCGCTGAAGGGGAAGTAGGATCCATCCTCGCTGCGCACGGAGGACGACGAGATCGGTACCTTACTGGGGATGGCAGCCTGGACGTCGACCTCTGGCCGGCGGCTGCCGTTATCATTTGGCGCCGCCTGCCGTGGAGGACTCGGGTTGGGACTCCACCTTGGAACGTCCATGGTTAGCTAGCTACCTGCTCAGTTGGAGGTGGACGGGGAATAATGGTTCGTCAGATAAAGATGCGTGCTTCAATGGTTGCCTGTTTGATCCATTTCACAAGGAGACTGGAGTATATATAGGAGATAGACGGAGCTCGGAGTATGTAATCTCATACGTCAAAAGCATATGCGGGCTTGGTCCACATGTGCTGATATCCCACTAGTAGTTAATGCCGTGTTCTCTGCAAAAAGAATTCTGAGTCGAAGTTGGGAAGAAAGTTGGTGAGGCCCGTGAGGGCGCCCGCCTGGCTTGAATGCTTAAGTTAACTATATTTTGCTAAGCCTAAACCTTGGAAAAAGGGTTGGTCAACGCGAATGGTTTGAGTCGTACATGCTATAAGGTGGAGAAAATACTATGACGTGACAAAATATGAACATAGTATAATAAGAAATAAGGGAAAGTGGCGTCAGCAGAAGTATATATTATAATCCAAAAAAGGAAAAAGCATGAACCACCGTTATACGTGATATATGAAATGAATATAAGACTACGAATGTATTTCATTGTCAAGTGATATGTAATAAATGTTCTCAAGTAATCATTGACGCTCTCTCGTATACATTTCACCTAAATCATTTTTTAGATGTATGTAGCCTTGTCGTCATAGAATTTTTTATTGCAATAACTTTCGGGTATAGGTTATCCAACAACATTCCGCCAATTACTCAATTTATACCATGAAATGTGACTCTAGCTAACACAAATAATTTTTTTTCCTCCAAACTATTCCATTATACCCTAGAAAGCAAAGTTCTTGGTGCCAGATTATGCAACATATATACATCATTTTCTAGTAGCATACTTGTTATTTTTCAATAATAGTAGTAGTGTTGGTGGAGGGTAGCCCCCTGATGTCCTAGAATCATACAATCCTTCAGTGTGTGAAGGAGAGGCAAATTAATGATGTTTCTTGGGTGTTCGAATGCGGGTCCAATTATTGACGTCCTTCAACTGAATTGACCAACCACCCTATTCTAGTTTCAATTAGCATAAATGTATCATTAAATTGGCATGGTATTATATGTTATATTGAACAACGCTCTGCGGGTGATTATCGAATGTATGTAACAATGTTGTCGTTGGAACTCATATGAAGTAATGTGCATTCTTCAACACACAATACTCTATATGTCCACTCTCCAAATTTGGCATAATCATAGATGGTGTTGTTCCTCATCAGGGAATGTATAAATTCGCATAAGTGACGCTTGGTCTTGGGGTGTTACCCGTGACAACCATACTTATTCTCCAAATGGCTAGGAAGAGAATCACTAAAATTATTTTCTATTTAGTTATTGTTATCAATTTGAGTTTTAGAAGGTTCCAGGATCCATCTTTCTAAATAACTTGCAATACTAGGATAAGTTTTTTCCAAATACATTCATGCCTTTTCCAAAAATAAGGACTTGAAAATTAGAGATATACATGTTGGTGATATGTTGTGAGATTATAATGGCACATCTTGTAATTGATTTAATTATTAATAAAGGAAATTTTGATTATTATATTTCTTTCAATATGAGATAATAAGTAAGTACAATCATGCCTCAAGAATGTATGACTCAATGACATGTGAATTCAAATTGAGGACATGAACATGAGATCATGTGTATGTTAAAAGCATTCATTCTTGTCTAAGTCCCTAGTCAGATGTTATTGTGGATATTAGGAATACAATAATACGCCAAGACTAGTATGTGTGTTGATTGATGACTACATTTTATTAATTATGATATCAATATCAAGTCAAACACATAAGTACTTGTTATGAACATGTTTACTGGACAAACCCACTTTTAGTGTGATACATAGAAGGCAATAATGGTTGTAAGAATCAAATCTCAAATGTGACTGTGCTGATTGTGGTTCTAAGACCTAAAGTCTCTACAGTGATCACATGTCATTCAATGTGAAACACTACTCAACTTGATCTTGACTAAGAGTTTCTATATAAAGTAGTACTTAGGTGCTTTATGATACACATGGATTATTATGAGTGATGTAAATAGAATTTGTCCCTCCCTTGGGAGTGATATCCTAGCCACTTGATAAGTGAGACTAAAAAATATATGGCCATGCTCATTTGAGTGAATATATGATATTGAGCTCATTTGTATCTCAAATAGTCTACGGTAGATCAAGAAACAAAGGTGGAACACTAAACGGATAAAGTTGTCATGCCTCAAATTCAATCATATTAGAGACAAAGGGATTATAAAATCACTATAATGCCGGTCACAATACTAGGTTAAAGTTGTTCTCTAACTTCTCCAAATAATTGGATGGTAATGAAGTCTTTCTAGATAGAGACCATTTCTTGTGAAGTCGTAATTTGATTATGGGAATCACCACCAATATAATTTGGAAGATATAGGGTCATACACATATGATGCACTAGAATAGGAGTATAATTATGGACATGATTGGAAATGCTCCAAATCATATTGATTAATAAAATGTTTAGGCAATCAATTAGAACAATAATGGAATAAAATCCATGACAATTGGCTACAAGTATTACCCATTTGATTAGAACTCAACTTATCAACTCATGTGATGTGTCGACCAACTAATCTTGAGCGATTGGTTGCATTCACTAATCACATGACTGAATATTAGATAATCGATTAATGTGATTAACTGATTAATTAATTAATCAATCAATTAATTTAATTAATCGATTATTTAATTATTAGGTGATTCTAGAATATTCAAAGTGTATGTTTGGTTGTCTGCGAGTGTCCCCTTTTAAAAGCAGTTGTAGCCTTTTATTTCTAGAGGTTTTAGAAACTCTACTTGCTTGCATCTCATATATAAAGGGAGGTGACAGATAGAACATAGAGACACACTCTTGTACATGAACGTTACCCATAATTGTCCCCGAGAGAAAGAGAGAGATGAAGAACAATGGTGATAGTAACTCATCATCAAACAAGATTATGGTCCTTTCCACCATCTCAAATAGTGAGACGAGGAGTTCCAAACCATCCACATGGACTGCGTAGAGATGCAAGTGTCGTGCGATTTTGTTTGGAGGAGACCTTCGAGGATCATATGTGCATGTGAGGAGCGACACACACTATCACATGAGGAGAACATCGATGGATTTGTTCCACTACAAAGGTATACTCCATGCACCCTCCTTCTAAATGCATCATTGTCAAAGAGATCAACTTGTAGAAAATGTAGAATTTTTGAAGTTTCTTCTGTGATTGTTTCCCCCACGATTCCTAACAATACCTTAGGTTTCCT
Organism: Alisma plantago-aquatica; assembly: GCA_963693085.1. Lineage (NCBI taxonomy): Eukaryota > Viridiplantae > Streptophyta > Magnoliopsida > Alismatales > Alismataceae > Alisma > Alisma plantago-aquatica. The sequence goes on along the minus strand of OY856410.1, from coordinate 427,370,647 downwards.
ATGCATTATATTAACATCGAAGCTCATTTTTCAATTATCTTTGCCTTAATATTACAAGCAATAAGTATATTAGTCAAGCTAAACATGATCATTACTTTTCCTAATTGCTTTCTAGCATATATGGCATTATCAAATTACCTTGCATGAGTTTTAGAAGTTAGTAGAAACATGTGAAGCCATGATTTTTTTGTCTATTTTACATAATAAAGTACTTCTTTGATCATAAACTATATATTTTTTCACTTAACATCATAGTTGATGCCATATAAACAACATACATGAGATATTCAGATAAGAAGTCAGTTTGTAAATCAAGTCTGTATAGGTTCCATTCTTTTCTATTTGTCTATTAAATAAATGATATACATAGGACTCACTTTGTAAAATGAGGACTTTTTATACACACATTCCACTGAATAATTTGAAATGACACTTTTAATCATGTTGTGGATCTCATCTATTAACTAAACCCATTAGCCTAGGATTCAAGGTTTCACATACATAATAGTTTTGCATTTTTTTCCTTTTTAACAATTTACCATATAAACTATATTATAATAATGAATATGTAAACCTAAGCTATACTGAAAAAAATCTCTAGAGAATTTTTGAAGTAATCCACTATTGGTAATAAATTACTTGCGTTTGTTACAAAGAAAACACAATACTCATAAGAATTAAAATAAGAATACTCATACTAGGAAGCCAAATAAGAATATATATAACACCTTTTTCAATGATTTTCTTGTTAATGATAGTGATAATCATTGGAATGGGATTGAGTTTAAATAAAACAATACAAAAATACAAAGTGCATGTTCATATATAATTAATATGAAATAACACATATTTTCACATTATTTAAGATGGTGTTGTGTTATTTAAGACCATAGACTTTAAAAATGTGTTTAAGCTTAACTGGTTAACATTTCAAACTCCAAAGGTTTATGTTAGTCATATGTATCCCATGGGGACAAGATGAATAGATTCAATACCAAAAAAGACAAAGTTTGACTCTTTCTAGTGAAATACTTACAAGCGAAAAGTTCCACCCAAATGTTTTTCAAGGATTATGTATGGATGTATTTGGACTAACATTTGTAATGGGAATATTTTGGGTTCAAATTCTAAATATAAGTGATTTATATTTATCCCACGGGGAAAAATGAATATATTAATAAAATAAAAAAACTAGGTTGACTCTTTCTTTCAAAATACTTACAAGTGGAAAGCTCTAGCAAAATGTTTTTCAAGGATTATGTATGGATATATCCATGCTATGATTGTGTTATCTGAATGATTGGCATTACTATAATTAAGATCATTCACCATGGATCATAGGCACAAACAATGATGCTAATCTTATTATTTTGAAGTCAAAAGATTCCATGCTTCTTTATATTCTCCTAAAAGTTTCCTACCACTAGTACAGAAATGGGTTATAACGTCACTACCTGTAGGGTCGGTTTTTCCAAATAACCGACCTTATATGTCTAAAAAAACATGGGCACCACTTAAGACCTCTTAGGTCAGTTTTTTTAAGAAAACCGACCTTGTAGTGTAACTCTATAGGGTCAATTTTCCAAATAACCGACCTTATATGTCTATAAAAAATGCGGGTACCACTTAAGACCTCTTGGGTCGCTTTTCTTAAAAAAACCGACCTTGTAGTGTAACTCTATAGGGTCGGTTTTCCAAATAATCGACCTTATATGTCTATAAAAAACACAGGCACCACTTAAGACCTCTTGGGTCATTTTTCTTAAAATAACTGACCTTGTAGTGTATCTCTATAGGGTCGGTTTTTATAAAATAAGCGACCTTATAGACAATTGGATTAGAAAATACAGTTTCCCGCGGCAAAAATTTTCTTGATTTTGGCTTCGCGCCTCGATCTATAGGGTCGGTTTTTCAAAATAACCGACCTTATATGTCTACAAAAAACACGGGTAATTAGACATCTTGAATCCAGTTTGCCTTCACTCATGTATAAGCACCTCTAGCGTCAGTTTTTTCCAAATAATCGACCCAAGAAGTCCCTTCGGTCGACAATATTGTCGACCGAGATAAATCATGGATCCAATTTGCCTTCACGCATGTATAAGCACCTCTAGCGTCGGTTTTTTTCCAAATAACCGACCCTAGAATTCCCTTCGGTCGACAATATTGTCGACCGAGATAAATCTTGGATCCAGTTAAGTTCACACATGTATAAGCACCTCTAGCGTCGGTTTTTCCAAATAACCGACCCTAGAAGTCCCTTCGGTCGACAATAGTGTCGACCGAGATAAATCTTGGATCCAGTTTGCCTTCACGCATGTATAAGCACCTCTAGCGTCGGTTTTTTTCCAAATAACCGACCCTAGAAGTCCCTTCGGTCGACAATATTGTCGACCGAGATAAATCTTGGATCCAGTTTGCCTTCACGCATGTATAAGCACCTCTAGCGTCGGTTTTTTCCAAATAACCGACCCTAGAAGTCCCTTCGGTCAACAATATTGTCGACTGAGATAAATCTTGGATCCAGTTAAGTTCACACATGTATAAGCACCTCTAGCGTCGGTTTTTTCCAAATAACCGACCCTAGAAGTCCCTTCGGTCGATAATATTGTCGACCGAGATAAATCTTGGATCCAGTTAAGTTCACACATGTATAAGCACCTCTAGCATCAGTTTTTTCCAAATAACCGACCCTAGAAGTCCCTTCAGTCGACAATATTGTCGACTGAGATAAATCTTGGATCCAGTTAAGTTCATGCATGTATAAGCACCTCTAGCGTCGGTTTTTTCCAAATAACCGACCCTAGAAGTCCCTTCGGTCGACAATATTGTCGACCGAGATAAATCTTGGATCCAGTTATGTTCATGCATGTATAAGCACCTCTAGAGTCGGTTTTTTCCAAATGACCGACCCTAGAAGTCCCTCGGTCGATGAATTTGCCGACCGATAACCTCTCGGTCGACAAATTCGTCGACCGAGAAGGAGCCATTTTTCACCTCTAGGGTCGGTTTATTCTTATAACTGACCCTAAAGGGCTCCTCGGTCGACAATATTGTCGACCGACATGAATTTTGGATCCAGTTTAGTACTTTTTAAAACTTTATAAAGCATTGGGATCTCAATCCCTTGTCTCATTGTTGGGAATTCACATCCCTCAATACCACCATCATCACATTTGTTGGATCTGGGTATTCAAACCCTTAGTTCATCACTAAACATGGTTATCACTTATCAGGTAACTATTACCTTCAGGTCATCTGACCAAGGTATTCAGGATATTTGTTACACAAGCATCTCACATGATTAGTATACTTGATAACAACCATATCAATTTCATATCAACATCATGCAATACAAAGATAACATAACTATTCCCTCATTAGGGTTAGAGTTTCCCATCTTTATCAATTAGGGTTTCACATCACATCATCCCATATTAAGGTTACACATAACATTATCATATTATGGTTTTACTCAACATCACCCTATATTAGGGTTTCACATAACATTATACCATATTAGGGTTTCACATAACATTATCCCATATTATAATTTCACACGTCATCACCCTATATTAGGGTTTCACATAACATCATCCCATATTAGTGCTTTATAAGCACCTTAGAGATCCCCCGGTTGACGAACTTGTTGACCGATAACCTCTCGGTCGAAAAATTCGTCGACCGAAAAGAGCCAGATTTTACGTGTATAAGCACCTCTAGGGTCGGTTTTTTCCTTATAACCGACCCTAAAGTGCTCTTCGGTCGACAATATTGTCGACCGACATGAATTTTGGATCCAATTTAGTTCACGCATGTATAAGCACCTTTAGAGCTCTCCTCGGTTGATGAATTTGTCGACCGTTAAACTCGAACGACAAATTCATCGACCGAGAAGGAGCTAGATTTCACGTGTATAAGCACCTCTAGGGTAGGTTTTTTCTTATAACCGACCCTAAAGGACTTCTCGGTCAACGAATTTGTCGACGGACATGAATTTTGGATCCAGTTTAGTTCACACATGTATAAACACCTCTAGCGTCAGTTTTTTACTTTTAACCGACCCTACAGCTCCCCTCGGTCGACAAATTTGTTGACCGAAAATGTGTTTGAGTGTTTTTAAATAACCAAACACGGGCACCACTTATCTTTAGCGTCGGTTTGTTTCTTTTAACCGACGCTACAGGTCGAGTCTCTCCTTTAAAATGGCCGAAACCTAGTCTTTCTCCCCCGCGAAACAAAATTTTCATTTGTTTTTTCTCTCCCGCGGCGCGGATACCTTTTCTGTCGTGAAGCCCTTGCCACCTCTTCACGCCGCCAAAGCCCTTGCCTCCTCTCTGCGAAAAGAGCTCATCGTCGCCGCCTCTCCACACTTCCACGAAGGTCGCCGCCTCTTCGTGAAGGTCGTCTCATCCTCTACGATGGTCGCCGCTGATTCCAAGTAAGGTCGTCGCTGTTTCCAAGGAAGGTCGCCGTCATTTCTAGGTAAGGTTCCCGAGTTCGTTTCTGGGTTCAGATCCACCTTTCTTAGTCTTAGTAAGTGAGATCTGTCTCTTTTTCTTTGTTTTTCTTGTTGTTCTATCTTCCCTTCTCTTCTTCTTGGAATCGATGACGTTCCATGGTGGAGCTTGATATAATGGTTGAAAACATCTTCCACTCTCTTTTTCTTACCTTTTCAATATAGGGTTTGCTTCCTTTTTGGAGAAGGAACCAGCTTGGTGAAGAGGAGTGCCCAAGCTAGGGTTTCTTCCCCATTTTTCTTCAATCTACCTTGCTGTTTGGAGTTTCTACATCATCTTTAAGGTGAGTTATATAACTTTATCCATGATTATTGTTCACTCTTACATTACATGTACATGATTTTGCCTTAAAAATATTGATCCAAGTATAAAGATGTACCTTTACCTAGGGTTTGAGCTTGTATGATAGTTTTTTGTATCATCTTATATGAACCCTACATCTTGTGCATGGTTTTTTTTAAGGAAGTGGTAATCATAGACTTTGTTTGCATATGTATAGCTTTTAATCTCTCAAAAGATGTATATTTCTAGAATTTCAAACTAATTTTTCCTCCTTATATTTCAAGCAATCTATCATTTTGTAAATTATGATGTGATTATGAATCATTTTTGTCATGAATGTGTGGTTTTGAATGGTGACGGTTGAGCATCAATGCTCCCCTCTCCTAGAATATATGAATATTCATTTCTATTTCAGTTTGAACGTTTCAGTGTACTCCTCGGTCAAAAATTTTGTCGATCGAAATATTTTCGGTCGACAATTTTTCGACCGAGGGGTACACTAAAATGTTTATTTAAATTTTTAGCGTCGGTTATTCCAAAAAACCGACCCTGTAAACTCTCTCAGTCGACGAATTTGTCGACCGATATCCAGTTAAGTTCACACATGTATAAGCACCTCTAGCGTCGGTTTTTTCCAAATAACCGACCCTAGAAGTCCCTTCGGTCGACAATATTGTTGACCGAGATAAATCTTGGATCCAGTTAAGTTCACGCATGTATAAGCACCTCTAGCGTCGGTTTTTTCCAAATAACCGACCCTAGTAGTCCCTTTGGTCGACAATATTGTCGACCAAGATAAATCTTGGATCCAGTTAAGTTCACGCATGTATAAGAACCTCTAGCGTCGATTTTCACCAAATAACCGACCCTAGAAGTCCCTTCGCTCGACAATATTATCGACCGAGATAAATCTTGTATCCAGTTAAGTTCAGGCATGTATAAGCACCTCTAGCGTCAGTTTTTTCAAAATAACCGACCCTAGAAGTCCCTCGGTCGATGAATTTGCCGACCGATAACCTCTCGGTCGACAAATTCGTCGACCGAGAAGGAGCACTGAAGTGGTTATTCAATATTTAGCGTCGGTTAGTCTAAAAAAACCGACACTGTAAACTCTCTCGGTCGAGAAAATTGTCGACCGAAAAATGTGTTCGGTCGACAATATTCTCGACCGAGAGTGTTTCAGGGTCAGTTTTTTTTGGAATAACCGACCTTACAAGCTCCTTTTTTCTCGCCTGGGTCAGATTTTTTACAACCTTTTGCGTCGATGTTTACTCTATAAGGTCAGTTTTTTCTGGTCAAATAAACTGACGCTATAGAGCAAAGTCTATAGCGACAACCACTTAGGCGTCGGTTAAAAAGTGACACTGCAGGCTTAAAAAAATCGACGCTACAGACCATTCCTGTACTAGTGTACTTATGACATTAACTCTTTACCTCACTTTGTTACACATTCATTTTTGGACCTTTAAAACTATACATAAATCATATCTATATCATAGTAGATAGATTAGTAATATTAGCTATACAATAATGAAATAATTTAGCATAGAGAAAATTGATAATATCTTTTTGGGACATTAATATAGGTATTCTAGATCAAAATTTTTAATATAGTGTTTTCACAAACTTGTGAATTGATGAATAGAATAAGGTATTCACACTTATGCATAATTCTTATATTTCAATAAGGATGATGTCCTATTAGTTGATAGAAAAATGACCTGATTGTAAGAAATCTAATCATTTCAAGCCCCTTTTAGAGGCATGGTTATGGATGCAATAAGGAATTTGTAATTATGTGTCCATTATTGTATTTGCTAAACAAGGATGTTACCTATGATGGTTACTATAAGGAGAGAAATCACTATCAGATATCGATGTCCTTTTTTCACAGTTAAATAGGTGCACAAGTCAAAAACTCAGTTTCTTACATACTATATGCAACTCAAATGACCAACAAAAATACTATTGCAATTACAAAACACTTCAGAAATCATTTGTGATTGAAAACTTGTTACATCTAATTACTGAAAGTATTAACATTAAACTAGCTATCTATAGAAAGAAATTGTAGAATATTTTACAATACAACAACCCCAAGATTCAATTTAGTGTTCATGTTTGAAGGGACTATGACACATAAAGATATGGTGTCCTTTTCTTTATTGAAATTTTGATAGTAACACGTCATAGTAATTGACCAGTTCCTTTTTTAAAAGATTAATTATTAGATATTTGGAATTTATGAATAAAATTTATCAATGAGATAATTATTCCTATAAGTAGATTGAACAAATAAGGGGTTGCACATGTCAAGCTTGTAATTTCTAGTATCATAACAGATTTTTTTAAATTGGAAAAAATCATAAAGACTAAAATAACAGAGTTTGAGACAAGGGCATAACTAATGTGTAAGTGTATTGAAAACATGGTAGATTGGAGCAAACTAAAACATGAACTGAAAGCTACATAGATTCAATCATACATGAAGTCATCAAATCATTATTCATAGGTGTTAATGTTAATGCCTTCTATTTAGTTATTTGGGAGTAGAGAGACCAAGAAAGAGATTTCTATTCTCAGCTTAATATATAAGCCCTTCTCTCTCACATGAATATTCAAGAAAAGAACTAGTGTAATGAACCCCAAATCATGTTATCCCCATTAAAGGGGTACCATAGAGGCAGGGGACATTCGATTATTTTTGTTATCCAAACTTATAATAAAAAACCAATAATCAATGTGAATTCTAAATAAAGGTATTGTTTAAAAAATTAGGTAGTAAAATATCTCTTTGTGGAGTCACATAATTTTCAAAAAAGGAATGGGAAACTACAAATTATTCTAGCAATGCAACTAGCTAAATCCTCCATGTATCAGCAACTTTATGTCTTTTGGATCATCTCTTTTGGATTCCAAATATTTATTCTTTAACCTAAAATGTCGGTAAAAAAATGTACATCGACTAGATCTTTGTTGTGTCCACGGGTGCAACCAAAAATGTGTAATGTAATACTAACATCATATACAGAATGACCATATCCAATTATTGCAAGTTATGAATAATCTCCATGCCAACTTACATTTCCATGCTATGAGTATTCCATCTTCATTTGGTTTCTACTCCATGTCCCACCAATGGACTCCATGGAGTTTTCCCCACCATGGTTTCATGGTGATTACCCCATTAATGGGATTTCTTCACCTTATCAGATTGCTTTGGTTACTCTCTTTGGTGATCATCCCTTATCTTTCAAGAGTGACTATCACCCTTAATCAACCTATTCTGATACGTTATTGAGTTCATGTATCATCTTGACTATAAATTTTTTGCATCTATATCTATATAAATTGCAAATATTGAATGAAATGAGGAAATTTGTATAAAGAGTAATCTTTAAGTAAACTATGGGAACTTTGTAAAATAGAGCATCTTTGTGACTAATAATTAACCCACATACCTCATTCATAAGAATAATGATGTACAACAAACTCAAGACATATGTCCAAAACAAGATTCAATCTTAGTTGAATTATTATTGGCCTCTTTATTTGGTGGATCATAAGCTTGAGATCATCCCACATGGCACAAAGAAAACCATGTCAAACCATGAGGCTAAAAATTGACTGTAGTGGCCTGGGCCCATTTGCAAGATTTTGGTTCTTGGATCTGGCTAGGACCAACTCAGTCCCATAGCCTTAGCCTAGGTAATCCATGCTGGAACACACTCGGTAGGTCAACCCTCCATGGTATCTCTACCCCATGTGTATGTGGCATTATGGATGGTGGTTGTTTACTCCAGGGATCATAGGGAGAGGCCTTCAGGATGCTGAAGAGAAGGTGGTTCAACTTTTTTTTATTGTGGGGTTTGAGGTGCCCTCCAAAGGTTCCAATATTTCTTGAAGCACAAATGCCCAAGAATGAAGGTGCATCAGTATCATCCCAAGAACAATAAGAAGGAGATGAGGTAGAGGGAAATGTAGGAAGCAGTTGCATGTTAAAATGAGTGGAAAATAAGTAAAGAGAAGTAGAGAATGTAAATGTGATAGTTATATAGGTCGGTGGAGTCAAGATTTAGGGTCCCTCATGTCCATGATAGTCAGAGTGAGAGATTATGGGTTGAGGCCCTCTGTCTTGGTTGTAACGTCCCATAAAAAAATGACATAACATATAAACTTGGTTTCTAAGGGTTATAGAATTTAAGTATCAAGTACAATTATAGATGCAACCAAAAACAACTATATTGATAACATAGTCATTTACAGAAGCATTTCTTGAAAGAAAATTTGTACATATGTTTACATCACACATAGGTCTAGAAAAAATACAGAACATGAAAATTAGATATGGCCTTGATAATACTTCCAAGATCTTTCAAGATTGTCTATGACAAGATACATCCATACACCTGCAACCCCATAATCAACTTATGGAAAGAAAAGTTTTCCATAGGCTAAATGGGAGAAAGAGAATTAGACAATTATCCAAGTATGGATGACAAAAAATAAAACTCTTACGGCAAGACACTTATCATATTTCACTATTTTACATTCTTAATAATTTATTCAGCTGACAACTATATCAAAGGAAATAAATTGATACTGAAGAGCATAATGAGATAATTCATTAATAGTGGTATTTTTGTATTTCTTTTAGAAATCTTAATAAGTGGGATACCTTATTCCATAAATAATTTTAACTACTAATCTCGTAGAAGGTGTCAATTCACCTTGGGCAACTGGCCTGCAACCACAAAACTTGCTTAGCCAAGACTTTAGGCCATTAGGGTTACCAAACCACCTGTAAGTACCCTGACACACCCCCAGCCACTCGTTCACACCACATGCTATACACAATGAATCAGATTACCACATGCAACTACCGATCGCCTTTCCAAGACCAAAAGAGGGTGCTCCTTGCAAAAATAGCCACTTGGAGTATCATTAGTTAGCATGCTAATCTTTGTAGGAGATTATTCAACATTACTAACATGATCATGCCTGACTCTACATGACTAGCCCAAGTGTGGGCCTGAGTATGGTAGAGCATTATACTCATCCATCCCTAACTCTAAAGGACTTAGATCCGGATCCCAAATGTATCAATCCCCGACCAAGGCATGTTGATTCTGTTACCAACACATCTCCCAATTTCATCAAAGATATACAACTCAAAATGATGCCTAGTAAAAGTCAATGAGGTTAAAAGGTATCCATGAATAAATGAATCATTAGTTGAGTATTTCACTATGACACCCAAAATGTAAACTTGTGGAATTGTGGAATTGAATCATACAAATCTATGGCCAGGAGCGTACAAGAGGTTAGGGAGTCTCCCCGTGTAAACATGGAACCAATTAAATAGCCTTTCCTCTAAACTGGCTAAAAGCATCAGTGAAATAAGCTTCTAGTCACCTTAGAAATGTCTGATGGAATTCCACCTTCCAACAATATCACATGACTCAAATAATAGGGAGATAATATGGGAAATCAAATGTGAACATAACTAGAATGCACAAAGGCATGCTTAACTATCATCTAGGACCCTAACTTGATGTAAAATCTTAGGGTATGGAAAGGATTTCCATTGATATTCATATCTAGCTTATTGATAAAATAGTTTTAAATAGTATATCATTTATCTAATCTAGAAAGCATATGTCAAACCATGCAAATCATGATTTTCATTGATGTTGACATCATTGATCATGATAATAATTGAATACCATACTAAACAATCTTAGACCATATTAAACAATACTTTTCATAGATGTTTATGTCAGGAATTATGATAAGGAGTGAAGATTATACTTAACTATACCAAATCATAATAAACCCTACTTTTCATTAGTGGTGATATAAGAGATCATGTCAAGAAGTGGACCATACGAAATTATACTTTCCATTGATTCTTAGATAAGATAATATTGCAAGGAGTGAGGACCATACCTTCCCCTAAAGTGTGCTATTGCAATAGATTGAAGATAGAGAAGGTCAATTTCCAAAAGTATTTTTCCAGAATTTCAGCTTATAATAGATTCTTATCAAAAGAGAGATCATCCTGAGATCAAGGTAAGAGAGAATTAGTACTTCAAAATGATAATTAGAATCACATGTAGTGATCAAACCTTAGGAGGTTATAGACTATGTTGCCAAAGTAACTCTCCTATTCAACATCTTCTCCAAGAATAACTTTATTGTCGTGAAAGAGGGAAAGGTTTATGGTTTCTAAAGAGAGGAAGAGGGTTACTTGTCTTTGAAGAATAAAAAGAAGCAAGGGGGACGTTTTCTTTCATGGAAGAGATTAAGCTTTGGCATATGGATTAAGTTGAGTGGAGTTGGCTTCTATTTATAGGGATGTGGGAGGGTAGCATGGTCCTAATTGCAAAATGCATATGGATGACACTTGGTTATATGTGTGTCATCAAAAGAGACATGATGTGTTGGTTTAATGAGTCATGGATGTGTATGTGTCCTATAAAGAGAGAGAATTCGTGTATATATGACACAATGGATGCTTATGTGTCATTTGAAGATATCTATCAAAGATTAGTTGACACATGGTAGGATATGTGTCAAACATTAGGATGTGCTAGGTGTTTGAAAGAGGAGTATGACACTAAGTTTCTTGCTTTACAAAGTAGTGTTTTTTCTCAAGCTACCTACTTCCTACCTAGCTACATGCTTGCCTCCTTTAACAACTTGCATGCCACCCAACTACCTGCTTGTGTGTTTACCTACCAAATTAAAATTTGGCAAAAAGTAACACAAATATATTTCCAATATATAAAAGCTTTTAAATCAATCAAAATGGATTATTTTAATATTTAAATTGAATTTACTAACAAATTCTCAAAGAAGCTTATCCTAAAGAAGATGTTTTATTTGCTCAAAATTTAAAATATTACATATACTACCCCTAAAAGAAATTTCATCCTCGAAAATTCTAAATTTTACCAAAAAGGTACGGATACTTGTTTTGTATTTCAGATTCAATCTCCCATGTTAATTCTTCCATTCTATGATACTTCCATAGAACTTTGACAATATGCTTCGATTTCTAATTTGTTGTTCCTTGGTCTAAAATACGAACTGAGATTTCTTCATATGTCAAATCTATGTGTATTTCAAATTGTTCAATATGGATGACATGAGATTCGTCATGTATGTATCTCTTAAGAAGGGATACATGTAACACATTATGAAGATTCTGATAAAGAAAAGGATAATTTAGTCGTATGCCTGACTTCCAACTTCTCCAATGATTTCAAATGGTCCAACATATCTTGGACTAAGTTTTCCTTTCTTTCCCCATCTGGACACTCCTTTTGTAGGTGATATCTTAACATAGACCAAATCACCAGTCTTGAATTTGACTTCTCTTATTTTTGTTTCAACATATTGTTTCTATCGATTCTGAGCTATTTGTAGTCTTTTGTGTATTAATTTTACTTTTTCAACACATTGATGCACCAGATAAAGTCCTAAGACCTTAGCATCTCCCACATCATCCCAATAGATTGGTGACCTACAAGGTCTTCCATATAATGCTTCATAATGAGCCATTTGGATGCTAGCTTGGTAGCTGTTGTTATAAGAGAATTTTGCCAAAGGAATATGTTCTTCCGAAATTCCCTTCCAATCTAAAATGCAGGCTCTCAACATGTCTTCTAAAATCTGTATTACTCTTTCAAACTGCCCATCAGTTTAAGGATGAAAAGTTGTACTGAAGTTTAGTTTTGTTCCCATAGCATCATGGAGCTGCCTCTAAAACTTGGATGTAAAATGAGAGTCTCTATTAGAGGTTATAGAGAAATGTAAGACATGTAATCTTACAATTTCATTCATGTATAGTTCAGCTAGACTATCCCTTGAACTAGTTATCTTCATAGGCAAGAAATGGGATGATTTTGTCAATCTGTCTACAATCGCCCATACATTTTTACTTCCTTTCTTGGTTTTTGGTAGACAAGTGACAAAGTCCATAGTTATGTGCTCCCACTTCCATTTTGGTATTTTTAGTGGTTTCAAAAGACCCCTAGGCCTCTAATGTTCATCTTTTATTTGTTGGAAATTCAAACATATAAGGACATATGCAGCTATTCTTTCTTCATGTATGGCCACCAAAAATTCTTCTGTATATTCTTATATATTTTAGTTGTTCCTGGATGGATAGAATATCTTGAAAAATGTGTTACATCAAGAATCTTCTTCTTTAACTCTAGATAACTTGGTACCCAAATTCTATTGTCAAATCATATCCCCCTTTTTTGTCAAGATTCAAGCTGGACTTAGTCTTTTCTGTCTCCTTGTTCATGTTTTCATACTCACAATTACTTTTTTGTGCTTGTAGGATTTCATCATTTAGTTGTGACTTTATTGAGAAAGTATCTATCTGAATAGTTTCTTTTTCTATGGTTGGTCCCCATGTTGTCATTTCCTCTGTCATCCTTCATTCTTGAATCATCATAGCTGCTAATGATTATGATTTCTTTCTACTTAGAGCATCCGCTAAGACATTTGCTTTTCATGGGTGATGAATATTTAACTCATACTCTTTTAGGTATTCCATCCACCTCTTTGTCTTTGATTCAAATCTTTCTGATTCATGAGATATTTATGACTCTTATGATTGAGTTAATATTTCAATCGGTACTCCATAAAGGTAGTGATGCCATATTTTTAGGGAATGTATGATGGCAACTAGTTCTAAGTCTTGTGTAGGATAATTCATTTCATGGGGCTTTAATTGTCTAGATGCATAAGCTATGACCCAGTCATCTTGCATGTGTACACATCCTATCCCGATTTTTGATGCATCAAAGTATATGACATGACTTACCATCTTGTGGTAATGTCAAAATTTGAGCAGAAACTAGTCTATTTTTATCTCTTGAAAACTATTTTCACATTCTTCTGTCCACTTAAAGAATACCCCTTTCTTTGTTAACTTGGTCATAGGATTGGCAAGCTCAGAAAAATCTTTTATGAATCTTCTATAATATCCCGCTAGTCCAAGAAAACTACAGATTTCAGTTACAGACACATGACATTCCCAATTAATCACTGGATATGACATGTCCTAGACAGTTAACTTTTTTTTATCCAGAATTCACACGTAGAAAACTTTGCAGACATTTGGTGTTTCTTCAAGGTTTCTAGAACTATCCTCAAGTGCTTTTTGTGATCCTCTTCACATTGAGAATATATCAAAATATCATGAATGAATAGTATAACAAAGGTGTCTAGGATGTCTTGACTAAATATTCATAGTGCCCATATCTGGATTGAAAAGCTGTCTCAGGGATACCATACTCATTCACTTTCAATTGGTAATATCCAGATCGCAGGCCAATCTTGGAAAATGTAGTCCCTTACTTAAGTTGATAAAAAAGATCACCAATTTTAGGTAATGGGTATTTATCCCTAATAGTAACCTGGTTGATCATTCTATAATCTGTACATAGTCTCATAGTTCCTTCCTTTTTATTAACAAAAAGAACAGGAGGCTGAATGAATCCTTTTTCTCATAGTTCTCCCAATTGTTTCTTTAGTTCAATCAGTTTTATCAGGGACATGTGATAGGGTGCTTTAGATATAGGTTGAGTTCCTAGTATTAACTCAATGCCAAATTCTACCTCTCTTTCAGGAGGTAGTCCTGGTAATTCCCCTGGAAATACTTCTGGAAAATCCTTGACAATCTTAATTTCTTCTCGGGATTTTCCTTTTTCATTTTCACCAACTAGGGTTGCCAAAAAGGTAGTGCAACCTTTAATAATCATCTTATGAACCTTATGAGTAGATACTACACTCCATTTGTTTACTCCTCTCTTCCCATGGACTAAAATTTCCTTTTCTCCAGGTTTTTGAATTGTGACAGTTTTATGATGACAGTCTATGAGATCTTTGTATGTATGGAGCCAATACATTCCCAAAGTGATATCTATCCCAATCATATATAATGTTGTTAGACTAGATGGAAATGTTAACCCTTCTATTTCCAGAGGTCCATTCTGTGCTATAGAATTGGAAACAGTTGAAGTGTTGAAGGGTGTTTGTACTTTTAAAGCATATTCCATAGCATTAGAAGACAAAGATAGATTTCTAGCATTAAGAGTGGAGATGCATGAATGTGTAGCACCAGAATCATACAGTGTCCTCAAAGGAATTCCAAAACAGAAAGCATTACCTTCAACAAGTTTGTCTGATGCTTCTTCTTCTTTAGCATTTAGTGCCATTACTCTTCCAGTTCTCCTTTGTGGATTATTTTGTGGTGGGTTTCTTACTTGATTCTTCCTAGAGGGTGTTGTGGTGTTAGGATGTTTAGGATGAAATTGGCTATTGTTCCCAAGTATAGGATAGTAAGGCTTTGTGTGTCCAAATTGGTTGCATAAATAGCATTGCACATCATTCATGTTGCAAGATCTAGAGTGTATCTTTTTGCATCTGGTGCATTCAATTGACATCCTCTTTACTGACAATTTTAATCTTCTATTAGCAAACTTTCTTTTGGAAAGGTTTGATGGAGTTTGGATAGAATTTTCCTTGGCTAATCGCCTATTGGATGCTTCAATACCAGAGGCTACATCCATTGTTTTCAACTACAAGGGAACTAGCTTGCTTTCCAATTCACGAGAAAGACATGTTAGAAATCTAGAAGCCGTCATATCATCAGAAATCAATAGAACACTTGCATATTTTTCCAGTATTCTAAACCTGGTGATATACTCATCTAGGCTCATCTCATGCTTTTGCTTTAGATTCATAAACTCATCAAACTTCTATCTTTTTATATGTTCAGGAAAATATTGTCTATTTAATTCCTCCTTATAAATGTCCCAAGGAAAAAAGTCTAGATGTCTAAACATGATGGTCTTAATATTGTCCAACCACACTTTAACATCATTTTGTAGTTTGAAGGTGGCAAATAGAGTTTTGTTTTCTTTAGGACATGAAAGGACTTTAAAAATTTCTTCAATTTCCATTATCCTTACCCCAACCTTATTAGGATCATCTCTTCCTTGAAAAGTGCTTGGGTTCAAAGATAAGAAGTTCTGCATGCTTGTATTCTTGGAGTTACTAGGTATAATTTTAGACGAGTCTCCATTTTCTCCACTTCTTTGTTTCCACATCTCTTCTGTCAGTTGTGTAAGTTTTTGGACTAATTCCATTGCTCCAGGTGTCCGTTCTACTTGGTCACTTTCAACTTCTGACCTGGTAACCATCTATACAAAAGAATAACTAAGTTTTAGATAAGGATTCACATGTCCAACATAAAAGAGTATCTTGAAACTACTTGTGGTGGTATCAAGAAAGTAACAAAAATACAAGTACTTATTTTTAGTGATACATGTATTTTTTATTTTTTTATGTGTCTAGGGTGCTTAAAATTTCTATTATATGGATGATATGTTAACTATCCTAACCTATTATAGAGACATAGTAGGTAAGAATATGAACAATCTACATTTTTATTGTAATGTTTTTAAACTTTGTATCTTGTGTAGAGTCCATCTTATTGCACTGATACCATTTACATCTGTGACGTCCCGAAACCAATGACATAATATATCGACTAAGTTTCTAAGGGTTACAGAATTTAAGTATCAAGACCAATTAAATATGCAACCTAAAAACAACTATATTGATAACAAAGTCAGTTACACAAGCATTTCTTGAAAGAAAATTTGTGCATATGTTTACATGACCCATAGGTCTAGCAAAACTATAAAACATGTAAACTTGATATGGTCTTGATAATATCCAGGATCTTTCAATATAGTCTATGACAAGATACATCCATACACCTGCATCCCTTATAATCAACCTATGGCAAGAAAAGTTTGCCATAGCCCAAATGGGAGAAAGAGAGTTAGACAATTGTATAAGTGCGGATGACATAAAATAAAACTATTGCAACAAGACACTTATCATAATTCACTATGTCACATTCTTAATCATTTATTCAGATGACAACAATATCAAAGGAAAATAAATTGAAACTAAAGATCATAATGAGATAATTCATTGATAGTGGAATTTTTGTATTTCTTTTAGAAATCTTAATAAGTGGGAGACCTTATTCCATAAACGAGTGTAACTAAAACTCTCGAAGAAGGTGTCAATTCACCTTGGGCAACTGGTCTACAACCACAAAAACTTACTTAGCCAAGACATTAGGCCATTAGAGTTACCAAACAACCTGTAAGTACCCTGGCACACCCTCAACCACTCGTGCACACCACATGCTATACACAATGAATTAGATTACCATATGCAACCATCGATCGCCTTTCCAAGATCGGAAGAGGGTGATCCTTGCACAAAATGCCACTTGGAGTATCATTAGTTAGCATGCTTAATCTTTGCAGGAGATTATTCCCCTTTACTAACATGATCATGTATGACTCTACATGACCAACCCAAGTGTGGGCCTGAGTATGGTGGAGCATTATACTCATCCATCCCTATCCCCAAAAGACTTAGATCCGGATCCCAAATGTATCAATCCCCGACAAATACATGCCAACTCTGTTACCAACACATCTCCCAATATCATCAAAGATATACAACTCAAAATGATACCTATTAAAAGTCAATGAGGTCAAAAGGTAGCCATGAATAAATGAATCATTAGTTGAGTATTTCACTATGACACCTAGAATGTAAACTTGTGGTATTGTGGAATTGAATCAGACAAATCTATGGCCAGGAGCGTGCAAGAGATTAGGGAGTCCTCCTATGCAAACATGGAACTAATTAAATAACATTTCCTCTTTACTAGCTACAGGCATCAGTGAAACAAGCTTCTAGTCACCTTAGAAATGTCTGATGGAATTCCACTTTCTAACAATATCACATGACTCAAATGTTACGGAGATAATATGGGAAATCAAATGAGAAAAAAACTAGAATTCTCAAAGGCATGCTAAACTATCATCTAGGATCCTAACTTGATGTAAAATCTTAGGGTATGGAAATGATTTCCATTGATATTCATATCTAGCTTATTGATAAAATAGTTTTAAATAGTACATCATTTATCTATTCTAGAAAGCATATGTGTGACGTCCCCGGATTTTGATTTCTCCAAACCCTATTGGGAATGATATATCAAAATCCGAAAACATCATCCAATCATATCAGAAAGCGATGCGGAAGCATAATACACATACATGAACATACAACCATAACATTCTCAACATTCAACATGTAAATTTATACAACATGAATTATTACACATGATTTACAATTACATATTGAATGAAAATTCTACAATCTAAGAACATGTATGCTAAACTAGGATCTATACAATAGGTACAACCTGAACAGTGCTCACTTCACATCTTTTATCCCACGCTATCTCTGAACCTAAAACATACGTGAAACAACAAATCAACACACAAGGTGTTGTGCACGTGGGTAGAAAGATACATACTAATATGCTTGCATAATTGAAATAATCTTGAGAAAGAAAGATTAAAAGAAAACATTGTTTAAAGCGATAATCAGGTAAACATTCCTTTTATTGCATTCACTTTGATGCGGTTGTACTACACATACTTGCACTTGACTTACATCTAGTGTGGGCAATATAGTATCATCATACATCTAACATGGGCCAAGGAATCATACATCCATGTTAGGCAACATACATCCACACAAAGCTATGTGCTCTAGTAGCTACAACCCATCATACTCATTTATGTTCTATTAGATTTGGCGAAGTATAACTCATACTAGTTCAACCAAGCAATCATATCCAAATACGAGCATTCAAGATATCACATATCATATGCAACCATAAAACTAGTCTTATACTTAATAAATCCCACGTACCTGAGTTCAGAGATTCATACTTATATTCTGGATCATCTACATCACTGGTCATCACCTGATTAATAACAAATATTCATCATTAATACAAGATTCACCGTTATTAATGGTATTTTGGTCCAGTTTAGGATTTAGGTCAAATCTAGGTGTTACTAATCTAAACCATGTCTCTAGTATTTTTATAATGATCTAGAGGTCATTATTTAGGTCTGGTTCAATTTTCATAATTTTCTGATGCTTAGTCCATTTCCTAGAATTAAAATGGGATTAAAAGCATCTAAATAGTCATTAAAAGAAAATGACCTATTATTTAGATATATTACTCAGATCAGAGTCTAAATATGGATGTATATCATCATTAAGGTTCTAGGACAATTTTTGAGAATTAATATCAACTGCATACTATATATTTAATTTAATGAACCCTAAAAAGGAGCATCATACTCTAAATTAAATATCATCATTCATAATGGTTCAAGGGTCTTATCTAGGAGTCTAGGATTAAAGGTAATGTTTTTCTGAGTCTGTGGGTATTTTATACATATTTATTGGCCATGGAAGCTATTTACTAGGCATTTTCTAAGTTTTCAAGAAATACTGAAATGGCAAACTTGCATTTACCTTTAGGAATTATTGGAGCCGCTGGATCCTCCTATGGGCACCCTAAATGGCCGCCACCTGTCCCAGGGGCTGGAAAGGTTTAGTCTGCTAATTTTTCCATGAACCGGCGGCCTATGGATAGATTCCACCTCCTGAGCCGGCTCGTCTCCCCCTCTCATCCTCGCGCTCCCGAAGCGCTTTTCTGCGTGTGATGACTGCGCCGCCGCAAAGGACAGAAGAAGCAAGGGAACTGTGGTCGATGAAACCTCCTCACCCAAGGGTAAAGCTGCAAGCCTCAGAGTCACCATGAAGTCTCATGCGGCAAGGTTTCAAACTAGTTGCAGACTGCAACGTGATCTAGGCATGTGTGGACCACTGGACCTCCGATCAACCCTCTGCTCCAGTTGTTGCAGCTGGTACACGTCGGGGCATCAGACTGACCTATGATTCCACCTGGAGAGCAACTCGCTATGCGCCATTGCTCCCGCTCATTGATTCATGGAGGCCGGTGACTAGCCCACTGGATGGATGCCTTACTTCCTCGACCTGACGCCCCGCTGCGTCCTTCCCTAGGACTCCCCTGGGCACCGCCGCAAGGGAAAGCTCCGACGGGATCGTGAGGGAGGGAGTTGTCGGTTTGGTGGTTGGGCACTTCTAGATAGCCGCCACAAGCGGCTGTAGAAGTTGAAGAATAGGAAAGAGAACTCCGCTGCACGTGGAACTCTGTGGATCTCTGGTCGTCGTCTCCTCAAAAGATCAGACCGAGGTTCCGCTTGAGAACATGGAATATGCCTCCGTTCTCGTCTATTATAGCGTGAGACACACTTTTGGTTGCCATCGTGGACTCCACCTTTCCGCCTCACCGTAGTACTCTCTCTCTCCCTCCTCAGTTTGACGCGATCTCAGCGATCTTCCCGCTGCACCTGCGAGCGTCGTTCCTTGTTGGATCAGGTGCCGCCATGCCCGGCCCCTCGCACGAAGCTGCCGCCGCACATCAAGGGAATGACCGGCCTCCACGCTGTTGCGGCAGCTGCGTCAGGCACCGCCGCAGGCGTCAAGCACAACTAGTTCTCACTCGCCCACCTAGCCATGTCCGGGAACTCTAAGGTCGACACCATCATTGGTAGCAGTGGTGTATTCGATAGGGATGGAGATTAGGTCATGCCCTCAGTACTAATCCGTCGGAGGGGTTGTTTAGATCCGATAGGTGCGGCAGGTTCAGCTAACACTCCCATAAACTTTGCACTTGACTCCTTCATCAAAGATTGAATGAAGGCCACCTCCTCCCAACCTTCTCAGAGTAGATAGGCAGTGTGATCATCCAAAAACGACACCCACCAGAGCCTACTAGCATGACAAACCTAAAGATAGGCTCAATAAAAAAAGGCCATAACTATAATCCTTAATTCACATATTTAACCATCAATATGGAATATTAAAATTTGAATAACCTGGTGTACGAGCAGAACTAAATCATCAAAATTGGACTATTCATTGATCATCATTAAGATACCTTATACCACAAAGTTCATCCGAATCTTCTGCCCTTGACCAAAATGATACTAGTTTTTCATAAAGGCTCGTGTATAGGTATATTGAATCCCAATGCATCTCAAATAGCATCCAACATTACAAAAATAATGAACCTTACTCTATTTCACCAAGTCATACTTGAAGATCCATCCTTAGACACTTTCGAATCATACATATCACTTAACTTCACAAGTACTCACATGACCATTAATAAGTGATATTGGTAACTCACAGATGCAACTAATATTCCTCAAATGCATTATGTTGTAAAATACCTTCAAATTAGGATCAAAACATCCATTATATACAACTAATTCCTTAGTTTGATTCCAAACTATTTCACAACATCGTTGGCCTTAAATACTATACTAGATGTCAAAACCCGAAAATCTGGGCTATCACATTCACCCCACCTTATGTGGAATTTCGTCCTCAAAATTCAATTGATCTTATACTCAAGGTGGTATCAAGAGGCATAGCTTCATCTAGTCACCGATTTTTGGTGCTAAGGCTATCATATTTCTAGACGTACCCTAAGTTATGAACTTAGGTATTAGAGCATAAGAGGTGTACCCACCCCACCTTATATAGGTTGAAGCATCATTTAATATCTTAGTCATATCGTGAAACAAATTTTCCTTTCTCTCTTAGGATTTACATCCCATAGCCCCTTAATGATAAGGGTATTACTCATAAATGAAGTTAAGAAGGTACTACTCAAGGCTTCATTATTCACCCTATTAATCATATGGTGATGTCAAGTTTCATGCCATCGTTTATCAAAATTATCAGGCTTAACAACTTTAGTGTGGTTTATGATCAACATCATACTAGTATTTCAACATTAGAGGGGATTTATCTTCATCCTTGATATTGAGATTTTTCTACATGAGAAGGGATTACGTAACATGCTTGACCATTAGGGTTTCACCCTTTTATGTGATATTCATACTCAACTTAGAAGCATATATTGAGAAGGATCAAAGTTATGAACTATATTTCTGATCATATATCCTATGACCCAAAAATATCTTTATATCAAGTTGATGAGTTCAAGTTTTTTATGTCTTGCATGTATTATGTGAAGGGAAAGAGATAATATACTAAGTTTCTCCCATGGTCTCAACATCATATCTTTCATGTTTCATATGAAGTGGAAGAGAATATTTTAAAGTCAAATTTATCATGATTTCTATCTTGGGTGCTACATGTATGATATAGGGGGGGGGAATAGAATAGGTCAAGCTTATGTGAGTGACTCCTCATATATAAATCATCTATATAACTCAAGTGAGGTTTCTATCATCATATATTAAGAAAGTGAAGAAGAAGGGAGAACATGTATTTTGATTATCTTTTGCACAAAGCATCATACTCTCATAACTAGAGTTCATATATTACCTCACTTGCAACTAATGATGAGATTCTCAAAATATGTCACTCTAGTTAGGACCTAACTCAGCCAAACGATTGACTTTATCATATGGGTCATCTACCCATCCTTTTCTTTTACCTAATTCTCACATATAGATTTGAATCATGCAAAAAGACTCAACTCAACACTCGAGGGTAATCTAGTGTAGGATTTTATTTTTAATACATATCTCATATATTGGAGGCTTGGTCCTATGACCTTCTCCCTGTGGGTCTTACTCTCTGTAGAGTTCACCACATATCTCATCCTACCACTAGACATCCTCCTTGTATAAGAGCTTGAGGCTCCTGCACACTCATCTCTATCTTAACTTAACTTATCTTAAGTAGGAAAAGGGAATGTACTTTCATCATCAAGATTTTGCATAAATTCTACTAAATTGGATTCAACAAGTATACAACATAAACCTTTATAAGGAAACTTATAGAATCAGAGATCAAACTTAGATATGATTTCTCATGCTTATTTCAACTATCATTCTATCATCTAATCTACGTATCACATATCTTGATGAGGCTCTAGACATCTAATCTAGACTACTCTCTCTTCTAGACTGATGTCACTCCCTTTCACTTAGGTTGCATGAACACTAACTACTCTACAGTGTGAGGGAAACATTTTTATATTTACATATAGGTAATAAAATATTATATAGTTTTTCTCTGAGAAGGCAGACGGTAGAAAAAACTATCGAGGCTCGAGCCGATTGGAAAACAAAACCAAATCAGCAAACTCGAGTGTCCCACACACAATAGATAGTCTAGTGCCATGTCACCTAGTGAAATGGTGAGAACAAGGTGTAGACTAGTGTAGCTACCCAATACATATGAGCTCTATATGGAGAGGGTTTCTTACACTTGTCTAAACCTAGTTCTCGAACATCTATGTTCTAACTTAGAGGCTAAGTCAAACCTTATTCCTATAGAACAACTTACTAAGTTTCTAAGATTTAAAGTGAAAGGTGAGATTTAGGTTTAATGTTTCATGGTGAGCAATTGTTAGGTGTAGCTATTGTTCATGCTCTGATACCAACTGTGACGTCCCCGGATTTTGATTTCTCCAAACCCTATTGGGAATGAGATGTCAGAATCCGAAAACATCATCCAATCATATCAGAAAGCGATGCGGAAGCATAATACACATACATGAACATACAACCATAACATTCTCAACATTCAACATGTAAATTTATACAACATGAATTATTACACATGATTTACAATTACATATTGAATGAAAATTCTACAATCTAAGAACATGTATGCTAAACTAGGATCTATACAATAGGTACAACCTGAACAGTGCTCACTTCACATCTTTTATCCCACGCTATCTCTGAACCTAAAACATACGTGAAACAACAAATCAACACACAAGGTGTTGTGCACGTGGGTAGAAAGATACATACTAATATGCTTGCATAATTGAAATAATCTTGAGAAAGAAAGATTAAAAGAAAACATTGTTTAAAGCGATAATCAGGTAAACATTCCTTTTATTGCATTCACTTTGATGCGGTTATACTACACATACTTGCACTTGACTTACATCTAGTGTGGGCAATATAGTATCATCATACATCTAACATGGGCCAAGGAATCATACATCCATGTTAGGCAACATACATCCACACCAGGCTATGTGCTCTAGTAGCTACAACCCATCATACTCATTTATGTTCTATTAGATTTGGCGAAGTATAACTCATACTAGTTCAACCAAGCAATCATATCCAAATACGAGCATTCAAGATATCACATATCATATGCAACCATAAAACTAGTCTTATACTTAATAAATCCCACGTACCTGAGTTCAGAGATTCATACTTATATTCTGGATCATCTACATCACTGGTCATCACCTGATTAATAACAAATATTCATCATTAATACAAGATTCACCGTTATTAATGGTATTTTGGTCCAGTTTAGGATTTAGGTCAAATCTAGGTGTTACTAATCTAAACCATGTCTCTAGTATTTTTATAATGATCTAGAGGTCATTATTTAGGCCTGGTTCAATTTTCATAATTTTCTTATGCTTAGTCCATTTCCTAGAATTAAAATGGGATTAAAAGCATCTAAATAGTCATTAAAAGAAAATGACCTATTATTTAGATATATTACTCATATCAGAGTCTAAATATGGATGTATATCATCATTAAGGTTCTAGGACAATTTTTGAGAATTAATATCAACTGCATACTATATATTTAATTTAATGAACCCTAAAAAGGAGCATCATACTCTAAATTAAATATCATCATTCATAATGGTTCAAGGGTCTGATCTAGTAGTCTAGGATTAAAGGTAATGTTTTTCTGAGTCTGTGGGTATTTTATACATATTTATTGGCCATGGGAGCTATTTACTAGGCATTTTCTAAGTTTTCAAGAAATACTGAAATGGCAAACTTGCATTTACCTTTAGGAATTATTGGAGCCGCTGGATCCTCCTCTGGGCGCCCTAGATGGCCGCCACCTGTCCCAGGGGCTGGAAAGGTTTAGTCTGCTAATTTTTCCATGAACCGGCGGCCTATGGATAGATTCCACCTCCTGAGCCGGCTCGTCTCCCCCCTCTCATCCTCGCGCCCCCGAAGCACTTTTCTGCGTGCGATGACTGCGCCGCCACAAAGGACATAAGAAGCAAGGGAACTGTGGTCGATGAAACCTCCTCACCCAAGGGTAAAGCTGCAAGCCTCAGAGTCACCATGAAGTCTCATGCGGCAAGGTTTCAAACTAGTTGCAGACTGCAACGTGATCTAGGCATGTGTGGACCACTGGACCTCCGATCAACCCTCTGCTCCAGTTGTTGCAGTTGGTACACGTCGGGGCATCAGACTGACCTATGATTCCACCTGGAGAGCAACTCGCTATGCGCCATTGCTCCCACTCATTGATTCATGGAGGCCGGTGACTAGCCCACTGGATGGATGCCTTACTTCCTCGACCTGACGCCCCGCTGCGTCCTTCCCTAGGACTCCCCTGGGCGCCGCCGCAAGGGAAAGCTCCGAAGGGATCGTGAGGGAGGGAGTTGTCGGTTTGGTGGTTGGGCACTTCTAGATAGCCTCTGCAAGCGGCTGTAGAAGTTGAAGAACAGGAAAGAGGACTCCGCTGTGCGTGGAACTCTGTGGATCTCCGGTCGTCGTCTCCTCAAAAGATCAGACCGAGGTTCCGCTTGAGAACATGGAATATGCCTCCGTTCTCATCTATTCTAGCGTGAGACACACTTCTGGTTGCCATCGTGGACTCCACCTTTCCGCCTCACCGTAGTACTCTCTCTCTCCCTCCTCAGTTTGACACGATCTCAGCGATCTTCCCGCTGCACCTTCGAGCGTCATTCCTTGTTGGATCAGGTACCGCCGTGGCCGGCTCCTCGCACGAAGCCGCCGCCGGACATCAAGGGAACGAACGGCCTCCACGCTGTTGCGGCAGCTGCGTCAGGCACCGCCGCAGGCGTCAAGCACAACTAGTTCTCACTCACCCACCTAGCCATGTCCGGGAACTCTGAGGTCGACACCATCATTGGTAGCAGTGGTGTATTCGATAGGGATGGAGATCAGGTCGTGCCCTCAGTACTAATCCGTCGGAGGGGTTGTTTAGATCCGATAGGTGCGGCAGGTTCAGCTAACACTCCCATAAACTTTGCACTTGACTCCTTCATCAAAGATTGAATGAAGGCCACCTCCTCCCAACCTTCTCGGAGTAGATAGGCAGTGTGATCATCCATAAACGACACCCACCAGAGCCTGCTAGCGTGACAGACCTAAAGATAGGCTCAATAAAAAAATGCCATAACTATAATCCTTAATTCACATATTTAACCATCAATATGGAATATTAAAATTTGAATAACCTGGT
This sequence comes from Alisma plantago-aquatica, assembly GCA_963693085.1. NCBI lineage: Eukaryota > Viridiplantae > Streptophyta > Magnoliopsida > Alismatales > Alismataceae > Alisma > Alisma plantago-aquatica. Next base: position 427,344,578 of record OY856410.1, on the reverse strand, counting down.
GTACGAGCAGAACTAAATCATCAAAATTGGACTATTCATTGATCATCATTAAGATACCTTATACCACAAAGTTCATCCGAATCTTCTGCCCTTGACCAAAATGATACTAGTTTTTCATAAAGGCTCGTGTATAGGTATATTGAATCCCAATGCATCTCAAATAGCATCCAACATTACAAAAATAATGAACCTTACTCTATTTCACCAAGTCATACTTGAAGATCCATCCTTAGACACTTTCGAATCATACATATCACTTAACTTCACAAGTACTCACATGACCATTAATAAGTGATATTGGTAACTCACATATGCAACTAATATTCCTCAAATGCATTACGTTGTAAAATACCTTCAAATTAGGATCAAAACATCCATTATATACAACTAATTCCTTAGTTTGATGCCAAACTATTTCACAACATCGTTGGCCTTAAATACTATACTAGATGTCAAAACCCTAAAATCTGGGCTATCACAATATGTCAAACCATGCAAATCATGATTTTCATTGATGCTGATATCATTGATCATGATAATTATTGAATACCACACTAAAAAAACTTAAACCATATTAAACTATACTTTTCATGGATGTTTATAACATGAATTATGATAAGGAGTGAAGATTATACTTAACTATACCAGATCATAATAAACCCTACTTTTCGTTAGTAGTGATATAAGAGATCATGTCAAGAAGTGAAGACCATATGGAATCATACTTTCCATTGATTCTTAGATAAGATAATATTGCAAGGAGTGAGGACCATACCTTCCCTGAAGTGTGATGTTGCAATCGATTAAAGATAGAGAAGGTCAACCTCCAAAAGTATTTTGACAGATTTTGGGCTTATAATAGATTCTTATCAAAAGAGAGATCGCCTGAGATCAAGGGAAGAGAGAATTAGCATTTCAAAATGATAATTAGGAATTGCATGTGGTGATCAAACCTTAGGAGGTGATAGACTATGTTGCAGAGTAACTCTCCTATTCAACATCTTCTCCAAGCAGAACTTCTTTATTGTGGTGAAAGAGGGAAAGGTTCATGGTTTCTAAAGAGAGGAAGATGGTTACTTGTCTTTGAAGAATAAAAAGAAGCAAGGGGGACGTTTTCTTTCATGGAAGAACCTAAGATTTGGCATATGAATTAAGTTGAGTGGAGTTGGCTTCTATTTATAGGGATGTGGGAGCTTAGCATAGTCCTAATTGCAAAATGCATATGGGTGACCCTTGGGTATATGCCTGTCATCAAAAGAGACATGATGTGTAGGTTTAGTGACACATGGATGTGTATCTATCCTATAAAGAGAGAGAAATCGTGGTTATATGACATAATGGATGCATATGTGTCATTTGAAGATGTCTATCAAAGATTAGTTAACACATGGTAGGATATGTGTCAAACATTCGGATGTGCTAGGTGTTTGAAACAGGAGTATGACATTAAGCTTCTTTCTTTACCAAGTAGTGTGTTTGCTCAAGCTACCTACTTGCTACCTAGCTACATGCTTGCCTACTTAAGAAACTTGCTTGCCAATCAGCTACCTACTTGTGTGTTTACCCACCAAATTAAATTTTGACAAAAAGTACCGCAATCATATTTTCAATATATAAAAGCTTTTAAATCAATCAAAATGGATTATTTTAATATTAAAATTGAATTTACTAACAAATTCTCAAAGAAACTTGTTTTTACAACTTACCCTAAAGAAGATGTTTTATTTACTCAAAATTCTTAATATTACATTGGTGGTTTGGTATTATCAACGAATAAAAAACCCATGACTGAATTTGTATTGAAGAGATGAGAATACTAGTAGTGGTTTCATTTAGAAGACTAACTGGAGAGATCTGGTTGAGGTGAGAGAGATGTCAAAAGTGTAGGGACATATATTTTGATCAGAATAAATGCAACCTTTAGAAAGAAACCCTAAATATAAATCCAAATTAAGAAACAAAACACCTCATTCTCAAATAAGACAAACAAGACAAGACACAAGAAACACAAGTAATTTTTTCCTTTTCTTCATAAAAACCTCATAACCGATATCACATAAAAGGACAACATATTCAGTTATCAAAAGTCAAGATCAACTTCAGGTAAAATAGGATCTGATCTTATTTCTCACATGCAATTCACTTTACATTGGTTACATAAACATGAAAGAACAAACTCTGTATATTACCCATCCATAGAAAGAGTGAGTGTAGGGGGATTATAATCTAAGTTCTATTTATAGCTTCTTTTTTGCGACAACTCTGTTGGATTTATTTATACCTAAAACATTTGAAACAACAAAATTAGACTTATATAGATCCCCAATGAGTGGATACCTCCCCTCAAGCTAGGTACACACATCATCATCATCGGATTAAGTATCGTAAACTTATAAGAAAACTATACATATTTCTAAACTAATAGATAATTCTAGCATTTTGCACATCCATTTTATGACAATAACCTAATCAATAATGTAAGGTATTTATTTATGCCAATTCTATGTTTTAAGAACATCTTTAAGATCATGTCTATGAAAATATTACTAGATATTAACTATTTAAAAATGACAACTTGATTGTAGGAGTAACAAGTCAAGATTTAAACAATTAGAATCAAGACATAACAATAACATTATATTTATGACACCCCACCATCCATACCATTAACACATCCTTTATTCATGAAGCTGAATTCCAGATAAGACATGTCTACATAATGGCACTATTCAATTACAACGAAAATCAAATTATTATAAAAGAAGATATGAAATCCCTATATAAACTAGTTTACAAACTCCAAAACTAGGCTCCATACTCAAAATATTTGTATAAGGTAGGAAATTATCTATATGAAAGAATGATTAATTTGCACAACAAGAAACATATTCAATAATAGCAAATTTATCAACTAGTAATAAAGACATGTAAAAAGCATCCAATTCATATTCTAGAGAGCTTGTCATCTTTTATTCATTTTCTTTGAAACGACTTGGCTTGTACCTCACAAATTAGAATTCGCCACACCCGATTCTCATGCCAATGACTCACGAGTACTATCTTATGGATTAATCATCCACCCTAAGATATCAACAACAAACTATGGTTCCCATAGGTTGTTTAAATAGGTTGACGTCCTCATCTGCAGTACATGAGATAGGAACCAACATAGCAGAATATGACGTATCATCTTATTTTTCATGTTTCAAAAATTTCATTCCATTAGAGTCTATTCATCATGGATATAAACTTTCACAATAAAGGATTTAAGGTCAGAATCATACCAAATTACTCACTTATTAATCTTAGTGGTTTAACCTTTAAAGTATCGATCCACACTTTAGGAATACTTCTCACAATTCTATGATTACTACAAGTAGATCCATTCCATTTCCTTATTAAGGACCTCAAGGGAAATCTACATTGTTCATTGCACCAAACTAGGCGTGTCATCATTTCACTTCTTATTAAACCTTTTTACTCATTTTAAAAAGAATTGAAATCATCATTTATCAAGTGTGTGTATTCTCACACAAGTAGAACAATATGAAGAATATTAGAGTTAACAAGAAAGGTAGTGATTGAAATAAGAGGCATAACAAATATATAATTTGCAACATATATGTTTCTTTTCCTTTTCATAGATTTATATAAGTTATCATCAATGGACTATCAACTTAAGAAATCATCTCATTATTCAATATTTACCCTAAAAGTGGTTTCTCAATATAATCATTGCATGTTAAGTCAATCCAACATATTACTTGTAATTTCCTTTCACTACACAACTTCCATTTAATATTCATGTAGATATTAGAACTAGCACCAATATAAGCATATATCATCTTGTGTCAATCATCATGCTTAGAGCATCTTTATCATACAACATATACTTCCTACATTCAATTTATATATATACGAATACATATTAAATCATAAACGTGCATAACACACTCAATGTTCCTCATTTACTATTTACCATTCTTCAATTAGGGTTACAATTCAACACACATATGTGATCTCATTTGATACCCATCAAAACAGGCCATTCTCAACGTACATGTATTTTATAGACAAATACAATCTGAAAATATATTCATATGAATCAAATTTACATCCTTGAACTTTATCTTGTAATTGAATGAAACTATACTTATATACATTCCTTAATCTCCCAGTTCAAAACATTATTTTGTATTATTACATAGTTCATCGTACTAGGGTTAGAGTTAGGTTCTTAGAACCAACTATTAATGTTCTTCATTTTTCCTTCATCTCATAATCATTAGTCATAACCCCTTTATCACCATGCTCACTACTATTCTTGTAATCAATTATTATAGATACACTTAATGTGCAATACTTCTCTCTCATTGCCATTCTTTAAAGTCCACTTTTTGTGATTTATATCAACCCAAGAGTAACAAAAATAAATAGATTATATACTTTATCATATTATTAAAAATCATATCATTAATAACTTATCATCAATTCCATTTCCCTTCTTACATTTAGATGAAGGTAATGTAATTTAAGTAATTAATAATTATCCTTCTTTTCGTTATAAGACTACTCACTTTATAGAAATAATACATATTGATTTACTTATTCTAACTCCTTTATCTATAGTCATATTCTCAATCCATACTTATTCGACTAGTATAAGAAACTTTCATTCATATGAGACTGACTCATTATTCCATAAATTATATTGCAAGAGATTTATCAGGATTAGATCATACTAATCAGACTTATCACCTTCAATTCAAGCAATAACATCTACAATTGAGTATTTCTTCATATTTACAAAGTTATATACAATTTCAAGCTTTATCTCACATACTCATCTTAATACCAAATTTTAGGGCCTTCAAGAAGACCACTTAGATCAATATATTTCAATTGGTCATCATAAACACGTTATTATTCAATATCTACATTAGGGTGCAAAGGTTCATTAAATGTATTCATGACATATGGAAACCCTACTTTCTATTTCTACATAATCCATTCATTATATATAAATTTTCATCTATTTAGTGGCACATTTAAGTCAATCCCTCAACATTAACCAGAGATAGGGAATACCTCCCATTTAGGATCTCAAATTGAAACTCACATAAATTCGATATGTAATTCTAGAAAAGATCATGAAATAAAATTGAGGAACTCATTACTATTATGTTCAAACATGATTATATACATGTCAACTAAATTTCCAAATGTATTACCATTAGGCTGATTTTAGGCAATATTCTTATAAAAACATTAGCTCTTTAACAATAGAATTTTTCATAGAACTTGAGTCAATATTTTTGGTACTATACAAATGTAAATCAATAGGAAATAATATAAAATTAATAGCATTTCATTACCTAGAATATTCCAAATTTACTGTCTAATCATATATAATTAAAAGCAAGGATCTTGATTATTTTTGCCAGATATATATGATTCCAAAGCTTAAGAGAAAGACAAACACTTTTATCATTCAAAAGTACCTTAAAAACATTTTATAATATGAACTTCTTGAAATCCAACCAACCTGTGAGGATTAAATGAACTTATCTATCTTCAACTCTGAAACCTTAGCAACGAAGTATAGGAGAAAATATAAGAGAAAATAGATGATTTAATATGATTTTTTATTCAAATCACAAGAGGTACGAATTTTGAACATAGAAAAGAACATTCACCATGAAATCATATCTAAACATGGTCAATTTACTTGATTTCATCCACTCTAGGAACATAAAACCCTAAATCATCATCTTCAACTCTTTCTCCTTCCAAACCCTAACTCTTCCTCTCTCTCAAGATATTCAAATTTATGGATCAATGAAGGATTATGATAGCTACTATAGTTTTAGGTAAGTGATAGAGATCAATTGAGTGCTTAAATCAATTACTAACTTGTCCTTAGTTGAATTGTTATTGTAACTAAAATATTCATTGGTCGATCATTCCTAGTAAAGATTTTAGCCCATTAAGAGGTATGGGTTAGTCAAACATAATCCAAACATATAAAAATTTAACTTTTTATCTAAAATGGAGTTTTTAAGATATAGTTCAACTTTCATACCAAACAAAGAAAGAAATATGTAAATAAAAATCAAGCATAAGACTGAGAGGGCCTTTATTTGCACTCTAGACCTTTTAATCCAGGATCCCATGGCTTTGGGATGCATGAAGGCTGAGAGGGGCATCCTATGTGCTTGTTACATTAAATGTGATTAAATCACATTGAACCCTTACCAACTATGGTCTTCCATTTAAAAATATGTTTTAAAACAAAAAAAATTCCCTACAACACTATGAATGTTTGATTGAATTGATATTATAGAATAAGATTCTTAATATCTCTGTGATATTGTACTATTTTTTATAAAATTTGATTAGGAAGATCTCATGTACATATCTTGTTCCTCATTTTTTACTCAAATAAATTCACAAATGGGATACATATTCACCAAGAAACTTCAAAATCATTTAAAATTCATGTTTGGCATTATGAGGAAATATCTAGAATAATAAAAATGTTATATTACCATATTTATATCAAAGAATTACTTGATTCACAATTGTATTTATATAATTTCACTATATCGTCTTGGGACTTTTTCCAAAGGTACTAAAATAAGCATGTAACCTACATCAAATAATTAGAATATTGTACTTGATAATCTCTTTTAGTTATGATTTTTAGAAAAAGGATGGAAATTCTAAGTCCACACATCCTTTTCCTTGTAAATGTTTTTTCCCATAAAATTTGGATAACTAGCAAGAAGGTTGGGTGCATTTTTCCCATGTAAACTTTTAGTTTTCATGTGGCCTCATCCTCTTCATGGTTCTTCTGTTGAACCTTAACTATTAATGTATTTTTTTGAATCAAACTATCTTTGAATCTAAGATCCTCCTAGGTGCCTATAGGTAGGTGAAAATGTTGGATTTTTAGATATGCCACACACTCATATTTTGATAATGCAAATATTTCCCAACTAGTATGAATAGCATGTGTATTAAGTGTTTGAGGTGTACAAGGAATTAATTCAAGATCCAATCACAAAGACAATGCAATTATATATAATTGGATGCATGCAAGTAAAGATTGTCCCATGAATGTAATTGTAACACACCACCTTTTGAATATTAGAGGAAGCATCTATTTTGGAAGGGATGTCACATTAAAATGATCATATAAAATAAATACATAAATCACTGTTGAGATTCATACATTTCTCTTTAATTAGGAAATTATAATTGGATTCTATAACATGCCTAAACATTTTTACACATGGAAAACTATTCATGAAGGTAAAAATGTCTATATTATTGGATTTCCTAGTATGGATGGAACCCCACCAGTTAGCTCTTGAACATCTCCGAGTCCTTTCGTGCTAGTCTTGAGTCCTTACAATAGCATTTTTTTGCCCAATTGGTGTTTTTTTTGTATTCTTGATTTATCCACTAGGTCAGTCTGGTTGGTATTTTGCGCCTAGTTGTGGTGTATCATCTATATTTCGATTTATTCTCTTCTTCCAAGGGTTTCATAATTGTACCTTGAACCCATTTATTATGCTGGGAGTTTCTAGAATATTAGGTGCAACTCTACTATGCGCTATTGATGATGATACCATAGAATATACTTTATTTGAAGATGGTGTCAGTGCAAATACATTCTGATGGTCACAGCTAATTGATTTTGTTCCCAAATTTTTGGGTTTGCTTTTCAAAATAAATGGTGTAAAGTGGAAAAACAACACATCAATAAACACGTCCAACATAGATGTCCCTAGTCATGCAAAGCGGAAAAACAACACATGAGTAAATGATACTAGACTTTATAACATAAACAAAGTAAATATACTTGACATGTAAGAAAACTTTACATGTTCTAACTATAAGAATTCTTGAATCATTATTAAGATGAATAATTGAATAGTAAATGTATGCATCCCTCTATGATGCCCCCTTATAATTACATGATTTCTAGGAAAGCCCTTTATTCTAGGAAAGCCCTTGACGACCTCTTGAGGTTCATGATTGGGGAGCATATAAAGACTAGTGCAATTCCAACCCACTTGATCATTAACTTGAAAATGACATTATCTTAACACAATCCTTGAACAAAATATTCTGGGATTTCTCCCTATTAACATGATCTCTTAACATTATGGGATTCCTCCCTCTTGAACATTAAAATGAATTTCATGAGTCATTAATCATAAACTTTAATCATAATAATAACTCCTACCATAGCATATAACATATAGAAATCATCAAGCAATTTAATATTGTGAGCATGATTAAAACATTAAACTTGAAATCATAACGTCTACTTGTACTTAGCATGCAATCAACCATAAATACTTGTGCTCAGTAGCATGACTTGATTACCTTGGTTGAAAGATGATCCCAAGATAGCCTCTCTAATCTTTGAGTCAAATATAGGTTAAACCTTCCCTTGACTTGATTAGGATCTAAGAACCTATTCATAATCATTAAACATCATAAATCTATACTTTTTATTGATCCTATGTTGAATTAGGGTGACTTAGGGTTTGAGTGCATTAGGGTTAGGATCACTAATCAACATCACTAAATTTGTAAAACTTGGTTGAATTAGATCATATTGATTACATGTAATACATAATTAGGGTTTCAATGTGTCAAATTAGGTTTCTAATAAAACATCAAAATGGGAATGCAAATTGTGGATTGAAAACCTTAAATCAGATTCCTCTCAAAAAACCATTTGCAATGCCTAATTATTTGCATTTTTCTGAGCATCCTATGATTTACTTTGAATTTTTGAAAACTGACCAATCTGGGAGTAGAGAACAATATTGTGACATCAATTCAAATCAATATTAGTCCAATGTAAATAATGGATGAAAAGAAGGAATGACCTTATGCGTGCATTGTATTTAATCAAGACAACTAGGGAAATGAGTCATTTGACCAAAATCAAGGTCGCACGTCAGAAAGATTAAAAGAAAACTTGAAATCTCAAAACTGCCCATACATGATTGATCATCCTATTAATTGACCAAAGGAAACTGAGTCATCTTGCAACCTATCATATTCCTCTCCTTCGCACATGAGGAAGCAACGCTTCAGGGACCCAAGGCATGAGAAAAGCTCGAGTCCTATTGGTGATCAGATCTGGAGAACAATCCCATTGCATTTGTGAAACTATGGTAATCAAGATGAAGCCAAGATAAAAGTAATGTGGTACAGAAAACATCCAAGGGCCACGGTGAAAATTGTAGAATAGGGTAAAGAGTCTCAGAAGCCAGAACCATGAAACTATGCAAATAGGCATCAACTAGAACAAAAAAATGGTATCCGAGGTAAGGAGATCTCGTTCGACGCTTTACAAAGGTTGGGTGGCCACTGGATTGCCATGGCGACCAACACTAGCGAGACATCAAAACTAGTCTATAGGACATGGGGACCCAAAGCAAACCAAGGCTAACTAAGGATGGCACAAGGAGCTAGGAGGGTTAGGGGAGCTTACCAAACCGTCAATTTGGTAAGAGGTGATGGAGGGGGCTAGGATACTGCGAAGTTTGTCATAGTTGTACTTTGAATAGGTTGGGGGTCCTTAGGGTTCTAGAGTAAGAAAATAGCGAGGAGGAGGAGTCCTTGACGGTCATAGGATCTTTTGGATCCCTAAAATAGGGGCGAGGGTACAGGGCTAGCCTCTGCCCATTCATGGCAAAGTAGGTTTTGAAATTGGATTTGGGCATTTTACCAAATCACCATGATGAAAGATGAGTTAATGCTTGATCAGATTGGGAAGGTGAGGTGGAGGCATCAGAAAAGAAAGTTCATGAAACTGTTGAGAGATAAGAGAGAGAGAGAGATTGAGGGAGAGAAGCATGTGAGTTGCGTTTAGGCTTGCAAGATTAATGGAGGTAGAAGATGACAATCGTCTGTTGGATCGAATCCTGAGAAATTAGAAACTATCAGATGAGGTACAAGGAAGGAAAATAAAACCACTATAACTCTTGATGTCGCCATAATGTGGGTGTTTTGGTTAGATTCACTGCATTAATGAAATTGTACTCAAACCATTGTCTAACTATATTCAAATGTATTTTAATTTATTTGATGATTCAAACATCGCTCAAATGATCTGAAATTTGAATCATAGATTAATTTGAGGGTCTAGAATATCTCTAGACAATTAGAGTAAAATTTTGTACATATTATAGTATATATTTTCAGCTTAGGGTCTTTAGTACATATTTTCAGCTTTTAATTTCAAAACCTAAACATTGAAGCAAGCTACCCAAAGTACTTTATACATTAATTGATGTAAATGGATCATGCACTATGAGTATCAAGTAAGAATGTCCATGCACTTTGAGTATTGAATAATGGTTTTCAATGGCTGTAAGATTATTGTATCATGATGATCAAGATAAATTTAATGCATGGTGTTACATTTATCTTTTTTATATGCTTATCATGTTTTGTGATGTTCCTCCAAGACAAGTGACCCATGTTACAGGAAAACATTGGGTTTTATTTCACTGACATATATATTCTTGGAGGGGCGTTACACTCTAAGATATGAAGTAAAAAGATTCAGATATTATGCATTCTCATGTCATAGAAAATGATTTGGGTACCCCAACTTCTCTTTAGATATGAAGTATAAAGATCATGCTCCTTTATTTGAAAATCATTTTTGGTCTTTATATGTGTCATCACATTCATCTACTTTAATTTAGACATCATATATGGGGGGTACCCCACTAAGATTGAGTCATCTCGTCTTTATACTTTCTATCTTTTGAGATGATAAAGGAGGGTAAATAAATCAAAGAAAAAAATCTTCCATTTATGTTTAGCAGAATTTATTTGGATATTTTAAAACTTGGTTTTTAGATTCAAATGTTTACTTGATTCTTTGGTTTTTAAATCTTACATGAATGATTTATCATGAAGTTTGTGATCTTAAAAAAATGGTTTGAGATCCTAATTGTCCATCTTATTGAGTGCATTTTTTTGTGTGTCTGAGCTCTTTTTACTTAGTTTGGGAGATCAAAGTCCTTTAATATAACTTGTATATCTTATTGTTCTGAATTGATTCTCTATATCAATGTAGGCTTAACATCCTTTGACATTTTGTTTAAAGATTCTTTTCAAGCTCTTATTATGGTACTTATGGCTCCTATATACAAATGTAGGCTTACCATTACTTATATTTGCTCTAGAGATGTTTTTTTGACCACATTATATGCTGCATTGGTTCTCTATATCAATATGCGCTTAACATCCCTTATATATGGTCTAGAGATACTTCTGTTGACCTCATTTTTGTGCTTGATGGAGTCACTAATCATTTTTGGGCTTAACATCCCTTGAAAATGATTGATAAATCAATTACATTTTTTTTACTTTTGATTTGGCATCTCTATATCATGCTGGAGTTATAATTCTTTATCATTGGTTTAGAGTATCTTTATTTGATATTTGCACTTTATGTGATCTTTTTATCATGAAAGAATTAGCATTCCTTTCATTGGTAATTAGACAATCTTTTTTATGTTCCTTGATCAAATATGGCTTTTTGGCTATGCCCTAATGTGATTAATGACTATTCTTGTTTTCAAATTTTCCCATCAATTGGTATTCTTTTTTCATGTAGTACATTGGATATTAGTTATTTTCCTTCTAAAGCACTATCTTGTTGAGGGGGAGTGTCTCCTTGAGGGGGAGCATTGGCAAGTATTGACTTGAAAAAAGGAGGAGAATAACCCATTAGATAAATTGGATATCAACAAAGAAACTCAAAGGTGTGGAGTTCTATTGGCTACTTTCAGTTTATCTTATGGAAATATTTGTATTCATCAAAAAGGGGGAGATAGTTGGATTTTTGGATATGTCACACAATCATATTTTGATGATGCAAATATTTCCCAAATTATATTACTAACATTTCTATTAAGAGTTTGAGGTGATCAAGGAACTAAGTCAAGATCTAGTTACAAATACCATGCAACTTTATATGATTGGATGCTTGAAAATCAAGATTGCATCGTAAATATAATTGTACTTGTGTGTTTTTGTGAAACTTGATATATATGATGTAAGGACAAGTGATGATCTTCTGAAAATACCCAAAACCCTAACACACATTCATATGAAGCCATTAGGGTTGATAGGTTTTAGTAGAACAGTCATTGGATAGGTTTTCACACATTTGCATATTCCTTCACAGAGACTATCCTGGTCAAAATCAATCTCAACCAACGTTCATTGGCTAAAACTCTTTGCCAACTAAGAAATAGAATTTGCATAGTTCAAAAATTGGGTCATTCGTAGTTGAATAAAATCTCAATTAAGATGGTCGTTCGAAGGAAATATCAACCGACAAAGAGCCATTGTGCTCTCTTGACCAAGTACTTAGCCAGACACTTAGTCGTTAGAAAAATTCAAGCCAAGAACACTGCTCGATTGAAATCTTTCTCAACCAAGATAGTTCTCGGTCAAAATAAATCTCGACGGGGAATGTTTTGGAAACTAATTTTATAAAAGACCAAATTAGCTATTGAAACTACATTGAGTCTATATTAATGACTATTTCTCATCCTAGAATACTCTAGACACTCTTCTCAGTTTCCCTAGCCACTTCTAAACCATTCCTGTAAATAGTAGTGGTCTTAGGACACTTAGATACAACAACTACACAACAATTGAACACTAATTGTGATCATATACACATACTTGAACATACTACATACTTGCCATCATTCTCAAAGAGCTTAGGTCCAGTACTTCAAGTTGCTGTTATTCTAACCTAAGTCCTAGCTCAGTTATAGTATCCTATCCACCTAATGCTACTTTTCATAAACCTTTTTGGAGTGGATCATCATCACTTGCACATTAGAGATTGATTGTATAAATTGAGAGATTATTTTATTACTTTCTTTCTCCATTTCATTTATTCTTTATTATATTACTCTTGAGCTATTTCTTAGAGTGAAGCCTTCCATGAACCTACAAGAAGAAGGAGTCTTCTCAACTTGGTGCTCTTCCACTGGACGTTACAAAAGAGGTGAGAAATGATGCTTTTCCAAGTCCATCAAAGAAGAGGTGGTTTGGTGCTCTTCCTTGTCCGTTAAAGAAGAGGTTAGGCTCTTTGGACACAATCACTGGCCTCCTAAGCTTGGAGTTTTTTTCCTCAAGGACTGTCACTCTCTAAGGAGGACTAACAACAAGTTATATCTATCTCTGGGATGATTATCAACATAGTTGATCCCTCTTTAGGAATGATAAACAACAAGTTATATACATCTCTGGGGACGACTAAAAGTAGGGTCTACCCCTATCTGGGAATGACTAACAACAAGTCATAACACTAGATGACATCTGTTATGAAGAGTTCATTTATCATGTTGGCCTTGTCATATGGATTAGATTGATACATGTTCAAGTACACATGTACTTAACGGGTACTCCAAATTACCACCGAGGAAAAATCTTCAAGATGACATAGCACATGTTTCTAATTCATTCAATGATATTCCAACAACCAAAGGGCTTAACATGTACTACTTATCCTAACAACCCTCCTTGGAAAGATGGATCATATGTATACCCACTAAGGATAAAAGCAAGACTCACTAAAGTATGGTGCCGCATTACCATTCAGTGCATTATTTTGACACACGATGACATAATTTTGGTTTTGGTCTTTCTCAACACAACGATTATACTTAAGTTCTAATAATAATGATGATGTGCAACCTCTATTGATCAATCATTAACTCATGATCAAGTTATTCATAATATATAAAACTTGTGTGTATGACAAGTGGCTACCTTCTCTTCTACAACTACACTAAGGATGAAATATATATATTTGGATGTAGTCCAAAAAATTACCTTATTTTTTATAAAGATGGTAATTTCACAAATAATATAATTTCGAATTCAGGTGGAGTCATACTCAATAAGAGATGCCTCATACATGAATATTTCTAATTAGTAATTAAATATCATTAACCCAAGGGGAAATTGATTTCTTAGGGCCCTTGAGTTTTTGTACAACCTCCCTTATGGTCTTTTTTTACACAATTCTTTCTAGTCTATATATCCCCATTCATTATAGTCCTGAGTCAATCTCTAATGGTCTCTAGGCATGTAGCTATTGATGGAGTGGTTTTCTCCTAACCACTCAAGAAACATGAAATTATGAAGTGAAATTTCGTCATGACCCCTCAGTCATATGTGCTTATGGGGTGATATTTTCTCTACACTCCAAGGGTCACATGTATCTTCCCTACTTGATCGTAGGGTTGACATATGATTCTATCCTACATAGCATTACCTAAGATGTGATAGACTTTACATTGTATCTATAATGAATCATATTTTATTTCAAGATAAGGGTTTCCTATGTTGTTATGATTCCATTTCTCATTTACTAACCCTAATCAACGTAGACCTAATGAACAAATGAGTTGTGGAATAACTTTGCATTGTATATTATTTACTAAATTCCTTAATGAAGTTTTTTCATGAATATCCTGAAATTAGTTGTTCAAACAAAACAATATTTTCAATTTTATGAATGCAAATTATAATTAGGTAGATGTAAGGACTTACATATCTCATTTGGTATACCACTAGATTGCAACTCATCTTTGATTTAGGTCCTTCTAGGACATGTAGAGTTATCTCTAAAATTAAAGATAAAGAAAGTAGTTTCAACTCATCTTTAGAGAAGGAGTCTATTGTAGGGTGTTCTCTTATTTCTCATTACGATCTTAGGCTTTAGATCTCTAACCATATATCCTGACCCCATGTTCTTCAGACTGCTCTTCCTCCATAAGGTCATTCCCTTTTCATGGAATAACTCATTAGATATATGAACAACACTCTATAAAAGAGGATTCTAGTCTCACATAATTCCTAATATAACATGTGGTCCCTTGTGTTTTGCATACTAGCATAGCCACTATGTGCATTACTACTCGTGCCTTACATACATGCATGCATGCAACCGTATGGGTACATTGAATTGGTGACTATTTCGAGTTACCCAACCCATTCATGTTTCATATTACCAATTAATTTATATGATACACTCATACACAATCATCATCATTTACTAGCATGCATTCATCTAGCTAGGGTGGCATTATTAAATGTATGCTTCAATTTCATTATTGATTCTTGTAGGCATTTTCCTAGATTGACCCTCCTCATGAATCTAGGATACCATAACTTAGGAATCACTTAATTTAATCACATGGCATTCCATCACTTATCCAAGATAGTAGGTGCCTTCTAAAGACTTTTGTACATATATCCTAAAATACAGTATTCCAAGTTGGTGGAAGAAGAGTTATTTTCTTTTTAAAATTGGTACCTTTACTAAGGATCCTCTTTAAAATTTTATGACATTACTATTCATATACTCAATTTCTAAGTTTGTAGAATAATTCCTTTACATATGACACCATGTCTTAGTGTAGTGTCATCCATACTCTTAAAACTCTAGCATTCTTTGTTATTCCTTTTGTTCTTTCTTTCCTGAATATGGTTATCTTAATTTGGTTTGATCATGCAGAACACTAGACTCCTTGGACTCCATCTTTGTTACATCAATAGACACTAATTAGCCAATTACATTTCCTTTATACTACTTGATGTATGTCTTCTACTAGAGTGCTGAGCTACCAGTCCCTTCCACAGTGGCGAGGTGAAATATTTATAAGTAGGGCTTAAGGGTCATGGGATGGTGGTTTTTACTTTCTTACCCTTATGTGTAAGAAGATCTCTAGCTACCACATATACCTAAATTAACATGTATTAATAACTATGTATAGGTTCGTTAAACTATCTCATTATTTTACTCATATGAGTAGGGCATTTATATACCTGCATGGTTATGCCCTCAACTTCAACAAGGGTAGGTTTGAGAAGAAAGTTCTTGTCAAGCTAATTATTTTCTCAGATAGTCTAAATACTCCTTGTTTTCTTAAGGTGTCACAAACCACTTCCTCACAACTAGGTTTATCAAGGATCACAAGGGAATTTCTAGGGGTAGGTTCCTATCATTGGTAGGAACTAGTAAAGATTTTATCATGCTTAAAGGTCATTTATTTCTCCTTGGACACAAGGTGGAAAACCTATAGTCATTATAACTATCTCCAGGCATTGCTTGGGTTTGTAATTACATTCATATCACCCTACATTATCTTATATCATTAAGATTTATGATCTGAGATCACAGGTCAACTTATTTTCATTCATTTTTCTTTTACTGCAATTTTCACATCATGCTTCACTTATATCGATATTATTTACCTTCATCTTCCATTTATATCTAGGATCATGGTTTTTCATGTAGGTTTAGGGATAACTTCCTCTCATGAAAGTTTCCTCTTTCTTCTACCCAATTCAGGGACTATATACATAGGTTACCTTAGGCCGTCCTGGGTTCTTATAAGTCTCTAGGGTTTATCCCTATAGGAGTATTATACATTATCAAAAATGTGTTTTACATATCATTTTCTTTAAATCTCTAATAGGAATTTCATACGCCTCAGTTGGTGCAGGATATAAAGAGTAGGATCGGAGACAGGGTCTACTCAAATGGTACCATACAAAAATCCATGAAGTGATCAAGAAAAAAAAGAAACAATTACAAAGTTACATGATGATACTTATACAGTGGTTCCTCACCGTAAAAGGTAGTACTGCAAAAACAAATTGGGTACAACTACTAGAACATCAACACAACTATAGAGGGAAATCCATTCTAAGCTATCCTCATGTCATGATGAAAAGTGATCTTATTGATCCATTGTCACATAACGCTTCTACACATGCTTGGTTTTGGGAATGACATCCAACAAAAGGATGCACCAAAATATATTTTAGAATATCCATATTAACAATACTTGGGCATTTGAGATTACATATGTATAAATGTGGGTGGTTCATATTCAAGAGGGGGACTGTTAGCAAGTAAGTAAGATTTAGAAAGGGTGACAAGACAATGAGGCATTTAAAGAGTAAAAGGACATCATAAAATGTCTCTCCATAATCATTTCAAAAATCATAAACAATAATAGTTGCATCTATATATGATATAGATCATATATTTAACATATGTCCTTAACACAATTATATCATGACTTAATATAAATAAGGCTAGAAACACACACCAAGGGAGGTGTACGCACGACCTCATATATAAATGGTTATTCTCATGCACCACTACTCGACATAACAAGTATAACATATAGTATTCATAAATTCAGAAGTAAGACATATAGTTTACTCACATTTCAATTTCAAGTAGCAAAGCTAGTGTAGTCATAGATCCTACGCTCAAAGGAATTACATAAAAAAATTAGGAATTTGATCATTTCCAAGGGGAACAAAAAAGACGGTCAAAATGAGAATTTCCTCATTTTTAAGAAAAACCAAATAATAACCATCATATTAGTGTTCAAATTAAAATAGGTGTTGCAAACATCTGATCTTCATGACTATTATTTAGCTAAATCGGTATACTTGGTCCCAAAATTCATGTGTTAATCCTAGCAACAAATTATGTATGTTAGTCAAAAAATAGAAAACATGTGTATATACCCATTATAGTTTTTCATATTATTCTTATACAAACCTTATCACCTAATGAAATATTAATGATTTTGATCTTATTGATTGAATATATAATTAGCTAGATATCTATTTTACTTCTAGTGTCCATCTTTAGATACATAAGTCAAAGTTTTTCTATGTTGTATATATGTATTCTTCCAATTTAGGCTTTATAATGTCATTTTCTTTATAATACCACGTGTCTCTGTATTATTCCTATCCTGATATTTAGCATGCATATTAGTATGTATGCACATTGAATTATATAATTAATTAATACTTCATTAATACTAGTATTTAATGTGTAGAATGTTGGATGTAGATTTTGATGTACACTTAGCCAATATGTCAGCCAAACTTACTTATACAAAGATACATTCTTATATATATTTGACGTCCCTTTTATACAATATTGATCCTCCTAGATACGCGTGTACGCTAGAGCCATATATATTTTTAATTGTCATAAAAAACTTATTGAGGTATCTACGATTTTAATGCTACTAAAAATTACATTGGTATCATGGATTTTTTTAATGGAGTTATAGTAATTATTAGAACTTGCTATTTACTATTATGTATATTAAAATTAGTGCCAACTTGATTAATCAATTTTTATTAGTTGTCATCCTAAACCATGCTTAGTATATATGACATATCATGATTATTCTAAACTATGGTTCAATCATCAACATTATAATCATAGTCTTACTTTAATTGTAGACTTCATAGTATATGTATGTATAATCTCTTTATATATATACCAATGTTTAGCTTGATTAGAAGGTTCACGTGTGTATTGTTTACCTATAACAATATCATGCTTATCTACTTAGTTGAAACCTCAAGGATCTAAATTTACAAGAAATGGTATGTTTACCTTCATATGTGTTGGTTTGGGCCATATTTACAGGGGTCCATCTTCATATGGGGATGTTGGAATGTGAAGAAGTGTGTTGGGAGGTTTTTTGTGGTCTTTTGATGTGGAAGGTAAGTTTGAGCATTCAAGATGGTTTATGTTGATTCCTTTTGCATAGGGGTTGTATGTATGGATGAAGGAGGTGGGAGATTTGTGGCGCTATTGTGTTGACAGAGAAGAGAATCCTTGTTGGATGGTGATTAGCAACTCCAATGGTGACTAGATCTAAAATTGTTGCCAACATAGATAATGTTGTATGTTTGAATGGAAGAAAAGTGAATGACATGGAGTGGAATTAAGGTCAATGATGGCTGGGAGAGGTTGATGTGGTGGCAGAGCCTGTGTTATAGCATAGAAATGTTTTTTCCACTCTAGGTATTTCCTACAACCTTTTTCTCCCTCTGCAAGTGTTGTCGAGGCTTCCTCTCCATTACGTTAATTGATGTTGGGTGAAGGTAAGATCCAGATCTAAGTGTTTTGGTGTTTAGTATAGAAGGATGAGAGTGAAGTAAAGGGAATTGTGGATTAGTTTGAGACTTCTAATCCAAGGTGAAGATCCATTAAAATGGATGAATGTTGGTGTCACACATGATCCAAGTGTTACATCCATGGAGTTTGTAGTCCTGGAACTATGACAAGAACTCACAAATTGGGTTTCCTAGATGAAATGTTCATGATAAGAGACTCTAAGGAAGAAATGGGGAGACATCAAAGTTGTCTTACTCTGATGGTCTAGCCATGGTGGTATCTTGCACTGATATGAAAAGCACAAACACTTTGGAGTTGGATCTCTTGATAACTAGAGTTAAGAAAATTTTAATGAAGAATAACATAGAAATAAATATTGGGAGGAATAGGAGGGTAAGAAGGTAGAGAAAGAGCTAGGAAGCAAGGGAGACAAAGAAAATGGACAATCATAAGGAGGGAAAATCAAAACCATCAACACTATCCTTTTTGGAGATGACATGACATCTATCGATATAAAAATATGTGTGCGCCAAAAATGTAGTGAATGAATGTTAGGAGGAGATCCAACTTGATTCTATAGGGCTGGGATGGTGAGCGATACCAGTCCACAATAGAGAACAAGATAGCAAGCGGGCAAACCTTTGTTATGAATTTACTTATGAAATGAAATCAAGTTCATAATTGAGTATATTAAACTAATTCAACTTTTGCCATTTAGTTACTTTCTCTCTCAATTAAATTGGGGGTGTAAATAACATATGATTGACATGACAATTGACTAGTAGGCTGGTTAAGGTGTGAGGCATCCAATTTTAAATCTAGTTTCATATTTTGAAAACATTTGTAATTCCATTTACTTGTATATTAAGTACTCTCTTCAAGCATTTATTACATTTATTAATCAATTAAGATTTAATATTTTGTTTTATATCCATTTCCTTTCATCCTATACTTAGGAAGATTTTTGGAAGATAAATTAGAATGAGACTTTCCAATTGTTGAATTTATGTAATCAAACCCCAATTGAAGAATTAATTTATTTATCATGAATCCTATTATAAAGGTGATTTTGCAAAGACAATATATTTTCTTGTCTCCAACTACTCCTAATTAATCTAACTCAAGGAGAAAGAATTTTATGCTAACATAATTAAAGATGGTCCTAGGGAGGGGTAATATTGAGTTTTATATAAACATTCGATCATGTTATAACACTCCACCCCTGAAAGAGGATACCATCCATGAAATCAATTCAGTTGTAACCTTAAATACCAATTTAAGGGTTTTTTAGTTCACTTGTTATAGTGGATCATATGATGTCATCCTAACCCACTTATAATAGTCTATTACGAAGGTGGAACTATAGAAGTCCATGCATCATTTCTTCATTAAAGTTTTGATATAATATGTTGAGTTATGGTTACACAAAAACTTAGAATTCTATTATGTCTCATGACCAAGCACCTTCATATACTATAACAGATATTAGTGAAAATGTGTAAGATTAAGGTTTTGCTGGAAAACATGAATTACCATTCAAAGCATTTTAGTATATTGTATGCAACTTATTGAGACAATCCATGTTATTATGAAAGAACACTTATTTCATTTTCTTTTTTTAATGGACACATGGGAAAGGGTGCACATGCATTAAGTCTAACATCCTTAGTGTGCTCAATCTAGTTCCTGAGTATGAGTATCCATACCACTTATTTTAAAGAAATTTCAAATATATGAGAATTAAGTGCCAAATTATAGATTTTGTTGAACTCAATAAATTAATTTCTTATGTCCATAAATATATATATGTTAAGGTAAATTCAAAATTTGATTTTGATTACCCAAAAAATACTTATTGTAGCCATTATTTTTTGTTGGTTTTTAAGTTAAGTTATAGTTGTAGTGAAAAGAGCTTACAAGAATCTACACTTTGTCCTACAATCTCAGGGTTTATCACAACAGTCAAGGGTTTTAAATACATGATTTCTCTACTACTCAAAGTTTCTTGTGGTAGTGACTTAGTTCCAAAACCATCAATAAAATATAAAATCTTAAAATTTGTATTTATTCATATATGAAATAAATAAAATAATCTTGAGAATGAATATTTTGAGACAGAAATCCAAAAATTGAGCCAAAATTGATTTTGGAACCAAGTCATAAACTCAACCACACTAACCATATACTACTTTCCTATCATTTCATCTGCCAAAATATTTTAATTCTTCAACGTCAGAAAGGACATACTACAACATCTCTAACTTACTATTAGGAGGGGGGAAGACCTACTATAGCAAACATTCAACTTCTATCATATCATAATGGAATATATCATTTGTCACTTATCCACGTATATATATTACACAACATCATCTTGGTACATGGGGTAGTTAAATGATAGTCCAACTAGAGTAGGAATAAATTTGGGTTCCTTCTTCAACTAATGGTTTACAACCATGATATCATCCTAAGACAAGGTGAACTACATAGTAAAATTACCCATCATCTCATTCACTAGATTATTTTTATAACACCATAGAAATGAGAGAGGTGAACTCCCATTATAATGAAGTAACTACTTTGATCCACCAACCCTTATGCATGAGGCATAAAAAGCTCCATATTGATGGTATCCAACCCTTACATAGATGCCCTTGGGGCATAGTTATCTGATGTGATCGATGCCAAGAAAGGGATTGGGATTAACCTAGCGCTGGTAGGCCATCTCCACTCGGAGTGGCCCCACAACTTCAATGTCGTACAAAGAACTATGAACCAAATCTGGAATCTACAAAAGAAACCAGAGTTCAAGCACATCGCACATGAGATCCTGATAATATAGTTCAGAGCGCAGAAGGACAAGGAGAGGGTGTAGAAAGGAGCCCCTTGGATATTTTACAACTGTATCCTTTTACTTAAAGAAAACAAAGCAAATGACCAACCATATTAACTTGTGATGAACAAAAATCCCTTCTGGATACACTTCTACAATATTCCACTGGGGTATAGATCGGACAAAGTAATGCAGGTGATCTCCAATAAATAGAACATGTTGTTAGAGTTGGAGAAAACAAATATAATACGGGAGAGGGCCAGAACAGCTAAAGTTCTAACCTGAGTGGATAAACCACTGAAAACAAAACAAATGGTCAAATATTCAAAGGGGAACAAATTCACCATCGACATGAGATACAAACCTCTCGCTATATTTTCCTATGGGTGTGGGAAGTTGGGTCACGTACAGAAGGAATTCCCATTGCAAATTGATGAAAGAAATGGGTGGGGTTTTGGCTCCGTGCTTCATCGCGTAAAGCTTGCAGGTTCCAGGAGAGTGCTACCTATGTGGATGTAAAGAGAAGAGAAATGTTCCTTGCACAGGCTAGTACAACCTATACACCACAATCCAAAGATGAAAGAGAAGGCAAGAAGAGAGTAGATGAGTTATCTAAAACAATGCCAAGAGGAGAGAATAACATAGAGCCAAGTATTAAAGAAAGGGAGGAGATGATAGAAACACATGTGGGTATCTTATCAATGGAGAGTCAAGTAGCTAAAACCATAAAGCACAATAAAGAAGGGCCAACCACTTCAAGCACTAAAGACGTAGTGGCATCGACAGCAGACAAAGGGACTATGGGAACTTAAGCACATGAAGGAAGAATACAAAGCCTGGGGAGTATAGAGAATATAAGAAAAAAAGGGGAAAAGGATGAACAAGGAGAAGGAAGCAGATGTTGATAATATAAATAAGGGGGAACTACAAAGAAAAGCAAGTATTGTTGTTGAAGTAAAAGATAACAACAAAAGAATAAGCGAAAAATTCAAGGCTAGAGAAAAAGGTATGACTACTAGAGGCCAAGCAGAGAATACAAAGGCGGAGGAAAATAGGGGAAAGAAGAGAAGAACACTTGATGGAAATAGCACAAAGGAAAAGATAGATAAAAGGGAGAATAAGTTGAAAATGGAGGGACAAACAAAAATGGTTTGGGAATCATATCCCAACCAAATAGAAGGACTTGATGAAGATCAGGCCCGTGAAGGTCAATGAAGATTATAAGTTGGAACTACCAAGGGGCGGGTAACCTTGGTACAATCAAAACCCTTCAACGGATGTGTTGGAGGGAAATGCCTAATTTTGTCTTCTTGATGGAGACCAAAATTCAAGAAGCTGAACTGGAAACAGTTAGGAGGAGATGTGGCTTTGAAAATGGTGTTTTCTTGAGCAGTGTTGGTAGGGTGGGAGGTATGAGTTTCTGGTGGAACAAAGAGGAGGTGAATATCAACAACTATTCAAAACACCACTTGGCTACTAAGATTAAAGGAAGAGGAGGGAACAAGGAATGGAGATGTGTGGGGATTCACAGGTGGTCTGAGAGTCACCTCAAATATAAAACATTGGAGATGCTGGAGGAAATTCACATGCCGTGCTCCAATCCCACTTTGTTCATTGGTGAATTTAATGAGATAACTAGCCATAGGGAGAAAAAAGGTGAAGAGATTAGGGCAGAGAGGTACATAAATAATTTTATGGTGTTCATTGACAACTATAATCTTATAGAAATTCCTTATAGTGGCAATGTGTTCACTTGGGGTCAAAGGCCTTACTCAGCAAACAACTATCGATAGATTTCTCACATCTATGGATTGGTACATGGCTCATCCTTGGGAAAAAAACAATACATCTCCTAAAGGTGGATTCCGATCACGCCCCCATCCTTCTGAAGAGTGGGCGGGACAACCAAGGGGGAGGTAGATAAAACATGTTCAAGATGGAACTGTGGTGGTTGGCGGACCCTGAATGCAAAGATATTGTTAAAAGGAGATGGAACAATGCTCAAAATAGATCAATAGCTGAAAAAAAATTAAAATGCAATGAAGAGCTGGGCAGTTAGGCTAAGGAAAAATTTGGCGAGATAGAAAAAAGCTAAAGAAGGTTGAGAATGAATTAGGTAGCAGAAAAAAAAAGATATTCCTGCTAACAACATACATAGTTACAAAGATTTATGCGATGAAATCAGCAAGTTGCTTTAGCAAAAAGAATCATACTGGTTGACAAGGGCAAAAATCAAGGAGATGCGTGATGGGGACCACAATACTACTTACTTCCATAATAAAGCAAATCAAAGGAGAAGAAGGAACCACATGTAGTGGCTGGTGGATAGAAATGGAGATATGAAAAGTAACGTTGATAAAGTGGGGAAAATTATAAAAACTACTATAATGATATATTCACATCTAAAGGGATGGTGGATCCCGAGATGGCTACATAGGGCATCACCATGTAGTTAATGATGAGATTAATGTTGTTCTTGATGATGAGTAGGTGAATGAAAAAATTAAAGATGTTGTGTTTAACATGCACTCGAATAAAGCCCCGGGGCCCAACAGCTTCCACACGAGCTTCTTCCAAAATCACTGGCACGTTGTGGGAAACGACATCACATCATACATCAAGGGGTGGTCGAAGGGGGGCGGAGTATAAATTGTATGAACCAGACAAATATTGTGTTGATTCTGTAGGTTAAAGATCCTCTTAACATGTCTGAGTTTAGACCTATAGGTCTCTGTAATAATATCTACAAGATTATTTAAAAAATGTTGACGAATAGGGTCAAGAATTTCATAGACGGTCTAGTTTCTCAAAACCAGAGCACTTTTATCCCTGGAAGGCTTATCACAGACAATTCTCTTATCTCTTTCGAGATGTTACATAAAATGAAGAGAAAGACAAAAGGAAGAAAAGGTCAGATGGCGATCAAGCTCAACATGGGCAAGGCATATGACAGAGTCGAGTGGGATTTCCTTCTCCTTGTTATGAAGAAGATGGGGTTTGGAAACTCCTGGTGTAGTAAAATTAAGAGTTGTGTCAATCTATATTTTTTTTGGTTAGTAATGGGTGAAAAAGTGGACATGTGGTCCCACATAGGGGACTCCATTGAGGAGACCCCATTTCTCCTTATAATTTTCTCTTCTTCGTGGAGGCTTTCTCTACTCTCATTATAAAGGAAGTTGTAGATGGATTTATCAATGGTGCCAAGGCTTGTAGAGGAGGCCCGTGCATAACACACCTCTTCTTCACTGATGACAATATGCTTTTCAGAAAGGAGAATCTCCGAAAGGCCAAGCATGTAGACAAGATATTGTGCTATTACGAGAAGGCTTTAGGAAAGAAAATCAATTTCAACAAGACGAAGATTACTTTCAGTCAAAATGTCAATGAAAAGTGTAGGGGAAGGATACTTCAAGAGCTCAAGGTTGGGCAGGTTGAATAAAACCAGAAATACCTTGGTCTCCCCACTATAACTGGAAGATCCAAAAGATAGATTTTTAGCAAGATCAAGGATAGTATTGGTAAAAATCTAAGCATATGGAAAGAGAAACTACTCAGCCAGGAAGGCAAAGAAGTTCTAGTCAAAGAAGTGATACAATCTATACCTACTTACATGAGGAGCAATTTCTATATCCCTGATCGAATTGTAGAAGACATCACTAGAATGATCAAGAATTTCTGGTGGGGTGACAAGAAAGGGAGAAAGAAAATGCACTAGGTAAGTTGGGAGAGGTTGTGCCAACCTAAAAGAAGTGGAGGTATGGGGTTCATGGACTTGGGGGTCTTCGACCAGTCACTTCTAGCAAAACAAATGTGGATATTTATTGACAAGATGGACTCGGTTACAACTAAAGTATTGGGATCAAGATACTTTAGAAGATCCAACATCTTGGAGGCAGGCAGAGGCTTTGATCGCATCTATACTTAGAGGTCAATATGGGGGACAAAATTCCATTTGGTTGAAGGAGTGAGAGCTTAGATCAACTGCAACCCCACGCTAGATATCTGGACTAAACCTTGGATACCCAACAAGAGGGGAATTGGCATCCTTAAAGATAACCCACCACAATACATTCCTTTTGTGGTTAAGGAACTGATTGACAGAAGAAGATGGTCTTGGAAAGTGGAACAAATTAACTATCTCTTCAATGGGGCTGATAGTAAATTGACTAAGTCCATCCCAATAGCTCAGTGTGATGGTGAAAAGTGTTATTGGTATCTAACATTGGATAGGATCTTTAACGTCTGCTCAGCGTACTATCTTGGACTGAATGGTCATCAGGAGAACTGGAGTGTGGGAAATGCTTTTCCATGGACAAAGCTATGGAATGTGTATCTACCATCGAAGATGAAGTTTTTCCTTTGGTGTTGCAGTAGAATTTTTTTACCTACAAACAGCTGCCTGGCGACCATGCATCTTCGAGAAAGTAATATGTGCGAGTAGTGTAACAGTGAGGATGAAACCCCTCTGCATTGGGCCATACATTGTCATTGTGTGGCACCTTTCTGGGACACAGGTCAAAAGAATATATTACTTACAAAAGGACCAAATGATGAACTAGCCAACTTCATCCAGTGGGTGTTGTTGAGCTTCACCAAAGAGGATATCAGAAATTTATCTAGCTCTTATCTTGTGACCTGGTTGAACAGGAACCAAATCCTATTTAGCATTGAGAGGATGCTCCACCAGATCAGAAGCCATGGTATATGGAAATGGGCTCACAATTACATGTTGTTCCACAGAAGAAAAGGTGTCACCAATCATATAATTGTAAAACCCACTCACAACATATTTGATCCTAATCAACCTCTTTTTAGAACCAATACAGATGCGATATTTCTAATGTCCGATCAGACCAGCTTGGGCACTACCATTAAAGATGTCAGGGGACACACTATGGCTATGGCAGCCAAGTTCATCCATAGCGAGTGGGATGCCTTTACCGCGGAAGAATTAGGGGTTCAATTCTATCTGTAGACGTCTATCAGTCTTAATGTGGGATTGATATCTATTGAAATGGATACAAAAGGAGTTTGCAATAAACTAAACTCTAGATAGAGGGGTCTGGGCCCGATCATGGAGCTTTTCAAAGATATTAATATGCTAGCTGATAGGTTCTCTTTTGTCTCTTTTTCCTTTATGAGGAGAAAGATGAACATTGTAGCTCACAATCTAGCTAAATCTAGTTTGAGGGGAGCCCAAGGAAAAATGTGTCTATGTAATTTTTCAGTTGACCCGGAGGCTATAACTCATTGTATTATTACCTAATAGATGGATATAGTTTGAATAAAAAACAGAACTCAGATAAAGCCTGACCATTGAAGTAAACCTACACCTCATAGTGCTCGAGCTAACTTATTTAGAAAATAAGAGATAGGAATACATTGCTCTTTGATTAGGAAATTATAATTGGATTCTATAACATGCATCAACATTTTTACAAATGGAAAACTATTCATGAAGGCAAAACTATCTATATTATTGGATTGCCTAGTATGGATGGCACCCCACCAGCTAGCTCTTGAACGTCACCTAGTCCTTTTGTGCTCCTCTTGTGTCCTTATAATAGCATTTTCTGGCCCAATTGGTGTTTTTAATTTCTATATTCTTGATTTATCCACCAGGTCAGTCTGGTTGGTCTTTTGTGCCTAGTTTTGGTGTATCATCTATATTTCGATTTAATTGTACCTTGAACCCATTTCATATGATGGGAGTTGCTAGAATATTAGGTGCAACTCTAATATGCGCTATTGATGGTTATACCATAGAAAACACTTTATTTGAAGATGGTGTCGGTGCAAATACATTCTGAGCTTCTAACCCAAGTCAAGCGGAAGATACTTATTCGATGGTCACTACTAACTAATTTTGTTCCCAAATTTTTGGGGTTTCATTTCCCAATAAATGTTGTAAAGTGGAAAAACAACACATCAATAAACACATCCAACATACATGTCCCCAGTCATGCAAAGCGAAAAAACATCAATCAGTAAATGGTATTGGGGCCTTATAACATAAACAAAGTAAATAGACTTGACATGTAAGAAAACATTACATGTGTTAACTATAAGCATTCTTGAATCATTATCAACATGAATAATTGAATATTAAATGTATTTATCCTCTATGATGTCCCCTTATAATTACATGATTGCTAGGAAAGCCCTTTATTCTAGGAAATCCCTTAACAACCTCTTGAGGTCCATGATTCAGGGGCATATAAAGACTAGTTCAATTCCAATTCACTTGATCATTAACTTGAAAATGATATTATCTTAACATGATCATTGAACAAAATATTGTGGGATTTCTCCCTATTAACATGATCTCTTAACATTATGGGATTACTCCCTCTTGAACATTTACATGAATTTCATGAGTCATTAATCAACTTTAATCATAATGAAAACTCTAACCATAGCATATAACATATTGCAATCATCAAGCAATTTAATATTGTGAGCATGATTAAAACATTAAACTTGAAATCCTAATGTCTACTTGTACTTAGCATGCAATCAACCATAAATACTTGTGCTCAATATCTTGACCTGATTACCTTGGTTCGAAGATGATCCTTAGATAACCTCTCTGATCTTTGAGTCAAATCTAGTTAAACGTTCCCTTGACTTGATTAGGCTCTAAGAACCTATTCATAATCATTAAATATCATAAATAAATACTTTGAATTGATCCTATGTTGAATTAGGGTGACTTAAGGTTTGAGTGCATTAGGGTTAGGATCACTAATGAACATCACTAAATTAGTAAAACTTGGTTGACTTGGATCACATTGATTACATGTAATACATAATTAGGATTTCAATGTGTCAAATTAGGTTTCTAATAAAACATCAAAATGGGAATGGAAATTTTGGATTGAAAACCTTAAATTAGATTCCTCTCAAAAAACAATTTCTAATGACTAATTATTTGCATTTTTCTGAGCATCCTATGATTTACTTTGAATTTTTGAAAACTGACCAATCTAGGGGAAGAGACCAATATTGTGACAACAATTCAAATCAGTATTAATACGATGTAAATAATGGACAAAAAGAGGGAATGACCTTATTTGTGCATTACATTTAATCAAGCCAACCAGGAAAAATGAGTCATTTGACCTAAATCAAGGTCACACATTAGAAAGATTAAAAGAAAACTTGAAATATCAAAACTGCCCATATATGATTGATAATCCTATTAATCGACCAAAGGCAACTGAGTCATCTTGCAACCTAGAATATTCCTCTACATCGTGCATGAGAAAGAAACACTTTAGGGACCCAAGGCATGAGAAAAGCTCAAGTCATGTTGGTGATCATATCTGGGGAACAATCCCAATGCATTCGTCAAACTCTAGCAATAAAGATGAAGCCAAGACACAAGTAATGTGGTGCAGAAAATGTCCAAGGGCCACGGTGAAAATTGGATAATAGGGGAAAGAGTCTCAAAAGCTAGAACCATGAAACTACGTAGATAGGCATCAACTAGAATCGAAAAAATGGTCTCTGAGGTCAGGCGATCTCATTCGACACTTTGCGAAGGTCAGGTGGCCACTAGATTTCCATGGAGACCAACACTGGTGAGACATCAAAATTGGTCCATAGGACATGGAGACCCAAAGCAAACCAAGGCAAACTAAGGATGGTACAAGGAGCTAGGAGGGTTAGGGGAGCTTACCAAACCATCAATTTGGTCAAAGGTGATGGAGGGGGCTGGGACACTATGACGGTTGTCAGAGTTGTACTTTGAGTAGGTTGGGGGTCCTTAGGGTTCTAGAGTAAGAAAATCGCAAGGAGGAGGAGGCCTTGAGGGTCGAACGATCTTTTGGTTCCCTAAAATAGAGGAGAGAGTACAGGGCTAGCCTCTGCCCATTCATGGCGGAGTAGCTTTCGAAACCCGATTTGGGTGTTTTGCCAAATCACCACGATGGAGGGCGAGTTAATACTTAATCATATTGGGAAGGTGAGGTAGAGACATCAAAAAATAAAGTTCATGAAACCATTTAGAGATAAGAGAGAGCGATTGAGGGAGAGAAGCCTGTGGGTTTCATTTAGGCTTGCAAGATTAACGGAGGTTGAAGATGATGATCGTCTGTTGGATCGAATCCTGAGAAATTAGAAACCATCATATGAGGCACAAGGAAGGATAATAAAACCACTACACTCTTTATGTCAACATAATGTGGGTCTTTAGGTTAAATTCATTGCATTAACGAAATTGTATTCAAACCATGGTCTAACTATATTCAAATGTCTTTTAATTTATTTGATGATTCAAATATCGCTCAAATGATCTCAAATTTGAACCATAGATTAATTTGAGGGTCTAGAATATCTCTAGACAATTAGATTTCGGTTTTGTACATATTATAGTCTATAATTTCTATATTGGGTATTAACCCTAATTAAAATTCATTAAAATTAAGATAATTTGAAATGTCTCCTATTATAGAATCATTGAGTCGTATTTTTGAGTTTTACTCTTTTAAGAGTCACATGCTCACTTCTTTTACCTCTTCCTATGCTTTATGGCCATTTTGGAGGAGATATAAAAGAAAAGAGGATTCAAATGAGTTAATTTATGAACATAATGCACATTTGAAAGTGAAATATGAAATTATGTTTTATTTTAAGCTTTCTTATACCATTTTAGTATTAGGACAACCATTATTGGGCTTTTTTTACATTTAACCCCTTAACTATTATCACATAGGAGAAACTCCATTCTAAATTTTAAATTGGATTTGAAAATTGGGATGTGATAATTCTCCCACTTTGAACAAATTTCATACTCAAAAGTTTCTAGGCTACTACCCAAGTTAGGGTTTTTCTTACTTCATTCAATTATTGATAGCTAGCATATCAAAATTTGCATGAAGAGTGAATGTATTTAATAAAAAGGGTTAACATGGATATAACCTAGTTATTACATCATTCGTCATCTTACTTCCCTACTTCCATAAAAAAAAAGCCTAGCTTGTCTCTTGGGAGGTGGATTATGGTCCTTGTTCTGGTCCTGGTCCTGGTCCTTTGTGAGCTTAGTGAAACTTTACTTGAGGTGGCTAGTTTTTCCAAAATAGTAGCATGTACATGTACCACACATGCATGGTCCTGCATGGTTCTTCTTGTACATTGGACATTGGGGCTTCATAGATTCTATTGCAGTCTCAGGTACCTTGCTCTTAGGGTTGTTGGGAGGTTGGTATTGGTTGTTCTTCTGGGGAACTTCTTTCTTGTCAGATCTTCTAAGGTGATCTTGAAGCTCCAGGGATGCATCTAGGGCAACCTGGAGTGTCCTTTGGTATCTTCTTGACAATGCAAAGCTCAAGTTAGGCTTTAGTCCTCAGATGAATTTCTTTGTTCTACGTTGTTCATAATAATCATAGCCATACTTTGAAGGACCCTAAACTTCATGGAATATTGGGTCATAGTCATGTCACCTACTTGAGCTAGGTTGAAAAACTCTCATTCCTTCTTCTCAATTATGGCTTCAGACACATAGTGCTCCTAGAAGGCTTCAACAAATCCTTTCCATGTAAGTGGAGGTGCATCAACTTCCCTTAAGTTTAGGTGGTTCTCTTACCATGTACAGGATGCTCCTTTGATCATGTGGGTTACAAAGTGAACCCTTCAGTGTTGAGAGAAGTCCATGTCTCAAAACCAATGCTCCATGCCTCTAATCCACTCCTCAACCTTGGTGACTGCATCAATCTCTCCTTCACCTGAGAAAGAGTTGAGACTTATCTTTAG
Organism: Alisma plantago-aquatica; assembly: GCA_963693085.1. Classification (NCBI taxonomy): domain Eukaryota; kingdom Viridiplantae; phylum Streptophyta; class Magnoliopsida; order Alismatales; family Alismataceae; genus Alisma; species Alisma plantago-aquatica. The sequence goes on along the minus strand of OY856410.1, from coordinate 427,312,968 downwards.
GAAGTCCACTAGAGTTATCTCATGATGTCTTGATTTATTTTGCCCTTTTACTAAGATATTGGTGAGGGCTTGGACCAAATCCTATGTGTTGGATTATGGTTTCGTCATGGTCTACTACCCCTACTAGAAGAGCTAGAACAATCATCCTTATCATTTCCCTTGTCTTCTCTCTTAGGGGCCATCTTAAAAAAGTCACATAAAACTAGGGTTAGAGCATATGAATCAGGTTACTTTCTAGTGGCCATCCATTTATTCCCTCTAATACCATTAATGTAACAACCCACCTTTTGAATATGAGAGGAAGCATCTATCTTGGATGGGGATGCCACATTAAAATGATCATAGCAGATAAATACATAAATCACCATTGAGATTTATACATTGCTCTTTGTATATGAAATAATAATTGAGTTCTATAACATGTCTAAACATTTCTACACATGGAAAACTATTCATGAAGGTAAACATGTCTAACTGATTGCATCACCTAGTATATATGGCACCTTACCAGTTAGCTCTTAAAGGTCTCCTGGTACATGGTTGCTCCTCCTGAGTCCTTACTTACTCCAACTCCTAGAGACATCACGTCCCCAGCCATGCAAATGGGCAAAATAACAAATCATTAAATGATACTAGCACTTTATAACATAAACATAGTAAGTATACTTGACATGTAAGAAAACATGACATGAGTTAACTATAAACATTCTTGAATCATTATTAACATTAAGAATTTAATAGTAAATGTATGCATCCCTCTATGATGCCCCATAGGAGAACATGTTTTCTAGGAAAGCCCTTGGTTCTATAAAAGTCCTTAACAAACTCTTGAGGTCTATGATTTGGGATCATATACAGACTAGATCAATTCCAATTAACTTGATCATTAACATGAAATTAACATTATCAATAACATGATCCATGATCATAACATTATGTGATTTTCCCTATTAACGTGATCTCTTAACATGATGGGATTACTCCCTCTTGAACATTAACATGAATTTCATGAGTCATTAATCATAAAATTGAATTATAATGAACATTTTAACCATATGACATAACATATAGAAATCATCAAGCAATTTGATATAGTGAGCATGATTAAAACATTAAACTTGAAATCATAATGTCTACTTGTACTTTGCATGCAATCAACCAAAAACAATTGTGCTCAGTAGCATGACCCATTTACCTTGGATCAAAGATGATACTAGGATAGCCTCATTCATCTTTTAGCTTCATTCATCTTTGACTCAAATCTAGGTTAAACCTTCCCTTGACTTTATTAGGCTCTATGCAAATGATCATAATTACTAAACATCATAAATCAATACCATGTATTGATCCTAGAGTGAATTAGGGTTTGAGTCGATTTGTGTTAGGCTCACTAATCTACATCACTAAATTAGTCAAACTTTGTTGACTTCGATCATATTAATTACATGCAATACATAATTCGGGTTTTAATGGGTCAAGTTAGGGTTTCATATGAAACATAAAAATGGGAATGCAAGTCATGGATTGAAAACTTGAAAATCTGATTCCTCTTGAAAAACCTTTGTAATGACTATTTATTAGTATTTTTCTGAGCATCCTATAATTTACTATGAATTTTTAGTAACTGACTAATCAGGGAACAAATAACCGATATTGTGATACTGGTTCAGATCAACATTAATCCAAAGTAAATAATCGACAAAAAGACAGTAGGAACTTATGCGTGTGTTACATTTAATCAAGCAAACTAAGGAAAATGAGTCATTCAACCAAAATCAAGGTCACACATTAGAATGATTAAAAGAAAACTTGAAATCTCGTTGCATACGTCGAACTCTAGTGATCAAGATGAAGCCAAGACATGTGTAATGTGGTGCTAAAAATGTCCAAGTCCCATGGTGAAACTAGAGAATAGGGGAAAGAGGTTCATAAGCCCGAACCACAAAATTATGTAGATAGGAATCAACTAGAATCAGAAAAATGGTTTATGAGGTTAAGTGATATCCTTTTGACTCTTTGTGAAGGTTGGGTGGCCACTGGATCACCATGGAGACCAATGTTGGAAATTCATCAAAACTTATCTATAGGACATGGTGACCCAAAGCAAACCAAGACTAACTAAGGATGGAACAAGGAGCCAAGAGGGTCAGGGGAGCTTACCGAACTATCAATTCGGCGAGAGGTGGCAGAGGGGGATGGGACACTACAGTGGTTTCTAGAGTTGTACTTTGAGTAGGTCGGGAGTCCTGAGGGTGCTAGAGGAAGAATTGAGCAAGGAGGAGGAGGCCTTGAGGATTGTAAGATCTTTTGGATACCTTAAATAGAGATGAGGGTACAAGGTTAGCCCCTGCACATTCATGGCAGATAGGGTTTCTAAACCCGATTCGGGTGTTTTGCCAAATGAACATGATGGTGGGCGAGTAAATGCTTGATCGGATTGGGAAGGTGAGGTGGGGTCATTGGTGGAGAAAGTTTGTGAAATCGTTGAGAGAGAGATTGAGGGAGAGAAGCATGTGTGTTGCGTTCAGGCATGCGAGATTAACACTGGTAGAAGATGACGATCGTCTATTGGATCTAATCCTTAGAAATTAGCATCTTTCAGATGAGATGCGAGGAAGGAAATTCAAACCACTATAATGCATGACATCGATATAATGTGAGACTTTAGTTTAAACTCATTGCCTCAAAGAAATTGAATTCAAACCATGGTCAAACTATATTCAAATATGTTTTAATTTATTTGAGGGTTCAAACATGGGTCAGATGTTCTCAAATTTGAACCATAGATTAATTTGAGGGTCTAGAATATTCCTAGGCAATTAGATTTCATTTTTGTACATATTATGGTCCATAACTTATATATTGGATACTAACCTTAACTAAAATACATTAAAAGTAAGATAATTTGAAAGAGCTCCTATTATAGAATCCTTGAGTCATAATTTTGAGTTTTACTATTTTAAGAGTCATATGGTCACCTCTTTAATCTCTTCCTATGCTTTATGGACATTTTTTAGGAGAGAGAAAAGAAAATAGGATTATCATGAGTTAATTGATGTATATAATACACATTTGAAAGTGAAATATGCAATTGAGTTTTATTTTAGTTTTCTTATCCCATTTTCATATAAGGACAACCATTATTGGCCTTTTTGCATTTAATACCTTAACTATTATCATTTAGGAGGAACTCCATTCTATGTTTTAAATTGGATTTGAAAATTGGGATGTCATAGTAATTATACTCATGTATTTTTGTACAACTGATAGATATGATGTAAGGACAAGAGATGATTTTGAGAAACCTACCCAAAACCCTAACCCACACTCATATGAAGCCATTAAGGTTGACAGGTTTTAGTAGAAAAGATATTTGATAGATTTTCACACATATGCACATTCCTTCATAGAGTCTATCTTGGTCAAAATCTCTGTGAACCGAAGACCATTCGATCAAACTCTTTGTCAACCGACAAATAGCCTTTTCATAGATTGAGTTATGGGTCATTCTCAGATGAAGAAAATCTCGACCGAGATCGTGAATTGAAGTTCTTAAAAGTTCGATCCACAAAAAGCCATTGTGCTATGTTGACCAAGAAGATAAACCAAGACTTAGTTGTTGGAGTAATTCGAGTCAAGAACACTGCTTGATTGAAATCTATCTCGACTACAACAGTTTCCAACAAAAATCAATCTCGACTGCAAAAGTTTTAGAAACAAAATTTATTGACGAACAAATTGGTAAACAAAACTATATTGACTCTATTATAATGGATATTTCTCATCTTAGAACATTCTAGACACTCTTCTAAGTTTCCCTAGCCACTTGTGAACCATTCCTATAAGTAGTAGTGGTCTTAGGAAACTTACATACAACAATTACACAAGAACAACAATTGAGATCATATACACATACTTGAGCATACTACATACTTGCGATCATTCTGAAAGAGCTTATGTCCAGTACTTCAATTTTTTATCATTCTATCCTAAGCCCGTAGGTCAGCTAAAGTATCCTCTCCACCTAATATTACTTTGCATAAACCTTTTTGGTGTTGATCATCATCACTTGTCCACTAGAGATGGATTGTATATCTTGTGAGCTTATTTTGTTACTTTCTTTTTCCATTCTATTTATTCTTTGTTGTAATACTCTTGGGCTACTTCTTAGAATGAAGGCTTTCCAGGAACATACAGGAAGAAGGAGACTTCTCTAATTGGTTATCTTCCACTGGCCATTAAAGAAGAGGTGAAGAACGATGCTCTTCCAAGTCCATGAAAGAAGAGGTGGTTTAATACTCTTCCTCGTCTATCAAACAAGAGGCGGTTCAATGCTCTTCTACATCTGTCAAAGAACATGTGCTGAGAGTGACATTCTAGCGGCCCATAAAATAAGGTTGTAGTTCTCCTTGAGTTGAAAAGGATGGTTTGCCTTGAGCCAAAAAAGACACCGACAAACTTTGGGTATTGTGTATTGATATATAAAAGGAATAAAATACATGGTTTACAAATCTTGGTTGGAAGAAATCATGTAGTGGACTGACATCCTGTGACAGAACCACTCTAAATCTATTTCTATTGTGGTTACCTCCTTCCCTTATATTTCACCTGCACTTTAAGTAAGGTAATTTTATTTGGTTAAAATTATCACAAATCTCTATTCACCCCCCTCTAGATCTTTTATTTGGTATCAGGGATTGATAATATATTTTAACAAATAAAAGTGATAAGAAAGCAACCAAAGATGAGATAATTAGAAATTTAATTTGAAATTTTCAAAGTATTACAAGGAAATGTCTTAACTTTGCATTTGTAAAAGTCCTTTGGATTGGATAATATATGCTTAGAACTTGTTGAAATTTCTTCGAATAAAATTTAAAAGTATAAGATGAATAAGATCAAATTGTCTAGTATGATTGGTTCCTTGAACTTAAAACTAATTTTTTTTAATGAATAAAATACTACTCACAAAAAGAGATTAGATGATCTTATAAGTTCTCCCTTATCAAGAATATGCATTTAAATTTTATCTCATTTTTGTACCCATGTAAAATTTTGATCTAAATGGAAACATTTCTATACTTGAAGAAGATCTTTCTAGCTCTAGACAATTCATGATTTTTACTAAAATAATCAATCTCTTGCTAAAGAAAATTCAAAGTTATCTTTAGATAAAATTTTGAATAGTAGAAATATGCTAAATAATTTGTTACATTCTCATGTCGGTACTCATGAACTTGTCTATATTCCTTAACATGATCTTATCAAATGCATTAGTCATGATGTAACATCCCAAATTATGACTAAAATAATTTTAGGGTGTTTACTGCAAAATTTCAACTTTTAATTTCAAAGCCTAAATGTTGAAGCAAGTTACCCCAAATATTGGATACATTTTTGAAGTAAGTGGAGCATGCACTCTAAGTATCAAGTAAGTGGGTCCATACACTTTGAGTATTAAATATTGGTTTTCAATTGCTTTAGGATTATTGTATAATGATGGTCAAGTTAAATTATATGCATGGTGTTTCATTTATCTTTTTGTTATGCTTATCATGTTTTGTAATGTTCCTCCAAGACACGTGACCCATGTTATGGATAACATAAGGTTTGCTTCAGCTGAGATATATGTGCTTGGAGGGCTTTACAATATGGTATCTAAGCAAATAATTAGATGGCCACTAGGCAAAAACAAGATTTGTATGTTCTAGTCCTAGGTATAGAAGAAGTAAGTGAAAGATATTGGAGACCACAATAGAGGTCTAGATATGAGAAAAAGGTTTTGATGGTTATTAGGATTATGTGCCTAGATATGTTGGACTTTTATGTTAACTTTGGAATTGTATATAGCGTGCTCTCTCTTTTTCCCACGTGTTTGTGGTATAGGACACAATATTAGGGGATTTTGTAGAGAGAATGTTATATGAATAAGACTACTTGTCTTGTCCTTTCAAGTGCATGTGGTATGGGACAGTGCATGAGGAAGGTACTAAGATTAGTGTGATAAATCATGTCACCTTTGAATATATGAGTGGCCAACATGTAACTAATGGCGACAAAAATTAAGAATTGGCACTAAAAGTTTGGGACATATAGTCATCTAAACCTAATCAGACATTTAGTGGGACCAAGCATGCATACAAGGGGTAGATATTTGACATAGATAAGCAAGTAAGATCCATGTAAGAATTAGAATTCCTAGAGAGGAGGTAAGAAAGGTCTTTTTTCATGTCAATGATGAGGTGAAATAGAATCATTAGGACTATAACTACATGTTGGATTTAATAATTAGTTCTAGATAGTGTTTTACCATGAGAATGAGACTTTAAGATGATATTAGAAAGCAATGTACATAGAATATGTAAAACCCTAAGGGTGGGTAGAATTATAACATCCCATATGATGAATACAATAAGCTTAGGGTCTTTAGTACATATTTTCAACTTTGAATTTCAAAACCTAAACATTGAAGCAAGCTATCCCAAGTACTGGATACATTAATTGAAGTAAATGGATCATGCACTATGAGTATCAAGTAAGTGGGTCCATGCACTTTGAGTATTGAATAATGGTTTTCAATGGTTGTAAGATTATTGTATCATGATAATCAAGTTAAATTATATGCATGGTGTATCATTCATATTTTTTCTATACTTATCATGTTTTGTAATGTTCCTCCAAGACATGTGACCCATGTAATGGACAACATAGGGTTTTCTTCCACTAACATATATATTATTGGAGGGGCGTTACACTTCAAGCTATGAAGTAAAAATATTCTGATATTATGCATTCTCATGTCATAGAAAATTATTTGGGTACCACAACTTCTCTCTAGATATGAAGTACAAAGATCATGATCCTTTATTTGCAAATCATTTGTGGTTTTTATATGTGTCATCACATTCATCTACTTTAATTTAGACATCATATATAGGGTGAGTATCCCACTAAGATTGATTCATATCATCTTTATACTTTCTATCTTTTGAGATGACAAAGGAGGATAAATTATTCAAAGAAAAAATTCTTCCATTTATGTTTAGTAGAATTTATTTGGATATTTTAAAACTTGGTTTTCAAATCCAAATTTTACATGATTCTTTGGTTTTTACATCTTACATGAATGATTTATCATGATGTTTGAGATCTTAAAAAATGGTTTGAGATTCTAATTGGCCATCTTATTGAGTGCATTTTTTTTGTGTCAGAGCTCTTTTTACTTGGTATGGGAGATCAAAGTCCTTTAATATAACTTGATTCTTTTTTGTGTCTAAGCTCTTTTGGTGTATGAGCTATTTCTACAAATACCATGCAACTTTATATGATTAGATGCTTGAAAATCAAGATTGCACCATGAATATAATTGTACTTGTGTGTTTTTGTGCAACTTGATAGATATGATGTAAGGACAAGTGTTGATCTTATGAAACCTACCTAAAACCCTAAGACACACTCATAGTACGCCATTAGGGTTGACAGGTTTTAGTAGAATAGTCATTGGATAGGTTTTCACACGTTTACATATTCCTTCACAGAGTCTATCCCGGTGAAAATCAATCTCAACCAAAGTTCATTGGCTCAAACTCTTTGTCAACTGAGAAATAGAATTTTCATAGTTGAAAATTTGGGTCATTCTTAGTCGAACAAAATCTCAATTAAGATGGTCGGTCGAAGAAAATCTCAACCGACAAAGAGCCATTGTGCTATGTTGACCAAGTAGTTAGACCGACACTTAGTCTTTAGAGAAATTCGAGCCAAGAGCACTGCTCGATTGAAATCTTTCTCAACCAATATAGTTCTCGGTCGAAATAAATCTCAAAAGAGAAAGTTTTGGAAACTAATTTTATAAAAGACCAAATTATCTATTGCAACTACATTGACTCTATCATAATGACTATTTCTCATCATAGAATACTCTAGACACTCTTATCAATTTCCCTAGACACTTCTAAATCATTCCTGTAAATAATAGTGGTCTTAGGATACTTAGATACAACAACTACACAACAATTGAACAACAATTGTGATCATATACACATACTTGAGCATACTACATACTTGCAATCATTCTCAAAGAGCTTAGGTCCAGTACTTAAAGTTGCTATCATTATAACCTAAGACCTAGCTCATCTATAATATCCTATCTACCTAATGCTACTTTTCATAAACCTTTTTGGAGTGGATTATCATCACCTGTACAATAGAGATTGATTGTATAAATTGTGAGATTATTTTATTACTTTCTTTCTCCATTCCATTTATTCTTTATTATATTACTCTTGAGCTATTTATTAGAGTGAAGCCTTCCATGAACCTACAAGAAGAAGGAGTCTTCTCAACTTAGTGCTCTTCCACTGGATGTTACAGAAGATGTGAGGAATGATGCTTTTCCAAGTCTGTCAAAGAAGAGGTGGTTTGGTGCTCTTCCTTATCCGTCAAAGAAGAGGTGGCTTGGTGCTCTTCCACGTCTATCAGAGAAGAGGTGTAGAGGGTGACCTTCCACGAAGGTGGTAGTTCTCCTTGAGCTGAAAAGGAGGATTTCATCTTGACCCACAAAAGATACTGGTAAAATTTGTGTATTGCGTCTCAATATATAAAATGAATAAAATACATGGTTAAAAATCCTGGTCAGAAACAATCAAGTAGTTTAATGATGTCATTTGATGAAACCACTCTAAATATGTGTCTCCTTTGCCTTATATTTCCCTTGTACTTTAAGTAAGGTAATTTTATTCAACTAAATTATCATAAAGATCTCTTAACCCCCACTCTAGATCTTTCAAAAGATACCTTGAAGCATCTAAAGGTTGGAGATTCAACACATGTTCAAGATCTTCCCCATTATGATTTAAGATAGACACATGGAATACATTATGCATTGGGTTATATAAGGGTTGGTGGAGAAAGATGATAAACAGTCTCACCAAACCTTTCTGATTTTTTAAATAGACCCTCATACATAAGGCTTATCTTCCCATTATTCTTTTCAATGTCATGGATGAGTTGGGACTTTAGGAGTATATGGTCTCCCACCAAGAAGGGTGAGTCTGTGGACTATGAATTAGCACATGATTTTGTCATTCTTGGTTCCATGAAATAAAATAAAAACATATCCAAGACATATGGTATTGTTATCATCACAAGTTCTAAGCCCTATACAATTACAAACATGTCATACTTTTAGGGCTAGATTTATCCAGAATTATCAAGTGACTTATTATCCATCAAAAAGGCTAGATCAAGTAAGGTATTTATATCATCATCATTATTCGAAAGGAATATAATTATTTATAAACATATGTTGTTCTAAGGTTGAACTAAAATGTACTCTAGGACAAGGTGACAAGGTTGAGGCAACTCAAAATTGAATCTACCAAAGTCAACATATCATGTACATGTTTTATACCCATGACATTGTATTACCCACATATATTGGGTTCAACCACACGTTCCTATATCATGAACAATTACCCAGAGCATGGGGAATAATGAATCTACCTACTCCAGGGTCTTTTAAATCTTCCCTCACTTATATACAAGATTCATCACATATATATATATCATAACATCTCTATAAAAATATACATAGTTGTTAGGTCACTTCTGGACATCTAGGTTTATCATCACCCACTCTAAATATGTATTAGTTTAACTCTTCTATTTAGCAACATCTTAGGTTCAAACTCTCATCATGTATCATATCATAATTTGAGGTTAGGCTCTTCGGAAACAATCTCTGGCCTCCTATGCATGGAGTTTTTTCCTCAAGGACTATCACTCTCTAAGGATGACTAACAACAAGTTATATCTATCTATGGGGATGATTAGCAACATAGTTGATCCCTCTTTAGGAACGACAAACAACAAGTTATATACATCTACGGGGACGACTAAAACTAGGGTCTACCCCTATCTGGGAATGACTGACAGCACGCCATAACTCCAGATGACATCTGTTATGAAGACTTCATTTATCATGTTGGTCTTGTCATATTGCTTAGATTGATACATGTTCATGTACACATGTACTTAATGGGTACTCCATATTACCACTGATGAAAAATCCTCAAGATGACATATCACATGTTTCTCATTCATTCAATGATATTTGCCAACAACCAAAGGGTTTAACATGTACTACTTATCCTAACAACCCTCCTTAGAAAGACGGATCATATGTATACCCACTAAGGATAAAATCAAGACTCACTAAAGTATGGTGCCACATTACCATTCATTGCATTATTTTGACACACGATGACATAATTTTGGTTCTAGTCTTTCTCAACACAATGATTATACTTAAGTTCTAGTCATATTGATGATGTACAACCTCTATTGATCAATCATTAACTCATGATCAAGATATTCATAATATATAGAACTTGTGTGTATGCCAAGTGGCTACCCTTTCTTCTACAACTACACTAAGGAGGATATATATATATATATATATATATATATATATATATATATATATATATATATATATATATATATATATATATATATATATATATATATATATATATATATATATATATATATATATATATATATATATATATATATTGGATGTAGTCCAAAAAATTACCTTATTTTTTGTAAAGATGGTAATTTCACAAACCATATAATTTTGAATTTCAAGTGGAGTCATACTCAATAAGAGATGCCTCATACACGAATACTTTTCTAATTAGTAAGTAAATATCATTAACCCAAGGGGAAAGTGATTTCTTAGGGCCCGTGAATTTTTGCACAACCTCCCTTATGGTTTTACTATTACACAATTCTTTTTAGTCTTAATATATCCCCATTCATTATAGTCCCAAGTCATTCCCTAATAGTCTCTAGGTGTGTAGCTATTGATGGAGTGGTCTTCTCCTAACCACTCAAGAAACATGAAATTATGAAGTGAAATTTCATCATGACCCCTCAACCATATGTACTTATGGGGTGATATTTTCTTTGCACCCCTTGGGTCACATGTGTCTTCCCTACTTGACTATAGGGTTGACATACGTGTCTATCCTACATAGGGTTACCTGAGATGTTATAGTCTTTACATTGTATCTATCATAAATCATATTTTATTTCAAGATAAGGGTTTCCTATGTTGTTAGGATTCCATTTCTCATTTACTAATCCTAATCAAGGTATACCTAAAGAAAAAATGTGTTGTGGAATAACTTTGCATTGTATATTATTTAGTAAATTCCTTAATGAAATTTTTGAAATCACTTGTTCAAACAAAACAATATTGTCAATTTTTATGAATGCAAATTATAATAAGTTAGATGTAAGGACTTACATATCTCATTTGTCATACCACCAGATTGCAACTCATCTTTAGGTTTAGGTCCTTCTAGCACATGTAGAGTTATCTCTAAAATTAAAGACAAAGAAAGTAGTTTCAACTCATCTTTAGAGAAGGAGTCTATTGTAGGGTGCTCTCTTATTTCTCAATACGATCTTAGGCTCTCTGATCATATATCCTGACCCCATGTTCTTCAGACTGCTCTTCCTCCACAGGGTCATTCCCTTTTCATGGAATAATTCGTTAGATATATGAACACCACTCTATAAAAGAGGATTCTAGTCTCACATAATTCCTAATATAACATGTGGTCCCTTTTGTATTGCATACTAGCATAGCCACTATGTGCATTACTACACGTGCCTTACATACATACATGCATGCAATCGTATGGGTACATTAAGTTGGTGATTATTTCAGGTTACCCAACCCATTCCAGTTTCATATTTCTAATTATTTTATATGATACACTTATACACAATCATCATCATTTACTAGCATGGATTCATCTAGCTAGGGTGGCATCATTAAATGTATGCTTCGATTTCATTATCAATTCCTATAGGTCTTTTCCTAGATTGACCCTCCTCATGAATCTAGGTTACCATGACTTAGGAATCACCTAATGTAATCACATGGAATTTCATCACTTATCCAAGATAGTAGGTGCATTCTAAAGACATTTGTACATACATCCTAAAATGCAATATTCCAAGTTGGTGGGAGAAGAGTTCTTTTCTTTTTAAAATTGGCATCTTCACTTAGTATCCTCTTTAAAATTTTATGACATTACTATTCATATACTAAATTTATGAGTTTGTAGCATAATTCCTTTACATATGACACCATCTCTTGGTGTAGTGTCACCCATATTCCTAAAACTCTAGCATTCTTTGTTAATTATTCATTTTTTCTTTCCTAAATATGCTTATCTTAATTTGGTTTGATCATGAGGAAAACTAGACTCCTTGGACACCATCTTTGAGACATCAACAAATGCTAATGAGCCAATTACCTTTTCTTTTATAATCCTTGATGTATATGTTCTACCAGAGTGCCGAGCTACCTGCCCCTTTCACAGTGGTCAGGTGAAATATTTATAAGTAGGGCTTAAGGGTCATGGGATGGCAGTTTTTACTTTCTTCCCTTTAAGTGAAAGAAGATCTCGAGTTACCACATATACCTAAATTAACATTTATTAATAACTATGTATAGGTTCGTTAAACTATCACTTTATTTTTATCACGTGAGTAGGGCATTTATATACCTACATGGTTATGCCCTCAACTTCAACAAGGGTAGGTTTGAGAAGAAAGTTCTTTTCAAGCTAATTATTTTTTCAGATAGTCTAAATACTCCTTATTTTTTGAAGGTGGTGCAAACCACTTCCTCACACCTAGGTGTATCAAGGATCAAAAGGGAATTTCTAGGGGTAGGTTCCTATCGTTGGGAGGAACTAGTAAAGAATTTATCATGCTTAAAGGTCATTTATTTCTCCTTGGACACAAGGTGGCAAACCTATAGTCATTATAACTATCTTCAGGCATTCCTTGGGTTTGTAATTACATTCATATCACCCTGCATTATCTTATTTCATTAGGATTTATGATCTGAGATCACATGTCAACTTATTTTCATTGGTTTTTCTTTTACTGCAATTTTCACTTCATGCTTCACTTATATGGGTATTATTTACCTTCGTCTTCCATTTATATCTAGGATCATGGTTTTTCATGTAGGTTTAGGGATAACTTCCTCTCATGGAATTTCCCTCTTTCTTCTACCCAATTCAGGTACTATATACATAGGTTACCTCAGGATGTCCTGGGTTCTTAGAAGTCTCTAGGGTTTCTCCCTATAGAAGTATTATACATTATCAAAAATGTGTTTTACATATAATTTTCTTTAAATCTCAAATAGGCATTTCACATGCCTCAGTTGGTGGAGGATATAATGAGTAGGATGGGAGACAGGGTCTACTCAAATGGTACCATACAAAAAGCCATGAAGATATCAAGCAACAAAAAAGAAACAATTATAAAGGTACATGATGATACTTATACAATGGTTCCTCACAATAAAAGGTAGTACTATAAAACCAAATTGGGTACAACTACTAGAACACCAACAGAACTATAAAGGGCAAGCCATTCTAAGATATCCTCATGTCATGATGAAAAGTGATCTTACTGATCCATTGTCGCATAGCGCTTCTACACATGATTGGTTTTGGGAACAACATCCAACAAAAGGATGCACCAAAATATATTTTAGAATATCCATATAAACAATACTTGGACATTTGAGATGACATATGTGTAAAAGTGTTTGGTTCACATTCAAGAGGGGGACTATTAGAAAGTAAGAAAGTTTAGGAAAGGGTGACAAGACAATGAGGCATTTAAAGAGTAGAAGGACATCATAAAATGTGTCTCCATAATCATTTCAAAAATCATAAACAACAATCGTTTCATATATATATGATATAGATCATATATTTAACATATGTCCTTAACACCATTAGATCATTACTTAATATAAATAAGGCTAGAAACACATACCACGGGAGGTATATGCACGACCTCATATATAAATGGTTATTCTCATGAACCACTACTCTACATAAAAAGTCTAACATATAGTATTCATAAATTGAGAAGTCAGACATATAGTTTAGTCATATTTCAATTTCTAGTAGCAAGGCTAGTGGAGTCATATATCCTATGCTCAAAGGGATTACGTAAAAAAATGGGAATTTGATAATTTCCAAGGGGAACAAAAAAGATGGTCAAAATGAGAATTTCCTCATTTTAAGAAAAACGAAATAATAACCATCATAGTAGTGTACAAATTAAAATAGGAGTTGCAAACATCTAATCTTCATGACTATTGTTAAGTTAAATGGGTATACTTGGTCCCAAAATTCATGTGTTCATCCTAGCAACAAATTATGTATGTTAGTCAAAAAATAGAAAACATGTGTATATACCTATTATAGTTTTTCATATTATTCTTATACTAACCTTATCACCTAATGAAATATTAAGGATTTTGATCTTATTCAGTGAAGATATAATTAGCTAGATATCTGTTTTACTTCTAGTATCCATCTTTAGACACATAAGTCAAAGTATGTGTAACGTCCGGGCCCACTGCCCAAGGCTCTAGCAGGGTTTCAGGAATGACGACTGGCCCCACAAACCACCACTAGCCTTAACTGCACACTTTGTCCACACCGACGCGCAAGCCAGGAGAAACTTCCCGACTGGTCACCCATCCTAGTACTACTCCAAGCTGAACACGCTTAACTATGGAGTTCTTTAGAGATGGTTAATTGTCGAACCTTTGATCCGAAAGACATGGGTGCGGCTTCGACCTCTCAGTCTCCCTTAATTGGGGGTTATCGAGAGGTGGGGTCGTAACAGTATGTCTATGTTGCATATATGTATTCTTCAAATTTAGGTTTTAAAATGTCATTTTCTTTATAATACCACACGTTTCAGTATTATTCCTAACCTAATATTTAGCATGCATATTAGTGTGTATGCACATTGCATTATATAGTTAATTAATATGTCATTAATAGCAATATTCAATGTATAAAATGTTGGATGTAGATTTTGATGTACACTTAGCCAACATGTCAGCCAAACTTACTTATACAAAGATACATTCTTATATATATTTCACGTCCCTTTTATAAAATATTGATCATCCTAGATAGGCGTGTACACTAGAGCCATATGTATTTCTAGTTGTCATAAAAAACTTATTGAGGTATCTACCATTTCATTGCTACTAAAAATTACATTGGTATCATGGATGTTTTTAATGGAGTTATAGTAATTACTAGAACTTGCTATTTACTATTATGTATATCAAAATTAGTTCCAACTTCATTAAGCAATTTTTATTAGTTGTCATCCTAAACCATGCTTAGTATATATGACATATCATGATTATTCTAAACTGTGGTTCAATCATCAACATTATAATCATAGTCTTACATTATTTGTAGACTTCATAGTATATGTATGCATAATCTCTTTATATATATACCAATGTTTAACTTGATTAGAAGGTTCACGTATGTATTGTATATATTACACTATCTCCTTAGTTGAAACCTCAAGGATCTAAATTTACAAGAAATGGTATGTTTACCTTCATAATTTTTGGTTTGGGCCATATTTGCAGGGGTCCATCTTCATCTGGGGATGTTGGAATGTGAAGAAGTGTGTGGGGAGGTTTTTCGTGGTCTTTTGAGGTGGAAGGTAAGTCTGAGCATTCGAGCTGGTTTCCATGTTGACTCCTTTTACATAGGGGTTGTATGTATGGATGAAGGAGGAGGGAGCTTTGTGGTGTTATTGTGTTGAAGGAGAAGAAAATCCTTGTTGGATGGTGATTAGTAACTCCAATGGTGACGAGATCTAAAATTGTTGCCATCATAGAGAATGTTGTATGTTTGAATGGAAGAAAAGTGAATGGGATGGAGTGGAATTAAGGTCGATGATGGCTGGGAGAGGTCAATGTGGTGGAAGAGCCTTTGTTATAGGATAGAAATGTTTTTTCCAGACCAGGTATTCCCTACAACATTTTTCTCCCTCTACAAGTGTTTTTGAGGCTTCCTCTCTCCATTACGTTGCTTGACGTTGGGTGAAGGTAAGACCCAAATCTAGGTTTTTTGGTGTTTACTACAGAAGGTTGAGAGTGAAGTAAAGGACAATTGGTTTGAGACTTTTGATCTAGGGTGAATATCCATCAAAACAGATGAATGTTGGTGCCACACATGATCCAAGTGTTGCATCCATGGAGTTTGTAGTCCTGGGACTATGATAAGAACCCACAAATTGTGATTGTTGGATGAAATGTGCATGATTAGAGACTCTAGGGAAGAAATGGTGAGACATAAAAGTTGTCTTAGCCTCCGATGGTCTAGCCATGGTGGTCTCTTACACTAATGTGAAAAGCATAAACACTTGGGAGTTGGATCTCTTGACAACTAGAGTTAAGCCAATTTTGAGGAAGAATAACATAGAAATAAAGTGTAAGGACCCTGACCTTCATTTAGGGCTTACCCTGTTTGCTTTGCTTAACCCTGGTGCTTTGATGCCTGCTAATCACCTTTAGTGGTGATTAGGGTTTGATTGTGCCTTGTTGAGAGTTAGAGATGCTACTTGCAAATAACCCAAGTTTAGGGTTTTGTGAGCAAGTTGACCACCTTGTGAGGTGTTCCCCTCTCTCTTTGTTGAGCGGAAGGCTTGGGCTTGTTGTTTGAGTTCTTTGGGCCTTGGTTGAGTTTGTTTGGGCCTTGAGGTGCCTTGTTTGGGCTTGGTTGGGCCTTGTATTGGCCAAGTGAGGTGTGTGTCGACCTAGAGGTGAGTGTGTCAGCCAACATGTGAGGTGTGTCGCCCTTGTGCAAGCTTGGTGTGCCGCCCATAATGCTTGCCCTACCTTGACCTTGTTTAGTGGACACTTGGTGCACATCTTGGACATGTGGATGAGGCATGCTAAAGTGGTGGATTGGGCTTGTGGACAAGTGTCCTTTGGGTGGACAACACCTTGCCATGCTCCACCTTGTTTTCTCCTCCCTTTTCTTCTATATAGGTGGTTCTTTCCCTTACTTTGAGTTCCTTTGATCCTTTGGCTCTTCTCCACCTTGAGTGCATGACACACCCCTTGTAGGAGTAGCCTGGTGGTCGACACACCCCTGAGGAGCTTGTGGAGGTCGATATCCCTTGGAGCTCTCCATCTTCCTTGCTTGGTGATGCGTGGAGCTTGGAGTTCTTCTTCCTTGGAGCTTGGAGCTTAAGGCGGGTTGCATAATTTCTAACCCTAACTACTCTATCTCTTGTTATAATCTATTTACATGTTAGTAGTTTAGTTCTTGCCTTGTACCCTTTTTGGCAGATCCATGTGAGTTAGGGTTTAGGGATCAACACTCCTTTCTCCCCTTTTGGTCTTGAAGAGTGAGTTTGGGTCCTAGCACCATGAGAAACACCCCTCCTTCCTAGTCGATTGAGGTGAGCTTGTAACCTAGTGGCTTGAGCAAAACCCTCTTCTCACCATGGGCTAGAAGGTGAGCTCGCTTCGATAGTGACCCCTCTCTAGGGTTTAGGGTGTTCATATGTGAGGTGTTAGATGACCCTTGTTGAGGTGAGCCCTGGACGTTTGGTGTTTGTGGAGGTGCTGCCCGACAGCCCTCTTGACCTAGTTCCTTTGCACGGTTTGCTCACCTTGATAGCTGTTGAGAAGTCTGTCTTGCGTTGGGCGCGCGAGCCAACCCTTAGTTGACCGGTAGGCCGCATGCTTGGAGTTGCTCGCCCGGTGAGGCTACTCGCCCAAAAGAGATGTTGTCTAGCTGAGTGTGTAGGACCTTGCACGGATCACCTTGTCACGTGTTGTGATGATGAGCAAGTGAGCACTGCCCTGCACACCCGATAGCCTTGCTCGCCCGACCGAGTTGCACTCTATAAGTGTCACTCCTTTGCACGACACCCTTGTGTCGCCTGATAGCCTTGCTTGCCCGACACAGTCTGCACACCCTTGCACGCATTGCGACTGGCCGATAGACCCTACACGCTCGCCCTTGTTTCAGTGTTGCACGCTGCACGCCCGACAGGGCTACACACCCAGCATGGTTTAGGTAAGGGGGAACCTGCCCGGTACGACCTTTAGTGAGGGTTTTGGGTACCTCTTGTGAGGGCTCAGTTGGTCATAGAAAGGTGATACGTCAGCTATGCTTTTATGGTGACTCGTTGCTTAATAATAATCTTTATGTTAAAACTTGTTCATCAAGTCTTCTTATGGCTAAGCACATAAGTACAAGTGTGACTACCCTGATCATCTCTTTAATGCCAAGAGTAAAAAAAATAAGCATGTATTAGGGTTGCTTGATTCTGTGCCTACATAGGTAACCATGAGGTGAGGCATAGGTGCAATCATTGATGTCATTTTATGTCGACAATATGCTTAACACTAATTGTTACCTTGTGTTGATAATATAAGTCTCCTGGTTATTCATGAGATTGTTGAATGATGCTAACCATGCGGGTAATGCATAGCCAAATGAAAGGCTATGGGGAATGGTTATATGAGAATAATGTGATGACAGGTGTATTATAATGATGTTCCATGATGATGATGTAAGCCTTGAGAGGCAGTGGCAATATGTGATGAGGGATTGAGATCCCATGATATGTGATGATCCTTAAGATGGATCTGGATGATTGGCAAGAGGCCAAGTGGTAACATGTGATGTGGGATCCTTGTAATGGATGAATATGATGCAAATTGTAGTGAAATCATAATATTGAGTTTATGTTGTATGTTTCCTTTCATAGCTTGCTTGTTGTACAACTTGGTTGAATCTTGCAATCCACCTAAAAGATACTAAATAATCACAGTGAAATCTATCATGTAGTTTGCCCTGACCATAGATCCATCATCGTCAGGACTTGGTGATGGTGAAACGGGTTCCCCTGTGGGTTAACCCAGAGGGCATATTTTTGAATATGTGAGGTTTCTCCTAGCCTCAAATAGAGAGGTGAAACGAGTGCAGCTGCGGTTGCAGACTCGGGTATGTGATGAGCATGGTGAACATGGCCCATGGCTCCGGATATGTGATATGTGATGAGCATGAATGCGTTCATGGCTCAGAGCACGGTGATTAGGCTCGTGGCTCAGTGTTACTAGCGTCGTGACCTGTACCGAGGCAGGCTAGAGGAAGGGTAGCTTGAGGAGCTGACCCTATGGCTAAAGGCCACTTGAGCATGAGATTGCGGTCCTGCTATGTTTCTCGTGTACTGACCACGAGGGGTGAGGTCATGGATTCCGGCTTTTCCATTGACCTTGTATGGCACCAGTTATGGGCTTCGCAGCTGAAGGTTGGATTTGAACGGTACGGTTCACTTCCTCAGGGCATAATAAAACGTAATATAGCCGTTTAGTACTTATCGCTTAAGACAAACCTGAAACATTGGTTGAGGCCTTATTTGTGTAGTTACTCTCTTTATATCTAGCCGTTATTTATATGTTGTTCTATGGCGGTAGTACTTGGATATATCCGATAAGCTTAGATAGCCTTAATTCATAAACTGTTCTTGCTATACTTCTCATCAGTTAACTGCTTTATATATATGCTCATATGTGGTTTTGTAGTTTTGGCGGGGAGTTATGCCTCCCACTGGGACAATGTTCAATTGTCTCACCCCGTTGGTTTACACCCCTTTTTAGGTGGTCGAGCTAGACGTGGTGGTGGTCGCAGAGTTGCGGCCGAGCAGCAAGAAGAACAGTAGAAGGCAAGCCTTGGAGATGCTGCTGTTTTGGATGTTTTGTTATAGAGTCTAGAGTCATCCCTGTACTCTCAGGTCCTTGGCGGTGTTTTCACATTGTTTCACGATGTACGATCGATGATGTTTGTATATCCTGCTGCTGGCCGGATGCGGGCCTTTCTATATATAACAGGTGGTGAACTCATGTGATGGCAAGACAGTTGTGGTTCTAAGTTGTGGACATGTATCCAGGCTTGGATGGATATGTATATAACCTATTTTCTTGCAGGATATGGACTGGAATGAAATATGTCTCTCAGTTTATCAATTTTCCACAATCAGTTTTAATTAACCCATGTTTTTGATAATCTGTGGTTATGGTGATTTCCGCATGTTTTCGCTTAACACCTTGTTGTCTGTGTGATAGTGGGATGTGTTTCCACAAGTTTGGTATCAGAGCTTAGGGTTCGCTGAGTCTACAAGGATTTAGGACTAGGTTGAGTCTGTTCTTATGAGTTTTCTAGGTTTTCTTACAATATCTTCTGCCCTCAGCAGAAGAAAAGACAAGATGTCTAGAAACCATGAAGAACATGCTCCTGAGCATAGTGATGCTGCATCGGTTGATGGAGCAGAAGGACAGACACATGAAGATCGGGTGCCTGAGGTTCCCCAATTTAACCCAGCCATACTTGAACATCCTACTTACCAACAGCTTATGGGGAAGATGATGGCTACGATGAATCTCATGGTTGGGCGATTACCAGTGCCTCCTCCGCGAGCGCAGGTTCCCCATGGAGAAGCATCGGGTATTGGGAAGACCTTCGAGCGGTTTCGCTGAGTCAGAGCTTCGGATTATGCTGGAACGGCTGATCCAGCAGATGCAGATCTGTGGCTGACAAGTCTTGAGAAGGCTTTCTGGATTCTCGACATCCCCAAAGTAGACAAAGTAAAGCACGCTGTCTACCTTCTGAAAGGTAGTGTTGGTCACTGGTGGACCATCGAGGAAGAGAAGCGGCCTGGTGAGGTGATCGGTTGGGAAGTCTTTCGGCGCGAGTTCGTCACCAGATACTTTCCCAAGACTTATCTGGATGAGAAGATCCGTCAGTTCGAGAGTTTGCGGCAAGGAACGATGAATATCACCGAGTATGAAGCCAAGTTCACGGATCTTTTGAGGTTTTGTCCTCACATGGAGACAACAGATGAGGAACGGATCAGACGTTTCGAGAAGGGTCTGAGTGTTGGGCTGATGACACCGGTTTCTGCGTTGGAGAACCGGGAACGGTTTGCGACATTTGTGGAATCCTTCTGGAGGATTGAACGATCTGTTGGGGAGAAGAGAGAATCTATGGCTAAGAAGAGACCTGCTCAGTTTTAGGGTCAAAGGTTTGGTGGCTTCAAGAAGTATAGGTTTTTGGCACCGTCAGTGATGAGAGGTTTTAGAGGACCGTCTCAGTGGTCTCCGAGTAAAGGAAGAGGTTATGTTTCTTTACCATCTAAGGCACAAAGTTCGGCTTCTGCGGCAGTGACAGGGCCATCTAGGCCATGAGTTGATGTCAGGACATGCTATGCCTGTAGTCAGATAGGGCATGTTAAGTCGAGTTGTCCCTACAAGGATGATGAAGTGACACAACAGCCGAGGCAGAACCTTCAGGGGTCAGAGAGACCACAGCCCAGTGGTAGCAAAGGGCAAGGACGTCATCAAGCATCTCAGGCTGGATCGTCTTCTCAAGGAAGCAGAGGTCATGGACAGCAAGCAACGCCTCGATTCTACGCTATGAATCAGCCAGAGGCGATAGTCAACCCGCGAGTGGTGATAGGTCAGATGGAGTTATTTCATTCTGATATGTCTTCTTCTTGCTTTATATCTGTTCTGGTTGACCCGGGTGCTACACACTCTTTTATCACCTATAGTATGCTTGAAAACTGTTGTTTACCTATTAGCTATAAGAAGGATAGCTTGTTGTTAGAAACCCCTCTTGGTGGTTCCTCGTTGCTTCGAGAAGAGTGTCCATCCTGTGTCTTGTCTTTCTCGGGACACCACATTCGAGTGGATCTTATACCACTTGATATGCATGGTTTTGATGTTATCCTTGGGATGGATACCTTAGAGAAGTATAAGGTTGTTCCGGACTGCGGCACCAAGCATGCAGTGTTTGAGGATGCCGGAGAGAAGTGGATCTTCCAGGGAGATAGGAAGATTCTTCCGACGTGTCTGGTATCAGCTATGGTAGCAGATAGGTTGCTACGACAAGGATGCGAGGCGTTCTTAGCTCATGTGGTGGATACCGTTGTGGCTACCAAGGTGAAAGGTCCTAGTTTCGAGGAGGTGCCAATTGTTCGGGAATTTGCAGATGTGTTCCCTGAAGAGTTTCCTGGTGTTCCTCCACCCCGAGAGATTGATTTTGAGATCAATTTGGTCCCACGAACGCAGCCAGTTGCACAGACACCTTATAGAATGGCTCCAGTTGAGATGGCAGAGTTGAAAATGCAGTTACAAGAGTTGCTGGACAGAGGTTTCATCTGATCGAGCACATCGCCTTGGGGTGCTCCTGTGTTGTTTGTCAAGAAGAAGGATGGTTCTATGTGGTTGTGTATAGACTACCGACAGTTGAACAAGGTCACGATCAAGAACAAGTACCCATTGCCAAGGATAGATGATCTGTTTGATCAGTTGCGTGGTGCTACAGTGTTCTCGAAGATCGATCTACGGTCTGGATATCATCAGTTGAGGATCAAGGCGGATGACATACCCAAGTCAGCTTTCAGGACAAGGTATGGTCACTATGAGTTCGTGGTTATGCCGTTTGGGTTAACCAATGCACCTACTGCTTTCGTGGACCTGATGAACAGAGTGTTCCGTCCGTTCTTAGATCAGTTTGTTGTAGTCTTTATAGATGACATCTTGATCTATAGTCAGGACAGGAAAGAGCATGAGCAACATCTTCGTCGAACGTTGACTCTTCTTCGTCAACATTAGTTGTATGCCAAGTTCAGTAAGTGTGAGTTCTGGTTGGAAGAAGTGACGTTCTTGGGTCATGTGATATCTACTGAAGGAGTCAAAGTAGATCCGAAGAAGGTGGAATCCGTTGCGGATTGGGAACCAACGAAGACGCCGACAGAAGTTTGTAGTTTCCTTAGCTTAGCAGGATACTACCGGAGGTTTATCAAGGACTTCAGTGTGATCGTGTTACCGATGACGATGTTGACCAGGAAGGATGTACCTTTTGTTTGGGATGATTGATGTTGCGGCCGAGCAGCAAGAAGAATAGTAGAAGGCAAGCCTTGGAGATGTTGTTGTTTTGGATGTTTTGTTATAGAGTCTAGAGTCATCCCTGTACTCTCAGGTCCTTGGCGGTGTTTTCATGTTGTTTCACGATGCACGATCGATGATGTTTGTATATCCTGCTGCTGGCCGGATGCGGGCCTTTATGTATATAACAGGTGATGAACTCATGTGATGGCAAGACAGCTGTGGTTCTAAGCTGTGGACATGTATCCAGGCTTGTATGGATATGTATATAACCTGTTTTCTTGCAGGATATGGACTGGAATGAAATATGTCTCTCAGTTTATCAGTTTTCCGCAATCGGTTTTAATTAACCCGTGTTTTTGATAATCTGTGGTTATGGTGATTTCCACATGTTTTCGTGTAACACCTTGCTGTCTATGTGATAGTGGGATGTGTTGCCACATAATGACTGGGAGGAATAGGAGGGTAAGGGGGTAGAGTAAGAACTAGGAAGCAAGGGAGATAGAGAAAATGGACAATCATAAGGAGGGAAGACCAAAACCATTAACACTATCCTTTTTGTAGATGACATGACATCTACCAATATAAAAATATGTGTGTGCCAAAAATGCGGTGCATGAATGTTAGGAGGGGCTTCAACTAGATTATATAGGGTTGGAATGGCGAGTGATTCCAGTCCACAGTAGAGAGCAAGACATCAAGCGAGTGTACCTTTGTTATGAATTGACTTATGAAATGAAATCAAGTGAATAATTGAGTATATTAAACTAATTCAGCTTTGGTCATTTAGTAACTTTCTCTCTCAATTAAATTGGTGGTGTAAATAGCATCTGATTGACATGACAATTGACTAGTAGTCCAGTTAAAGTGTGAGGCATCCAATTTTAACTCTACTTTCATATTTTGAAAACATTTGCAATTCCATTTACTTACTTGTATATTAAGTACTCTCTTCATGCATTTATTACATTTATTAATCAATTAAGATGTAATATTTTGTTTTATATCCATTTCCCTTCATCCTACACTTATAAGAAGATTTTTGGAAGATAAATTAGGATGAGACTTGCTAATTGTTGAATTTTTGTAATCAAACACCAATTGAAGAATTTATTAATTTATTTATCATGAATCCTATTATAAAGCTTATTTTGCTAAGACAATATATTTTCTTGTCTCCAATTACTCCTAATTAATCTAACTCAAGGAGAAATAATTTGATGCTAACATAATTAAAGATGGTCCTAGGGTGGGGTAATATTGAGTTTTCTACAAACATTTGATCATGTTATAACACTCCAACCCTGAAAGGGGATACCATCCATGAAATCAATTCAGTTGTAACCTTAAATACCAATTTAAGGGTTTTTCAGTTCACTTATTATAGTGGATCATATAATGTCACCCTAACCCACTTATAATAGTCTATCACGAAGGTGGAACTATAGAAGTCCATGCATCATTTCCCAATTAAAATTTTGATATAATATGTTGAGTTATGGTTACACAAAAACCTAGAATTCTATTATGTCTCATGACCAAGCACTTTCATATACTATTACGGATATTAGTGAAAATGTGTAAGATTAGGGTTTTGTTGGAAAACATGAATTACCATTCAAAGAATGTTAGTATATTGTATGCAACTTATTGAGATAATCCATGTTATTATTAAAGAACACTTATTTCATTTTCTTTTTTTATGGTCACATGGGATAGGGTGCACATGCATTAAGTCTAACATCCTTAGTGTGTTCAACCTAGTTCCAGAGTATAAGTATCCATACCATTTATTTTAAAGAAATTTGAAATACATGAGAATCAAGTGCCAAATTATAGATTTTGTTTAACTCAGTAAATTAATTTCTTATGTCCATAAATTTATATAAGTTAAGGTAAATTCAAAAATTGATTTTGATTACCCAAATAATACTTATTGTAACCATTATTTTTTTGTTGGTTTTTAAATTATGTTATAGTTGAAGTGAATAGAGCTTATAAGAATCTACACTTTGTCCTACTATCTCAGGGTTTATCACAACATTCAAGGGTTTTTCACTACATGATTTCTCTACTACTCAAAGTTTATTGTGGTGGTGACTTGTTTCTAAAACCATCAATAAAATCCAAAATATTCAAATTTGTATTTATGCATATATGGAATAAATAAAATGATCTTGAGAATGAATATTTTGTGCTCAAAATCCAAAAATTGAACCAAAATTGATTCGAGAACCAAGTCATACTACTTTCCTATAGTTTCATCTGCCAAAATATTTTAATTCTTCAACATCAGAAAGGACATACTACAACATCTCTAACTTACTAACAGGAGGGGGGAAAGGCCTACTATAGCAAACATTCAACTTCTATCATATCGTAATGAAATATATCATTCGTCACTTCTCCATGTATATAGATTACACTACATCATCTCAATACATGGGGAAGTTAAATGATAGTCCAACCAGCATAGGAATATATTTGGGTTCCTTCTTCACCTAATGGTTTACAACCATGATATCATCCTAAGACAAGGTGAACTACATAGTAAAATTATCCATCATCTCATTCACTAGATTATCTAATAACACCATAGAAATGAGAGAGGTGAACTCCCTTTATAATGAAGTAACTACTTTGATCCACCAACCCTCATGCATGAGGCATAAAAAGCTCCATATGGATGGTATCCAACCCTTAGGTGCCCTTGATTCATAGTTATCTGATATGACCCATGCCAAGATAGGGATTGGGATCAACTTAGCGTTGGTAGGCCGTCTCTACTCGGATTGGCCCTACAACTTCAATGTCGTATAAAGAACTATGAACCAAATCTAGAATCTACAAAAGAAACTGGAGTTTAAGCAGATCGAACATGAGATCCAGATAATACAGTTTGGATCGCAGAAGGACAAGGAGAGGGTGTAGAAAGGAACCCCTTGGATATTTGAAAATTGTATCCTTTTGCTTAAAGAAATCGAAGCAAATGACCAACCCTCTTAGCTTATGATGAATGAAACTCCCTTCTGGATACGCTTCTACAATATTCCACTAGGGTATAGATTAGACAAAGCAATGGAGGTGATATCCAGTAAAGTGGGCAGGTTGTTAGAGTTGGAGAAAACAAATACAATATGGGAGAGGGCCAGAAGAGCTAAAGTTCTAATCCGAGTAGATAAACTGTTGAAAACAAAACAAATGGTCAAATATTCAAAGGGGAACAAATTCACCATTGACATGAGATACGAATGTCTCCCTATATTTTGCTATGGGTGTGAGAAGTTGTGTCACGTATAGAAGGAATGCCCATTGCAAATTGATGAAAGCGATGGGTGGGGTGTTTGGATCCGTGCTTCACCACATAAAGCTTGCATGTTCCTGGAGAGTGCTACCTACGGGGATCTAAGGAGAAGAGAATTTTTCCCCGCATAGGCTAGTACAGTCCAGACACCACAAGCCAGAGATGAAAGAGAAGGCAAGAAGAGAGTAGATGAGTTATCTGAAACAATGCCAAGGTGAGAGAATAACATAGAGCCATGTATTAAAGAAAGGGAGGAGATAATAGAAACACATATGGGAATCTTATCTGTGGAGAGTCAAGTAGCTAGAACTGTAAAGAACAATAAAGAAGGGCCAACCACTACAAGCACTAAAGACATAGTGGCCTCAGCAACAGACAAAGGGACCACAGGAATTGAAGCATGTGAAGGAAGAGTACATAGCCTAGGGAGGAAAGAGAATATAATCAAAAAAGGGGAAAGGATGAATAAGGAGAAGGAAGCAGATGTTGAGAATATAAACAAGGGGGAACTACAAAGAAAAGCAAGTATAGTTGTTGGAGTAAAAGATAAGAATAAAAGGATAAGTAGAAAATTCAAGGCTGGAGAAAAAGGTATGACTACTAGAGGCCAAGCAGAGAATACAAAGGAAGAGGAAAATAGGGGAAATAAGAGAAGAACACTTGATAGAAATAGCAGAAAGGAAAAGACAAACAAAAGGGAGAATAAGCTGAATAGGGAGGGACAAAAAAAATGGTTTGGGAATCATATCCAACCAAGTAGCGGGACCTGACAAAGATCAGGCCCGTGTAGGTCAATGAATATTATAAGCTGGAACTACCAAGGGGCGGGTAACCTTGGTACGTTCAGAACCTTTCAACAAATGTATTGGAGGGAAAGGCCCAATTTTGTCTTCTTGATGGAGACCAACATTCAATCAGCTGAACTAGAAATAGTTAGGAGGAGATGTAGCTTTGAAAATGGTGTTTTCTTGAGCAGTGTTGGTAGGGTGGGAGGTATGGGTTTCTGGTGGAATGAAGAGTAGGTGGATATCATCAACTATTCAAAACACCACTTGGCTACTAAGATTAAAGGCAGAGGAGGGAATGAGGACTAGAGATGTGTTGGGATTCACAGGTAGTCTGAGACTCACCTCAAATATAAAACATGGGAGGTGTTGGACAAAATTCACAGGTCATGCTCCAGTCCCACTTTGTTCATTGGCAAATTTAATTAGATAACTAGCCATTGGGGGAAAAAAGGCGGAGAGATTAGGGTGGAGAGGTACATAAATAATTTTACAACGTGCATTGACAACTATAATCTTGTGGAAATTCCTTATAGTGGCAATGTGTTCACTTGGATCAAAGGCCTTTCTCTACAAACAACTATCATGGAGAGGCTTGATAGAGTTCTCACATATATGGATTGGTACAAGGCTCATCCTTGGGAAAAAACAATACATCTCCTAAGGTGGATTCTGATCATGCCCCCATCCTTCTGAAGAGTGGGCGAGATAGCCATGGGGGAGGTAGATAAAATACATTCAAGATGGAACTGTTGTGGTTGGCAGACCCCCGAATGCAAAGATATTGTGGAAAGGAGATGGAACAATGCTCAGAATAGATCGATAGATGAAAAAATTTCAAAATTCAGTGAAGATCTAGGCAATTGGGCTAAGGAAAAATTTGGTGAGATAGAAAAAAATCTGAAGAAGTTTGAGAAGGAATTAGGCAACATACAAAAAAGGATATGACCTCTAACAACATACAGATTTGTAAAGATTTATGGAATGAAATCAATAAGTTGCTTCAGCAGAAGGAATTATACTGGTTCACAAGGGCAAAAATCAAGTTGATGTGTGACGGCGACCACAATACTGCTTACTTCTACAATAAAGCAAATCAAAGGAGAAGAAGGAACCACATCCAAGGTTTGTTGGACAGTAATGGTGATATGAAAAGTAACGTTGATGAAGTGGTGAAAATTATAACAAACTACAATAATGATATGTTCACATCTAAAGGGATGGTGTATTCCAAGATGGGTATAGAGGGCATCACCAGAGTGGTTAATGATGAGATGAATGTTGTTCTTGATGCTGAGCAAGTGGATGAGGAAATTAAAGATGCTATGTTTAGCATGCACCCAAATAAAGCCTTGGGGCCCAACGTCTTTCACGTAAGCTTCTTCCAAAATCACTGGCACATTGTGGGAAAAGACATCACATCTTACATCAAGGGGTGGTGGAAGTGGGAGAAGAGTATAAATTGTATGAACCAAATGAATATTGTGTTGATTATGTAGGTTAAAGATCCTCTTAACATGTCTGAGTTTAGACCTATAAGTCTTTGTAATAATATCTACAAGATTATTTAAAAAATGTTGGTGAATAGGGTCAAGACTTTCTTAGACGATCTGGTTTCTCACAACTAGAGCGCTTTTGTCCCTGGAAGGCTTATCAGAGACAATGCTCTTATCTCTTTTGAGATGTTTCATAAAATGAACAGAAAGACAAAAGGAAGAAAAGGTCAGATGGAAATCAAGCTTGACAGGAGGAAGGCATACGACAGAGTCGAGTGGGATTTCCTTCTCCTTGTTATGAAGAAGATGGGCTTTGGCAACACCTGGTGTAGTAAAATTAAGAGTTGTATCATTTGTATCTTTTTCCTTTGTTAGTAACGGGTGCAAAAGAGGACATGTGGTCCCACAAAGGGGGCTCCGTCAATGAGATCCCATTTCTCCTTATCTTTTTCTCTTCTACGTAGAGGCTTTCTCTAGTCTCATTATAAAGGCAGCTATAGATGGATTTATCAATGGTGCCAAGGCGTGTAGAAGAGGCCTGTGCATAATACACCTCTTTTTCGCTGACGATAATATACTTTTCAGAAAGGATAATCTCCAAGAAGCCAAGCATGTAGCCAAGATATTGTGCTATTATGAGAAGGCTTTAGGACATCTAATCAATTTCAACAAGATGGAGATTACTTTCACTCGAAATGTCAACGAAGAGTGCAGGGGAAGGATTCTTCAAGAGCTCAAGGTTGGGAAGGTTGAATAGCACCAGAAATACCTTAGTCTCCCCACTATACTTGGAAGATCCAAAAGATAGATATTTGGCGAGATTAAGGATAGGATTGGTAAAAAGGTAAACAGATGGAAAGAGAAACTACTCATCCAGGCGGGAAAAGAAGTTCAAGTCAAAGTAGTGATACAATCTATACCTACTTCCATGATGAGCATTTTCAATATCCCTATTGGAATTATTGAAGACATCACTAGAATGATCAAGAATTTCTGGTGGGGTGACAGGGAAGGGAGAAAGAAAATGCATTGGTCAAGTTGGGAGAGGTTGTTCCAACCTAAAAGAGGTGGAGGCATGGGGTTCAAAGACTTGGGGGTCTTTGACCAGGTGCTTCTAGCAAAACAAATGTGGAGAATGATTAAAAAGTTGGACTCGGTTACTGCTAAAATATTGGGATCGAGATACTTTAGAAGATCCAACATCTTGGAAGCGAGAAGAGGCTTTGATCCCAGCTATACTTAGAGGTCAATATGGGGGGCAAAATTCCTTTTGGTGGAAGGAGTGAGAGCTCAGATCAAATGCAACTCCACACTGGATATCTGGACTAAACCTTGGATACCCAATAAGAGCGTAATTGGCATCCTTAAAGATAACCCACCACAATACATCCCTTCTATAGTTAAGGAACTGATTGACAGTAGAATAGGGTCTTGGAAAGTGGATCAAATTAACCGGCTCTTCAATGGGTCTGATAGTAAATTGATTAAGTCCATACCAATAGCTCTGTGTGGAAGTGACAAGTGGTATTGGTATCTAACGCTGGATGGGATCTTTAATGTTCGCTCAGCGTATTGTCTTGGACTGAATATTCATTAGGAGAAATGGACTGTGGGCAGTGCCTTTCCATGGAGAAAGTTGTGGAATGTGAATCTACCACCAAAGATGAAGTTTTTCCTTTGGCATAGCATTAGAATTTTTTTACCTACCAACAGATGCCTGGAGACCAGACATGTTAGAGAAAGTTATATGTGCGAGCTATGTAACATTGAGGCTGAAACCCCACTTCATGTGGTTATACATTGTCATTGTGTGGAACCTTTCTGGGACACATGTCAAAAGAAGATATTGCTTACAAAAGGACCAAATGACGAACTAGCCAACTTCATCCAGTGGGTGTTGTCGAGCTGCACTGAAGAGGATATCACAAATTTATCCAGCTCTTGTCTTGCATCTTGGTTGAACAGGAACCAAATCCTATGTAGCATTCAGCGGATGCCCCACCAGATCAAAAGCAATGGGATATGGAAATGGGCTCACAATTACATGATGTTCCACAGAAGCAAAAGTGTCACCAGGCATAGAATTGTAAAACCCGCTCATAGAAGATTTGATCCTAATCAACCTCTTTTTAGTGCCAATATAGATGTAGGATTTTTACGGTCTGATTAGACCGGCTTGGGCACTGTCATTAAAGATGTCAGGGGACACACTGTGGCTATGGCAGCCAAGATCATCCATGGTGAATTGGATGCCTTTACTGTTGAAGCATTAGGGGTTTAGTTCTGTCTATAGATGACTATCAGTCTTAATGTAGGATCGATATCTATTGAGATGGATGTAAAAAGGAGTTTGAAATAAACTAAACAATGGAGAGAGGGGTCTGAGCCCGATCATGGAGTTGTTCAAAGATATTGATATGCTAGCATATAGGCTCTCTTTTGTCTCTTTTTCCTTTGTGAGGAGAAAGATGAACTTGTATCTCAATCGAGCTAAATCTAATTTGGGGGAGCCTAAGGAAAAATGTGGCTATGTAATTTTTCAGTTGACCTGGAGGCTGTAACTCATCGTATTATTACCTAATTGATGGATATAGTTTGAATAAAAAAAAATAATTAGGATAAAGCCTAGAATTGACCATTGAAGTAAACTTACACCTCATAGTGCTCGAGCTAACTTATTTAGAAAACAAGAGATAGGAATCAAAATCCATAAGGGTCAACTCCTACGTGATGACTCTTCCACCTCCAAAAAGAGTGTAACAGTAATAAGGGTCACTAAAGACTGAGTCTCAACCATATAGGTAGGTAGTTTTGATGAGTAGAAGGGATCAAATTTATCATGGATGGAAATTCTAGTTGTTATTTCATAACTTATGGATAGACATAACAAGAACCTACAAATGGTTACTTAACTACATAACTAAGGAATCACATGGCATTTCTTGGAATAATCTGATCATCGACAGTTTTTGCTCTAATACCATTTATGTATAGTAGGACCTAAGAGGGGATTCACTCATAAGAGGTACAATATATAATTCCACAAAGTAATCAAGAAGATGATGCAAAACTACTAAAGAAGTTATGTAATGATACTTATAAAAAAAATTCCCCACCATAAAAGATAGTTATACAAGCAATATGGATGTAACTACTAGTAAGCAAGCCCAACTATAGAGGACTACTTGACAATTCCAAGCTATCCTAATGTCCACATCATGTAAGTGATGTTCTTGAGTCATTGCCATTTGGCACTCCTATAACCAGGTGGTTTTAGCAATGACACCCAAAAAAAGGTATGCATCACGTTAATTCTGAATATGTCTATATAAACAATATTTGGACGTTTCAGATTAGATAGGTATAAAGGAGGGGGTTCCCATTCAAGAGGGGGCTAATAGAAAGTAGGTAAGTTTAAGAAAGGATAGATAAGAGAATGAGGCATTTAAAGAATAATGTAACATCATAAAATTTCTTTCCATAGTAATTGCTTAGTATTACAAATGAAAATAGTTTCATGCATATATAATATAGACCATATATGTTCGGCCATAGTAACCTGGGTGATAAGAGCTCAGTAAGTCATAAAGAAGGACCCGGGTTTGAATCTCACCGAAGGCAATTTGCAAATAGTGATTCACATTGATTAGGTGTGGGAGGGGTGACCAGACCACACTCTCTCATGCCTCGAGAGTTTACCATGTCAGGTTTGGATGGGGTGGGTTCTCTCGGACACCAAAAAAAATATATAGACCATATATATGAATAGGGCTATAACATAGTTGCGCCATACAATATTTGATTCATGACCTAATAAAATTAAAGGGTGAAACACAAACCCCTGGAGGAATACAAGCACCCTAACACACACATATATATATTAATACAAATAATAATAATAATAAGGATGTTTAATAAAAATGAATAATAAGGATGGTTGATAAAATAAAATTTCAACACTTCAAGAAAAATGAATTAATAATCACATCAATGTCCAAATTAAAATGGATTTGTACATGCCTAATCCTCAAGATTATTATATAGCTTAATATGTATACTTGGTTTATAATTAAAGTATTCATCTTTGGAACACATGATGTATGTTAATTAAATAAAGAGAATATGTATATACATTCCTATTATAGATTTTCATTTTAATCTTATCCTAGTCATGTTCACCTAACGACACATTAGGGAGTATAATATAGTTAACTTATCATTTCATTCATTAGATATCCATTTTAGTTCTAGTGTCCATCTTAAGTGAGATAAGTCAACATATGTGTAACATATATATACCCATTCTTGCAAATTAAATTTTGTAGTGACATTCTCTTTTTATAACATGAATTTCTATATTATTCAAAACATCATATTTAACATGCATATCTATGAGTCTAAACATTGTATTATCTATTTCTTGAATATGCCAATGTATAGAAAATTGGATTTTTATTTTGATGTAAATTAACCAACATGTCATCCAAACTTATGTTTTCAACCATACATTGTTATTCATATTTCATGTCCCATTTTATACAAAATTTATTAATTTAAATAGGAGCATTTACCAAATACATATGTATTTATAGTTATCATCTAATACTTATATCTATTGTTTCACTACTACCATGAATTACATTTTTATCTAGGATGTTTACATAAAAATATACTAATTTTAGATATTAATATTTAATAACATGTATATAAAAATTAGTGTTGAGTTGATTAATCAATTTGTTTAACTTATCATCTTTGACCATGCTTAGTATATATGACACATTATGATTATTGCCTTACCTATGGTTCAATCATCAATGTTAGAAGTATATGCTAAAATTATTTGTAGACTTTATATTACACATATGTATAATCTCTTTAGATATATACCAATGTGTAACTTGATTAGAAGGTTCACAAACCTTTTGATTTCTCTATATTTCTATGATATTTATCTCATTAGTCCAAACCTTAAGGTACTAAAACTATAAGAAATGATACGTTTAACTTCATGTTTGATAGTGTTGACCAAATTTGTTGGTGTCCATTTTCATCTTGGGATGTTATAGCATGAAGAGGTGTGTTGGAATTCAAAGGGAGGTTTGTCATGGTCTTTCAAATTTAAAGGTGGGTTCAAAAGTTCAATCTGATTTTCAATTTGCCTCCTCTTGCAAAGGGGTTGTATGTATGGAGGAAGGATGAGGGAGCTTGCAGCACCACTACGTTGAAGGAGGAGAAAATCCTTGTTTGTTGGTTATTAACAGATCCATAGGTTGTGAGATCTGAGTTTGTGTTGTCACAAACATCATTGAAGTTATAAAAAGAAGGAAGGTGAATGAGATGGAGTATATGGAAGGAAGATGATGGTTATGATAGCTCCCAATAGTGGTGTTGGACATGCGGTAGGAGAGAACACTATTTTTCCGCACCAGGTCATCAGCATAGCCTTTGTTGAACTTTGCAATTGTTAGTGAGGCTTCTTCTCCATCATGTTGCTAGAAGAAAATCAATGTCATATAGGGTTGTTGTTGTTTCTTGTGAAAGGAAGAGGTATAAGGAAAGGGACATGTGGATTGGTTGTTGGCTTGAATCTGAGTGGAGATCCAACACAACAAGAACACATGATCCAGGTGTTGCAGTCATGGAGTTATAGTCCTAGAGCTTTGGTGATCTCCCACTTGTTGGGTTTGCTGGTAAAAGTCTCAATGAGAAGAGACCCCAAGAAACACATGAGGAGATATTAAGGTTGTCTTAGCCTTCAATGGTCTAGACATGGTAGTCTATGGCACTGATGTACAAGGGGAAAACACATGGAAGTTGGATATCAGAGAAACTAGGTTTAAGATAGTTATGAGTAATTGGAGGATAGGAAGAATATGTTGGAGAAAATAGGGTAGAGGAATAAGTAAGAAAAAAGGGAGACTAAGGAAATGAAAAAAATGTGAAGGAAGTAAGGTCAACACCGTCGGCACATTGCATGTTGGTGAAAACGTTCCTTCCATGAACAGAAAGACATGTGCACATCAAATGTTCAACATAGAGAGAGTTAGGAATAGAGATGAAATACAATTAGGAAAAGAAATCAAGCGATAAATTGAATTCATTAAATTGATTCAATTTTGATCATTTCGTTACTTTCTCTTTCAATGAAATT
This sequence comes from Alisma plantago-aquatica, assembly GCA_963693085.1. Classification (NCBI taxonomy): domain Eukaryota; kingdom Viridiplantae; phylum Streptophyta; class Magnoliopsida; order Alismatales; family Alismataceae; genus Alisma; species Alisma plantago-aquatica. The sequence goes on along the minus strand of OY856410.1, from coordinate 427,278,386 downwards.
AGAGCTACAAATAACATCTAATTGACATGAAAATTGATCAGTAAGCTAGTTATGGTGTACATAGTACAACTTTGTCAGTCCAAATTTATCTTTAATTTCATATTTTATTGAATTTTGACATTCCATTCAATAACTTGTATTTGAAGTAATCCCTTCATGCATTTATTGCATTTATTAATCAATTATGATGTTATATTTTGTTTTTCTCCATTTTCCTTCATACTACACTTCTAGGAAGATTTTCAAGTGATAAAATACGATCAAACTTTGTGTAATTAACCCCAAATTTGAAGACTTCATTAACTTTTTTATCATTATACATATAACAAAGCTTATTCTTGATAGATATATTCTAGTCTTCAATTACTTCTAACTAAGTTAGTTCAAGAAAAAAAAAATTTGATACTAACATAATCAATCAATGATGGACCTAAGGTGGGAGAATGTTGAGCTATATAGCAATATTTTAGTATGTTATAGAGGATGGCTTAACTCTAACATTTCTTGAAACTCTAATTATTTGAGGAGATAAGTAAATTCTTTGATTTATAAAGAGGTACTCTTGGGGATGAAAAGAATATATATGTGAAAGAGATGAAATTAAGATGACAAGACCTTGATATATATTATTTTAAGAAAATTCTTAGTCTTTGTCTAGGTAGGGTATGTAGCACAAGATCTGATCCAACCTAGACACCGTCACCTCTCATATATGACCTAATAATTCCCTTACTATTTTATTCATCTTTAAAGATATTAATTATTACAATTCAGTCATATAAATCTTGATTCTGATACATATTGGAAAGGCCACGTCCTCATGTTATCCTAATTAAAGGTTGATCAGAGAGGAAATCACAATTATCCAATATTTCTATGATATAGCCTTATAATAAAAAAACAATAATCATTAATGTTTCCAAAAAAAAGTATCATTTACCAGAGTGGGGGAGAATGATATCCTGTAAGGAGCTACATAGTTTATTATAATCAAAAACTTGATATTCTAAGATCAGAATAGTGAAATTCTACAAGTATCATTAACTATATATATTATGGATTTTCCATGTTGGAGTCCATATCTTCATTCTTATCATATGCATCTAATCTAAAATGTCGACAAACAAAATACAAGTCAGCATAAAATGCTATGTATGTGGGTGCAATAAAAAAAGTGTGCATGTAATATTAACAAAATATATAACAACACTCTAATAATTTTAAGTAATGAAATACTAAATTCAAAGTTACAATTTGAACCAATGAGTATTTCACTTTGTTTGGTGTTTCACTCTTAGTTACAACAATGCACACTATGGAGTTTTACCCAATAATGGGTTCCATGGTGATAGTCTTATTAATGGGACTTCTTCATCATATCAGATTGCTTTTATCACTCTCTTAAGTGACCATACCTTAGATTTTGGGAGTGATTATCTCCATAGAAAACCCTTATGAGATTCATTACTATGTTCAAGTATCATCTTGACTATATAAGTAATGCACATATATCTTTATGAGTTGTAAAAATTGAATCAGCAATGCAATTTGTATAAAGAGTAAATTTCAGTTAATCTCCAGAAATCTTTGAAAACAAATTCTAGTTATGAGCGATTAAGTTATCCTGTATACATTATTTGGAATATAGATGATGTCCAATCAACTCAAGACTTATGTACAAATAGGAATCAATCATGGCCAGATTAATATTTGTTTTTTATTTTTGAATCAGAGGATTGAGATCATGCAATGCGGTGCAAAATGATTTTTTTTCTAGCAACAACGTTGCGTCCAGTTCAGCTGGCTCGACCCTCTTACTAGACCTTATTTCTCAATTGGGCATTGATGATTTAGGCCCATGGCCTTGGCCCTATAGATTGGCACTTGACCGTGTTGGGGAGGTCAGCCTCTCACGTAGTCTTGGTCATGTGTGCATAAAACACCCTGGCTCATTCTTATCAGGGATGGGAGGGAGAAGGAGGGTCAGGAATTTGGGTTTCCTAGGAGAGGTACAATTGCATCCACTTTCTATGGTGGGGTCAGAGGTGCCCCTAAAAGGGGGCAATATTACCAAGCCGCAAATGTCCAATTAAGAATGTGTGACAACATCATACAAGAACATCAGGAGGGTGAGAAGGTAGAGGGCGTTTCAAGACATGATTGGTTGTAGAAATGAGTGGAAAACAAGGTAGGAAAAGCAAAATAGTATGAAGGGATATCATAAAGATGGGAGGATACACCATTTGGGATCCCTCATATTCTAGTGGCGGCAATGAGAGGTTGAATGGTCGAGGATCTCTTTCTAGGTGACAAAGGCATCGTCTACCAAGAGACCATCCATGATTGAGTTCAAATTGGACAGAGGAGAAGATTGGTAATGGTTTCATGTTGAGAGACTAATTAGAGATATAAGAAATGATTGTCAGGGAGAGAGAGGTCTGAAGCCTCTTTCCTTAATTGGTATGGAGGTTAAAATGACATATGGACCCTTGATCTATGATGCAATGCCTTAGGGCTGCAGAACATGTTGGCTAAATTGGACATTAACTTGACCTTTGTTTTGATGATGAAAAACATTTCATACTTGTGGATCTAATGTGCTATTTGAGAATTTTATGGTTTAAGTTAATAAGGAGATCATACTAAGTGGAAAGATGAAGATCAATACTAATTGAAGATCAAATGCACTTAGTTGTTTATGTTTTCATGATTGTAATCAAATGTAAACACGAGTAAAAAGATATAATGTACAAATTCTTATACATTAAGTAAATCAAGCATTAGATCATCCCTATCCACTTACAACCTTCATCTAGGATCCCCCTTTGAGTTAGAGTCACTATCATTCATTAAAACACAGACTTCATAGATGGTTCCAAAGATTGTAATAGGTGCATCCTCAGTTGAGAAACTAGTCGACTAAGACACACTCGATCAAAGTTTTTGTTGACTGAGAACCACCACGGTCCATCATTTGAGCATTGTTTAATACCTTACATATTTGTGCTCTGAAATGGGTTTCAGTCAAAAATATTGTTGACCGAGAAAACCTCGATCCAAAGCATGTGATTGTTAGACCAAGTGGTTGGGAGTTGGAAATAGACATTGATATACAATTGCCTTAAACCCAGGATTATTCGAAGAAATGCTCGGACGAGACATAGTTCAGTCGACAAACTTGCCGATTGAGAAGGGTTTTGGATTGTTCTTTTAAGCACGAACAATTTAGCCATTGCTAGCTAATTATTACATACCTAATGACCAGTTAAGCACTAAGAACACTCTACAGACTCCCTAAAATGTTGCTTAGTACTTGCAAACCATTCTTATAAATAGGAGAGGCCTTAGGACAACCAAAGAACCTAAGGTACACTTGAGAATCCATTCTAGTAAGAAACAAAGTTGACCAACACTTTCCATCTTGTTCTTCAAGCTCCAAATTTGTGTCCTATAGCCATAGCCTCCAAGCCACCATCAAGAAATTTCCATCCTAAGTGGTTTGAGATATCTAATGCTTTATATAGGATCAAAGCACAATACTCTATCAGTGTACTTCCTTTTTTCGAATCCCCATTCACAGGTCTAAGCTACTTGTGCTCCTTGTCTACTCCAAGTTGTGGAGGTTGCTTGAGGGAGCTTGATTGGAGCTATTTCTTGGTGAAGAAGGCTGCTTCAAGGTGTGCTTGAGATTACTTGAAGAAGGAGGCTTCATGTGAGGTTGAAGCTACTTCAAGATGAAGGCTATCTCAAGGTGGTGGAGCTATTTCAAGGAAAAGATGGCAGCTCCAAGGTGTTTGGAGTTACTTCAAAAAGGCTGCTTCAAGGAGGTTGAGGCTACTTCTAGGAGAAGGCTACTTCAAGGAAGGTGATTGTATTTTATTGTAACATCCTTCAGAGGTAGATAAAATTAATCACTTTCAAAATCTAAATTCGAGACAATTGGGTAGTGGACTGACAACTATTGATTTGAAGGTTGGAACCACTCTAAATCAAAGTGTCTTCCTTGTTTCCTCCTCCTTCGTTGGTTGAGTGTTTAATTATTTTTAATGTATCAAAAATCCCTATTAACCCCCTCTCTAGATCTTTCAATTGATATTAGAGTAGGTCGTCAAGGATCCCTAATAGGTCTTGAAGAATGTGGGACAACATGTTTAGTAACCTCAACCTTGAAGGAACTCATGTGACTCGACCACCACCCCTTAATGGAAGCAAGTACACCTATTGGAAAAGAAGAATGCAATTCTACTTCCAAGGGATCATCTTAGAGCTTTAGTGAATGGTGTCTTCACCTTATCAACTTCTTACTATGGAATATGCAACATGGGATCGTGATACAGTAAAACAGATTCAATTAAATGCAAAGGAAGTATATTAAAATTTTCTGATTTTGTTAATGAGTTTAATAGGATATTTTAATGTGATACAGCTTATGATATATGGAACAAACTTTCAATTACACATGAAGGTACTACTGGAGTTTAAAATACCAAAATTAATATGCTTAAACAAAAGTTTGAACAATTTTACATGCAACCTAATGAGTCTATTAGTGAAATGTATGCAAGATTTTGCTCTATTGATAATAGGTTGAGTGCATTAGGTAAGTATATAAGTGAACAAGATCAGGTGTCCAAGATCCTTAAATTTTTGCCTCCAAAATACAAGCCAAAGGTGACAACCACTGAAGAAGCTAATGATCTCGCCACATTGAGGATGGAGCAACTCATTGGCAATATAGAGACTCATGAAATCCCCCTTGAAGAAGAAGAAAGATTAGAGGCTGAAGTTCAAAAAGGAAAAAAGGAAGGACATTGCCTTAAAAGCTACAACAAAGGCTCAATAAAAAGTCATCACTCAAGAAAGTGATGAAACAAGTGAAGGAGATGATGAAGAAGATGCACTCAATGTAAATGGTAAGAAATATAGAAGGTAAAAATCTAAAAAATACTCTAGTGTATCTTCCTCTTCTTCACGTAGGTGCTTTGAATGTAGAAAGAAAATACATGTAAAGAATGAATGTCCTAAGATCAAGAAAGGGAATAAATCTTCCTTCAAGAATAAAGACAAGGGAGATAAAGCTTACAAAGATGCTTAGGATGAATCAAGCGATGACAGTGAAAGTGGAGAGGAAGAAGTGGAATGTCTCATGTATAAGGAAGATGAGAATGAAGAATCAAGTGAGATAAGTGTTCTTGAATTATCTAAAGAGGAATTAGTTACTAGTCTTCAACAAATACATGATAAACATGTTGATTGTAAAAAGAAATTAAACAAGCATACAAAAACAAATGATGTTTGCATGCTAAATTATATATGCTTTCTTCTGAAAATGAAAGTCTTATATCTGAAAGAGATACTTTGAAATCCTCCATCAATGATCATAATGTCACTTTGCATGTTTTAGAAACAAACTATAATTTTCTTTGCCAAGAAAAGATTGAATTACTTGCTACAATAAATGACATTCAAACTCAACCTATTCTATGTAATCATTTGGATTATGATGTTATTGTCAAATAAAGAGATAAGTTGTTATCTAGTTTAGATCAAGAAAACTTAGACATTAAAAGGGAAATGGATGAAATTGCTAAGTTGCAAAAAGATATCAGTAGCTTGAAAAATAATGACATTCTTGATAAAATCCTAGAAAGCTCAGCTGGTCAAATTGGGAGGAAAGGACTAGGCTATGTACCCAAAGACAAATCCTATAAAAAATCTAAGGCTATAAAGACACAAGTACCCAAGACCAAAGTCATGTATGTACCTAAAAACAATCTAGCTCATGACCACTATGTTAATAGGAGAAAATAAATTGATTTCATTTGTTTTCATTATTGTTTACATCTTTGACATTATTCATTCCCATGCACTTACAAGAAAAGCAAGGATAAAGATTTAGTTTGGGTTCCAAAACCTCAAACTTAAGAACATGGAACATTTCTTTGATATTTGACCTAAGCTTTAATTTGAAATCCATATTGTCTTATCTCAACTAAAATAAGATACATACTTCATATTTTTGTATGATTTGATTGGAAATGACAACATATTCTATTTGAGATTGATAAACTTATTGGAAACACACAAAACTTCATCTCAGTCGACAAAGTCCTTGACCGAGACCTCTTTTGGTTGAAGAAATAATCGACCAATGGGAATTCTGTCAAAACTAGAATTTTCCGACAGGTCATCCAGAGTGACAATTATATCGACCGAATAAATTTCCAGCTGAGGAAATGTATGATCGAGGATAGTTCTGTCAAGACTGTTATTGAAAAAATAAACTTTTGTTTATATTTAACCTTGTTGCTTTAAACCTATAAAGAACTCTTCATATTAAGTTGTTCTAAAACATGAAATGTTTTAATTACTGCTTCTAACCAAAAGGACCACCACATGAGTACCAATTTATACCTATTTTGCAGGATTGGGTGGATGATACTGGTTGTTCCAAACATATGACTAGAAATAAGGAGGCTTTCAAAACACTTGAAGAAATGAAGAGTGGAACAGTCACATTTGGAGATAACGCTAAAGGTAAAATTATTGGGACAGGTAGTGTTGGTACAAACCTTGAAAGTAAAAATCTACTACTTGTTGGTGGATTGTATCACAACTTGATTAGTGTTAGTCAATTATTTGATAGTGGCTATGATGTTCTATTTAACAAAGCATGCTTCAAGCTACTCATTGAGAACACTAATGATGTTGTTTATGAAGGAAAAAGAATAGGAAATCTATATATAGTTAGGCCTAAATCTATGCAAGCTATTGGTAGAAAATGTCTTCTTGCAAATGATGAACCTTTACAATTATTGCATAGAAAAGTAGGTCATGCAAGCTTAGATGTAATTAAGAAGTTTATTAAGTATGATCTTGTTAATGGCTTACCTAAGCTTTCTTTTGTTAAACCTGAAAATTGTGAACCATGTACTCTAGGCAAGAAAAATTAAACTTCCTTCAAATCCAAAACCTTGCTTAGTACTACTAGATCATTAGAACTCATTCATATGGATTTTTTTGGTTATAGAGAACTCGACTCCCGCTGGAAGCGCTACTTGGAAGTGAATTTTCCGCAGCGTCAGCCGGCCTCTGATGTGACTTATTGATATACCGGTGTGCAGACGCACGGGTCTCCCGGGTTTACCATCCCTGCTATCTGGGCCTCCGCCTAGGGGGTGGGTTTTCCCCGGAAAACTAAAAAAAAAATCTATTGGCGGTGAAACATATTGCTTTGTTATTTTTGATGATTACAGTAGATATACATGGGTTCATTTTCTTTCAACTAAAGATGATACTCTTAGAATATTCATTCAATTTTGTTCAAAGATTAAAAATTAACTACAAAACTAAATATTCACCATTAGGAGTGATCATGGGGGAAATTTGAAAACAAAATCTTTGAAGAATTTTGTACATTCCAAAGGTATATTCATAATTTTTCATCACCATACACCCCACAACAAAATGGGATAGTAGAAAGGAAAAACTGGTCTTTATAAGAAATGGATAGAACAATGTTACTTGAACATAATACACCTAAAACCTTATGGGTTGAAGTAGTAAATAGTGCATGCTATGTATTAAATCATGTAACATTTCACTCCTATCTTAATAAAACTCCTTATGAACACATCTTCAACAAGAAACCAAGAGTTCACTACTTTCATACTTTAGGTACACTTGTACATCTTAAATACAAAGCATGATAGAGATAAATTTGACCCTAAATCACATAAAGGATTCATCTTGGTATATTCAACTTCTAGTAAGACATTTAGAATCTACAATACTATCTCTATAAAAGTTGAAGAATCAATTCATATCACATTTCATGAAATAACAACACAAAGTGCTGAAAATAAAATTGAAAATGGAAACTTAAATGATATTACTCATCAAATTGAGGACGTAACCATATCAAAAAAAGATGATAAAAACTCTGAAATTGAACAATATAATAATGAGGCAGAATAGCCTATTCCTAGATTAATCAAGGACCAGCCTCAAGACTTAATCATAGGAACTTTTGATAAAGTAAAAACATAATCATCATTTAGAGATGTTGCAAACATGACCTTTGTATCAATTGTTGAACCTATAAAGGTAAATTAATCTCTAAAAGATGAGTAATGGATAATGGTTATGCAAGAAGAGATAAATCAATTTACTAAGAACAATGTATGGGACTTAGTTCCTTGACCTCAGGATAAAACCATCATTGAAACTAAGTGGGTTTTTCAAAATAAACTTAATGATTATGAGAAAGTAATTAGAAACAAAGCTAGTTTGGTTTCTCAAGGATATAACCAACAAGAAGGGATAGAGTTTGATGAAACCTATGCACTTGTGGCTAGACTTGAAGCTATTACAATGTTATTAGCTCTAGCTGCCCACAAAGACATAAAATTATTTCAAATGGATGTAGAAAGTTCCTTTTTAAATGGAACCATAGAAGAAGAAGTCTATGTTGCTCAACCTCCTAGTTTTGAAATTACTAACAAGCTTGACCATGTTTTTAAACTTAATAAAGTTGTTTATGGTCTAAATCAAGCAACACCAAATTGGTATGAAAGACTTAAAAACTGTCTTTTTGATCATGGTTTCTCCATTGGAAAATTAGATTCCACATTATTTTTCAAAACACATGAATTAGACTTTCTTGTTGTTCAAATATATGTTGTTGACATCATTTTTGGTGCTTCAAATGATTCCGTATGTAATCAATTCGCTGATATCATGCAAAAAAAATTGAGATGAGTCTTTTGGGAGAATTAACATTTTTCCTTATTTTGCAATTTAAACAAATGCCCGCCAGAATTTCCCTAATCCTAGAGAAATACACTAAGGAACTCTAAAAATGATTTGGCATGGAAAATTGCAAACATACTACTTCACCAATGGCTACTTCTGCTAAAATTGACAAGGATGAAGATGGTGAACCCATTGATGATTCCTTATATAGGGCCATCATTGGTAGCTTGCTATATTTGATTGGTTCTGGATCAGATACCATGTTTTCCATTGGACTTTGTGCTAGATTTCAATCAAAACCAATGCACTCTCATTTTCAAGCTGTGAAAAGAATTTTAAGATATCTTGCAGGCACTATAGACTATGGTTTGTCATATCCTAAAGGTCAATTGTTGGATTTAAAAGCTTACACCGATGTCGATTATGTTGGTCGTCGTCTTGGTAGAAAGAGCATGAGTGGTGGTTGTCTAGGAAGAGCCTTAGTACCTTGGTTTATTAAGAAACAAAATACAGTTTCCCTATCTACCACTGAAGCCAAATATGTGGTTGCAGGCTCGTGTTGTGCTCAAGTACTCTGTATGCAACAAGTTTTGAATGATTATGGATTTGCATTTCCTTCTACATGGATTTTTTATGATAATATTAGTGCATAAACTTGGCTCATAATCTTGTTCTACTTAGTCGTGCCAAGTATATTGAGATTAGACATCATTTCTTAAGAGAACATATTTCTAAGAATAATATTTCTCTTCATCATGTTGATACAGAAGAATAGTTAGCTGATGTCTTTACCAAACCTCTTACTTTGGATCAATTTCAATATATTAGAAAGAGGTTATTACTCCCCTTGAAGATGTTATCTTAGATATATGTGCTCAAAATTCTTGATAATTTCCTAATTTGAAATTCATGTGATTTTTAGTGCATATAATCTTAGAACTATTCCCTTGTTTATTCACAATAATTTATTATCATGAACAAGCATTTAAACAAGCTCAATTCAGTTATGTAAAACTACTCACAATATCATATTTGGTCAATAATATAGTGGAATGAGAAATTCCTAAGTCGAAACATTTCTCAACCAAGTTTCATTCAGTGGGACCCTCGGTGGACTATGGGAATCTCAATTGAGATTCTTCTAAAAACCTCATAGACTGAATTGTTTTCACAAAAGACCCTCAGTTGAAAATATTTTCGACTGAGTCCTCTACCATTGTGCCTAGAATTGAAAAATTCCAACATCGACCAACTAGCCATTACAAAGAGTCATTGGATAAGAGTTGTTGGGGTATCGATCGATGAGTTTACCGACCGAGTAGGACTTTGTTTTACTATAAATAGCACCCCATTCTGCCCATTTTCTTCTCAACTAAAGTGCTCTCTTCTCCATCACTTCTCTAGTGTTTCTGAGAGATATTCTCCAACAACATTCATCCCCATAATCTCTAGCTCTTCTTCCACCACTCCTTGATCAAGATGGCTTCCTCTTTAGCTCATGGTGGGAAGAAGAAAGTTTCTGTGAGGAAGGGACAGACAGTTACTCTAGCCTTGAGTGTCATCGACAACATCCCCTTCAACGACGTTTCTGTTAGGGAACACTACTTAAAGCTCACCTCAAAGTCTTCTCTTCCTCGCCAACCGGTGGACCTCAATGACTTCGTCACTCTTCTCAATCTCTCCCATCTCTTCAAGGTGTAAAAATTAATAGAGTTTCTTATTCCCTCGTTCTATTTCTGATCCACTCAAGTTGTTAATGTATTCTATGCAAACCTTACTAGGGACGTCAATGACCCATTTTCTTTCACTTCCATGGTTGATGGGTTATCCTTCCCTTTCTATTAAAATGAAATTCTCAAAATGCTAAATGTAGATGCAGAAGAATATGGAGAATTTCTAGACCTCACCACCTGAAATCCTATCTCAAAATTCTCCACCAAAGACAACATCATTAGCCTTAGTAATATCAAAAAGGTTATCTTCCTTCCCAACACCTCATCACATGATCATAGGGGAACTTATTATGCTACCTCCTTAACCTCTAAATCTAGGATAGTGAATCTAATTATTTCCCATAACATTTATCCGAGAGCTAATAAAATAGAAATTCCACATTTAGGATGTGCCTCATCTATGATATACTTAGAAGCAGTCCCGTGAATTTTATTCGCATCATCCTATCCAATATGTTTGACTTTTCTGGAAATCCCCCCTATGCTGAATTTTTTTGCCAAATAATCCAATATTATCTTGACAAAAATCTAGAGGATTTAGGCTATAAGCTTATAGTGTCTTTTTTGACATTTAATAAAAAAAGCCAGCAAATAGGTTTAGCGGCATTTGTTGACATTTAAAAAATGCCTCTGGCGCCAATGCCGCTAGGAATAATGTCTTAAGTTGTAAAAGCCACTAAACATTTGTCTTTAGTTGCATTGAATAAATGCCACATAAAGGCCACTAAACCATCATTTGGCATTTATAGAAAAGTCACTATCCATCATTTGGCTTGTATACAAATGCCACTATTTTGTATAATGTTGTTGTATAAAACGGTTGTAGTGGCTTATGAAAAAAGCCACTAATGACATACTAGTTCTGCATTACTAATTTTTTATGGGTTTTAGTCATTCAATTTGTAGTTCATGATCAAGTTTTCTAATTGAATGCCAATTGAAGCCGAACACATTCTAGAAGTATTGAACTTTTTTATTTATAATCAAATGACAATTACATGGGGAGGACATTTTACCTTGCCCCTTGTATTGAATACAACAACATCACATATGACTATATATGGTACATATTGTAGACATGAACACTAACTGGATAACAACTCATTTTGCACTTGGAGACCCCCCAAAGGAATACAAACTCATTTTCTTACAAAAACATATATCTCCATTCTAGTATTCCAAGTAGTTGTGAGCTTCTACAGGAGTAGACCAGCTACACTGCAATGAAGGTTCATCCTTCTTCTCAGCTGCAGTGATAGTATTACGGCCATATGGTCATCAGATTCCTCAGCAGGTTCTTCCTTCTTCTCTTCCACCGTGGCAGCAGAAGCAGCAGGTGCAGCTGCATAGCCTGAAGCATCAGTAGGGGCAGCAGCAACTGCAAACTTGCTAGGATCCTGCAATGAAGTGAGAAAAATGTTGAGCACTTGCATGCAAATGTAAGACAAAAACACTTACAGCACTAGCATGCTGTTAAGATAGTATCAGGGAAGATAGCACCATTGCCAAATTTATCAATAAGATCATCTTCAGTAAGGTGAAGGACCTCAGGGCTGAATACAGATCCACTGTCATAAACTGACATCACAACCAGTCCATATGAGAAGGACCTGATGGCGAGCTTCGCAAGAAGGGCAGCCTCAGAAGAACCCACCTTCTCACCTTTCCTAATAAGTTTGACAATGGTGATAATTTCAACTGTACCATTCACATTATGTCATCTGAATAGAGTTTGCCATGCAAAAAAGCTGTAGAGATTCAGCTAAGCACACAACTAAGCACATGATAGAAATGGTGCAAAGCTGACAATCTTGACAATTATGTAAAAAGCAAAAGATGGTTAACAAACTCAATGTCGTCCAGGGTTCTCAGAAAACTATAGTCTATACATAATAAGTTGAAAAAAATTTAGTAAGGTAAGAAAGCATATAATGATTAATAAGAGAAGAACCTGATGAAGGCCTTCATGTTGTCATGGATAGATCTCCCTTCGTCAACTGCAATAACTATTGTACTAAAGTTATCATCAGCAATAACCATGTCTGAAGCCTCCTTGGTAACCTGGACAGCCACATAAAAAAAGAAGAAACAATCATTATCTATAATAATTACTAAAAGACAAGAAGATAGATATACAAATTGACATATAGAGAATATACTTACCTCAGTTCCAGCAATTCCCATGGAAATACCAATGTATGCCATTTTTAGAGTAGATGCATCATTGACACCATCACCAGTCATGGAAACCACCACATGTAATAAACAACTGACAGCAAAACATGCAAGTTGACTATGTAGATCAGCAGGAGGCTTCAGGTCTTTAAATCTATACTAACATGGCCACCAGGAATAGATTCACTATCCCCTGATAAGCAAGAAGAGTTTCCCGAACATATTCACTATCCCCTTCAACTGAAAAAAAGCAAAGTGAAGTAGTGAAATATACCTTATCCAGGAATCCTTAAAACAACCCAAAGCAAAACTGGAAACCAATGTTGGCTAGGCTGCAATACATCAAGAACATGTAAGCATGCACCATTTTGTTGGATTGCATGTAAGACCAGTTCCAGGGTGAGGAATCACATCTTTGAGTCCTAACAGCAGCTCTGTTCTTGAAGATTAAAGGCCAATCACAAGAGCTGAGTTGAAGCCTTTCACAAGAGATGAGATGACAACCTTAGCTCTCGAGAGTGGCCTTTAATCTCCAAAAACATGCCTTTTTGAGTCCTAACAATAGCTCCGTACTTGGATATTTAAGGTCATTCTCTGTACATGATCTTAGTAGAGGATCCTTACCATAGTTATTGGCTTTTAGGTCCTGCATCACAACCACATGTTATAGAAAGGGTATTATTATAAATTTTGTTTTAACAATTAAGGGAACATGGAGGAACCGATATTACTAAGAGCACCCATTATTTCTTGAGGCTTATTCCTTGACTTCTTAACCAAAGCAGAGTATGGAAATGTTGAAAATGACTTGTTGTACCATGGAAATGTTGAAAATGACTTGTTGTACCATGTGACTAAAATATCTCAGTTACATATCAAACATCTTAATAGCCTAAATATTGAGCAATAATAGAAGCTCAACCATAAACCATATTGAGGCGAATCAGCACAGCAAAATATGTTGTGTAAATCTCACACACTAGATTCCAAAAACACTACTCATAGCTAAAAATCACTTTGTCTAGGCTGCAATACTACCTTAGATACTACTTTGGCTAGGCTGCAATACATCAAGAATATGTAACGATGTACCATTTTGTTGGATTTCCTATAAGACCAGTTCTAGGGTGAGGAATCCCATTTTTGAGTCCTAACAACAGCTTTGTTCTTGGATATTAAAGGCCATTCACAAGAGCTTAGCAGAAGCCTTTCACAAGAGATGAGCTGACAACCTTAGCTCTCGAGAATGGCCTCTGATCTCCAAAAATTGGCCTTTTACGTAGTGACATGTTGTGTGAAGAACCACTCGTGGGAACATAAGATTAATTAGCGGAAGTGAATCATTAGCAGCGGATTACTGAAATTCACTAAAAATTAAAACTTTTTACAAAGAGATCCAAACATAGGAAACAATTACAACAAGAACCATAGTATAACATTTACATCTTGGTTCTAAAATACATGACCTGTACTATCTCTTCTTGAAGATTACATCTTCAGATGCCCTATAACATTATATATAGACTGCATAAAACATCAAGGCATCAAGCCAAAATCTCAGATCGATTCATTCAAAACACTAACTACTGACTCTGAGGTCCTGAGAGTAGAGAGACGACACATAGGACTACTATCTATACAAAACTTGGCAGCCAGTGCCTCCACCTGAGTCATCACTGCTGTCTTTGATACTGTTGTAGCCTTTCCCTTGCAATAGGCTTCCTGCTTCTTCTTCTATGTTTACCTAAAAACATTGGATCCCATGGGGGTGAGACAATTGTAAATTGCCCCAGCGGGAGATATAACTCTCCGCCAAAACATTGTTATAGCAGTTTACTATAATTAAAACTAAACAGGAGTTCTTATAAATTAACAGCAACATTAATCATTGAATAAATAGAGTAAAGTAAAATCTTTTCCTAAGGAGAACATTGTATCTACTCATGGTAGATTCATATTTCACATATCTACTTGCATTAATTGTAAAGAGATATGAATAACATTTATCAACTAGGGATGCACAAAAGAAATATAACATCAGCCAATGAATTTCCGTATTCAATCCTTAAGAAAACATGATATGTGGCTAATTACATTTTACAATCACATTTATGCCCTGAGGAGATGAGGTATACGACTCATACTCCAACTGACCATTGCGAAGTTGAAATCGGTACCATACAAGGTCAAAGGTGGAGTCGGCTACCAAGACCTCCCATATCTTGGTCAGCACGAGATTACATGCAGGACATCTTGTGTCTCTTCTATATATAGCTTTCCAGGGTATACTGGCAACTTCACTATTAGAGTTACAGTGGCGTGTTGTACTCTCTTCGCGATCGTGAAATTTCATGTTTATCTCCATCGATCCGGAATTAACATTATTGGGAGATGTGTACTGCATCTATCACAATCATCGGGGGATTTGTGATACATCCATCCCGGTACAAGTAATGAAGGATTGAGGTTTGTTGTTTACCTTTCATCAATTCCCTCACTAGGACGTCATGATATATTCACCCATTACCCCCACATATTCAAAATATGCATTTTGGGTTTTGCCGTGGAGCACCCGTTTCACCATCACCTATTGCTGACAATGATGGATCTATGGTCAGGGCTCTACATGATATGATTTCACTTAATTAATTAAGTACATTAGCATATTCTTTTAGCATCAGTCAAGTTTTCAAGCATAACTAATTCAGACAAATGCTATAAGGAAACATGTACTATTTTCACCAATCACTTTCACAGTCCTTATAGGAAATTGGGACCTCAGTCCCTCATTCAATTTCTTTTGGAAGTTCACATCCCTCAACTACATCATTATCATACTTATGAACTTTGGGTATTCATACCCTCAATTCATCACTATCACTGTTACCACTTGTTAGGTAGCCATTACCTCTAGGTCCTCAGACGGAGGTATGCATAATACTTGTCACACAAGTATCTCACATGGCTCTCAAAGCCTATTTAATGTTTTTCCACCCTTCACTAGGCAACAACTTACTCATAGAACTCATAAGGTTCATACACATTTTGTTACTTTTACTAAGCAACAACAACATTAGGCACATAAGGCCATTCAACATATTTACTATATGGATGTCATAGCTCAAATCTGGCTATATTCATCATCGCATGATGTCTACATGATTAACAGTCATGTAGATCATCTTTCACATCATATGAAACAATAGTAACACCACCATCCTTTATCGGGATTAGCGTTATCTATTAAATAGGGCTTTTTATTCCCTTTACTCAAAATTAGGGTTATCAATTTCCCATCTTACATTAATTAGGGTTTCACGCTCACATTATTAGTTCAACCCTAATGTATTGCTCCACACTTCTAGGAGCATTCAAAGATATCATAAGTATATGCTTATGATCACCATTTTCATCATATATCACTAATGATCCTTATTTCAAGGCATGAGTTCATTTCTCATCCTTGTCATGGTATGATTACATCATACTCATTGATTTGACTTACCCCATTCTCAAGGTATATTAGTCAATATTTATCAAAATACATTACATTCATTACATCTTTATTGTAACAGTTGCATATCACACATTCCATGTGTTTCTTATCCATGGATATTGGATTAGAGGTTCATCAAGGTATGTCTACACTAAATGTTGAATGTGATATCTATCATGTCTTGATGTATCACTTTCTTCTCATTTCCATCTTACTTCAGTTAATCAACTAACCTTGTATTAGGGTATTTCCCTCTTAATAATTTATCCTCTAACTTGTTACTTTCATCATACAGTGCATAGGCTACACATTAGAATTGTCCAGCTATCTTTAAGGATATGGACTTATCCAATAATTAAGCAATGTTGAATATAGGATAAACCATTATCCATCACTTTAGATATTTCATCTCTTAGGATTTTATCCTCATCATTATTTAATATAGCATACATCATTACTAAGAGTTTCATATCCTCATCATTGTAAGGTGTATAAGTTGTTACACATGTATAGAGTTGAATATATAAGGATCTAGGCATCATCTTGTCTTTTATACCCTTATTCATTAGAATAACCACATTACCATTCATATGGTTCATCAACCTTATTCTACATGGTTATAACATCCTCATCTTACTTGATTGTAATAACCACATCCTACTTTAGTGTATTTGCCATTATAACATTACTATGGTTGCACATATTATCATATGGAATCATTCAGGATTTAAGTCTCACTTCACATCATTCTTTAGAGTTTCCATAATATTATTCTTAATTAGGCTTTCACATTACATTACCCTAGATTAAGGTTTCTCATAACATTAATCTCAATTAAGGATTCTAATAAAATCACCCTCAATTAGGATTTCTCAAGGATTCACCCTCAATTAATGTTTCATATGGAATCACCCTCAATTAGGGTTTCTCATGGATTCACCCTCAATTAAGGTTTATATTCAACAATCCACAATTAGGGTTTGCTATTCACATCACATCACCCTAGTTTAGGGTTTGTAATTCATTAACCTTCATAATTTTGGGTTTCATGATCTCGCTATCATGGATCATACCCTAATTAGACATACATCTATAATAAAAGTCAATTACATGATTAACATTCATGTAGGAAGTTTTCTCTCTCATCCTCTATAAGATGATATTTGAATCAACCTTGATTAGGCTAAGTCAACTCAACATGAAAGAGAATTGACATTTGAGTTATGTTATTATCACCATGATTATTAAAGCTTAATTATTCAAAGGGTACTAATCACCTTACCCCATTAAGATACAACTACTATACTCATCTTTGATTACATCATGTGTTAGTCAAATTGATCAACTTGTCCTTTGACCACTTTAAGTACTCATGCAGTTTTGGTTGATTATCCACCAAACGGTCTTGGGTACATAGACCCCAAACGGTCTTGCACAAAAACCTCCAAACGGTCTAAGATCATTTAGACCTCCAAACGGTCTTGCACAAACCACTGAGACCGTTTTCCAAAGCTGGGGTTGAAACCGTTTAGTAAGGTAGGTGGTGAAGAACGTTTGCCAAAGTTGACTTTTTGAAACCGCATGAACTCGACCGGTTTTGAAACCGCATGCACCTAAACAGTTTGGGATCGTTTAGTCCGAAATGGTCTTGAGATGGTTTGGACTCAAACGGTCTTGAGACTGTTTGGTCCAAACCTCCTCAAAACCACAATGACCAAAAAGGACCTCAACCACTCCAATTAAATTAGGGTTTCCAATGTTGGTTCCTTCAACCATTGAATACATGTAACCAATCATCAATTGGAACTATCACCATGCTTAGAATGAGTTAATTAGGTCATCCTTCAACTGATTTGACCCTCAATTGACCCTCAATTAGTCATCAATTAGGGTTTGAATCAATTGGCTTAGGATTTGGAAACGTTGATCCTTCTATGTTGATTATTGTTGAACCAATTACTTTGAAACTATTAGATTACCATCCAAATTGGGCATGACCTCACCCCAAACGGTCTTGAGGTTGTTGGGATGACCTAAAAATGGTCTTGAGACCGTTTGCCCATGTCAACATCAAAATCCCAATCAACCAATTAGAGTTCGGATCATTGGATTGATCACCAAATCAACATTTGATTGCACTTCAACTTAGTACATTTAGATCTTCAAACACCTAACCATGGTCAACCCTAGACCTCCAAATGGTCTTGGGTGACCCCCAAACGGTCTTGGGATCATTTAGATGACCTGCAAATGGTCTTGAGATCGTTTTCCCATCACATCATCATTAACCATGTCATTCAATTAGGGTTTGGATCTCAGGATTGGTCACCAAATCTGCAATTGATTATACTTCAACTTAATATCTTTGGACCTTCAATTGCTTTCTTGCAAACCGACCAAGGGAGCTAGGGAGGACCAGGAGGACGACCCCCAACCTGTTGGTAAGGTTCTTGATCCATTTCACCTTGATTCCATGGTGGAAATCGAAAATAAATTATGGATTTCTTCTTATTTCGATCCCCTCTTCAACCCTAGCTAATATTTTCAACCAAAAGCTTTGACTAGCCTAAGGGGAGTTGCAAAAGCTTCATCCACAATTGTTTCCATGAGCTTGGAGCTTTGGAGCTCAATTTGAGGCAGGTTTTATAACTTGAAACCCTAATTTTGTTATTGCATTCAATTCCCCATCAAATAATGATCATTTCTCTATTTACAATTATTGATTTGGTTGATTGATGCAATCTCCATGGAAATCACAACAGGTTTCATGGGTCTAGAGCTTGATTATTGTGGGCTCCGATCTCCAAACCATGGATTAATCCCGATTTAAACACATGCGGAAGCATTCGGTAAACAGCGGAAGACGAAAATCACGGGAAAATAAAACTTTTCGAGATTAGAGCTTGAAACCACAAACCTTTTCCATAGAAAAAGGATTTAACTGTTTACAACTCAAACCAATTACTTCTTGAGTAATTACATGCAACATGCTTACAAAATTTTCTCAAGAATGAACCACAAAACATTTCAGGACCTGAGAGTACAGAGGACATCTAGGACTTTACTCTAACTACACCATGAAACAGACTAGATCTCCACCTGAGATAGTTACTGCTCCTGATGCTGCTGTTGCTGGGATTGTTCACCTGAGTTCTTATTCCTCCGTCTTCGACGACCACCTAAAAAGTAGAAGTCTACGGGGTGAGACAATTATACACAATTGCCCCAGCGAGAGTTATAACTCTCCATTAGGCTTTATAAGCAAGGCAGGAATAACTAAAGCATTAAGAGCCTTCAAGATATTCACTAGCAGTTCTATGATAAGCAGAGTTCAATCAATATTAACAATATGAGAACCTCCATGCTATTCAATGATAACATCAATCAAATAACTCGTAGCTAACTTTAACAGATATGCTACGCTATTGATTACGTTTTTCAAACATTATTGTTATGCCCTGTGGAGATGAGGTATACCACTCATACTCCAACTGATCACTGAGAAGTCGCATCAGTATCATACATAGGTCATTAAGAGAGCCGGATTCTTATGACCTCACCTTCCTCAGTCAGTTAGAGGATTGATTGTTTGACATCTGGCGGGATGTCTATGTAATAGCTCACCAGGGTACTCTGGTCCTTCGCTATTTTTAGAGTTACAGTGGCATTCTGTACTCTCTTCTCTATCGGAAGATTTCTTGTTTATCTTTCACCGATACGGGGTTTATGTCTTTAAGGGAGTGTAGAGATACAGCTCACCTTTAAAACTTTGGGGTGGGGTCTGATGGACTACTAGAATCTACATCATCCACTCACCCTTTCTGTTATAGTGAAGGTATGACGGACTACGAGAATCTACATCAAATACCTACACTAGGATGTCAGGTTCTACACATCCATGTACCCCACATACTCAACAGTATGTGCTCCAGGAGTTCCCTTAGGAAAACCTGTTTCACCATCATTTAGACAACTGACAATGATGGATCTATGATCAGGGCTCTACATTTCACTTGATTAGTTAGGTACATTCAGTATTCCAATCATCATACAGTAACACATCTATATATGAGAATACAAAATGTAGCAGGCCTAACTTATCACAATTATCAGATATTCATCTTCAAGTCATCTGTCAAGCATGACCTTGATAACATTTATGGCTCTTACAGCTCAGAAATCGCAAAGGATGTCACTTAATAGTGCATCAAGATGGTTCACTATTCATAAAGCATAAGACATTCTTTCAATGAATATAACATGGTATTCCATACCTGGGTGTGACCATCATCTCATAACAACCTGCATGGTTAATTCAACAGATAATTGTAAATAATTTAGTAAATAGGGATACATTCCCAATTAGGGTTTCACTTGGATTCACCCTCAACTAATGTTTCACATGGAATCACCCTCAAATAGGGTTCCACATGGGATCACCCACAACTAGGGTTCCACATGGAATCACCTTCAAATAGGGTTCCACTTAATAACCCTTACAATCAGGGTTTACTATTCATCTTTCATGTCATCGCCCTAAAATTAGGGTTTACTATTCACTCCATGGTGAATTGTACTCATTACATCATCATGTAAGAGAAACATCATCATTAAGACTCTTAATTATCATTAAGATCCATTAGATATCATCATTAGGGTTTCCATGACCTCACATAGGTGGGTCATTCCCTAATAATGCACCTTCATGTGTAAAAGAAGTATCTTACTAGAGATTCCTCCTAAAAAGGGCACTTTCTCTCTCTAGGATACTTTCTCTCTCTAGAAACACTTTCTCTTTCCTCTCTCTAGTAGATGGTGGCAACACCACTCTAGATTAGGTTGAGACAAGTCTCCATTGACTGATATGAGCCAAAGCATCAACATTATGTGATTAGGGTTTGATTAGATTAGGGTTTTACCCCTTTAGACCCCTCGAGGGTATTTTGGTAATTTTCCACATGATCACCATCATGGGTTAACTCACTAATCACATAGTCCCTTAATGACCTAGGTTACCATTAGGGTTTGGATGGAGTCATCATTAAGCCATTGGCACAATCAAATGGTTAAGCATAAATCACCACAAATCTCCAAGTGGTTTCCAACTTTCAAACGATCTCAACCATCCAAACGGTCTTGAGACCGTTTGATCCTCAAACGGTCTTGAGACCGTTTGGTCTCAAACGGTCTTGAGACCGTTTGGAGGTGAGGACCGTTTGGGAAGTTTGACTTCCAAACCGTTTGGAGCCTCAAACGGTTTGAGGTCGTTTGGACCAAACGACCTTGAGGTCGTTTGAGCTCAAACGGTCTTGAGGTCGTTTGAGCCCAAACGGTCTTGAGGTCGTTTGAGCCCAAATGGTCTTGAGACCGTTTGGTCTCAAACGGTCTTGAGACCGTTTGGGTCCAAACGGTCTTGAGACCGTTTGGCCCAAATGGGCTCAAACCGTTTGGACCTCCAAAAGGGTTCAAAGATCACCAATATTTATAGATAAGTGTGTTGAAGCCCTCAATTGGTTAAAGCTATGCTAACCACTTATAAATTGAGTCAATTAGGGTTAGCCTTAGCCACTTAGTCATCAAATTGACCCTCAATTGCAAACCAATTAGGGTTCAATCGTTCTCAATTAGGGTTTCAAATTGATTGGTCATCAATGTTCAACAGTGTGAATCAATTCAAGGTTGAACCTATCAATTGACCTCCAATTGGGCTCAAACTTGGCCCAAACGGTCTTGAGGTCGTTTGGACATCACCCAAACGGTCTTGAGACCGTTTGCCCAAATTTTGACCAAGATCCAAACCGTTTTGACTCAGGTTGAAGTCCAATTAGGTCAAAATCAGCACTTTTCAATCAATGCATCAATTTCCTACAATTGGACCCTCAAACCACTAGATTAACTCAACCCTAAACCTTCAAACGGTCTTGGGTTGTGCCCAAACGGTCTTGAGACCGTTTGGAGGAATCCCCAAACGGTCTTGAGACCGTTTGGGTCCTTCAACCCAAAACTCAACAAGATCTATGTGTTAAATCAGCACTTTTTCACCCGATTAGGGTTCCATGTTGAAGTGCCTTCAACTCCCAATTGGTTAAGAATTAGGCTTTGATTCTTTGCAGGGATGAAATTCAACCTGTTGGGAACAGACCCTCAAACGGTCGTCCCTTGGTCAACGCCCTCAAACGGTCTTGAGACCGTTTCAATCCAAACGGTCTTGCAAAACCGTTTGAGAGCAAACGGTTTGAAACCGTTTGAACCCAAACGGTTTGCAACCGTTTGGACCAAAAGGATCCAAGACCGTTTGGAAAAGCAACATAGGGAATCACGCCCCTCATCTTCAACCTCTTGCAAGGTCGGTTTCTCCACTGGTTCAATTGCAATCGTGCAAAGAAGAAGGGAGATAGAAGGAGATATACTAGCAAATTTGCAAGAAACAAAGCATGATTATAAAGCACAAGTTCAGAGTTATAAAACCCGCCTCAAGTTTGATCCTAAAGCTCCAAGACTCTGAGGTCCAAGCTCTAATGGCGTCCTTGAGCTTCCACAACTCGATCAGGGATGAAAACTCCAAGGAATCGAAGCTTTGGTTGGCTAGAACAAGAAGACTAGTTAAGCTAACCATGAAACCAACCCTAGAAAGTGAAAACCACCATGAATTCGAGCTAGACATGAGGTTTCTTACCTAGAGCAAGCTACTTCGTCTCCCTGTTCTCCAGAGCAAGTCCTTGGCCGTTTAAGAAAGAAAGGAAGTGAATGGAACAGGGAAGGATCGTTTGCTCGTTTGCAAAAGAAAGGCTTTTATAGTTTTAGGCTATTTTTTAACATAATGACCCTTTTAAAGCCAAAATTCGCATCTAGGTCCCTCCTTGCTCAAGGGCACGTCCAAGCCCATCTAACCTTATGCAAATCTTAGAAAAACTCAAGATCTAAGGGTATAGGAATCCAACCTTCAACTAGGGTACATACATGTTAGGGTCTTGTACCCATTTTAGGTGATTTCTACCACAAAGATCATTTTTCTTATCTGATTAGTGAATGATGTAACTCTTTCATCATTTCTACTCTAAATGATGACAAGAGTCATAAAAGATGTTCTAGATGGTGAAATTACAAGTTGGACCCCTCAATTTGGGTAAATTGCAATTTATCCCAAATTAGGTTTTCTGAGCTTGGGGATTGCTTCCACAGCTGCACCTTGGTGCCCAAGCTTGGGAAATCCCTCAAACCTCATCATAGACATCCCCATGATGTCTTAACATCAAAGGAACATCTTATATTGTGAATTTTGCAAGTTCAACCCTTAAACTGGGTAATTTGCACATAGGTCCCTGCATACAACATAATGCTACAACTTTATGCAAAAGGAGCAAGATATGAAAGTGAATGTCCCTGAGGGACTTAATTACATGCCAGGGAGTGTTCACAAGTATAATAATTACATATTTAGGCAAAACTTCCAGGGTTAGATCATAACCCAGGTCAGGGGTGTTACAATTATGATGACATCATCATAAGCACACACATCCCCAAATATCTAGACCAAACAATTTCAATCAAATGTCCAAACGGTTTCAAACTGTTTGGAATGAAACGGTTTCACTAAACTACATAGAAGCAAACAATTTAAGACCGTTTGGTGATGTTGACTAGGGTTGACCATTTGGGGATTTGTTCATAATGACATAGGTTAATGACCCATCAGTTATTATTGATTAACTCCAATTGGTTCATGAGTTGAAGGGCCATCAATCACCTAAACCCTAATCGGGTTGAGTGTTGATTTCGTAAGGGATTGAGTTTGAAACTTGGGTTGATTGACCCAAACGGTTTCAAAACTGTTTGGGAATCACCCAAATGGTCTCAAGACCGTTTTGAAGTCAACCAAGACCATTTAGAGGTCTAGGATTGAGTATGGTTAGGTATCTGAATATTCAAATATATGGTATAAACCCTAACCGGCTAAGTGCTGATTTTGCAGTAGAATAAGTTGATGCTTTGGGTTGATTGACCCAAACGGTTTCAAAACCATTTGTGGATCACCCAAACGGCCTAAAGACCGTTTGGTGATCACCCAAGACCATTTGGAGGTCTAGGGTTAGGTATGGTTAAGTGGGGTCGAAAAAGCCTTTGTTTGGGCTAGGAAGAGGTCTTTTTATAAGATATTCAATGAGAGAGAAAATGTTTTATAAAAGTCTTTTAATTCCAAAATTATTGCCACCATCTCCCACTTGATTTCTTGTATTCAAAGTCATATCTGTCCCCACCGAGCTCCCTTCCATTATCCAATAATAAAGGGAAAAGAAATTAAGCACCTTAACCCTTATAATATCAATATCCATTTTTGAGTGGGATTTCTTTTTCTTATAATAATGGTGAGTGGAATTTCACCTCCTTAGGATATGCTCGTGCCTTTGCAAGTCTTAAGCTCTTCCACACACATATGAATACAACCATACTAATTTTGTTTGAAGGCCCCTTCAATTATTTTATATATTCTTGCATTAAATTGAATTAGGGTTTCAATTGGGCTTAAATCTTGATTATTTTAATATCAAGATTCTCTCTCCTCCAACTAAATTCAAATGAGACGCCCCTCTCATTTTAATTGCTCTAGATTATGTTAAGTAACATTAGGGACCTTATTGAAGTGGTAATTTGCATATTTAACCCTAGGTTTTGGGTAAATTGCACATTACACCAAAACTAGGTTTTAATGCACAAGGATTGCTCTATAAGCTTTATCTTGGTGCCCAAGCTTGTGGTAACCATACCACTAAATCATATTCATTATTATGATGTATCAACATCAGGGTAACATCTTATCATGTGCAATTTGCAATTTAACCTCTCAACTTGGGTAATTTGCACTTTAGTCCAAAAGTAACAAAACAATGTTTTAACATTATTCAAAAAGGACTGAAATTGAAATATAAGCTCCTCTTGTGCCTTAATTACTTGTCACCAAATAAGATTAAGCATATAACCATCTTTCTTAATCAAAACTCCTAGGGTTAAAGCATAACCCAGGTCGAGGATGTTACAAATTATAAACCCCTAACAAGGATTTCGTCCCTGAAATCCTAGATATAGGGAAACAGATATTATTCATGCATCATATCATCATGTCATCACATAAAATCTTATTATTATGGAGTCACCATAGAGTTTTGATCAATACAAATTTATCCCACACAAGGTTTTCACAGATTCTTTTATACATGACACTTACTCCATAGTTCTTTATTATTGACTGTAGAGTAAATTCTGTGTCAAGTAACACTTTCCTTATTACTTATACTAACTATTTCATTAGTTGTATATTTTACTATCATAAGGAAAGGTTACTTATCAGTCAAGAACTTATCTCAAAGATATCCTCAATTTTTATGTTTATGAAAAAACATAAACCCCTAACATGTGATGTTCATATTATTTTACATGTTTAATTTGATTTCATGGTTGACCATTCCAGATAACTTACATAAATCATATGATATTTCTTTAGATACCAGGATTTCTTACCTTGGTACCTATTACATGTGTTAACAACACATTACATCTTTAGCTTCCTTCCATCTAGGGACATTACTTGTTACATATATCTTTTCCTTGAAACCAAGGTCCAAGGTAAATTGATACTTTTCTAAGTATCCATCACGTGAACATTTTTATCTTATGCACATCAAGTGTCCTAAGACCCACTTAATTTCCATGTCCCTAAAAGGAATGAAAATAAGGATTCATACTCCTCTTTTTAATTCATGTATTTTCAATTATTCATGAACCTTTTATTCTTTATCTCATCCTAGGTTCCTTGCCCTCAATATAGGAATTCATAAGGATGATTACATAACATCATTCCTTTGTTTATTATTATTTAACATGTTTATGATCATCTCATGATCTCATCATATTTTCCCAATTCTTCATTATGGAAAAGGTCTTCATTATACTTAAATCTTTATTGGACAAGGATCATTTCCCTTAGTCCCATTCTTATCTTATGAGGAATATCCTTTTATTTCCTCATACAAACATGCTCATCTGAGGTTATCTCAGATTTCTCTTTCTTACACTTAGGACAGGACAAATTTATCCATTTCATATTTCAAATTTCATGATACTCATTTGATTGTATCAGAATGACTGCTTGATCAGGGCAATAAAAAAGATTACAATCTAAGAGTTTCCATACTCACTTTATCATCAATAGTTGTATACCTGGACAGGGTATATAAATACTGAGATTAAGTAGTATGCACTTTTTATGCTATCATATTCCTTCCTTTTCATGTTATCACAAAAAAATAAGACTTAACATTATTGGATTTTATCCAGGCATTTCTTCAATACCTCATCTTTTTCTCATAGAGGTAAGATTAACATGAAACATCTATAATGTTTATTATGCAAAATATAAGTCCTCATAGGACTAATCAATGAAACCTTAGTCAATTACCTTTTCATTTAACTTAGGAAACCATAAAAAGACATTATTTTGTCTAACATGTCATGATTCGTGGATTATTCACTGCCTCAGGCTGACTCTACCTCAAAGGTTGATTTCTCATAACATTTCTGACTGAGCAATCTCTTACTAGATGCCTTGTCTGTCTACAGAAGTAACAAGTTCTAAGCTCTTGATGTGGTCTAAAAGGTTCTTTACATTTTATAGATAACCATTGCCTTGGTGCACTAGGCCCTGGTTGTACTGGTGGTACCAAAGTCTTTCTCTTTTTAGAACTACTAGGCCTTTGTTCCTGAATTTGGATGGGCCTTTTCTTAATTCTCTCTTCCTTGTTCTTTATTGGACAATTATTTACAATATGTCCAGGCTTTCCACACCTATAACAAATTCTGCTTTTAGGTCGTAACCTATTCCTTCCCACCTTTTCTATTGCTTCCTCATGTTTATTTGGATTGGGAATCCTGTTGGAGCCCATAACTTCATTATTGGGGGTTGGTAATTGATGAATGCATATTCATCTCTTATTTTTACTTCATTTAGAATAAGTAATTAGGACTTTTTTGTTAATTTTAGCTAATTCAAAAATAAATAGCACTTTCATCTTCTTGATATACTTTTCCTGAATTCTTATGATATTTTTCTTCATTTTCAGGAATTATCTAAGTAATTAAATTGAGAAAAGAAGAGATGAAGATAGGAGGCAATTCAGTTTCCCGCAATGCTGACTTAAATGCATACCTTGCACCAAAATTAGCATAACTCTCACATCCTAAGGCGGAATTTAATGTTCAAATATGATTTGGAAAGGAAATTCAAAGGCCTACAGGAAAATCATATTTTCGGGCGCACTTTAAATTCTTTGGACAACAGAAATTTGCTCGAAATTGCTGCTGCGAAAATCTGCATTAAAGAAAGACAATCAAGAGTTTGTTGACTAGATCTGAAAATTCAAAAGGATGGCTCCCTCTCTTTTTTCCCCTCTTTTTTTAGATAGCCTACCCCTCCTTCTCCTATAAAAGGAAGGGCACTTCTTCCTCCCAATGATCATCTTGGATTTCTTTGTATTATGATTCTGTAGCAATTAGGCTTATAATCATTTTCATTTTATGCAATAAAGTAGTTTTAAATTCAAGCAACGTTCTTCCATTCTCGTTCTTGTCTCTTCTTCCCACTTTAGTCTTGATCTTCTTTCATTCGCGCTTTATTCTGGAGCAAGGAACAAAGAGTTAAGCCATTTCATCGTCTCTAGCATAAGGATTAATTTCCTGATTTCTGGCTAGACTATGGCTTCAATTCTTTCTTCCTCCGACTCCCATTTCTCTATGTGTGAGTAGTCTCTTATCGGGGCAAGGGGAATAACCCCTTAGCTATGGTTTTAACGACTTCTTCTTAAACGACTAGATGGCAATCAATTTTAATTGAATAGTCGATCTTTGGATCGCATGTTAATCTGGATGGATGTGACCATGGAAATCCAGATTTAGAACAATAAAATCGATTACATAGACGTTTTGATATGACCGTGGATTCTCGTCTTTTAGGTTGATAAACTAGGAAGCATGAGCACCAGGACCAATGGGCTCTTGTGGAGTTTCTCTTTTGTGTGTTTTTAATTCACAAGCCTTCATCGAATTGTCGTTTAAGATTTAGTTGTTATCACCCAGGCTAAGGTGGTGAAAACCCCTACGAGCCTCGATTTCCATATCTTGTTTTAAACACCGCATCTTCGTTTCCTTTAATTCTTAGTCTTTCATTCATTTAGTATTCTTGTGTTAACAATCTTTTTATTTTTCCCTTGTGCATGTTAATTCTTGTTAAGTGCTTTCCTTCTTGCATTAGTGTAATCATTCAAACCCCCAACTGGAATTTACTTTCTGCTTTAAAAAGAAAAATACCAAAAAATTAATAAAAGTTCTTCAAATCTTTGGGTTCTAAGAACAATCTCTAATTAGTTGTCCTGTGGGATCGACCCTTCTATACTACCCTTAAAACCGGAAGTAAAAAGGGTTTAAACTCTAGGATTAATCATCTTAGTGATTGATATTGTAAAACGACGAGTATTAATTTGGTGTCGTTCCCGGGGACAACGGATTGCTTTCTCGAACCCCAAAATTTTTGAAATTTTTTTTTCTTTTTTATGCTTTCCGAGTAACATTCCGGAAGTGCTACTCCTCCTTCTGCTGAGTTTCCATTCCGGCAGTCCGTTTTTTCTGCAAATACGCTAGTTTGTAAAAAAATTGTAATTTTAGTTAGTTTTGTAAATTTTAACCTTGAGTCATAATCCCTTAGCTTCTGTTTCTTTTTTGTAATTTACAGTCTTGTACAAAATCTTTAGTTCTTTTTTGAATTGTAAAAAAAAACCTTTCAAATGGAGTGGGCATTGCAATATCCCCCACAATGTTATTATTGTGGTCATTGCCACCATGCATCTCTTGCCTGTCCAAATTTATCCCATAGCACCCCTCTCTATGAGCCCTTTCATCCTAGTGGGTATAATATAAATCCTTATTTTTCTGAGAACCAATATGGGGAAACTTGGTATCCATATTCTGAGAGAGGGTACGACCAACAAAACTTTGGGGGAAATGGACCTATTTATGATACCCAATATAATCCTCAACAAGAATAGAAACTTAGGTCCCTAGAGAAGATCGCAGCAAAACTCCTAACTAGCCAAACCTTATTGGCCACCTTAGTAGAATCCCAAACCAAAAATATAGATTGTTCAAATATGTTTCCTCATGAATTGGTGACACCTTATAATATTGAATCTTCCTACCAATATGGACGCAATGGAAATTACAATCCACCATCTTCTGGAGATTATTATGAGGAGCAATGCCACCCAAAACAATATGAGGAGTACTATGGCCAAGGACACTATGGGGAGTGTGGCGAGGATGACCAAAATTTTGGGGTGTATAAATCCTATGGTGAAATGCAAATTGATCTTAAACTGGAAGAGAGACTTAAGGACCTAGAAAAGAGGGTAGCTGAAGCACAACCAAAAATTGAATCCAGTGAAGCCATGTTAGCTACCTTTCTAGAGGATCAATCACAAACTCCCCCTATAGAGCTTGAGCAACCCAAGATGGTTCTTCCTGACAATGACGATGATGATCCTTATTTTATGTCATATATGTCAGATCCTGAAGAAATAGAACAAACCATGGAGCCATATTTTGTGTGTGATGAGGACGTTGGTATCCCTATCTTTCTTTTAGAGACTCTTTTACTTGAATATGAAATGTCAAAGAAGGCAAGTCATTATGAAGATCCAACAACTCCTCCCATCCTTAACATAAATCTGAATGATACCATAGACCAATATCCTTCTTTTGAGTCTATTTTGGATGATGAGAATCTAACCCCCTTTATGATTCTTCCTGAGCCATCACAGCCAATTTCCATCCCACACATGGCTGATCTAGAAGGGGAGATACCACCATTGGAAGAAGCCCACACACCCCCTTCTATTGTTTGCAAGGAAGACATCATCATCCCTCCTACAAAAAAATTAGAGACATATGTTACATCAACAATGAAACTTACCAAACCCAATGTTGATGGCATTAATTTTAAGGAGAAACAAAACACTTTAGTAAATGATTTTAATTTTTTTGTATTAGCATCAATTCTCCCATATGCAGGTCATCATGATGGTGGAAAACTTGAATCAGATCCTCCACCCGACTCAGTTCATCATGCTCTACTGGCATTACTAGTCAGGTACTCGCCAACCTCCCCTCATCCACATCCATCTCCAACACTTCCCTTGCTATCGAAGGAAGATCTATGAATATTATTGGAGGGAATGCGAGGTGAAATAAAATATGAGAACCCCACTGAGCTTCTACAATTACCCTATCATAGGGTACATTATGAAGCTCCTCATATAAAGGTCCCAGCCCTCATACACATCCCCTTCAGCTGGACATTTTTTGAGCTACCTGGGCCACCTAGAAATCCTTGCTATTCTTTTCCCCCATCTCGGATTTTGATTTTTGCTTGGGACGAGCAAAGTCTTAAGTTCGGGGTGGGGATGGGTGGTACGTTTCCACCCCTTTTTCTTCCCCTTTTAGTATCTTTTCTTTTACATTTTGCATGTAGTTTTTTCTTTCTTTATTTTCATAGTACAATTGGCCCATATCTAGTTGGCCTTGATATGATCATTTGTCAAAATACTCCCCTTAATGATGTAACTTCCTTGCAACTAAAATTTTGAAACTTTCATGACTAGAAATCCTCATGTCACTTAGGACCTCAAATAATAACCACTCCTTGGAAAAGATGGCAAGCCATGGAGGACTGATAGGATTCAAGAGTGATGCTTTCTTATCATGTACAACTTGTATAAATTTTCTTGAATTTTCGCATGATTCAGTAATAGTTGAACCAATGCATGGTACTCCTAACAAAAAGTTGAAAAAAAAATGTTGCACAAGAACAGCCTCTTCTACTCTTTTTCTACCACTTCCAAATCTTTCCATTCGTCAAAAAGAAAAAAAAGCCAATAATGCCAAAAAGGCTAAGTTTGGGGTGGCACCCCTTCCCCCTCTTTCGCTTCTTCCATACCCACGCAATTGGGTGTATCACCAAAAATCAAAGAAAAAAAATGCGGTCAATGTAACTGCATGTCCACTAAATAAAAAGGTCTCGAGTCGAATAGAGGAGAGACTGTCCTTCTTCCATACCTCCTTCACTCCAATTTTCTACCCAGGGGAAAACTACAAAAACCCCAACTATCCAAATCAGCCCTGTTCTTGTGTAAAACTTAAAAAAAAATGGAGTACCAAATGCAAAGGTGAAATGAAAATCTGTTTTATTGTAGGTCTTGAATAAATGCAAGTTTGTAAAGTAGGAAATATAAAAGTCACTTATTGTGAATTCAGAAAGTCAGGGTCGCTTGGCTATATTTTGGTGGAAGGAATCCAGTGATTGTTAGGAGAGTGAGGATGATAGGTTGAAAGTATGTCTTCAAAGTATTTCTTGATTTTAATGTTGCTCGGGACGAGCAAAGTTTAAGTTTGGGGTATTTTGATGAATGCATATTCATCTCTTATTTTTACTTCATTTAGAATAAGTAATTAGGACTTTTTTGTTAATTTTAGCTAATTCAAAAATAAATAGCACTTTCATCTTCTTGATATACTTTTCCTGAATTCTTATGATATTTTTCCTCATTTTCAGGAATTATCTAAGTAATTAAATTGAGAAAAGAAGAGATGAAGATAGGAGGCAATTCAGTTTCCCGCAATGCTGACTTAAATGCATATCTTGCACCAAAATTAGCATAACTCTCACATCCTAAGGCGGAATTTAATGTTCAAATATGATTTGGAAAAGGAATTCAAAGGCCTACATGAAAATCATATTTTCGAGCGCACTTTAAATTCTTTGGACAACAGAAATTCGCTCGAAATTGCTGCTGCGAAAATCTACATTAAAGAAAGACAATCAAGAGTTTGTTTACTAGATCTGAAAATTCAAAAGGATGGCTCCCTCTCTTTTTTCCCCCTCTTTTTTTAGATAGACTACCCCTCCTTCTCCTATAAAAGGAAGGGCACTTCCTCCTCCCAAGGATCATCTTGGATTTCTTTGTATTATGATTCTGTAGCAATTAGACTTGTAATCATTTTCATTTTCTGCAATAAAGTAGTTTTAAATTCAAGCAACGTTCTTCCATTCTCGTTCTTGTCTCTTCTTCCCACTTTAGTCTTGATCTGCTTTCATTCGCGCTTTATTCTGGAGCAAGGAACAAAGAGTTAAGCCATTTCATCGTCTCTAGCATAAGGATTAATTTCCTGATTTCTGGGCTAGACTATGGCTTCAATTCTTTCTTCCTCCGACTCCCATTTCTCTATGTGTGAGTAGTCTCTTATCGGGGCAAGGGGAATAACCCCTTAGCCATGGTTTTAATGACTTTTTCTTAAACGACTAGATGGTAATCGATTTTAATTGAATAGTCGATCTTTGGATCGCATGTTAATCTAGATGGATGTGACCATGGAAATCCAGATTTAGAACAATAAAATCGATTACATAGACATTTTGATATGACCGTGGATTCTCGTCTTTTAGGTTGATAAACTAGGAAGCATGAGCACCAGGACCAATGGGCTCTTGTGGAGTTTCTCTTTTGTGAGTTTTTAATTCGCAAGCCTTCATCGAATTGTCGTTTAAGATTTAGTTGTTATCACCCAGGCTAAGGTGGTGAAAACCCCTACGAGCCTCGATTTCCATCTCTTGTTTTAAACACTGCATCTTCGTTTCCTTTGATTCTTAGTATTTCATTCATTTAGTATGCTTGTGTTAACAATCTTTTTATTTTTCCCTTGTGCATGTTAATTCTTGTTAAGTGCTTTCCTTCTTGCATTAGTGTAATCATTCAAACCCCCAACTGGAATTTACTTTCTGCTTTAAAAAGAAAAATACCAAAAAATTAATAATAAAAGTTCTTCAAATCTTTGGGTTCTAAGAACAATATCTAATTAGTTGTCCTGTGGGATCGACCCTTCTATACTACCCTTAAAACCGGAAGTAAAAAAAGTTTAAACTCTAGGATTAATCATCTTAGTGATTGATATTGCAAAACGACGAGTATCAGTAATCTGGGTTGCATTGCTAATGCATGGTCCACTGCATGCATCACAGCTGCCCTGAATTTCCCATACATAGCTTGGAAAGTTGGGCTCTCTATTATTGCTTGGTCCAACTGAGGATATTCAGATACTTGTTCCCTCCTAGTCCAATCCCTTGCACCACTTCCTGGTGCAGCAACGTTGCTCTCAGCAGCAAGTTCATCATGTGATCCAGGCATCTCCAAGTTCTTCTCCTCCTATATGGGCAGAAGATACTATCAGATACACTGGAAAACACTAGAACATACTCTACTACCTTAGTCCTATGTCTCTGTAGACTCAACGAACCTAGAGCTCTAATACCACTAAATTGTGACAAACCACTCATGAAAACACAAGATTAATTAGCGGAAGCGAATCATTAGCATCGGATTACTGAAATTCACTAAAAATTAAAAAGTTTTTACAAAGAGATCCAAACATAGGAAACTCTTACAACAAGAACCATAGTATAACATTTACATCCTAGTTCCAAAGTACATGACCTGTACTATCTCTTCTTGAAGATTACATCTTCAGCTTCCCTATAACATTATATACAGAGAGCATAAAACATCAAGGAATCAAGCTAAAATCTCAGATCGATTCATTTAAAACATTGACTACTGACTCTGAGGACCTGAGAGTACTGAGACGACACATAGGACTACTATCTATACAAAACATGGTAGCCAGTGCCTCCACCTGAGTCATCATTGATGTCTTTGATACTGCTGTAGCCTTTCCCTTGCTATAGGGTTCCTGCTTCTTCTTCTGTGTTTACCTAAATACATTGGATCCCAAGGGGGTGATACAATTGTAAATTTCCCCAACGGGAGATATAACTCTCCGCCAAAACATTGTTCTAGCAGTTCACTATAATTAAAACTAAACATGAATTCTTAAATTAACAACAACATTAATCATTGAATAAATAGAGTAAAGTATAATCTTTTCCTAAGGAGAGCCTTGTATCTACTCATGGTAGATTCATATTTCACATATCTACTTGCATTGATTGTAAAGAGATATGAATAACATTTATCAACTAGGGATGCACAAAAGAAATATAACATTAGCCAATGAATTTCCGTATTCAATCCTTAAGCAAACATGCTATATGGTTGATTACATTTTACAATCACATTTATGCCCTGAGGAGATGAGGTATACCGCTCATACTCCAACCGACCATTGTGAAGTCGAAATCGGTACCATACAAGGTCAAAGGTAGAGTCGGCTACCAAGACCTCCCATATCTCGATCAGCATGAGATTACATGCAGGACATCCTGTGTCTCTTCTATATATAGTCTTCTAGGGTATACTAGCGACTTCGCTATTAGAGTTATAGTGGCGTGTTGTACTCTCTTTGTGATTGTGATATTTCATGTTTATCTCCATCGATCCGGCATTAACATTATTGGGAGATGTGTACTGCATATGTCCCAATCATCGGGGGATTCATGATACATCCATCCCGGTACAAGTAATGAAGGATTGAGAGGTTTGTTGTTTACCTTTCATGAATTCCCTCACTAGGACATCAGGATATATTCGCCCATTACCCCCACATATTCAAATTATGCATTCCGGGTTTTGCCGAGGAGCACCCGTTTCACCATCACCTATTGCTGATGATGATGGATCTATGGTCAGGGATCTACATGATATGATTTCACTTAATTAATTAAGTACATTAGCATATTCTTTTAACATCAATCAAGTTCTCAAACATAACTTATTCGGACAAATGCTATAAGGAAACATGTACTATTTTCACCAATAACTTTCTCAGTCCTTATAGGACATTGGGATCTCAGTCCCTCATTTCATTTCTTTTGGAAGTTCACATCCCTCAACTACATCATTATCATACTTATCAACTTTGGGTATTCATACCCTCAATTCATCACTATCATTGTTACCACTTGTTAGGTATCCATTACCTTCAGGTCCTCAGACCGAGGTATGCATAATACTTGTTACACAAGTATCTCACATGGATCTAAAAGCCTATTTAATGTTTTTCCACCCTTCACTAGGCAACAACTTACTCATGGAACTCATAAGGTTCATACACATTTTATTACTTTTACTAAGCAACAACAACATTAGGCACATAAGGCCATTCAACATATTTATTATATGGATGTCATATCTCAAATCTGGCTATATTCATCATCTCATGATGTCTACATGATTAACAATCATTATAAGAGTCATGTAGATCATCTTTCACATCATATGAAACAATAGTAACACCACCATCCTTTATCAGGATTAGGGTTATCTGTCAAATAGGGCTTTTCATTCCCTTTACTCAAAATTAGGGTTATTTGTTTCCCATATTACATTAATTAGGGTTTCATGCTCACATTATTAGTTCAACCCTAATGTATTGCTCCACACTTCTAGGAGCATTCAAACATATCATAAGTATATTCTTATGATCACCATTTTCATCATATATCACTAATGATCCTTAATTCAAGGCATGAGTTCATTTCTCATCCTTGTCATGGTATTATTACATCATACTCATTGATTTGACTTACCCCATTTTCAAGGTATATTAGTCAATATTTATCGAAATACATTAAGTTCATTACATCTTTATTGTAATAGTTACATATCACACATTCCATGTGTTTCTTATCCAAGGATATTGGATTAGAGGTTCATCAAGGTATATCTACACTGAAATGTTGAATGCGATATCTATCATGTCTTGATGTATCAATTTCTTCTCATTTCCATCTTACTTTAGTTAATCAACTAACCTTGTATTAGGGTATTTTCCTCTTAATAATTTATCCTTGAACTTGTTACTTTCATCATACAGTGCATAGGCTACACATTAGAATTGTCCAGCTATCTTTAAGGATATGGACTTATCCAATAATTAAGCAATGTCGAATATAGGATAAACCATTATCCATCACTTTAGATATTTCATCACTTAGGATGTTATCCTCATCATTATTTAATATAGCATATATCATTCCTAAGAGTTTCATATCCTCATCATTGTAAGGTGTATAAGTTGTTACACATGTATAGAGTTGAATATATAAGGATCTAGGCATCATCTTGTCTCTTAGACCCTAATTCATTAGAATAACCACATTACCATTCATATGGTTCATCAACCTTATTCTACATGGTTATAACATCCTCATCTTACTTGATCGTAATAACCACATCCTACTTTAGTGTATTGGCCATTATAACATTACTATGATTGCACATATTATCATTGGCATCATTATGGATTTAAGTCTCACTTCACATCATTCTTCAGAGTTCCCATAATATTATTCTTAATTAGGGTTTCACATTACATTACCCTAGATTAAGGTTTCTCATAATATTAATATCAATTAAGGATTCTCATAAAATCACCCTCAACTAGGATTTCTCATGGATTCACCCTCAATTAAGGTTTCACATGGAATCACCCTCAATTAGGGTTTCTCATGGATTCACCCTCAATTAAGATTTATATTCAACAATCCACAATTAGGGTTTACTATTCACATCACATCACCCTAGTTTAGGGTTTGTAATTCATTAACCTTCATAATTAGGGTTTCATTATCTCACTATTATGGATCATACCCTAATTAGACATGCATCTATAATAAAGGTCCATTACATGATTAACATTCATGTAGCAAGTTTTCTCTCTCATCTTCTATAAGATGATGTTTGCATTACCTTGATTAGGCTAAGTCCACTCAACATGAAAGAGAATTGACATTTGAGTTATGTTATTATCACCATGATTATTAAAGCTTAATTATTCAAAGGGTACTAATCACCTTACCCCATTAAGATACAATTACTATACTCATCTTTGATTACATCATGTGTTATTGAAATTGATCAACTTGTCCTTTGACCACTTTAAGTACTCATGCGGTTTTGGTTGATTATCCACCAAACGGTCTTGGGTACATAGACCCCAAACGGTCTTGCACAAAAACCTCCAAACGGTCTAAGACCGTTTATACCTCCAAACGGTCTTGCAAAAACCACTGAGACTGTTTGCCAAAGCTGGGGTTGAAACTGTTTAGTAAGGTAGGCGGTGAAGACCGTTTGCCATAGTTGACTTTTTGAAATCGCATGAACTCAACTGGTTTTGAAACCGCATGCACCTAAACGGTTTGGGATCATTTGGTCTCAAAGGATCTTGAGACCCTTTGGACTCAATCGGTCTTGAGACCGTTTGGTCCAAACCTCCTCAAAACCGCATGGACCAAAAAGGATCTCAACCACTCCAATTAAATTAGGGTTTCCAATGTTGGTTCCTTCAACCATTGAATACATGTAACCAATCATCAATTGGACCTATCACCATGCTTCAAATGAGTTAATTAGGTTATCCTTCAACTTATTTGACCCTCAATTGACACTCAATTAGTTATCAATTAGGCTTTGAATCAATTGGGTTAGGGTTTGGAAACATTGATCCTTCTATGTTGATTATTGTTGAACCAATTACTTTGAAACTATTGGATTACCATCTGATCTGAC
The DNA here is from genome assembly GCA_963693085.1 of Alisma plantago-aquatica. NCBI lineage: Eukaryota > Viridiplantae > Streptophyta > Magnoliopsida > Alismatales > Alismataceae > Alisma > Alisma plantago-aquatica. The sequence goes on along the minus strand of OY856410.1, from coordinate 427,240,608 downwards.
CCCAAACGGTCTTGAGGTCATTTGGATGACCTACAAACGGTCTTGAGACCGTTTTCCCATGTCAACATCAAAATACAAGTCAACCAATTAGAGTTTGGATCATTGGATTGATCACCAAATTAGCATTTGATTGCACTTCAACTTAGTACCTTTAGATCTTCAAACACCTAACCATGGTCAACCCTAGACCTCCAAACGGTCTTGGGTGACCCCAAAACGGTCTTGGGATCATTTGGATGACCTCCAAATGGTCTTGAGACCGTTTTCCCATCACATCATCAATAACCACGTCATTCAATTAGGGTTTGGATCACAGGATTGGTCACCAAATCAGCAATTGATTATACGGCAACTTAATATCTTTGGACCTTCGATTGCTCAACCATACCTAACCCTAGACCTCCAAACGGTCTTGGGTGATCACCAAACGGTCTTGAGACCGTTAGGGTGATCCCAAATGGTTTTGAAATCGTTTGGGTCAATCAACCCAAAGCATCAACTTATTCAATTGCAAAATCAACACTTAGTCGATTAGGGTTTATACCATATGTTTGAATATTCAAATACCTAACCGTACTCAACACTAGACCTCCAAATGGTCTTGGTTGACATCCAAACGGTCTTGAGACCATTTTTGTGATTCCCAAACGGTTTTGAAACCATTTGGGTCAATCAATCCAAGTTTCAAACTCAATCCCTTATGAAATCAGCACTCAACCGGATTAGGGTTTAGGTGATTGATGGCCCTTCAACTCATGAACCAATTGGAGTTAATCAATAATAATTGATGGTTCATTAACCTAGGTCATTATGAACAAATCCCGAAATGGTCAACCCTGTTCAATATCACCAAACGGTCTTCAACCGTTTGCTTCTATGTGGTTTAGTGAAACTGTTTCATTCCAAACAGTTTGAAACTGTTTGCTTCCAAACGGTTTGTGAAACCATTTGGACATTTGATTGAAACCGTTTGGTCTAGATATTTGGGGAGGTTTGTGATTATGATGATTTCATCATCATCAAGCTCTAGACCCACGAAACCTGCTGTGATTTCCATAGAGATTGCATCAATCAACCAAATCAATAATTGTAAATAGAGAAATGATCATTATTTGATGGGGAATTGAATTCAATAACAAAATTAGGGTTTCAAGTTATAAAACCCGCCTCCAATTGAGCTCCAAAGCTCCAATCTCAAGGAATCAATGGTGGATGAAGCTTTTTTAACTCCCCTTAGGCTCGTCCTCAAGCTTTTGGTTGAAAAGATTAGCTAGGGTTGAAGAGGGGATCGAAATAAGAAGAAATCCATAATTTATTTTCGATTTCCACCATGGAATCAACGTGAAATGGATCAAGAAACTTACCAACAGGTTGGGGGTCGTCCTCGTGGTCCTCCCTAGCTCCCTTGGTTGGTTTTTAAGCAAAGAGAAGAAGTGGGGTCGAAAATGCCTTTGTTTGGGCTAGGAAGGGTCTTTTTATAAGATATTCAATGAGAGAGAAAATGTTTTATAAAAGTATTTTAATTCCAAAATTATTGCCACCATGTCCCCCTTTATTTCCTGTATTCAAAGTCATCTCTATCCCCATCGATCTCCCTTCCATTATCCAAGAATAAAGGGAAAAGAAATTAAGCACCTTAACCCCTATAATATCAATATCCGTTTTTTAGTGGGATTTCTTTTTCTTATAATAATGGTGAGTGGAATTTCACCTCCTTAGGATATGCTCGTGCCTTTGCAAGGATTAATCTCGTCCACACACATCTGAATCCAACCATATTAATTTTGGTTGAAGGCCCCTTCAATTAGTTTATTTATTTTTGCATTAAATTGAATTAGGGTTTCAATAGGGCTTAAATCTTGATTATTTTAATATCAAGATTCTCTCTCCTCCAACTTAATTCAAATGAGACACCCCTCTCATTTTCTTTGCTCTATATGATGTTCATAAACATTAGGGACCTTATTGTAGTGGTAATTTGCATATTGAACCCTAGGTTTTGGGTAAATTGCACATTACACCAAAACTATGTTTTAATGCACAAGGATTGCTATACAAGCTTTATCTTGGTGCCCAAGCTTGTGGAAACCATACCACTACATTATATTCATTCTTATGATGTCTCAACATCAGGGGAACATCTTATCATGTGCAATTTGCAAGTTAACCCCTCAACTTGGGTAATTTACACTTTAGTCCAAAAGTAACAAAACAATGTTTTAACATTATTAAAAAAGGACTGAAATTGAAATATAAGCTCCTCTTGAGCCTTAATTACTTTTCACCAAATAAGATTAAGCATATAACCATCTTTCTTAATCAAAAATCCTAGGGTTAAAGCATAACCCTGGTCAGGGATGTTACATGTTGTTTGTTGTTGAAGGCACAAAATGCACAATTCTGCAGAGAAATATTGACTTAGTAAGCTATCATGCAACATGCGATCAAGTTATGAAAGAAAAATTTATAGAGAACTATTGACTTAGGAAGCAAAAAAAGACATTCACATTCAGCAGGTCAAAACAAAATATGTTGTGTAAATGTCACACACAAGAAGGTAAGACATTGCTTATAGCTAAAAGTAAAATAGGAGTGTCATTTGGCAACATTGTCTACGACAATGGACATGAAACAACAGTATCTGGATCGTTATGTACTAATAAAAAATTGGACCAAAGAAAACAACTATAGCTTTCATCTCTCTACACAGTATCTAAGAATGCAATTATCTATCTTTACACTTCATGACGTGCAACAAATGGAAACGTCTTTAGATACTAGTTTTGTTTTCAATTATGTCATATTATAAGCAATACTATATGCTCACTATGGCAGTAAATGTGATTTTGGTCATGCTATGACATTGCCAATATCTTCATCCATATATTGATATTTCTCAGAAGGTCTGACTAGAGGTTCATTGGCCATTACCACAACCTCTACATAAACACCAACACATGATGAGCCTAAAATTGCACCTCCTACCATTTGCAAGGGGTCAACCTCAAATACTCGACCGATTGCAACTTTATCATCTACATCTGTGATACTCAGCACATACACTTCCTATAAACAAAATACAATTTAAATAAATAAATGTATATAAACGTAGAATGATGTGCAATTTACACAAATACAAACATACTTGTCCCGTATAAATTATTGAATGTCTCATTCCGATCTGCACAATTATTTTATCTTTGTCATAAGGCCATCAAAATTCAACTTGGAAAATAATTGATACCACACATCTCATATAAAATGTATTCATACCTGGCCAGTGCATACATGTTGTGCTGATTGACTGTTTCCTGCTCTAGACAAGGCTAGTATCTGCTCTATTTTTGCATTTTTTTCTTGAATTTTAGCTTCAAATTCCATCCGTTGTTGTTCAAGCTAATCCTGGAAACACTTATTCTAATATATGAATATGCAATATAGATTCATTAATATGTTTATTTTTTCTTTGAAAAACTCAGGCCTAGATTTGACAATTGGAGAATGGATCCAATCATATGGTTAAATGACTTCTTAAAAGCCCTAACAACGTTTTTTGAGTTTCAAACTATTATTAAAGTTTACAAGAATTAATATCTAGTATAGTTGTTGACATTTCTAAAAATTTGCAACAGTATAAACAAGTTCCATCAGATTTATTTTCTTTAAAAAGTGTATAACAATATAGACCTAATTCAATGATTAAATTGCATTCATTTACTTTCTCTATTTTCTATTTTTCATTTTTATAATACTAACAAATAACAATTACAATAAGATAAAAGTGGACATGAAACAAATTGCATTCGCTTCCATTTTAGATGTCAATATCATTCCTCCCAAACACTACATCCGTAGAGCTAGGGGACATAATATTATGATGAATAACTTTTTGGACCATCTTGAGAAGCTCTATAACTTTTGTTTCTATGAACCTATGTCAGGCCTAAAATATAGTTGAAACATGTTGATTTTTGAGACACACTATCCCATGCATGACTACTTTGGCTAAGACAATCTTCAATGCATCCTATCCCATAGTAAAATCACCTCCATTCAAGTCCACCTATGGGGAAACACTTGTCAGGTCCACACATGCATACTTCCCTCCAACCCAGCCAAAAATCATAACAATAGTTGGTCAAGTGTTGATCTAACTGTGGATTAGTCAGAAAAATCCCATGCACCTCTTTATTAGTGAAAACTTATGTATGTCTATGTACATAATAAAGGGCATGTCTTACAATATCATGTATGTATTAAAACCTAGGAGCTCCCTACAAAGGACCACATGCTCTACAAAAGTGTGTAAGCATGTCTTACAAATTGAACTTACATCAACAACTAAAAATAGAAGAAAACTAAGACAATACTTGTGAATAGTAGGATACTCTACTTTTGACATATGGATTTGCAATCTAGCAATAGTAATATAAGAAGAAAATCATAAGCAATATCAACTTGTAAACACCAAAAACACAATTTATGACTATTATCTCTAGTTTTACATTAGTTCTAGTTGTTTAGTTTCTTTTTTAGATTTGTCACACATGTGATTTTTCCCAAATCTTATAATTATGTACTATTGTGAAACAAATCTTACTTTCTCATAACTCAATCAGATCTCATGCAATTTTTTGCTCATTTTTTCTTCCAAAATAATCACCTCTTTGACAAGAACAACATCAAAATTTGTCACTTCTTTTTAGGGGGAAAAATATATGTTGTTTGGGAACATGGAATGAAATTGTAGTGGGTTATGAGAAAAATAGCATGATCTAATATTTTGTGATAATGAGAAAAACTCACTTGTCTACTGACATACGAATTAAAATTTTCTAAAAGAAAACTGACTTGACCCTAGACCAAAGTTGTTGCTTATTCATAAAAACTAACAACTTTGTGAAATGGATCCAGACCTTCATTTTTGAGATTTTTCGAAAACGTTCTAAATCAATTTTCTATATGGATAGCTTTACTTTATGATAAAAACATCATACATTTTGAATGACCTAATTAGACTTGTTACCTATTTGATAATCTAAAATTGTTTATCTAGACTCCAATTTCTACCTTTGTGTTGATTTAGTAAGATAATATGTCATTATGTTAATGTAATAGACAATAACACATGGTGTTATAGTAGGAGAAGCATGCAAAAGAAATTTCTAGTTGATATGGCATTATACTATTCATCTTGTTCCTTAGTAGGATAAATCTAAAATACAATGTCATGATATTTGTAATCTATAAATTGGATTGAAAAAAAAAACCCATTAGTAAATGCTCTACCCTGAAGATGAGATGTATCAATATGTCTATCTCTTTCATCTTATATAACTCATATGATATAGGACAAGCCCCAACATTCTAACTGGTATGCTACTAAAAGGATGAGGCTTTTTCGCAACATGTGAGAACATATATAGATTCAAGAGTAATACCTCATACTGTGTGGGCCTACTTTCCATTATGTTTCCCTCTCTACAGACATTCTAGTGTGAGTAAAAATTATTGTCAATGAAAGAATAAAACTTCACAAAAAACCTTTGGTATCTCTTAGGGGGCACCTAACCTTCTATCATCCTGATCATCATATTATGATCACACTCTATTATAAATATGACACTATTATGAACCATGTAAGACACCAAGTTGACTTTAAAAGCATAAAGGTGACTACCAAGGTTCTCATCCCCCTTCTAGGCTCACAAAAACTACCCATCACATTTCTTAAATAGGATCCTCATAATTCCCCCAATCCCTTTGCCCTCCGTCCTACACATGTCTATCTATCCAAAGGGTTTCACTAATATACATTTCAAGATAGTCTAATTGAGATTTCTTTCGCCAAATCTCCTTGAATGAGACACCTTAATGTGGCACTTAATCTTAGACCAAACAGACCCCATAATTGTTAAAGTGTCTAGACTTGAGCGAGGATTCCAAAAATACACATAACTATGCCATGTCCAGAGGTAGTCCATACTCTAACCATCATACATGATGTCACTACTCTCAGCCCATAGGACCCAATTAACTATTAACGGAAAATTTGCTATGGCAATCCCCAACAAACTCTACCTAGTGGCTTTAGCTCGACGCCTCCAAGTATAGAAGTTATAGACTCAATATTTGTGAAAGTATAGGACATTCACTATTTTCTATAACATAAAGCCAATTCTTCATCTCTATATGCCTTCTAATAAATAGAAGATCTAAACATCTTTCCTCTCCTAAAAAAAACAGTCACACTCAGATTTTAATTGTATTTTACAAGACCAAATGTGATCATCTATTTTCTCTCCTCATCAACTTATATTAGAAGGTGGAAGTTTTTTCTGGTAGCACAGGATGCGAAACCCATTTAAACAATAGTGGCATTTACACTTCTACCCTTATCATGTATGGTCTAAGAGACAAATGGTTGATTTGAGCATTCATTTGTTGAAGGAGCTGGACCTGATAGGGGATCCACTCTTTAGTTTATTTAAGGAATAAACATGTCTATTACAAACACTCTAACATATACAATGGAATAGGTGTATTTTTTCTTCTCAAATGTATGACATACAAGACCAAAGTTGTAACACCCCAGATTTTTAAATAAAATAATCTTGGGGTCTTATTTGCAAATTGTCAATTATAAAATATAAACCTTAAACTTAATGTAATTTACCCCATATATTAACTAATTTATGTGAAGTTTGATATAGTAAGAAAACAAAATATGTTTCCTTCATTTTCTTTATAATTAAATGAGTTCAATATACATATAAGGAAAACTAAATTATTCTATCTCTCCTTTGATAATCTTTAAAGTATACATATGAATAGCCTTTAAAGTAGATAATCACTTCAAATCAGGAATTTTGACTCAAAATATAATTCACTAAGGAAAGGATAAGTCATTTTATTTCATATACATTATGATAATGACATATGTGACTTTGGTGAACAAAAGGTAAGTAAAACCTAAATCCAATCAAATAAGAAGATTCTAGACTATCCAATTAACAGGTGGTCCAATTTTGAAGTCATTATACCTTTGTTTGATCCCTAAAATAAATTAGGAAATATTGAAGCAAAGTTTGGATAATACTTGATCAACACTTAATCAATGTATCAAATTATCATATAGTCCTTATAACCCTTTGAACACACTAACCTTTTTGGTGTCTCATCGGGATCAGACTCTAACTCGTGGAGTCATCCCCGAGTAGGGAGACCTTCTCCCTTACCACACTGATGATTTTTTTGGACTCCACAGTCTGCAACATCCTCTTTGTTTCCTGCCTCCCCCGATAATCAACGTCGACATAAACCAAGGTGATTTTCACCATCCCCGAACCTTCCAGAATCATCTGATCCCAAATGTGTTGGGATTTCATGAACCCCAAGACATGGTTCAATAATAAAGCTCCCCTCTCCCCTTTTTTCCTACTCTATAGCGACTCGAGTCCCCTAATACCACCAATATATAAAGATACACCCCAAAAATATATCTTGGTGCCCCAGAGACCTCCTAGATACTACTCGTAGTCCCTTGTTAATCCTCGAGAGATATACCAGAGGTCCGCCTATCTGTAACCATATTTGGTGGTTCGTTTCATCAACAGAGGCCATCACATTAGGGAACATCTCCTACCCTTAGCCCCTAAACACCCAGATAAGCTTTTTGCACCTAAAATTTCCCCAAAAGAGTACTCAACCTGTCTTCCCTCTTTCTCATGTCTATTGGGCCAATGCCCAATTCATACGTGTACCTCCATGTTTTTACTCGATTCTACATATGTATACTTCACTTTGTATGGAGATTTAAATTATATACTTAGTTTTCAACTTGTTTGTTCTATTGTGTTTTCTAATCTCAGGCTTGATGGCTATCCATGGTAGAAATGGGTTTCCATGCTCCCAACCATGGTTTACCCTCTTTTTAGGCTCTTCATGTCCTACCAGCTATGAGGAAGGTGAATAGCACCTTGGTATCCCTTGAAATCTTTTGCATACGAGGCTTGGATTCAAGGATGGGGTTGTCCAAAGCTCTGATCTTCTCTCCTGAAGAATGAACATAGCAGATAGATATTCTGGTTTCACCCTCAATTTGTTATTTCCTTTGTCAATGTTGACAAGGGCACTATCATCCTTTAGTTTTGTTTTGTCATGTGTTGCATTACACATGTTGTTAACGATGAGTTCCATTAACTAGGAGGCGTCCATCTGTTGGTCCAACTCACTCTGGACCACGATGCCTAGATAAGGCATTGCATATTCAATTATTAATCATTCCTTATTCTCAATTTTTAGATTGGTTGACATTCTAAAATCCATAACTAATTCATCTTAATTTAGAAAAATGCAATCAAATATGTTTTGTAAAGAATTTTTCATACGCAATCTGACTTTAATGTTATCAGACTATGTTTTTCTTTCTATCTTGGTGCTTTCATATAAAACCCTAAGCATATGTCTTAAACCTTAATAATAAGAAATATATCATTAGTTAGATCTAGAATAATGATAATTGGATCAAGTAACCCAATTAGTCCTTAATAATCAGTAACCTATCCATACCACTCTATAAAGCCACAACTCAAACTGTAAAATAGCCAAACCCTAATCAATCCTAAATCGATCTAGTTTTCAATAGAATGTACTAATATGTAGGCTTTGGTAGAAGGAATTAGATTTGGGTACAATAATGGTGATTTAGGACTCCTCCACGATTAAGTAAGCGGGTCCAAGCACTTTCAATATTAAATAATGGTTATAAATCTCTTTTAGATTACTGTATCATAATGATCAAGTTAAATTATATGATAGATATGCGTCGAATTTCTTGAAATTCTTGAATTAACGTTCTCCAAAAGTTATTATAAAATGCTTATTCTTTCAAGTTCTCTTTTACATATATATGTCATGTTCATGTGAAATTCAGTTAAAGTATAGTATTATTAATTTAATGATGAATCATTTAATGGGTTATATTACTTTGTACTCATCATGTTAATGTTGAGCCCTCAGGCCTTATGATTTCAAATGGAATGTAGTGGCACATATGTACAGTCATGAGCTCAAGTGGAGCATAATTAATGGCACTAAGGTGCAAATCATGAGTTCAAGCAGAACATCAGTTGAGCCTATGGGCCTTATGAGTACAGTTGTTGCATAAGAGTAGTAGACATTATAATCAACCACTTAGAGCATATTATGAGAATCCAAATTTACTATTTAGTTAATTTTATGTTTCCTTATTGACAAGTTATTAATTTGGAATAACAATACTAAATTTCACTTACTTTAACATGTTTTCCATTTTAAATTCATGGCTAGGGACGTGACGTCTATAGAAGGAAACAATAAGGGAGCTTAACCAAATTGCACACATCTCAAGGATAGATTAAGATGTTAACCATGGTGGTGTGCCAACTATCCTATGTCATTTACTTTGGTCTTTCAATTAGTATGAAGATTATGTACTAGTTTAGCTTAGTTCTAAGTTTATGTTTTATGTTGTGGAACTTGAGACATGAGATTTGCAATTATTTTCTTGAGTTGGTTGCATGAAGTTATAATTTTTTGTAATGATTATTATAATGTGAGATCCCAATTTGAATTAAGTTCTACACTCAGTAATGTATATGTTTTAAAAAACTGGGTTGATACAAAATGATATTAGATCTAAACATATAGTTGGCCACCAGGCTTTTATCAAAATCCCATATAGTTTATATTCCCTTTCCGTTTCTTAGATGGTTCCCAAGAGAAAATCTGATAAGGGCAAGGAGCATGTAGATGGAGAGGAAAGCTCTTCCAGTCGGGGAAGTGATCATGGTACTTCTAGAGGGGCCAACCCTGGTGGTAACCCTAATGCTAAACCTAATGCACCTCTAGATGTTCTCATCAAGGCTCTTACTGATGCCTTGACTAGTCAGCATAAAAGAACACATCAATAGAGGAACCAAGAGCTGACCTTAGTAGACTTCCTGGGGTTTAAGCCAGAAACCCTCTGTAGAGAAGCTAATATTGATGTATTTGGTCATACTGAAGAGTGGCTACTCATGGTTGAGCACTATTTTCATGATACGGGATGTCCTGAGCATTCCAAAGTTCACTTTGGGACACACATGTTGAAGAGTAAAACCCACACTTGGTTGGAGAGCTTCACCAATGTCTCAAGGACCCAACGCTGAGTCGTTAACTTGGGAGGAGTTCACCACTACCTTATGGAACCATTACATATTAGAAGCTATGATTGAGAAGGAGTTGAATTTCAAGTGCCTGAAGGAGTATGAATCAACTGCAAGCCAGTATGCAATGAAGTATCGTATGCTGCATAAGTAGGGGTATGGTTTAGATAAGATGCGTCTGGTAAAGAAGTTCATGTGTGGCATGAAGCCTAGTTTGGGCTATGCTCTGACTGGATGTGGCATCGGGATAGTTCATGAGGCATTCAAGTCTTCCTAAGAGTTGTAGGACCACCCTAGATGATACTATAATAATTGAGGATCCTCAAGAAGTAAGAATGAGCACAAAAGCCATAATGACAAGATGAGGAAAGATCCAGAAGGAAAACCTACTAGGAAACCTTATGCAACTTGTGGCAGATTTTATGATGGACCATATAGGCAAGGGAATGCGTTTGCTACTATTGTGGAGACCGAAATCATAATAATCCACAATGTCTCAAGCTCAAAGCAAATAATAATGTAGGAAACACCCTAACCCAGAGCAATAAGAAAAGAGGCAAGGAAGAATCTTTGCAATGTTTGATGATGAGGAGGAAGAAGGTAAATGAGAAGGTACAACCTAGTTCTAACCTTAGTTTTAGTTTCATAGATGTAAATGTTGAGTTTTTCCAAACTAGGTATATGAAAATCCCTAAGGTAGGTAGTATTCTTTTTGGGGACAAAATTTATATATGGTGGGTAGAAATGTAACATTCCAAAATTTTAAATAAAATAAGTTTGGGGTCTTATTTGCAAATTTTCAATTTTAAAATATTAAGCTTAGTCTTTAATGTAAGTTACACAAAATATTAAATAATTTATGTGAAGTTTTATATAGAAAGAAAGCAAAATATGTTTCCTTTATTTTCTTTCTGATTAAATGAGTTCAATATACATAAAATGAAAACTAACAGTATCCCCTATTTCCCATGAAAATCCTTCAAGTATACATATGAATACGCCCTAGAGTAGATAATCACTTCATTTCTCAAATTTTGACTCAAAATATAATTTAATAAGGAAAGGATAATTCATTTTATTTCATATACATCATGATAATGACATATGTGAGTTTGATGAACAAAAGGTAGCTAAAACCTATATCCTATCAGATAGGAAGATTATAGACTATCTAATTAGCATGTAATCAAGTTTTAAAGTCATTATAACTTCATTTGACCCCCTAAATGAATTAGGAAAGATTTAAATAATGTTTGGATAATAATTGGTCAACATTTATCAATATATCAAATTATCATATAGTCCTAATAACCCTCTGTCACATGGACCTTTTTGGTGTCCTATCCGGGTCGAACTCTAATTAGTAGAGTCACTCACAAGTTGGAAGACCTACTTCCTTACCCGACTGATGATTTCTCTGGACTCTACACTCTGCAACATCCTCTCCCTTCCATGCCACCCCAGCTGATGAATGCCAACATAAACCAAGGAGAATTTCACCTTCCAGAATCATCTGATCCCAAATGTAATGGGATTTCATAACCCCAACCCTTGATTGACAAGAAATCTCCCCCTTTCCCATGTTTCCCACTCTGATAGAGACTCTAGCCCCCTCAAACCAACAATCTATAAAGGGACACCCTCAGAATTTATCTCGGTACCCTAGAGACCTCCTAGTGACCACCTGCGGTCCCTTATTCATCCTTGAGAGATGAACCTGAGGTCTTCTTATTCGTAACCTCACTGGAAGTTTGCCTCATCAGTAGAGGTCATCACATCAACAAATGACACCTCCTTTTGGTTCCTAAACACCAAAAGAAGCTTTCCACACCTGCAATTTCCCCAGAATGGTACTCAATCTATCTTCCCTCTTTTTCCTATATGTTGGCCCTATGCCCAATTCTTACATATATCTCCACATTTTTACTTGAATCGTCATTTTTAGATTTTTATTTTGTTGGAGAGTTAAATCATATGCTCAATTTTCATCTTGTTTGTTCTATCACCTTTTCTAATCTCACTCTTGATGGCTATCCATGGAAGAAATCGGTTTCCATTCTCCCATCCATGGTTTACCCTCTTTTTAGGCTCTTCATGTACGGTCGACTATGGGGAAGGTGAATAGCACCTTGGTATCCCCTAAAAGCTATTGGATTTGAAGTTTGGATTCAAGGATTGGGTTGTCTAATGCTCTGATCTACTCTCCTGGACAAAGAACATAGCATATAGAGTTTTCCATTTTTCCCTTGGTTTGTTATTTCCTTTGTTCACTACTGGCATGGGCATTATTGTCCTTCGGCTTTTATTTTGTCAAGCATTGCACTGCACATGCTATTACAGGCGGGTTTTGCTATCTAGGAGGCATCCATTCATTTTTCAAACTCACCATGGACCCCACGTTAATAAGGCATTGCGTATTCAATAATTAATAATTCCTTATTCTTAGTTTTCTGATTGTTTAGATTCCAAAATTCATAACTATTCAATAGTAGTCAGACAAATGCAATAAAATATGTTTTGAGAAGTATTTTTGAAAAGCAATCTGGCTTTAATTTTTTTAATCCATGTTTTTCTTTCTATTTTGATGCCTTCATATGAAACCCTAAACGTATGCCTTAAACCCTAATAGTAGAAAATATATCATTAGTTATAACTAGAATAGTGATAATCAGATCAAGTAACCCAATTAGTTCTTAATAATTGACAGCCTATCTATATTACTCTTTGAAGCAACAAATCTAACCCTAAAACACCCAAACTATAATCAATCCTAAATTGCTCTAGGTTTCAATACAATTTATTGATATGTAATTTTTGGTACATGGAATTAGATTTAGATACAAGAAGGCTGATATAGGACTGCTTCAAAATTAGATAAGCAGGTCCATGCACTTTGAGGGTTAAATAATGGTTATTCGTCACTTTAATATTATTGTATCATGATGATCATGTTAAATTATATGATATCTATGAAACAATTTTTAGAAATTCTTGAATTAATGTTCCCCAAAAGTTATTATATGATGCTTATGTTTTCAATTTCTATTTTAGATATTTATGCCATGATCATCTGACGTTCAGTTAAAGTAAATGATTATTAAGTTAATTAGGAATCATTTAATGGGTTGTATGAGTTCAAATGGAACATAGTGGCAACTATGTGCAATAATGAGCTCAAGTGCAGCATAATTGATGGCACTCAGGTGCAAATCATGAGTTCAAGTGGATAAGAGTAGAGGACATTATAATTAACCTCTTATTGCATAGTATGACAACAAAAATTTATTATTCAGTTAATTTCATGTTTCCTTTTTACCAAGTTATTATTTTGTTATAAAAATACTCAATGTCTCTTACTCTAACATGTTTTCCATTTTGAATGCATGGCTAGGGACACGATGTTTGTAGAAGGAAAGAATAAGGGATCTTAACCAAGGAGCACACATCTCGAGGACAAGTTAAGAGTTTAACCCTAGTGGGGTAACAACTATCTTATGGAATTTAGTTTGGACTTTGATTAGTATGAATTATGTACTAATTTAGGTTATTTCAAAGTTCATGTTTTATGTTGTGGAGCTTGAGAGATGAGATTCACAAATTTTTTTCCTGAGTTGGTTGCATGAAATTATATTTTTTTTGCAATAACTATCATTTTGTGACATCCCAATGTGAATTATACTTTCACTCAGTAATGTATATGTTTTAGAAAATTGGGGTGTTACAATGGTATCAGAGCTAAAAATATAGGTTTCCACTAGGATTTTTTTCAAAATATCATATAGTTTATATTCACTTTTGTATATGGCTCCCAAGAAGAAATTTGATAAGGGCAAGGACCACGTAGATGGACAGGAAAGCTCTTCTAGTGGAGGAAGTGATCATTGTTATTCTGGAGGGGCCAACCCTGGTGGTAACCTTAATCCTAACCCTAATGCATCATTATAAGTGATCACCAAGGTTCTTAATGATGCCCTGACTGGTCAGCACGGAAAACCCATCAACTAAGGAACCAAGAGTTGACCTTAGTAGACTTCCTAAAGATTATGCTAGAAACCTTCTCTGGAAAAGCTGAGACTAATGTAGTAGGTTGTGCTAAAGAGTGGCTACTCAATGTTGAGCACTATTTTCATGATATGGGATGCCTAGAGCATTCTAAAGTTCACTTTGGGACACACATGTTGAAGATTGAAGCTCGCACTTAGTGGGAGAACTTTACCAATGCTCAAGGACCCAATGTTGAGCCAATGACTTTGGAGGAGTTCACCACTGCCTTTCAAAACCATTACATTTCAAATCTATAACTTTGTAGGAGTTGGAGTTCAAGCGCTTGAAGAAGTAATACACAACTATAAACCACTATGTAATGAAGTTGTGTATGCTACAGAAGCATGAGTATTGTTTATATGAGACACGTTTGGCAAAGAATTTCATGTGTCTCGAAGCCTGGTTTGGGCTATGCTCTGACTAGAGGAGGCATTAGGATAGTGGAGGAGGCACTCAAGTCTTCCCTAGAGTTGAATGACCACCGTGGACGATACTAGAAGAATGGACGATCCTTAGGAAGAAAGAGAAAGAACAAAAGGCATAATGACAAGAAGAGGAAATCTATAGAAGGACAACCTATTAGTGAGCCTTAAGAATCTTATGGCAGAGTTAATGGTGGACCATACAGGAAAGGGCTTGGAGTTTCCTACTATTGTGGAGATGCAATGCCCCAAGCTCAAAGCAAAGAATGATGAAGCACAAAACCCTGGTCCTAAGAAAAGAGAAGAGAGCCAAACAAGAATCTTTGGAATGGTTGATGATGAGGAAGAAGGTAAAGGAGAAGGTATGACCTAGTTCTAAACCTAGTTTTAATTTTATAGATATACATGTTTTGTTTTTGCAATCTAGGTGAAAATCCCTCAGGTGGTTAGTAGTCTATAAAAATTTTGGGGATGAAATTTATATAAGGTGGGTAGAATTGTAACATCCCAAATTTTTAAATAAAATAAATTTGGGGTTCTATTTGCAAATTTTCAATTTTAAAATATAAACTTAGATTTTAATGCAAGTTACACAAATATTTTATAATTTATATGATGTTTTATACAGGAAGAAAACAAACTATGTTTCTTTTATTTTGGTTCAATACACATAAAAGGAAAACTAAGATTATTCTCTCTCGCCTATGATAATCCTTCAAGTATACATTTGAATAGGCCATGTAGTAGATAAT
The DNA here is from genome assembly GCA_963693085.1 of Alisma plantago-aquatica. Lineage (NCBI taxonomy): Eukaryota > Viridiplantae > Streptophyta > Magnoliopsida > Alismatales > Alismataceae > Alisma > Alisma plantago-aquatica. Next base: position 427,225,203 of record OY856410.1, on the reverse strand, counting down.
CACTTCATATCTTGAATTTTGGCTCAAAATATAATTCACTAAGTAAATGATAATTCATTTTATTTCATATACATTATAATAATGACATAAGCGAGTTTGATGAACAAAAGGTAATTAAAACTTAAATCCAATCAAATAGGAAGATGCTAGACTATCTAATTAACCTTTGATCTAATTTTTAAGTCATTACACCTTCCTTTGACCCTTCTAATCAATTAGTAAAGATTTAAATAAATTTTGGATAATATTTGATCAACATTTACTTGATGTATCAAATTATCATATAGTTCTGGTAACTATCTATCACATGGACCTCTTTGGTGTCTGATTCGGGTCAAACTCTAACTCATGGAGTCATCCAAGAGTAGGGCAACCTCCTCCCTTACCTAACTCACGATTTCTATGGACTCTATAGTATGTTGCATCCTCTCCCATCCCTGCCTCCCTCGTTGATCAACACCATCATAGACCAAGGTGATTCCCACCATCTTTGAACCTTCCAGAATCATCTGATCCCAAACATGATGGGATTTAGTGACCCAAACCCTCAGTAAAACAGAACCACCCCCCTCTCCCCTATTTCCCACTCTACTAGCAACTCTAGACTCCTCAGAGCATAAATCTAAAAAAAGACACCCTTGAATCTATATTGGTACCCCAAAGACCTCCTTGAGACTACCCACAATCTCCCTTTCATCCTGGAGAGATATACCTAAGGTCTACCTATCTATAACCATCTCTGATGGTTTGCCATATCAACCAAGGCCATCGCATTAGGAAACCTTGCCTCCTCTTGGTTCCTAAATACCTAGAGAACCTTTCCACACACAATTTCCCCAGAATTGTACTCAACCTGTCTTCCCTCTTTTTCCTACCAGTTGGGCCTATGCCCAATTCTTACCTACATCGCTACGTTTTTACTTGAATGTTCATATTTTGATTTCATTTTTATGGAGAGTTCAATCGTACTGTCAACTTTAAACATGTTAGTTCTATCATGATTCTAATCTCAGGCTTGATGGCCATTCATGGTGTATCTTGGTTTCCATGCTCCCAACCTTGGTTTACCCTCTTTTTAGGCTCTTCATGTCCGACAGGCTATGAGGAATGTGAATAGAACCTTGGTATCTCTTGAAAGATATTGGATTCAGGGTTTGGATTGTACAAAGTTGTGATCTTCTCTCCTGGAGAATGAACATAGAAAATACCACATTTTGGTTTCACCCTGAAGTTGTTATTTCCTTCATCAACACTAGCATGGGCATTATCATCCTGCAACTTTTGTTTTGTCAGGTGGTACATTGCACGTGTTGTTACAGGTGGGTTTTGTAATCCAGGAGGCATCCATCCATTGGTCCAACTCACCATGGACCTCGATGCTTGGATAAGGCATTGCATATTCAATAATAAAATTAATTCCTTATTCTCAGTTTTCTGATTGGTTGACATTTTAATCCATAACAAATTCACTTGAAGTCGAAAAAATGCAATAAAATATATTTCTGAAATATTTTTTTCATAAGCAATTTGGATTTAATGTTTTCAGTGTATGTATTTCTTTTTATCTTGATGCTTCATCTAAAACCCTAAACATATGAATTAAACCCTAATAATAAGTAAAGTATCATTTGTTAGACCTAGAAAACTGATAATCAGATCATGTAACCCAATTATTCCTTAATAATCAATAACCTATCTATACCACTCTTTTAAGCCAAAACTCTAACCCTACGCCATCCAAACCTTAATCGATCCTAAATCGATTTAGGTTTCAATACAATGTATTGATATGTATTTTTTGGTATAAGGAATTAGATTTGAATACAAGAAGGCTAATCTAGTACTCCTCCAAGATTAGGTAAGTCAATCCATGCACTTTGAGTATTAAATAATGGTCTTCAATCACTTTGAGATTATTGTATCATGATGATCAAGTTAAATTATATGATATCTATGCATCCTATTTTCAAAAGTTCTTGAATTAATGTTCCCCAAAAGTTGGTATATGATGCTTATGCTTTCAAGTTCTATTTTAGATAATTATGCCATGATCATGTAAAATTCAGTTGAAGTAAAGGATTATTTAGTTAATGATTTATCATTTATTGGGTTGTATTATATTGCCATCATCATGTTAATATTGAGCCCTCAGGCCTTATGAGTTCAAATGGAACATAGTGGCATGTAAGTGCAATCATGAGCTTAAGTTGAGCATAATTAATGGCACTCATGTGCAAATCATGAGTTCAAGTGGAACATCATTTGAGCCTATGAGCCTTATGAGCACAATTGGTGCATAATAGTAGAAGACATTATGATCAACCACTAAGAGAATACTTATGAGAATCCAAATTTACAATTCAATTAATTTCATTTTTCCTTATTTCCAAGTCATTATTTTGTTAATCAGCAATACTGAATGCCGCTTACTCTAACTTGTTCTCCATTTGAATGCATGGATGGGGATGTGATGTTCGTAGAAGAAACGAATAAGGGAGATTAACCAAGGAGTACACATCTCAAGGACAAATTGAGAGTTTTACCTGGTGGGGTGCCAACTATCCTATGGAATTTTGTTCAGTCTTTCAATTAGTATGAAGATTATGCACTAGTTTAGCTTAGTTCAAAAGTTTATGTTTTACGTTATAGAACTTGAGACATGAGATATGCAATTATTTTCTTGAGTAGGTTGTATGAAATTATATTTTTTGCAATGATTATAATTTTTTCACACCCCAGTGTGAATTAAGCTTCCTCTTAGTAATATATATGTTTTAGAAAATTGGTGTGTTACAAAAGTATAGCAGAAAAAATACATGTCTAACTATATTTAATTTAAAAAATTGCATAAAATTATCCTACATGGTGTTCATACAAAATTATTAGAACCAAGTCTAAAGCAAAATGGTATAAGAAGACTAGAGCTTGGGATTATACTTAGGTTTTTTATGTTATAGAACTCCAACTGTTATGACCCACATTTCGTTTTACCAGTAAGTACCTTGGTTAGTGCATAATTGAACTAGTTATGTTGAGATGAGTACTTGCTTTTGTTAATAGTGTTTTGAGCTTTGAGCTAGTGTTAATGTATCATTAGCTTCTTTTCTTGTCTTGAGGTTGAGGACAAGTTTGTGCTTGATCCGTTGCCAGAGAAATCACGTGAAACCGACCTACGAGTAAAAAGATATGAGCTTTTTAGTGTCCAGGGACCTATGTGTAATTTCGGAAAAAGTTCTTGGGCATTTTACGTTCGGCCCCCTGGGCGCCCTTCCTTATCTCCTCTTTAGATTTTCCCTTTAATAGCTTGTTATCCGACTTTGAATGAACGATAAGTTCATTCCTTCAGTTGCCGTTTGAGAAAATAGAGAAGGGAGAGGGAGAGAACTAGCTAGAGGAGAAAGCTGGGAGATCAAGCCCCTCCTTCTCCGTTCACCTTCGATTCCTCATCTTTTCCCAACCAAATCAACCAGCAGTCGCGGTTTCCTCCTTCAGCTGCGTCATCTTCTCCATCTTCTTCCCCCCTTTCTTCTTCGTCCAAGCAGCCTGACCAAGATAGGGGCTGGCCAAGGAGGTCGCTGGGAGCGGCCTAAGGCGTAAAAAGCAACGTCTACGGGTTGCTGCTACGTCGTCTTGAAGCTCCCAAGGAGTTTTAGGCGAAGATTGGCCGTGAAACGACCCCAAATCCACCTTCTTCCTTGGGGATTTCCGTTTTCTGCGTAGGTTGCACGGCGTGCAAATCAGTTTGCACGGCGTGCAAAGTTACAGAAAATAGGACAGAAAGTCGGCCAGTTTGCACGGCATGCAGATCAGTTGCAGAAAAACTGAACAGAAGTGTTTCTGCCCAGATTGCACGGGGTGCAAAGTTGCAGAAAAGTAGAATTAGGCGTGTTTGTGGACGTTTTCGGTGTATACGAACACACCAAATTGGGTGAGTATTATCTCACTTAATTATCAAGGTTTAACTCTGTTTAAATTGTAGATATTGCATATATGAAAATGATGTTTATGTGTATATGTGGGTAATAGAGATTACCCGGATGCCGAGCATAGTTAGCATCCTTAGACTTTTAATTTGCATAGTTCAAACGAAATGAAATGATTCGTAATATAAATGTGCATGCCTTACGTGTAATTTCAGTAAGATGCGAATAAATGTGATAAATTATTTCAGGTTGAATATTCCTTTCAATACAGTATATTTGAATGTTCAGTAATATGAAATCAGTATAGAGACGTGGAATAGATATGAAATCTATTTACAGTGAACGAATCTGTTTGCATGAAAGCATAGCTGAGTTATGAGTTATTGCGATATAAGAGAATAGTTGTTGCACTATATATAGAAATGTTATGAAAGTTGAACTTCTAGTTTCAGCTAGTGAATTGCAGAATTACAGTATATTCCAGTAGTTGAATATGTGAGAGAGAGACACAATGTTATAAGAGTTTTCTTGTTATAATAAAATGTGTTAGACTTAGATGCCCTGACACCGTAGAACCCCTTTGAGAGGTTTGTGCCTTATGGGTGAAACGACCTACCTAGCGTGTGTCTAGATGGTCCGTGGCTCGTGTTCAACAATAATCCGTGCGTGTGTCATGGTGGCACGAGGACAGAGAGGCAATGTTCAACAATAATCCGTGCGTGTGTCACGGTAGCACTAGAGTAAATAGGGGTTATTCAACAATAATCTGTGCGTGTGTCACGGTGGTAACCCAGACTCTCTGCCTGTGTGCTCAGGTTAGAGGAGGAGTCTAGAGTACACTCTTTGAGAGTGCAGTGAGGCCCTTGAGCGCCTGAGAGTCCTGACGCAGACCAGGACAGCAGTCGGACTTAGCATTTTCTGGGTGTGTCGCTAAGTCTTGTACGGTGGGTTCATAGTTTGCTACGAGACTTTATATGCAGAGTACACTGCATATGATCAGGGCATAAGTTAAAAGATGATCACTTAGAATTAAGGTAGATTAATATGAAACTTGTGTATGTTCAGATTTAGAATTTATAATACTTGTTCTTTCAATGTTCAGTATACTTTTCTGTGATAATTGCACTGTTTAATTAGAACTGCTCAGTTTGTTATTTTATCCACATATTCCTGTTAAATGTAAAATATGGAGTTATCCGATGATGGCTAAGTGAAATATTATTCACTGAGCGAGTAGGCTCATTCCTCTACTCAAATATTTTTCAGGTCAGCGACAATTCCAGGAATCGGAAGGATCTTTTCATCTTAATGCTTAATCTGTAGAAGGTATATGTAGTTAGTTTAGTTAGAGGTCTCTTAGTCCTTTCCCCTCGGTCCTTGGGACATGGTGTGGGTGAGAGAGAATATGTATGGCGAATGTGTATAAAGATGTAAATTAACTGTTATGTTTACTTTCTGTTAAACAATGTTACATGTTGTAAACTCTGTTTATGTTCTCTAGCCAGTTTAATTGAAGTGCTTCCGCAATAGTTTATTATGTTTTAGTTTACAGCAATAATCCGGATATCATTACGAGGTTTTAAAAAGAAAGAAAAAAGTTCTCAGTGATTTGTTTATGTGATAATTCCTCCGTCGCGCCCTAATCTCGTGATTGGTGGTCAGTGTGAGATCGGGGTGTGACAGCTTGGTATCAGAGCATAGGTTGAGTACATGGTTACTCTAAGTCAAGGTCAGGGGACGACAAGAGACCAATAGGATTAGGACTTAAGTGTCTTCCTTCTAACTACAATTTTCTAACAGGAAGTGTTTTGTTATACTATTACAGATGGCAGGAAGAGGACGTGGTCATGAGAACCAAGTAAAGAGTTTATGTTGAATCGTCAGGGATCATTAGGGTCGAAAGATAGAGTTATAAGTGAGAAAAATAAGAAGTGATATGTCTTTAGCTCTGGGAGGTTTGAGTGTTTAGATACCCTGGCCAGGTGTCTAAATACTTAGATTGACCAGTATCAAGCTACTATGTCCATTCCTCTCTGGATGCCCTGGCCAGGTATGCAGAGGAAGGATGGGCTAGAGACAAACCCTAGAAATCTTAGAGTTAAGAAATCAGAAATTAATACAGGAGTAAGAGATTAAACATAGGATGCGATGCAACTCTTGCTTTATATTGCTTATTTGATTGGAAATCATTAGAAATGCTCTTATATGTATGGATTTAGATTTTCAGTTTATAGAATAAATATGATCCTTTAATATTGTTGTGTGTCATGAAGTGATTTATTTATTTTTTATATTCTTTGTATTAAGTATACCAGAAGTTATGTTTAAATGAGTTTGCCCTAAGTGGATATTCTTTCCACATGTTTGAGATTAATAGGAGTTGGTTAATCCTGAGTAGCTCTTGGCTTCAGGACTACAAGTTCGGCCTGGTCCGGCTGGCAGGATGCGTTACCAAGATCTAATGACTTCTATTAACAGTATAATAAGAGTAGACTCTGGATAATTTAGACTCACATCATAGTAAGAATGTACATACACTAAGATGTTGAGATATAAGAGAAAGATTAGAACAACTAAGAATTAGTTGGAACTGAGATCGGAGACCCAACATTGGGACCTCATATGAGCAATCCTTAATTAGAAATAAAGGAACACAATAAGGTTCAGATTAAATTTAATGATTAGGTGAGAAATACCCTTAATGGTACTAATCAATAATGCATAGCAAATGCATGGATCCAATACATGATTAGTAAACCCTAGTGGAGGGTGTATCATTGTGAACCCTGGTTGAGGGTGTATCCTTGTGAAACCCTAGTGGAGGGTGTATCATTGTGAACTCTGGTTGAGGGTGTATCCTTGTGAAACCCTAGTTGAGGGTGTATCATTGCGATTATTTATAGGCAACTTTATAATAAAGTTATGCCTTAAACTAAGATAAGTCCATATCATGTGAGATAGTTGGACAATTCTAATGTGTGGCCTATGAATTATATGCTAAGGGTGAGTATTTTGTGATGGAATGCATTAAGAGGGGAAATATCTTAATACAAGATAAAGTTGGTTAACTCAAGAGGGTCTGAATTAATGAGAAATGGGGAAACCTAACCCTAATTTGGGGAAAAGGGAATGATAAGCCATGTTTGATAGTGAACCCTAATTCCTGGTCAAGGAATGATGGTATTACTATTGTATCACATGATGTGATAAATATCTTGTATGACTGTTATCATGCCTAATAACCACGCAGGTATGATGAGATGATGAATATAGCCAAGTTTGGGCTGTGACATTTATATAATAAATGTTGATTGGATTTTTGTGTGTTGATATTGTTGTTGCTTAATAAAAGTAATAATGTGTACGGATTTTATGAACCATGTGAATAAGTTGTTGCCTAGTGAGAGGTGACAAGATGTGAATGGCCTTGTGAGCCATGTGAATAAGTTGTTGCCTAGTGAGAGGTGACAAGATGTGAATTGCCTTGTGAGCCATGTGAATAAGTTGTTGCCTAGTGAGAGGTGACAAGATGTGAATGGCCTTGTGAGCCATGTGTGATGCTTGGGTAACAAGTATCATGCTTATTTGTAGCATTTGTGTTAATAAGTTATGCTAGAGAACTTGGCTGATGTTACATTTCTGTTATATACCTATAGTTCATTGATGATTATTCATATATGTTGTATTCATTACAAGTAGATGGATGAACTTATGAGATCTAAAGTTTGATTTCAAACTAAGGAAGCAAAGTCACACCACAATAATGCTATGTTACTGATAAGGACCAAACCCTAGAATGTTTAGAGTTGAAGTAGTTCAAGGGATGTCGCTAGTGATTCGACCGTGAATACTAGCATCTCTATAAAACAAAATCATGAGATTTGCACTATGAAAAGTAAACTAGTATTGATAGTAATCCAGGGTTTAAAGGTAGTTAATCTGATAGGTAGATAAACAATATGAAAATGACTTGGAGAAAGAGTGATATATAAATTTGAAATATAACAAATGTGTTGTGAACAAAAGAAGAAATATAATATAAGTGAAGTGCGATATGAAATAAATTCTTGCAATAATAATAAGAATGAGGAATAATCTATTCTTACCTTGTGTGTTTCAATTTTTGGGATGTTTATTCTATATGATCAAAATGAGAAGGATAAGTAACAAGAAGCAAGTAGCATAGAATGAGGAGTACTACCCTTACATTATCTGAAGTTAGCTGATGTAATTCATGCTCTTAAGATACAACATCACTATCTTTATGGTGAGGCGTGCCAGGTGTTTATAGATCATAACAGCTTGAAATATATCTTTACCCAGAAGGATCTGAATCTTAGACAGCGGAGATGATTAGAATTGATTAAGGATTATGATGTAATGATAGATTATCATCCTGGAAAAGTGAATGTGGTAGCAGATGCCCTCAGCAGGAAATCAAGTTCAACAACTGATGCATTCTCTATGGAATGTTTCAAGAGAGACCTACTAGTAGAAATGCGGAAGTTGAACATAGACTTAGGGGTGATAGAGTAGAGCGGTTTGACTGCACAGATGCAAGTCAAGCCTACTTTTTACGATCAGATTAAGGAACTACAGTAGGGTGATAGTAAGTTGCAACAGATCATGCATGACATGACAAAGGAAAAGAGACCAGAGTTTAAGTTTTTAGATGATGATGTATTGTATTAGCATGACATGTTGTGTGTACCTCGAGACAGTGATTTGAAAGAAAAGATTCTTGTGGAAGTGCATGCATCGATGTATGCTATGCATCCAGGCAACACTAAGATGTATATGAATCTCAAGGAGTTGTATTGGTGGCCTGGTATGGAAAGAATGTAGCTGAGTATGTGGTTAGGTGCAATGTGTGTCAGCAGGTTAAGACTGAGCATCAGAAACCCACATGTACTTTGTAATCTTTTCCTATACCTGAATGGAAATGGGAACACATCACGATGGATTTCGTAATAGGGTTACCCAGGACGCCTAGAGGTTCGGACTCGATATGGGTGATTGTGGATAGACTAACTAAGTCTGCTCACTTTCTCCCTGTCAAGTCAACCTTTGATGTTCCAAAGCTGGCCAAGATTTATGTGGATGAGGTAATCAGATTACATGGGATTCTAGTTTCCATTATTTCAGACAGAGATCCTAAGTTTACATCTAGGTTCTAGAATCAGTTACATCGTGCGTTGGGCACAAGGCTAAGGTTTAGTACAGCTTTTCACCCGCAGACAGATGGTCAGTCTGAGAGGACCATTCATACTCTTGAAGACATGCTAAGAGCATGCGTTCTGCAGTTCAGAGGTAATTGGGAAGAACACTTAAGCCTGATGGAGTTTGCATATAACAACAGCTACCATTCTAGTCTTAGAATGGCCCCATATGAAGCTCTATATGGCAGAAAGTGTAGATCACCAGTTTGTTGGTATGAGGTTGGCGAGAAAGAAATTCTTGGACCTGAAATAGTCGATATGACTACGGAAAAGATATATGTGATCAGGGAGCAGTTGAAAGCTGCTCAGGACAGACAGAAAAGTTATGCAGAGAGACGACGTCGACCTCTTGAGTTTGAGGTTGGTGATGAGGTTTATCTGAAAGTTTCACCGTGGAAAGGAGTGCTAAGGTTTGGCAAGAGAGGTAAATTGACTCCTAGGTATATGGGCCCATATCCTATCGTTGAGAGGATTGGACCTGAGCCTACAGGTTGGATTTGCCGTCTGAGTTGGCAAGCCTTCATGATGTGTTTCATGTGTCTATGTTGAAGAAGTGTCATCCCGGTACAGAAAAGATTTTAGATCCAGAACTGGCACAGCTTAGGACAGATGTGTCCTACGTGGAAGGACCAGTGCAGATAGTTGATCACCGAATCAAGAAGCTTAAGAATCGCGAGTTATCTTTAGTGAAAGTTTTGTGGAGGAATCACAATATAGAGGAATCTACGTGGGAGCTTGAATCAGAGATGTGTAACAAGTTTCCTTTTCTCTTTTAGGAATTTCGGGACGAAATTCTTATAAGGGAGGGAGATTGTTATGACCCGCATTTCGTTTTACCAGTAAGTACCTTGGTTAGTGCATAATTGAACTAGTTATGTTGAGATGAGTACTTGCTTTTGTTAATAGTGATTTGAGCTTTGAGCTAGTGTTATGTATCATTAGCTTGTTTTCTTGTCCTGAGGTTGAGGACAAGTTTGTGCTTGATCCGTTTCTAGAGAAATCACGCAAAACCGACCTACGAGTAAAAAGATATGAGCTTTTTAGTGTCCAGGGACCTATGTGTAATTTCGAAAAAAGTTCTTGGGCATTTTACGTTCGGCCCCCTGGGCACCCTTCCTTATCTCCTCTTTAGATTTTCCCTTTATTAGCTTGTTAGCCAAGTTTGAATGAACGATATATTCATTCCTTCAGTTGCCGTTTGAGAAAACAGAGAAGGGAGAGGGAGAGAACTAGCTAGAGGAGAAAGCTGGGAGATCAAGCCCCTCCTTCTCCGTTCACCTTCGATTCCTCATCTTTTCCCAACCAAATCAACCAGCAGCCGCGGTTCCCTCCTTCAGCTGCGTTATCTTCTCCATCTTCTTCCCCCCTTTCTTCTTCATCCAAGCAGCCCGACCAAGATAGGGGCTGGCCAAGGAGGTCGCTAGGAGCGGCCTAAGGCGTGAAAAGCAACGTCTACGGGTTGTTGCTAGGTCGTCTTGAAGCTCCCAAGGAGTTTCGGGCGAAGATTGGTCGCGAAACGACCCCAAATTCTCCTTCTTCCTCGGGGATTTCCGTTTTCTGTGCAGGTTGCACGGCGTGCAAAGTTACAGAAAACAGGACAGAAAGTCGGCCAGTTTGCACGGCATGCAGATCAGTTGCACGGGGTGTAAAGTTGCAGAAAAACAGAACAGAAGTGTTTCTGCCCAGATTGCACAGGGTGCAAAGTTGCAGAAAAGTAGAATTAGGCGTGTTTGTGGACGTTTTCAGTGTATACGAACACACCGAATTGGGTGAGTATTATCTCACTTAATTATCAAGGTTTAACTCGTTTAAATTGTAGATATTGCATATATGAAAATGATGTTTATGTGTATATGTGGGTAATAGAGATTACCCGGATGCCGAGCATAGTTAGCATTCTTAGACTTTTAATTTGCATAGTTCAAACGAAATGAAATGGTTAGTAATATAAATGTGCATGCCTTACGTGTAATTTCAGTAAGATGCGAATAAATGTGATAAAGTATTTCAGGTTGAATATTCCTTTCAATACAGTATATTTGAATGTTCAGTAATATGAAATTAGTATAGAGACGTGGAATAGATATGAAATCTATTTACAGTGAACGAATCTGTTTGCATGAAAGCATAGCTGAGTTATGAGTTATTGCGATATAAGAGAATAGTTGTTGCACTATATATAGAAATGTTATGAAAGTTGAACTTCTAGTTTCAGCTAGTGAATTGCAGAATTACAGTATATTCCAGTAGTCGAATATGTGAGAGAGAGACACAATGTTATAAGAGTTTTCTTGTTATAATAAAATGTGTTAGACTTAGATGCCCTGACACCGTAGAACCCCTTTGAGAGGTCTGTGCCTTAGGGGTGAAATGACCTACCTAGCGTGTGTCTAGATAGTCGGTGGCTCGTGTTCAACAATAATCCGTGCGTGTGTCACGGTGGCACGAGGACAGAGAGGCAGTGTTCAACAATAATCTGTGCGTGTGTCACGGTGGCACTGGAGTAAATAGGGGTTATTCAACAATAATCCGTGCGTGTGTCACGGTGGTAACCCAGACTCTCCACCTGTGTGCTCAGGTTAGAGGAGGAGTCTAGAGTACACTCTTTGAGAGTGCAGTGAGGCCCTTGAGCGCCTGAGAGTCCTGACGCAGATCAGGACAGCAGTCAAACTTAGCATTTCCCGGGTGTGTCGCTAAGTCTTGTACGGTGGGTTTGTAGTTCGCTACGAGACTTTATATGCAGAGTACACTGCATATGATCAGGGCATAAGTTAAAAGATGATCACTTAGAATTAAGGTAGATTAATATGAAACTTGTGTATGTTCAGATTTAGAATTTATAATACTTGTTCTTTAAATGTTCAGTATACTTTTCTGCGATAATTGCACTGTTTAATTAGAACTGCTCAGTTTGTTATTTTATCCACATATTCCTGTTAAATGTAAAATATGGAGTTATCCGATGATGGCTAAGTGAAATATTATTCACTGAGCGAGTAGGCTCATTCCTCTACTCAAACATTTTTCAAGTCAGCGACAATTCCAGGAATCAGAAGGATCTTTTCATCCTAACGCTTAATCTATAGAAGGTATATGTAGTTAGTTTAGTTAGAGGTCTCTTAGTCCTTTCCCCTAGGTCCTTGGGACATGGTGTGGGTGAGAGAGAATATGTATGGTGAATGTGTATAAAGATGTAAATTAACTGTTATGTTTACTTTCTGTTAAACAATGTTACATGTTGTAAACTCTGTTTATGTTCTCTAGCCAGTTTAATTGAAGTGCTTCCGTAATAGTTTACTTTGTTTTAGTTTACAGCAATAATCCGGATATCATTACGAGGTTTTAAAAAGAAAGAAAAAAGTTCTCAGTGATTTGTTTATGTGATAATTCCTCCGTCGCGCCCTAATCTCGTGATTGGTGGTCAGTGTGAGATCGGGGTGTGACACCAACCCTCATATAGGACATCGTTCCCAAAATCTAACCATCCTTGCACTATCAAAAAACTACTTTCCAACACTTAAAAGGTTGAACCTAGTAAGTCAAAACAAACAACTATTAAAGGTATCAGGGTTTAAGATTAAACATAGGGGTGTGTTTATGATATACATAGGTCATGCCTCCGACTAGATGATTTTATTCAACTAGGGTGAGTTTTAGGTCCTTGTCTTACTAACCTAAAAACCCAAAGATTCACATGAATATCAAAAAAGTCAATGGGTACAACCTTAAACAACTTAAGGGAGACAAAATTGTAGGTCAACTAAACCATTATTACAATCTTCATTATCATAGTAATCGCTTCAATAGAAAACTAGTGTTTGTAATTTCCATTCCAACTAATTCTAGGTTTCTTTACCGAAGCTTCGCATATCACTTCAATGTGACTCAGTTTGAAAAATGATTAATAAATATTTAATTTGGAGATGAAATCTATTTGACATAAAACAAAAGATGGGTCCAAAATTAATTATGAGATTTCAGTCACAAAGTATTCCATAGACATGGTTGTATCCTACTACTTTCCCATTCTCATGCCTATCTGCAACCTAATATCAAAAGTCATAGCATCCAAAGAGATATATCACAACCAACCAGGATTATAGGGTAAGAGTTCCTAAGGTATTATCTCATTAGTATTTACTCATAAAGATCTTATCCACCTCCTAAGACTCCTAATTGTTCTTTCATCATTTCATAAACAATTGAGGTAAGTTCTAGATTTAACAACTCACTTTGAGGGTTTCTATGTACCGAAGGGGTTCTACGATGAACTTAGGTATAAGATAGAAAACCTAAGTGAGATGAAATTGAAATAGTCAGAAACCAACTATCATGGCTCTAATACCATCTTGTAAGGAGTGGAACCCAAGAGGCGGTCCAATTCTCACTTAATTTTAGCAATAAATCCATATACTACAAACACACTTACAAGTATGTATGAATAGGTGTATTTTTTCTCATAAATGAAATGGTATACAAGACCAAAGTATAGCACTGAATATAAAAATGGACTAAAATTTCCCACATGGAGATTACATAATAGAAACAACTTTTTCACTAGGTAGAGGGATATTCAAACTATCACGAGTGTACCTCCCAAGAGTTAGCTTCACTATACCAAGTCCATGTCATCATGTCAGTTCCACCATAGCCTTCACCGATGGGATTGAAAGCATACCCCACAAGAGAAGACAAAATGGAAGTTGTCTGCATGAAAGTCGATATGTGTATACAAATATGAAGTAAGCAATATCAGGGGAAAAGGACATCAATAAATTATTTGTATCTACCAAAACCAAGAGCAAAAAAGTATGTTCCAAGTGGATATCAAAAGAATGCATTTAGAAACTAAAATGATAAGAATATTTATTTCCATAAACAATGTCACAACAAAATATCACAATCATAATAGTTGCATGGTGAGTAATAAGTTGACTAGAACATACTAAAAATTAGTATAGGAACCCATATATTCTATACTAAGGGCAAGGAGGAATAACACCTCAGTTCCAAATTAATTTTTTTTGCATTAGGACCAAAACCTCAATGCAATTTTAGGATGGCTAAAACCTCAACGCCTAGAAGGAGAACTAAAACCTCAATGCAACAAGATGTAATACATTGCAGGGTGACTAAAACTTCAGTGCATTGCAAGAGGACTGAAACCTTAATGCTAAAATAAATATGGTGTCACTACATCTAGTTATGGCTAATCAATAACACATGCAAATAGAGTAGTCAAGATAGAGTATAGTCAAGATCAAATAACTGATGAGAACATCCAAAAGATATTATGTGGGGTCATAGGACCCATAAATAAGTATTCTACTTCTTCCACAATTAAGATACATCATAAGACCATAGACCTCCTCAACTTGAATATTAGAATTTCTCTTAGTTCAAGTACTCAAATAATAGTTTCCATATGAAATCAGAGGGACAAGATACAAATCAGGATTCAAAAAAATACCCAACAAAATAAGATGATCAGAATATCAATATCAACAAATAATTTTTCACATAAGTCAGCCTCTCATAAGAGAGAGAATGTGTATTGGGCAGTCTATCCCAAAGGACCAAGAGAGAGAGATATGGGTGATTTTTCAATGTGATAGTAATGGATTCAACATACATTAGGAAAGAGAACTTAGATTTGTTGCTCAATATAGAATCATATAGATGCAACAAACCTTATTTTTAGTCTACTTATTTCCAAATTCAATTTTAGTTCCACATCAGGGTCACAAGACACCTATTAGATGCATGTATTAAGTTAGGATTCAATTCACATTAATAACATAAACCCTGACAATTGCCTTTTTCTGATATCTAATTTTGGATACGACAACAACAAATTAACCTAGATTATACTTTCCTGGTCTTGGTACATATTTTACTTTATTTTTCTGAGTTATATATTATGAACTTTAGAAAAATCAACCAATAAAGAAAAAACTTAATAATCATTTACTTATTTTATAAGAACTAGGTGATGACACTAATACCATTGCATTGAGAAAAATGACATGGATCTAAATCATATTTTAATTTGTTTTATGTGATATACATAATTTACTTTGAATTTCTAAAGATATTTACATTTATTAATTTAATTTGAGAAACTAATAATCAAACAACAAGAATACTCTTGCATACAAATAAAATACAATGCATCATGATAGGGTATAATCAGTTAAGGATCATCCAAAATTTTGAGTGGCTGATTGATATTGAAATTCAGAGTTCCATGTTAAGTCCTACAACAAAAGAAGGGTAAAATAAAGCGAGTGGGGAAAATTCATAATTATACGAGAGGGGTTGCTTTTTCCCCTCCTCAAACATTGTGGTCATCCTTAGTAGTCGTGGCTGACAGGGATAATCTAGGCTTTACCCAGTCTTATGACTTGGGAGCAAGATAGACTAGTCTATAGAACTTCACTAAATTTCTAGAGCTATAACCCGAGATTAGTGGCCCACAAAGGGAGGAGATGCACCTTCCCCAACACACCTTTGATTCCATAAAATAGAGTGATGAGATAAAAAGAAAAGATGGTGAAATGGTGGTGAAATAACTAAGGAAATATCTTGAATGAATCTAGAGTATCACAGACAAGGTAGAGGAGGTCCTACCAACATTAGAGAATTTTTGAGACAATAAAGCTTGCTGCAACAATGATATGAGTTCTAGTGTGAAATAACTCAATTAAAGACATGGTCATATGTGGTTGGTAGAGTAGGTTATGGGGATTCTTTCTATGAATAAAATTCAAAAGGAGATTGTAGGAGTGTTTAGGAAGGGATGAAAAACCAATGGTTATGAGAGGCCGCAAGGGAAATTTGAAAAAGGGGTTGACTTATCATAGAACCTAGATGCATTTTGGACTAGTTTATTTATAAGGAACTCAGTTCGGCATCGATTGTGAAAGAGGGAAGAGAAGGGTTGATTTACAAATCTAGAGGTTTCTTGATTGGAGACAGACTATGTTCATGGTAGGTATCGAAAGAAGCATAAATTCAAGAATATTTTAATGGAAAAGAAATCAATATAGATGATTTAATTTGGACAGAGAAAACAAAGAGAGAAAATATAACATACTATAGTGCACATGACATGTATCTTACATTAGGTAGGATAGGACCCCCAACCCATTGGATCATGACAGAAAAATCCAAGTATCAAAAATATTAGTGTGACGACAATTAAAGAACATGCACATTAAGAAAAGATGATACATTGATTAAATTGTTAATATAATTGGGAATTTATAGATATATTATTTTCTATTCTTTTTGTGGAATCAAATAAAGTTGAAATTTAGTGAAAATTGATAGTTAAGATATCAAAACCATGTCGATTCTATTTTTTACAATTATTTCCTCTTTTGGGATCATCCAATATATTATTTAATATTGTTGAGTTTATCATATACTTCCTTTCATAAATATAATTGAGGCAACTAGGGCTACATTTTTAATTTGAAACTTTGCAAATAGAATAATCAAACAAAAGGAATACAAATATGTTATTAATTTCTTGCTTTGAGATCAACTACTGATTTGTTTAAGGTAAGAGAGTGTTTTGGTATTGTTTGGATCGAACTTATTATAAAGCATACTAATTTATTGAATTTGGCATTGTGAATATTTTAAGATTATACACACATGAAGTAAGTTTATTCTTTTTTAAAAATTGGGAATTCATTCATCTTGTCGCTTGGGTTTTGAACTCGTAACCTCTCAATCAAACAACATCATTTTTAACCACCGGGGTGCCACATCATTGGCGAAGTAAGTTTATTCTAACTTATATTTCCTTCAATTCTTCAATCTAACTCCATATATTCTTTAGTCTATTTATTTCTAATTTCATCAAGAGAAAAACAATTTCATTTTCTAAGTATTGTTATTTGTTACAAAAACATGAAAAACAACCTATAAAGCAATTAAGAAAGGGAAACTTGACTTATCTCAGTTTTTTCCATTTATGAAAACTCTTAAGTATTTATTTCAAAAATTGTGCCTCGTGTCTATTGTTAATGTGACAATTCTTCCCTAAGGATTCAGAGTCATATTTTTGCATTCATTTTAACTACTAATCTAAAAATATGAATGTTTTAGAAACCTTATTAAAAGTAAAATATATTAGGTTGTTAAATTGCATCCTAACCACTTACTACAAATATAATTGATCCCATTATGAAGAAGCCACCTAGGAAAAGGCATTAAGCTAGAACATTAGCTTGATAAGCACCTAATGTACCCCTTTTACCACATAAGTTAGGGATAAAAGGACTACAACCATATGTAAAGGAAAGAAGTATAAGGAGTCCAGAGCTAGGGATTATACATGGGTTTTAGTAACACTCCATCCCTTAATGAGGATTTTATCCCCAAAATCCTTCCATCCTTACACTACAAACAAAACTACTCTCCACCCCTTAAAAGGTTAAACATGTTAAGACAAAAAAAACATCTTAAAGGTATTACAATTATAGATTAAACATAGGGGTGTGTTTATGATATACATGGATCATGCCTCCAATAAGGTGATCTTATCCACCTAGGGTTAAGGTTTTAGGTCCTTGTGTTACTAACCTAAAAACTCTAAGGTTCACATGAGCATCTAAAAAGTCAATGGGTACCCCTCATACAAGTTAATGGAGATAAAAGGGTAGGTCAACTAAACCTTTGGTACAAGCCTCATTATCATAGTCATCACAAAAACTCAAAACTATGGTTTATGATTTCAATTCCAACTAATTGTAGGTTTCTATACCATAGATTCATATATCTCTTCCTTGAGACTCAATTAGGAAAACTGTTGATAAATCCATATAAATTTCTTCTGTACATATAATATTATAATGAAAACAAAATATTTTTTTCTATGAAATATACTCTACAGGAAAACAAAAGATGGATACGAAATAAATTCTGGGAGGAGAGCCACAAAGTATTCCATAGTAATATCTTTTTTTCTACTACTTTTCCATTATCATACAAATCTCCATCCTAATGTCAAAACTCATAACTTACAAAGAGATATATCACAACTAACCAAGATTATAGGATAAGAGCATCTAAGGTATTATCTCGTTAAGGTTAAATCATCATGATCTTATTTTTACCAGATATAACTCCATATCATTATTTCATCACCATGTAAACAACTTATGTAAGTTGTAGGTTTAACATGCCACTTAGAGGGTTTATATGTAGGGAAGGGGTTCTAAAATAAACTTATGGAATAACATAGGAAACCTAAGGGGGATAAAATTGAAATAGTAGGAATATGATAGTCATGGCTCTAGTACCATCTTATTAGGACTAGGACCCAAGAGGGGATCCACTCCTCACTTAATTTGAGGAATAAACCCATCTACTCCAAACATACTAACAGATGTGTTGGAATAGATGTATTTATTTCTCAATTGAGATGGTATACAAGGCCAAAGTGTAGCAGCAAAAAGGAATATAATGACTAAATTTAATTTAAAAGATTGCATAAAAATCTTCCTCATGAGGTTTATATAAAAGAAACAACTTACGTAAACTATGTCAATTATACCTCCCAAGAGTCAGCTTCACAAAATGAAGTCCAGGTCATCTTATCAGGTCCACCATGTCCATCATCTAAGGAGTTGGACGTATACTCACAAGAGAAGACAAAATGAATATTGTCAGAATATAAGTAGATATGTGCATATAAATATGAATGGGTAAAATACATCAATAAACTATTCAAGGCTTCCCAAATCAAGAGAGAAAAAATAGCATCCAGTTAGATATCAAAAGAATACATTGTAGAAAGTTAAACAATAAGAATATTTATTGCCTTAAACAGTATCACAACAAAATACAACAAATATAAACACTTGCATAGTGAATGACGTGTAGGCTAGTATATACTAAAATGTGCAGGAACCCATATATTCCTTATCAAGAGGCAGGAGTAATAAAATTTTAGTGCCAAATAAATATATATTTTTGCATCAGGACTAAGCCTAGGGAAGGCAAAATAACCCAACTAAAAGCAACCAACCCGATACAAAATCAAAAGTATATGTTTTTGGTGAATTTTAATCATCCACCAAAGCTAGACTTCCATGGTTTATGGACTGGGTGAGTGGGAAACCACATTAAACCAATTCCATACACCCACTTAAATGATGCTTATTACAACTGTATATGACTATAGATGCATTCCAAGGTGTCAAAATCACGGTAATGCTTGTATGAGAAAAACCTTGGTAGTCTACTTGTGCACTAGAGAGGGTGATATTGTCATCTTTGTTGTAGTTGAGTCTTGTAACCAAAGCCGCTATCAACCTCCATGGCATCGTAAGCCACACCACTGAGATTCAGATATTTGTCTTTCGTAAACTACACCATTGGAATTGGAGTGAGGTTTCTAGAGATGTGCAGCAAAACCGTCGTGGCATCACAATCGACATAGTCTAGATTGGCAGACACTACTGTAGATGTAGTAGCTAAAGTTGTCAACAGTCATGGCACCAACATCCACACAACTGGGATTGACCAAATCCACCATCATAGACAAAGTCGTCGCCAACCACCATGTTAGTGACATATGCACAACTAGGATTAGCAGAGCTATCATAGATGTTGTGCCAAAGCCATTGCCTATCTTCTCCTAGTCTCTGTCTTGAGACATCAACTTATAGGAGATGATTGATGATAAAAGTTATATCACGAGAATGTAACTTATAGTTGCATGCATATGCAAGTCATCACCATCGAGCATGAATTTGATGGGGATCGACCATCACTCTGGTTTCTCAGGGAGTTTCAAAATAGATTCTCGTCTGGGAACAACTTCAAAGAGAACCTAATTGTTGGTTGTTGTATTGGCTTGTGGTATCTCGTGGTGAAATAACCAGACTTTGGTCAGAGGCATATGTAAGGTGTAAGGCCACGTAGATTTTCTACGTCTTCATTCATGGTTGTGGTTGCAGTAGATCAAAATGGTGAACGGATCCTCACAGGCACCCGAATGCCAAATGGTGATCCACCCAAAACCAAATGGACTGAATTCCCATATGATGTTTAAATTTATGGAGTGGGTTGGTTGGGGATCATGGTTTTGGTTTTTCACTTTTTTCCATCCATAACTAAAACTTAGTGTATTGTGGAAGGTTAAATCCTTACTGCCTTTTAGGAAGATGAAAACCTCAGTGCCGAAAATAAATATGGTGCTACTACTTCAAGTTAGGACTAGTCAATCACACATGCTAATATGGAAGGAAAGATAGAGTATAGTCAAGTTCAAATAATGGATGATCACATCTAAAAGATATCATGTTGTGTTTGAGAACCTATAAATAAGTATTTAACTAGTTTCACAATTAAAATACATCATAATATCATAGAAGTTATCAACTTGCAAATTAGAATTTCATTTATTTTGAGTACTCTAATAATGGTTTCCACATAGAATAAGCTAAACAAGATATAAATTAGGATCCAACAAGAATATCCTGCACAGTAACATGATCACAAGATCCATATCAACACATAATTTATCTAATAAGACAACCTCTTAGAAGAGAGATAACATGTATATGGTATTATGTCTCAAAGGACCCCGAGAAATAGATAAATATGGTTGATTTATTATCAATATGATAATAAGGGATGAACATAAGTATGGAGAGAGAAATATGATCTATTACTCAATATCGAATCTAGAAGATGTAATAAACCTCAGATTGAGTCTACCTATGTTGAAAGTCAATTTTATTTCAACATCAGGGACACAAGACACCTATTAAAAGCATATATAGAAATTAGGATTAAGTTCACATTAATCAAATAAACCCTAAAAATGACCTTTTTGTTATTATTGATTTAGATTACTAGAACCACAACATAGTTTAAATTATACTCTTTGGATATCATTACATATATTACTTTATTTGTTTTGACTAATAAATTATTAGTTTTGAATTTTATAAAATCTAACCAATTAGGAAAAATATTAAAAATCACATACTTAATTCATTAGAATTAGGTGATAAACGGATATCATTAGATAAAGAAAAATCACACGTTTATACATCATATTTTATTTTATTTTATTTTTATAAGAAATGCATAATTTATTATGAATTTTTAAAGATTAATACATTTAATGATTTTATTTAAGAAACTGACAATCAAAGGGTGATAATACTCTTGCATCTCAATCAAAGACAATGAAGCATGACAAGGTATAATCAAAAAAATATCATTCAATCAAAGACAATGAAGCATGACAAGGTATAATCAACAAAATATCATCCAAAGTTTAGAGTGTCGTTGAAATCAAAATGTTGAATTCCCTATTTACCCCTACACCAAAACAAAGGGTAAAAGAAAGCAAGTGGGGCAAGGTTGGAAAAATAAAAGGGGATTTCTCCTTCCCTTCCTCACATGCCAAAGCTGCCCGTAGGAGCCCTGGTCGGTAAGAGAAATCTAGCATTTGTGTAGTCCTATGACCTAGGAACAATCTAGACCAGTTTGCGGGAATTCACTAAACTTATTGAAGTATTGTTTGAGTTTAGTGACCAATAGAGAGAAGAAAAACATGTTTTCCAAAATAGCTTCAATTCCACAAAATTGAGTAACGAAAGAAAATGAAAACGTTGGTGAAATGGCGACGTAATAACTAAGGAAATAGATTGGATGGATCCATAGTAGTAAGAAGAAGGTAGAGGAGGTCTTACTGACATCAGAGTGCAACTGAAAAAAGTCCTGACGGTGACAGTCGGCAGTGGTAGTGAGGTGAGTTTTTTTTTTTGGGGGGGGGGGATAACCTGGGTAAAGTATGCCATCTAGAACTGAGAAAACATAGAGTAGGGTATGGGTTGTCTTTCTGTAAAGTGAGTTGAAATGAGATCGCCAGAGTGTTTGGTATGGTACCATGGTGGTCAGAGGAGCATGAGGGAAATTGGAAGAAGGAGTCAACTTATTGGGGAACCTAGATGCTTTGTGGCTTGGTTGGTTTATAAGGAACTCAGTCAGTCATCGATCGTGACTAAGGGAAAAAATGGTTTATTAATAAATATGAAACTTTCTTAATTGGAAACATACTGTGTTCATTGCATGTATCCAACTAAGATAGAAACTCAAGTGGATTTTAATGGAAATGAATCACTATAGATGATTTAAAGAGTACAGGGAAAACACAGAAAGAAAATTGACCACACGGTGGTGCATGGAACATGTCTCCTACCATAGGTAAGAGAGGACCCCTATGATGTTGGATCATGGTCAACGAGGCCGTAGGAGCCTGCATGGAAATAAAAAACTTTTGTGTTCGCAGCTAGAAAAAGATGTTACATTGATTAAACTATTAAAATAATTGGAACTTTAAGCAATTTTTCTTTACTATTCTTATTGGGTTATCAAATAAATTTTTAAAGACGTGAAACTTGACACCTACGATAATAAAACCATGTAGGTTCTGATTTTTACACTAAGATTTTCCTCTTTTGTGGTCATCAAGTATATTATTTAATACTTTTTATTTTATGTTATACTTTTTTTCCTAAATACAACTAGGACATCTAGGCAATATTTTTTAGTGTGAAACTGGGCAACTAGACTAATCAAAACATGAGAAATCTAAATTTGGTATTATTTTCTTGTTTAGAGATCAATTAGTGATTTATTTAACATAAGAGAGTATTTTGGTATTTTTGAATAGATGTTATTGTAATGCATATTGAGTTACTAAATTTGGATTTAAATATTTTGAGATTATAAAAATAAGAGGGAAGTATATCATAACTTAGACTTCTTTATATTCCTCAATCTCACTTCAAATTATCCTTTAGTTTGTTTATCTCTAGTTTTCTCATGATAAAAACAAATTCATTTTCCAAGTTATGTTATTTGCCCCAAAAATATGAGTACCAAACTATAAAGCAACTAAGATAGGGAAAACATGAATGATCTTATTTTCTTCCATTTATGGAAACTCATAAGTATTTATTTCACAACATGTGCCCCAAGTTGATAACTAATGTGATTATTCATTCTTTAGGGATTAAGAAACATATTTTACATTCATTTAATCTACTCATCTAAAACAATGAATATTTTAGAAACCTTATTAAAAGTAAAATATATTAAGTTGTGAATCTTCATCCTAGCCCCTTAGTATGAATCTAATTGATCCCATTATGACAAGGCCACCAATGAAAAGACATTATACTTGAACATTATGTCTATAAGCACCTAATGTACCCCTTTTACCACATGAGTCAAGACAAAAGGATTAGAACTGGGTCTAAGGGAAAGAAAGGTATAAGGAAATCAGAGATAGGGATAATACCAAGGTTTTGGTATGCTATAGTTTATTCTTTAGTAGAACACCAGATATGTTGTTCCCTACCTTCTTATTGTCGCCCCAACTTTGCAATACCTATCTACATCCTTATTTTTTAAAGACGGTTTAAACTTCCTAATTTTGAATTCACATAATTGTCCAACAAGTCCATAACCCTAATATTAGGATCAAGTGTTACCCCTACATAATTAATCTGCTAGGTCATTTTGTTCTCACTCCTCGATCCTATCCAAAAGGGAATATCCTCTTCCTTCGCATCCCATTAGATGTGCCTCATGACTAGTGCATAGACCTCCAAAACCCTCTTCTAACATATAGATGATACCTTGCCTTCCCACAACAACCATGTGAAATCCGTAACTAGTATATGGTCTAGGATGAGGTAAACACCAAAATATTGAATCAGTCCAGGACTACAACCTCATCCCCAGGCATCAATGAGTTCTTTTTTTCCTAATTTTAGAATGGCTTCGTGGAATAATTGTTAATTTCTACCTATTCATCATATGGTTTGAGGTTCTTTCATACTCATGAATTAGCTCTACTAGCGTCCCAAGTGTGTTACCTCCTATCTTCACGTAAGCATGTAAAAAGCTTATGTGTATAAAAAATGCAACGATATTAATCAAATGGTATAAGAAGATTTAGAAAACTGTGAGAATTAAATAGTCAAATAGTCTGGTGCCTGAGTGTTGGGGTTTATTAGAATGCCAAAAGTTTAGGTGAGGGTTTCTTAGGAAGATGTTGCAGAATAGAGCCAATAATACAGTACATTGAGTCATAAGAGAGACGCGGTAAACCCTATCACCAAATAGAATTTATGGAAGTACCTCGGACGGTCTTGCAAAGATCTCCCGGTAGTTAAAGTTAGCCTTGTGGCATACCTCGAGTCAAAGTCGTTGTGTATTGGTCCAATCAAATTCCCCATATCCGGTGTCTTTTCCATTAATACCATCAAGTTTTGTTTTGGTATAAGATGTATGAAGATAGAAAAATAACAAAAAGGCATTTCCACGCTTTAAATCATTTCCTCGGTCGTGGCCTAGTTTGGTCGCCTCTCGTTCTCCTCTGACTCGTCCCGAGTCTCGACAAGTTCCTCCTTTGTGAAGTCGCTTCTAGTTCTAGGATGCCACCTGTAGATAAGCTTGTGCCTTCCTCGAGGCATGTTTTTGCAGATAAGCTGATGAAAGAAGAAACTCAAAAGATAAAAAGCGGGCCTTCTTTGAATGCCATGGTTTTTTTCTCCTTCGCACTCTTCAAAATCCCTGGCAGGCTGGCACGCTGCTGCCTACACGCGCGTTTGTCCGTCAATAGAATATTTGCTCATCTGGTATGCACATGTGAATACGAATCCCTATCCGGTTTGTTGAAAAGAACGACTAAGGAACAAAGTGAGCAATATTTTAAGTGAGCTAGCGATTGTATTCCACGCCTATAACACTGTATAAGTAGATGAACAGGCTATAATTTAAACTACAGCAAATTGTAAACACGATGTTAGAAAATTTCAATCGAGTTACAAGTTGGTCACTTGTGTATCAACCAAAGTCAAGTCAAAATCACAATATATCCCGGTATCCTTTCCTGTATTGTTGGTTGATTTAGTCGGGGGCGTGGTGAGGCTTGAGAAAGTCAAGAAAATCACAAAAAAGCAGAATAAGGAAAATATCATTTAAACAATACATCCTCATGCCAAAATTAGATTCTCTCTTTACAACAAATAACTAAATTCCACTGCTGTCCTTATATATGGACACACACACATATATGTTTCAGCTTCTCTCTAGAAAACTATTTCAGAAGTTGTTGGATACTTTACCTAAAAAGAGGGTAACGTGGAGATACTGGACATAATTCAGTCAACAAGTCTAAATATTCCCAATATTTCGCTATGCGAATGATGTACAGCAGAGCGACTAGGCTACATAGACCGACTATATTGGCTATTTCGTCGTATTACAAGGTGAAATCGGGGGCTAACGCTTATTACTGCACTTATAGTATTTTGTATTAAGAAAGCAGCGCAGGATCATATATCTTTCCCAAAATATATAGGATTTCGTAATAAAAACTGTAGTCGGTTGAGTCGTACTACCTCGTTACGCTTTTTAGTTCTTGTGAGTGATTGAATTTATAGACACATAAGATGATGGAAACAATGGCTGTAAAACGTGCGTTAACAACACAAAAGCAGCAACAACTACAAATATGTTTTTTTTTTCAGCGCTTATCAAGTTGAAAAGATATAACAAGTAGTAGGAACATATGTAAATAAGATACCTTGCTTATCTAAACGAGTCGCCTAATAGGATTGTTTTAGAGAAATTAACGCTGTCCTTGAGATACCTGCATGGTTCCTGTACAAATGGACTATGGCTTTTTTCCTTGGAATATCTCCGACAGTGCTCTGTTCTTTAGTTAGATAAGATGGTAATAACAGACAATGAAATTAATTCGGTAAAAAGTATTAAGTTTTCCTTGAAGTTTATTGTGTGAATGATGGCCCACAACTAGTATCTAGAAAATATAGACTTCTATGACATTTGGTAGATTCCTTGTATTGCATCTGAAATTCGGGGTGCATCCCTTGTCTTTTTAGTTTCACTTTTTTGTTCAAGTTGGATATGACTAGACATATCGTGCGCATGTATGTGAACACAAAATTCAATAACAGAATGAGGATAACTTTTTGTGGAGAGATATATAATTGCCGAAACTAGCTCAACTTTTTATATCTTCCATGATTGTAATCAACACTTGGTATCTGCTATGTTTTTACTTCATAATTATTATTCAAATTACTATTACAATGTATCACTATTTTGGCAGGAGTAAATGGGAATGTCCAATCCTTAGAACTTGTTAATACCTTGTATGGCGGATTTCCACATTTATATACCAATTTTAGTTAAGTTTAGTATATTTGAAGTGGTGTTATCTGTTGAGGAAGGGAAGTTACTTTTCCCAAACACTCTCACGGTGATTCTTATTCAAGATATGTGATACTCATACAGTCATACTCACTTCATAAATATGGGGTACTAAATTGACGATTTAGAACATTCAATTAGAGTTGTCAATGAGGAAAACTTATCAAAATGCAAAATCTTGATTAATTGTAAACAAATGATAGAAGCCACAAATCTTGATGTGATGAATCATAGGATTCCAACAGAGGGTATACCTGGAATATATTGAAACACATGTATTATGACCTTAATATCCATAAACTAATCAATTAAGGGTTTGTGTCTCAAATTCTCATTCATGTTTTGGTCAAACTGAGAGGGGATCCACTCCTCGTTAAATGAGAGGAATAAGACAGTCCGAATATGAACATACTACAATATATGAAGGAAAGGAGAAGTATTAGTTATATTTCTCAAATAGTATGTATCATAGAGAAAAATGATTAATAAACAGCAAAACTAAAACTATTAATAAGTTTACAAGACATTCTATATACAATTATTCCTCACCTCAAATGTGGCATGAGAAAATAAATAGTTACACTAATATATATACTAGACCAATTGTAGAGGGCAACTTGTCCATCCCAAGCTATCATTAACTCTAGACTCCTGTAAATAACTTTTCTGAGTCACGGTTCTCTATGACACCTACACATGGGTGGTTTAAGAACAACACTCAAAAAATGATAAATAAAATTATGGTCCAGTAGAGTACATGCATAATAAAATATTTGGGCATTTTAGATGAAGAGTGAAATAAAACAGGTCACTATAAATAACATAGTCTTTAAATACAAAAAAATATAGTTAAAACTCCATATTTTAAAGGTAAAGACTTTGACTATATTTTTCTTTACATATAAATATAACTATTAGGTTTTCACTGTATTTATCTCAAGTAGAAATGCTAAATACACATGAATGAAATGATTAAGTCATTATTAAATATAACTATTAGGTCAGCATGGTGTAGCATATTTGTTGGCAAAAAGGTAGTGGAGGCACATCTAACTTAGACTTAAAAATGCAGTGACACACAATATCTGAAAGACCATGGAAGGTTTATATGTTGCTTCTTAAGATTTTAAAATGCATCCTTTGCCTAAGGGGTTAGCATTTTTCTAATTAGATAATTTAAGGTTAGGGATGCCACATAAAACTTTGTTATTCATAGGTAGTGCCCATCAAATTTGACAGGGTAAAGACCTTGGAATTTAGGTAGTGTCGATCTGACGTGACAGGGTAAAGACCTTGAAATTTGTCTCCATGTGGAACTGACAATCTTCCAGGTGAATTTTACGACACTAAGTAATTGGAACATTTGGTATTTATATGTGTGAATCCCATGGGAAAACATCTAGTGTCATGGTTCCTTGAAATTAAGTGAATTTTATTTTAATCGGGCATGTTCTTAGGACATGATGACCAATTATCTTATTCATGATATGTGGCCCCTCCAATACAATGGGATTGGTTACATAAAATCAATTCTGATACAAACTATTACTGTGTAACTTAAGCGCAACAACACTACACATTTATTTTGTCGTCATTGTAGAGATAGGTGGTGCTTGTTTTTTGGTTACCAATTGGGCTGGGTTGCTCGCGTTGATTGTTCCTTGTGTAACAAGTGCATCCGTCAATGATGACTCAGTTTAGGTATGTGTTGCATTCATGGGCCAATAATCACGTGAAATGGGCGGCGTCAGCTGTGCTGTAAAATGTTGATTTCTTTGTGGCAAGAATGTGAGGGTTGTTAAATCCAAACAAGGTTTCAACTCTGATTCATACTTGGTCATCTTATTGTGTTTGTACATAAAGGTTATTTGATTTTTGAGATACAACGCATAGGTTCAAACTAGCGGTCTTATATTCTTTAGTTTAATTATATACTCTATGAACTTCATTTTCAACAAAAGGAGCTATAAGCAGACATCCATTTCCTGATTTCGTGGCACTACCGCTAATTGCGTGTGATGGCTTAGTCCCGGCTGTACAATTGCCTAGTCATTTTCCTCGTATCTTCAGGACCCAGATGATCTAGATTGTTAGTAGGAAATTACGTGTCAATCTGTCTTAATAACTGCAAAAACTAATTGTGAAACCGCATACATTTTTGGATTGTCAATGGTCATGCCTATCGCTAAAACTGATGGTCACTCGGTGCTACTCTACACCTTTTTCCTTGTACAGCAACATATATGAAGCTACCAAACATCAGCGGAGAAGAATAGATACATAGAAGCAGGCCACATCCAATTGCCATTACAAAAATGAAAAAAACCCTAAAATGGTACACATTGACAAAAATAATTCCGGCTATAACATCTCCGTGAAAATAATTCCAATAATAACCCAGTTTCTACAAAAACCACTTGAATTGGTGTTCTGGTCAAAGTTGACGAAACGTCATGGCATCTAGAATTTTAATAAAAAAATAAAGGAAAAGTGTCAAATAAGTTGGCGTTTTCACCCCAAATGTGTTGGGTGAAAGCACCAACATATTTAACGTTTTTCCTTTGTTTTAATTTTTTTTTTTTTGACTGAAAGTTCTAAAGACAATGGCGTTTTCACATGTTTGATCAGAAAAATGTCAATTCAAGTGACGTTTTCTTTAGAAAGTGGGTTATTTTAGAAATTATTTTCATAGAAGTACCATAATCGGAATTTTTGTCATGTACAGTTTTGATTTTTTTTTCTTCAAAATTTCCTTGTTTCTACGACAGACACAATGTCTCACTTTCTTGCGGTGGCTTTTTTGGTCCTCTCGTCACATTGTTCACAGGCGTGTTCTGACTTACAAATATACACAGTGTCTCACTTACTGGTGGCAACAGCTGACTACTACTTAATCACAGGCGCCAAAACATATTGTTTTTGGGATACATCCTGCTATATAGTTCACTCAACACGCATACGACACCAAAATTTCAAAAAAAAAAAAAAGGCTCACGAATGTCGTCGACAATGTTAATAAGTCATGGGCAGCCATACATACAACATGCACATGGAGCTAGAAAAAGAAGATTCGTGGTTTACAAAAAGTCAAGACTCAGCACGTGATGGTTGTCTTACGGGAACTGGAGGAAATTTGTGGCTAATAGCTTTCAGGCAACCTTAAGTTATGTCAGGCATGAATGCCAGTCATTTGTGTTAGATCAATACATGATTATTTAGTCACGAATAATGTTTGGATTAATCCTACATACATGGAAACGAACAATAATCTACACCGAAACACTGTCGTACAAATTCATAGACCGACTGGGCCCCACCTAGAACGTGAATTATTGATATGCTTTTAGCGCATGAATTGGTTCAATGAAAGAAACATGCAAAACTATCTTCCTGATCTCCAAACTAGCTAATTGTTGATCTGCTAAGCATTCTTTACAGTCATGTGATGTATACTTTTTATTATTTTGACGGAGCAATAAGGGGAATGGTGGTTTGAAATCGACGTTATCTTTCTGCAAGAAGGCATAATGCTGATCTTGCTAATAATTGTCTTTCTTTAGATTAATTATCATACCAACTGTCGACGGCTTACCAAGTCTTGAAGAATACAAAAATCTTGGTAGTCTTTTTTTAATTACTACAATACATACCGGTCACGTTAAATCATAAGCGACTGGCGTTTAGGCGGCGGCGTTTGATATGTAAAGAACACACCGAAAAGCTCATGATGTCTTGCGTTTGATGTGTTATCAGGCGGCGTTTTGATCCTCTTCCACCTATGTAGGAAATTTTCTATGGACGTTCGCTTTCTGTAGACTGACCATAAAATGAGGATGACAACCAAGAACCACTGACATCACTATATACTATCAAAATGCATGTGCTAAGCATGTGATTCATATTTAATTGGTCATAATAACAAAAGTAGGCATAAAAATTTAGATTATTACATATACATATACAACATTGTTCTTTTCCATATTTATATAGCACATCTAAGTATATACACTATTTTTACAACACATACATACAGACAACCTAGTCTTCTTGTTCTTGGATCTTCAAAATTTTCAACTGCACCAAATTCTTATACTTCTTTCCAGCTTGTACTTGAAACGTGAGATGCATTCTTGTGAGATTGGTTTGCCATTTCTCAATAAGGTTGTATTGTTCCTGTACATTATGAATGTCAGATTAATAGCTGACCCATGTAGAAAGATGTATTTATATAGAAATAGACAATATCATATGAACGTATTTACCATGGGACCAAGTGTCATCAGCATATTAGGATCACATTAGAGAAGATTTTTCACTTGTTTTTCAAATAATGTATAGAATGTTACCTCAGTACCATCTTCTAACTGAAGGCTTAGAATACACCTGAAATAAATGTCCAAGAATAATTGTAGATAGAAAATTTTGAATTATACTTATCATGAAAATTTTTGAATTATAATTACCAAGGTTTTGTAGTGTTTTCACTACAACAATATTCCCAGAAGTAATTTGCATCGTAGGCAGTGTTGGTTTTCTTGTGACACTTGTTGCACGCCATATACCAAAGTTCTTGCTAGTTGGAAACATTAATTTTTTTTGGCTTTATGATGTATATTGCTTCCTATATACATATGGTATTTCAGTTTCTAATGAAAATTATGTAGAGAATGCGTTATATAAAGGAAATAAATCTTTAATATTACTGAATTAGTAGAAGCTAAAACTTCTGCAATTGGGGTAATTTGATTTATTTTCTTCTTATACTCAATTAAAGTGTCTTCAACTAGGCCAATTTTCCTACATAAAAGTTGGTTCTAGTAGTCATAAAGTTTATAATAAAAAAAATCGATGTTTTAAAGTAGCATTCATACCATTCTTGGAGTTGCATTACTTCTTCAAGTTCTGGGTTTATCTACATTTTTGTATCCCTACTAGTTGACAGGGTTTGTTTTCCTATATGTTATAATATGAGAAAAACTTAATAAGTTACTGTTGAATTATCATATGTAGTGGACTTAGTAAAAAATTTCATAGATATTCTTCAAAATCAAACTTTTTGCAGCGATGATAGGCTTCTGGTCTAGAAGCTTCAATATATTTTCACTGTGATCAGTCATTAAATTTTCCCAAGTTGATAGAGTTATGATTTGCAAGCTATAATTGTATTTAAGATAAGTATGAAAGTAACATTATACTAATGAATATGAAAGTATTTGATATGTTAAACATATGAAGCGTCGATTAGAAGAAATTCTCAAAATGTGACATCAAATTGATCTCGCTTTCTTTTGGTTTCTTGTTTTGGAAGAACATCTATAACCATTGCAACCACATCTACATACATTTGAGATAAGAGAATTGTTGAATTATTTAACGAGTATAAGCATGTGCATATATTAAAGGATATACAATAAAACCATACCTATTTCTGGAAGTGGTGTGTCTAGATGGAAGAAATCTGATAGAGATAAAAGATCCAACTTCATTGATTCTTCATACATTATATCACATTCTACTTTTCTACAATTGTTAATCTTTTTATGATCATTTGGCATTTATGGTCATCTGGCTTACCAGAATAATATTGGGTCTTAAGTAGTGCTAATGTAGCTCTTGAAACATAGTAGGTTTTGTTCAACATGAACGTTTCATTGAATATTTGGACGTCATCATTAAATATGACTATTTGTATCTTCATTCCCTAAAAAGATGGGGCAATTTACATATATGATTGTAATAAGGAATTAAGTTGTTAGTTATAAAAACTTTGATAAAACCTTTTCATCAATGAAACCCAATCTTCGGAATGAATGCTTTCCATCTTTTGATGTTGTAGGATATGTCATATAAGTCACTTTTACCTTAATTGTCCAAAAAGGAACACTTTCATCAACTTCGTGTAGTAGTTTGTAGGGTTTCTTCATCTTCTTTAAAATACACTGCAAATATATTATACATATATCAAATGTTAGTGACATAATGATAAAACTATTTATAAATATGATAAAAATAAACTATATAATCGATCATGTTATCATAGATGTATCAGAAAGATCAAGATTCTTACCTAAGTAATCCCTACTGTAGATAATATCTCAGTAAAGACTATATTTCTAGTTGATGTGTAGTTTTGATCTGAAGTTGGCTTGATAAGAACTTTAATATCTTCTTCCGATTTGACTCTAGATAAAGCCACATATAATTGACCATGAGAGAATACGGGTTGAGGTAAATATAGTCCAACTTTTTCTAGAGTTTGTCCTTGTGCTTTATTGATTGTCATTGTGAAACACAATCTGACTGGAAATTGTAGTCTTTTAAAGGAAAAAGGCATTTTCTCATGTTCCTTTGGCATCAACGAAATTCTTGGGATGAATACATGTTGCCCTTTCTTGTTTCCAACTGCTATTTCAGCATCAATAATATTTTTGTTAAAGTTTCTACAAATAAGTCGTGTTCCATTACAAAGCCCTGAAAAAGGATCAATATTTCTAAGAAGCATAATTGGACAATTTCTTTTAAGAACCATCTTATGAGGTGGGAGTCCAGAAGGAGACTAAGAATTTAGGAATTCTTCTTCTTGAAATTGATTGGTGCGATCCATAGCAGAATCAAAACTCAAGTATTCTTTCTTATCGCTTGGAAATTCTTCGATCAATAGCTCATTTATTTCATCTACAAATTCATTTTTCTTAGTCAGAATAGCATGATTTGTGAGAGCATATATATTGTTCTCATCAACGGTAAGCTTCGGAAAAACTGTATCTATTAGTTCATGTTTGGATGATGATTCATCAGTAAATGAGATCATCATACTTCTAGGAATTTGAACTCGATCCGCATCTGTGGCTCCTTCTGTACCATTTCCAATAGAGAGTAAATATGTACTAAAGGAGGGATCTGATATAGTTCTCATATTTTCTTTCAATTGCAACTTTTCAATGTACTTCCATATATAGGATTTTACAAAGCTTGCTGCAATTGTTTGTTGTTTTCCTCCTTGTGGAATAAAATGAAGAATTTGTCTAAAGTCACCACCGAATATGACAATTTTTCCTCCAAAAAGTTGATTGTTTCCTATCATATCCTGTAGTAAAAGATGAAATGACTCAATTGCTTGTATTTTTTCCATGGATACCTCATCCCAAACTATAAGTTTAGTTCTTCACATGAGTTCTCCCAAACTACTTTGTTTTGATATATTGCATATCTTTTGTACTTCACTATGTAATGATATCTTAAACCTTGAGTGTGCAGTTTGACCAAAAGGTAATAAAGATGTCGCCACTCCTGATGATGTTGTTGCAAGTGCTATATGACCACATGATCTTATTTTAGCAAGTAGAGCATGATATAAAAATGTTTTTCCTGTCCCCCCCAGACCATCACTAAAAATGATTCCTTGCCTTCCAGTATTAATTTGATTCATAATAGTTTTGTAAGCACGAGTTTGATCACAATTTAGTTATGAAATTATTAGCATATCATCATTAGATACAATGATTCTCAGTTCTTCTTGTATCTATTTGTATAACTTCTCATCTTCATTTTGAACAATAGATGGCAAACTGAAGTCTGATAAACTTTTTCCCATTGATTCTAAGCACATATTGATCTTATTTACAGCACAATTATGAGCATCTTTCCAGTTCTGCTGTTGTATATTAAAAAAATCTTCACTCATCTAATTCTTAAATTTATCACAAAGAGTTATAGCGCTAATAGATGCACAATAGACCAATATAGTAGAGAATAGTTGTCGAAGACCTAATGACATTTGAAATATCACAGCTTCATCGAGACATTCTTCAATGTTGTTACAAGTCTATAATAGACCAAACTTTTCAACTACTTCTTGGAATGTGTTATATTTAGTTCCATCTACAGTTCTTAAATGATCAAAAGATTTCACATCTTTGATGTGATTCAATAAACAATGAAGATAATAGCGCTCACCTTTGATAAGTTTAGCAAAAATGACTCTTCCAATGAAATTTCCTTATTTTCTTTTATTCTAACATTTGGAGTTCTTTTCCCAAACATAATGCTCAAGAAATTCTTTATGTAGGTATCTTTGAGCCTTCTTATCAATGCAATTTTTCGTAAAATATTCAGTAAGCATTGTTCGTGAAAAATGTTCATTATGTACAATGGTCAACAGAAATTGGTTTTCATGAAATGTAAATGTGTGCTTGTCCTCGAGATGAAGTTTCAAGGATGTGACAGCTAGATGCATCTCATTCAAAGGAAATCAATATATTCTCCATGCCACCTCTTGTGGTGATAACCATCATCCTGATACATATTGTGCTATTTCATCATGTCCATACTTCATTTTTTGTCATCCACTTGAAATAGTATTCAGTCATGTCCTTTGTATATGTACAGGTATTTCACAACTTTAATTGAAGAACATATTTCAACATTCATATGCCAGTTGTATTTTTCTAATAAGTAAGGGTTGTAAGGAACAGTCCAACGATTATCAACCATGGTGGAACCAGAACTTTCTATGTGAGTCATTTCTCTTCTTTGATATAGAGGGTAGGAATTTTTTGTCTGAGTTATTATCAAACAAAAATCCTTTGGATAATGTTTCTTACATTTTTCATTATCCATGCAAACACTATTTAGATTTAAAGTCCCACACGGACTGTGCACCATATGTTTCAAAACCATAGTATGTAAATGTGGATTGCATTTTTTTTTGGTATTTCAGCAGATACATACTGGTCATATACATATGGGGTAGTAATCTTTTGACCCTTGTCTAATATGATAATGAAATGTGCATGTGGGAGTCCTCATTTTTTATATTCTATAACATAAACATTACCAACCACTTGTCCAAAGATATCTCTTTTGAATAGATCAATTTTCAACTCTTCTAGTTTTGATTTGAAAATTCTAGAAAGCAAATATGACCTATTTTGTGCCTCTTCAAATTTAAGTAACTCTTGTTTGACCTCTGCCCAAGATGGATTGCACGTAAAAGTCAGAAATATGTCTGGTTTTCCATAACTTTGAACTAATACCATTGCATCAAGATAGCATTTCTCATATCTCTAGGACCACCAATAAAAGAGGCAGGTAAGATGACTCTTTTTCCAACTGTAATGCCAGTGCTTTGTCCCTGGTTGATGCTATCAACAATTCCTTGATACAGATCTGCTCGAATCTTTTGTTGGTATCTTCTAATATAGTCAAAGTGACTACTTTCCAGTTTAGTGTACATATGAACAATGTATTGTTGTAGAAGTCTCCTAGAGTGCAATAGAATAGATTTGTCATTAACTCTAATTTGAAACTTGTAACAATAGTACTCACAACATGAGTTTGTTTTCCTTCATTTTTGTTTGATTTCTAGAGCTACAACACAGTAAAAAAATATTCTCAATAAAACATAGGTAAGTAAATGTATAAATTACTTTATATGTTACCTTTTTCTCTTGTGAGAAAAGTTCAGTGATATCATTGAAGGAAGATAGATTTGAATTTGAGTCATTAATCACCCACTGACCGTTCTTTTTATCATTTTGTTGAAATTCCTTCATGCCAACCAATATCACCATGTGGAAATAATAGTGGATATTGTAAAGGATCATAACATCCATAGTAATAGTTTACACAGTGGCTAATACTAGCATGAGCGTAAACATGAATATCTCATTGGAAGTTGATGTTGTTATTGTTTTCATCTTCATTTTCAATCCAAATTGCAGCCACTTGTGAAGTGGTTGGTGTATTTTGAACTGCTTGGTGTACAACTGTACTTGACTTTATATATATTTGAATATTTTCAAAGCTGTCTAAGTCCTTCAAACTTTGGAAGAATTTAGAGTAAGGATTTTCTTCTAATGAGTAATAAATAACCTAACCACATCCTCTCTTAATCTTGATGATTGATGTAATCTATTTTCTATCTCATGATCTGTATCATAAAAATATAAATGCAAATGTGAAGGACATCCATCTTCAGGTATTATCTTGTTGACAAAATGATAAATTTGTCCTTGTACCTTAAAAGTATATATTCCCCTATTTCTCTTTGAAAGATCGTTATCCTCAATCACACGCATAGATGTAAAATTAAAAGTGTTATTGTATGTTCGTATGCATTGCCTAAAGTGTATAGCCTCTTTCTCTGATGAAGTATACAAATTATTCAATCCTAGCGGTATGTCATTTGTTGTTAAATCAATTTCTCCATCATTTCAACAAAATGTTTTAACTTCATAAGGAAACCTTTTTGCATGACAATGCACACAATTTGTACAATTGGGAAGTAGATATGGTTCATTAGGTATCAACATATCCTTTATGAAGATTTTTCCCATGCGCTCACATCTTTTTTTCATTTCTGATGATGAGGATGCTTAAGGAAAACTTGTTTCACTAAAAGTTGATGAAGATCCAACTTCCCAAGTACTACCAGTTCCTATGCGTAAGGATGCTTCCTCCAAAATTTGATTAGGTTTCTCAAATTTCCTCCTGGCATAATTTTCTCTACTTTTCTGAAGTACTGATATCTTTTTCTCTTCTGAAAGGTTGGCATAATGTTCTCTTCGTCTTTTTCATATCAATGACTTCTTTTCCTCAGATAGATCACAATGTTTCATCCTATACACATTTTAATAATATATTAATTAATTATGTTTTTACTTACCAAATATGATATGTGACAATAATATTTCTATAGCTATAACAATTCACAATACACTTATAAAAAAGAATTTTAAAATATCAAAAAAATTATAATATAACTAAATAGCAACATGAGAAAAAAATTATACGACTCTTGAATACTATTCTTTGAACGACTCTTCAATAATATTCCTTGAATGAAAATCTAACCTCTTATGCAAATAGTTGA
The DNA here is from genome assembly GCA_963693085.1 of Alisma plantago-aquatica. NCBI lineage: Eukaryota > Viridiplantae > Streptophyta > Magnoliopsida > Alismatales > Alismataceae > Alisma > Alisma plantago-aquatica. The sequence goes on along the minus strand of OY856410.1, from coordinate 427,187,905 downwards.
GGGAGTTTGTATCAAGAATGAGTGCGTTTCTAAAAACAAATAAAATGAAGGCATAATTCTAATATAATTTTAAAAAATAATATTAGAAACTTTGTATAGAACTAACGATCGTTTACATAAATAAAAGATTTAGACAACTATATGTAATGTTTTACATAAAATACTTTGTACACCCAAAAAGGAAGATATAACTTTGTGTTCTATTCATATGACATCATACTATGTTCTACATAACAACACTAATAACATACTATGTCACATACATGAAGACTTTTCACATTAAAATGATACAAACAAATCTTTTATATTCTACTATATACATACACACTACTATACATACATAAAGCTCTAAACATCAAAGAAATACATTAGAAGTCATAAACATCCCATCAGTTGTTATCTTTGTAGTCATCATTTCCCATCAACTCTGACATCTTTAGAGAAATCATGGAGATGTTGTCAGCTACCTCTTCTTTATATTTTAATTTATAATATAAGTTATTTGCGTCTTTTCACTCCTTTTCAAGGTCAAATATTTTTTTTTCTTTTCTCCATTCATTTCATTCTTCGATAATCACCAATTGTCATCCTACCTTTTCCTTTCACTTTTATCGTCATAATTTCTTTATTAAAGTACGTTCTTACCATTAGCCTAAATACAATTTAAATATGATTAAATATTATATTAAAAATAAAATTAATTAAATCGATAATCACTACTACAGAAAATGCTTTTTACAACGGGAGATAGACAACAGTTCTGATGATTGTGTTGTAGTTAGCATACTTATCACAACAAGCCCATTTTTGTGTTGTATATTGTATATTTTATACAACACAAGTCATTTACAACATACCAAACATGTTTTAGTATAGGAGGATACTACAACAACTGCTAAAGTGTTGTAATAGGTTGTAGTATCACAACATATTCAAAACCGTTGTAAAAGATGTTGTTTACACAACATATTTTAACCCGTTGTAACAGTCACATGTTGAAATAGACCATCATTACACAACGCAGACTCACCTGTTGTAGTATGTATTAATTATACAACAGGCCTTTACATGTTGTATTTGGTACATGTTGTAATAGACCACCATAATACAACATATTAAAACGCGTTGTTATATCCCAACATGAGACAACAGACTCTAACATGTTGTTACATATTATAATTACACAACATGTTGTAACTTGTTGTAATATCCACACATAAAACATCGTTGGAATAGACCTCCATTACACAATGTAAACTAAACCATTGTAATATAATATAATTACACAACATGATATCACATGTTGTAATAGCTACATATTGTAAAAGACCATAGTTAAACAACACATCATATTCACATAATTCTCTGAAATTTTCAATTATTCGCGTATAATATGCAAATTTTTTATTAGATGTATGGTACACCTGAATTTTGTATTAAACACATATTTTCCCCGAATTTTACGAATTATTCGTGTTTTATTTGTCATTTATGCATTTCCACGTATTATCCCGAACAAAACAATTTATTTCTAAATTGTTTAAAAAAATACTCACTTAGCATTGTTTCATGTTTTAATATTTTCTAAAGACTATTTCCCCTCAATCACTACTACAAAACTCAACAGGGCCGAAGGATTTTTCCTCAAGGACATAATCCCTGACAAGTGTATTAATTTTTCCGAAGGCTTATCCCTGACCCTTGTGATGCTGTCCTTGATGAGTATATTAAATTTTCCCAAAGTATTATCCCTGGCCTTATGGAAATGTATCCTAGACTATTATTTAATTTACCCAAGGATTGCTCCTGACCCTCATTAACTTTTTTCCTAACCAATATTAACCATATTAAACCAACCATTATCTCTTTTACTTCCGTGAAGAGGATCCATTTGATTGTGGACGTTTATCCTTTTCTTTTTAGATAATCATAATTGTTTAAATGGATCAGACGTTGATTTTAAACAACAATTACAGTTTCCTTTTTTGTAACTTTTTGAATCCTAATTCATTTAGACGGTGGATTACTTTCCAATACATGTCTCCCTTCCGTTCTATATCTACCGCTCCGAAAACAAAACAACGGCGCCAAACCCTTGCTCTAGCTCTCGCTCCCGCTCCGGAAATAGAACGACGCCAAAGTCCCACCTCCAAAACCAGAACAAGCACTCCCTCTCCTTGTGCCGCTGGAAGTCTTCTTCTGTCTGGCCTCCCGTTGTAATAGCTACATGTTGTAATAGACCATAGTCACACAATACGCTATAATCCATTGTTATATTCCAAGATTATACAATAGACTCTGACTTGTTTTATATACCCGGAACCGAGCTAAACCCAATTTTTATATTAGAGAATTTTATCATGAACATGTAATCAAATAATTAATTATATTTTCATATAAAATTATTGTCAAATATGGGTCCGAGTTCTTTTTGGGCTTTAATTTTTTTAATATGGGTTGGTTTCAGTTTGAGAGGTCGATTGAACAAAATTTAATTTTGTGTGGTCATGTGGGAATGACAATTTTTTCACTCTGGATAGATGTTTTGACCCGGAACCGACCACCCAATATTATATCACACGAAATATAATCATGAACATCTAATCAGAGATTTTTTTTTATATTCATTGTCAAATCTGGCTCAGAGTTTTCTTTCAAATCTAATGTTTTCAATCTGGGTCGTTCTCAACTGAGACACCATTCGAACAATTAAAATCTAGTTTGTATTTGGGTCTGACACTGACAATTGAACTCTCTAACTGGGCCATGTTTTGTCCCGAAATTGACTGACTCAAAACCACTTTTTAACACTCTGTGTGATATTATAACAGAGTAACTAATCAACCTCTATATTTACATGTTATACATATGTGTCTACTATTTTACATAAAAAATAGTCTTTGAAATATTTTGCTAAAAAAATTCAATTTTAGATTGGGTCCGAGATTGACTGGGCCGGTTCATTTTTTTACCCAGAACTAACAATTATTTAACACCCTTATGTGATATTATTGCAGAATAATTATTAACCTACACGAATCATATACATTGCATATATATATATATATATATTTATTTATTTATTTATTTATATATATGAAATGTATATGATTCATGTAGGTTAATAATTATTTTGCAATATATATGATACACATGTATAGTTGAGAGGTTAATAATTATACATTGATCAGCAGTTTCAGGGAAAAAAATTTCCTTGCGCTTCCTCTTTTCCTCTGCACGCCTCATTTCCCCCAAAATTGATCAGCAGTTTCACCGTACAAACTGCCTCCCCCCATCTCAGAGTGTCGCAGCCGACGGCGGACGGATGACGACCGTCCCAGAGCGCCACAGACGACGACGGAAGGACGACGACCCCCCCCCGTCCCAAAGCGTCGCAGAGCTCACGACGACTGCCTTCTGTACTACTTCTCCGGAAAGTGTCGCTGCCCTCTGCTCTTCGCCAGACGGACGACGACCCCCCCCCCCGTCCCAGAGCACCGCAGAGCTCATGACGAGGACTGCCTTCCGTACTACTTCTCCGGAAAGCGCCGCTGCCCCGCTGCTTTGAGCTCCCTTCAATCCAAGGTAACCTCTATACGGAAAGGACTCATAGCCCTGACCAAAATCGTCAATCTCTTCATCTTTTCATTCACTTCCTCCTTGGAAGAACCTTTGGATGTGTCTAGGTGGTTAGGTGTGTAGAAACACATTAGCACTGCTAGCCCATTGTGATAGGGCTCTGAGCTCATCGAAGAGTGTAGTTACTGGAGAAAGTGAGCAACTTGAGGCATGCTACCAGAAGAAAAAATAACCTCCTCTCTGTAGGGGGGTTTGGTCCGGAATAGGCTCCCAGGGATTCCTCATCAAGATGGTGATGACTTTGTTTCTTCTAGGATTGATCATGTTCTATATAATTTTGAATCCCTTTCTTCTATTTCCAAGTTCTTCGGTGAAGTTATTTCAAATATAATTAGTGACCACAAAATCATAACTCTTATTCTTGGAACTAATAGAGTTGTTAAAGCTCCCTTCATGTTTATGAACTCGTGGGTCCATCGCGATGACTTTCTGGATATTGTTAGAAGTAGTTGGAATATTTATGTAGAGGGTTTCACTATGTATCAGGTCTAGGAAACTCACTAATACCAAAAATATCCTAAAGGTCTAGAACCAAATAATAGTTGGGAATTTTATAGATCAAGAAAATGTTACAAGAGAAAAAAAACTAGAAGGTGTCAAGTGGAATCTGATTCGAATCCTATTGATCTTATTCTTTGGGATATAACTAAAGAAGCTAGAAAAGAAGTTGTTATATTTATTATTTCTAACCTTGAGGAGTGTTTTCTAAGGCAAAAATTTAGAGTTATGTGGTTGAAGAACGCAGACACCAATACAAGGTTATTTTATTTGTCATTGAATACTAGGAGGCAGAGGAATCATATCAAGGCTCTCAAAATTAATAATGATTTGATCTAAAATACTTCTAAACTAAAGAATGAGGTTTTGGATTATTGTTTCAAGTTATTTAATTCTTCTGAACAAGCTACTGGTAGGTTTGATTTTACTTGGAACGGATCTAAGCTTTGTTCTTCACAAAGAATGAGTCTTATTTCCCCTATTAATCAAGTTGAAATTGATGTTGTGGTTGATAACTTGTATGTGCGTAAAGCGCCAGGCCCCAACAAATTTAATGGATTGTTCATTATGAAAACATGGAACATAATAGGGCTTGCTATTAGCAAGGTTGATCAATATTTCTTTAGAAATGGAAAGCTTCTTAATGAGGCCAACTAGAATTTTATTACTCTAATCCCTAAAGGAGGATGTGATCTTATTGAGCTTGAAACCGAAGCCCTATTATACTTTGTAATTCAGTTTATAAAATTATTTCTAAGGTTCTTGCTAACAAGCTCCAAGTTGTTCTCCCTTCCCTCATTGATTATGAATAGTGCTTTTATGAAAGGCCGCAATATCAAGCATGCTAGACTCTTGACAAATGAAGTTATTCATGATTTTTCTAAGAAGAGTTCTGGGAGGAAAATATGCATTAAGGTTGACCCTACTAAAGCTTATGATTCTATCAATTGATTTTTCATTTTTACTATCACTACTATAGAAACATCATTTAGTGTCGCTTTTCTGGGCGTCGGTTCATTAGGAAAACCGACGCCTATACTATTAGACGTTGGTTATTTATGCAAACCGACATCTATATTTGAAGACCAGCCAGATACGGGTACTGCTTTGTATTCAGCGTCGGTTGTTTATAACAAACCGACGCCTAAAGTCGCCCGTGAAATCCAATTTTCGAGCAAAAAGAAAAAGTGTCACATACAACGTCGGTTATTTAGATAGAAACCGACGCCTATGGGTGATGAAAATTTGCGCGAAAAGTGTCACTTTCAGCGTCGGTTATCCGTTGATAACAGACGCTGAAAGTGGTTCCCGCCAAATAATTTCATGCAATTATTGTCTAATTGGACGTCGGTTGTTTCAAACAACCGACGCTGAAGAGGTTTAGGCATCGGTTATTCAAACAACCGACGCTATTTGTGAACTTAATATCCCACGATCACCCGACTCTTCCCCTTTCTTCTGTTTCATCGCGAGCTGATTTCCCCCTTTCTTCTCTGCTGTCGCCCGACCACACCGCCGATTTGTGCGCCGCCGCAACCACTCCGCCGCAACCACCACTGCAACCACTGCCGCAACCACTGCCGCAACCACCGCCGCAACCACCACCGCCTCCACGCCGCCGCAACCACCGCCTTCTCCATCCTCCACGACAGCCACCGCCGCACCGCCGTCGTCGTTGCTAGCTGCTCCTCCACTGTCGTCGCGCCTCCGTAACAACTTCTCCAGCCTCCACTGCTGTCGTTGCTAGCTACTCCTCCACCGCCGTCGCTGCTAGCTACTCCTCCATCCAGAGCCACCGGAGCCTCTTCCTTCTTCCCTCTGACAAGGTTGGTCCTTCTCTACTTTTTTTTGCATCGATTAAATTGTTGTAATAAAAATGCATGTAATGTATATGATTAGAGTTGGAATTATGTATAAATTCTAATATTTTTTTGTCCCAAATCTAATTATATTATAATGATTGTATGAACATGCATATATGTAACTATGTATTTTATTGGAATTGAAAATTATTTGTAAAGAATGACAACATACATGTATTTGTTGGCCTAGAAACCCGTCCAAGATTTACTCATTAGGAGTAAATCTTGGATAGTCCCCAGTTTGGGACTGTTCTTGAACACCTAATCTCACTTAGGATGTAAGTGTATAATGTGTATTGGATTTTTGAGAAAATTTCGGTAGCATTTCCCCATTTGTTCTCTAAGTACATATGTACTTAGAGAACAGCGGGAAAATGCTGCCGAAATTTTCTTGAAAACCCAATACACATTATACACTTACTAGTGAGATTAGGTGTTCAAGGATGGGATAGGTGGTACACATTTATTATATATAAGAATGACATCAAATGTGTTTGTTGGCCTAGAAACCCATCTAAGATTGACTCATTAGGAGTAAATCTTGGATAGTCCCCGGTTTAAGACTGTTCTTGAACACCTAATCTCACTTAGGATGTAAGTGTATAATGTGTATTGGGTTTTCGAGAAAATTTCGGCAGCATTTCCCCGTTTGTTCTCTAAGTACATATGTACTTAGAGAACAGCGGGGAAATGCTGCCGAAATTTTCTCGAAAACCCAATACACATTATACACTTACTAATGAGATTAGGTGTTCAAGGATGGGATAGGTGGTACACATTTATTATATATAAGAATGACATCAAATGTGTTTGTTGGCCTAGAAACCCATCCAAGATTGACTCATTAGGAGTAAATCTTGGATAGTCCCCGGTTTGGGACTGTTCTTGAACACCTAATCTCACTTAGGATGTAAGTGTATAATGTGTATTGGGTTTTCGAGAAAATTTCGGTAGCATTTCCCCGTTTGTTCTCTAAGTACATATGTACTTAGAGAACAGCGGGGAAATGCTGCCGAAATTTTCTTGAAAACCCAATACACATTATACACTTACTAGTGAGATTAGGTGTTCAAGGATGGGATAGGTGGTACACATTTATTATATATAAGAATTACATCACATTATAAACTTAGGATGTAAGTGTATACCCTAATCTTTTCCTAATATATACTTGTTTCCTAATATATACTTGTTTTCTCTTTGATCATAGAATGGATAGATCATGGATGTCCATTCGTAATCGTTGCACCCCAGAGTTTATATCTGGTCTTGATCAGTTTATTAGATTTACCGAGGAACATAGGAAAAAACCTACAGATAGGTTCTACTGTCCATGTAGGCATTGCGGTAACAACTTGAAAGTCAACATTGGTGAGGAAATCAAAAGTCATGTCATGTGCAACGGGATTGTACAAGGCTATACAGAATGGCACTGGCATGGAGAGATTTCAAAATCGAAACCAGTAGATGTCGATAGCAGTGCTTGGGTGGAAGAGGAAATTGCCTCCGATGACGTAAATGTGAACGAACCAGTTCCAGCAGACATCGTTGATGCGATGCTGGATAGTTGTAGGGTAAAGCACACCGATCCACCTCCTATCTTTAGAAACATTGTGCATGATGCTGAGATACCGTTATACACAGGCTGTGTTAAGTTTACGAAGCTTAGCGTTGTGTTGAGATTGTATAAGTTGAAAGCTAACAATAGATGGAGCGACAAAAGCTTCACTTCATTGTTGACTTTGTTGAAAGAAATGCTTCCTGAAGGAAACGAGCTGCCAATCTCAACATACCAGGTAAAGAAAATGTTGTGCCCAATGGGAATGGAGGCCAAGAAGATACACGCATGCCCGAATGATTGTGTATTATTTCAAAAGGACTATGTAGATTTGAAAGATTGTCCAAAATGTGGTGTGTCACGATATAAATTGACGACTTCGGGGGAGTCCAAAACTGGTTCTCCTGCCAAGGTGTTGTGGTATCTACCTATAATATCACGGTTTCAACGCTTGTTTGCAAATCCGAAAGATGCGAAGAATTTGAGGTGGCATGCAGATGTTAAGAAAAATAATGATGGGATCCTACGACATGCGTCTGATTCCTCACAGTGGAAGAAGATTGATCTATTGTACCCCAAATTTGGTGAAGAAGATAGGAATCTAAGACTTGGGCTTTGTACAGATGGGATGAATCCGTATGGGACATTGAGCAGCCAACATAGCACTTGGCCAGTCATGCTTGTTATATACAATCTTCCTCCCTAGATGTGTATGAAAAATAAGTACGTTATGTTGTCGTTGTTGATATCGGGCCCTAAACAACCCGGAAATGATATCGATGTTTATCTTGAACCTTTGATTGATGACTTAAAGAAACTTTGGGCTGAAGGTGTGATGACCTATGATGCTTCAGCAAGAGAGACATTTCGTTTGCACGCTATGTTGTTTTGCACTATTAATGACTTTCCAGCATATGGGAATTTGTCTGGATATAGTGTCAAAGGAGCTAAAGCGTGTCCTATATGTGAAGAAAACACTGATTCAATAAGACTAAAACATGGCGGCAAGACTGTATATCTTGGTCATCGAAGGTTTCTTTCAAAATTCCATCTGTATCGTAGGAAGCACAAAGCATTCAATGGATGGAATGATGAACGGAGTGCACCTAAACCTATACCAGGGGATGTTGTTTATGAAAGAGTAAAAGACATTGTCAATGAATTTGGTAAGAAATCACAATGTAGTATGGCCACACGGAGTGACAATTCTTCATTCAAGAAGAAGTTAATATTTTGGGATCTTCCTTATTGGAGTTCTTTGACAGTCAGGCATTGTATCGATGTAATGCACGTTGAGAAAAATGTCTGTGATAGCATCATTGGTACTCTGTTAAATATACCACGTAAGACTAAAGATGGGATAAAATCCAGACTGGACCTACGTGAAATGGGAATAAGGTCAGAATTAACAGAATTACGTGAAATGGGTAATAAAAGAACATACTTACCTCCCGCTTGTTGCACGTTGTCTAGAAAGGAGAAGAAAACTTTTTGTGAATGCTTGGTAAATGTTAAGGTGCCACATGGTTACTCATCCAACATCCGTAGATTGGTATCAATGAAAGATCTGAAGTTGATAGGTCTTAAATCTCATGATTGTCACACTCTAATGCAACAAATATTGCCTGTGGCAATTCGATCTATATTGCCGAAGCATGTAAGGTTTGCAATTACCAGACTTTGTTTCTTTTTCAACAGTCTATGCAGTAAAGTTATTGACCCTGATACTCTCGATAATTTGCAAAGAGAAGTGGTTATTACCCTATGTCAGCTTGAGATGTATTTCCCTCCTTCGTTCTTTGATATCATGGTACATCTTGTTGTCCACTTGACTAGGGAAGTGAAAATGTTGGGACCAGTTTTCTTGCATTGGATGTATCCCTTTGAACGATACATGAGCGTTTTTAAAGGTGATGTTCGAAACCGTTATCGGCCTGAAGGGAGTATTATTGAAGGTTATGTGGCGAGAGAGGTTATGGATTTTTGCAATGAATTTCTCAGTGGTAATGACACTCCTGATAATGACAAGAATATTGAGGAGGGCAAAGGAATTTTGGGATCACAGGTGAAAGTAATCAGCCGTGAGCAGTTGGAACAAGCTCACTTGTATATTTTACACAATATGGACGAAGTGAGTGTTTATATCGAGGAACATACCAATTTCATAAAGAGACAACATCCTCGAGCAAGTTCAATGTGGCTTGCTAGAGAGCATAATAAGACTTTTACTAAGTGGTTTGAAGATAAAGTCTTACATCAACTATCTCAAACACCAAATGATATTACAGAAACAATCAAATGCCTCGCCTTTAAACCAAAACCGAATGTTATGTCTTATGAAGGGTTTGACATTAATGGATTCACATATTACACAAAGCGCCAAGATGATAAGAGTGTCGTCCAAAATAGTGGGGTCACTCTTCAAGTGTCGACTATGTACTTCGCAAGTGCAAAGGATAAGAGTCCACGTGAAGCTAAAATGTCATATTACAGTGTCATTGAAGACATTTGGGAGTTTGACTACATAGATTTCAAAATTCCGCTCTTTAAATGTAATTGGGTTGATAACACCAAAGGAGTTATAGTGGATGAATTGGGTTTCACTTTGGTGAACTTTGAAAAGATTGGTGAGAAGGGTGAACCATTCATATTGGCATCACAGGCGAAACAAATATTCTATATCGATGATCCTGCAAATGATAAATGCTCGGTTGTTCTTCATGGTAAAAGACAGTTCATTGAAGATCCTATAGATGAAGAAGAGTACTATGATAAGTATGATGACTCCAGTCCATTCTCAGTTGGGTTGCCAACTCCACAAAATATTGAAGCTAATGATGACTTATATGTGCGCGGAGATCACAATGAAGGATTGTTAATTGATAAAAGATCACAATTTTAGAGACATGTATGTTTATACAAATGCTAAATGTTTGCCTTTTTCTAGTTAATACAAATGCTAAATGTTTGCCTTTTCTAGTTAATATAAATGCTAAATGTTTGCCTTTTTCTAGTTAATACAAATGCTAAATGTTTGCCTTTTTAATGACATTTTCAGATGGCTGACCATGATGAGCATGATGTCCATGATGAGCATGAAGTCCATGATGAGCATGTTGTCCATGACGAGCATGGCGAGAATACCAATGTAAGTTCTAAAAAAATATCCTATATTTCTATAAAATTCATTATCTTCTAGTTATGTCATATATCCTATATTTCTATATTGGGCTAATTCAGTGTGTTTATTTTTGTCAAATTTTAGGCTGATGATGCACATGTACCCACTGAAGCACTGGAGCAACTTGATGCGCAGCACCAAACACTTAACAAGAAAAGGGGCATCACTCTATTGAAGAAGTTAATAGCGCTAAGTGGCAGTGGATCCAAATTGGTTGTGGAGTTTGATAATGGAGGAAATGCAATTGGAGTGAACCGCAATAATTTTGTAAACTATCTTGGGTGTACCACTCGGAGCCATTGTGGTGTTAAGTATGATAATTGGCATAAAGTTCCTCAGGGGAAAAAAGACTTGATATGGAAGGATTTGTGCGTGAGTTATTATTATTTGCAATTCTATTTTGTAGATTACAAATTCTATTATTTGCAATTCTATTTTGGATACTAGTTAATAACATTTTTATTTTACAGAATTTGTTTGCATTGGATGAGAAGTTGCATCGTAAAAGTGTGATGTAACGCGCTGGAAAGATGCTTAGGAATTATAGGACAAATCTGAATAGAGAATACATAAAAGAGGGTGATAAGAAGAAGAAGTTAGCCCTTGAACAATGGAACTTCTTGGACAAAGAAGATTGGGACAATTTTGTTGCTTCAAGAAAATCTGAAGAATTCAAGGTATTAGGCGTCACTCCCAATTTAATTAATATACATTGTATTCACCTATTCAAGATTAACATATAGTGCTACTAACCAAATCATTAATGTGCATACTAACTAGGCCCTCAGTGACGCACAAAAAGCAAGGCGTGCACTGAATGTGCATGACCACACTATGGGTCCAAAAGGCTATGCAAGCATTGGCCAAAGACTACAGGCGGAGTCTGCGGCTACTCAGGAGTCTACTCCTACTCAGGAGTCTGCCACACCCATGCCTCACCATGATATCTGGATAGTTGGGAGGCAAAACAAGAAGGGTGAAATAAAGAAGCCCGTAACTGCTGAGGCGGCTGCGAAAATGGTAAAATACAACTCTTAGAGCAATCGTTTGAATATTGATTATTTGTGGTGTTAACTTACCAATTTCTGTTGATGGTGATTAGCGGGAGCTGCATGAGCAGAGGAAACAAGGCACGTTCATCCCTCAGGGCACAAGAGATGAATTGACAGTTGCTCTGGGTAACCCAGAGCATCCTGGACGTGTTAGGGGTGCAGGCGCTGGTGTGGGCATCAAAGCATTGTTTGGGCCATCCCAGCGCAAACCCAGAGTGGGACTTTCTCAAGAAGAGGTAACCTATTCTTTTTTTAGAATGTTACTGCAAAAGGAAATTCAATAATAAGAAGCTAATGTTTCTTTTATCCATGTATAGGAGAATAAGAGAGACGAAGATATAGTTGCTAAGAAGGTCAACGATGTAGTTGCTGAGAAGGTCAAGGAAGAATTGCTGCGGTGGCAGGCATCTCAGGCTTCCAATCAGCCTATGGCGACCCACTCTTCTCCTGATGCACAGACTATGAGTAATCCTGGAGACCCATCGCCTAACACGTCTGCTGTAAGTATTGTTTATGACATTGTATCTAGTCTTTTCAAGATGATATGTTTTCAAGATGATATGTATATATGTATAACATTCTTTACGTAAATTTGTAGGCATTGAAGCCATGCCGCTTAAGAATGCAAGACTATGTTGTTGCAGAGGCGCAGGCTTACCCGTCCCTTCCTGGGGAAAAGTTTCACGGGACTCCAATGCAGCAAGGCTACGTTCGTGTGGGCCCATTACGTGTGTTACCCGATTGGAGGGAAGCTACATTGCCATATCCCCACCCGGATATTGATACACTTGCTGAGGCAGAAGGCGGGGTCATATTGTGGCCCAAAGCAGATGCCGTCTACACTACTGAAATTGTAAGATAAATTTACATTGATTTAGACTGTTAATGTGTATATATGAGGTCAACTGATCTGAAATTATATATACAGGTTAAAAAGAAGACACCAGGAGCACCTAGGCCTCCACCTCCACTTCCCGCATTACCAAGTTGGGTTCCAACTGACCTAACATACCCGTTAGGTCCTTCTTGTAGGGGAATGGCATGTTGGCTACGGGCACATAATATACATTTCCCTATAATTGTTTCTTTAGATGCAGATTATGCAGGTCAATCATACGATAGCTCTTTATTTATATAAGATATTATTGAGTTGTTTATGTATGCTTGGCTGAATACATCAATGATAGAGACATGGATAAGGTGAGATCTTGTTTATACATCCATATACCTTGTGTAAGATCCGGTGATCTGGTTTCTTATATATTAATGCATACGTAATACATGTTTTGCAGCTACTTAGTCGAAGATCAATGCAAACAATTTGCATTTGATCATGTGGGATTTTTGATTCCATCATTGATTAGTATGGTAGCTAAAGACCCTGATAGTGTTCAACAATACTGTATAGATGCTTTTACAATTTTTGGTCAGCAAAAGAAGACGATAATAATAGCTCCATTCAATGTCAAGTAAGTTTACTTTATTTATAATTTGGACTTAAGAAAATTCCATTTTTATTGTGCATTTTGAGTTATTAATTGTTAACTTTTTACCTCTAGCGGTAGACATTGGGAGTTACTAGTTATTGTCCCCGGGACGTTCACTGTTTATTATCTAGATCCCGCGGGAAGTACATTAAACACTAAAATTGGACATGTAATGAGAATGCCATTATTCTGGTGAGAAATATTTCATTTTTGTATCTGTTAACATCTGTTATTACATTACTATTTACTTATGCAATTTACTGTGTTATATTAACATGTAGGGGTTTAGATGCATTCAAAAAGGCTGGAGGAACGGTCCCAAGGAAAAAGAACCAGCCAATAAATTGGCAGAATGTACAAGTAAGTTCTCGACTCCAATGTATATATTATTGATGTGAATTGTGCTTAGTTGTATTATTTTGTATGTTTCAATTTATAGTGCGCTACACAAGACAACGGCTGGGCATGCACATACTATGTGATGCGATTTATGCAGATGATTATCCGACATGCCGCATTGGACATCGATACCATACATGAGGTATTATATATAGTCTCATTAGTTAGTATGAAATATATCAATCTTATTTTTATATTATTACTTATATATATACATCATTCTCTTTGCAGGTGTTTAAAACTGACCACACTATAGGTAAACGCTTAAAAAATATACATGCTCCATATACGATGGAAGCATTAAATGAAATAAGAGAAGAATGGGCAAAAGTCATACAAGCAGTGGCAATTGTAAGATATAATTGGGATGTTGATAGCGATAATGAATGATACTTTGTAAATGAATATTTCTGAATGTTAATACATGTATTTGAATGTTTCTATATGTGTGAATGTGAGAATTGAATTGATGTCTGAATGTATCTACTTGTGTGAAATTTTTTTTGTTAATTTTGCAGGTTTGTGGCCTGTTTGTAGGCTGATATCAATGGATGTCGTAAACCTGCAGTTCAGAAAACTGAACTGCAGGTTCTCATCCTACTGACCAGCCACAGCAGGCCTGCAAACTGATATGAAAAAAAAAGATATAGGCGTCGGTTATTTACAGAAAACCGTCAGCAAAGACCTACAGCGTCGGTTTTTTTCAAAAAACTGACGCCTCATGTGGCCACGGCCGTACTGGAAATGGCGTCGGCTGTTAGTGTAAAACCGACGCCTATAATACATATAGCGTCAGTTGTTTAGTTGATCACTGACGCCAAACGGGTTCGCGCCACAGAAAACGACGTCATCTAGAATACTTTCTGCGTCGGTTACCAATTAAACACCGACGCAGAATGTGTCCTAGATGACATCGTTTTCTGTGGCGCGAACCCTTTTGGCGTCGGTTTTCTATAAACAACCGACGCCTATACGTTAAATAGGCGTCGGTTAAAAAACCAACACCGAAGTGTTCGACCTTTAGCGGCGCCCACATAGGCGTCGCTCGGAAACCGACGCCAAAGGGGGTTAAACAACCGACGCTAAAAGGCATTTCTGTAGTAGTGTATTATGCATAAGATGCAATTTCCTTCGATTTGGATTAATTGGATTTCTAATGTATTAAATTTTACCTCTTAATGCTGAAGGTGTCTTAAATCTATTCATGGTCTTTGGTGATTGATCTGATCTTAAATTCAATCCAAATAAGAGTGAAATTATTTTCAGTAGAGATACTATAAGATGTGATGTTTTAATATCTTAAAATTTCCAAAATGTTTTTTTTCCTTCCAACTACTTGGGGGTTCCTCTTTTCATTGGTAAATTGAGTAAGGGAGTTTGTTCTTGGATTATTGATCGCATGAAGAATAGAATGGAGGGTTTGAAGGCTAGAACTCTATCAACTGCTAGTAGAATGGAGATGATCTCTTCTACTCTATCTACACTACATTTGCATTGCACCTTCTCTTTCCCTTTACCTACATCTATCATTGACACTATTGAAACAATCTGTAGAGACTTCTTGTGGGAAAAAAACTGATAATAAATCTAACTTGCACATGGTCAAATGGGATCATGTCACTCATCCCAAGAATGAAGGTGGTCTAGGTTTTAAAAAGTTTAGGGATGTTTTGAATGGATGTCTTATCCTGGTGCTTGGAATGTAGAAAGCAAGGAGGATTCTATATGGGCCAAATGGGTGAGTGAAAATAGCTGAAAAAAGAGACCTACTTGTCTGTTAGTATTTCTTCTAATATGTCATGGCCTTTTTTTTAAATTATTAAACAAAGAATGATTCTATTGAAGTTCACTGAATTTCATATTGGTAATGGAGAGTGATTAAATTTTGGCATGATCCCTGGGTTAATAAAAATACCTTTGTGAGTGACATTATTATAAAGAGGTTATTCTTAAATTTGGGAGTCATGTTGATTGTTTAGCAAAAATTTTCATTTTCGATGGTCGATGGAGTTGTTCTTTAAATAGATATAATTGAGACTTTGTGATTTTTTGTCTTCTATACCTCAACAATCTGGTGGCAATGACTAGCTTAGATTCAAGCAATTACAAAATCCTAGCTTCAAAGTTTCTTGGAATGCTATTACATCCAAAGATCAAATCAATGATGTATCTAAATGAATATGGAAAGGCAATATTCCAAAGAGATGTTGTTTACATATGTGGAAAAAATTTCTCAATAAATATCCCACAAGTGATTATGCCATGAGAAGAGGCATCCAAACTGCTTCAATGTGTTTCCTATGCAGAAGGGCATACAAAGATATTGATCATATCATGTTCTATTGTGAGTATGATAAGAATATCTTTGATATTGATAATGAAAATCTTGGACTTAATGTTTCCCCTATAAGTTGTAATGAAATTATTAATCTTAACTCTCATGATGATAGGCTTCTTTGTGTTCTTTTTCTACATATTTCTTAGATTGGAAGGAACAACAGTGTTCATGAAAGTAGAAGAAAATCAGCTATGGAATTCTTCTAAGTATATTTTATATAGGTTAAGATAAATCTTTGTGATATGATATTTTCTAATTCGAAGATTTTATGATTCTGCCTTGAAGTTTTTCTTGGAGATGATCATATGATCAGTCTGAAGACTCATTATGTTATGAAGTTTTCCTCTTGAAATTTTGGTCTTTCTTCATCTCTCATTCTTTGGGACCTATCTATGAGCCCAACTTCTATACCATTCTTTATGTTAGTTTTTATTTTCCCCTTACACTTAGCTCTTGATCTAACAAAGATTTAAAAAAAACAACGAGAGTTTGTTCGGACGAAAAAATGCATCATTCATTACTAGCAATATGCAAATATCAAGACTTTTCCTCACTATTTTCTTTCCAGTCTTTTCACTAATTGTGACTCTACTACTGAACTAAGTATTGCACTAACTAGTTGAACTTAACTAAATGATTCTACAAGGTGACTGTAAGTAGGTATATACTCCAACTATAAATATGTTTGTGCCATTTCAATTTAACAGATCACTCTATTTTCCAGTTAAGATACCCTTGGCTTGTATCACTGACTATAGTTTGTTAATTTAGTTGTTTATTTGATATCTAATTCTTGTGACTGGGATTATGATGTGGTTATTGGATGGAAAAAGGAACCAAGTAGACAAAGAAGTTTCATGGATATACCTCTATATGTCTGCGGTTGATTCTGAGAATCTGGGAGTCCATAGTTTATGTTTTTGGGTCACCATGAGGATTCAGGTTCATCTGGGATCAATACTAACATAAGTGCCTATTTCCCTCCTAGCTAATAATAGTAGGAAATATCTACTTCAAGCTTGGAGTTTTGGGAATAACACAAGTTGGACTTTAATGCCAGAAGTGGAGGAAAGTTGTGAGTTTGGGTCTTGTGTGGAAGAACCTTTGGATGCGTCTAGGTGGTCAGGTGTGTAGATTCACATTAGCACTACTAGCCCATTGTGATGGGGCTCTGAGCTCATCGCAGAGTGTAGTTACTGGAGAAATGAGCAACTTGAGGCATGCAAAATTACATATAATAGCTCAAAACAAAATATGGTTCTAAGATTTTAAATGGTTGTGGGGGTTTTATATATTGAATAGGAACTAACGTTGAATTACCTAAAATTGTTAAAAGGTGAAATTGAACCTTAAATGGTGGAACTGGGACTGATGGAAGTTACTAAGGATCTAATCATGTATATTGCATATCTTTCAAATTTTATTTGGAAATTTATTTATAATCTCTCTTTCTCTTAATATTAATTATCTAAAATTATACTAAATATCTTGAAATTTTCTTCAAATATATTCTTTCCATAATATGAGTCTCATGGTCTAGAATTGCATTTGAATTTCTTATTATGTATGGATATAAAATTGAGACCTACTTGTTGTGACTTTTTTGTATTATTTCAATTTGCACCCTTGTTGTCTAATTTCTTATTTTGGCTCATTGCAATGTTGAACCCTAATTTTATCTTTTGTATCTGATTTAGAATACCCTTTATCTTCTCATTATATAAAACTCACATCACTTTTATTTATTATTATGTATATGTAGTGCATTCTACGATTTGGACTTTGCGGACAACTATTTATATATCAGTAATAGTTCTTCCACCAAGCCCCAAGTGCTCTCACCTATTTTACCTACACTTTATACACATAATTGAGGTGAGTTTCCTCCTTCATAACCTTTTAATATGGTAGTGTTCTGACCCTACTTCTAGGTGGTCTTATTCCACTAAATAATTTGAATGCAATTGATGTCATTGCCCACTATTGTGATATATTTTGGGATGTAGTGAAAGAACTTATTGTGTTGACTTTGTTTCTTCTTCTATTTTGAATCACCTATTTGAATGTATATGTGTTTCAGCTAAACCCTGGGGCTGTTTTTTCATTTTTTGGAAAACAGTGAGTAATACAATGCATTTAATTACCCAAATTGAGTAATGAAGAAAAGGGTAGTAAAACGAAAAACTATACAAGTATGTGTCATGTCGTATTTTAACTATGGTGTGATACAACAAAAATCACCAAGGATAATAGATCTTCAAGTCAAAAACACTTCAGCTCCCAAGAACATTTATTCAGTTACAATGAGCAAGCAAGGAACCCAAAATTGGAATGCAAATTGATATATTGAATGTTATCATTATAGAACTTGAAAATTTGGTAGGAAAGTAATAATTTGAAGGGAAGACTAAAAACATAAGGGTATGATTAGAAACTTGAAATAGCACAAGGTTAAGAACCAGAATATCAACTATGCCTTCCTGAAATTTTACCCCATGCACCATAACACAGATCTGAATATCAGTCCATGTGTCTTGCTTGCAACTATGCCTTCCTTACAAGAACTATCCACATATTTGTACTCACCCCTTTTATCATTGTGCAACAATGGATCGAAAGTGGATGTCTTCAAATTACTTATCTGAAGAGTATGAAAAAGGAGTGGATGAATTTTTAAGGTGTGCAATTGAGCATGTAGGAAATGATACTAGACTTCTTTGTCCTGGCACAAAGTGTGATTTCGGTAAGCGGATTAACAAAGACGCATTGCGTCATCACTTATTTTGAGACGGAATTGATACGACTTACACATGTTGGCGAGATGGAAGATTTTCATATTGTAGATCAGAGTGAACAATTTGAGGGAGGCGAAGGAGACACATTGCAGGACATGGCTTACAATGTAGAAGAAAAGATACGAGACTGTCCTAAAATGTTTGAAAGGTTAATGACTGACTCTGAAACAACATTATACAATGGTTGTGTCAAGTTCACCAAATTATCTATTGTTTCAAAGTTATATCACCTGAAGGCGAGCAATGGTTGGTCTAATAAAAGTTTTACGACTTTCCTACATCTCTTGAAAGATATGCTTCACGAGGATAATGTGCTTCCTTGTCGCACTTACGAGGCAAAGAAAGTGCTTTCATCCATGGGCCTTTATTATGAAAAGATGCATGCATGCTCCAATGATTGCATTTTGTATCGAAATGATCATGCTTTGAAGGACAATTGTCCAGTCTGTGGAGAACCACGATACAAGAAGGATGGAAGCCCTAGTAAGGTGTTGTGGTATTTACCAATAATACCGAGATTTAGGTGCTTGTTCAATAATGTTGATGATGTGAAGAAGTTGGTTTGGCATGCTGAGGATAGAAAAAGAGATGGTTTTCTTAGACACCCTACAGATTCTCCGCAATGGATGACAATCGATAATATATTTCTAGAATTTGGTGGTAATCCTAGAAACTTAAGACTGGCACTTTCTGCAGATGGAATGAATCCCCATAATTCCGGAAGTCATAGTACATGGCCTGTAATTTTGGTTATATATAATCTTGATCCAGACGTATGCATGAAACGCAACTATATGCTTTTGACTTTGCTAATTTTAGGACCAAAGCAGCCTGGAAATGATATTGGCGTTTACTTGTCTCCACTTGTTGAAGATTTAAAGATTCTATGGGACAAGGGTGTTGAGTTGTATGATGCATACCGCAAAGAGAATTTTAATATGAGGGTGATGCTATTTTGTACGATTAATGATTACCCGGCATATGGAAATCTATCTGGGTACAATATTAAAGGACATCTTGGTTTCCCTATCTGTGAAGACGAGACTTTTTTCTGCCAACTGAAACATGGGAAGAAAACTGTTTATCTCGGCCATCACAGGTTCTTGCCTAAGGATAATCATTATCATAGAGTGAAGAAAGCTTTTAACGGAAAAGTAGAACTATGAAGAGCTCCACGACCATTAACCGAACAAGAAATATTCACTAAGGTGAAACAGTTGAAAGTAAAATTCGGAAAAAAGAATAAATCTCCAATTCTCAAAGGTCTCTATAAGAAGAGGTCTATATTCTTTGATCTTCCTTATTGGAAGTCTTTATATGTGAGACATTGTTTAGATGTGATGCGCATAGAGAAGAACATATGTGATAGTCTAATTGGAACATTACTTAATATCCCATGGAAGACAAAAGATGGCCTCAAGGCAAGATTGGACATGGTTGACATGGGTATTCGAGATAGATTGGCTCCACAAATGAGGGGAAGTCGGACCTACATGCCCCCAGCATGTTACACACTTTCAAAATCTGATAAAGCTGTATTTTGTGGGTTCCTAAAATGAGTTAAGGTTCCAGAGGGATATTCTTCAAACATGAGTAGATTTGTAGATATGAAAGATTTGAAACTGTTGGGCTTGAAATCACATGATTGCCACATCTTAATGCAACAGTTTTTGTCGTTGGCTATCCGTTCCATTTTGCCTAAGAGGGTTAGAAATGCAATCACTAAACTTTGTATGTTCTTCAATGCTTTATGCTCAAAAGTCATTGACCCTGAGACGTTGGACTCATTGCAAAATCATATCATCATCACTTTGTGTCATCTTGAGAATTACTTCCCTCCTTCATTCTTTGATGTAATGGTTCATTTGACTGTGCACTTGGTTAGAGAGGTCAAACAATGTGGTCTGGTATTTTTACGTTGGATGTATCTGTTCGAGCGATATATGAAGCTATTAAAGGGGTATGTGAAGAATAGATATGGACCTGAGGGTTGTATGGTGGAAAGCTACATAGTAGAAGAGGCAATTGAATTTTGTGTCCAACATTTATCCAATGTTGAAGCCATTGGTCTTCCTAAATCACGGCATGTCAGAAAAATTGATGGACAAGGCAGTACAGGATGCAAGTTTGTACGACTTTCCACTGATGAATTACACACAGCGCATGTGTATGTCCTTAGTAATACAACCGAGGTTGAACCATATGTTAAAGAACACATTGATTATTTACAAACTCGTTACCGATCTAAGAATGAGAAGGATATAATGAACTTACACATCCATTGTTTCGCCGAATGGTTAAAGAATCGTATTAGTGAACAGATTGAGCATTCACCAAATTTTGTTTCAAAGACCTTGAAATGGTTATCTGTGGGGCCTAAATCAACCGTGTTGTCATTTGCTAGTTATTTTATAAATGGATACACTTTCTATACAAAATGTCAAGATGACAAAAGCATGATGCAAAATAGTGGGGTGTCTTTGGTATCCGAAGCTTTATACATTGCTAGTGCTAAAGACAAAAATCCAGTCTGGTGTGACATGTCCTATTATGGTGTGATCAAAAATATATATGAGTTGGACTACAACATGTTTCAGATTCCTATTTTTCATTGCAAGTGGGCTGAAAATGATAAGGGTGTACGCACAGAAGATGGATTGATCTTAGTGAACCTAGATAGGAAGGGATGTAAACACGATCCATTTATAATGGCATTACAGGCAAAACAAGTTTTCTATGTGATAGACACAGCTAACAAGGGCTGGTTTGTAGTCTTATCTCACAGAAGAAGGCCCCATGAAGGAGATGATGATGACGGTGACATCGTTTTAGAAGAAGAAACTTATTTTTCTTCAATCATTCCATCTATTTCTGTAAATGATGATCTTGTTGTTGAAGAAGAAGAGATATGTGCTCGAGCAGATCATAATGACGGGACATTTGTTGATGATGTCAGTGTGCATAAAAATAAAAAATAGTGTATGCATAAGTGAGAGTAAGTATTAGTATTTTCTTGATGTGCACTAATATATTTCTGTAATGAATGTAAATATGTCTTAAATTTTGTAAGATTTTATTATGTTGTTTCATATGCAGTTTGCTAATATTTTTTGTACCAACTTTTGTTGTAGATGTTTTCCAATGAAGATGACTCAATGACCACAACGATTAGTAGGGGTCGTACCACAATGCCTAAAGTTTCGAGAAAGAGACGTAAAGGACAAAAAATTCAATTGGAATGGAATTCAGAAGGACAACCAATTGGGAAAACCCGAAACATTTTCAGCAGCTATATTGGAGTTGCATCCCGAGAGCGAGTTCCAATCAACATTGATACTTGGAGTGATGTGGGAGAAGGTCTCAAGGACCTTATTTGGGAAGAGATTGAGGTGAGTATGTAGATGTTAATATTTTTTGTATATTTTTTGTATGAAAATATTATATTATATTTTATGTGTATGTGATTTTGTTATTTGTAGGGTGTTTTTTCGATTGGATCTGTCAGAAAGCAGTGGGTATTAAAAAGAGCCAATGATAGATGGAGGGAATTCAAATCTTGGTTATCAAGAAAATTCATGAGGGACGAAGATGGAAACATATGCAAACACCCACCCAAAGAATATGATTTTATATCTGCAGATCAATGGGAGGATTTTGTCATGAGTCGATTGACCAAAGAATTGAAGGTGATAATATAAACTAGTGTACTTTTGTTGTTTTGCTTGTAAGACATTTAAATATATTTTCATATTTATTGTTCGTAAAAATAACCAGAGAAGAAGTAAGGCTGGAAGAGAATTATCGTCAAAGAATGAGTATCGGCCTAGAATTTCTCGTAAGGGATATGTTGGCCTAGAGCAAGAAATTGTAAGATTTGATTCATTTTAAAGAGATTTGTGAAATTTCATATAGAGGTATAAAAGTATTGTGGTTTTATCATATTATAAACAGACCAGTGAGAATAGTTTAGATCCAGTTATTTCAAAGATTTCTAGAGTAGAATTATGGAAAAGAGCTAGAATGGACAAAACTGGTGTTGTTACTAGTGACAAGGTCAAGGAAGTGATGTACAAGATTGTAAGTTTAATTTTTTATGTCATTGATTTTTCATCACAATATATAGTTTTTATTATTTTTACATATGTATGTTCTATATTTTGCAAGGATGCTCTATCTCAGGAAGTTTCTGAGGGACTCATTAGTGAGAAGGGATGTAATGATGTGTTAACAATGGCATTGGGAAAAAAAGATCACCCAGGACATGCGAGAGAAACCAGACCAGGAATAACAATTACAAAATATTGTCAAAGTGTGGCTCGAACAGATGATCAACCATCCCATATGTTGTTACAAATGCAACAGACCATTAAAGCTTTGGCCACGAAGATCAAGTATCTTGAAGGGAAGAATACAGGCAAGGATCTCGACAATGTTGGGGATACATACTAATACCCTACTTCCAAATCTAATTGTCCACTTGCACAATTCTCACATCTACCTAAGGTAATCAACAAGTCTGTTATGTAGTAAATGTTAGAGATAGTCATTTCTCATGTTGACAATATCTATATTTGATTTTTGTAGGGCTATCACAAGTGTATTTTGATGTTGGATAATCCATTACGTTCAGTAGATGATGGAAGGGTGTATATATCTCATACAAATGAGCCAATTATCCTTCACAATGTGGCATTGGATCCAAAACACAAAAAAGTGATAATTGATACCCCTTTGATGCCTGAAGAAAGTGTGCCAATACCTTTAGATATGGCTGAAGTTTATTAAGTTTGTCAATGCATAGGAACCTACCTTCCTTGGCCTGCAGAATTGATCAAAATAAATATGAAGGTATATGCGATAACTTGACAATGTTTTTATTAATTTATTGAAATGAATCATGTATATTAATAAACTATATTTTTTATTTTTATAATCATATGCAAGGAATCCCAAGACTCATTGTCTCAAAGAAAAGTGAGGGAATCAATAAGCACACAAATAGGAAATTCAAAAACTAGAAAAATTTTTGATGAAGTCTCAAGTCACGTCAAGCCAACATGCAAAAAGCCTCCAACGAACCTGAAACTGTTGATGGTGTATGTGGAAGATGATGAGAATCATAACATATATGTTCAGATGTCTGAAGATGTAGTAGGTTACACACATGAGCTAATTATCACCCCGGAATTGGTTAAAATATGCCATGATAAAGACCAACTAGAAGCCTCGCACATATAAGTGTACATAAAGTAAGTTTCTATACGAGTAATATGTGTTTCTATACAAGTTTCTATACAAGTACAAAGACTAATTATGTGTTTCTATACAAGTACAAAGACTAAATATGTGTTTTTTTGTAGGCATTTGTTCAACAAAGTGACCTCGGGAAATATATTTAATATATTTGGATTTATATGTCCACATTTTATAGATCATCTATACAATGATAAAGTGGAGACTCAGGCGCAGTACATAGCAGATCAGTTCATTAGAGGGAAGAAACAAAGATTAGAATTGTTCTTTATACCTTATAACGTAGGGTACGCATACATTTTGTCGATTGTCTGTTATTTGTTTACTTTAAATGTTGCTTAAAAATACATTAATCTTAAAATGTAATACTCATGTATGCGTAGGGGACATTGGATACTTTGCGTCTTCGACCCTATGTGGGGTAAGTGCCACTATCTTGATCCGTTATAAGGAAAATTACATGGGAACATGGAAAAACTCATGGAGTTGTAAGTACTTCATAAAACAATTTCAATTACATAATACATGTATTGAAAGTTCCATATATAGTTACTAATGCATAGAATTCTTGATATGAATTTGAATAGGACTCATAAAGTTTATCAAAAGAGAGATGTGCAATATAGGAAGAATTTGAAATGGGAAATTATCAAGGTAATTTACCATTTTGATCCAGAAAAATATTGCTTTCTGATTCACCAATAGAAGTGTTGTTCTAGTTTCTTCAGATTATGCTACTTGATTTGATATGGTGTTATTTTTACAAATGCTCTTATTTTTACATTTATCGATTAGATCTTCTTCGGGTCAATATCATCAAGGGAATCCAAGGGCAATTATTAATTGTTGTATGTGATATTCTTAGGTGTTTCTTCCTTCACTTCATAGGACGACCAGGAAATTATCAAGTGTCCTGTCACTTCTTTATGTTTTTTTCTGGTATCACAATTGCATAAACAGATGCAATTACATAAACTCAGGTGTCCTCTTTCGTTCATGTTTGTTGGAAACATCTATTACATAAGGTGGTTCTTTAACATAAATTTTTGGAGCAACAAACATAAACTCACATCTGTACCACCTTTCGAAACAGCTATTACATAAACTCACATGGGGGGGGATTCCACTTACTGGTGGTTGGACATACTTTCACACTGTGTTCTCCCAAACTAAGCCACTTCATGTCAAGGGCTTGCTCTGGAACCCTCCTAGTTTATGAAAGGCTAGCACATAGACACTGCTATATCAATTCTGATTTTCTCGTTCTGTCCTAGTGTTTCTAAAACTATCAAACATGCCCTGTTGGAAAGCCAATGGGTTGTTACCTACTAGAAGGAGGTGGCAATGGGTGATCTTGTTCCAAGAACGAACACATGTGAGTTTGTGTAATAGTTGTTTGGAAGTGGCCATGAGAATTAACTCTATACCCTTGGGCCAAGAAGATCAACTGTTGGAAAAGAGTCATATCCTGGGAGGTTGCTATGCACTTGGTAAATGTAGATCAAGAAAACATAGACCAGGAGATGCATTATCTTAGATGATTCAAAACCCTGCATAACATTTAGTGTGGAGGCCTAATAAAGAATGATATTATGATCATACTGTTTGCCAAAGACAACCAAAAAGAGACTTATTAAGGGGGCTCTGTGGAACATTGACAACTCTTTGTAGATAAAAAAGGGTTGTTAGCTTAGGATTTGGGGATCTAGTCCTTGAAGAAGACTTTGGCACAAAACTTTTTGTTGTAGGAAGTCATGGGTTCGGGTGTGGCTGGCTAGAGCGTTTATCTCTTTTCACATATTTTTTTACAGGTTTTCTTCAATTTTCAAATGATGAAAATGGTTGCAGCTATTTTTAAGAGTATACACACGCATTGCAGTTGTTGCAGATTGTGGTCTGTTTTGCAATCGTGGTCAGTTTGGAAAACAAGGTCATGACACTTCTACAACTCCACATCTACCACTCATCACAATCAACACCCCACGTCCTTCACCCACATTCTCAATTTTATAACTACAGATGGAGTAACCTCACAACCCACTTGTGAATCATAGCTTGACCTAAACTACACCTAACATTACCTAAATTAGACTCAACTGGACTAATTTGACCTGACTTGCTCTATGTTAGACCCGATTTGGCCTAAATATGACCTAACTTGCCCTAATTTTACCTAAAGCAGACCTTATATGGCATAGTGTGATCATATGACGTATCACTCTCAACTTCCCTTAATTTTAGGTGACATGAGTGGGCACCAATGGCGTTTTAGGCTCAATTCAAGCAAATTAGAAGCCAAATTGGCATGAATTAGGTATTAATTTGGCTAAATCAGATCAACTTGGACCATTTTATGGGTTAAATTTCTGATTTAGGTCAAATCATATCTGATTTAGCCTAAATCAGACCTATTCCAGCCCTAAAATGACTCAGGTTGATCTGACTTTATTAAATCCATACGTAATTCAATATAATTTAACCTCTAAGTGGCTTAAATTGGGCCTAAAAGCCTCCGCTGAGATCACCTAAGGGAATGGGCACCAAGTTTTTGCCCAACGCCGAGACAAATGCCTACATAACTATGGATATGACTCTAAAATGAGATGGAATACAAATATAAAAAGAACTCAAAGCATACATGCATATATATCATATCTTGATGCTTGATGATGATATTTGAAAGAGAAAAGAGTACTAGTCTTGAAAAGGTATTCAATGTTTAGAATTATATAGTAACTAGTAAGATATGTTTGATGATGATAATATAAAGAATAAGACTCGACATGGGTTGGAGTATTCCTCCTTTGTGTTACTTTTTAATAATGCAAGACAATATGCTTCAGTAAATACAAAGTTTACAAAAGGTATGACATTTATGGACAGAAAAATCCAAATTCCTGAGGAAAAAACATGTGATACGATCTACATAATTCCATGTTTAGAGTATGTCAACAATAGGTGAGGAAACATGCAAAGTTGTGGTTGGAAAGGCACAAGCACTTGAACAGAGATGGAGTGAGGAAACATGCAGGAAATGGGCACTTCTCATGATGGAGGCTTTTAAAGTAGGTTGGTTTGGTTTATAGAAATCAACAAGGTATGTTAGACTGCCAGAGCGACCTGGAAAGGTATTTATGGCTGACATGGAACATAATAAGGACCTGATACAGAAAGCTTGGTATCTATGTGCCTTTATACCATTCTTGCATGAGTTCAATTTCAGGTCATAAGGAAATTCATATATGGAGTCAAATGCAGCTGAATATCAATCTAGAGCCCAAAAGTTTGCTAAATCTATGCAAGCACTACATCTTCTAGATTACATGGATGCAGATAAGTTATATGGAAGTTGCTTGAGATGGATAGGAGTTACGAGACCTATGCTGGTACTGAGAGATCCAATTGCAGCAGAAAGAGTTCCCATCATATTCCGTATAAGGAAGACTGCAAGTCCAGCTAGACAGGCACTTATAACGACCACTAATGCAATCATTCATGCTCTATTGACCTCAACAATTTTGCAAGGTGTGAAAGCTCTAGCTAAATATAATGAGTGTGATGTCAAGATAATGGCTGAGAAAAATATCAAAGGACCCATGGAAGTATCATATATTAAGTAGGGTATATGGAAGGGAAGCACTAACTCTTGAGGAAGAGAGAGATATAGCTAAAGCTAAAGATGATGCTGCCTCGTTCGCTCATGTACTACAAGCTGTTTGTGATGTATATTACAATACAACTGCACTTGGACGGGTCAGAGTACTGAAGAAGCATGCAGAACTTAACAGGGAAATTTATGACAGATGTATCAATCTCTTCAAATATGCATGGAAAGCAAGAACTGCCAATCTCCATGAAGTATTCAAGATTTTATCTATAATCATCTCCTAATAGGTGAAATGCTTCTTTGTTAGAATAATTTTTGTGGTTGGAAATCTTCCCTCATTTTTGTTGTTATTTAGCCTCTTCCAAGAACAAGTTTCGGGAATAGGTCCTTTTGCCCTCAAACTTGAGAGTAATTTTCTTGATGAGTTGAGTTGTAGGACTCAGCAAACTATGTTTACCCGCTGCTTCTCATATTAACAACTTATCTAGATTGTGGATATTAAAAAAATGTTTTTTGTTGGTAAACTGATAACTGACTTTAGATTTGAATATTTTCTGTATGATAAATCTTGTATCAAAAATATTGGCAACTCAGTACCTGCCATGTTTCAGTCGCTGTTGGAATTGTTGTAAGCTTGACTTCTTCATGGGTTTGAATCTTTGCAAATGTTCCAGGAATAGCATTTTTGATTCTATTTGCACAAAGATTTGAATATTTTTGATTCTATTTACCTAACAAGTTCTCACAATTATTTGGATAACAAATTAATATTTATTTTGTATAGTGTCCAAAGTAGCCAAACAATATAGATTGCGGGTATTATGTGCTGAAGTATATGAAAGACATCTTTGATGCGAGAAATAGAAATATTTCTGAATGTGTAAGCTACTTAACATTATATTCTTTTAGTTTGTTCAAATTTCTAAATAAATTGAAAAAATCACAATATGTTGATATATTTGTCATATGATTGCAGTATTATTTGAAGTATATTGGTCGTTGCTTCAACCAAGAGAAAATCGATGAGGTCCGAAATGAGTGGGCGACATGTGTTCTTGAGCACACATAAGATTATGTGACATGTGGGGGAGACATTTGTTCTTTACCATAGATCAATGTGTGAAACTTTTTAAGTTAGTTTTCAGTTCGATTCTAGAGTGGATACTCAATACTTTGTATTATTGAATCGTTGTATGGATGATTTAATATTAATTAAATTTAGTACGAGTTTCTTTCAAGGTTTGATGGAAATTTTGTTCAACTATGTATTTGTTTGTGAAATGAAAAAGTATAATTGCATATTTATTATAATTTATTAATAATATGGTTAATTTGATCAATACAATTAGTTCGATATATGACCTGTCAAACTCTAATCAAAGACAACAGTTAATAATATGTTGTAAAATGTATGATTCTACAACAAACAACGCATGTTGTGTTATCCACACCTATTACAACAGGGTTGTCAGGAAAAAATACACCAATTATAACAAGTGTTTCTAGTGAACTACAACATGCATAACCTATTGTATAAATTGTGTATATTACAACAGACACACACCATGTTGTCTAAACAATCTTATTACAATGGTTAACTGTATGGAAAGACAACATACTCCAACTGTTGTCTAAACATGTATATTACAACAGTTGCATTGCATGTTGTAATAGACCTACCTATTACAATGGGTGTGTTTAGTGAAAGACAATATGCTTCGACTGTTGTATAATATATATTACAATGGGTGAACAACATGTTGTAAAAAATACCCCTATTACAACGGGTGTGTTTAGCGAAAGACAACGTCGTTCAACTGTTGTATAATATATATTACAACATGTGCACCACTTGTTGTGTAAAATACCCATATTACAACATGCCATTCCTTAAAAGACAACATGTTTCAACTGTTGTATAAAATACATCTATTACAACATGCGATCACATATTGTGTAAAACACCCCCCCATAATACCACACGATCTAATACAACAGTTAACACCTGTTGTAAATTGAGAAAAGGAACTGTTGTAAAAAGCATTTTCTGTAGTAGTGAATGTAAACTGAATCGACGACATTGTACATAATAATATTTTCATAAGTTATTGCATATACAGTGACACATAATGTTGAGTACATCTATACCATATAAACAAACATTATTTTTAACAATGTTGTAGTAAGGTGTATGTACAACACAAATTAAAAAAGACACACATAAGACAATATTTTCATCTCAGAGCAACATATTTAGCACCGCATATCTAAATATTTGTTGCACATAACCTGTAATATTTAGAAACAAATTCACATATGAGTATACACATATTTGAAAAACTATTACCAATCTGGTATTAAATAATACAATTACATATGTATGCATGTATATGTGTTTCTATATACGTATATATATGTATGTCGTCACTAAAAAGAGTGAACTATACATTATTGTATTAAAAATTGTATTAAGCATGACATATATTTGTTGTATGATTGTAAAAATGGTCCATGAATATAACCTAATAAATATATCAACAACAACCAATGTTAGATATGTGTAAATGTTGATTGCCTAAACTATTTTAAGATTCAAGATTTCTTAATCGCACTACATGAAACTATAACAATAACGATGGAAAATGTTTGTCGTAATTGGGAAAAAATTGGTCGTTATATCTATTAAGGATGGAAAAACTTAGTCGTCGCGTGTCGTCGTTATTGGTCTTGCCGTTATTACCTGTGACGACAAAAAAATTCATTCCATCGTTAATATAAACAACGACAGAAAATTGATGTTATCGCTAATGGATATAACGTCAACTTAAACTGGTTGTCATAGTTGGTAATCACGGCAACATATTTCTATCGTAAATACCAATAATGACAAATTTATAAGTACTCTCATCAAGGTTTATTGGGACAAAAAACTCTGTCGTAAATAGTTATAACGATACATAATATTTTTATATAATTTAGAAAATTGATGTATGATATATTATATAACATTATTTCTTAACAATATCCATCCAATGTACACAATTGAACAAATCATGGAAAATTCACAAACTCTTTCCTTTATTGTATTGAACAAAATTTTGATGTACATATTGGAGGGCGTGAGCCTTTACCACCTTGAACAAATTACCAAATACAATATAAAAACGAACTTCATTTGTTACTATACAACTTATACAATTATAGACCATGTCCATATCTAAACTCTCATGCCTAGGTTGCACCCTGTGCGCAAGTCACTACAATAAACCATCGATCTCGACCTCATCTCAAAGAAACACCAAGTAACACACCATCTACCAAATACTTTTCAGTAGACTTCCTGGCAGCAGCTCCAAGACACCATCCATTTGCTGACATGGAGCGTTGGTTCGTTTCTAATCCTGAAACACCATCCAAGTGACCCAATTAAAACTCAAATGAACAAAAAATGTAAGAGTCACTATAGTTGTCCATGTGTAAATGGACCACAAAATCTTTTACTCATCATGGTGATTGATATGAATGAAGTTATACTGAAATAGAGAGAAGCACAAGCAAAACTATTATCATCATGGTAGGAATATATATAACCATACGACAGAATGAAGGGATCAGAAGACAACATGAGCTAAAACGCCAGTAGGTCGGCCCAAAAGCAAACAGCAAACGAAGCATAGATAATTAAGCTAACACGCCAGCAGGTCGGCCCAAAAGCAAACAGCAAACGCTAGCTCCAACAACAGACATCATCAGACAAAAAATGCAGATCATCCCAGAAGCAAGAAAACTATCAACTTCTTCACAAAAGATGGAAAAAGGCGAGCAACCACCAAATAAACCACCTTTCAAAAAACCTCACTGCCAAAATGACTAGGAGCAGGATAGGACAGACCAAAAGCATATAACCAGCCCACAAAACTCCAAAGAAAACAGCCATCAGCAATGCACCAGCAACGAAACAGTTGGGAGAGGGGAGCCTCACAATCTAGAGGATGGATACTCAACCTTCACCAATAAGATCATCTCAAACAGCAGCTAGAACACAGCAGCCAGAAAACAACCACCTCTCCAGGCTATAGACAACCAAACGGATAAAGCCAGAGAGACTCTATGGCAGGTGGATCGCCACCTTCACCCCCCCGAGTCATCAAGAGAAGAACATCATAACTGAACCACCTAATAGCAGCACTTGAAAGCAGCAGCTTGCATCAACTATACTCATCCCCAACTATTGCCTGCATCATTGAGAGTGAAATCATTAAATAAAGGGGTAATCGTTGTGACAAATAGGAGAGAAATAAACTAATCAATAGATTTATAAATAAAAAACATTTAGATAAATCCACATTGAGAACAATAATATTCATGAAACAGCCAAAAATAAGACCAATCAGATAATGTAGTAACTTTAAGACACATCAGCCACAAAGCAAAGTCAGGATAACATTTCAGCAACAAAACCAAATAGGGTGACTAGGATTCAAATCAATGGTGATACCAAGAAACTCAACCTGTTGATAGAAAAAGTTCAACCTATATATTCAGAAATACTACTGAAATTCATCACGAAAATTCTCAATCTGCTGCCACAAAATCACACATTGAATCATAAGAATTCATAGTTCTCAGTCTGGACTTCAAACCAAATAGCAACAATTTATCATAAGACAAAAGAGAGACATACATGGATTTAATTACCCCATCTTAGACGGACAAAGAAGGAAAATACCAAGCCCCACCATATGAGTAACATGGTAGATAAGAATGGTAATATAACAAATAAGTAACCAAACTGAAAAACAATATCTGCATTCTATCTAAATTTGCTTAAACAAAATTACCAATAAAAGAAGTTTAGAGAGCAATTTGTGAACAATCAATAATATGGCAAAAATTTAGAGAATTAATAGTTGTCACTCCGCAAAGATTTAAGTGTTTTTAATTTGATGTCTACAACTCTTTTCTAACACCTTGTATCAACATGACAGACCACACACATCAGCAGAATACAAGAGAAATAGATAAAATTCTCTACGGAATCAGCCTACAAACTGCTGAAGGAGGATGGGCATGGAAGAAGGGTGGGCTGCCGGGAGAGGCTGTGGCAGGGCAGATGCCCGAAAAAAGTCAAGCTGTTCTTCTGGCTGGCGCATATCCTTACGAACTCGAGAAGACAACACCACCACCTCACTACTGATGCCTTATGCCCCAGATGTTTGAAGGAGGAGGAGTCATCCTTACATGCGCTCCGTGACTGCCCAGCGGCTAAGGAAGTGTGGCATAACAACAGAATAGCAGAGGACATACCAAATTTCTTCATAGGGAATCTGGAGACCTGGATGAGACGGTGTTTGAAGACAGATTAATGAGAGGATATCTTAGGGGAAAAACTCCATTGATCACCTGTTGCACCATGTTTCTGAATCTTAAAAGATCAAGAGATGTTGAATTTGCAAAACAACCCTATTATATATAGACTTCCACATCATCTATCATAACATACACATTTCTTGAGGAAATTAAGATTCCCAATCCTGATCACCAGTGGAAAGCAAAGATCTGCAGTCTGAGCATGGGATGTTGCAAGTCACATGATGGGTTTATGCCTTCAATAAATCTAACTCTACAAGAGACAAGAAGACTCCAAAATGAATATCTATAAGTTTGTATAATAGGATTTGACTCTCAAATCTAGATTCCAAGTCAAAATTTTAAATTCTTAGAATGTCACAAAACCAAACCGTGCTGAAATTACACTAATACATAATTTTCTTGAAGAAATGAAGCTACAACATGTAGATATAAATGAGCATAAAAATTTGAACATGTCTACTTCTTTAGCGTCTTCTTCAACCATCATGACGAATGCTTGGAAAAATCCCAATGATCAAAAGAAGAAGATCATGAGGATTGAAACTTTGCTCACATCAAGATGAATGATGTTGGTAGACCATATGTGGCATGAAGAGAAGTTGTTAGACTAGACCTCCATGCCAAAAGCAGCATCCTAGTGACCAGTTGAATACACCCTAACAGTAGTAGATGGATCCACTATAACCACCTACCCTTGCGGTTCTAGAGTGAATACTAGATCCTCCATGGAAAAATCACTCATGCCTACATTAGGATTACACTAGGCTCCCTAGAAATCCTAACTCTATCCATATATTGGTGGTATACTTGAGCAAAGGATTCTCTGACACTGCTCATATTAGCATAATGATCTTGAAAGGACAAGGTCCAACCATGATCCATCTAGACAAACCTCCAATTTCTAAGTCACAATAAGATTGCAATCATGAAAAGTCATAAAAACCCTAGGCAACCATAGGCGAAGAGGGAGGAGTCTCAGGATGAAGATCTTACATAGGAGGAGGTGGACATAACAACTCATATCCATATTTGGTTTTCTCCTTAGAGGAACCATAATCAATCACTTGTGAAGAACATATGCCAAACTATTATGGTCAAGCAAACACATCAGAATAGAAGATAAAACCTTACCAGAGGAGTGCATGCCAGATGATAATATGCCTCTTGTGAGAATGACAATGGCTTACCATTTCAATAACACCACTCAAGATACACAGAATATTCTACTTTTCATCCTATTATCTCATGTGCATATTGATTGATCTCGATGCCTAAAGAAACCAATCTATAAAAGGGTCAAAAGGAAGGTATTAACCATCATTCAGGTGATGAGTAGCACACTTGACCATGTGCAAGACATCCCCATAGGGTGGCTCAAACTGGACCCTACATGCATGCAAAGACAAAGTAGAAAATTCGGCAACATATGATGTACTCACCTCTCTGAGTTAAAACCTAGAGAAAATCTTGAATCTAATCTAGAAAGCACCAAACAAACATGGATACAGCTAAAGCGCATCCATATGAATTAGATAGTACCATAGAAAAGTTCTATGCATACCTATCAAGACATCATCCTCTATATCTTGCCTCTCCATTGCTTGTAAGATACCATGTTGTCGTGTCTAGATCAATGATTATAGGTGAGTAGATTAGCATATAGATAACCTCATGTTCCACTCAATGTGACAACTCTATTGAGATAGGAATTCTCATATCCCCAAATATACAAGGAGAATATTAGTTAAATAGGTCACAATAAATATTTTAATATAAGCAACAAAATAAAGAAAAATGCATACCTCAATCAAGCCCACAAAGCCACTACAACTCTTGGTATCCCTGAAAATTCTGTTCATGGAGAAATCATCAAAAAGGCATCTCCTCAGATGCATCAATGGGTGGGTGTATACATCTCCATACCAATTAAGAGAAGGAACTACCTCCAAGTCAAGTAGATCGATGAACCAACCAATCTCTTCTACATTCCCAACATTCCTACCAAAAAGGCAACTAGTAACTAGCACAAAAAGAAATGACCTAACTCACAAGGAAAATAGAAAAGGATGACTACCACCTCATAGTTTCCTATTCATACGAATAATTTCTATGTAGATTGAAATTGAAGAGTGATAGTCAATATGTTTCACTTGGTAAAC
The DNA here is from genome assembly GCA_963693085.1 of Alisma plantago-aquatica. Lineage (NCBI taxonomy): Eukaryota > Viridiplantae > Streptophyta > Magnoliopsida > Alismatales > Alismataceae > Alisma > Alisma plantago-aquatica. The sequence continues at coordinate 427,152,704 of OY856410.1, read as the reverse complement.
ATGTTTTAGGGTCTCATAGTTCTCCAAATAAAGGATGCACCACAACATCCAACTGGACATAGGAAAATGGATGGAAAGGTTTTCATTAGATCAGTCTTAAAACCAATCAGGACTAGCCATTAAAAATATTAACAATTTTAATAAGCATATTCAAGTATCTATTTGTTCTTTAAAATTATGACAAATAAAATTTAATCTAGACATATACTCACGGGCGTACAACAAACACTTTGGAAGCATTGAAGAAGTCAGGAACAGATCCACAACTTAAAGGGGGCATGAACTTGTGGAAGACCTGAAAATGAATGTTAACATGCATGTGAGATGAAATTGTGAAGGATGATGAAACATCAGATTGTCGAGGTAGGGTATTATCACCTTAGGTTATATATTTCTCTCTACTCTGAGAAAATTCTCCATGAAATTTCGGTTCACACACTTGATCTTTTCTGTTGTTGGTCTTCCACTCAACCACTCACATACCAAGCAATATAACCTGATTTTAGAGTTGTAACTTTGCTTTTAGCATGACCTCTACTTTGAACTCCTATAATCCCAACACAAAGGTCTTGGATAGCTTGTTTGTCAGGTGCAATGGGAACCTAGTGCACATGAAAATGCATAGAAGTTATATTATAATGCAAACCTTGTCAAACACATTGGTCATTGGGAACATAACTTGCATTTCCATTTTTGTAGTCCAACAGCCTGCACACACTGGCAGGTCCAACAACCCAATGTTTCAGTAACTTGATTTTGTGCAGTAACTTTACTGTCAATATGACCTTTGGCATGAACTCCTATAATCCCTGCATAAAGGTCTTGGATAGCTTGTTTGATAGGTACCAATGGGAATGTAATGCATATAACAATGCATAAAAGCTACATTGTAACACAACCCTTGTCAAACATATTGGACTTCACAACTTGTATCTAAGTTGTTGAGCCAAGGAAGCTGACATGTGGTGGGTTGTTGTCGTGGCCTGTATCATTACACAAAATAGAAGTTAAGAATACAAGAATGATCAATTAAGACTAGAGTTATAAAATATTTAATATAAATAGACAAAATATAAATCCTGGGGCGATTTGTCTACCCTCTAGGAATAGCCAAAAGGACAAGTTGGGCTATTGATTTTAGATAGGGGAAACATGGGTCATGCAAAATGATTTCTTAATAACATCTCTATATGCAATTCTCAATTGCAAATGTTGACATTGTCTTGGGAAGTAGCATAATGATTTCTGGATTCTTAGTAACTTATATACGTGTATGTTGCATACCTCTTTCAGTTTATGTCCATCCTCTTTATCCATTCTTCTTTGTCCCTTATTCATTAAGAAAATACAAAAGAAAGCAGAGTTGAAAAATACTAGTAATTGTTTTCTAAGAAGGTAATAATATATAGAGATGGAACCCATCCTCTTATAATTTAATATAACACTCTGCTTGACTTTTCACTTAAGTCATTGATCCACTCTCAATATTGCTTTTTGTTCCATTTCATGTGGATCCATGGAACATTGTTAACACATTATTACATATGATTGAAAAGAATGACAAATGCTAAATGATAACAACCCCTCATGGGTTACATACAACCAATTTGTAATCAAAGTGACACAACCACATTCATACTATGGAATTAGCTTAACCACAATCTAAACATCATTATCATTGGCCACCTCCCACGGGACCAAGTGTGGGGCCTACAAACCAACATATACAGAAAATAAACCAGTGTTATACTTATAAAAGATATAATTGATTTTCTCAATAAAACTTCACCAAACCAGTCTAGTACATTAGCTACATCACAGCTGAGCAACACGAAATATAAGAAAAGGTGGAGAATGTCTAGAACAATAACATATAAACAGCAATGAAATATAAATATTAACAAGCTCTTCCTTCATAGCCTAATATGTTCCAACTTAACCATATGATGGGATCCAAATGGTTAATAGAATTGGAGACTCCAATTCCTACAAGATAAAACAATAAAGCAGTTAGTTTCATTTCACCAATAGATATGTGTAATAGAAAACTATGATATGCAAATATATATACTATAAATAATACAATGGCAACAAGAAACATCATCAATTGGTGAACTGACCTCATAACTAATTTGAGGTATCATCATCTAAAATAGCCGGAGAAAAGGCACAACCATCATCATCCTCACTAAAATCCAAAAGTTCTTGAAATTTTTGATTGCTGATTATCCTATATAGTGCATTTTCCACATTTTCCAAACATTTTTGTGTGGCACGCTTTCCATCTTCAACTATTTTAAGAGCTTTCTCTTGTACTTTCAAAGCTTCCTCCTTGTCTTTCAATGCTTGGTCTTTTGCTTTGAGTTCATCAAGTAAGGCATTCTTTGTTTTGTATGGTCCTCTAACATCTCTTGGCTTTACACCTCCACCATAACAGGATATGTATTTCTTTGTCTTTGATTCTCCATACACTTTTTCGGCGACCTCAATGGGGTGAAGGGATGGCTCTGCTTGTTGGATGGTTATGATTTTTTCCTGAATCAACAATTTATGTTAGTAACTAATGGACCGAAAATAGATATTTTTTTCTTACTTACATGAACTTGAGATGACTCCATAGTAGCTAAGGTATCACCCTTCTTGTGGCTTTCAAAGTACATTGTTTCCAAGTCAGGTGGGTTCCCATCTTTTCCTCCCTATAGTACAACAAAAAAGTTATATGCATACCTAGAGACAAAGTATAGCATAAAGAGAAAATTAAACAACCTTCTGCCATGATATTTCTCTAAGAGGCATGCTACTGATTCAGCCCTATTTTAGGGCTTCATCTTGTGTTATTTTGCTCTTCAATCACATCTATACCTGTTAGATTGCATGTCATTCCCTCTAATATGCTTATTTGTATAAAATGCACTTATGGACATCATTTGCATGTTTTTCAGGCATTTGGACCACACTTGATGGAAGAGAGAGAGAAGGAGTGATCCTAGGGTTCCTCTGCCCTTGGAGAGACCCAAAGTGAAGTCCAAGGCTCCCTCAACCTACCCTTAGTGGCCAAAGATCATTTGAAGCAAAGATGTCCAAGAAAATCCAAAGATCCAAGTCAAGGTGCTGCCCCAGGACCCAGCACGGCCGTGGTACCACAGAACGGCCGTGCTAGATGACTTAGAAATTAACAGGCTCAACATCCAAGTGAAGCAGAGAATACCACGGTCGTGCACAGCACCATGGCCGTGCAATGGGCAGACACCACGGCCGTGCTCCACAAAACGGCCGTGGCACAGCAGAGCAAAACGACCATGCAGCAGCACCACGACCACCTCCGCCAAGCCCACCATGGTCGTGCCATACACCACGGCCGTGGCACACTACCACCACCACGGCCATGTTGACCCACCACGGCCGTGGCCGTTTTGACCACCAACCTGACATTTAGCCATTTTAATTCCCACGATCGTGCACATACACCACGGCCGTGGCCTACCCTACCCACCACGACCGTGGTGACCCACCACAGTCGTGCTACTCACAAAACTCACCTAGTTTTCACTGTTTTGCCCATTTTGCCCCTACTTGACCTAGTACTTCCTCCACACACCTATATATACCTAGGTGGTGGCTGGGGCACAAGGTTGGCTACCTTCCACCACTTCCTAGCTTCCCAAATCGCCACCCACTCCATTCCACTCCATATCCACCTCAAATCCACTCTTTTTCACCATTTCCACCACATAACCCCCCATATCTAAGCCTTCCATCCACTTCCCTCCATTATTCCACACCATTTCATCCAAGGAGAAGAAGGAGGACGTCCCTGCAGCTGTTGGAGAGGAGGACTTCTTCATCTACACCGAGCTCCATGGCTTCTTATACCTCTTTCTCCTCTCTTTTTGTATTTTGCTTTGTTATGAGTAGCTAGGCCCCTTGGGTGGGCTGTTTGGGGGAAATTATGTTATTTTGATACCATGTTGGGGGAAAATGACATGTAAACATTGTAATTTCATTTGTGAATGATTATGTTCTATTTATATCTCACTCTCCATTAATTGCTTGTTGGTTTGTGTGTGAAATCACTTAGGAATTTAGGCAAATTGCTTATATGTGTGAATTTTGGGATTTGCCCCTAGGCCCAATACTTGGACCCCTAGGCTGCCTCCCAACTTCCTACATCTTAATCAATCTCCCTAAGCCTAAGTGAGAGATCTAAGTAGCTATATTGGATAATTCTAGTGCAATTAGCATGGAGCCTTCTCAAGGCTAGAATGTGGGGGAATTGGGGTCCATAACCCTAATTTCACCTCCCCATTACTACCCTCGGCCCCTAATTGCCCTAAGAATGTCTAATCTAGAAACCTAGACTTGATTAGACTCTAATTGGTTTGAACCTAATCCCTAACCCAATTGAGCCTCGTAAGGGTAGTAGGGGGTGTTAGGGACTAGTTCCCCTATACACAACCTAGCATATCCATGGCCAGTTAGTAGCGTAGGTTAATCCATTAGACTCTAACTTGTTGTTTGGTTTGGATAATCTAAATGGAATCATAATGTTCATATATCACCCCCCAACTTAAGTGATAAGTTCATACCCCTAAACAGCCCACACATCTATTTACTGTTTGAAACCCTAGTTTTGTGCTTGCTTAGCTTAATTAGTCTTTTCCTTGCTTAGTTAGCTTCTTGCTTTGTTCTTGCGTTGTTTATGCTAGCCTAGATCTTTAATCGCTTTCTTGCATTTCCCTTGCTTGCCTTAGTGTAATTTTCCTTTTCATACCTAGCTTAGTCCTTTCTTTCCTGCTTAGTCTTAATCTAGTCTAGGGTTAACTTAGTTTACATTCTTGCCTTTAATTGCTTGTTTGTTCATAAGTAGTTTAACAATCAAAACAATCAACCTTTAAACCCTTAACCCTAGTCTCTACAGTAGGAACCTAGCAAAACTAACCTAGCTCTAGTGCCCCCTCTTTTCCCTATGGATCGACCCTATACTTTCCACCTTCCTATACTACGACACGACCCCGTGCGCTTGCGGGTGTAGTTGTTTTAGTAGAAGTAGGTGTGTTAGTTAGGTTTATAAAATTCGAAAGCAAAATCCCATATCCCGTGTGTTCCGACCTCGTGGGGCGCATCTAGTCGGGTCAAACCGGCTAGTGTGTTAGCACCACTAGCGGAATTGCACCAAGCTTTCTGGCGCCGTTGCCGGGGATTAGAGGCGCTCGGCCTAGCTAGTTAGTTTTTCTTTGACTTTTCCTACTGCCCTCATCATTGCTATTCTTTATTCATTACTCTTTGCATTCTTTGTGTATATTGGTTTGCTAACTTGCTTTCTTTTGTTTGGTTGTGCCTTGTGCATGTGACAAGCCACTCGGAGAAGACAAGATGGAAGGCCAAAATGCACAAACCCATCCATTTCCTCCACCACCCTACCTCTAAGGCTATCCTAAGCCTTACACACCTCCACCACCTCCATTGCCGCAACCTTCCCACCACTTCACTTTCCAACCTCAATTCCCTCCTCCACTACCCTACCTCCAAGGCTATCCTAAGCCTTACACACTACCACCACCTCCATTGCCACAACCCTCCTACCAGTTCACCTTCCAACCTCAATTCATTCTACCACCTCCATTACCACAACCCTCCCACCAATTCACCTTCCAATTTCAATGCCCTCCTCCACCTAAAGTCCAACGACCATCAACACCGATACCACCACCACAACTATCACATGCTCCCCCTACTTTCCATGAGCAAATGGATATGATTGAGACCCCTCTCTTTGGTGCCTATGAAGACTCGTTCCTCAAGAGAGAGAAAACCTATGGCATGATATTTTTTAGGGTCTTAAGGCTAATTAAGATCTATGATGATGATCCCCAAGGAGAGAGAATTGCTGAAAAAGACTTACGAACCTCGCATGACACTTGGGAGGAAGATCAATAAAGGAAAGCATTTGAGAGGATTGCTTATGATGGGGGTGCAAACATTTTGTTTTTGGACCATGGTTGATGGTGAAAGAACAACAAGCCTGGCTGAAGGCATGAAACTTAGCGCTTGTGGGAGGCAACCCACATAGGTTTGGGAAATTTTGACCCAACCTTCACTTTTTGATACAATTGCTTTGTTTTTACACTTTCCAAGAAAACACACACACACTTGTGTTTAATAGTTTTTGTCTAGTTTTAAGATGTGCAGATGGTTACAGGGTGAAATGAAGGAAATTTGAGTACAATTGAGAGAAGGATTCAAAGAAAAATCACTTTGGGTCAAGTTTTTGAGTGTTTGATGTTCCTCATTTTGAGAGTAGTAGCTACAGGGACCACCACGGTCGTGGCACATCAATACGACCGTGGTCATTTGCATGAAAAACACACCAAGTACCTAGATTCAAAAGCAAAATTGAGAAAAGTTGCCAAAGGACTACACCACGGCCATGCCAGGCAGCACGACCGTGCAACCTGAAGCCACCACGGCCATGCTACGCAGCACGGCCATGCAGCAGACCAATTTCAGCCACTCAAGGCAGATTAGTGGGGCAGCTACTACGCATATCCTCCACCACAGGGAGGAACACCGCCAGAGCCTTGAGAGAGCCATGATCGTCTACCCTATCATCCTAAACTCTAGGATCATGCTGAGGATAACATGATTTAAAAGTTTGGGGTGGTAGGGCAGGTATGCCCTAGTTTCACTTTGCATTTCACCTGCCACATCCACTTTTGTTTTCTTGTTTTTGCTATCTACCTTAGTCATCTTTATTGCTTTGCATACCTGCATGCCATGTCGTTTACTTTCTTGTCATTTTTTGTGTAATTTTCAAAATTTTTGCTCTTTTTTCCATGCATTGCATATCATGTAGATTTTTAGTAATTCTTGCATGTTATAGCTAGTATTTGCTTCTTTACTGCTTTAAGTTCAATAATATAGAGTTTAGATGTGATTGAAGGCAACTTGGCACTATTTTGGCCAATTTTGCCCAAATTTGAGATTTCTTGCCTAAAAGTATGTTTTGACCCAATCTCTACTATTTTGAGTAAAAATGATGATCTTTGACAAATGCAAGTGAGTTAACATTGTTTGTTGCTAAATGGTATCAATTCTTGACTTTTTACATGTGCATCACCTCTCTTAGGATTGTGATTGAATTGGTTGAATTGTGAAATTGAGCAAGCTTTGAACGCTTAGTGTTTGTGGAATTACTTGTTTGATATATCAATTTCATTTTGTTCATTCATGTGGTGTGATATCTTGGATGAAGTGTTGGATTAATTCTCATGCATGATGTCTTATGTGGAAAATCATACCAATGACCCCTCTTTGACCCGATTCTTCTTCCATCATCTTCATACCCCTCCGCCTCATAAAAAGATGCCCTAGTGCACATAATCAGCCTTAGCCACCTCCAAAAGTTTGGCGTGGCCATATATTCATCTCCCCGCTTCACTCTATCCACCATTTGCCCTATCTACACCAAGGGCAAGAAAGAAAAGAAAAGAAAAAAGAAAAGCAAAAACAAAATAAAAGGATGCTCCTGTTTAAGAGCATTCAAATAAAGAAAAGATGAGTGTGTAAAAACACTCCAAAAATCTTACCGCAACCCTTTCTTCCACTTTCATGCCCATTGAGCTAGGAAACATCAAACTTAGCTCACTTTGCCCTTTTTCACAGCCATGTGGGTCATTTGGTATGATTTGAAATATAATATTGAATGCATGAATGTGAAACAACACTCCTAGTCATTATTGATTAACACCATCATGAAACGGTTTACTCGGAACATTATGGAAGAAGTATTGATAACTTGTGTATTCTATGCACTATATTTGAAGTTCATATGCTTTGTGCTCTTTTCATGATTGGTTTATGAAAGCAGGAGAGGAGAGAGGTGAAATGCATGCACTTAGTCATCTTTGATCCCATTCAGTGATAATCATCCTTTGCATTGCATTTGTCATTTCTTGCTTGTGAAAATTCTGTAGAGAGATTGAGTTAGAGAATACTTGAGGACAAGTATGTTTCAAGTTTGGGGTGGTGATTCAGCCCTATTTTAGGGCTTCATCTTGTGTTATTTTGCTCTTCAATCACATCTATACCTGTTAGATTGCATGTCATTCCCTCTAATATGCTTATTTGTATAAAATGCACTTATGGACATCATTTGCGTGTTTTTTAGGAATTTGGACCACACTTGATGGAAGAGAGAGAGAAGGAGTGATCCAAGGGTTCCTCTGCCCTTGGAGAGACCCAAAGTGAAGTCCAAGGCTCCCTCAACCTACCCTTAGTGGCCAAAGATCATTTGAAGCAAAGATGTCCAAGAAAATCCAAAGATCCAAGTCAAGGTGCTTCCCCAGGACCCAGCACGGCCGTGGTACCACAGAACGGTCGTGCTAGATGACTTCGAAATTAACAGGCTCAACATCCAAGTGAATCAGAGAACACCACGGCCGTACACAGCACCATGGCCGTGCAATGGGCAGACCACGGCCGTGCTCCACAAAACGGCCGTGGCACAGCAGAGCAAAACGGCCGTGCAGCAGCACCACGACCACCTCCGCCAAGCCCACCACTGCCGTGCCATACACCACGGCCGTGGCACACTACCACCACCACGGCCGTGTTGACCCACCACGGCCGTAGCCGTTTTGACCACCAACCTGACATTTAGCCATTTTAATTCCCACGATCGTACACATACACCACGGCCGTGGCCTACGCTACCCACCACGATCGTGGTGACCCACCAAGGTCGTGCTACTCACAAAACTCACCTAGTTTTCACTATTTTGCCCATTTTGCCCCTACTTGACCTAGTGCTTCCTCCGCACACCTATATATACCTAAGTGGCGGCTGGGGCACGAGGTTGGCTACCTTCCACCACTTCCTAGCTCCCCAAATCGCCACCCACTCCATTCCACTCCATATCCACCTCAAATCCACTCCTTTTCACCATTTCCACCACATAACCCCCCATATCTAAGCCTTCCATCCACTTCCCTCCATCATTCCACACCATTTCATCCAAGGAGAAGAAGGAGGACGTCCCTGCAGCTGCTGGAGAGGAGGACTTCTTCATCTACACCGAGCTCCATGGCTTCTTCTACCTCTTTCTCCTCTCTTTTTGTATTTTGCTTTGTTATGAGTAGCTAGGCCCCTTGGGTGGGCTGTTTGGGGGAAATTATGTTACTTTGATACCATGTTGGGGGAAAATGACATGTAAACATTGTAATTTCATTTGTGAATGATTATGTTCTATTTATATCTCACTCTCCATTAATTTCTTGTTGGTTTGTGTGTGAAATCACTTAGGAATTTAGGCAAATTGCTTATATGTGTGAATTTTGGGATTTGCCCCTAGGTCCAATACTTGGACCCCTAGGCTGCCTCCCAACTTCCTACATCTTAATCAATCTCCCTAAGCCTATGTGAGAGATCTAAGTAGCTATATTGGATAATTCTAGTGCAATTAGCATGGAGCCTTCTCAAGGCTAGAATGTGGGGGAATTGGGGTCCATAACCCTAATTTCACCTCCCCATTACTACCCTCGGCCCCTAATTGCCCTAAGAATGTCTAATCTAGAAACCTAGACTTGATTAGACTCTAATTGGTTTGAACCTAATCCCTAACCCAATTGAGCCTCGTAAGGGTAGTAGGGGGTGTTAGGGACTAGTTCCCCTATACACAACCTAGCATATCCATGGCCAGTTAGTAGCATAGGTTAATCCATTAGACTCTAACTTGTTGTTTGGTTTGGATAATCTAAATGGAATCATAATGTTCATATGTCACCCCCCAACTTAAGTGATAAGTTCATACCCCTAAACAGCCCACACATCTCTTTACTGTTTGAAACCCTAGTTTTGTGCTTGCTTAGCTTAATTAGTCTTTTCCTTGCTTAGTTAGCTTCTTGCTTTGTTCTTGCCTTGTTTATGCTAGCCTAGATCTTTAATCGCTTTCTTGCATTTCCCTTGCTTGCCTTAGTGTAATTTGCCTTTTCATACCTAGCTTAGTCCTTTCTTTCCTGCTTAGTCTTAATGTAGTCTAGGGTTCACTTAGTTTACATTCCTGCCTTTAATTGCTTGTTTGTTCATAAGTAGTTTAACAATCAAAACAATCAACCTTTAAACCCTTAACCCTAGTCTCCGCAGTAGGAACCTAGCAAAACTAACCTAGCTCTAGTGCCCCCTCTTTTCCCTGTGGATCGACCCTATACTTGCCACCTTCCTATACTACGACATGACCCCGTGCGCTTGCGGGTGTAGTTGTTTTAGTAGAAGTAGGTGTGTTAGTTAGGTTTATAAATTTTGAAAGCAAAATCCCATATCCCGTGTGTTCCGACCTCGTGGGGCGCATCTAGTCGGGTCAAACCGGCTAGTGTGTTAGCACCACTAGCGGAATCGCACCAGCTACCAGTGCAATGAAGTAACTTATTGTTCAGCCCTTCTCTGTTTATGGAGTTTCTCTTACTCGATGCCTGCATTTAGTATAATGTGCATATCGATAGAAGAAAAAAATGAAATATAAGAACAAATAATTTGAATTGATGTAAAGTTTTATAATAAAAAGGTCACCATAAACTTTTCACTGTGAAAAATCTCTTTCACAAGCCATTCCCAATCACTATCAACTTCAATTGCCATAGGATTCTTTGATAGTTGTTGTTGCATGTCCAACCCCTTGACAGTTTGATGCATTGATGCCCTCCACTGTATCCATAATTCTTTCAAGTGTTTTAAAGTGTGAGCTTTGTGTTCCTCCATGTGGTCATTTGAGAATTTATCCTAATACATGTTTAATTACACAAGAACATCAATGCATCATGGATGTTTGTCAAATGATGATACCAAAGAGTATAACTTCTCAAAATACCATAAACCATCAAGTGTGTTTTCACCACATCATGTGGGATAGAAGAAGTATAAACACAACGAACACACGGACATCTGATTTTATCTGCACCAATTTTTTGACATGCATAGGTAAGAAACTCTTCAACACCGATTTCATATGATGGATCATCAAGCCTATCATCAACAAGTCTGATCCATTCCTTATCCGGTGCCATTTTCTACAAAGAAGAATTCATGTTATTGTTTACAAGCCACATAATACAATTATTTCTTGTTGGTGATAAATATAAGATTTCTTTCTCTTATTGGTTACCTTTATAAAAAAAGATCAAGATGTATAGCATGCAGCTCTATGCCCGAGTCCTTTGGGCATCTATACATTCAATGTTTAGCACTTGGGTTATGCAACACCTTGAAAAGTAATAAGGAAGTTAAGATAGGGTATACACATTTATATCATGCGACCATGAAGCAGGAAGTAGAAATAGTTTTCCAATTTCGTTGTTGCAGACCATGATGCATGAAGTAAAAAGTCATATCATTCACTATTGCATAGAGGAGTGTGACTTGTTTTATATCCACTCGCATCATGTTTTTTGTCAGGTATGACGGAGGATTTATCAGGGGAAAGGGTTGAACATAAACAAAGTTAGAGGACAAAGTGCAAGAAGACACCACCAATGCAATTCCTTCTTAGTCCCCCCCCCCTCCGGCGTCTTACCTACCCCCTTCTATGCACTCTCTGCCTAGAAAGAGACAGGTGGCCCAACTTGACACACCATGATAGCTCTTAGAGGATGAAGAGAAAGAAGACACCACCAATACAATCCTTCCTCCCTTTCTCTCTTTTCCTGCCCATGTTATATAATACATCAATATCACCTTGGTAAATATTATTTTCCTTAAGTTGTATGACCCTTTCATGTAGCAAACTCCTAGATTCATTTCTCAGGGATAGTCTCACAAAGTTTGTAGACTACATAGAGCTGTCTAGCTATGGTCTCAAACAAAGTGCTCGTGCTTAGTTTGACAAACTGATATCCTTTTTAAGACATGATTGTGACGCTCCCACTCTAATCACATGCTCTTTGATAAAACTAGTGAATCTGTTATTGTTGTTCTACTTTTAAACATTGATGACCATCTCGTATCGGAGTGATGTCGGCATTCAAACAAGTATTCATGCAAGCATTTTGTTACAAAATGCCTTGGAATATTATGATATTTTTCTAGGCATTAGAGTCACCTGTAGTGCATCTATATTCGGCCTATCCAATGTTCTTATTCTTCTCAGTGGTACTGGTATACTTGGGATCATACGGACAAAAACACCTTTTAGCACCAATATTCCCTGGGACGGTGATTCCTCTCTGGCCTTCCCGAATAGGCAAAGATTATGCATGACACTAGGTAAACTTTTCTATCTCATTGTGACTCGTTCTGATGTCATTAGGGTTGTGGTGTTGTTACCTTGATAGATCAAGTTTGTGTCATTAGAATGTTTTATACCACATTCTTCTATATCTTAAAGCTGCCCTAGGAAACGATTGTACTATCCAAAGGATGGTCACTATAAAATCGCATGCTTCTATGTTGGAAGTAAGATAGACAGAAAACTAACATCTGGATTATGTACCTTTGTTGGAGGCAATCTAGTCACATGGTGCAACAAAAAGTAGGCCATTTTTTATAGGTCCAATGCAAAGACTAAATATAGGGCAACGACACATTTTGCACATGAAACGACCTTGGTTTGAAGTCCTGTTTGAACTTCCTAAAATCTATATGCTCCTGTGCCTATGTATTGTGACAATGCTGCAACTATATTCATCTTCCAATCGAAGATTCCATGAAGAACCAAACATATTGAATTCAACTGTCACTTCGTGCGAGAAGCCATGGATGCTAAGACGATCAACACCCTTTTCAAGAGATCAGAGTTGCAGATAGAAGATTGGCTTATCAAACCTGCGAGTAAATGGGTATTTTCTACTGTAGTTGACAATCTAGGCTTTCTTGATATCTATGCCCAGCTTGAGGGGAGGGGGTGTTAGAGTGTTGATGGGTCCTCTGTTTAGTCCCACATTGGGGAGTACGAGAGCGCTACCCTGTCTACACTCCTATCTATACACTGCTTGTAAGCACCAGTTAATATACTAAATATAATCCCAGTTAGCATTGTCCAATCCTCTACATATATCTATTTTAGTAGGGGCCAAAAGGATAATGACTTGAAAGGAAATGGAGACCACAGAATAACCAAAATAGAGGGTCCATTACTTGAACGATGATTACTGGTTAAGTATTAACAGATGCAATTGAGTAGGGGGGAAGAGGCGATGAAGTCAAATAATTGGAAGATATATAGGTGGATGTCACACGACTCACACCTACCCTATCGTGCTAGTGAGGAGTTTCAATCATCAAGATTGAGAAAGGGATATGTATGGTTAATAAAGACAAATAGAGGAAGTCGACACATTCAGAGATCATTATTGATGCTGATGTCAATCAGTAGATACCTTTTTATATGTCTGCATGCTTTCCTTCATTTTAGGGGATTCGTTTGATCCTGTGGAGTATTTTGTTTGACAGTAAGAGATAGTTTCAAATACTTCAATTTGCTTCCTGAATTGCATTGCATGCATGCTCAACGATAACTGTGAATATGTGAACTTTACGTTCTTCACTTTCAATGAGTTTGTGTTTTCTATGACCAGGCAAGCATGGGCGAGTTGAAACAAGTTCTTTCTGATAGTAGCAGTATTGTTAGCCTCAAGCCTCTGGCCAAGTCAATTAAAGATCTTACCAAGGTTGCAAAGAAAATAAATCTACAGAAGAAGGTATGGGTTATGCTAAGAAAACCACACACGATGAGTGAAGTTAAGAAACAAGAGTTAGTTATGACATTGTATTACATATTTTGGTTATTTTTTTAAAAATCCAGTTGTTGAAACTTCTGTACTTTTACTTGAATAGCCTATTAGCAAATTGAAATCATTGAACTTATATGTTGACTGCAAAACTGACGTAGTATATTTTTTTTAACAAAGCATCATTTTTTAGCCTTCACGTCTATGATGCGTATGTATCAAAACGACCTAAAAATCTGTATATAGGCTAATCATACGATATGTAAGGATATTAATTGTTGGGAACAGTTCGAAAATGCAAATTGAGTGTATGGCTGTAGTGGTACACGAGTGGTAACTAGAAATGTCTCTATGCTTAAAACTGTGAAAGATGACCTAAATATAACTTGGCAACATTTTGAGCATTCATGTTTCACTAGTTTGACTGGGACAAATATCACATTGTATGAAACTTGTTTCATTTTTTGACATATCGGCAAGTTGAATAGCTGAGTGTGGGTATGCCTCGTTGTCTTTTTGTTTTTGTTTAAATACTCAACAGCTGTCAAAGTTAGGTTGAGGTCTCACAGCTGGGTACTGGATTTATGATAAGGTTTTGGGTCTGTGTCCTACACATGCAGGCCTCATGGTGCTGGATCTGCAGACCTTTTATTGCAGACTTTAAGATTATCTTTTGCTTGATTTATTGCAGGATCACCAAAGAGAGAACTACCTGCAAGCATGTCATTTTTTTGCTGCCGGTTGGGAATGAATATCATGCAACATGCCCATCCTTGCCAACTAAATCCATGGCAACAATATACTAGGAGCAACTGGACTCATGCTCCAATTCCCGTATTTTTGGGTTTCCTACCTGGGCCGACACCTTAATGAAACCCACTAACAACAGCTCATCTTGAAGAGAGAAACATGTAGTGTTAAAAGTATATGTCTAATTTACCATCTTGCACATGAAGACGCCAGCAATGATGGATGTGTATGGAAGCAATGAATCAGCAAGCAGAAATGTCTCTATGCTTAACTAGAAATGTCTCTATGCTTAATGAATAGTCAAATTAGTTGAAACCCCAAAGTCTATCCATATCAGGTTGTAATGTATGGGATTATCAATGAGAGTGTCAATTCATTTTAATCTCACTCATAGGCTAGTGTGACGAAATGTCAATTAAATTCTATACTAAAATTCAACACGTCCATAATAATATTCTAGTAAGGTAGATAAATTTGTTGGATCCATGTTGTAAACATCTAAAATACCAAAATCTAAAGTAGAGTCCAAGCTCCCTAAGGTTACACTATCATCAGTTGTCAAACTATATATATCAATATGAGATTTCAATGACAATGGTAGTTGATGAGAGGGTTACCTCATATGTTTTTTAATGTGTTGGAGGCTAGTGTTTGAAATGTTCATTGCATGCTCATGTGGAATTCAAAACAACTCTAATAACATTTTAAGAAGTAAAATTTAGTTAGATACCTATTATGAACAATTCAAACACATACTTTTGAAGAAGACTCCAATGATCAAATCCTTTGAATTCTCATATTTATCAATATCATATATGTAAAGATAGTGATTGTTAATGAGAGGGTAAGCTTTTAGAATATAGATAACCTTTAGAGGCCAGTGTTATGAAATGGCCATTACCTATTCCAATTGAATTCAAAACAACCATCATAACATTCTTTGAAGGTAGTGAATGCAGTTGGAGCCCTAGTATGAATATCTCATAAACCAACATTTGAAGCAAAGTCCAAGATCCCTATGGTTACCTTTTCACCACAACCTCATTCTTAGTAATCTAAAACTTATTTCTATGAAATTTAAAACATGATGATTGTTGAACAGAGGGTAATCTCATAGAAATTAATTCTATTTCAGAGGCTAATGTGATGAAATGTACATTACAAGTTCTAGTTGGATTAAACAAAACCTTGATTAAATTCTTGGAAGGTATTCATTTATGTTGGAACCCTACTATGAACATATTAAACACCAATCATTACAGTAGATTCCAAGGTCCTTGAGGTTACCCTACATCAACAATCAAATTCTTAGCAAAACCATAATTATTAAATTGAGATCACAAAAACAATGACTATTTAAGAGTGGGTAACTCATGGAATTGAATCTATTTCAGATGTTGGTCTGACAAAAGGGCCGTTGCATGTTTTCAAGTAAGTTCAAACAACCCAAAAAAGACAAATGGTTGTCTGGAACCAGAAAGATATGAATGAATGTCCACAATTACTCATCACAAGTAACTCATTATAGGAAGCATTTGGATAGATGATTGTTCTCTGTTACTTATTATGATTCACAAGATATATGAACAAATAGTTGTTCATATAGGGTAGTGGAAATATGTGAACATTAGGGGTAGTGAGCATGTATTACAACCCAAAATTTCAATTTTAGGGGCAAGCACATGAATCAGAACAACATGACCATCATATGATATTGAAAAATTGATATTAGATAGTTGAATGCTATTATAGACCTCACATTTATCGAGCTTTGGGAAATGCACATCATTGTGTAGTAAATCTAGTTATTCTCAAATATTAAAAGGAAACCAATCTTATCAAAACTAGTTATTCTCAAAATGTTAAAAGAAAACCAATCTTACATGGAATAAAAACAATCACAAGAGATGGGATAGAAACAAATAAATAGAACCATTTCATAAACAATATCACAATCATAGGTCGTTGATCTTGAACTCAAGCCCAAAATTAGGATTTTTAGGGGTCACATATGAATGTCAATGCATGATCAACAAAACAAATGAGATTAGATGTGTGAATGTCTATTTTCAAATCAAATGATTAGATAAATGAATCTCACATGTGAAAACTAAATCAACCATAGTGAATCATGTAAAAGAAAATAGAAGAAATTTTCAACTTTGATCACTCTTCATGTACCCAACCTCAAAATTAAGGTGTTTGGGGTAATAACAAGCATGAATGCAAAACCACAAAATCTTACCAAATAAATCGGAATTTATTGGTATCTCTTATGATGGACCTCATATATATGTGTAGAGGCCTCTCATTTGCATAAATATCAACCATTACATAAACTAGCACTAGTATCCCCATATATGGAAAACAATCTCACATGTGTATCATAAATAAACCATAGTATATAAGATGATATCTATTCCAAGTAGTTCTCCCTCCCTAGACGGTCGTGGAGGGATGGTACAAGGCGGATGTGGTTCTATGAAAGCCATAAATAAAGCGACTATGTGTGCACAGATTCAAAAGAAGGTGATCTTCATATCTAATTGCGGGCTTCTCAGCTCCTGATTTGTTGAGTGGTAGGACAAGCTCAAATTGAACATGGTACCCTAGCTCATGGAGCTAGAGGAGACATTCTGAAGCTATAGGTAACCCACATAGAAAAAAAGAAAATCGCATACCCTCCTGCAGCATTTGAAGCAAACATTAGTTCGATCGTCTTGGGTCCGTAGAGATCACCTCGCCTCTTGCCTTTGGGTCCACAGTCCTTTATCCTACCTTGGTTCGCCTAGGGCCATAGGCTGTTACTGCACGGAGCAGAGAGAAATAGAGGGCCACAGGATGTTACTGCACAGAGCAGAGAGAAATAGAAGAAGTAGGGAATAGATGAGTTCGGAAGACATGACTATGGGAGTGGAGTAGAATGATGGCCGCATACCTTGTTGTTCCTCCTACAGATCAATCACCAGCTCCTATCTAGGTTGACACTCACCTCTGGTTCTAGATCGGGGTTCTGGCGTCGCTGTGATGCCTGGCATCACTGTGATGCCTGGCGCACTGCTCTAGGTCACCCTTGATCGGCCACCGGAAGTACTAGATTGCCCTGATCATCATCGCCGAAGAGGAGATCTTGGGAGTTAGCTAGCTAGCAGGCAAACCTAGTGTGAAATTAGTTGCATTGTCTGCGTAGAGAGCCAAGGATCTCTCTGCTCGTGGGTTGGAAAGTGTGGGAATTATCGGTGGAGTGGGAGAATGTGGGAGTCGGGCGGTCGTTGCCGCCGCAGGGATCGGGCGTCAGTTCCCGGGTCGCGCGGGGGGGGGGGGTGGCGTTGACGGGGGTGGGACTGGCGGGAGAATTTTTTTAGCGACAGAATATACATAATATTTATGACAACTAATGTATTTGGCCGTTATTAACCATACTAATATCGACCATAAAAATGTGTGGTCACGATTAGGGTAACAATTACGACAAACTAATTATGTTGTCGCTACTTTGGTCGTTAATGTCTTGGTTTCTTGTAGTGTACATTAATATTGATTGTAGTAAAATATTTTGAAATACAATGTGATTAAAATATGAAGAGTACAATAGGAGAGTCTATAACACATCTATAATAATATAGAACCACACCTGTCTCCAAGGATAGACCATTGTAAATCCCATTCAACATGTATGATCCGTCATGTACTACAATAATTTGATATTATTAAACGAAACAATAAAT
This sequence comes from Alisma plantago-aquatica, assembly GCA_963693085.1. NCBI lineage: Eukaryota > Viridiplantae > Streptophyta > Magnoliopsida > Alismatales > Alismataceae > Alisma > Alisma plantago-aquatica. The sequence continues at coordinate 427,134,510 of OY856410.1, read as the reverse complement.
ATGACACACTTGTTAATTGAAGTTGACCAAACCGTTACATTTTGTTAATGTTCACTTTTAAGTTGAAACAAATAAACTCAATTCATGAATACCGTTACAAACTTGAACCACATGACGATTGCAGTTCTGATCAATCAATGTGCATACATTAGATATCAAAATTGGTAAAAATGGGAAGTTTTCATTTCTATTTGGTACAGTCTGTAAATTGTTAAGGCTAAAGAGTCTGTCATGTGACTGAGTCAGGCCGCAGTGACTGTTGTTAATAAAATTAACTAGAAACCTGACCACCATATATTACACAATTACTTTCCCTCCTGATTTTCTAATGTAAAACAAATCACGCGCGTCTCCTGTCCCCCTCAATACCACGAAATGTGCTCTACATGAGTAGCTTGCTGAATGCAATTACATTCCTCGCAACATTGGTGGTATCGCCCTAACTGACTACGAATTTGCCATTACACATTTGCACCACGTTGCTAAGGGCCCGTTTGGTTGGGCTGGGCTCCAACACGTGCAGTTCTAACTACACATTATTTTGCAACTCTGTCGTTTGGTTCCGTGCAGATCCAGCCCACACCCGGAAAACAAACCCACACCTCATTTCCAGCTCAGTACAAAATTGAGGGAAAGAACTGCCCCCGATTTGGGCGCGGTTCATTTTCCACGCCGCGAAGCGTGCTAGGGATACCGCTCCGTGTCCTCTCCTCCGTCTCATCTCCTCCTCCGTCATCCGACTCTGCTACTTGTTCCTCTCATCCAGCATTGGCGGAATTTCTTTCTTCTTCACCCGACAACCGCAAGACTTCCTCCTCGTTCTCCCGTTGTTGTTTACCTCGAGCTGCCTTGTGTTCGCGTAGCAGCTTCCCTGTGCTGGAGTGGCGTGGACGACTACTCTACATCCCTAAGAACAGCTCTACTTCCTTGAGAACAATCGTCTGGTGGGTTTCCTATCCTCACATTCTGTTGTTCGACCTTCTTCTCGTTCATGGTTGTTTTGTTTTGCCCCTTCTCATGTGAGCAATGGATGTTTCCCTAACATATGAATTTGATACCAATAAGGAAGCTATCACCACCTCTGTTTCATTTTCTCTCTATGTAAATATCTCTGTTTAATTTTCTAGTTTTGGGTTTCACTTGTACATAACATTCCTCCCTGAAAGTGTTCGCGAGATTGCCTGAGTGATATGGGACGTATGGGTACTGATGCCGCCCTAGTTTCTCAGGCAAAGTCGAAAAATTGTTTGTTCTACACACTGCTCAGCTATTCCTCTGTAGTTTGAGATACCTTGAGCCATCATCAGCACAATTTCCTTTGGATTTTTCACGTAGCGGGAGCTGGAAGGAAGCTAGCAATCAGACATTCACAGTTGTGGGCTTTTATTTCATCACTGACTTAGGCCGATGTATTTTTGTTCTGAATTTCTGGGCTACGTTCTGAATTTCTGGACTCTTATTTGTACTTTGTATTTGGCTTGTACTTGGAATGATTTGTACTTATTTTTGATGAATGTACTACAACAATTGATTGATGGCAGACTCCTTATGGTTTTATAATCTCAGAAATTTCACTCATCAATGGCATACTCCCTTTGTTTGTAATAGTCACGTGAAGTTTTATTGGCCATTGTCTATGCAGCTTCTTTTTATTTTTTCCTCCATTTTCTGTTCAATTTTGTATTTGAAATCAAAGGAAATGTCATAGAATATCTCTGGAAGGTAAGCTCACCGTTGGTCTTTGGATTACGGAACAGCAGACAACCAAACACATGAAAATCAAGTTGCTGAGTTGCAACTACGTGCAACCAAATATCATAGTTGCAGTTCAGTTTCATTTGGTTTGATTTCCTGTTTTTAATTTGCACGATGCGTTGCAACAGCAAGCAACCAAACGAGCCCTAATACCCGCCTAAAATACAGACCGCCAGTTGCCAACAACTTCTTATAGTGACGATAGTAGCTCTTTAGCTATAATATAATCTTATGAAACACCTACATGCTTCTTCGACAGTCTGTGTCAGCCTAAGAATTGAGCCTGTGTTAATGGAAGGTCTTCCTATAGCGTGGTGAGTGATCGACGTACCGCTGAGACATAGGCCCAGGTGATCTAACATACATAGTACCTCTATAATCCCATAGTATCGTTTCATTATGCATCAGCAGACGCTGTCAGCAAAAGATGAGTCAGATCAGAAGCGTAGGATTGAAGCTGACGGCCCCCACCATGTGTTGTTCCTGATCAAATATACAACCTCCAGCGGAGGAGTTTGCCTGAAAGAGGTGGCAGTTGCCACTCCCGGCAACAGTGGGGATTGTCAATAATAGATGACACTTTCTTCTCCTGACAATAGTCTTGGTTGTCGAACGTTACCCACATAACACGTCCCCACCACTACAGCATGTAACAGAGGAAAACAATAGCGTATAAGGGACAAACCTAAAACCTGGTGAAATTTATTCTCGGAAGAAGCAGCGAACAGTGTCAGAGCCAGTGTGTAAATTCAAAAGCAAATTACAGAAGCAACAAACACGAGCAGCAAGTTTAAGGATGAAGAAAGACTTTCGAAAGCCTAGCTTGCCGTATTAAAAGGTGGCGAAGCAGGTGCTGGACGCTAGCATGGGTATGGTAAAAAGTTGATGGCTTTAATTCTCTGCTGACAGCTGTTTGTATCCGTTGTTGTGTGATTATCGTCTGAGTTTACGGCCTATCCGCGGGCAAGCAGAGTGCAAATAGTAAATGTGAACACGAAAACCAGGCAGACAGAAATGGACATAATACGAAAAGTAGTCATATGGATAAGCGGAAATAGTAGGTGTGAACACAAAAACTAGACAGACAGAGAGCCCCTGTTTGGTTCGGGGCTGGCTTTATGCAAGCCTGCCTGGCTTGGACGGGTTTAGGCCTGCTGGAGTCTGATTCTGTTTGGCAAACCAGTCTGATTCTGTTTGGCAAACCAGTCTCATTCTGGGGGGCTGGACTCGTTTCATACTCGTTTCAAGCTGATTCTGTTTGGCTGTGCAGACTGGGTTTAGTCTGATTCTGTTTAGCAACTGTAGGCAGGATTAGCTGAATCTGTCCTATTCTCACAGAACTGTTGTTAAAAATGTGGCCTTGTGACGCCGTTTAAACAGAAGTTAAAAAAAAAGTAACTAAAAAATAACTTAATTGTTATCTATATCACTTTGGTTTAAGAACTCTCATTTTGTTGTTGAGATGTGAGTCAGGCGTGTTACCCTTTTGTGGGGTGTTTATGTGGGTGTTTTGGTTGTTTTATTGAGGTTGAATATGCCTAACATGCTATGTTTAATACCCCAAGATATGAGGTAACCTGATAACCCCGTCAGACCAAGAAACAAGTTTTTAGCCGATATACATTTTGAATATGAGTGGCTAGTCAGCTATCATGATACATGTTCTACTTTATATGTGTTCCTTGTAGAAGTACACGTATACTTCTATGCTTATGCTAACTATATGATGAAGCACATCAAGGGTTGTGATTAACCTAAGATAAATGCAACCACATATACGTAACCAATTAGGATATCCTCTAAAAAAAACAGACATCAAGAACAACAAAATCATAAAAGCTATAATGATGTATTGTGGGGCATCATTAAAAGTAATCCAACTAAATTAAAAAAATTGAATCATATTTTTAATCTATAACGATGAGTAACATGAGATTCTTGAATATGGAATGATTCAAACATGAAATTTTTAATCTAAATAGTAACATGACATTCTTGAATATGGAATGATGAGGTGGAAACAAAACGATATATATGAAGGGTAACTAAGTAAAGTTGATATAGCAACAGCTCGAGACCACAAGAACTCTGCTAAACAAGAACTCTGCTAAACAAGAACTCTGCTACTCTTATTTTGTAAATATATCAACAACTCGAGACCACAACATAAATATTTTTTAAGGCCTGCTGGCTTTATGCAAGCCTGCCTGGCTTTATGCCAAAAGAGAGGGGCAGGTTAATAGAGGGAAATAAAAAGAATAAAAGGGGACAGAGGGGTTTTTCATGCATATCTTTCATAAATCTTGTAAAATTATATGAATATCAAATTATAATGGAACTAAATTAAAAGTTTGGCTTTAGTATTAAGATCACAAAGAAAATATATAAAGTTGTTTTGTGCATACTAGAATAAGAAATTAGCAAAGTCAGACAAGTATTGAATCATATTTTTAATCTATAACGATGAGTAACATGAGATTCTTGAATATGGAATGATTCAAACATGAAATTTTTAATCTAAATAGTAACATGACATTCTTGAATATGGAATGATGAGGTGGAAACAAAACGATATATATGAAGGGTAACTAAGTAAAGTTGATATAGCAACAGCTCGAGACCACAAGAACTCTGCTAAACAAGCACTACAAAAAACGTAGGCATTAACTACATCTAATTTAACTATATTTTATTTATGCGTAGTTGAAAGTAGTTCTCTTTACAATTTGTAAAGTTGTAATTGAAAAATTGTGTAGTCAAGCAAAGCCGTTTTTGTTCCAATGATGCGTATATATACTTCTCAAATTTCGTTTTCCCTCCCAAGATACTTTTTCTTGGCGCTAGTTTCCTACCCCTCATCTCGTAGTTCAATTTCTCCATCTCCCCTCCATACCACCGCACCCCAACCCTGTCTTCCCCCTTATCGTCTCTCTTCTTCCTTCTCTACCCCTCTTTTAGCCTAGAACCTAATCTCCACATGTTCCCGATGTTACCTGAAGATGAAAATCTCCACAAGCACTGTGATGGTGCGGACACACTAAATGGTCTATGTAGAGGCCATCCTTTAGTGTGGAGTCGACACACTGATAACAGGCATGAGCTGCATCTAGATCTACTGGAAAGAGAACTAGTACCGGACACTTTAGTTGAACCTCAGCACCCGTTTGGTATGCATGCTTTCTTCCGTAAGAGCTCTACTCTCATTCTACCTCTGACTATTTTGAAACTAGTGTGAAATCTAGACAGATCGTTGGGAAAACAAATTACTAGGTGTAGTTAAATAACAGGCTAAGTGCATCTACCTTAATGCATGTATATTCGCATCGCTAGTTTAGTTGGGTGGGGGTGCAAATGGGAGCACTAAGGTGTCTCGTATATATCCACCCGTAAGATATATGATGGATTTCCTGAAGGAAGTTGTTCTATATGCACCCTAAGCGAGTCCCATGACAATTCCTATAAGATTTGTTGGCTTTTTCCTTTTTTTTTTCTTCATTGAGATGAAAAAAGTCGTTCGATATGAGTTTGAAATACAAGAATTCATCCCCCAGCACACCAGTAACCTTTTTTCCCCTCTCGATATTGGTACATGAATTCAACATTCTAATGTTTATTAATTTCTTCCCGATGCGTTGACTAGTGCCATAAGTTATTGTCATCCTTTGTCCTCATGTTTGAGTAATTACCCGTAACTTGGGAAGTGCTCTAAAAGATAAGCCTTTGTCCTCCCTCATGTTTGAGTAATTACCCGTAACTTGCCATTAAATTTCTCAGGTGCATGTTTCAGTTAGTAAGGAAGTCCCGTGATTCTTTCATGAGGAGTGCTTTCTTCATCTCCTTCATGGAATGGATTCCATGTCTGCCACCTTCGACAGTTGCAGTACTTTTCTTCATCCAATTGGCTTCTTGTTTTTCTGAATATGCCCCCCTGAAATATGAATCCATTGGCGAGATTATCTATTTCTTGACACAAAGCATTGGGGATAATTTCGTTCACACAGTGTTGAATGGTAAAGTATTAAGCTCTGATCTTAATAATCAATAAGAATGAGATATTTACGTTGGCCCAGTTTTTGATGTGTTCCTTGTATTTACTTTCTATTTTGTATAGGTGTTTTTGCTGATGCTACTGTGGAGAATCAAAATTCCTATGTGATTTCCATGTCCTTGGAATACTGGATTCTCATTTTTATGTAGGCTTACCATTTCACTGCTGAATACTTCTAGTGTTTTCAATACTTCTATTGTCTCTACTAATCATGATGATTTATCTAAGTTCAAATATAGGAAGGTTAATCCTATATCTCTATGCATTTTTTCTAGTATTTGGTGGGACATGAATGTAACAGTTTACAGACAGAATTCTGTTTCATATGACTCTATCTAGACAATGAAATAAAGAATGTCATCTGTCTGTCTGATAATAATTTTATCTGAAAGCACATTTTTCTTTTTTGATGGGTTTTTAAACAAGATACATGAGTTGCAGGGGTCGTTTCACATTATATGAGCAGAGAGATACCAAAAGGCTTAGATTTTGATGTTTGAAATTGGAACTGTAGTTGCAATCCTGGAAATCACACAATGTAATTTATCCATGCAATGAACTACTTTACGCCATTCTACTTTGTAGTTGTAGTGGTGTACTTATTGATAATCCCTTTGTCTATTGTTTCACCCCAGCCAGTTGGAAATTAAAATACTTGGAAGGGTACATTCCTCTGTCCGGGATGAGGAAATCTGAAGTTTCCTGTCATTTTCCCTACAAGAGGTAGATAATTAGAATCTATATTTGTTATCATTCAACTGTAGCCTCATTAGGTCACTAAATCATTTTAGGATATAACCCTAAGGTTCTTCATATATGCAGCAAAAAAAGACATTATTCATAAACACCACATGTGAGACTGTGGCTGTTCCTTGGACCTTGCATATCAGTCATATTGTTTACGGAATGGGTCTAGGTATGCCTGTATTACTACAATGTCAATGAATATTCTCAAGAAGAGATGCTAATGGGCCAAGTTGGCCTGTATATCCTACTGTGCTAGTGTTTATTGTTCCCCCTACTAGTACGTCCATGTACTCCTCTTCTTATTCTGAATATTGTTGCTTACTACTCACTATCGCTTCTTCATTACCTTAATTTAATTTTCCTTCTATTGTTGCTTCCATTCAGTGATATTGTTCTCACTCCTCTCCTCCTCCTCCACCTCTTCATCCATAATAGAATGCACCTTCAACTTGTAATGTTTCTCACCAGCCAGCTACCAGTATTGTCTTTCAATGGTGCAAGTGGACCTTATTGCTCATCTATATTCACCTCATGTTCTGCTGAATGCACAGACACCATTCGTTGGTCATAAGTGACACAACCTATAGTATTGAATCTATTTCCATTATTGTCGAAGAGGAAACCATTCACATGCTTAAATACAATATCTCCTATTATACCTCCCCCAATATGACACTATTCCCATCTATCCAGGTTTTCAGACGTTGCATGCAATGTTTATGGTTAATGCATGATATTGTAGGCCATGCTTATGGTTGATACCTGTATCAATATACACCTCTGTTAATCATTTGGATGTGCAATGTTGATTGACGAGTGCATAAGTTTAAAGTAATGTTGTTCAGTCAAACAAAGAAACTAATATGTGAAGAGTTAACTACGAGAAACCACTGCTAGAAATTTCTACTAGTGGCTCTAGGCACAATGTCTGTAGAGATGGGGCAGTCACACTAAGATTTTAAAGAATGTTCACAGCTTGAGGAGAGGGTGGTGGCTGGTGAGCCCTATCCATCTCCACCAAGGTTCCTTCATCATGATTCCTAGTCGAATGGCATGGGATGGTGGGTCTGTGAATCAGATTGCAGTTTCCTCAGTGTCATCTTTATCATTCACCCTTGTACTTCAGCTTCCGACTCTACCTACAGAGGTGCTTGAAGCAATGAGATTTGGGGTTGGGCGTGGATCTCCCTCCCTTGGCAGTTAAACACTCATCTAATTATGATTGTGCCTTTCTGAACATGCTAATAGATGTCTTAGCTCTCGATTTTGAAAATCTAGACAATAGTGTTCCTCACGTCCACCTTATATTGCAGTGACTACTAAAATCACGGGCAACACTAACGTTCTACTTGTTATCCAGTGCTATGAGTCATAAAGGTATGTGTAAACCATTATTCTACTTACAGATAAACCCCACAGAGTATGTGCAAGGTAAGTGGTACATGGTAATTGGTTCATGAGGGCTATTTTTACCACAAAATGACCAGAAGTTTATAAATCCAAGTAACATGATATGTAATCTTGAATGGCAAGTGTACAATCTTGAACTGTGAGTTATGGACCCAGAGAAAATTACATATATGTAGCAATACCCATGTAAAGAAAACTATAAAATTGTACACTTTTGCTCAAACTGTAAATGTGTAAAGAAAACTAAAAAATTACAATAATGGACCCACAAAAAATTAGAGAGTACTACCCGAGTAGGTGAGCATGTGAGTTTGAGCTGTAACTAATTTAGAAAATGTATTTTAATCTAGATGATACAAATAAACAAGAATCAAAATGATGATAAATAAGATGAAACACTTGAAAGTCGAATGCTTTTTTCAAGATAATTTTGTTGAACTTTCAATCTGATTGGTATACTTTTGCTCATATGTTTTGTCATTGTTTATTACATTTCCACCGCCGTACTGTTACATGTATTACAACCAAATTCTTCTTCTCGTGCAGCTTTATCAAATTTCTTGTTCTTGTTGTTTGTATCTTTGTCATCTTTGTAATCATCACTATATTCACTCTAATAATCATCATACTCTTCTTCCTATCCTCTACTACATATGTAGAGTGACCTTTAATATTTATACCTCTAGTGCCTTCACAACTCTATTTTAAAACCTTCAGTTTCAGATTTCTTTTTCTGTGACACCCTATCCATGCATCATAAGCAATAAGAGTATAATTTCCCCCCCTCTAAGTATGGCTGGAATCTTCTCTTCACTACTCTTGTTTTAACAACTTCCCTGACTACAATATTAACTTCATTTATAGTAGCTCCAGGGCCCTCCATCATTTCTAAAGCTGCCTTTGATATAGCTGCTACAGGTTTAGCATAATTTAATGATGAACAGTTCAAAAACATTGTTCCCTTTCTTGTGTTATTTTTATTATCTTTTTTGCTAGTTTGCTTCCAGAGTTGGTTGCAATGACTTGGGGAAGAGGATTCATCGGATAGATACCTGTGTAAGACACCCAGAGCAGCAACATGGTCAATGTTTATGAAAGAATGCAACGTCTATGGAACCAACAATACAAGTTCATGTTTAGTTCAAGGAAGGTGCGACTCCAAGTTATGCCAAGGTATTGAATGGGGTAAGTAGGGGGAATGTTGCCTAAGAGGCTGGTCCTGGAATAGCACGTAAGGGCAGCATGTCGGTTGACTTACATGGTCTCTTTCATATCTAGTTCTATTTTATTTATAAGATAATTGAGATAGTGGGTGTGCATGTTTTGTGTGTAGCATAGACACCATGGGCAGTTTGTCTCATCATTTGGTTATTTGTGAGGTATTCCTACAGTCTAAGAGAACCCATCAGTAATGCTCTAAAGTAGGTAGTGATTAGTTGGATTCCAGGATCAGTTCAATTTATCTCGACCTTGTTTCAAGGCAAGGCTGCTAGCTCAATTGACAACATGAAGGTAAGAGCCTCCAGTGCTCCTTCATTGTTCAGTTTCACTACTGCAATGCTTTGTTATTCCCCTTTCTGGATGATATTCACTGAAATACCTGCCCTTTCCACCCTCCTAAATGCATGATCTCTAGTCTATCCTGAGCTTTCTTTAAAGCAACTTGTACCCTGTAAGAGTTCTACAATTTTGCAACGCTAAAACTGATCTGAGGCATACATATATGGTCTCTTATTACTAACATGGAGCTACAGGCTGTCTGCTTCTCAGTCTCTCTCTATTTTGGACCTGGTCACTGCCAATTTTGTGTTCTATGGGCTGACGACATATCATCTTGAGCTTGTTTACATATGATTTTGCCCTTTTTCTTTACTGTGATGTCCAATTTCAGTAGCCCTTGTATAGACAGTGGCACTTTTATAGTCACTTTTCAAAAATACAAAATAGGATGGCATACTTGTATGTTAAAAAATATTGATGTAATCATACATGTCATTCTTATGGCTTCAAAAATGATAATTGACATGTAAGAGATGCAATAAAATCAAAATTGCTAAATAATTGATGTAATCATACATGTCCAAATATCTTTTTCTATATGTTCCAGCTAACGGTAAGTTTATGATTTCACTTCAATTTGCTTTTGGTATATCTTCTCTAGTTTGTTGTAGTGTGGATTGCTTGAAGAGGCATCATTTAGGTCAAAGTAACCTAGTGTTGATTGAAAATAAGTTGTCCACTCAGGGATTTCAAACATTTTCTTAGAGGATTATTATGCAATATACTTTATTGTTGTTCAATTTGATAACATAGTACATTAAACTGAAATGTAGTATGAACTGCACATGTTTCAATTTTGAAATGTTGTAGCATCTCTTCTTATATAATATGTCCTCGAGTTTGTCTTTGTGATATAGATTCTATATGACTTGTTACATCATGTGTGATGTTCAAACAATATTGACATGTTTTTATAGTAGCTTATATGTTTTCTCTTGTGGTCAATGCACCTAGCTGCTCATCAAATGAAACTCGAAACCACCAGTTGCACCTTTAAGTGTAGCAATAACAACAAAATGAACTTCATATTTACTCCAGATGTCAAAGTGCATTGTTGATCAGTCATTTACTCAAAAAAACCTGGAGCATCACATAATAATCAACTAACCAATTGACAACATCAAGAAAGGAAGCAAAGACCTATCAGTCCATGAACCTGAAAAGGGAAAAAGTAGTCCTTAGTTGTACATGGATGTAGAGTAATACCACTATTTCCGATAATGACCAGCCAAAGAGAATAGAAAAAATATGACATAACTTAGGTGATTTTATAATACTCCTTTTTACCTTTTAGGAACTTTTTTTACTAAATTGGCCATGTGAGATTTTTCAAATCTGTATAGATTCCGACCGTAAACTGATATTATCAGAGCTTTTCTTGGTTTCCATATGAATATCATGTCTTGCATGTGGAATGAGGTGAAGTATATAAATTTAGGTCCTTTAGGCAGATTCATTGAAGCTAATTAACTCCATGAGTGGATCAAGCTCCTTGACACTTGTGTTTATATTCCCTCATGTTTCTATGTGACTGCCCAATACTCAATTTACTAACTCAGTTATGGTGGTAAAGGATAATAAGCACACAAGGAAACAGAATGGGCTGAACATGTATAATCCCTCTCCTGCAAGTCTGCAACAAGAACATCGAGTTCTACTAGCAACGACAACCTCAGAGACTACTAGGCCAATGAAAATAGTCAATACCTTATAGGGAAGTAGGCAAGTCATTGGTTTGAGATTTGAAGTTTAATCTTTCCATGAGTCTGATATGTTTTATGCTTTGGCTTCATTCCATATGGTATATATGTTACTGCTCGAAACTTCTGCCCCTCGTACCACTTCAATGTTAGGTGCACCATAGTTTGTGATGATAACATAATTGCAGGCCATTTACAAAGGTCTTAGTGGGCATTGAGTCAGATATACTAAAAATAATGTTTGTTATCATTTCTTTTTTATAACTCTTGTTTTATTCCTCTCCTTGCTGCTGTCTCATCTTCATCCATGTCCAGCATTGGTGCCTCTGTTCCACATTGTCACCAAGGAACCAATGTACGTTCTTCAGGGGATGTCACCAAGGAACCAATTTGTATGTGTCTATGCTCAATTCAGAAATCCATTACATAGTAGTATGAGATGTAGGTGTAGAATTTCTGATTTAGATGAAAACAATGTAGCTAGGGTTTTATATTCATTAACGTGTGTAAGGTCTTAGAGCACTGCTTCGTTTCTCATTCTCAAGATGGCCCAGTAGGAAGTAGAGGATATTATAGATCACTACGGTTCAGAATCTGTTGAGGTCCGATTTAGCTAGATCCAAACTTTTCAGTTTTCCATGAAGAATCCACATGACATCACCTTGAATTAGTTGCTACCAAATTGGTTTGCTCCATTTGCAGTCTTGAACTTAGCGGATCAGGCTTTCATCTTCTTCTTCACACATTTTCCAAGTTGAGAACAAACCTATATGCCTTCTCATGCCCTCCATGTTCGTAAGCAAACAAAAATTGTTCAAATATTTGTCATCATCTTTGAAGGTAATCTTATTTTCTTGGTTCATGGGATAATCATTATTTTCTGGATACACACCATCAAAGCTATCTTGGTAGATAGTTTCTCAACGACTTGGTTCTAATGAAATTTTTTCACAAATGATCTCAAAAGTTTGACCACTTAGTTCCATTCAAGAGTTCAACATAATAGGTTTAGCACTAATCTCAGCAGCTTGGTTAGTTTGTTTCAGTGAAGTAGTCAATAGATTAGGAGCAATAGAGATGAATTTAAAGGAAATTGAGAGAACAATTTAGTATTGGTCTAGATTTATTCCCAAAGGAAATTAGACATATTTATAACTATATCTCCAAATGAATATAGAATTTCTTTCATACTGAATGTACACGATTCTGGTTTCCGATTAGAATTGTGGTCCCTAGTCAGTCCATGCTATCTACCAAGAGTTGAGCATAGTATTCAGAAGTTTCTCAGTAGATAGGTTATCTTCCTCCATTTTAATTTTCTTTATCTCTGTTTACGTGATTTATAGTATTAACAAAAGGATTTATATATCCACTGTACATACGACCTGGATGTGTAATATCACAATTAGCGCAATGGCAAATAAACATTAGAGTGGGCGATGCACAGTGGGGAATGACAGTAGTTAGGATCACTTTCCCAAATCACATGTGATATCATCCATAATTTTAAGGTCTAAATAGATCATATCATTATTGTGCTTCCCATTTTGGACAACGTCAGTAGGAACTACTAAGTAATACTATCCCAGTTTACAATTCATCCCTGAGTGAAACCTGAACAGTTGCGAGTACAGTTAGAATCTTGATTCCATTTGATAGTATGGTGTGATGTAATGATTAATTTTTGTGCACAGTTACAATCTTACATGTCCAACGTTGTGCACTCTATCCACATTGTAGTTATAATTATAATAGGAATACATGATTTTAGTAATTATGTGTAGACATAGTATCATTGAAATAACATCATTAAAAAATTTAAATTACAAGCATACTAGAGGTTTTTGAGGTGCCTAGTCATGCTTCTCTGTTTGTATTAATGTAGTTCTTAGGGACTTGTTTCACCCATTGGTTCTCCTAAATACCACACAATTTTGGTATGGTTACATATGCCTGTTAGCATTATTCACAATTATGAAGATCAAGTTTAAGACATAATTTATAAGAGGGTCTAGCACTTTAATTTGTAGGAGGATCTAGTGCTAGTTACTGCAACACATCTACATACTAACTCGATATGGAAATGTGAGTACGTAACTAACTTGTAAAGGGAGGAGGGATCAAAGCATTAAAGAAAACTTAACAATAAATGAATATCAGAAGAATCTAGTTTAAAACATTATAATGCTAAGTGGACCTAGCACCAGTGAAGAGAGAATTCTTTTATAGATAAACAAAACTATTCGTATATAGCTAAAATCTAGACACTTAATGAGGTTATGCTTGTTTGATGGCTTTATTAGTTAGCATTAAAAAAACCAACTACAATATGGGTTTAATCCGAAATGGACCTCACTCTCATGGAAAAGGTGTTAACGTCTTTGTCTAGGGTGCCAAGAAGAAAAATGGCTTGGAAAACATGTTGTCAACTCGGTTTGAAATGAGTTTGACCAGACACTTGGTTGGGTTTGCAATGAAGATGAATGTTATCAGTAATTGAGTATCCAGATGACATTTTGATTAGATATTTGTAACAAAGTTATTTGTAGTTAGTGCTTTTGTGTTATATTTATTATATATCAGGTAAACTTTAATTCTTTATCATTTTCAAAATATCATATAATGTATGTTAAAATAATATTAATCTAAATAGTTTGTGATATCACTACATTTGAAATTCTTATGGAAGACTGCAATAGATAAGTGATTGATACAGGGACAAGAGTTCACATTTCTCAAACAATGTGTGTGGAAGCATCAGTCCTGCACATGCATATGTGATAAACTTGTTGGATTACCATACACCAAGACATATAAATTAGATCCCAAGAACAATGATGAAGATACTGAGGATAACATGCGAAGCACATGGGCATGTTTTGTAACATTAGTTTGATAGTTTGGAATTAAAGAGAAAAGAAAATTATTAATATATATTCGTATTTCTATTAAGAATATCACTATTGACGATTCCCAGTTTCTTTGGGAATAATGCAAATTCTGATTTTTCTCTATGTATGTGATTATGCAGGTATCCAATCCAGGCCTGCATCATTTGGTCAAACTAGCCCACTAGTTTTGCAAATTGAGCAGTAGGGCCACTGATCTAGCTATCATGATATGAAGCACAATACAACTATATCTAATACATATATGGACGTCAGTACCCTATGGGATACTTGACTGGACATAATAATTTTCTGGAATCTGTACAGTTTGTGCCTTCAATTTAGAATTTCTAGGCTGGAGATGAAACTTCATATTCTGCTTCTTCCATAATCAGGCTTTTTTTATCGGTTGTGCAAATAATTTCTTCAATTAGTAGCATCTCCTTAAACTTATGTACTTACATGCTAGTTGTACATGTGTTTTCCAGGTTTGCAGTGCTAATGACAAGGACGACATGATATTGACGACCAACGGTAGTTTTTATTGCATTTTTGTATTGTTTTTCACCTATAATTAGTACAATCCCATTCCCCTTCTACTATCAACATCAGTAACCACAACGTCTCCATCACCACCCCTTGTCAGCCATAAAAGCGGAAGAACATAATGACAATAGAAGTAACATATGTGAGTGCATTTGAGGGCACATGAAAGATTTCCACTCTTAATGCATCTAGGACATACTTTCTCAATAGGTATGAATTATCTTTGTTCTGTATGATGGGGTGTTTGAATTTTATCTACACAGACTATGAATGCTTTTGTAGTAGTTAGGCTTTGAGACTAAAATTCCTAACTGAAGCACCTTGCATGGTCTCATAGGTAGGGCACCTTCAAGTTGGATTCAAATATGATAATGAATATTGCCCTTGAAGTGGCAATGAGTCTAGAATATCTTCATGAACATGTTGTCCCACCTATCATACACTGGGACTTCAAGAGTAGCATTGTTCAGTTGGGCAACAACCTTCATGCCGAAGTCTTTGATTTTGGTTTAGCGAAGCTTGGTTCAGATCAAATAGGAGTCTATGTTTCAAGAGTTTTAGGAACCCAAGGATATGTTTCTCCTGAATAAATCTTCACTTGTTATGCATTTTTTCCCAATAACCTTTTTGATTCCCTTTTTTAGTAATCTGCTTGCAATTTTAAGTGATGTCAATATGGAAATACATGCATTACCATATCGAAAACCAATGCATAATTTTCTGTTGCAGATATACCTGGATAAGACATTTAACAACCAAGTCAAACATTTACACTTATGATGTAGTGCTTTTGGAGCTACTTACTGGAAGAGTTCAAGTTGATATGAATAGACCTATTGGAAAATGTGTCCTTGTGTCATGGGTAGGTACAAATGACAATAAATAATATATTGGTCTATGGTTGTAATGCAAATTGGATGAATGGAAATGAATCGTATAACCATCATCTATTAGAAGAAAATTGCCAAAGTAAGCCACATGCTACCCAGAAACATGGTCAATAAACATGGTGAGTAGGCCGAATGTTTCCAATAATCCCAACATGAGCTCACATATAGAAATCCAATTGTTTTGGTGGTAGATGTTGCGACCAATAACATGGAGCACTTATCAGGGAATCCCTACTGAAAGAACTTGTTGTGATGGTTCTTTTGAGCAACAATCAACGAAAGCTTGTGAGACTAGTTGGCATCGAGATGCTTGCAAGCCTAAATAATATATTTTTCTACTTAACATGCATTCTTGCTATTATAGATTCAGAAAACTATGACACCCCACGTCTATTATAGTAGGAACATGCTCTTGGGAAATAAATCAATCCCAGCCAACTTCTATCTTGATCATGCACACACACACACACACACACACGCACGCACGCACAAAATAAATAAAAAACCCATCAGAAACACACTTTTCCAACACACAAACACAATTACTGAACATATGCCAACCTCCTGTGCTTCAGTTCTTTCCAAGTGTACCATAAGATTGGAGCCTACAGACTTTTCCATGTCTACTTAGCCCTCCATGAATCTTTGCTTTTGTGACCTAGAGCTTTTGCCAGAATTCTTTGCAGCCCTAGGATGCTGTTATCGAAAATGACCTCCAAAATTCCACAAGCCCGCATAAAGTGACCGATTTATCTTGAATGTGCAATAGAGGGCACAAAATTCCACTGTCGGGTAGACCTAGTTGATCAGGTATATATATCATGAGGACCATTATCAAAGATCTGTCCATTGGTAGGCTTTCTGCACAGTTCTATATATCTCCAATCTCTACATCACCACTTTTTTGGGTCTGTTTTTTTTCTTTCATTTTCTTCAGTATTCTTCAATAGCTTTAGTTTACCTTGCTAGTTTTCCCCAGGGGACTAAAATGTATTATTTGGTATAAAAAACTAAGTAGGTGGTTTGATTGCATTAAAATGACTGTATGCTTATCAATAATTGTGGCTTACATCTGGGAAGGATGACCTCACATCCTTTAAAGTTCCAACTGACATGCTCACAAATACACATAGAAAATGAAATGATGGGATTAATATTGTAGATTGACCAGTTTGTTTTGATATTTGAATTATACAAAGGCCTGAAGTGAAGCCTTCAACTATTCCACTAACTTGGGTAGAAATTTGAATCGTTACATGTTAGAATTCTCAGTTATGATGAAAGATAGCATGGAAAATGGATAAAAGACGGATTGCATGTAGGTATTACCAGTATTGTTTCCCTTTTTGAAATACTAACATATGTGGATACATATGTTATGCCTGGAAAACCACTTATTACAGTGGACTCTTAAATGTATCTAATATATTACATTAGAGTAGCGTATGGATATAATGATGGCAATGGACAGGGTGCTATCCATCTACGATGTGCTCACCGATTTTCATGTGGGGGTAGTTAGTGCATGCAGTCGTTGCTGCGTTTTTTGCAAACGTTTTGTTGCTAGCCATCCTTTCCTGATATTGATGGAACTACTGGTATTCCACCATTAGATTAACTTTGTGGTCTTGCTTGTGTAATAAAAAAAATACTGAATGTACATAGCAAATACGACGCAATAGTCTTGCAGTTTATGCAACAGGATATGGAACCCGTGGTTTGGCACACTGCCCACGGGTTAATTAAAATACTCGATCCAACAATCGACCACAGTGCGGGATATCCATACTAAATGTTTCCAGTTGTGATTGAATCGGTTAGGATGCAAATGTTTTTTTTTGACATTTACATGGCTATATATATGCATATGTATAGGCTACTTTCTTTTGCACATTAATATATCTATAAGCCCTGGTTGACTTGTTTATGAATTATGAGCTTCCTGATTTTGCAAATTTGGAAGTAGAGGATCATTTGCCCATTTACAAGATGTTTTGCTTCACGAGGGGTACCACATCTAGCAGCTTCTATTGGGTCGAGCTACCCATATGCTACAAAGAAAGAATATTTGGTTGTATCCATAAACAATGGTAGATTGGATGTGATGATGTATTAATGAAATTGACAATAGCATTTATAGAATTTAGTGAATGCAAAATTGCAAATAAAATGAATGACTCTAATGCTTAGTTTGAAATGGACAGTAAGGAGTTAATGTTTCAAATAATGTGGAACTAGTGGTTTTTGGTGTATTCTATTGAAAACACTATCTAAAATTACAATGGGACTACTTTTTTGGAATAAATACATTAAATTTCTTTAGACGAAGTTTACATATAGTATTGTCTTGTATAAAAGAACGAGTCTGATGTTTTTATGTACCCTACCTATAATGCACACACAGAGAGAACGATAAGATATTTTCTTTAACCACTGAAACATTGTAATTATATTCGTATCCATTTTCATGACTTACAGTTCATAAGACCGGTATCCACATCTTTATTCTTTAGATAATAGATACATCTTATATGTAACAATTCCTCATGGTTTTTGCATCCATTCGCACCCATGAATTACACTCATAGAGTATGGATAATAAATGGTTGGATACTTGATATGTTCTATATTCATTTGTATCCCTCGTGTAATATATGGCATCTGCAATCTGTTTGATGCCTTATGTACAGAAGAGAACATTAGCATTGGGGTGGAATGTGGTGAGGTCATTGTGCTGTGTGGGTATTCTACAGGATGTTGAAATCCCTTTTCCTCTGATTAAACCAACAATATGGTAAATTCCTGGTAATCTCTCTATCTAACAGGCTAACAGCTACACCTATGTTCCTCTTCTTATATCTTCTTTGCTCTTTGTTTTATGTTTTTCTATGTTATTTTCTTTCAAAGAATATCTTTTGAGGAGCAAATTAAAGATCTACTCAGAAAAAGATATTATAAAGAAGCAATATCTTTGGTCGAGGAACTGGAGGTCGAACAAGAGATGACAAAGGATATGCTTTCCATTGTACATGCTCAAATTGGGTTCTTGCTATTATTTGACTTGCATTTCGAGGAAGCAGTCAATCATTTTTTGATGTCCGAATCCATGCAGCCATCTGAAATCTTTCCCTTTATAATGAAAGATCCAAATCGATGGTCTCTGTTAGTATGATGTTTTTGATTTCATTTGCTTGCTATTTTATTTGTCTATTTTTCTTTAATGGACACTGTCATTATGTTTTTGTAATTGCTTGAAGATGCCAAGATATCGATATTGGGGTTTGCATTCTCCTCCCAAACTACTCTAACAAGTTGTTGATGATGGGTTGAGGGCCATTCAGTGGGCCATGTCTTTGAAAAAGGCAAGTGTGGGTACTGCTTATACTGAGGCTTTCCTTGCAAATCCACCTAGTAAAACTTCTCTGTTGGAGTCGGCCATTAGAAACATCATCAGGTTGCAATTCATGTTTATCGAACATAATGTTGTCATCATTGGATTTGGTTACTTTCATTCATGACCACTTCCACTTCATTATATATGTAACCTAATAAGTTATGTTTGGGCTATAGGTACTTGCTTGTATGCAGGGATAAGGAGTTGAATTTGGAAGTCCGAGAGGGTGTTGATACTCTTCTTATGTACCTATATAAATCCCTAAATCTTATTGATGATATGGAGCTTCTAACATCATCACCTAACAACTGCCTTGAGGTATGTTTTTTTTTGGTTGCTAAAATCTACTTTAGTTGTTTGTAGACTTGAGGATTGTTCTAAGTTAGTTACTTAGTTAATTAAGCAATGCCTCAAGAACATTCACCATGCGTGTATTGGCAAACAGCGGAACCCAGTGTTCCTATATATTGAAAGCTGAAAGCTATTCTAGGAGGCTGCTTGAAAGATGACCCTGCAAATTGCATGGGCGGTGCAGGAGGAGTTAGAAACTTTGTTAGACGAGTCTGGACACTTAAGGACGCTTGATTTTCTGTATGCAAGTAAAGAGATGAATGCACAAGCTCTTGCCATTTGGCGACTCTTGGCGAGAAACTACTCATCTGGATTATGGAAAGACCCTGCTATTCTGGCGGATCCTTTGAATGATTCTACCATTGTTTCTGGTGTGAAAACTGTAGCAATTGAAGCATCAAAACTTCTTGAGAAGTCATCTGACCAAGAACTGATCTTACAACATCTTGGATGGGTTCGTACAAAGAAATAAATTGATAATATGCTTTCTGTGACCCATACTTTACCTATCATACTCATGTTGCTTGTGGTTTTCTTACAGATCGCAGATGAAGACCAGGAAACTGCAGTTAGAATTTTAAAATCTGAGAAAAGGGAGCACCAGTTTTCACCAAGTAATTTCTTCACTTTAATATGATGAAACAATGCATCAATTTCTACTGGCATTTACATCAACATAATCAATTTTCTTACTTATGGTATTACCTAAATCATTTTTCTTTGTTAATGAATGCATTACATGTGTATTAAAATCTGATTGTTTCTGGGACAACTTCCTTAATTCACTCTTTTTATTTAGGGGCTCTTTGGACGCAGCATTTCAGTGCGGTATTGTAATTGATTTTGGTATTCTAAATGCTGATGTCAGAAAAATATCGTTTGGATGATCAAGCTTGTAATCGTCAAATTCCGGTAATCTATAACTTAGTATTTCCTTGCACATTATTATTGTTGTATCAACCAAACATTGTTATTTGAAATTCAAGTAATCGTCAATTGCTTCACTTCAAATCCCAGAACTCATAATTACTGCTGCCTTTTTGAAGCAGTCGTCCAAACGGCCCCTTAGAACCACATCTACAAAAAGAAATGACAGTTGTAAGGCCTCCAGTAGGTCTATTGATTTCCTATTGTGTGGGGGGCGTGAGTTTCATGGTGTGATTGTTGACGAGTGCGTAGACTGAAATAGAAATAGGTGTAGATGAAAAGCAGAAACCAGAACCATAAAACTCTTCCCAAGAAAGTCACATGATAGGGTCATCATGAAGATCTTCATGCCCTTACCAATTATCAAGCATACATTGCTAACCTGGAGACAAATACTGTTAATATAGCAATTTGGTTCCATGCGTTTGGAACAAATTGCGTAGTTGTAAAACAGGAAATCAAAAAGCACATGTTGGAACTGCAATTGCATCCGTTTGGTTGGGTGTAGATGCAACCCAACAAGTTTATTTGTTACCGTTTGGTTCCTTTCAGTTTCATATTCCAGATAGTAGAGGTTCACTTACCTCCCAAAATCCTATTGTTTACTAACAACTACAGATTCGGACCAGCAATTTGCTAACGGCTCTGCTTTTTTTAATTGCTAAGGCAGTATGTAATGGCCAATAAAACCATGATCATAGCTGGATAATATTTAGCATAGTATTAATATATTCTTCTTGTGAGAGCAGGTTGCAGCTGCTTAGGATTTGCCTGAAATAACCAAGTATGTTGGATTAGTCTGTGTTCAACTACATATACCTGGATTGGTTTAAGAGCATTTTCTAAGATTGGAATCAAGTTCCGTACCATGTAGAGACCTAATCGTGATTAGTTTCTTATTCCTTTACTAAAATAAACCATGTTTACTAGTCTTTTGAAAGTCTGGAACAGAAATAATTTTCGTTGACTACCTATGTTGGAAGTATATATGATCTATTATGTTTCATAGTAGCACTATTGTTTGCCTTGAGGTTCTGTTTTATTATATTTACAGGCATGTATGACGATTCTTTCTTATTGTTCCAGATACATCGTTAAGGCTTTGACCAACTAATATAAATAATATACACATACGAATTCCATGTACATATTTTATACACATACAAGTTGTTTTATGAAGTAACTCAGATCCTTTTTGTTCTACATAGACAGTTCTAATTTCATGATGGCTGAGCTGCTGTTGGCTTTAGGTTTATGCTTGATTCATGGATCTCTGTCTGCTTGAAGGCTCAAATAATGAACATCCTCTTATTTTCAGTGTGGTTTCTATTATACTAGTTCCTTCTTCACCAAGACTTACCATTTTGTTGTACGATGAATCAAGGAACAATGGTCTAATCTGATCTTATATTGATCAAGATGCTTGTTGAGATGTTATATACTGACTCATGTGAACTATCCTTTACAGGTGGAGCTTCTTGCAAATTTTTGTAGTGTGTGGGTTTTGTGTTTTGCTATGTAGGCCTTCTCTATGGTTGAGTAGCTCTATTATTTGTTACTTGTCTATGGTATCCTTTTGGTTTATAGTTCTGATTATATCAGTTAATCCTCTGAATTTTGATACATTTATGAATTGTTTATATTTTGAGTTATCTCCTTGTTATGGGACTATCATTATTTTTTATTATATTTTGCAGCTAAGCATCCCAGGGTGCAGAGTTGGCATCGAGATTCTCATTGATAACCTGAAGATACTAAAAGTCCTAGGAATGCCCTGTATAAAATACTTGGAGGGTAAATGGGCTTTGCGGTGTAAGACAAACTCACTACAAGGATTTCATGGTGTTGTTAGGTGTGGAACAACAACAGCAGGCAAAGCCCGATAAGCCACAGTTTGATCATAGTGAATCCAATCTTTATCTTTGTTTACTAGAGGGCTTCTTTTTTCCACATCACCAGCTGCTAGGAACAAGAACATGATGGTGCAACAACAAGAACTCAAACTATCACCTACTCATTTGACAAAAGGAGAAGACAATAAGTACACCGATCGAGAAAAAAACATACTCTTTTGCCAAGATGCGTGTAGAGCTCACTGAATCATAATATATGTATGTATTTTTCTTTGTACACATTTTATAATAGGGGCAAGGTATATGTCCTCCCCATGTACATTCGACATTCAGTATAAATGAAAATAAGATTGTTGGCATAATGAGCATAACTTGGTCTAACTATTCAATTTTGTTACTGAAAGAGCTTTTGTACTAACCAGTTTCACAATATATGAATAATCAAACTATGCATATATGTATGTGTAATAAATGGCACTACATATGTAGCTAGATGCATACAACTATATATATATATATATATATATATATATAGGTCTTTCCCTACACATTAACTACATATAAAATGTATTAGCTTCATCCTTTTGTTACATACAGACTATATATGTAATTGTAGTCATACATTTATCTATAATTACACTTATATCTAAATATGTAAGGACAATATCTAGCTACGCTTCTGGCTACATATGAATTTATAGCAAATGGATTATCTAACTACATATTTGAAATATATAGTTAAAGGCTTTAGCTATACGAGCATATACTACAATTTGTATATGTAAAGAAATATGTAGTTAAAGCCTTAAGCTACAAAATATGGAGTTTTAACTACAATTTTTATTTATAGTTAAAGGCCATTTTTTTGTAGTGAAGAACTCTGCTACTCTTATTTTGTAAATATATCAACAACTCGAGACCACAAGATAAACATTTTTACGCCTGGTGGCTTTATGCAAGCCTGTCTGGCTTTATGCCAAAAGAGAGGGGCTAGGTAATAGAGGGAAATAAAAAGAATAAAAGGGGACAGGGGTTTTTCATGCATATCTTTCATAAATCCTGTAAAATTATATGAATATCAAATTATAATGGAACTAAATTAAAAGTTTGGCTTTAGTATTAAGATCACAAAGAAAATATATAAAGTTGTTTTGTGCATACTAGACTAAGAAATTAGCAAAGTCAGATAAGTATTGAATCATATTTTTCAGATATGGTAATGCATATCAATGATTCAAACTATAACGACGAGTAACATGAGATTCTTGAATATGGAATGATTCAAACATGAAATTTTTAATCTAAAAAGTAACATGACATTCTTGAATATGGAATGATGAGGTGGAAACAAAACGATATATATGAAGGGTAACTAAGTAAAGTTGATATAGCAACAGCTCGAGACCACAAGAACTCTACTAAACAAGAACTCTGCTACTGATAAACTCAACTGAAATGATAAACTAGCATCAAAAGCAACAACATTCACAAAATATACACTTTTAACTAGCAAAACGAGTCAACAAATTCGTACTGAACATCATATAAACCCAATCTAACAACTGATAAACTCAACCGAAATGACAATAACATCAGATTAAACCGTTTACATGTTTCAATAAACAACGATTTCACAAATGTTTGGTACTTATTCGACATTGTGCCCAAACCGAAATAACCCTAAACCCTATCCAGAGACCAACCTGAGTAGAATGTCCCCTTGGAGTGACGACGGAAGTGCCGGAACCTGGGCACAAGCGTCGACCTGGGCAGTGCCGACACACCACGAGCGAGCGGCAACGATCTTCTGCGAAGCACCTCGCAACACTTCAACGAAGAGGCTAGTGTAGAAGTCAAGCACCTCGCAGCACCACACCCCCAATTTAAACGCACAACACTGACTAGGGTTTTGGATTCCTCTTCTGTGCCGCCTACGCCTTCCTCTGTAGACGACATGACCATGCATGGCAGACCTGGCGAATTGAGATAAGCATCAAAACCTTACTTTTGACCTAGCTCGGCGGTGGCAGGCGGCAGGAAGCAGCTACGCCCACGCGGCCGCTTGACCGGTGGAAGATCGAGGCAGCCTAGTCGCATTTACTTCACGGGCGAGCATGCCAGAAGGTAGCCAGCAGCGCCGAAGCTAGCTGCGTCGGTAGCAGATAAGAGGGGAAAACTGCTTTGCTAGGAAGAGGGAGGGAAAGATGTGTCGCGCGGGACGCCGAGAGACGCGAGTCGGGGTAGGATCTCAAACCGGGTTTGAGATTCCAAACCTGCCTCTACCTAACTGCGTCAAGCTCGAAAATGGGACTGACTAAACCCAAAACGGGGTCCGAACCAGTCTCATTGCCAAACGGAAACTCAACCCGAGCCGGACTGGTTTGGTCCTACGTGTCGCTACGCGACAACGCCCAAACCCGGTTCACGCCCGAACCAAACAGGGGCAGAGGTACCAATAGCAGGCTGGTCACCTCCGTTTTTTTTTATATGGTAACAAATGCAGCCAAGGGATAGTATACTAATAATATTTCTCTAAATGATTATTGATTACCTCTTTCTTACTAGGAGGAGGAATCTGGACGAGGATTTCTTGCGTGATCACGCTAAGTCAAAGTCAAGCCAAGACGGGAATAAAAGAATCCGGTCTTTCATGTAACTTGGGACGGATTCTTGACAATAACCTGTGTTCGTCATGCTTACGCAACTATGCGCCTTGTCACCAGCGTATGATATTACCGACAATATCACCTGTCCCCATCCTTGGTAAATTCCTGCGTATAATAATAGCTAAACCACACTTGTAGGAAATTTGCGTCCGGGATGTGTTTGTCAGGACCCAGATGATCTAGACTGCTCGAAGTGAGGACATTTGCGTCCGGGATGTGTTTGTCAGGACCCAGATGATCTGGACTGCTCGTAGTGAGGACATTTGCGTCCGGGATGTGTTTGTCAGGAACCAGATGATCTGGACTGCTCGTAGTTAGGATATTTGCATCACGGATGTGTTTGTCTTCTTAAGGAAAAAAAAACTCAAATAGCACACTTTTACAAAAAATATTACCGAAATAGCACTCTCTCTAACTTATTTAGCACACTTTCGGCTAAAAGCGCCACAATACATGTCGTTTTACTGGTGCTGGGAACAAAAACGCCATACTAGTTGGCGTTTTACATTAAAAATGCCAAACTAATTGGCGCTTTACCTTAAAAACGCCAGACAACTGGGCGCTTTAGAGTAAACGCCACATGAAGGGGTGTCTTCCGCCTTGGCTCCCATGTTGATTGTCCAGGCAACGGCTGGGGAATCAGGCCGTCATCCGTTTCCCACGCGCCCCATGCCCCACCGCCGAACGCCGAGAGGGCAGCTAATTAATGAGCTACTCCGTCTGTTTTGTGGGGTTCGTTCCGCTGCTTTAGCGCTTCGATCTCCCTTCTCCCCCACGATCGCCGCCTCGCATTCTCTCGCTTCTGTCCCCCTCCGCCATTTGCCAAGATGATGACGGCCAGGAGCTGGGGCGTGCAGCAACACCACTGCGGTGGCATATCCCGGAGCTGCGTCGGCGGGCTGATGTGGGACAGGGACGAGTTCTGCAAGCGCATGATTGCGCTGCTGCGTCTCGACCAGCAGGTTGGCGAGGGGAACAAGATCGTACTGGCTTACTCGAGGAAGAAGAGGAGCGCCAGTAGACCCGCTGCCTCCGTGATCGCTGCGAGCGGAAAGGGTGCAGAAGGTGAGGAGAGCAAGCATGTGGAAGGCGCGGTGGTCGGACATGCACGAAGCAATCGACTCTGTTGTTGACGAAGAAATTGAGATGCCTGGTTTGCGGAGTGAGCACGAGGAGGAGATGGGAGAGAATGAAGGGGAGGAGGGGGTACCGCAATAGCAGTCGCGCATAGATGGTCGGGCCCGGGTGACAAATATGCATGAGCCAAGGCGGAAGACGCTCCTTAATGTGGCGTTTACTGTAAAGCGCCCAGTTATCTGGCGTTTATAAGGCAAAGCGCCAATTAGTTTGGCGTTTTTATTCCCAACACTAGTAAAATGCCATGTATTGTGGCGTTTTTAGCTGAAAATGTGCTAGTTTGGGAAATAAGTTGGAGAGAGTGTTATTTCGGTAATATTTTTTGTAGAAGTGTGCTATTTGAGTTTTTTATCCTCTTCTTAATTGGGTGTTTGGAAGCACGCCAACCAAGGAAATGGCCAGAAGAATGCACGGCTTGTCCTTTTCAAATACTGTCGACCTCATAAGATGCTTTGGATGCTTAACAAGCTTTTTCATTTCACGTTGATAAACCAAAGACCTGATCAAGGTGGGGAGATAATTGTTGAGGGTTTGATTATTGGTTTCGAAGGTGTACACTGAATTCTGCAGGTTTGTTTTTGCTGATATCTTTCTTTGCTCGTTCTTCACGCGGTGAAAAAAGAACTCGGCCGGCCCTGTCGATCCTTTCTTAATATAACTTGCAAAAACTAATTGCGAATCCACCTACAATGTTGCTTAAAATCACTGCATAGCTTTTTTACTTTCTCCTGCATTGCACAGCGTCTCACCGCTATTGTCGTCGTCTCCTTCGCCCAGGAAAAGTCCCTTCAGTCGTTGTTCACACTTGACAGACGCGATCGATTTAAAAAACGGGTGGCGGCTTCGTAGGTATCAATCACGGGAACCAGAATGTGTTATTTTCGGGTTTACTTCCCGTTTATAGTTAGTTGACTCTACCTCGCATATGGCACAAAAGTTTTCAAAAATGGACGCATATACACGTAGGCCAGGAGAATATTCCAAAGTCATGCGCAGCCAAAGATAGAACATGCAAATGGAGCTAAAAATAAATCCCGGTTTGTCTGAGTGAAGACGAAACAGTTGATTACTCATTTTACGGGAATTAGAGGAAATTTTGCTGCTGCTAATAGCTTGTAGACAAACAACTAATGTCAGGCGTGAATGCCGCCGGTCTTTTGTATTTTATCTATTAAAAATATTCCATTTGATTACTATAATATATCTTGCATTGATCCTAGCTACGTGATGTATACTAGTATAAATGTATAATATTACCCGAACCTATCGTCGATCCACTTAACATTCTCCACAGCTACGCGATGTATACTACTTATTATTTTGACGGAACATTAAGGGGCTGGAATGGTGGTTTAAAATTGATGTTATCGAAAAAGGAGGCATAATGTTGATCTTTTGCTATTATTTCATTTTACTATTAGCGTACCAACTGCAGGCGGCTTACCAAGTCACTCTTGAACAACACACAACATTTGGTAGCCTTTTCTCAATTTTGGTGACAACCAGAAAGCACGACAATATATAAGAGATAATATACTGACATCTCGTTGTATGATCACTCCTTTCTCAATAGGAGGAATCTACGTGATGCTATCTGTAGCAAGATCGAAGTCAAGCCAAGGCGGGAATAAAACATCTAGCTAGTCTGACGGGTTCTTGACAACAACATGCATGTGTCGTACCCACGCGGGTACGCGCCTTGCCACCAGTGTTATATTGCTGGCAATATAATCTGTCCCCATCTTTCGTTGTATTGCTGCAGTCGACGGCCAAGGATATGTATATTACTGCAAATGATCCATGGTCACCCCGTGCTATGTTACATTGTTTGTTTCTCTGCAATACAAAAATTTCCTGTTAGGGTCTGTTTGGTTGGACGGAAAACCAACTGTGCGGCTGCAACTGCACGGTAGTTTGTTTTCCTGTCGTTTGGTTCAGTGAAGCTCAAACTCGTCAGTTGAAATTGAACCACACGGTCCTTTTCCATTCTATACAAATTCAAGGAAAACCAACCGCACGAAAATAGTGCGCGGTTGCAAGTCCATGATTGCTTGTGCGGCCATTAGCTTGTGTGGTCAGGTGAGAAAAATGCAAATTCTAGTAGTAAAACTGAATACAGCCGTATAGTACGTCTAACCAAATAAAAACAAATTAAAATATTGAACTAAAAACACATTCAACCAAATGACTGCAGTTGGAGTTTAATTTCGTGTTTTTTGTTTTCTGTTTTTTAATTTCTCATGTGCAGCGGAACTGCACAGAACCAAACTAGCCCTTAGTTAAACCAAAACTTGTAGCGGAGAAGACGAACTGTAGTAGCACATCTTTTGATTTCGTCAAAAGTTACGTCCTGTTGCGATTACAAAACTTCCTTATGATTGTCTCAAGTTCACATCTTCTGAACCCAGCAAGGTATACTCAAGTATGAACCTTATGATTGTCTCAAATTCGCCAGGAAAAGTCCCTCGTGTCTCTGTTCAATTCACGGACGCGGCCGACTAGAAAAACGCGCATAGTGTCTCACACCGTTCTGGCAGACATACTACTACCGGACGCGACTCGAAGATGAGATCTTTTGATTTTGAAACAAGGTTTGGGTTTAAGTCGGATCTCCGGAAGTTGAGCACGTCTTGGTCAAATTACTAAAAAACAGTGTATATGTGACATGCTAGTAAATCACCTAATATCTTTACAAATCTGTGTCAAAAAGGTGACAATCATTTTCTTAGAATAGGGAAGAGAGAGATAGATGAGAGAGAACGGGAATTTTGGAAAGAGACTCGGTGTCTCATTCCGTGGCTCTGACTTCACGTATATACACAGTTCATTGTCTAATTACAAGGCTGGCGAGGGCAAATTACAAAGCAGGCCCAAAACATTGTTGTCTAAATAAAGAGACGGAATATATAAAAAAATGAACTTCTGCATTTCCCTCTAGCCATTGTCTTTGTAATGCTTTCTTTTATTATTATCAGTCCCTCGATTGTCTTGATACTCCCCTGCAAGCTGAGCCGCCGTGAAACGAAGGCCCAACTTGAACAACAGACTCCTGAAAGTAGACTTTGTAACGGCTTTGGTAAAGACGTCAGCTAACTGATCTTTGGAAGGGACAAACTGTGTAACAATATACCCAAGAGCAAATTTCTCTCTAATAAAGTGATAATCCAACTCTATGTGCTTGGTTCTGCCATGAAACACAGGATTGGCAGATAGATGTAAAGCACTAATGTTAGCACAATAGAGAATGGCAGGTGTTAATTGAGGAAGATCTAAATCTCGCAGCAAGGCCGACAACCAAGTCAACTCAGCTGTTGTATGAGCTAGAGCCCGATATTCAGCTTCGACACTTGATCTAGCCACTGTGATTTGCTTCTTGGAACTCCAAGAAATACAAGTACGTCCAAGAAAGGTGCAATATCCACTAGTCGATCTTCTAGTGAAAGGGCATCCAGCCCAATCAATATTAGAGAATGCTGAGACAGTAAGGGAGTCTTGCACATATAGCTGCACTCCAGAATTGATAGATCCTTTTATATAACACATAATTCTCTTGACCAAAGATAAGTGAACTGTGGTAGGTCTATGCATGAATTGACATGCTAAATTAACTGCAAATGTTATATCAGGCCTGGTTAGAGTAAGATACTGCAGTGACCCCACAATCTTTCGATAAGAGGTGACATCAGTTAAGCAGGTTGCAGCAGTAGACTGAGAGTTTCTTTGAAAGTCAGAAGATACAGGAGAAGAGATAGGCTTGCAATCTAACATATGATGTATGTGCAAGAGATCTCGGGCATACTTAGATTGATGTAGCAAAATCCCAGAATCATTATACTCCACTTCAATCCCTAGGAAATAGTGTAGAGTGCCAAGATCACGCAGAGCAAAGGCATTTTCTAAGCCTTTAATACATACATTTATAGCCTCTGTATTGTTTCCAGTAATGATTATGTCGTCAGCATACAATAGCAGAAACATTTTGATGTCTACTTGTTTGTATGTAAAGAGATAGGAGTCTGCAGTACTTATAGAAAACCCATATTCCACAAGGAAGGTGCTTATTCTACCAAGCACGCAGAGCTTGTTTAAGTCCATACAAAGCCTTATTAAGTTTACAAACAAACTGACCTTTGTCTTTGACAGCAAATCTGGGTGGTTGTTCCATAAAGACCATAGTATCTAAAGTTCCATTTAGAAAGGCATTACATACATCCACTTGTCTTATTTCCCAGCGTTTAGATATTGCAATAGTTAGAACAACTTTGATTGTTGGAGATTTGACAACAGGGCTAAAGGTTTCAAGATAGCCAATGCCCTCTTCTTGAGTAAAGCCTTTTGCAACTAGCCTGGCTTTCAATCGTTCTAAAGATCCATCAGATTTGAGTTTCGTCTTAAAAACCCATTTACAACCAACCACATTGGTTTGATTAGGACGATGTACCAAGTCCCAGGTATTGTTTTGATATAGAGCAACAAGTTCATCTTCCATGGCTTTCTTCCATCCTTCATGGTTTAAGGCGCTCTTAACACTCTTCGGTGTAAATGGTACAGTAGAGATGGATAAAATGTACTTTGGATTTGGTTTAATCACTCCAACTTTGGATCTTGTGGTCATTCTATGAGAGTTTTGGACAGGTGGAGATGAGTTAGTTATTGCAGTAGTTTGAAGAGAGGAGTCATCAGTAGCAACATTAGTGTGTAAATTCCCAGAAGAGACATTATGATTGCATATGTCATCAGATACAAAGTCACTTATCATTGTAGAGTCTGATGAACTTTGATGTGGAAGTTGATCATTTGATACAAAAGATGCAGGTGTGACAATATTAGGGTCATTTGTTTCAGATGTAGGTAAAACATAGGAACTAATGTCATGGATATTCGCATTAATGTCAACAGCCGTAGAGCAACCATGAGATGACAGGTTAGATGCACTGATAGGTTGTACTTCTTGACTATGTAAAAGATGACTTGAGATCAAACATTCATCAACAAAATCTCGATAAGAAATTATCTATCCATCTGCATGAGATAGTTGAACATTGGTTTTGAATGGAAAGATTTCCTCAGCAAAGACCACATGTTTTGAAAGAAAAACCCGATTTGTAGAGACATGAAGACACTTGTATCCCTTATATTGCTCACTGTAACCAATAAAAACACACGGAAGAGACCTAGGTTCTAATTTATCTGCAGCTAGATCTCATAGATGAGGATAACATAGAGAACCGAAGACTCTTAGACAATTATAATCAGGTACTCTATTGTACATACTTTTAATAGGACTCTTAAACTCAAGAACAGAAGATGGAAGCCTATTGATCAGAAAAGCAGCGGTAGAAAAAGCTTCTACCCAGAAATTCTTAGGCATGTTAGCTTCAAACAAAAGAGCTAAGCCCAGTTCAATAATGTTCCTGTGTTTTCTTTCTATTGCTCCATTTTGAGCATGATAATGCGGACAATATATGTGATGTATAATACCCTATTGTATCATGTATTCTTTCATCTTATTATTTACAAATTCACCTCCTCCATCAGATTGAAAACATTTGATAGTAGTATCAAATTGATTTTTGACCAATTTATTAAAGTCCACAAAGACAGAGAAGAAATCACTTTTATTTTTAAGAGGAACAAACCAGCAGTATCTCGTACAGTCATCCATTAGCAAAGCATAGCACTGAAAACCAAATCTAGACATAATAGGTGACTTTCCCCAGAGATCACAATGTACAATTGAAAAGGGTTAAAATGACCTTGTGTGCTTATGTACTACAGGAAGTTTTCTGCTCTTACTAATCTCACAGCTATTACATACTCCGTGGAGTTTATTAGTACTGACTATATTTTTATTCTGAATCAGAAGTTGTAGTACTTTATGTTGTGGATGACCGAGCCTTCTGTGCCAAGTAAAAGCAGCAATTTTGTTGAATCTATTTGAAAAGAAAATTCTTGGTCCACCTTCTTCAAGGAGATATAGACCATTTCTACACCTTCCTTGGGCCAGGGTCAGATGGTTCCTCAAGTCCTTTATATAAAAAGCATCACGAGTGAATATAAAATAGCAAGGATATGTAGAAGTAAGGCGAGAGACAGATAATACATTTCTTTTGATACTAGGGACAAGAAGAATCCTTTTCAGAGGAATCTTGGTGTTGCTAAGAACATATCCATCTCCAGTATGAGAAATAGATATATGAGTTCCATTTCCAACCATAACAAGATCACTTCCTTCATAGGGTTTTAGAGAAGTAAATTTACCTGCATTCTGAGCTACATGGTCAGTAGCACCAGAATCAACATGCCACTCACTGAAATCATTCTCAGTAACCCTCAGAGCAGCCATAGCAGCAATATTATCAGTCAGACTTCGTGGAACTTCAGAGCTTTGATAGTTAGTATCAAACTGATGCCAGCATTTATAGGCCTCATGACCTCTTCTTCCACAGATTTGGCAGAAAATGGGAGTTCTAAGATATTGATTGTTACCATTGTTGTCTGCTGGTCCTTGTTTGACAGCATGTGGAAAACCTCTCCCATGTGAGGTGAAGTTGTGATTCGTGTTAGCTGGTCCACTGCCTAGAATTCTAGTATTGTAGTTTGTGGAATAGAAATTATTTTGACTCCTTCCTCTTCCTCTTCCATACGACCTTCCTCTGTTAGTTGAGACATAGTTGTTGTTGTACTGCTGCCTATTGTTGTTGTTGGGGTTGTTGTTATGAGGATTTGAACTCTCCATTTTTCTGGATAAGAAGACAAGAGGTGAATTAATAGAACCTTTCCTAGTCTTTCTTCGTTCATAATCTTGGAGAAGAGATAGTATCTCAGTATAGGGAGGTATAGGAAGCTTAAGCATTGAGACAACGAAACTCTCATATTCTGATCCATCCAGACCATTTAGCAGAGTAAAGATCTTCTCCTTTTCTGAGACTGTATGACCAATAGCATTCAATTGATCACAGATAGACTTGAAGTTCTTGAGATAATTAGTAATAGTAGTTGATCCCTTTTGAAAGGTTCTTAGCTGAGAAACAAGCTCGAATTCTCTGGATTGAGAATTTTCAACAAACTTCTTTCCTAGGGTTTTCCACACATCCACAGTAGTTTTACATCCTATGGTTTCTACCATAACTTCCTCAATTAGGGATCTTGATATCCATCCTTTTACTAAACGATCAGTTCTTATCCATTCCTTGTATTTCGGATTAACATATGGTTCTCCATCATTTTCAACAATCAGAGACGGCTGTTTTATACTTCCATCAAGAAAACCTTCTAAGCAACAACTTTCGGCTAAGGTTCGAATTTGTGACTCCCATAACTGAAAGTTATGTTGATTAAGCTTAATCGAGACAAAGTTTGAGACATTTAGACCGATAGGATAAGCATAATTGGCCTGGGTTGGCTGTTTACTAACAACAGTATCACTAGATGTCTCAAATTCCATTTTCAGATCATACGATTGATAGAGCCAAAGATGGAGAAAGAAAGAGAAGATAGAAAACCAAACAGAAGTTCTAGGCGAGGAATTAGTCTTACTTTGCTTCACAAGATAGACGAAGACAGATCTGAAAAAGACGAGGAAACACCACAGAAGATGATCCGATAGAGAAGTGCTTCAGATCTGAGATGCGCCGGAGGTAGATGAGATCTTGAGATGAAGATCCGCAACCACGAACTGAGATGATGCCACGAAAATAGAGAGACATAGACGGAAGAGATCGGATGAGATTGTCGAGGAAGTGAAGACTGATACACTCCCTTCTCCTCCTTTGATTTCTGATGGATCTAGGGTTCGCGCTTTGCGGCAGGGTTGAGCGAAGTCAATCGCCTAAGCTCTGATACCATCTTAGAATAGGGAAGAGATAGATAGATGAGAGAGAATGGGAATTTTGGAAAGAGACTCGGTGTCTCATTATGTGGCTTTGACTTCACATATATACACAGTTCATTGTCTAATTACAAGGCTGGCGAGGGAAAATTACAAAGCAGGCCCAAAACATTGTTGTCTAAATAAAGAGACAAAATATATAAAAAAATGAACTTCTGCATTTCCCTCTAGCCATTGTCTCTGTAATGCTTTCTTTTATTATTATCAGTCCCTCAATTGTCTTGATACATTTTAGCGATTTTAAAAGTGTTACATCCTATAGGTGACATGAATTAAGTCACACACAATCTATAGGGGGGATATCCCTTAAGCGTCATGTATTTGAGTCACTTGTGTTCACCTGACCATTAAGTGACATGCACGAGAACACCCAACATTTAGGTACAAGACATTCCGATCATTCAACACTTCTCAACTAAAAATAACACTACTAGAAATCACTAAATGCACGACGTTCAATTGTGTAAGCTTAATTATTATAGATGACATAGATGATTGTCATGTACATAATGAACGTCATCTTTTAAGTGTAATCCATGTGCTATGTAGGCTTTGCTAAAGTATGTCATCTATATCTAGTTCCAGATTTGCTAAAGAACGTCAATAGATTACATCACAGACTGTTATCAATGAAGGTTAAGACAATGTTTATGGATGTCACCTATTCAATAAATAATGATGACATTCATTGTCACCTAATTGATGCAGGGGGTGTCAATAATCAGCACATGAGTTGTGATTTGAAAAAGGGAGCATTATATTCATGAATATCATTTTTTTAGAAAGGTAACTAGAGTTGATGTTACATGGAATAGGGTGGCATCCAAGAACTCTCATGGCCTAAACTCAAATATAGTCATATCCATGAATATAGTTGCATAAGTTGACTAGATTAAAACAGAGCTTCTCTCATGGTAGAAAGAATCAAAAGAGATAATTTTATTAAAAAATAATGTATACATCATCTCATATGCATTCAATATCTCTTGCATGTTTCGTATCTTTAAGTGGCTAATGATACAAATTACGACAACTACATCATAAAACTCAGTTTTAAAAAAGTCCTTAAAAATAAGGATGTTGTAGAAGCTTTGGTTGTAGAACTCTTCATAGCTACTGCAAGCCTCATCTGTTGCGGGAGTTGGCAGGAACAAGCCGTCATATCATTCATACGGCGGGTACAGTGGCATCACAGCTGATGCCCTGGATGTTGGTTCATAGTATAGGAGACAAGGTTGTCCTCATAGCAGGCCTGGTCAATGGTTGTCCTTGATGGTCAGATGCATATCCATTATAACATGCAGTATCCCAACCACTCCACAACATGCACCATAGTAATTCATCCCATAGAACCCGTACATCAGAGGACAGTTGCCTCTGTTTGGATTACTTCTGCCTTCTAGGATAAGCTCCGTGGCTATGTTATTCTAAAAGACGGATTTACAGTTAGCGCCTTGAAATATTAGTTGATTAGACGAAACTGAATGAGCAGAAGAAAGATGAGAACGTGCCATGTAAGTAGAGCTAATTGTATGGCAACCAAGGTGCTTAATTAGAAACAAGCATGTCCACAAATAACCAGCTTTTCCTGCAAGAAGCTCACTAGAGGCGCCGTTAGGGATTCTTATCTATTCATATGAGAAAAGTTGCATGTAGTCATGCAACATCGATGGCTGGTATACCTTCAGAAACAACGGTATATCAATATACTACCTAATTTATGCACTTGAAGATTAATAAAGGACTAATGAACAGAGAGGCTTCCACAGCTGCACGCTATATATATTGTTTGCATAAGTTGCTGACATAATTGCAAACATATACTGTTCACATGCTATCATGTCGATTTAGAATGTTACAACTGCGTAAAATAATTAGAATTGTAAATGTCTCCATTTTTTTACCTAATTTTCAAATCGTGAACAGGATAAAGATTTTCAAAAACTCAGAATCATCGAGTATAGCTGCAGTACCACGACATACCAATATACTGCATAATATAAGTATGACAAAATAGGTTATAATTTATAAATGGCAAATGGTTAATGTTATAGACATAAATTGTTGGTTTCGATTTAGAATATTGATGGAGACATGCATTTTATAGGCAAAAAGAATTGTCAATATCTGATGTGAATGTGGAAGAAGAACGACATCAGATGTAATGCAGAAAAATTGAATGCAGTCTGAACTGATCATCAACAAAAATAGATATATAATTTATTGATTTGTATCTATTTATGAATCATAAATAAGGATAAGGCTTCAGAAAGAAAGAATGACTCGACGACGGATATAAAATTATTGATTTTCTGAGACCATGTCTTACATCCATAGCCTCAAATTCTATGCAGAAGCCACAAATTACTTACGTTGTGGAAAGCCTTTAAGAACAATTCCCGATTGGCTTGATCTCCAAGATACGTAGCTGCCACAACACCAATCGAGCAGACACCAGCACGCCCACAGATGAAGCTTATGTCGCAACTCCACTCTGGCACACAACCTTCCCCGCTGACTGATTCATCGTAGCACATTCGAGCGATACGAACAGATAGCTCTAGGTGCCTTCGGTGCTTAACCAAATAGAGGTCGCTCCTACTGCTTCTGACCTGGTGGTACTTGAGCAATAGATCTTCTCCCGATGGTTACTCTTCAGCTGCTGCATCCTTGTCATTGGTATTTGCCACCTCACTTTCGGGCCTTTCGGCTGTGCCGCCAGTGGCAGCGGCTCTCGGCGCATCAGTTGACCCTTGATCTCGTCAATGACCTCAAACCCCCTGGCAGACTTGTTATTAAGCAATGCCATTTTCACCCCAATGAAGACAACCATGTCTGTTGAATCAAGGTCAATTAGGTCAATGTTGACTCACGTCTAAATTGACTAAACCCATGTTTTGATGATGACTAATCATTCCACATATTGGTGTCTAATGCTTCTACTTGAGTGATTTCAGATTAGGTATAGACACACTCCAATTGTCCTAACTTGCGCATCTCAAATTGGAGAAAAGACAAGTCAAAGTCATACAAGTGCACGTTTTTGTAATATAATGTATATCTATTAGAATCATGTTGTAAATCACTTGTAATGATTGTATGACTTGTAATTAAGCTTAGAAAAATATCAGGAACACTTAGATCGAATATTAGAGCACTTTTAATGCAACTTTGAAAATCAATTACAGGCACTTGATCGGTCCAGTTTCCCACCCTAAAACTCGACCGATCCACCTGGGCTGATTTTCTAAAGATTGAATCGGTCCAGTTTCCCACCCTGAAACTCGACCGATCCACCTGGGATGATTTTCTGAAGATTGCATCGGTCGAGTTACACATATAGAAACTCGACCGAATGCACTGTACGGAAAAGTGCAGAAAAGTGTTTCTAGCCGTTGTGGAGTTGCAACAAGTGAAAATATATCAGTTGCAAGCCACAAAATGGGTAGTTTTCGTTCACAAGTGTTCCCAAAGGCTAAGAGGCATCCCCAGCTATAAATAGGACCCCTTGGGCTTCATTCCAAGGTTGAGCATTCATTGCAAACTCTTTGTGAGGTTCCTATTCTATAGTTGAGTGCTTCCTACAGCCTCCTCTCTCTCTCTCTAAGCTTAATCACTTGCAACATCTATTAGAGTGAGTAGGAGATTTGTAAGAGAGCTAGTTTTATATGTATATCTTGTGAGGCTCTCACTTCCACCACCTCCCCATCTCTCATTTGCAATCATGAAGATGAAGGTTCTCTCTCTTGTCCAAGAGAGGTGAAGAAGAACAAGGGAAGGCATCCCTTGGTGAAGATCAAGGCTAAAGACTTGGAGCTAGAGTGGGTAAGCCCTTGGAGAAGGCAGAAGACTCAAGCTCAAGTGGGTAAGACCTTGGTGGAAGCTTCTCTGAGTGAAGGTGAAGTCAAAGGCGGAAGATCCAAGAAGAGTGGGTAATTCCTGCAAGGCCGAAGACTTGTGCAAGAGTGGGTAAGTCCTTGGAGAAGGCCGAAGACTCTTGCAAAGTGGGTAAGTCCTTGGTAAGGTTGAAGACTCTTTGTATTGGATAGGTAAGTCCTTTGTTGGTCATGTATTGTATGTCTTATTAATGAATATAAGAGTGCAATTGTTTGAAGTCCTAGAGGTTGACCTCTCTAGGCAAGTGGACTGACACACTTCTAGTTTGAAGTGTGGAACCACTCTAAATAGCTTGTCTAATTGGTGCATGTTCAATATCTCTTATCCTTTCTATGCATGATTTAGTTGCACTCAAATTACCTATTTAGCAACCTTATCTTGTCATATATTTTGAAGGTTTAATGAATTTTGTGTAAGTGCTTTCAGCTCTATTCACCCCCCTCTAGAGCATCTAATCACCCATCTAGGATCCAATAAGTGGTATCAGAGCGGGTCTTCTCCAAGCATACTTCAACAAGTTGGAGAAGATGGGTGACTACCTAGGAGGGAGACTCTCGACCAGCCTTCCAATCTTTGATGGGAGCAATTTCCTCTATTGGAGAACAAGACTTCAATTCTACATCCAAGGATCAAGTCTCGAGATGTGGCAAATGGTGAACAACCCATACATTCTACCAAAGACAAATATTGAAGAATGGGATGAAGCCACCTTGATGAAAGCAACTTTGAATGCTAGAGCCATGCACATCCTATATGCCTCCACGACCCCCACCGAGTTCAACCGGATTTCCTCTTGTGAGACGGACTATGAGGTATGGAGAAAGCTTTGCATCACTTATGAAGGGAAAGATCAAGTGAAGGAAAGCAAAGTCTACATGCTCAAAGGGTTGCTTGAGAACTTCAAGATGGGAAAGGAGGAGAGCATAGCCAACATGTACTCAAGGATCAACACCATCTTGAATGGTCTTGCTGTTCTAGGACATCCTATGTCTAGTGGAGAGATCAACTCAAAGATCTTTAGAACTCTCCCCAAGAGGTGGGAACCCAAGGTGACTTCTATTGAAGAAGCAAGGTCTCTTAGGGATATTCCTATTGAAGAGCTCATTGGAAATCTACAAGCACATGAAGCCACACTTGACAAGAGGGAGGAATTAGAAAGACAAGAGGAGAAAGAACTCAAGAGAATGAAGAAGGCTGAAATCAAAGCTCAAATCAAGGCTATTGTTGGTCAAGCTTCTCCATCCTCTCAAGTTGAAGAAGATGCCATGTACTCCAAGGGTAAACTCTATAAAGGCAAGTCCTCCTCCATCTGGTGCTTCACATATGGAAAGAAGGGTCACTACAAGGAAGATTGCCCACAAGACAAAAAGACCCGTCTTCATAAGAAGAAATGGCAATCAAGCTCAAGTGGCTCCTCCAACTCAAGCTCAAGTGAAGATTCAAGTGAAGGATCAAGCTCAAGCTCAAGTGATGAAAGAGAATGCCATTTTGCTCTTATAGCATCAACAAGTGAAGACTCAAGTGAGGTAAATCTAAACTCTCTAGATAAAGAATCTTTGATTGCTATTATTCATGATGTTTGTGCCTCTCTTAAGTCTTCTAAAAAGAAAAAGAAAAAGCTTACTAAAATTGTTGATAATTTGCATGTAGAACTAGATGATCTTGAACATGCTAAGTCTTGCTTGCTTGATGATAAAAATGATTTTCTTAGTCAAGTAGACTCTCTTAAACTTGAAAATGCTAGTTTGCTTGATAAGATTAAATTTCTAGAAGCTCAACCTCTCATGCCTAGTTCTAATGAAGAGCATACTTTTATTGTTGATTCTCTCATGCATGACATTAATGTTCTTAAATCTGAAAATAAGGACAAAGATTTTGTTTTGCATGAATTAGAAATAGAAAATGCCTCCTTGCTTGCTAAAATCAATGGGCATGAATCTTGTTCTAGTTCTACAAATAGAGAGAATGATGTTGCTGCTCTTCATATTGATAGAGATTCTAATTTAACTAAAGCTCTTTGCTTAGAAAATGATCTTTTGCATGCTAGAGATAATATTAATCAATTGTCTTCTACTATTGATTCTCTTAAGCATGATAATGATAGTTTGCGATCTTCTTTGCAAAGATTCTTAGTTGGTAAAAAGAATCTTAATCAAATCCTAGACCATACTACTAAACAAATTGGTAGACATGGTTTAGGGTATGATAGTAATCAAGGGAACAACAAAGATAAAGGACCTCCAATATTCCATGGAGAATCCTCTAGTTATAAGACTATGGGCACATGCAACTATTGCA
The DNA here is from genome assembly GCA_963693085.1 of Alisma plantago-aquatica. Taxonomy (NCBI): domain Eukaryota; kingdom Viridiplantae; phylum Streptophyta; class Magnoliopsida; order Alismatales; family Alismataceae; genus Alisma; species Alisma plantago-aquatica. The sequence continues at coordinate 427,094,552 of OY856410.1, read as the reverse complement.
ATGAAATTGGTCATTATTCTACTTGTTGTCCTTTTATGAAAGCACCCAAAAGCAATCGGATTTGGGTTGCTAAACTAATCCCACCGGACCCAAAAACATGATTGGGGACCATTTCATCTTTCTTCCTGTAGGTACTTGCAAATGGATTGACTTGAGCTATTGAATTGCAAATTGACTTGTCAATCCACATGAAAGAAGAAAGGTGAGATGTGTAGAGGGTGACAACAATTGGAAAAAGGAATGGTAAGCACAAAGGTAATGTTTCTTTTGCTTATAACTTTTCTAACTTGTTTTTGTCAAGTTAGTGTGCACTATACATATGGTTTTTGAGTCAAAAGTGGCATTTTGTGATTCTCTTCACACTCTTTCTCAAAAACTGTTTCTAATGCTTCTATAGTGCATTACTAACTTGCTTAGACATGTTTGGATATGGTTTGTATATTTAGCATGCCTTAAATATGTTTTTATAAAATATATGTGCTTTTTGACAGCTGCTCTGTCGGTCGAGTTTGCCCTATTGAAACTCGACCGATAGGCACCAATGGGTGTTGCCAATAGCTGTCATCGGTCGAGTTGTCCATGCACAGAACTCGACCGATAACACTGTGCACAGAATATACATTTGGCTTATTGAGTGAGAATTTCCCTCTCAACTAGATTTTCTCAACCAATAGCCTTATTCTTTGGCACTCTCATTTGGTACCTTTATATATGCATATTGCCATGTTCTAAATTGCCTATCTTGCTTACAACTCTATCTTTCAAATTGCTCTAAATTGGTATATCTATATGTTGCAATTACTTGCTTTGAGTTGTTTTGCAGGTTTTGATGATGGTCTCTTTGGATCTCTTGGTTGTGTCTAAAAATTGCTTCCGTTGTGCTCTAACTTGCTACATCTATCTAGGTGTATATCTTGTTTCGATACAACCTTGAGGTTCTTAGGGGTAATCATCTTATGGTAAGGATGCATATCTTGTGAGTAATATCCTTTCATGCTTCTAAAATTGCATATCTCTTTGTTTGGATATATCTCTTCATCTACTCATAGCTTGCTCTTTAACTTGTGTATCTTTTGGTATCTCTTTCTATGATCTAGATCCTACTAGTAGTCCTAACTTGTGATATCATCTACTAGTAGTTCATATACATGTAGTTCTAACCCTGTTTATAATTGGCATCTTTGCTCATCTATATGCTATGCTTGTATCTTGTCTCATACATGCTCAACATTATTCCTTGAATTGCATATCTACTATCTTGAGTTGCTTGCATAACATTGTGATGCAGGGCACAAAGAGCTACATTATATGTAGAAATTGGAGTATTTTTGGATTTTATGCAGATTTTGCTCCATTTTCAGTTTTTGGTGCAAGACTAGTGTTTTTCATGTAGAAACAACCTTCTGAGAAAGACTCATTGCTTTGCCATGAGCTCCGATGGTTTTTGGTCAAATTCCATCATCTTGAGGGTGTAAATTGTGACTTATTGTTTTTCTGCAGCACTTTATCTTGCATTTTGGGTTGTTCAAGTATATGTTTTAACTTGCTTTTCTTTCTATGCTTGGACAAGACCCTATATGTGCTCTTCTACTCTCCTTATATATATTTGTGTTATCTCCTTTTCTCTTTAACAAGTGATGTTTCTGATTTCCTTTTCTCTTTAACAAGTGATGTTTCTTATTTCTTCATAACCCCTCTTTTTGAAATGACAAAGGGGGAGAAAGATATGTCTTCTTTTAAAAAGAGGAAGAAGGCATGTCTTACATGAAGAAGAGAAGTATGTTCATGTAAAGGGGAGAAGGTAAAGGGGAGAAGACATATATGTGTAGAACATATATGAGTACAAGACATAGTTTCTATAAATGTTATGAAAGCTAACCATGCAGGAGAAATAGCATCAATTGAGGGGGAGTATGAGAACTCCATGCGCATCAATTGAGGGGGAGCATATGAACTCCATTCTATTGAAACCCCTAGGTTTCTCCAAAGGTATGATTTTACTTAAAAGCTTTCAATACATTTATGGAATGGTTTGTCATCTTCAAAAAGGGGGAGATTGTTGACTCAAGGTCAATTAGGTCAATGTTGACTCACGTCTAAATTGACTAAACCCGTGTTTTGATGATGACTAATCATTCCACATATTGGTGTCTAATGCTTCTACTTGAGTGATTTCAGATTAGGTATAGACACACTCCAATTGCCCTAACTTGCGCATCTCAAATTGGAGAAAAGACAAGTCAAAGTCATACAAGTGCACGTTTTTGTAATATAATGTATATCCATTAGAATCATGTTGTAAATCACTTGTAATGATTGTATGACTTGTAATTAAGCTTAGAAAAATATCAGGAACACTTAGATCGAATATTAGAGCACTTTTAATGCAACTTTGAAAATCAATTACAAGCACTTGATCGGTCCAGTTTCCCACCCTGAAACTCGACCGATCCACCTGGGCTGATTTTCTGAAGATTGAACCGGTCCAGTTTCCCACCCTGAAACTCGACCGATCCACCTGGGCTGATTTTCTAAAGATTGCATCGGTCGAGTTACACATATAGAAACTCAACCGAATGCACTGTACGGAAAAGTGCAGAAAAGTGTTTCTAGCCGTTGTGGAGTTGCAACAAGTGAAAATATATCCGTTACAAGCCACAAAACGGCTAGTTTTCATTCACAAGTGTTCCCAAAGGCTAAGAGGCATCCCCAACTACAAATAGGACCCCTTGGGCTTCATTCCAAGGTTGAGCATTCATTGCAAACTCTTTGTGAGGTTCCTATTCTATAGTTGAGTGCTTCCTACATCCTCCTCTCTCTCTAAGCTTAATCACTTGCAACATCCATTAGAGTGAGTAGGAGATTTGTAAGAGAGCTAGTTTTATATGTATATCTTGTGAGGCTCTCACTTCCACCACCTCCCCATCTCTCATTTGCAATCATGAAGATGAAGGTTCTCTCTCTTGTCCAAGAGAGGTGAAGAAGAACAAGGGAAGGTGTCCCTTGGTGAAGATCAAGGCTAAAGACTTGGAGCTAGAGTGGGTAAGCCCTTGGAGAAGGCAGAAGACTCAAGCTCAAGTGGGTAAGACCTTAATGGAAGCTTCTCCGAGTGAAGGTGAAGTCAAAGGCGGAAGATCCAAGAAGAGTGGCTAATTCCTGCAAGGCCGAAGACTTGTGCAAGAGTGGGTAAGTCCTTGGAGAAGGCCGAAGACTCTTGCAAAGTGGGTAAGTCCTTGGTAAGGTTGAAGACTCTTTGTATTGGATAGGTAAGTCCTTTGTTGGTCATGTATTGTATGTCTTATTAATGAATATAAGAGTGCAATTGTTTGAAGTCCTAGAGGTTGACCTCTCTAGGCAAGTGGACTGACACACTTCTAGTTTGAAGTGTGGAACCACTCTAAATAGCTTATCTAATTGGTGCATGTTCAATCTCTCTTATCCTTGCTATGCATGATTTAGTTGCACTCAAATTACCTATTTAGCAACCTTATCTTGTCATATATTTTGAAGGTTTAATGAATTTTGTGTAAGTGCTTTCAACTCTATTCACCCCCCTCTATAGCATCTAAGCACCCATCTAGGATCCAACAATGTCACCTAGAAAAACTGACCCATCGCATCCCTGCAAGAGTAAATTACCTGAGTTATAAACCCACTGTAAGGGTTGATCTTCTAGAGAAATATTACCATCATATACTACAGATCGTACATTGACGAAGCAATCATGGAAATGTAGTCGAATGATGGAGGCGCCAACTTGGGGATCTCGATAGATGGCTTGATCCACAACTCCTCGTATCATCGGTAAGGTGCCCGGGCATATGTCATTGTAGTAGTCAGCTCGAAGATGACTATTTCCCTGCGCTGCGACGGTGGAGATCATGAAAATCATCAACATGCCACAGAATGCTCCTGGTGCTCTGCGATCAGCAGCCATCTCGAAACAAGCACGTGAGCTGGCACATCGCCTTGCCCTTGCCCAAAGGGCATCTGTTGTTGCGGCAGTGGCTGGTTCTGTAGCTGGACTAGCTGTTGCTCCTACATCAGGGTGTGGTTGTAGGTCATCACCAAGTGGAGCCACTGTTGTTGCTGATTCTGTACCTGCAGGGGTTGCTGCATCGGGCATAGGCTGCACTCTAACCACCTCTCACTACCTCCAAATGTTAAGCTATGCACCATGATCAGCAATCAGTAGGCTTGTCGTCATCATAAACATTTTCATCTTCATCATCATGGATTATCATCCATCATCTAGAAAAGAGAAAGCACACATCTATGGGAACGGGTGATGTTCATCATCGTGGATTATCATCCATCATCTAGAAAAGAGAAAGCACACATCTATGAGAACGGATGATCAGTGCACTGCGGGGTAAGAAGATGTCATTTATGTGACTATCCTTAGATTAATCAGCTAAAGATTACCCAGTAAATCCTCATCATGGTTCTGAAAACATTGGTAGGGTGTCACTCATGCAATATACATTCTTCCTGAGACTCCACTACACGTCGGCCACCTTCCCCTATGCATTCATCCAATGGTCCTTGTATTCACCTTCCTTGTTGCTCTGGCAGTCTGGCACTGGGCTTGGAAAAGAAGCTCAACCTACATACCTCGCTGGGTACACCACTATAACAAAGGATGATAAGTTCATCAAATTGAGTAATGAAAATTTTGCAGTAAATAAGATGTGAGATTTTATATATATTTAGTCACCTGATTCCATGTCCCGGTGCGCATCTCACATTGTGAATGTAGACATTGGACCTTCCACTTTGGAGTGAGATTCAATCATCTAATGTGAATTCAAATATGTTGGTGCCACAAGAATTCTATCTGTCTAACCATTAACAAGTAAAATCCTCTCAGTATTCGTTATCAGCGCAAAATAGAGATATTGACTATGTAAGATTTCTAATCAACATGGTTGTGATGTAGCATTTATTTAAGACAGAAATATATGTGGACATTAGAGGTTAGCTCCAATAAGATATATACTATTTTATCTCATAAATCAACCACATTGAAAGAAATATAGAAGATGAATCCATTGAGGTTCCTTTTCAGCTAGTATAGCTACTGTCAAATGACAATCGTGACCATGTGGGCACAATGTATAAGGAAAGATTCATACCAACAAGTATTGAAGGGTTTATTCAGTACCTAGTCTCTTCTGATTCTTGCCTAGTCGAGATCAAATCTTGTTGTAGTAAAGCATTTTGTGGATCCTTCCCCATGTCCACCAACATCCTCAATGCCTTCAACAAACTACATGAAATGAAATATTAAATAGGACAGATTACAGTAATGGCAAAAATCTGGAACTAACATCGATGAATGGAACCACTATGTGATCTTAACATCATATCAATCTGTTCGTGTCAGATGGGTGAGAGTTATTACTAGAAAAAGGACCAATTGTGAAGAATATATATATATATATATATATATATATATATATATATATAGTCAGGTACTGGGATGGAAACTACCTTCTTCGCTCTCAAATACCAAAAGAAATTCCAACAAACCACTATAAAAGACTTTATCTGCATTGAGTTTCTTAATTACCTGTATAAAACAAAGTATTTTTTTACGTATGTACATAATGCAAGAAATGGATGGTAAAGAAAGCAAGAAATGCATTTTGATGGATTCAACTTGCCTAAAAAGTAGACGTATTCAAGTCAATTGAAGCCAAATCAATCAAAAGATTCGCCATTAATTCCCCCACCCTAACTGTGGGTCTCCCAACCACATACATAATTAAAATAAAACAAACAAAGACATATAACATGATTAACTTTTGTTCTACATATATGACACATCAAAAAATATAGATATTTTTATTTCATGAAAACTGCACACAGAAGTTCTGGAAATGTAACAAATAAATTAAATGGTACCGAGAACAAATTACTAAAATCTATCTATACATTATCTAAATGAATAGGAAATAAAGTTTTTTGTGTAAACAAAATACAAAGAAAAATTTAGATATGAAAAAGTCTTCCTAAGAAACTAATAACTAAATCTAGAACTCTAATGGGAAGTAGATCATTAATTTCTAATCACTCAGTTGATCCATGCTTTCTGGCGGAGTGGATGATTGTAGAATGCATGAAGACCGACCCTACAAAAGAAAAAAAATAAGCTACAAGTGTCCAATCCCTGTTATACAGTTTAGTCTTGCTTATAACTTAAGTAGAATAAGTAGAATAATCAACTTACCACATTTCGAAGAACAACCTGTCAGAGAGCATGCCTTCTTTCAACAAAATTCTTTTTTCCATTTCTTCTCTCCTAGTAGTACATACAAAAATAAATGTTAATAATTTCCGCCTAATGAAAATAAAGTATATTAGGTGTAAGTACCATACGAGTACAACTATTCTTAAATTAGCTTCAGCAAGTTCTCTGTTACTATCCTCTAGCTCCTTTTTGGTATCTTTCTGTTGTTGTTGAAGTTCTATAACAATGCCATGTAAAACTTCTTTTGCTTTCTGATTTTGTATATCTTGACGAGATACGGTGGCACCAAAACCTATTTCAAATCCTCCGCAATGTTTTCCAATCACTTCATCCAAAAATGATGAAAACTCTAATGGATCACGTGTCTTGTCTAGCCCCCGACTTATGCATTCATCAATAACTTTTTGCTGATGATCATTGGTAAATTTAAAAAGTTAGTGTAATTCAAAAAAATTATACAATAAATTAAAATAGTATATTTAACAACTTACAAGAATGTCTTTAGTGTCCTTGTTGGGAAATTTTTGCTTCTTATCTAGATGGCCTAAGACGTAGACCTCCAATGTTGGATGCTCCTTTTTCTAAATATTTAGTACAAGATTAGAGAATAGACAATACTTTCTGGATAGCTTGTAAGATAGAAAAATCATTATAAATTAATTAATTATATATTCATACCTGTTTAAAGCGATGGCTTGCAAAAGAAATAGGTCCATGCGTATAGGTAGGCCTTACTATGCTTCAGATGCTCTTATTTTTAGCCGACAATTCCTGAAACAAGTATAATAGTTATGTCATATCAGATTTGATGATAAATAGTATAATATAAAGTATTATCACCTTGTTCTTTTCGTTGTTCCAGTATTTTAACAATTCTTTCCATTGCTCAGCATCAATTCTTTTGTCTCCGCAAGTTGAGGCTTGTTCCTCTATAGTCTTATATTCATCATAATATTTTCTCTTCAGGCTATATCTCCAAGTTCTCAGTTCTTGTTTCATAATTCTTTTACAAGCAGTTGCAACACCATCTAGAGGAGCCTGGGTTTCCCCATCTTCCATTACAAATTCAAAATCATCCTACCAAAATTTTAAGTAACAAAATTTCCATGTCATCAATACTTATATTATTCATTTACAAACACATGCACTTAAATTTAACTATAATGTTACATACCTTTAATTTCTCCATCACCTTATCAAAACTTCTTTGATGTTTCTGTCCCCAAATTTTAGCTATAGGAAATTGCTCAGCGCGTCTAGCGTACAACCCCAACCATCCTGATAGTTTCTGACATTCATCACAAGCAGGTACACCTAATTCTCTATCTACAATGCAAACCCATTTTTTTCATCTTTTGGAGCGACTGCTTTGTAAGTGGTGCATCCTCTTGTATTCTTTTTAACTTTATATGAAATTATAACTATTAAATATTAACTATAAAAATTTGTACTAAAATTTGTATGACATACAATACCTTTTTTGCATATTGGGTCATCTTGAATTTCTTCATTTACTCTCGTTTGGTCTTCTAGGTGCAACTCATCTTCAAGATGATCACCATTTTCTGTCATAATAAAGAAATATGATTTTTTGTTAGAGCATAGTACCCAGTAAGGGTGATTATATGTGAAATTTTTAGTGTATTACCGGATAAATAGCCATCTAAAGTTCCATTATCATGTAAGTCATCACCATTATTGCCATCGTCTTCAACAATAGTATCTACAAATAATTAGTGGTTATGTAAAATTATCGTAGCAGTAATAATAATGTAACTATATAAATTACATGGAACACAGAAATCTGAAATTCTATGGACGGGCGAGTAATTCTCATCTAAAGTTTCATTGAAGTGGAAATCACCAACATTATCTTTATCACCTTCTACATTAATATCCAAATAACAAATAGATTATGGATATTATTATAGCTAGAATAATATAAATAGAATTATTACCTGTGACAAGGGTATCCAAATTTTCTTGGATGCGAGCATCATCAAAATCTTAAAATATTAAATATAATAATGAGATATACTAAGAGAAATTACTAGCATAGTATTATGTATAATAGATGCATAACTCACTTAAAGTTTCATCCTCATCACTCATGTCAAAATCCATAGGTGATCCACACATTTCTTCATATATTTCAGTATCTTCAGGTGGAATAGATATCTGCTTATTGCATCTCACATTTCCAGTGGCTATATTAATATTTTATCATTAGGCTGACAAAATATAAAATTAAATATTAAAAATACTTACCTAAAAGTTCAGTCCTACGAGGTGCATTATGATTTGGTGCACTAGAATCACAATGGACATATGCTCTCTTTAATTTTGGATGGATAGTTTTCTTGAGAGTACTTGATTCACCTTTTCTGCTCATAGACTTGTCTACATGAATTGAATCATTTCAAGGTAGTAAGATATCAGTCATAAAGCAAAATTCTGCAATTCATATAGTAAATAATGTACTTAATACCATGATTTTGAGTTTTTTTAAATGCATCACCAACTGGAATTTCTTCTTCCAAAATTTCTGAGTTTCTTGGTCTCTTCGTTTCTAATATATTTATGGAAAAAAAAGATACAAGATTGAGGGATTGGCGATATATACATAGGCAACTAAATTAATTAAGACTTACTTGATGTTATCTCACTCAAGCATTTCTTAAGTGGATTGTTATGGATGGGGACATGCTTTCCTTTGGCATTTGTATATGCATTTGTACTCTCTATCACTATGAAAAGTAGAAGGATTCATAATTGATAGTGTTTGCTAATAGAAGGGGGAAAATCACATACACAAATATAACTTGTACCCGTTTCAGATCTATGACGATGATGTAAATTCTTACTTCCTCCAGTACTTTTGGTCGAGCCTAAATAAAGTGTGTTTGAAATCCATTCTAACTTTGTATCTACCTAATTACATTTTAACGTATAAATTAATTGGATATTGAAAATAATACCTCTGAAGTTGGTCCTTTGAAGTGGTGTGCTTCCTTGACTACCATGATTAGACACTACAATAAGATCATTAATATTTTGATAAATTTATCAAAAGTTACTACACAATAAAAAACACTAATGATTGGAAAAAAACTAATGGTATGAATTACATTGTTTGCATCTGGGTTCATGTTCAATTTCTTGATCTGTTCTCATGTGGTCTTCTAGGTGCATGGCATTTTCAGCAATGGACTTTTTCTTTAAACTTGGCTGCACACTTTTCTTGAAAGTGTATGATTCACCTTTTTCATTTATAGAAGCATCTATACAAATGCAATAATTTCACATACCTAAGAGGACATGATGTTGGAAAATAAAAAATATGATATTAATGTAGTAAAGAGTATACCACAATTTCTGACTATTTTGAATACATTTGCAATTGGAATGTTATCATCCAAACAATCAGAGTTTTTTGGTCTTGTTGTTGATCCATCTAACCAAATATATACAATATCAACATAAACACATGAAATTCAATAGCTTCAAACTAAATTGAGTTTATCTTACCCATACTTTCCTTAAGGATGGACACATATTTTCTTTTTGCAGCTGCAATTGAATTCACATTGCTACTCACTTCCTTATTTGGATCCTTAAAGGTGGGTGCAGACTTTATGAGTGCTCTCTTCTTACTTCCATTAACCACTTCTAGTTCTGAAATTAACATAAAAGACAAAATATGTGACAAAATTTATGGAAAATATATTGTATGCAAAAAATTAAAATAAAGTTTCACATACCTGCTTTTCTTGATGCAAGATTTGTGCCCTGATTTTCCATCTCCATGATCTGATTAACGGACTTGAACATAGATTTAGGTGTCATGACTCTGAAAAAAAATGATTGTATTACATCTTAGTTAGATGTCTGAAGTGAAATATCAGTCAGTCCTACAAAAACCAATCATAAATATTAATAAAAGACTTCTATTGATTATACCTCTACTCTCCTTCTCTTTTTAGGTTGTAAAATTTCACCGATTACACTTTTAGAAACTTTACAAGATGTAGATATATTAGACCTAGTCCATCTGACATTAGGAACATCATTCAACCCAGAACTAATTGAAGGCTCATGATATTTACCTAAGTGATCATCTTTTTGTTCAACAATGAGATCATGATCTACATATACATTTTTAGGTTTCCAGTGGCATACAATACTCCAATGTCCATCTACATGATCTCTTGAGTAAAAGACTTCTTCAACTTGTTCTGGGTATATAAATGGTTCATCTTCAAAGCTTTGCTTACTCGTGTTAACATGTGCAATGTTAAGATCATCAACTAACAACCCTTCCTCATCGACATTGAACTAGGAACATTTAAATAGAAAATAAGGATTCATTCCATGGTAGAGAATCTCAAAGATGTCATCTAGAAGTCCATAATATACTTCACCATCAGGGCCTATTGTGGCGATACCACTATTTTGTGTTACTCAATCTTTATCAACATCTTGACACTCAAATTTGTATCCATTCACAAAGTAACCTTTATAAGAATATATGCCTATCTTGGGTCCTTGAGACAGATATTGGATAGGCTTGAGAAGTTCATCAAATTCTTGTAAGGAAGCAACCTACTTAGAAAAGAAATATGGATGAAATTAAGAAATAAGATAGGATAAAAACATTATGTTAAATCAAATAGTTGTATTGCCTTACATGATCTTCAAACCAATTTACAAATGATTTGTGGTGGTGTGATTGTAAGGTGAAATCATCCCAACTAGGGTGCTGGCATCTTAAGATATCCTGATGCTTCCTGTATTTATGTATGTCGTGGATACATTTTGTTAGACAATTTTCAAAAATATTTTATAATTAATAAATTGTTACTTACTTCACATAAGGTTGAACTTCCTCAGTATTGAGCAATATGAAACATGTAGCTTGATGTAGTTCTTCGACAGATATGCTCACTATAGAACGAGATCCAAGTGGACCATCGAGATACCTTACAAGTCTATGTAACTTGGTTTCCACATCATGCAGATACCTATCACAGAATATGCTTGCTTCCTCCATTAAATATCCTTCAGCAATAGAACCTTCTGGTCTACTCTTATTACGAATGTAATTCTTTAGTGTGTGTAGATATCTCTCAATGGGATACATCCACCTAAATTGAACCGGTCCAACAAGTTTTGCTTCTGTTGCTAGATGCACAGCTAAATGGACCATGACATCAAAGAATGCAGGAGGAAAAATCTTTTCTAATTTGCACATTATTATAGGAATTTTCTTCTCCAACTCTTCCATCTTCTCAATAGTAATGACCCTTGCACTTAGTTCTTTGAAAAAAACACATAATTCCGTCAGAACTTTTTTGACAGGTTTTGTTAATGCCTTTATCACAGCTACTAGGAGGATATGGTGTAGCAATATGTGGTGATCATGACTCTTCATACCAATTAACTTCCTTTCTTGTAGTTGAACCATACAGGAGAAGTTTGATGAAAATCCTTCAGGGATTTTAATGTCCTTTAATACAAACAAAAAGTTTTCCTTTTCTTCATTTGTCATACTGTATATTGTATGAGGAAGCTCCCTAATATTATTTGATTTTGAAAGTTTAGGCCATAATGATTTACGTATTCGCAAGTGCTGCAAATCCAATCGAGCTTTAATATTGTCCTTTTTTTTACCATCCTTTTGAAGTAACCACGCCAAAATATTTTCACTCACATTTTTTTCTATGTGCATACATCTAGATTGTGTCGAACCAGCAATGAGCTCCAATAAGGGAGCTAAAAAAATACTTCTCTTTTTCCACCCCTCAGGTAGTTCATGTTGGTCATGTGAATTATTACCTGAAACCTTTCCAAAGAAAACATTATCATAATCTTTCCACAAGTGTTCAATTTGTTTCCCATCTATAGGTTGAGGTGCGGGTTCATGTTCTTCAACTCCATTGAAGCTTTTTTTATCAACACGCCATGGGTGGATAATTGGTAAAAAAACATCGATGTCTTAGATAGACACATTTTCGACTGTATGGAAGGTAAATAGAACCATGATCAGTTTGACAATACGAACAAGCCTTATAGCCTTTTGTACTCCAACCAGACAACATACTGTATGCAGGAAAGTTGCTAATGGTCCATATAAGCATTGCTCGCATGCTAAATACCTCACCTAGTTTAGCATCAAAAGTGTTCACTCCAGTCCACAACATCTTCAATTCATCAATCAATGGTTGGAGATAAACATCAATATCGTTTCCTGGTGATTTTGGGCCATCAATAAGAAGTGACATCATTAAGAAAGATTGATGCATAGTGAGCCAGGGAGGAAGATTATAACAAATTAAGATGACGGGCCAAATACTCACTACAAAAAAGATGGTCTTTAACTACAATTTTTCGAATTACATATAATTTCTATGTAGTTGAATCCCTAGTTAGCTACAAATTTAAAAAGTATAAATAAAATAAGTATAGTTAACTCAATTCATAAGACATAGCTACACTTATCCTCTTCATGTCTTAAATGTATTAACTAATTATAACTAAATGAGAACTTTTTAAAATAAAATCAAACTTCATATTTCATTGAAATTTTGCCTGATCCTTCCACGCGTAATATTCCCACTCGATAAAAATTACACTCCCAATTGCCCGCGAGTTCTCCCACTCTGCCGTGCAGAATCCCTCTAGGCGACCACCCGTCATTCTGCCCCAAACGGATCACTCGCCCATGCACAATCCTTGATCGCTAGCCATACAATCCGTTGGTCGTTGCCAAGCATAGTCTGACCTCGCCGGCTGGGTTTCTTCTCTTCAACACCGCCGCACAACAGCCTGAGGGCACATCGTCACTCCAGTGTCACCATCCAAAAGCCCAAGGGCACAATCCCTCCATTGTGGCCTCCCCACGTGCAATCCCTAATCTCTCGCCACGCAATCCGCTCGTCGTTGCCAAGATCATCTGAGCTCATTGGGTTTCTGCTCTTCAACGCCACCGTACAGCAGCCTGAGAGCACAAATCGCTTCCCAATAGCCCGAAGGAACAATCCCTCCATCATCGCCGCCCAACAGTAGAGCACCCAGACGTCCAGGTTAGTTCTTCTCTGATTTCAATATCTCCCTCCTTGGTCACGTTGGTTCTTCCCATTTTGAGGTTGTTTCCCGTCAGGGTTAAACTGATAAAGGGAACACCACGGTTCCCTTGTTTAGCTAGCATGTAGCAACTTGCATTTAACCTCCTCTCCAGTCTGCAGTCTGCTATTTTCGTGTGCTATTCCTTTTCAAGCATGTCAGATCGAGCTCTGGCAAGGCAGAGATGTGATTGCCGGTTACGGGTCAGATGACATACTGAGCAACTCAACCTCACAAAAGTTGGGAATGCACTACTAGTTTTGGGGTTTTGTCGCGCACGGACTTCCAATTCCTACCTATATTTTGCTTATATCCTGTAGTCTCGGATGAGCTCGTGTAGCCACACTGAAACCAATCTCATTGTTTCTATATGGTTCCCATGCAAACTCATCACATAGATTTTCAGATTAGATCATTAGAAGAGATCAACCCTCGAGCAAAGTTAGAAATCTACTAAATTGAAACCTAGCAAGTCCTAGGCTAGTCTTAAGGGTTATCTCGACACTTGAACTCATTAAGAATAATATTCCAAAGGTAGTTCCTGGGCATTTCATTTTCTTCATGTACACTAGAATTCCTCTCATTTTATATCCAATGCATAATGCATATGCGTAAGAGATGAGACCTCTCAAGTAACTTGTTATGACTGTATTGTGTAATTTTAATATTTTCAAAATTTTATGTAACTCGATTAACAAGCTCTCCTGGTAACCAACATGTATATACTCGAAATTATACCAAAAATTGTTACATAATAAGCTTACATCAGTTCCTTGTGCATTATCGAGTGATCTATTCGTGAGGTTGATTCAAATGTGAAACTAAAACTAGTCAAATTCATTTAAGTAGCTTTGGTAGGTGGTGAGGGAAGGAGAGAGGCAAGCTAAAGGAAGAGAAGGGAACAAATGGATGAGTGAATACTTTAGTTGTTTTAGAATTTGCAACATGAAGAAGGGAAAGTTGGCCACATTATAATTTTTGGGTGGTGCCAACATTCCCTCCCCTTTCATCCAACCTGCGCGCGATAGTCCCTATTTTGTCTCGCGCGATCGCTCCGTATCTTCTCTAACCGATCATCCACAAGATCGCTACCTAGCTCGGCATCCGCACGTTAAGGAAACCCCGATCGACTGCGCTCTCCCGCTGCGCTCCCCCAGCCGTAGGCGGACACCTTGGCGGCCATCCAAGGAAAGCTTCTGTCTGAGGAAACCCCGACATCAACGATCCTCTACCACCATGGCGGGTGGCCGTTTCCTCCTAATCGACCAACCACTTTGAGTTCTCTTGGTCCCGGATCCATCACTCTATGGCCGTCCGTGAAGATTCGTCCTAGCCACATCCAGTCAATTAAAAAATGGCCAGGCGGGCCGCTTAAGTGCCCATGACCCCCAGTCGCTTAGTTTTGCCATTAATCACCCGCTTAATCATTTTGAGCAAAATTGCCCGCTTTTTGCCCGCCTCACCCGCTTTTTCCCGCTTTTTGCCCGCTTTTTTCCCGCTTTTGTTTAAAAATCCTAATGTAAGCATCTAACATTAATTAATATATAGCCAAGTAGTGTTGACTATAATATACGAAACTTGTATACATTAAATATTCTATGATATAGCTAGTCCTAATTTAGAATGCATACTTTGTGTGTAATGTAATAATTGGGTACTGCCAATGTATTAAAAAACGGGAAGCGGGAGGCGTGCGGACGGGACCTTGTAGCCGTTCAAGCGGCAGGCGGGCGCTTAAGCGGGCAATTTTTGAAAAAGTGGATTCTTAAACTCTTATATATTTATATATAAAATTACATGTATGTGTATATAAAAAATATATTTCTAAGGAAATCAGTAATACTAACCAGTAGTATCAATTACTAATGAACAAAATCTGCAAGAATATCAGTAAAATCAGTAAAACCATTAGAAGTATAATAGAGTAATATGATATTTACTTGGATATATTACAACAGTACCCTATTATATACAGCTTACATACAAAGTTTGCATTCTAAAGTAGGATTAGGTATATCATAGAACATTTAATGTATACAAGCTTCATATATTATAGTCAATAATACTTGGATTATATAATTAATTAACATTACATGCTTACAACAACATTTTTTTTTCAAAAAGTGGGAAAAAAGCGGGCAAAAAGCGGGTGAAACAGGAAAAAAGCAGGCATTTGAATGAAGCGGGAAAAAAGCGGGCACCTAAGGGCAATATTAGGCGGATGGCCTTTGCAGCCCGCTTAAGAGGCCACTCAAGCGGCCAGGCGGCTGCTTTTTAATTCAGTGGGTACTGCTGTAATGCATCTTAGTAAATATCCTATTGCTCTATTATACTAGTAATGCATGATTAGTTTTACTGATTTCCTTGCTGTTTTTAGTGATTAATGATTGGTACTGCTGGTTAGTATTACTTTAATTCAATAATTCATAGTTTGTTATATACAATTACTGATCTGCTTGCTGATTTTAGTGATTAGAGATGTTGATTAATAGTAAGTATTGATGAATACTTAGTTAATTACTAATTTGCTAATTAGATATGTATAGAAGTTCCTTATAAATATATTTTTTTATATACACATACATGTAATTTTGTATAAAAATATATAAAATTTAGACACCCGCTTTTTCAAAAATTGCCCACTTAATCGCCCGCCTACCGCTTAATCAGTTACAGGGTGTCGTCCGCACGCCTCCCGCTTCCCGCTTTCTAATACATTGGCCACATCCAACAATCTATCTTAGGAACCACTCGCAAGGTACCTCTTCCACTCCCATTGTCCCCACCCACAAACGCAGGTCTGTTCCCTGACTTGCGGTCCTTCTCACGGCTATATTTTCCAGTGCTAGGGCGTCTTCTCCAACTATTGACTCTCCTCCAACCGCCTGTGGCTTCCTCCCTCTCACAAAAGTCATTCAATAGTGGTTGTATATCTCTTGATTAGCTCAAAGGATCAACTTAAGGGTACAACTGCTCCTCCTCCTCGCGGTTGGATTCATTTTCCTTCTCCAAACTTTGACTAGGTTTGTGTACTTTATGGAATATCTATATATTGTTGGAGGGAATCATGAACAAATATATAATCAATGGTCCGAATATACATGATAACCCTTATTTTTGTACGATATCATAGGTTTGAACTGCATCAAGTGATACAAGACTGAGTGTTACGTCTATAATCTAAAACATTACAATAGAAATAGTGAACAACTCAATCTCCTACTCAATAACTGTCCAATAGATAATTACCATAACTTCTTGTTAGACTGCATCTATGCCATATGATGTCTTTCTTCTATTTGACGTACATTGTGCATGTATCGAAACTTGGCACACTACTTAAATGCAACAATACATGCTAGGTAAATTTTTTGTATATTAGCTCTATAGTTCTATATACGTGAAACTGTCTCTTTATTATTTAGATATTTGATTTAGGAACAAAAAATGTTAGGTATGTATACGTTTCTATCTAGGAAGCACAAACACTTCCCGGAGGTTGCCGTGTTCGTGTCCGACATATGTCCAACCCCGTCACGCCTAGGACACGCGTCGGACACTCCTCCAGCGTGTCCAGATTCATATTTTATGTATTTGCAAACTGGAAACTTCGTAAACACATCTAGGACGCTTAGTGGACACGGCCAACCCAACCCACATAAGATCTAACTAAAAAGAAAAGAGAAAATAAGATCCACCAATGTAGACTCCTCAACCAAACCCCAACTCCTCACCAAAACCCTCATCCCTTCCCTGTAGTGCACACCCCCATTAGTATTGGAACCTTTGGATCATTGTTTGTAATTAAGTTCTAATGATTTTCTTGTATTTCATTTCATCATTCTTGGATGGTATAATAATTTAATATATAATTTTGTATGCTAAATTTTGTAGCATCAACAATGTGAAGTAGATATCATGGTGATCTTTGTTTCTGCCTGTTTCTAAGAATAACGTAGCTTCTTATGTTCAAAAATAAAATATATACATGTGTCTATAACTGTATATATTTATGTAAATTCACAAAGAATAAGGTAGTTACATAGTACAGTTTGTTGATAAACTTTCAAGACAATCACTAGGGTGCATGACTAAAGCCATTGAACTGATGAGAGAATACATAATTCACTTCATTTGACTACATTCACAAATTACTTGTAAGGTTTTTATATTTTTACAGTTTGGAAAAAAACACTCAAGGGCACTCTAGAGTATTTGGCATGTCTTGCTTCACCTCCCCTGACTGTGGTGGCCGATGATCTTTACGTAGAATGGCCAAGTACTACTTGACAAGCCTCATTGCGTTTTTGCATTATTATTTTGTATTTACTTACTTGTGGGTGATTATAATAAGAGATTTATTGTTGCAAATTTGTTGAATTTCCATTTATCATGATCTTGTGTTTCATCTTAATAGAGGCTAGTGAGACATTATTATTTTGTATTTACTTACTCATTGGTTGAGGTATATTTCATCTTAATAGGGGCTAGTGACCTTGTGTGTTTATACTCATTAATGTGGTTGAAATAGTCTTTCCTTTAAGTATTTGTGGCTCTAAACCTTGGTAAGTGTTGAGGTCTCTATCATTAAGGCCGGTTGCTGAGTCAAGTGACTAGGCTGGATGGGATCCTAACTTGTGTGATGACTCTTGATGGGTGGTCACGTCATCATTTAACTCAAATGTTAGACAATTACTAATTCCAAATCTCACTTTGAAATAGTCTTTTAGAATTTGGTAATTATGGCAGTGTAGGATCCCAATCACATTTAAGTGTTTCTAGTGTCCCATTCCACCACTAGTAGGTTGGTTCTTTCCTCCAAATGATCATACTCAGTTGTTCCACTAAGGTATTTTGCTGAGTTTTAGTTTTTGGGTATATAGTTCTTGAACTCATTCTGGCTCTCAAGTGGTATTTTTCCTCAAATGAGTAATGAGATATGGACACTTGAGTTCGCCATTCTCTTGGCTAGCTTCTTGTCTTTACCTAATCAATTCCAATTGAGCAGTTGTGATGTATATTGATTTATTGTAAGGTGAATCAGCTTTATGGATTACTAATAATTAGACATTGTGTAAAGAAACTCTGGAACTTGATTGTAGATTGATTTGTTTGATAGCTTCATGTTGTTAAAAAAATCTAATTATTAGGAGGTGAGGCACATAGCAGGAGGGCTCAACCAAGCTTTAGCTTCGCAATGTCTCCTCTATTTTACTTGGGATGGCCTACCTACTATTTATTTGTGAGGAAGTTTATATTCTCAAAATACAAACATATATGAACTATAAGGTAGTGGCATTACTAGTGTTTCTCTTATAATTTATTTGGTGGGCTGTTATAAAAGCAGTTTGCCCATCTTATTTGAAATGCTTGTCTCCCATATAGGCTCTGGTTGAAGCCTAAATGGTTGAGATATTGTTTTGAGTTGTGAGCTTGCTCATTTTCTCACTATGGATGTTAGATGAATGTTAGCCAAGATAAATGTATATGTGTTTCCTACTAACGGAATATCTATTCCAGACCCCCCCACCCTAGTGTTATTTATACTAATAAGATAGGGTTAAATATATGTAGAAGATGGTATGTTTCCTTTATTTTGTTATTCTACTGAATAAACCTAAGGTTCATCATTTAGGGGGCTTGTAGACTTTAGTTTGCTTCTTCTAGCTCTATGGTTGTCACAATGGGAGGTGAGGAGAATGGTATTTGGTTCATTGTAGCAAGATGGAAGTATTTTTCTGATAGTATTTGTGATGTGAGAAATGACTTAGATTTCTTTCTTTCTGCATAGGTCACTCTGACAGATTTTGAGGAGATGTTTCAACCTGCACGTGGTATCATGAATTGGATGGGGATATTGTGTAAAGGTATGCAATTATGCTTGTATTCTTTACTCATCCAGTGATCACCTATGTATGCCAGCTCCATAGATTTAGTACCTTTCTTTATTTAGTTACTTATACATTATGTGCTCCACTCATTCAGGTTAGATGTAATAATGTAACCATGCTCTCAATCATCCGTTCTGCTGAATTTCAAAGTTTGTCTACATATGAATGATCAAGTTGTCAAGTATCGATGTCTCATTGTAGATACTGTGTTATTTATTCTCTTGGATATGCTAAATCCATATGATCATCGTTGTTTTCTTTTATGCATTTTGTTCCTTTTCCTATGAATTTCTCAACTGTTCCTTTTCCTGTGAATATTTAACTGTTCCTTCTGTACAACCCTGATGCATTATATATTTTGATTGAAAACATGGTTTTGGATTCATTATCTGGACAAGGCCAAGGAGGTTTCAAGAACAAGATATCACAGGACTAAACATGAGACTTTAACCTATCAAGCAATCCTCTTATGATCAAGACATGTACAACCATTCTCTATGAAACATAACAGTTGACAAAATGTTGATAGGTATGCTCAACTAATGCATGCACAATCTTGTTTCCATCTCATTTTTGTAACTGAAAGTTAGGTTTGAAATGCCTCATCTTTCCATGTTCATGTGTTTTGTGATAGATCATGCATCCTCAAGGAGAACCATTGTCCATGGTTCTTTGAATCTTTTTCAAAATCATTTTATCCACTGCTCATGTATCCAGAAACAGAAGAAGGAATGGTCGATGGAGCTATGTTTGTGATATTTTCTAGGAAGGGGGAAGGAGACACACTGCCCTAAACTGATTGTGTGAGTAGTACACATCTTGAACCTTGTTTCTTCTAATTTCAGTAGTTAAATGGTAGTACATGAGCTTTCAGAAAAAGCTGAACATAATCTTTGATCTGCACGACACTACTACAAATTTGTGAGTAGCAGGGATATTGGGTCCTTCTTAGTACCCGTCTTGAACCATGTTTCTTCCGATTTGAGCAGGGATATTTTGTCAAGGCACCATTTATAAGAGAGAAAAAGAGGCGAAAAGTGTCGAGTGTCTATCAATAGAATAGGTAGGGTCAACAACAACAAATGAACATGGACAAAAGCTCAGTAGCAACAATAGGGGAAGTGGAAGATCCTGCTTATGGATTTAATAAGTGGAGGCTAAGTAGCAACCATAATCTACTTACACCAATATTTATAAATCAAATGCAAATAATAATGGACTGCTTAATCTGGTTGACTATGAAGTAGCATAAATTTCATCTATGTAGTTGTTGAACATCCATACTCCTTCTCGATAGCAACCTTCTTTTCTTGAAATGAAGTTAGAATCTATCATGCAGGTATTGGTCCAATATGTGGTGTCTCCGTTCTATATTATTTTGGTATTTCTACCTATTATCTAGATGACTATTATTGTCAATAGTCTACTATTTGCATGCCAAATATGTAACAAAAATGTGTATCAGTTTGCTCCTTTCTCTGCTTACTCTCATGCTCATTTTCTAATTGAAGATGGTGTGTGTCGGCTAGTTTTGATCCATTAGCTGCATGGTGATCTGGAGTGTATATGCTCGTATGTAGTTTTCTATATTCTTGACAATCTATAACATATGATGGCCTTTGTGGTATGTACTTCTCAGAGGAATGGAAAGATGTAAGATTTCACATGCTATTGATTTTCAGTGGCCCATATGCTAGTTATTTATAGGTCATAGTTGGTATAACCTCTTAGCTTTTGGTTTTTTGGGCTTGCTGATCTGTGACAGCAAGCTCGAGTTTCTCTTAGTTGTTGACTCTTGACTTTTACTCTGATATACTCTTCTATTGTGGCTTTAAGTCTCTAAAATATTTTCTCAGTTTCCTTTCAATTGAATGACAGCCTAGTAAAGCTTATTCTTCTACGCTTTGGTTTTCTTATTATTGGTTTGTAGGAAATGTTGCTTGAGTTTTTATTTATATTGATTTTAGTATGATGTCTGAGATGGATTTAGGAATTGAAGATTGACTAATATGTGGGACGAGAAAGGTAAAACCTAAGTTCATAATGAATATATTAGCACCTTACCATTCTTTTGAAGCTAAGGTATACCTTCCTTCATGTAATTCAAGAATGTTGACTACTTTGTAGCTATAATGGTTTGTCAGGTGGTGTTCTGCATTTCAATAGTTTGCTTACTATTTGAAGTTTGAATTCTTTTTATATACACAAGTTGGAGCTGTACATGCTACATCAGATTTATAGAAATTCGGTTCTTGACTTTTCTCATCTCTCTTCAGTAATGTGCCTAATCTTTTATTCTTTTCATTTGGTGGACTGAACCTCATCTTCTCTGATGTCTGAGATATTTGGTTTTATGATTTTCTAGTTGGAAACAATATTAGTGTTGGAGTTGAGTCAGTTTACCTTGAAGCCTATGCTCTTGTATTCTGTTTGTTTGAGGCTGAGTGATGCCTTCTAATATTGTTTATTTGACCATACTGATTTTAAATGGGTGACATAGTTATTCAGAGATGGCCTTGGAATTTTTCTTCCTATTTTGTTCTTTTCTTGAAGGGAGTTTTCTTGATTACTTATACACATTATACATATTCTTAAAATGGTCTGGATGGTAGACTAAATTTCTTCTCTGATCCATTCTAGAAGTTGAGAAAAAGCTTCTTTCTTTGTCTTGAGCTCGTTTTCCTTTTGAGTTAAAATCTTTTGGTTTTTTGGTTTGAATGTTACTACTAAAAGTCAATAGCAGCAGCATCAAAACATATAATTCTTCACATGGACATTTGAGTTAAATACTCTAAATTAAGAAAGAACCTTGAATCACCCTAGGATCTTCTTATAAAGATAAATTACAAATGGAAACCCCATCATAAAAAACATGAAAATGGAAGTATCAACTCCATAACTAAAGAATTCAACCCTTTCAAGTAAAAGCCCACAAACCATGGCCAAAGCTAAAGAATCCATATAAAAACTAGAGTGTTACTCCAAGGCATTTCATTTAACATCCACATAAGTACATCCACCAAGATGTTTCGTGATATTTTGCATGATGCTTTATTTGTAGGAATGATAATTACACCATTCAGTTACCTGGTGTCTGTTTAAGGTGTTCATTGAACTGTTGAAACTATGTCAGGATGGGTAGTACTTGCAATATATATATATATATATATAATATTTTCTCGTGTGTATTTGAGTGGCACTTTATATTTCCTTTATTGTTGATTTATTAATTCCTCAAAATAGTGTTGAATTGAAAAATGGATCAATGTAGCTGATCTGCCATGGTGGGATTCATGCCTCGATGCCGATGACTACTCAAATGAGATGCCTCACACCTTGCAAGATATACAAATATTTTATTAGAGGGGGCAACTATTTTTCCTTATTCACCAAAGTTGGTACATACCAGGCGACACATGTATATTTTCATATTCTTCAACTTGAAATAGCAAGCTCACATTATCTTTTTCTTTACTAATGGAAGCCATTTACATGTAGGTAGGGAGTTATAAGCTTTTGATCAAGTAGGGAAAGTGTTGTAAATTGCAGATCTTCATGGTATATTGTCTTTTAGAACTTTTTATATCACCAGAAACCTAGGAAGATTTAATAATGTCCCTATATGTCCTACCTTTTCATTATTTCACAAAGCAATACGACATCTAGATGTTACCATATATTCTTCTAGAAAGAGAAAAATTGTCTAGTATGATAAAAAAGTTTTGTAGGGAACTTCATGCTAGATACCCTACTCAACCCTACTAATTCTTCTTCTTGTTAATGGTTTAGGCTTGGTGCCAAAATTCTCAATTTTGTCAATACAGCTGAAGGTCATATCCATGGTTTCTTGTTTCAAGCTATACACATACTTTTCATGTCTTTTTGTTTTTTCAAAGGAGATATAGTTTCTTATTTAGTAGAGCCCGACTCATGCTACTTCTGGTGAATACATGGGCTACAAATGAGTTTAGAGCTGCTTAGATTTTATGGAACTAAGCATGTTCAATTTTAGAAGTTTGGAAATATGGTTATGTTACCTCTAGCTTTTTGATATTCATTAGTTTAGCAGCCTCACATCCATACAATATTACATTGCTCTCAACCAAAATCATAAGTAACTGGTGTTTCTTTTTGCCAGGTTAATGACAAATTCATATGCTCTATGTAAAACCAACACAAAAAGGTGCATGGGTGGATCCGTTCCAACCGAATAGTGGGGTTTTCCATGATCACCTCAAGTTCAGAGTTCAAAACCAGAGGTCCAATCAAGTATGAACTCCCCTCTCATAGGAAATGAGTAATTACTTTCCTATATAACTTCCATTGGAACATGAGATTTGGAATCAATGAGATTTTGGTTTTCTAATGAATTTAATATATAGTGCACATGCTTGGATTTACGTTAATCTAATAACTTTAAAGGGATCACTAAAGTAGATGCTTGCTTGTTAAAGTTTTATTGACTAGTTCACTTCAGGGAATCTTCTTTTACTTATTATTTGAAGACCCATCTTATGTCCATTAAAAGGATGATATTCTAAATTCTTCATATGTTGTGTTCCTTGTTTTGAACTGTTGTTGTTTTTATGATAGGAGAAACTATAGTTTTCATTATCTATCTACTAAGGACGTTTGCAAATTCCTTTTAGTAGATGTTGGCCTCATTTCAATTGGTTGTCATCTTAGATTTCTGAAAATACCTTAGCTAATTTCATGCTTACTTCTTGTTCTCACTTGGGTGGGCTCAAGTTTTGAGGTTGTTCTATTTGGTGACCTCAATATAAAAAATGTTTGTGTTCCTTAAGGTGAGAGGATGATACTCACAGTGTTTTTGATTGTCATCATAGAAACATCCAATTTGTACATTGCTCAGAGAGCTTAGCAAAATGTTTTTCTATCTGCTTGTTTAACATTTTGGAATCAGGGGAAGTTTTTCCTTACTCTAGTCATTTTTCTCTTTATCGCCTAAGGCATAAGGTTGCCTAAGTTTTGTTCAAAATATTGTCTAGGCTTAATAAGTTATCTCCAAATCCTATTATTTGTTGCTTTGTTGGTCATTCCTGGACTTAAAAGGGGCACCAATGTTACCTTCATGTTGCTAAGTAGATGTATGTTACTATGGATGTCACATTGTTTAAGGATATACCCTTCTTTGCCAAGACAACTATCTTTGTGACTCTCATGTACCTTTTCCTAATCCTGTGTTTCCTATAGCTGGGTCTTCACTCCTCTAGTTGCAACACCTTCAGTTATTGGGTTCGATGAGTGTAGGAAGCATAGTAGTACACCTGAATTATTCCATGTTGAGGTTCTATCTTCTCCTACAGATCATGTTGCTATCTTAGGTACTACTGCTCCTTTTTATTAGTATTCAACTGAGCTGATCTCATAATGTGTGAGTAATAGGGGTGCGAGGTGGATTACCTATGGTGAAAGATATGAGAGAGAAATAGAAGAGAATTGGATGTGTGATAGAAGGATTTCAATGTTCTAAATTTAATACCTTCATCCGCTTGTAATTCCTTTCTTATTATAGTTGGAAGCACGCCCTCACATAACAGACTACCCCCACATTGCAATTGATGATGCCAATAGCTAACACCTAACTTTACAGACTAATAGTATTACACACAATATCTATAGTCAGACTCCTAACAATTCACCCTTACTAAATATTGGATGATGTCCTAGGCATCAATCCAAGATGGAAACCACATCTTCATCTTTTCATAACGCTCTGATGTTGCTTCAGCTTTTCGCTCCCCTATCCATTTGATGTTGATGTCCGCAACAATTGTGGTACCATCATGCACCATGTAGTGTTAAAACACTTTTTAAGGAAATTGAGAAGCCAATGCTCAATCCCAGAGCTTTATCTCATAGTTTTAGGGGACATCTTAGACACATGAAGTCTGCTTTTCTGATATTGATGCTTAGGTTGATTGTAATCGCTATAAGTGGGTCTGTGCTGCTACTGCTGCACGCCGAAGCCAAAGTTCTGGCAGCCCATTGCTGCAGGAATTGGATGCCAGCCCATCAGACTTCTCTGTTCTCGCTTCACCTTCAGCTTCAATTGAACAAGCATTGGTTGCTTCTAGACGATCAGATATTTCTGTTGCTTCTGACCTCCCCTCACTCGCTTCACCTCCACCATCTGTTCAACTGGAATTTGGTGATTCTAGCCAAGTAGTTGTCTCCACTTCTCCTGATCTCCCCCACTCACTTCACCTCCAGTTTCAGCCCAACAGGCATTGAGCAGTGCCTAGGAAGCAAGAAGCACTGTTGTTTCCCCCAAGGCATTGGAGATGTCTGATAGCCTTCTAAAGTACTCTTCAGCTGTTCAGAAGGTGTCTGCAGTGGCTGCAGTTCGCTATCCTGCTTCTGGTAAGAATCTGGTTAACAACATTGACGTCATCAAGAAGCTCATCAGAGATGAGAAGTTGAGAAAAGAGGCAGCTGGGGGAACCGTGAAACCGAAGCCTGCCAAGTAGAGCACTCTCATGTCCATGCAATAAATCAGACAGGCAGCAGTTTTATAGTTTCCATTGAGAATACCACCCCAGGAAACATGTTACGACCTGTGTCAAGCTTAACCTGTAAGTATGTTGTTAAGCATGTGTTTTAGCTGCTTTGCTAAGTTGTAATCTTGTTTTTGTTAATAATGTTTATAATGGATACGATACGTGCTTAGTATGAATCCTAGCTCTTAAAACGTGTAGGATCTTACGCTTGAAGCGTTTCCAGAGAAATCATTTGAATCCGACCTTCGAGTCAAAAGTTGCATGTTTTTGGGCTTGTAGGGACCCGTTTGTAGTTTTTGGAAGTTCTTGGACTTAGCGTTTTGGTCCCTAAGTTTTCCTCCTTATCTCTTCTTTCCCCCTTATCCGTTTCTTTCTAGAAACGAGAGAACACAGAGCGTTCTTTTCTTCTTCCTTCTGCGTGAGAGAGAGAGAGAGAAAGAGAGCTGAGGAGAAGGACGTTTGGAGCTTGGTTTTGCTCCGGCCAATAGCTGCGACTCATCTTCTTCCTTCCTTCCACCTTCTTTTCCATCGATTCGAGCTAGCTTGCAGCAGGATCTACGTTTGCAAGGTGATGGCCTGGAGATTAGGGTGCAAAGAGCAGCCCTAGCTCGTCCTTCCTCCCCCTCCAGCTAGTTCTTGGTGATGTGCACCTGTTGCAAGTGATTTGCAACCCAATTTGAGGGTTTTACCCGTCGATTCGAGTGAAATCGACATCTGCAGGTCCGTTTTTATTTTCTATCTGTGCGCGGTTCGGCCGAGTTCGTGTTTTGGTCGGCCGAGTTCCTTGTTTAGGATTTCGAACAGCGTTTTGGTCGGCCGAGTTTGGTCTTGAATCGGCCGAGTTTCTTTTGTAGGTAAACGAGCTGTGTTTCGATCGGCCGAGTTTCCAGTTGAATCGGCCGAGTTTCCTGCTGATCGGCCGAAGTTGGTCGGCCGAGTTTCAGAAACTGAGAGGTGATCGGCCGAGTTCCAAAGTGATCGACCGAGTTTCAAGTAGTGAGTGGCAGTTCATTCAGAAATCATTATTTAACTCAATTTAAATGCTTATTTGCTTCAATATCAGTTGGTATGACTCTTAAACAATGTAGTACGTATAATAGAGTATGATTGATTCATTGAAAACTTGAAATGAGCATGAAATGTGATATTCTTGTTTAAATGGTTATATGTTAATCAGTTAATATACTTAGGTGCCCCAACACCGTAGAACCCCATTGCGCGGTCTATACCTTTGGGGTGAAACGATCGATCTAGCCTTGTGCCTAGATGGTCGGTGGCTCGTGTTCAACAATAATCTGTGCGTGTGTCACGGTGGCACGAGGGCAGAGAGACAGTGTTCAACAATAATCCATGCGTGTGTCACGGTGGCACTGGAGTAAATAGGGGTTATTCAACAATAATTCGTGCGTGTGTCACGGTGGTAACCCAGACCCTTCGAATGTGCAATACAGGTTGCGGGAGGAGTCCAGAGCACTCAGAGTTAGTGCAGACAGGCCCTTGTGCGCCTGAGGCCCTTGTGCGCCTGAGAGTCCTGTGCAGACCAGGACGGACAGTCAGACTTAGCATTTCCCGGGTGTGTCGCTAAGTCTTGTACGGTGGGATCGTAGTTCACTACAGATCTTCATATGTAGAGTGCGCTGCATATGTTTGGGGCATAATAATATAATATGTAATCATATAGAATCACAGTAAATTAATATATCCGAACTTTTGTGCCAATTCATTATATCTGTTTATTGGTTTAAATTATCTGTTGTTGCATAGAAATGTGATTATATTCTGCAATCTGCTATGTCATTAGAACTGCCCTGCTTGTACTGTATTTACATTTATTTCAATTTTATAAACCTGATGAGTTGTTTAGTGATAGCTAAATGAAAGGCTATTCACTGAGCGAGTAGGCTCATACCTCTACTCAAAACATTTTCAGGTCATCATCAGCAGCAGGAATCTGAAGGATCCTTTCATCCTAACGCTTAGTCTGTAGAAGGTATACGTAGTTAGTAGTTAGAGGTCTCTTAGTCCTTTCCCCTCGGTCCTTGGGACATGGTGTGGGTGAGAGAGAGTATGTATGGCGAATGTGTATAAAGATGTAAATTAACTGTTATGCTTTATTTTATGTTGAACAATGTAATATGCTGTAGACTTTCTTTATATTGCTAGTCAGCTTAATCAAAATGCTTCCGCAGTTTGTATAGCTTCATTTTACAGCATAAATTAGATTTTCTTTTTAATGTCTTTAAAATATTTAAAAACCTATGAGTGGTTTGGTTTGTGTGTAATCCCTCCGTCGCGCCCTAATCTCGTGTGTTGAGGTTAGTGTGAGATCGGGGTGTGACAGCTCTTGGTATCAGAGCACAGGTTGAGTATATGAATACTCTAAGTCCAGGTCAGGGGACGATAAGAGACCAATAGGATTAAGGTTTAGGTGTCTTTCTTCTATCTGTAGTTTTCTAATAGGAAATATTCTGTTATATCATTGCAGATGGCAGGAAGAGGTTATGATCATGATGACCAGGCCGAGAGTCATGTTGGCCCTGATCCTCTGTACTTGGGTCCAGGTGGTGGTGACCACGTAGATGAAGCATCTCGTATGTATAAGATGTTTTTGGAGACCAGGGAGAAGTACAAAGCTGATAGGCGAGCTTCTACTTCTACCAGCAGTAAGGATCTGATGCGATCTTATGAGCTTGTAAAGAAGCTTGGTGGTACAGAATTCAGTGGTACTACAGATCCTGCAGAGGCAGATGAGTGGTGGAGGCAGATAGAGAAGGTCTTTCGCTTAATGGAGCTTCCAGAAGAGAAGAAGATTAATCACGCAGTTTATCTTTTGACAGGCGATGCGGAGCTGTGGTGGTGTAGTGTGGAGGAAAAGAGGAGAGGTACAGAGCTTTCTTGGCAGGATTTCTCTGAAGAGTTCCATCTTAAGTTTTATCCACCTACCTTCCTTAATGAGAAAATCAGGCAGTTACAGAACATTAAGCAGGGGAACATGTCAATTACTGAGTATGAAGCGCTTTTCACCCGGTTAGCGAACTTCTGTCCGCAGCTTGTTCCTGACAACATAGAAAGATGCAGAAGGTTTCAAGAAGGGCTAAGGCCAGAAATTTGGCATACAGTTTCTGCTACTAGCAGGAGGAACAGAGAGAACTTTGGTGAGTTTGTTGAGGCTGCTAGACAGGTTGAACAATCTGTGAATGCTGACAGGGTGCCTGAGTCTAAGAAGAGGTCTGCAGATTTCAGTAGAGGACAGTCCAGTAGTGGATATAGAGGTGGAGGTAGAGGTTTCTTTTCTAAGCTTGGGCGTGGCTTTAGCTGCTTCCGTAAATAGAGATCCGAGGACGTTTCTTCTTTTAGGGGCAGAGGGAGACATAGCCCAGGTAAATGGAGCCGAGCATCTAGTGGGCGGCCATCTGGATCATCTACTTTTGTGACTGGTCCACTGAGACAGGAGATGCAAGTATGTAATGCTTGTGGAAGAGTACACTCTGGGCAATGTTGGGGTTTAGATTATACAGAATGTTACCACTGTGGGCAGATAGGACATATAAAGAAGTTTTGCCCTCAGCTTCAACCAGCAGCATCACAGGCTTCTCAGCCCCAGTTTTATGATGTTCAGAGACAACCTCCAACTGAAGGACCGAGTTCTTCTGTGGCTTTCGGTTCTAGAGGTGGTGGAATACCCAGTGGCAGGAGTGGTCAGAGAGGACAGCGTGGCAGAGGGAGAGCTTCAGCACGTTTCTTCTCTTTGACACCTCAGGAAGGTATAATTTCTTCACAAGATGTTACTGGAACGATGTTCTTATTCAATAGTATACCAGTTTCAGTTTTGATAGATCCGGGTGCTACTCACTCTTTCATACGACGTTCTTTAATTGGTGAACTTAATTTGTTAACTCAAGAATTGGTAGATGAGATAGTGTTGAGAGTTCCACTAGGTGAACCAACGGTTTTGACTGAGTTCTGTCTCGGATGTTTGTTATCCTTTGGAGGCCACCTTTGCTGCTAATCTCATACCCCTGGATGTCAATACTTTTCAAGTCATCCTGGGTATGGATTGTCTTGAAACATATCGAGTGCAACTCGATTGTTGGAAGAAGGAAGTTACCTTTCAACAAGGTGAATTTTCTTGTGTCTTCACTGGAGACAGGAAAGTTCTGCCTACGTGCATAGTATCAGCTGCTGTAGCTGATAAGATGCTACAGAAAGGATGTGAAGCGTTCCTTGCTCATGTGGTTGACACTAGAACAGAGAAGAGCACCGCCAGTGTTTATGATGTACCTGTGGTTCGTGAGTTTTTTGATGTTTTTCTAGAAGAGTTACCAGGCTTACCTCCTGTCAAAGACCTGGATTTTGAGATTCAAGTATATCCAGGTAGTCATCCAGTAGCACTGTCAGCCTATAGAATGGCACCTGCAGAGTTGAAGGAACTCAAGGTGTAGTTGCAGGAATTGCTGGATAAGGGTTTCATCAGACCCAGTTCTTCGCCGTGGGGTGCTCCAGTGGTGTTTGTTAAAAAGAAGGATGGTACCATGCGTCTCTGTATAGATTACAGGCAACTGAACAAGATCACTATTAAGAACAAGTATCCTTTGCCGAGAATAGACGATCTGTTTGATCAGTTGTGTGGAGCAACGGTTTTCTCTAAAATAGATTTGATATCTGGATACCATCAACTTAGAGTAAAGGCTTCTGATATTTCCAAAACAGCTTTCATAACCAGGTATGGGAATTATGAGTTTTTGGTCATGTCGTTTGGGCTGACCAATGCCCCAGCAGCCTTTATGGATATGATGAATCAGATTTTCAAACTGTTCCTAGATCAGTTTATTGTAGTCTTTATAGATGATATCCTAATCTACTCCAGAGATGATGTACAACATGAGCAACACCTGAGAGTAGTGTTGCAGTTGTTGAGGCAACACCAACTGTATGCTAAGTTTAGCAAGTGTGAGTTCTGGTTGGCCGAGGTAGCATTTCTTGGACATGTTATCTCGAGAGATGGAGTTAGCGTTGATCCTAAGAAAGTTGATTCTGTGCTTCACTGGGAACAGCCTAAGACTCCTACTGAGATCAGAAGTTTCTTGGGATTAGCAGGTTATTACAGAAGGTTTATACAGAACTTCAGTGTGTTAGCATCACCTTTAACACACCTGACGAGGAAGAATGCACCGTTTGTTTGGTCTGATAACTGCGAGAAGAGTTTTCAGATTTTGAAGAGGAAGTTGACCACAGCGCCAGTGTTAGTGTTGCCTGAGGCAAATAAAGGTTATACAGTGTTCTGCGACGCTTCCAGGAGAGGTTTGGGCTGTGTGCTGATGCAGGAAGGCAAAGTTGTGGCTTATGCATCTAGACAGCTTAAGAAGAACGAAGAGAACTACCCTACTCATGATCTCGAGTTAGCTGCTATAGTTCATGCTCTTAAGACATGGCGTCACCACCTGTATGGTGAGACATGTCGGTGTTTACGGACCATAAGAGCCTGAAGTATATCTTCACTCAAAAAGATTTGAATCTGAGACAGCGCAGATGGCTTGAGCTGATCAAGGATTATGATGTGACAATCGATTACCATCCTGGTAAAGCGAATGTTGTAGCAGATGCCTTGAGTAGAAAGTCAAGTTCAACTACAGATGCATTTTCTATGGCATGTTTCAAGAGAGACTTGCTTGTAGATATGCGAAAGTTGAATTTAGACTTGAATGTGACTGGACAGAGTGGGTTGATTGCTCAGATCCAGGTCAAACCTACTTTCTACGATCAGATTAAGGAGTTGCAACAGAATGATGACGAGTTGTGGCAGGTTATGCAGGATATGTCGGAAGGTAAAAGGACAGAATTCAGGTTTTCTGACGATGGTGTGTTATATCTTCATGACAGGTTGTGTGTACCTGGGAACAGTGAGTTGAAAGAGCAGATTCTTGAAGAAGCGCATGCTTCTATGTATGTTATGCATCCTGGTAACACGAAGATGTACATGAATCTCAGAGAGCTGTACTGGTGGTCGGGTATGAAAAGAGATGTGGCTGAGTACGTGGCTAGATGTGGAGTGTGTCAGCAGGTTAAGGCTGAGCATCAGAAACCTGCTGGTACTTTACAGTCGCTTCCTATACCTGAATGGAAATGGGAACACATCACGATGGATTTTGTGGTAGGATTACCCAGGACGTCTAGAGGTTCGGACTCGATTTGAGTGATTGTGGATAGACTAACTAAGTCTGCTCACTTTCTTCCGGTCAAGTCAACCTTTGATGTTCCGAAGCTGGCCAAGATATATGTAGACGAGGTAATCAGATTGCATGGAATTCCAGTTTCCATTATTTCTGACAGAGATCCAAAGTTTACATCCAGATTCTGGAATCAGTTACATCGTGCGTTGGGCACAAAGCTGAGGTTTAGTACAGCGTTTCACCCACAGACAGATGGTCAATCTGAGAGGACCATTCAGACCCTTGAAGACATGCTGAGAGCATGCGTTCTGCAGTTCAGAGGTAACTGGGAAGAACACTTAAGCCTGATGGAGTTTGCATATAACAACAGCTACCATTCTAGTCTTGGAATGGCCCCATATGAAGTTCTATATGGCAGGAAGTGTAGATCACCAGTTTGTTGGTATGAGATTGGAGAGAAAGAAATTCTTGGACCTGAGATAGTTGATATAACTACAGAGAAGATATCTGTGATCAGGGAGCAGTTGAAAGCTACACATGACAGACAGAAAAGTTATGCAGAGAGACGACGTCGACCTCTTGAGTTTGAGATTGGTGATGAGGTGTATCTAAAAGTTTCACCGTGGAAGGGAGTTCTAAGGTTTGGCAAGAAAGGCAAGTTGACTCCTAGGTTTATGGGCCCATATCCTATTGTTGAGAGGATTGGACCTGTAGCCTACAAGTTAGATTTGCCGTCTGAGTTGGCAAATCTTCATGATGTGTTTCATGTGTCTATGCTGAAGAAGTGTCACCCCGGTACAGAGAAAATATTAGATCCAGATCTGGCACAGCTTAGGACAGATGTGTCCTACGTGGAAGGACCAGTGCAAATAGTCGATCATCGGATTAAGAAGCTTAAGAACCGTGAGATTCTTTTGGTAAAGGTTCTGTGGAGGAACCATAATCTTGAAGAAGCTACGTGGAAGCTTGAGTCTGAGATGCGTAGCAAGTTTCCTTTTCTCTTTTAGGAATTTTGGGACGAAATTCTTATAAGGGAGGGAGATTGTTACAACCCGCGTCGAGCTTAACCTGTAAGTATGCTGTTAAGCATGTGTTTTAGCTGCTTTGCTAAGCTGTAAGCTTGTTTTTGTTAATAATGTTTATAACGGATACGATATGTGCTTAGTATGAATCCTAGCTCTTAAAATGTGTAGGATCTTACGCTTGAAGCGTTGCCAGAGAAATCGTTCGAATCCGACCTTCGAGTCAAAAGTTGCATGTTTTTGGGCTTGTAGGGACCCGTTTGTAGTTTTTGGAAGTTCTTGGACTTAGAATTTTGGTCCCTAAGTTTTCCTCCTTATCTCTTCTTTCCCCCTTATCCGTTTCTTTCCAGAAACGAGAGAACGCAGAGCGTTCTTTTCTTCTTCCTTCTGCGTGAGAGAGAGAGAGAGAGAGAGAGAGAGACAGAGAGCTGAGGAGAAGAACGTTTGGAGCTTGGTTTTGCTCCGGCCAGCAGCTGCGACTCATCTTCTTCCTTCCTTCCACCTTCTTTTCCATCGATTCGAGCTAGCTTGCAGCAGGAGCTGCGTTTGCAAGGTGATGGCCTGGAGATTAGGGTGCAAAGAGCAGCCCTAGCTCGTCCTTCCTCCCCCTCCAGCTAGTTCTTGGTGATGTGCACCTGTTGCAAGTGATTTGCAACCCAATTCGAGGGTTTTACCTGTCGATTCGAGTGAAATCGACATCTGCAGGTCCGTTTTTATTTTCTGTCTGTGCGCGGTTCGGCCGAGTTCGTGTTTTGGTCGGCCGAGTTCCTTGTTTAGGATTTCGAACAGCATTTTGGTCGGCCGAGTTTGGTCTTGAATCGACCGAGTTTCTTTTGTAGGTAAACGAGCTGTGTTTCGATCGGCCGAGTTTCCAGTTAAATCAGCCGAGTTTCGTGCTGATCGGCCGAAGTTGGTCGGCCGAGTTTCAGAAACTGAGAGGTGATCGACCGAGTTCCAAAGTGATCGGCCGAGTTTCAAGTAGTGAGTGGCAGTTCATTCAGAAATCATTATTTAACGATCTTTGGGGTGAAACGATCGATCTAGCCTTGTGCCTAGATGGTCGGTGGCTCGTGTTCAACAATAATCCGTGCGTGTGTCACGGTGGCACGAGGGCAGAGAGACAGTGTTCAACAATAATCCGTGCGTGTGTCACGGTGGCACTGGAGTAAATAGGGGTTATTCAACAATAATCTGTGCGTGTGTCACGGTGGTAACCCAGACCCTCCGACTGTGCACTACAGGTTGCGGGAGGAGTCCAGAGCACTCAGAGTTAGTGCAGACAGGCCCTTGTGCGCCTGAGAGTCCTGTGCAGACCAGGACGGACAGTCAGACTTAGCATTTCCCGGGTGTGTCGCTAAGTCTTGTACGGTGGGATCGTAGTTCGCTACAGATCTTCATATGTAGAGTGCGCTGCATATGTTTGGGGCATAATAATATAATATGTAATCATATAGAATCACAGTAAATTAATATATCTAAACTTTTGTGCCAATTCATTATATCTATTTATTGGTTTAAATTATCTGTTGTTGCATAGAAATGTGATTATATTCTGCAATCTGCTATGTCATTAGAACTGCCCTGCTTGTACTGTATTTATATTTATTTCAATTTTATAAACTTGATGAGTTGTTTAGTGATAGCTAAATGAAAGGCTATTCACTGAGCGAGTAGGCTCATACCTCTACTCAATACATTTTTAGGTCATCATCAGCAACAGGAATCTGAAGGATCCTTTCATCCTAACGCTTAGTCTGTAGAAGGTATATGTAGTTAGTAGTTAGAGGTCTCTTAGTCCTTTCCCCTTGGTCCTTGGGACATGGTGTGGGTGAGAGAGAGTATGTATGGAGAATGTGTATAAAGATGTAAATTAACTGTTATGCTTTATTTTATGTTGAACAATGTAATATGCTGTAGACTTTCTTTATATTGCTAGTCAGCTTAATCAAAATGCTTCCGCAGTTTGTATAGCTTCATTTTACAGCATAAATCAGATTTTCTTTTTAATGTCTTTAAAATATTTAAAAACCTATGAGTGGTTTGGTTTGTGTGTAATCCCTCCGTCGTGCCCTAATCTCGTGTGTTGAGGTTAGTGTGAGATCGGGGTGTGACAAAACAGGTCTATAACAAAGAAGGATGTTCAATTCTGAGAAGCTCTGATCAGAGCACCCAACTGCCACATTGTTTCAACTTTTTTTTTTGCAGCCAATAGCTAATTGGTTGGAATGTGCCTCGCGCACGTAGTTCTCCTTAGAGCTGCTGTTCTATTACAGTGTAATTTTCTAATGGGTAGCAGAACAATATGTACATCTGGGTTGCTCCTCATCTTCATTCCAGATTTCTTCTTAGGTGTTTTTTTTTCACTAGTTTTGCTCTTCGGTTCATGTTTCCCTGCTTGGGGCGCCGCCACAGTGTCTTTCTTAGCGCTGTGAACCTTGTATAGCGAGCTGCTTTCTGATATGTGAATCTCTGGTCATTGCGGTGCCAATGAACCTTGTAACTAGTATCAGGGCCAGTTTGGTTGGGCCGTGTTTGAACACACGAATTGGAACTGAACGAATTTTCCAACTGGTTTTGTTTGGTTGCATGTTGTTCCTACCCAAACTGGGAAAATGAACCACACAGCTGCTCTTTGAGACATGGAAAAAGGAGGAACTCGAACCGCGCCTATTTTGGGCGCAATTTCTTTTCCATGCCAGCTGTTACTGCTGTGTATCTTTACCTCTCAAGCAATAATATCGGGTACAACCTGAACAACAAGTAGCTGCTCTATATTGTGGTGGTAACGTTACTGTGGTCACTCAATGCAAATTCTACTTCCAACCAAACGAAATCTGAATGAATGTTGTCAGCTCTAATTACATCAAACCAAACGAATGATGTTGCATTCCAGATCCTATTTCTGTTTTTGTGTTTTGGAACACATGGTGCCCACTGGAACTGCTCCCAACCAGACAGGCTCTCAGTTCAGGACAGTTAGGGGAGATTTTACAACGAACTATGTATAAAATTCCGGCTCTGAGTAAGGCTACTTCTGTAAAGAAAAGAATTAGAGGGTTCACGAAGACAAGGGCATGCATTCTGATGTTCTCTAAAGGATTATTCAAAATGAATTTCTTGGCATGTTATAGAGTTAATTGAATTTGATTTTTGTTTTTTGTTTCTCTGGGTTTAAGTCATGTGGTTTTGTCTTCTATTTTAGAATCCAAAATCTGTTAGAGTTGTGTTGTTGAGGCTCATGCAATTATTGGGAAGCCTGCTTGGGCTTACTGTTCTAAAACTTAAGAATGATCTATCTTTTGATATTAGTCTTGATTCTTCTCAGGTTACATTTTTTTGTTCCAATATGACTGCTGCCCATTAAATCATTAGCTCCTTTTATTGCTATTTGAGGCTTCTACTCTATAAGATTACAATATGATTTTCTTCAGCTTTTAAAGAGTTGTTTAAACTACATTAGCTTCAGTTTTATGCCATTAATTTTCTAACATGTAATATGTCATCTTTTACAATCTCACTTCAAATGGGTACTTTTTGGGCATGGATAACATTGCATTGAGCTTTTTCCACAAATCAGTAAAGTCGTCTTCAAGACTAGTTGCATGTTTTAGAAGCTCTAGATATGCATATAGCTTCTAAGGATTTCTCATGCAAGAGAAGAAGGCCCTCACTTTACCATCTTTTGAAATTGGTTTTGCCAAGGGTTATGATTCCTATATTTTATGCAAACCACTGTATCACCTCTTATACATATTGAATCATGTCCCATTTCAAAAGAAGGATAGATACAAAGGAGAAGGCATTTGTCATGACATCCTAAATTCTCTAGAATCATAGGAACGTGTCTACATGTGAATCATCAAACTCGTAGTGAATGTTAAATCTAAGATAATTGAAATGCCCCCTTAAAGGTGGAGGCAAAATAGAGATACAGTTCTCTTTTTGTCTTTTATAAAGCATCAATATCTTTGGGATCGAGCGTCTTTATATCTTATTGTTCTTGATGGGAGAAATGATGTTGGGATGATACTATTACATTTTATTTTCTATTTGTTACTCTTTACTGAATTATGTAATCTTCCTACTCCATAAATAAAGGAAGATGAACAATGGGATCCTACCTTCCATAAAAGCACAATAGATTCCTTGCGACACAACTGCTCCCAACCTCTTCAAATCGAGAAGTCCATGGGATTGGAGTGAATTAATGTCTTACTACAGACAAAAAAGAGTCAATAGCTGATTCTGTAAGGATTTAAGTTTTCTGATTGACTGTTGTAAGTTTCTTGGAGTAGCAGTAGCAACCCAATTAAAAATACAACTCAGAATCTTTAACCTATGAAAACATTCATGGCTTCTATAAGGATTTTTTGATTGCAGCTGTAAGGCGTGCCGACAAGTCAGGCAATGTAGGATTATCTTCTCTTCAAATTAATTGGGGTCTTTAGCAATTACAAGCCAGTTTACATTCTTATTTCCTAGTTTCTTGATGCACCATTTCCTTTATTGACTTCTACTTTCCTGTTGTCTTTATAAAAAAGGCTAGAGAGCTTATGGAATAACATACCTCTACCTTTTCTCTTTGCAAAATGCCAAATGAGAATTTTATGGGAGTTGAATTACTTGTCATGTCAATAACATTGTTTGTCAACCTCTGCATTAATTCCACAGTTTGAATGATTTACCAATTTATATATTCTTGCAGGCACTTTGTATACGAGCGACCATATAATAATGCCTTTTTTCTGAACATCTCAGAAAACTTAGCGTGGGAGTGTGCTGTGACATCTGGTGCACCGCCATCTGCATGTTTTAGCCACACATGTTCATCATGGAGGAATAAATTGATTGTGCTTGGTGGAGAATATGCTTCAGATGATTATCTCTCTAATGTCTATATACTAGATACAGGTAAGACATGGCCCTTTGTGTTATTGACTCTTCTTGATATGGGGTATTTTTTTCAGCGCAACAGGAAGGGGAGGATGTGGGGCTGTATGAGAAGAGGCATGAGAGGACGTGGTGCTTAGATATTATCATTTAGATTAAGGCAACACAGAAGATAACATATGTGTTCAATGATAACATATGTGTTCTTCAGGGATCCAATGCTCCTTCTACTTCATACCTCAGGGTCTGTTTGAAGAATCCATTATGGACATCACCTTCTATATAATGCCATGATTACCAAAAGTCACCATGAAAAAGGTACCATGCATGATTTTATCTGCTGGTACCATATAGCAGAACATCATACTATATATTGTGGTCTTGCTCATTCAGTAAATAGCTCTAAAAGGAGTTGTTAGGCTCTGTTTGCTATTGTAGTGTCTTGGGGAGCAAGCTGGAGTCTCCTATCATGATGGTCTTACCATTCGAGTTTATATTCCAGAATGTCATGGTAACCCCTCAAGTCTTGTACTTACCTGAACTTTCCTTTTCATCTTTTAGTTGTAGGAAAAGAGAACACAAGAATTTTCTTACCTTATTACATGACATTTTCTACTCAATATACCTATCCCATCATATTTCACTTTAACCATATTTGTTGATTGTATTTTACATTATGTTGATAAGGTGTTATAGATGGCTAATGTTTCCAAAGATGAATTTGTTCATGTCCTTCATCGACAAAGCACTAGTATCCCTAGGGATAGTTCCAAATATAGAGGCTTCGCATTCCACAAACGTCAGAGATGCGAGGCTAGAATGGGCCTGTTCTTGGGAAAGAGGTACATTTACTCTGAACTTCCACCTTTACCCACTTCTTGTCTTTTAAAATAATCTTTATCTCATTAGCCTGGAAGTTGCTAATTCCTTATATAATAATTGAAGATAGTATTTCAATATGCATGTGTGTCTACTTGGAACTCTTCAAAGTTGAGGTGGAATAAAAAACAAACAGAGTTCACCAATATGGGATAAAAAACAAGATACTAAAGAGCCAAAAATAAATAACATAAAAATAAATATGTTAACACATAGGTGTAATCATTGCAAGTGGGATGTCTCAGGTTCAAGTCCCGCCATGGGCGTAATAATCCCTGGGAACTTTTGATGGTGCTCTGGTTTGCAATGACCAACTACGACTGCTCATGGTAATGCACCCTGTGTTGGGTCTTCACAGGAATGGGTCCTGGTGGGGATAGAGGAGGAAGATTATTCCCCTGTTGTCACAAAAAAATCCTAAATGGCAAAGTAAACGAATGCTAAAAAGATTAACAACACTTGCAATGACCTTATACCCTAAAGGTGATTTTTGGTGTTTGCTCAATTGACATGACACATTCAATCCTATATATATTTTTTCAGTAGCTATAATTTTTAATACTCCCAAGGACATCCATAATATCTTAAGATAGTTATTGTTCTATACTCCTCCCTTGCTATACTGATGCGTAGAGGAGAGAGCGAAGAGTTGAAGTAGGATGCTGCGTATCAGAAGCAAAGTTGCAGTAGCACATGTTTTTGACACAGAGTTCGCTTAGCGAAGATAGTGGAGGTCTTTGCAACTCCAATTCTTCTCTAATAGCCTTCTGAGAGACTGTTACACGAGCATGTAATTTGTTTACTAAGTTTAGTAACCAACATATGTAGAAATCTATAGGAAAGAATAAAGAGACATGAATCTATACGCAAGGGTCACTTCCAGCTAGGATTTAGGAATTAGGCTATTTTACCTTTCATATGGTTTGTGGCATCCATGTCAAGGTTGGAATATGGTGAGGATAATTGACTAAGGGGAAACACACCATATAATATCTTTCTTAGCTATTGAGACTAAGGTAGTGATTCTGAGTTGTACTCTTCCTTGGTCACTGTGTTCTTAGTCTCTTTATATTCATAGTCAATACTAGCAGCAGACACAGTGATTCTTATTCATGGGATTTTATTTTATTTGTAACAGACTTCTAAAGTTTGTAAGGAAGTATCATAATAGGCAATTTTACCTTTTATATGGTTGGTGGCATCTGTGTCGAGGGTGCAGTACGACGAGGATAGTTGGATTAAGGGAAAACACACCATTTAATATCTTTCTTAGCTATTGAAACTAAGGCAATGATTGTGAGTTGTACTCTTCCTTAGCCATTGCCTTCTTTGAGTCTATATATTCATATTCACTACGAGCAGCATTCACAATGATTTGTATTGATAAATTTGTAACATACTTATATAGTTTTTCTGGGAGTATCATAACAGGTTCTTTTTCTCCATGTCTATGATCTTTTATCAAAAGGTTGTCTTCACTTTGGGGGGGGGATATACTGGTTTTGATGCCAACTGTATTACCTTTTCAGACATTGGGATGGCCTTGGGGTGAATAGACCTATGAGAAGCAATAAAGACCTTGGAGCAGTTCTAGATGTTTCAAGCATGTGCAGGGCAGGGGGGTATTCTGAATTGTGCTTGTGTTAGGAGCACCAGTGGCCTCAAACAAGCCATAAAACTGTTGCAGTAGACTTGGAGCAGGGCTAGCAGGTCCAAAGGAGGCGTGCTACTAGTAGCAGATGCCTCGTGTAGGCTGGAAGCAACATCTGCTGTTTTGGAGTAGGGGTAGTGCCTCCCTAGAAGATTTCTCAGCCACACCAGTAGCCTCATAGCTTGGATGGTGGCTCCAAAGAGGCCTCAATGTTGCTGCAGTGGCCTCAACCAGGCCCTGATGTGAATGTAATAGCAGTTGCAAATGCAAATAGAGCTGGTCCACAGACCAAGATGGGTATAGAAGCAGTGCCATCCTCTACCAGGCCAATGTTAAAGCCTAGAGGGAGGGACGTCAGTTTGTTCAGAAGGAGATTTCAGTTTTCAATAGATATCACAGTAATCCTTAACAAATGAAGTGACATCCAAGTTTAATATGGCATTAGTAATCATGGTGCTCCTACTGATGTGCAATCAATCATCCATGTAAGTGGTGGACGTATAAGTGAAAGAGTGCATGATGTTTCAAGACATACATAGATTGGATAAGTAGATTCTAATTTAAGACATAATTGGAAAAGCTTGAAGTAAAAAAAAACGATACTGCAGATCTGAAACAATATTTCAAACTGGTGCTAGAAAAGAAAAAATAGCAGGCTTCTAGTAAAGAAGAGGATGTATTGAGAAGATGCAAAGACCATGGATGCATGTCTGAGTCACTTCATTCCTTTGCTGCTACGTATAAGAGGTAATGCAATGAACTACGAAAGAAAAAAATTGGGATCCCTGTCAATACCTATTACAGATGATAGGAAGGGGGGTCTTCTTGTTATGTGTGAGTATATTCAGGAAACTTCAAAAAGGATATATATACAGAGTCTATAAAATGTGGACGTGGTCTTGATTCTCATAACAAACTCATGGCAATGCAATTAGAGCACGACAAGTACTTGAACTGATGTTATTTATTTACTTTGACATACATGTTCAGAACTTGAGTATTTTTTCATAATCTATAAATTAGAACAAATTGATGTTAGGATGAATGACATCGGCAATAGTTGTTACCAACAGTTACTTTTGGATGTCTTCAGTTGCAGAAAAGTATATACCTTCGACATAATTTTATATTGCAAGGATTGTAAACTCATGAAGTCAAATCAAAGACGCAAAATGAAATACACAAAATATATGAAATTATATCTATATACATGAAAAAAGCAGATTTTGCATGGCTAGGGGCAGCAAAAGTACAAACATAGATATCGCGTCAGATTATTTGCATTGCTAAGTTGCTACAGCCAAGTAACTCCAAATTATCATCTATTCGGAATGCTCATCTGCTGCCAACGATAACTGATTTTCTCTGCTCCGATTCCGATAATCCTAAAATTACCAATCATTTTTGTACAGAAATATCAGAACTCAGAATGTCGCCCCTTAGTCATTTCGCCTTTCATGAGTATTAAATACATTCTCTGCAATCTATTTAATGCAATGGAATTAGCTTTGCGGTAGCTAATCTCTGATTCATTGCTTCATCGTATCTTAAATTGCCAAGAAGATGGTGCCTTTGACATTATCAGGCCGACTATGAAATTGCAGTGGTAAGGATGGACTTTGCATTGGAACTAGTTGTATAACATAATTTATTGTTTTGCTCACGGTTGCACTGCTCGATAAGTAGAAATGTTGGAAGTAAGAACATGTTCTAATACAATTCCAATATTCCAGGCTTGTTCTCTTTCTTTTGGAAGTTATTTACAATCAATATTTGGACTTTTGCTTTTCAATTGAAAGATAGTATAGCTCCAGTTTCATAACATGACTCCAGCCTGAAATGAGAAGCTAAATGTGAAATGCATAACGAAGCTAAATCTTGATATCTTTCAGTTTGTTATTGGGAGGATTCTTTTTTTTAAGAGTTGAAGAACTCCAATATGTTTCTGGGCAGGCTGGGCAAGATCACCTCCAAGTGCTCTGCGATCAACATTGAAGTAGTGGATGTCAACCAGATTGCCACAGAAGACGGCGATTCTGAGGATCTCCAGGAAGTTCTGATTGTACATGTGAACTCAGAGATTCCGGAATCAGATTTAGTGAATTTGCTGGAAGAAACCTATTTAAACACTCTTCTAGCATAATTTCCAGTGTGTTCTATGTTTACCTTTGTACCTTTGTAGTTTAATCTTCTGAAGTTACATGCATGATCTGAGTGGAAGCTTTTTCCTTCCAGTTATTAGTAAATTATCCATAATTTTCAGTTATTAAATAATAAATATAAATAGGAATTTTGTGGTTTAAACTATCTTATATCTGCTTGTACATGTTCTTTCTCAAGAAGAACAAGACGCTATAATACTTTAGTTGCTAGATTCATGGGGACACGACCAATGGATACGGTTATTCTCATAGCAACCTTCATTTATGCCATGTATGAATGTTTATATATATTTATTAAACTATTTAGATGATCTTTACCTTATTTTTAATGCCTCCCCATTTGTAAAACCTTATTTTCAGGATTAAGAGAAGTACAAGCTTCGCTATCATAGCAACTTTCATTACCTGAATTAGAGATTGAGCTTAACAATGTCAAGAATTCAGATACAGAGTATAAGAAGTATCTAAGACAGCCCCAGCGCAATAGGTGCTCTCCTGTGAAGCATGATGATGCATCTCCATTTGAAGCCCAGGCCCTCCCAGTCACAGCTGTAGCAACAACCACAGACGCAACAATGTATCATGATATGTTGCAATTTGATGACTCTTTGCTGCTATGAGAAGGCTGCATTTCATAGACCTATGTATATATTTGAATAGCCACTATCAGCATCTGCAAACATAGCGACCGACTTCATAGGGGCTATATTCCTTCTATCTCTGCTTAGAAGGTTCTTTTTAGATTCTTATCTCGGGTGCTTTTGGACGATGCTGGCCGAACAACAAGAGCTCGAACAAAAGAAGAAGACAATAAGGATGTTAAAACTGGCTGAGAAAGACAACTCTTTCGCAAAGATGTTAGTAGACCACTAAATCATTTATATATGTATATACTTTTCTTTATACACATTGTGTAATAGGGGCAAGGTATACGTCCTCCTCATGTACATTCGACGTTTCATTATAAATGAAAGTAAGATTGTTAGCATAATGAGCATAACTTGCTCTAAATACTACAATTTTGTTACTAAAAGAGCTTGTATACTAACAAATTACAATATATAGTCGAGCTAAGCATATATGTATGTGTACTAAATGGCACTACATATGTAGCTAGATGCATAATCAACTACATATATATGTATATAGTAACTGCTGCCTTTCCCTACACACTAAATACATATAAAATGTATTAACTTCATGTTTTTGCTACATACTGACTATATACACAATTGTAGTCATACATTTATCTATTATTATACTTATATTTAAATATGTAAGGACAGTATCTAGCTACGCTTCTGGATACATATGAATTTTTAGGGAATGGATTATCTAACTACATATTCGAAAAATATAGTTAAAGGCTTTCTCTATACGAGCATATACTACAACTTCTATGTGTAAAGAAATATGTAGTTAAAGCCTTTAGGTACAAAATATGGGGTTTTCACTACAAATTTTTTTTATAGTTAAAGACCCTTTTTTTGTAGTGACTTCTACTACTCCCCATTGCAATATTGAAAGGGCTAAATCCATCTGTCGCTATGCCAAGTCTGACATTTCGTGGCTCAATGCTGAATGAAGGATGATTGGTATAAAAATCTTTCCAAGCCTTAGAATCCCTCAGATGTTCCATTTCACCTACTGTGCCAGCCGTACTTGTGGAATGCCAAATCATCCAAGGAGCTGTCTTAACTGAATTGAATAATCTTTTCAATCTAGGAATCAAGGGGAAGTGGCGAAGAACTTTTTGTGGTGTCTTTTTCTTGATCTTTATCCTTCTTCCCCGGCTTGTATCAATCCACCTCGAGGTAGAACACTTTGGACATTTGTCTAAATTCAAGTATTCTCCTCTATAAAGTATACAATCATTGGGGCATGCATGGATTTTCTGACAATCTAACCCAAGAGAAGACATGAGTTTTCAACATACATACCATGTTGTTGGCAACTTGTGTCCCATAGGCAACACTTTAGATAGAAGTTCCAGATATCCTGACATCGCCTTGTTGCTTATTTTATTCAAGCATTTGTGTCTAAATAGATGAACAACAAAGGAGAG
The DNA here is from genome assembly GCA_963693085.1 of Alisma plantago-aquatica. NCBI lineage: Eukaryota > Viridiplantae > Streptophyta > Magnoliopsida > Alismatales > Alismataceae > Alisma > Alisma plantago-aquatica. The sequence continues at coordinate 427,049,926 of OY856410.1, read as the reverse complement.
ATTTGAGTAGTTATCACAACCTGGATATAATGGTTCACAAGCGTCTTTAAGTAGTTCCTCAAATTTCTTATTATCATGAATATGATTTTCATTATCACTACCACCATCATCATGAATAGGATATTCACTACCAGTATCAGGAAAGTCTGTGTTCATTTCTACTTCGTCATAGCATGCATCATTTATCAACCCCTCCATATCACCAAAAGAGTTAGCCATATGTTGATTGGCCATATGATCTTTTTTGTCAATATGACCGTGATATTCCCAATCAGTGAAGGTCGATAGAAATCCAGATCTGATAACATGCCATGTAATTGTCTCCCTATTATGAAAGAATTTTTTCTCACATTTCACACATGGACACCTGACCTCAGTACGATTACTAAATGCAAAATCCAAAAATAAGTTAAATCATTGCATGAATGCCTCTCGGCAACGTTCATGTTTAGATTTTCCTCTACTCATCCAACTCTTATCCATGGCTCCCTGAAAAATGATCATGTAATTTTGTTAAATTTTCAGTTATGTATAAGAACCAATTGTTGTTAATGTAAATTAGGCTTGAATTAGGCCAAATCATGAATGTAAATAATTTCCCAGAACAAGACTAATCTTGCAGACCTTACATATGGAAAATTGTGTTGCCATAATAGAAATAGAAATAAGAATTATAAGACTGTATTTTGAGTTTTAGCCTCCGAGGTTCTGGTCAACCGAGGTTCTGGTCAAGATGCCTCAAATTGGGTACCCAGTCCCTAAGGTAGCTTCATTGCCCATCTAAGGACACTTAAGATATTATCTTAGCAAGAAATAATGATCTATATAAAATGATGTGACTTTGAACGGTTAATCATTTACCACAATGCTTGGGTTTGAGCGTTTATGATATGGGATGGCCCTCACATGCATTTGGGAGAAGCCACATCCAATATCATGATAGTATGCTCTCACAACAAGTCCCTAAAACATATATTTATCAAGTTGCGCTTAGGCCCTACTACATAACTGATTGTCACCAAGTCCCGTTGTAAAATGTTTTAAGTTGGGGTGATATACTGGGTGTCCCTAGGAAACTCCTGGTCACCTAGCCGCCTATACAACCATTTATTGAACATAAAAAATAACAAGAAAAAATCCCAACTGGTTATCATATTTCTATATTTTAAGTTGAACACCATGTTCTGTTCTATTTTACCCTCAAGTTGATACTATCACCCCAATGTTACTGCATTCCCTCTTTATTTTTTGTATCTTATATTTGCATGACCAAGCAACAATTTCCTGCTATGTTATGGAGTTAATGTTGCTGCAGTATTATGATATTACCCATTTACTACTGCTCCACTTACTGATTTACTATATATCACAATGTTTTTTTCTTCTTCATTCTCTTATTTATATCATCTATTTATAGACCTCTTATCTAAATGTACTCACATTAGTACAGTGCCAATTTCTTGCTTGTATTTTCAGTTTCTACTCTACCGTTCCTACGTTAGATTCAACTTCCCTTGTACATTCTTTACACTTTCTAACAAAACCCACAACAGTTTTCTTAAGAACAATATTAATTTTATGCAATTAACCTCAGGTGAAATATGATTAGATCTAATATTTGTGAAGCTCTGTCAAGATAAAAATGGAAAACTCATTTCTAGTTATTCGATTCTAGATGTGGGATCGTTAATTGATTTTGATTTTGATGAAAGAAAGGTAACCCAAAATGGACTGTCGAAATGGACTGTCGAAGACACTATGTTCCTACTTTTTAAGACAGTTCTCAAGGTTAATTATCATTTTGAACATCACAGGACAAGTGTACTTCTCTTTTTCAACAACTCTGTGTTGATATGTAAAGAAAAACAATGATAAAAGAGTAGTCCAAGTTCTATCACGGAAGGAGAAGCACCTCTTCACATGAAAGCAGGATATTAGCCTAGGCCATCAACTACTACTTCAACTATTTAAAGTTGTGATCCCATATATGAAAAACAATGAACACTATGGTCAATAGCTAAATGATAAATTCATTCAGTCCAGGTAAGAGATAATATAACAGTATAATATCATATCAGTGCAAACTTATGTTAGCATAACTGGGGACAAGAAGGCAATACATTTGGGAAGACATCACAGTAATAGAAACAAGACAATTAAATATCTTAACATTGTCACAAGTATATGCTATCCTTAATCAAAGCATAATTGGTATAGAGTAAATTTCGGGAAGTTTGGTATGATTTAGCCAAATTGTGCCTCATTTAGGTGACTATATGGTAAATAGGGAATGCTAAGGCCTAAGAAGTTTATGCTATGAAAATATTAGTTATATTTAGGTCAAATTATGTCATATTATGACCTAGCTAACCATGAATGACATAATTTATACATTTGGTAGCCACAATGGATGTTGAGGGGCCAAACACCACTACGGACGCGGAAAAAATACTATCTCAACCCCACTACATAGGAGGAAATAATGATAATACACGGGACAGAGGGTTATTGTTCAAATATAACCAATATCCAAAAAGAAAAATAAATGGTAAATAGAGCTGGGAAGAGTCCATAGTGTGTTCAAACACATCAAAAATGAATCAGGGTACAACACATGTTAAGAAGAGATTAGGGACCTGTTTGAAGCGACCATATTACTCTAGTTTAGACACAATTTCATTAAGACATAGTGCATACACACAAACAGCTGGTTATGCTTTAGTTCACAAAGGCTTCAGAAAGAACCATGTGATCTTCCAGGGATCTAACTATTAAGCATTCACTTAAATTGGTTCCAAAAGATTAATACTAGTAGAATGGTAAACTAGTTTGGTAATACTTGAAAATTTGGTGCAATAAAGACATCCACAGGAACCTTGTAATGAACATCATTCTCAAAGTGTTGTGCAGGTTTTGCAACCCTTTGATAAAGGCTATGATGTTTATGAATTCTGAGCAAAGCAAATGACAAACCATAAAATCAGAGCAAAGCAAAGAGAATAAGACTGAGAAAGAGGCATGATTGATAAAGGAGGAAGGGGAAAGAAGAAATAAACCAGAATGCTGATGAACTTCACAGGGGGCGAAGCTCCTTCTGCTTGCAGCTTTACAACTGATTTGTGTTAGTACCTGCACTCGCCAGAAGAATATGGAAATCTGTGAATTTAGAGCAAAGAAAAAGGAATCAGAATGTGAAAGAGGGGAATTTGACAAACAGAGAGGGGAAATAGGAACTAACCCTGAATGAGAATTGCAAAGAACTTGAATAGGGGCGACGAGGAACGGTGATGAACTTCAATTGGGGCGAAGATCTCCTTCTTCTTGCAACTGATCTGATTAGTACCTGTGATAGCTAGAAGAAAAGGAAAATCCATTAATTCAGAACAAAGGAAGGAGAATGACGAAGAGGGGTGAATGAGGAACGAGGAAAATCAATTGGGCCTCACTGTTGATCGAGTTACCTGCTTGTGGCCAAGAATTTGTAGGGGAGACATGTGGAAGAGGGGCGAATGAGAAAGAGGCGATTGAGAAAAGAAGAATGAAGACGAGGAACTAACCTGTCCCGAAGGAGAACAACGATCGACTGGGCAAGCTCCACTGCTGACTAGGGCCGAGAAACAACATAGCGATCACATTCTAGCTTCTTATGGCCAGGACTAGGGGCGAGACAGAGCAGAGCTATTGAGAATCTAGACCCGAAGGAAGATCGCTGAGGAACAACGATCGACGGGGCAAGCTCCACTACTGGCTGAGAAACAACAGGGCTATCACTTCTAGCTACTTGCGGCTAGGACTAGGGGCGAGACAGAGTAGAGTGATTGCATGATCAGCCATGAGGAATTCCAAGCCATTGAGAAATAGGGGCGAATGGTATCAAGCTCTCCCCGTCGAGCGGAAGAAGGACCTGGCGATGAGGGAAATGAAGGGTTAAGCGGTAGGGGTTCGGGGATTTCGCGCTGACTTGTATTCTCAGAGCGGGTGTTTTAGGAAGCAGAGGGATTAAGTGGGGGGAAAGTTGTTACATGTGATATTGTTCATCTTTTTTTTATTTATGTGGGGTTTAGTTCTCTTTCTTTAATATTTAAAATTCAAAAAATTGATATATATCCGCAACATGTGCAAAAAAGAAAAAACATGGCTATATTATGTTGACTATCGATTTTTTTGTTGGAATTAAATTCGTAATGGAATTGATTAGTGTATAGTAATAAATATGCGGCCAAACACATCAAAATTATATTTAAACATTTAAAATTTATAAAATTGATACATGACTGAAACATGTGTGAAAAAGGAAACACGGCTATATTATGTTATTTTTACTATAATTGATTAGTATAAAATTTTAAATATACAGACATACACATCAAAATTAAATTTAAACATCTAAATTTAAAAAATTGATACATGACTGTAGCATGTGTGAAAAAGGAGACATAGCTATATTATGTTGACTATCGATTTTTTTGTTTGGAATTAAATTCGTTCTAGAATTGATTAGTATGTAATACTAAATATATGACCATACACATCAAAATTAAATTTTGAATATTTGAAATTCAAAAAATTGATACATCTTCAGAGTATGTGGGAAAATGGAAACATGCTACATTGCAAGCGACAGTGAAGACTCATGTGTCCTTCTGCTAGGTGGGCATCTATTCTTGCACGAAAGAGCTCGACATTTTTGCAAGTTGGATGGTTTTTGCTTCATCTCCCTAACTTCTTTTAGTTGTTCTCATCAGAGGGGAAAGACAAGTGTGATGGTCACCAGGGGTAAGGGGCAACGTCCTAGGGTGTCGACAGCATAGCAACGATCCTCTTAAGGTTCAGCAATGCTTCAAGCAACACGTCTATGGTCGTGACACCAAGTCGTGATGGCCCGTGGCATATTGGACAACACTCCTCGTATCACGATCCAACACCACGTCGTCTCAACAACCACCAACAAACTATCACCATCATATAACATCGGCCCACTCATTCCTGAAGGCATGACGGTCAGAACGAGTCGTTGTAGATCTAACCAAGGTTGTGAATCTAGAGACACCACAAAATTGATATGGTGTATCTAGAGACACAATAAAACCCTAGAGCTACAAACCATCCCAAGTCCTTGAAAATACATTTTGGAGGTGTCATGGCACATATGATGATAATTTCATCTCACAGTAAGTCCTTAAAAATGCATTTGGAAGGTGTCAGGTCCCATATCATGACAACATCCTCTCACAAAAAGACCATGAAAATATATTTGGGAGGTGTCAGGGCCCATATCATGACAAATGTCACCTCACATCAAGTCCCTAAAATTGCAATTGGGAGGTTCCATGACCCATATCATGATAGTGTCCTTTCACAACATGTCCCTTCAAATGCATTAAGGAGGAGCCAGGGCCCATATATTGACAGTGTCCTCTCATAGTAAGTCTTTGAAAATGTATTTGGGTGAACTTTGGGCCCATATCATGACAATGTCCTCTCACGCCAAGTTTTTAAAAATACATTTGGGAGGTGCCATCACACATATGATGACAATGTCATCTTGTAATAAGTCCTTAAAAGTGCATTTGGGTGGTGTCAGGTCCCATATCATGAAAACGTCCTCTCACAACAAGACCACGAAAATGTATTTGGGAGGTGTCAAGGACCATATCATGACAAATTTTATCTCACATTAAGTCCCTAAAAATCCATTTGGGAGGTGTCACGACCAATATTGTGATAGTGTCCTTCTACAACATGTCCCTTCAAATGCATTAAGGAGGATACATGGCCCATATATTGATAGTGTCCTCTCATAGTAAGTCCTTGAAAATGTATTTGAGTGAGCTTTGGACCCATATCATTACAATGACCCATATATTGATAGTGTCCACCAAGTGACAAGTTATTTAGAGTGGTTCCATACTTCAAACTAAAAGTGAGTCAGTCCACTACCTAGAGAGGTCAACCTCTAGGATTTCTTAACCATTGCACTCTTATATTCATTCATAAGACTTACAATACATGACCACCAAAGGACTTACCCATCCAAGCACAAGGAGATATCCACCTTACCAAGGACTTATCCACTTTGATTGAGTATTCCACCTTCACCAAGCTCTTACCCACTCAAGCACAAGTCTTCTGCCTTCAAGGACTTTCCACTCCTCTTGGATCTTCATCCTTTGCCTTCATATTCACTCAGAGAAGCTTCCACCAAGGTCTTACCCACTTAAGCAAGGAGTCTTCTTCCTTCACCAAGGGCTTACCCACTCTTGCTCTAAGTCTTCATCCTTAATCTTCACCAAGGGACTCCTTCCCTTGTTCTTCTTCACCTCTCTCAGCCAAGAGAGAGAACCTTCATCTTCATGGTTGAAATTAGAGATAGGGAGGTGGTGGAAATGAGAACCTCACAAGATATACATGTAGGACTAGCTCTCTTATAGATTTCCTACTCACTCTAACGAATGTAGCAACTGATTCAGCTTAGAGAGAGAGGAGGTTGTAGGATCACTCAACAATAGAATAGGGACCTTCATAGTGCTTGTCTAACCATGGGATGAAGCTAGTGCCCATATATTGACAACGTCCTCTCATATTAAGTACCTGAAAATGCATTTTGGTGAAAATGCATTTGGGAGGTGTCAAGGCCCATATCATGACAACATCCTCTCATAACAAGTCCATAAAAATGAATTTGGGAGGTGTCAGTGCCCATATCATGACAAATGTTATCTCACAGCAAGTCCCTAAAAATGCATTTGGGAGGATCCACGACCCATATCATGATAATGTCCTCTCATAAAAGATCCATATAAATGGATTATGGAGGATCCAAGGCCCATATCATGGCATTGTCCTCTCACATAATGTCTCTATAAATGCATTTGGGAGGAGACATGTCACATATCATGACAGTGTCCTCTCATAGAAAGTCCCTAGAAATGTATTAGGGAGGACCCACAACCCATATCATGAAAATGTTTGCTCACATCAAGTCTCTAAGAATGAATTTGTGAGTCACAACCCATATCATGATGTTGTCCTGTCACATCATGTCCCCATATCATGTGGACTTCGCCAGGGTGACCCTCTATCCCATATCATGAGAATGTCCTCTCGTAGTATGTGGATGGAGGTGTATATGGGAGGATCTATGACTAATATCATGTCAGTGTGCTCTGACAGCAAGTCCCTAAAAATAAACTTTTGAGGAGCCATGACCCATATCATGATGGCGTCCTCTCACGGGAAGATCCAAAAAATGCATTTTGGAGGAGCCACATCACATATCATGACAATATCCTCTCCCAACATGTCATTGTAATTGCATTTAGAAGGATATGTGACCACTATCATGATAGTGTGCTCTCACGGTAAGTCCCTAAAAGTAAATTTTTGAGGAGCCAGGGCCCATATCATGATGGTGTCGTCTCACAACATGTCACTGAATATGTTTCTACGAGGAACCAGGGCCCATATCATTATGGCATCCTCTCACATCAAGTCTTTGAAAATGCATCTGAGAGGAGCCACCTCCAATATCATGACAATGTCCTCTCCCAACATGTCATTGTAATTGCATTTGGGAGGATATGTGACCAATATCATGATAGTGTGCTCTCACGGTAAGTCCCTAAAAATTAATTTCTGAGGAGCCAGAAGGTGTCGTCTCACAACATGTCACTGAATATGTTTTTGGGAGGAACCAGGGCCCATATCATTATGGCATCCTCTCACATCAGGTCTTTGAAAATGCATTTGAGAGGAGCCACATCACATATCATGAGAATGTCCTCTCCCAACATGTCATTGTAAATGCATTTGGGAGGATATGTGACCACTATCATGATAGTGTGCTCTCACAGTAAGCCCCTGAAAATAAATTTCCGAGGAGTCAGGGCCCATATCATGATGGTATCGTCTCACAACATGTCACTTAATATGTTTCATATAATTGCTCAAAATATTACATAAAAGCTCTCAGAGAAGTGCAAGCAACAAACTGGGTTGCCAATCCTTATTGGATGGAAAAACCCAAGGACCCAAAAATAAAATCATTACATGTAGATGAAGGCATCATAATATTCCTATTTATATATGTTGAAGGCGTCAAAGAAGAGAAACTGCATCATCGGCAAGAACCCCAAAGGTGTCAAAGGAGAAAGGTAGAAAATGATGTTGATTGGCCTCACATGCTGTTCCGTGTTTATGAACTTTTTGTATTGCTACCTCGGACGCTGCCTTTAATGCTTTAAAGTTTTTGGAAAGGATACATGTCAAGGGAGAAACTCTTGTTAGGTCAACACAATCATGTTTTCCATTCATCTAGTGAAATAAAAGAATGTCTATAGGTCACAAAAAATGAACACCATCAGATTGAGTGCCAAGGAAGGCCAAAGGAGCTTCTTTTAAAACTGTTAACCCGGATCGAGTGCCAACATCATGACGAAACTTATAACCAGGCTGTGAGTGGCAGTGCACTGCATGATCACCAAAGGCATCATGATCTGTGATGTTGTAAATTAGACAACGTTCATCACCTGGATACAAGGGAATCACAAGCCAATACCGAAGGATAGATCGATACTCAATGGGTAACATAGACAGACCAAGGCCATGAATAGGAACAACCCTCAAAAAAATTTGTGCATGATCGGCTTGTAAAGAAGTGAGAATAACATGTTGCCGTAAGGATAGGTCACTTGCCATGATTTGCTGGATGACCGTTTTGTAGTAAGCGTCTACCAAAATAGACTGGGTCTTTGGGGTGGTAGAATGTGTACTTGTCAACATAGATCAACATAAAGATGGCAAGATATTGCATATGCAAGCATGTGATTGGATAAAGGGGAGCCCTATAGGCACGCTCGTGACCTCACACAACATATGGTCTTAGAGATCTTTAGTGTGTATCTGAGAGGCAACAAAAGAAAATTTACTAACATCATGAGAGGACTTGATCCCCAATCCCCCTAGATGCATATGAAGTGTAGCCAAACACCATTGTAAATCACCAAAACATAGGCCATCACCAACCACAATACGCTCCAGACAATGACAAAGACCGTGATAAAAAATATCCAACACAAGTGTGATAGAATAAGGAGGTGTTGTACGGAGATCAAACAACAGTTTGGGCATCCCAACACAAGACCTAAGAAGAAGAAGCTCACACTGTGGGTCCTGGAGTGAGGACATGTGATCCATCATATCAAGGGTCTTCATCACATGTTTCTGGAGAAGTTCCTTCACAAAGGATGCATCTGTAGAAAATTGGGCCACCTAGAATCTTCACTCCACAATTTGGATGAGAGATGTCAGTTGGAAATAAGCCCACATTAGAGCCTCATCTAGGGTCATCAGATGGCCAAAAAACCGGTCTTCTTAGTATTGAGATGAAGACCATACACTGGGCCTCGCTCCTGAATGAGGGATAGAGACTTCAAAATAACCTCTGTGTCCCCAATGAGGGTACCATCATCAAGGTAGAAAGAAAGGAGGTCAAGTTCACATGCATCATTTGCTTGTAAAATAAGAGGGTGGAGTCCCAGAGAAAAAAGTAGGGGGCCTAATGGGTCACCTTGTTGTACCCCGACAGAAGAAAAAAGAGGCTCACCATGATCCATATAGAGAGGAGATGGAGAGCTATAGAAAAACTCAACCCATCGTATAATAGAAGGGCAATGAATACAAACCTCTTGGAATATGGTAGATCTATCAACCATGTTGAAGGCATTGTTGAAGTCAATAAGAGCCATGGTTACTGTAGTGTGGTGTTGTTGTTCATAGACAAGTCGAGTGACAACATGTAGAAGGGCCTCAACACCACCAGAAATACCAACACCATACTGATGATCCATAAGATAAGGGACGACATCAGAACTTAACCCTTTTCCGCAACTTTGGATACAACGCGCTGCCAAATAGTACCCATAGTAATAGGCTGAATGCCATTGTCTAGTTTGAGAAAAGGAGTCAATGGAGCACTGGCAATGTAGGGAGCTAGGGAATCTGGACAACGACCAGTGAGCCAAAGATTCACCATAGTTGAAACTGCATTAAAAAAATCATCTTTCACTGCAGTGGCAGCCCCACACATATAATCAATAAGATGTTGTGATCGTTGGCCATCACGTGCGCAAGTGGTACCTTTCTTGAATGATAAAATGACTTCTTCAATCATAGAGCAAGAAGCAACAAATGGAGAGATAGAAATTTCAGACTGAGGTTGTACCAATGGCAGTGGAGGTTGAGGGTGTTTAGCTTCAAGATTAGAATAATTAGCAGCTTTTGTGGGGGTAACACCACTAGGGGATATAACACAGATGGCAGTAGAAAATTGGCTATCTTTGATCTTAGACTTGGCACGTGAAATACAAGCTTCAGAAGAATGTTCTCGCCCGGTAGGACAACAATGAGCCAAAATCTGAGCCAAGAGTTGTTGAATGCCATCAGGTCCTGAATTCCAAGTCTCCAAAGCCTTAAGGATCATAAGTTGTTGTAGAGAGATGCATTTTTGAGAAGACTGTTCTTAAGCAGACTTAGGGGAGAAGCGATACAGAACACATGCTGGAAGCAACAAAAGACGAATCCATGCATCAATAGAGTGTGGGCAAGAAGCCACCTAGTGTAAGCAAGCACGAAGAGTGTCGGCAAAGGGAAAATGACAAAGAAGAGGGATGCTCTTTACGATAGGGACACCTGTGTGGAAGACAAAATCTAGAAGATCTGTGTCAAGCTATAGTCGGTCAACAGGAAGAGGCGGTGGCTCAATACACTGACGAGCTGATAGGGTGCAAGGAACAGAATCTGGAAAGCTAGAATTGATGGGATTAGGCAAACCAACTATCACATCTAGTGATGTCTCACCAAGCCATCAAGGTAGAGTGGTAGTAACATCAGATCCATCAGAAGCTTGATGAAGACATGCTTTAGACCAAGGCACGATGCCAAGGCATACACCACACATCCAATGCTTGGAAGAACAAAGAGAAAACACCAAGCCCTCCCAAACATACGCATACTCCAACGCCTTACGGATTCCATCAACATGACTCAGTGAAGATAAATGAACAACCCGAAGATGATTACCAAAACTGTTAGCTTCTAACAGTTTGCCGTGATATATATGGAGGCTCCTAAAAGGACATGAAACTTGTGTAGCTGGTCCAACCATGCAGGATGTAGGCCCCATGTGGTAAAGGACCACAGGAACAACCTCATGACTTTTCACTTGTGATGCAGCAAGACGGTCATAATGTGTCATTGCTGAGAGCAGAACTAAGACATGGCGGGAACCCTCTCGTGTATGGCGGCCAGCAGGGTAGTCCTTTTTGCTTGGTTGACCAGTGCCAAGCCTGGTTAACACACGACTGTAGGGAATCGTGTATGGGTTGCCGCCTCCGGGGATCAATGCTGGACTCTATCGTATCAATCCTCGACGTGTTGAGACCTAGACGGCTAGGCACCAGGGATGTTCCGAGCGCGTTCTTGCCCTAATCCCTTGCTGCTATGGGCGTGGTTGCCGAAAAAAGGGCAGCCACCACCGGTATAGCCAAGTCCAACAAAAGTTGTTAAGTTGAATCAGACTTGAAGTTATCGCCGAACCTTTCTGGTTGCCTTCCGTCTGCATTTGGGAGACACTATGATAAGTCAGATCTGGATACTATGGTGTGGGGGAACAACACAAGCAGAGAACCCCTGCCATCAGTGACACTGGGGTAGGTGCAATAATTAATCAGAGGTAGGTCGGAGCCAAAAAAAATCGTCGTCGATGCCCATGTCACATGCAGCAGCTCGGCGCCCTCGCATCACATCATCGTCCAGCACACGGTGACCAAATAAGTGTTGATATATTCCAACATAAATACATTCGGGAGGAGCCATGGCACATTTCTTCTCATAAAAAGTCTCTTTCAATGCATTTCTTAGGAACTGGGGCCCATATAGTGACAATGTCCTCTCACAACAATTCTCTAAAAATGCATATGTGAGGGTTGGGGCCCATATCACGAGAATTTCCTCTAACAGAAGGTCCCCCGTAATGCATTTGTGAGAATTCAAGGCCCATATCAAGATAATGTCCTCTCATAGTAATTCTGTAAAAATTCTAAGGTTAGGTGACATGAATTTATGTCATCTATAACTTTGGTGACACACATACATGACACCTAAATGTTACGTCTCCTTGTATATTACATTTGACTCATATACATGTGTAAACCCCCATTAGAACATAGGTGATTCAAATGTATGTCACCTATAGTGTGTCACCCTTTCAAGTATGATAAAATATCTGTCACCTATGTTGCACAGACTAGACGTGACATACATGCATGTCACCTAAAGTATGTCACCCTTTCAAATATACAAAAATGTATGTCATCTATTTTACATAGGCCTACACATATTATAAGTCATGTACAAACATGTCACCTAAAGTGCGTAACTTTTTACATGACTGTCATCTATACTATGTTTTTTGGTAGTGTAATCATCAACATAGATCATATTATGTTTGGTTAATATCTTATATGAACTATTTTCTAATATGCATATTATTAATTCAATCCATTAGACTACTCTTTATATTAACCTATATTTAGTTAATTAAATTATGTTAATGCATATAATTCAATTAAGATCCAAAGTAAATAATTAAGTTAGATGTGACCTATTTTTGGTTTCCTTCACCAGCGTCGGCTTTCAACATCTTCCCTAGCCCTTTGGCGTCAAGTTTTTGGCTTCCAGGAGCCTATGTGATTGGATTTTAGCATGAGGCGGTTGAATCATGGTGGTGGGTGATTGGATTGGTTTTTTTAGCTCCTTTGTCAAACCCTCACAGAAGCCCATAGAGGTGTTGATAAAGTTGGATTAGGTCTTCTCCCCTTTCTCTTTTAGTACTTTTTGGTTCTTTATTTATGTTTCTTTATTTCTCTCTTTAGGTTTCTCGAGCAAGTTACTACCCCTTTTGCTCATCGCTCAATGACCATTTATCCCATCCTTAGTGATGATCCTCCTTGGGAGGTTGATTGGATCTTAGTCACTCTCATTTCTATTTCCTGTGTTGGGGTTTCACCCGATGCCTAATTTTGGATACAAATTTGGTAGGGCATTCCACACTGGTGTCGTAGAAATCAAAGAAGTTGTAAGAATTTTTACATTGACATCATCCATTACAAGGCATTCCACACTAGTGTCGTAAAAATCAAAGAAGTTGTAAGACTTTTTACTTTGACATCATCCATTATAAAATATGTATGAGTAATCATGGTATTTTTAGAATGGAAGATGATCAAGTTTGACGAGGGATTCTATCAAAAAGTTGCTCTTATGTGTGTCAATCTAAAATCTGAGCTGAAGTACTCTAACTATTTCTAATCTTATCCTATATTTTGGTTGTACCCTTATTCCAAATTTGGTGCTACAAGAGATATCTTTTTTAGATGATGTATGTATTTCTTGATATAATACAATCTCATCTATCAAAAAATATGTAACAAATTGAATGTTAATATTTTCAAGAGGTATATTTATGAAATATCTCTCATTAATGCAATTAGTACATAATTTTTTTATTCTACAAATGACCTCCCATAGAAAGGAATTTCATCTCAACATTCATGACTAGGAAACATTTGTCGATCCGTCCTTATCATCTCATCTTGCAACTGCGAGGTTGAGTTTGGTTATAGGTTGGTAGTTTATTTCTCAACATCGATATTCAAATGAACAAAGTGTTAAGTCTTTTAATCAAGATCAGTTTCTTTGGTTTATGTACGAGTGATTGGGCTATTTTCATAATGGAAGACAATCAAGTTTGAGGAGGGATTCTGTATAAAGTTACTATTATGCACAACAAACTGAAATTCGAGTTGAAATGTTCTAGCTATTTCCAATGTCATCCCAGTATTGTTGGTGTACCCTTGTTCCCTATGTGGCATCATAGTAGATCTCTTTCTAGATGTCATATGAATTTTTCCATATAATAAATCTTTCCTATCAAAAAATGATGTAAAGAATTGTAATTTATGATTTTAAAGAGGTAGTTTTGTGCAATATAGCTCAATGATGTAATTTATACCAAATTTCTATATGCTACAACTCACTTCCCTTAAAAAAGGATTTCATCTTGAAGTCCATGAATAAGTAAACATTTAGGGATCAGTCTTCATCAAGTCCTCCAGCAACTCCCAAGTCATCTCCTCCAGTTCATGGTTCTTCCACAAAACCTTAACTAGATGGATCTCATTATTCTTCAGTTGCTTGACTCTAGTGTTAGGGATCTTCATTAGATACTCCCCATATGTCAAATCTTCTTGAATCTCCAAGGGTTCAACATTACAAATATGAGATGGGTCTTTGACATCTCCTTCTTAATAGAAAAATGAAATACATTATACACCATTTCATAAGGAGGCATGGCTAGCTTATATGCACACTCCCCAACTCATATGAGAATATAAAAAGGTCCTACATATCAAGGGTTTATCTTTTTCTTAATCTTTGACCTAGAAATAGATTTCAAGGAAGTCACCTTATGAAAAATAGAATCACCCATAAGAAATCCTTTGTCCATATTGTGTTGGTTGGCATACATCTTGTTCCTATATATTATTGCATTCAACATCTTATTAATCACTTCCACTTTCACAATATAGAAATGTGGATCTTTAGATGTTCTCTAATAATATATATCCACCATGAAAACTACATTCTTCATAAGAAGTCCATATTACCCTGATTTGCCTTCAGAAATTCCATAACAAAGTCCATAGTAATCATGTCCCACTTCCACCTTAGGATCTCAAGTAGTTGTAAAAGGCCACTATCTCTTTAGTGATCAATATTGACATTCAGGAACGTCAAGTATTTCTCCTCAAACTTAGCAATGTCATTTTTAATATTCTTCAGCTAGAATGACTACTACTAGTTTTAATACATCTTTGTCCATAGATAAATGGTTTATTTAGACAAATGAGCTTCTTTTGGAACTTTATCCCCTTAAATCACCAATAACAGGGATCCAAAGTCTTTGAAAAAATAAAACAATTTCATATATGCCCGCTTGCATATATGTTTGATGATTATCTGGAGATAATGACCCCATATGCTTAAATAAACAATTACTCAGAGCTCCATGTCATCAGTGGGCTATTTTTCCTTGTTAAACATCAACTATTACATGACATATCTTATGACTTTCTTCGCTTTCACGCAGTCACAACCTAGACCATTATGTGAGGCTTAATTAAGACTTTATACCTCTTGCCTTGAAGATATGATGTCAAGACCAGAGTTGAGGTGATTTACTCCTTTAGTTTTAAAAAATTTCTTCTCACTGGGGAGTCCATAAAAACTTCACATTCTTCATTTTTAGTATGGTCAAGGGATGAGATATCATTGAGAAGTTTGAGATGAAGAATTTGTAATATCCTACTAGTCCCTAGAAGATTCAGACCTCATAATTATTGCAAGGCACGTACTAAACAGACTCACCTTTTGCAGCGTCCATGGCTATATGACCCATAGAGATAGCATGTCGTATAAAAATCACTTTGAAGAGGTAAAACTCACACTATGAGAGTTTAATATATATTTAATGCTTGTGGGGGTGTTTGTCATGATCCTTTGATACTCTCGATGTTCCTCAAGTGCTTCTATACAAACAAGGACATTGTCAATGAACCAAAATAGAAGAATCAAGGTGACGCTTGAAGACCCTATTCATAAGGTCTATGAAAGAAGCATGGGAATTTGTCAAACTGAAAAGGCATGATGATCCTATTCATAAGGTTCATGAAATCCATCTTGGAGTAGAAATATGAATAACTATCTTTATTGATCATGTGTAACACCCATTTACTAGTAACTAGAGGGTTGTAGGAAGGTTCTAGGGTTGTACACTGCTAAGTATATATTGTGATTGAAGGCTATGTCTTTGGCACCTAGTTTGGCATGTTGGTGACTGAAGGTTGTGTCTGTGGCACCCATGATGGTTTTTCAGTGACATAAGGTTGTTTCTTTGACACCAATATTTGCACGTTGGTGACCGAAGGCAGTGTCTTTGGAACCCATTTTGGTTGGTTGGTACCAAAGGTTGTGTCTTTGGCACCAATATTGGCATGTTGTAGACCAAAGGCAGTGTCTTTGGAACCCATTTTGGTTGGTTGGTACAGAGTCGTGTCATTGACACCTATGTTGACATGTTGGTGAGTATAGGTTGTGTCTTTGGCACCTGTGTTGGAGTGTTAGTGACCAAAGGTTGGTCTTATTTAGCACTCATGTAGTATCTCGATATGATTTGAGTTTTGTTGAGGCATCCTATTGACATCACGATTCCAACGACTAATGAATAAAACAAGTAATATATTCATGGATTATATGTCTCTATTCATTTATAACTCTATCTCTCTCCAAACACAAAGAAATTATGGGCACTTTAAAACTCAAGATGCTTTCACTAGTATAGAAACTACCTCTAGCATTGGTTAAAACATACCTACAATGTCACTTAAAAAATGACACCTAAGTGGGAGACACTAGAGTTAGAGTCCTAAGATGTTGGTTCTTTTTAGATGCAAAAATTGACGACCAGGATATTTTGTAGTTGTTACTTGTGGAAAAGATCATGACGTTGTTTGTCCATACCAAATCATATTTTAAATGGAAAAGGTCTCTTTGTCACTAGATTGTAAAAGGAACTGACACCTATCCTGCGTCATAGTCGTTGGTTGTAGAAAAGACCCAATGTCATTTATCCATACCAAGTCACAGTTGTAAATGGAAAAGGTCTCTTTTTCATCAGGTTGCAAAATGAACCAACACCTATTCTACGTCATAGTCGTCAGTTGCTCCACATAAACGTACAATTAAGATATAGAAAGATGGTTGTTTCATAGAAATTGATGACTAAGACCGTGTTACCTAGAACGGTCCTGCTATCTGGCATGGCCATTCTGGTTAGTCCTATAATTTCGGTTTTTTGCCCAAACCGATGTCAAAGATCTTAGCTTTCAGTTCTTTTTGAACAAATGATGAGTAACTTTTGTTTTATTTTTTAAATAGTATGTCTACACACCTATTGTCTGGATGATGAATAAGATGCAGTACCTATAGTTCAAAACTACATGTTAATAACATTTGTTAGTTCAATGAAACAACATGACAACAAACAACCTACAAAAATTGCAATAACAAACACAATCCACCCACATTCAATATCCATTTTCCAATTCTATTCTCATCACATGTTCAAATATAATTTCTATACATTCATTTCAACATTCATTCATACACATGATACTTCATTCACATATGCACCAACTCTATTATCATGACATGAAGAACACAATTCTCATTATATTCATTCATCTTCACACTCACACATTATATATTCATACATACAAACCAATAATTTACTCACATAAAATTTAAAGTTGTAAGAAGTCATAAGAACATGTACATAGAAATAATGAAATCAATGTTTAGAAATTGCTCGGGTCAAGATATTTCCATTGCTTAGTAGATGACTTCTTCTTCTTCTCAACTTTTTGTATGTATTTTCTTGTCAGAGTTGTCCTGTAATTCCTTAGTACCCTGCCAAAGTGTTGCATCACCTTATTATGATGTAGTTTCTCGTCCATTGTAAATATGTTGTGAAAAAGACACCACATACTTAATGGAATATTCTTAAGAACATAATTATAAATATCTTTAAAAATATAATTGTAAATGATAATATCTCACACATAGTTCCTCCTATATACAATCTTTCTTTCTTGAATCAACTTTATGCCAAGATTCTACATTTACACATATTTTTCTATTATTCAGAATTCCTAGATATTATACAAAATAATTGTGGTTCTTCCCAATATCATTTCCTTTATTTCAAACTCAACGACAAACTTCAGTCCATTACACCTTTTCTCTAATAACTTGTTCATCATGGTGATGCCCCATATTGTTGCACGATTATGATGTTGCACATCAAGCTTAGTAAGATCCTCAGGGCACACATCCTCATGCTAAAATTTGTAAAAGTAACACATAATTTATAAAAAGATATAACTTATAAATGTCATAAAACAATACAACAAGATATATATTGTAAAAATAATGCACATATATGTAATAAACAATTCAATTTATAACAGTGTTAGGGTGCTCATCCTCAAGGTGCACTTTGTCTGGGTGCTCATCCTCACAGTAATCATCATCATGATCATCAAACTCATGGTCAACTACCATCTAAAATAATTTCATATAAAAAATAGTCAAACAATGAAATGTAACTGATAAAGAATGTAAAATTATTATCTAATATTTTAAAAAATAAAAGCTTGCCTCTAATATTTGGATATTGTATCAATTAACATTCCCTCGGTGCAGGGCGGAGCCAGAAGTTGGTTCTTGGGGGGGCCAAAAAATATTTGTGGTACCTAGGATTTGAACTGAAAATCACAAGTCTAATAATACACACACAAACCACTAGACCAATTTCACACTTTGTTTCAACAACATGATACATTCTATATATATTTTTGTCCAATTTGTAGACAATAAACAAATTTAATAAAAAATGACTTGTGGACGTGGGGGTTGGAACACACAACCTCCAAATAAAGTTAAGGAGCACAAGCCACTGGACTAGAAGAACCTCGTTGCATAGGTCTCACTGTGGTATATATTTATTATACAACTTATGTATAAATATATATATGTATATGAGTACTCATATTAATTTTTTAATTTTTTTTTTGGGGGGGGGGCATGGCCTCCTCTTGCCCCCCCCGTGGCTCCACCCTTGACTCGGTGTGATCTCTAGCATATATAAGTCACTATAAACTTCAATATTTGGTGTTGACAAGCCAACTGAGAATGGTATGGAGTCATCATACTTGTCATAGTACTCTTCTTCATCTATAGGATCTGTAAGGAACTGTTGTTTACCATGAAGAAAAACTAACTATTTTTCATTTGTAAGATCGATGACATAAAATAATTGCTTCATTTGTGATTCCATTATGAATGGTTCACCCTTCTCGTCTTTTTAAAATTCACCATTGTGAATCCCAATTCATCCACTACAATTCCTTTAGTGTTATAAACCCAATAGGATCTAAAGAATGGAACTTTGAAATCTATGTAGTCAAACTCCCATATGTCTTCAATGACACCATAATATGACATTTGAGCTTCACGAGGACTCTTATCCTTTGCACTAAAAAAATAAAATGAAGACGCTTGAAGGGTGACCCCACTATTTTGGACAACACTCTTTTCATTTTGACGCTTTGTGTAATATAAAAATCCATTTATGTCAAACCCTTCATAAGATATAAAATTCATTATTGTTTTAAAGGTGAGACATTTGATATTTTCATAAAAATTATTTGGTGTTTGAGACAGTTGATGAAAGACTTTATCTTCAAACCACCTACAAATTGAAAACGTAAACTTCTCACACATTATAAAGGTGAATCATATGATCACATTAAGTTTAAAGCATCTTATTAATCAAGAAAAACACAATCAAGCACTAATCTATGATTACACCTCATTTTATAGGCTTCTTGCATATATTTTATACCTCCCCTAGCATAACTTTTATATATATTTTCTCCACTTATTTTAGCACATTGTGCCAAGTATCTCACTTACACACTTTTTCCATGGTTGTAGGGTCACATCAAGCTAATGTCGTAGCCAACATCCTCGATCGTGGCTCATTCAACCTCAGGGACCATCCCACCATGGTCAAGGTCTCCCTGATCACCACAATACCACACACCCGTGGCCTTTGCACTCAGTCTCTCATGCTCGCTATGCCTAACACTCCACACGCCCGAGGTGTGAACCCAATGACTCAACCTCGACCATGATCCAGACTTGGATAGTGACCAAAGAGTGATTGAAGTGGAGCGCTCCGACTCTCTGACCAAAGAGTGACTGAAGTGGAGTGCCCCCACAATGCGACTGAAGAGTGACTGAAGTGGAGGGTGCCCACACCATGACCGAGGGTGGTGCTGCACCCAGACTGCCACCACAATCCAACCGAAGGTTGCAACACCCCAACCTTGACCAAAGAGAGGCCAGCATTACATCCTCGACCACGACCAGGCTTCGACCAAAGGCATGCCTCAACCGCAGTTCAAGAGTTAAGTCAATGGATCACCTACCCCTTGTCAAAGGGGGAGGGATCTGAAACCACCACAAAGTGCTACCATTTTTCAGACTCATTCCCATCCAATCAATCTTGGATCTCTAAAGGAGTAAGCTAAGGAGAGAGAATACTGAAGGCTCCATCTTCTTCAAGAGAAGGATAACGTCCATGCCATCGACATCCTAGATCTAGAACTGAAGAAGTGTTGTGTTGTATCACATTCTTCTCTCTTTATCTAGATCTATCACTTCCATCGCGTTGTACTTCCCTCCTCTCTTTGTGGAACTTGGTGTATCTATCATTTTGTAATGTCGTTATGCTACCTGTGAACATGAGTGACTAAACACTTAAATTGGGTTGGGAGTAGCCACTAAGGCTCTCCCAACATGTATATTGTCTCTCCTCTTTGAATATATATATATATATTTATATATATATATATATATATATATATATATATATATATATATATATATATATATACTCTTGTCAAGATTATCTCCATGCACTAGTTTTAATGTTTCACTTGTATGCTTAGCTACCATCTTGTGATGTTTGATTGTTGGTACATAGAAAGAGTGGTATCAGTAATATCTTCTGTTATGGAGTAGTATGAATGCATGAAAATGTTAGAATGCTAAAGCTTATGGTCATATGTTCTACTTTGTAGTTTTTGGATAGTCATCTTGAGAGAGAGGCCACCCTTAGACTTAGATCTATCCTTAACTCGAGAGAGAAAGGAATGGACACTTATATGATTGCTTGTAGTCTTGATAGGAGTTTGTACAAGGAGGAGAGAGTTTACATGTTGGTGAGAGACCTTAGTAGGTGAAACCCGGTCTGAGTTCCCTTCCATATCTTGGTTCCCTACCGTTTGTCCTTATTTTCTCTTGTTGTTATTTTTCTTTCTTTATTTATTTTTTCATTTTGGTCTGAGCACCATTGTTCCTTAGGGAAGAAACCTTTTAACCCATCTGATATCCAATGTATATGACTGTGAGACCTTGCGTGCTTAACACTTGCTAACATTATCCCTATGGTTTGACCTTGATTACTATGTCAGACCCTGTATAATAGTTACATGGGCTTGAGTGTCAGTTACTATCTTAAAAGTCTGACTACTCTAGATCCGCTCCATTTTGGAATTGTGATTAAGTTCGGTCAACTTTTTGACGCCTTTGTCGGGGACAAGGCAAAATGGCAATGTTAAAAACTTGATTCCACTCACTGTACTCCTGTGCCTCAAGTTTAGTAATAAGCTTGACCACACAAAAACCTTAAACTTGCTACCCTATGTTTGCATAGAATAGTTTGTTTAGCACGTCTAGTTTACGAAATCGAATGTGCGGTCTATTTAGGGAACCCAGAGGGAAGCAGACTCATTAGACTTTGCCCCTTAACCTTGAGTCACCATGCCACCTCGTGTGGATGGTACTCTCACTGGGGATGAACCGAATGTAAGAATTCAACATGACCCCCCACCACCAGGGATGGACAAAGATAGAGATGACCGTTACTCAGACAGTTGTCAACATGAAGAAGAACGTTGGGAGGAAGATCGTCACAAAGAGGACCAATGTGATGAAGAACGATGCTACCAATGTCATAGAAGGCACCATCGCAATCACTGTGACAATGAACGTGAGCGTGATGGTCAGGACAGTGACAACGAGGATGATGAAGAGGGAAAGACTCTTAGAGAGCTGGTAGCAACTAGGACCAATGACTCTAGATGCCCGATCATCATCCCACACTTCAATGCAACAAACTTTGAGTTGAAGCCAGTTGTCATCTCGATGATCCAGAATAAACCTTTCCACAGAAATTTGAGAAGTGAAAACCCAAACCATCACCTCCATGCCTTTAAAAATATCTGTGATACAATCAAGATGAGGGGAGTCCCTCAAGAAGTGATATACTGTAAAGGCTTTAACTTCTCTCTTGAAGATAAGGCTATATCCTGGTACCTCAATCTACCCCACCAGTCCATACATGGGTGGAGACCCCTAGAAGATGCCTTCATTACAAAGTTTTATCCTACCGAGAGGACTATTTGTAACATGTAGAATATCACTTTTTATGCATAAAAGCTGGGAGAAAATGTGCACAAAGCATGAGAACACTTCCAGGAGTATCAGAGGGATTGTTTGCACCATATAACATTAGGGGTTCCTATTAACCACCTTCTATAATGGGATAACTTCCACTGAGAGGACATTGTTGAATGTAGCTACTGATAGTGACTTTCTTGGAAAGAAGCTGAGCAGAACTATGAAGATAATAGATAACATGGGTGCACTGCAAGTAGGCATGGACTATGACAGGAATGATAGAGGATCGAAAAATAAAGTAGGGTCTGAACGACCGTCTATTGAAGCGAAATCCTTGGAGACCATAACAACATAGATTCAAAATATAGCCACTGATGTCAAAAAACTAAAAGATACTGGAGCTAAGGGAAAGAAGCATACTCTGAAAGCCATGAAGTGTGTCACCTACGAATAAGTATGGAATGGGATCGATAACTATATCTATACCCAGCCCAAGTAGAGTGATGAAAGAAAAAGTGAAAAAGAGATGGAGAACATCTCTTATGTTAACTTCAAACGACAAGACCACCATGGGTTTAGTTATGGCAAGAAAGAAGTAGTGGAGAATACATATTATTTGGGTAGTTCATCTAAACCTCCCCCAGGGTTTGAGAAGAAAGGAGTTCCAACACAATACACCAGGACTACCAGCTACCAGTAGAATAAAAACAACTATCAAGGCCAGAACAAAAATGTGAGCAGGTAAGGACAAGGGCAAGGCCCAGGGCCGAGCCAAGTAAAAGGAAAAAACCAAGCTGACACGATTGCTCAACTTTTCCACTTCACAAAGAGGCAGGTGTCAATGAACAATCAACTTGATCAAAGTGCTCTCACAAATTTGGGAGTGCTAACTAACATGCAAACTCAAATGGTGGATATGCAAACTCACTAGAGACAGATTGATCAGCAGCTTGCACGTTTGGCCGAACTCATGAAAAATCCTTTAGGAAAAATCCCACTATATATCGAGACCACCAAAATGGCTACTCTTCGATCTAGGAAAATGATGGAGAATGTTAATACCAACAACACTAAAGAAGGAAGAAGTAGTGCTAATCAGTAGCCTGAGAATGAAAAGGCCAAAGGAGAATCAAGAAGGAAAGAATAATAGGCCATGGAAAAGAAGCACGACCACCCAAAAAGAAGAAGGAATGAGAGGAAAAGGACTCAATCCGTCTAAGAGATGTACTTTTGAAGAAAAATCCATATGCCCCAATTGTTCCTTTTCCCTAAAAGTTAATAAAAGCACACTTGAAGAAGAGATATGAAAAGTTCATGGAAGCCGTAAAGAAGCTCCACCTAGATGTGCCATTTCTTGATGCAATAGAAGAAATGCCAGCCTATGCAAAGTTCTTCAAGGACCTAATTATGAAGAGAAGAAGAGGTCATCACATTGAAACTGTCCAGTTAGCAAAGATGTCCAGTGCTTTTTTTCAAGAAGAGATACCTACTAAGAAGAAAGAATCTAGAGCATTCAACATATCTTTCTATGTTGGAGATAACATGGTGAGGAAAGGATTAGCTGACTTAGGAGAAAACATCAGTTTAATTCCCCTGACCCTAGCACAAAGGCTTGGGCTAACCGACATGGTAAAGATAGGGATGAGGATCCAGTTAGCCGATCATAACTTTACAAGGCCAGTGGGGATAGTTGAAAACGTTCTGATACGGGTTGGACATTTTTTTATACTATGTGATATAGTGGTAATAGACATAGTCAAATATTCCAAATTCCCTATGCTATTTGGAAGGCTTTTCCTTGCGACCGGGGGCACCTTGATAGATGTTGCTGAAGGAATCATCACACTATGAGTAGGGAACAATCACTTGGATTTTAGGGTACAATATGCCATGAGGGTACCGTTTATATTTGAGTGAATCTACTTCATGGACAGTTATAATCAGTATTGCAAAGAGGTGCAAGAAGATAAAGCAATTGTAGATCCACTAATGTGAGCCCTAAATAGCCAAGATCTAACCATGGAGAGTCAAGAAGTTGTAGAAATCGTAGATTACCTAAATCAACTAGAAGAAGAATTCGGCGACGACGAAGAGATAATTGAAATAGTGCAGTATGCTTCGTTGGAGCAGACAACTGAGGAGAAGGAAGTGCTGAAGCCCAAGCTAGAGTTAAAGCCTCTTCCATAAGGGTTGAAATAAGAATTCTTAGATAAAGAAGAAAGCAATCCAATTATTGTAAATGCCAACTTAACTGACGACTGGATGGAGAAGTTGTTGGATGAGCTGAGGTTGCATAGAAAAGCCATAGGATATTATTTGGAAGACATTAGAGGTCTAAACCCAGCTTTATGCATGCACAAAATTAGCCTTGAAGAGATATACAAGCCACTGGCTCAACCACAAAGGAAGCTAAATCAAAATTTGAAAGAGGTTGTGAAGAAAGAAGTTATAAATCTATGAGATGCTGGAATCATCTACCCAATAAGCTACAACAATTCGGTTAGATCTATCTCTATGGTACCCAAAAAGGGTGGAATGACAGTCGTATGAGGGGAGGATGGAGATGAAGTTGCCATGAGGATAGTGACAGGCTGGCGCATGTGTATCGATTACCACAAGCTAAATACATCCACCAAGAAGGACCACTTCCCCTTGCCATTCATCGACCATGTTCCAGAAAGGCTGGACCATCATGATTATTTTTGTTTTCTAGATGGATATTCAGGATTTTATCAAGTCCCTATTCACCCTGATGACTAAGAGAAAACAACATTCACATGCATCTATGGTACATATGTGTTCAGAAGAATGCCGTTGGGACTGTGCAATGCACCTGCAACGTTCCAACATTGTATGATGTCGATGTTCTCAAATTTTCTGTAAGACATCATAGAAGTATTTATGGATGACTTCTTAGTCTATGGAATAGACTTTGATGCAAGACTAAGAAATTTATCTCTAGTGGTGCAAAGATGTGAGGAAAAACATCTCGTTCTGAATTGGGAGAAGTGGCATTCCATGGTACAAGATATAATTGTCCTAGGTCACAAGATTTCAAAGAAGGGAATTGAAGTGGACTTGAGTAAGATTGAAGCCATATCAAAGCTTCCACTAACAAAGTCTATAATAGGAGTGAGAATTTTTTTGGGACATGCATGATACTATGAGAGGTTTATAAAAGATTTCTCAAAAATTTCAAAGCCTTTGTCTAATCTTGTGCTCAAAGATGTCGAGTTTGAATTCACCAGCGAATGTTAGGAAGCCTTCAATACACTAAAAAGAGTGATAAAAAAGGCACCAATTCTTCAAGAACTGGATTGGGAATTTCCCTTTAAAATCATAGGTCATGCCAGTAACTATGCAATAGGCGTTGTCCTGGGACAAAAAAAGGACAAGAAACATCATGCAATTTGTTATGTTAGCTGGACCCTTGATGAGGTGCAAGTAAACTTCACAACTATGAAAAAATAAATGTTGGCCATTGTATTCACCATTGATAAATTTAGATGATACTGAATAGGATCGAAGGTGAAGGTATATACAGATCATGGGACAATTAAGTATCTAATGTAGAAACAGCGGCTCCTAGGTCACGAGTGCTCTGGCGATTTAGCAAAAGCGCGAGCGGCTCGGTAGCTTCCCCTCCCGGGGGGGGGGGGGGGGAAGGCAGCGGCCGGTGAGCCCTGCTGGTCTCCCCATGGGATCTTCCTCAACCTGTGATCGGTCCGCGGTGCTGCGGTCTGGGTGGTGGTCCGAGCGTCGGTGGTGTTACCACAGGGCCGAGTGATAGTCTGCTTTCCTCTCAGTCAGCCGCGATGACTGTGGGTCTGTTCGCGGGCTCCCGGGCTCCCTTGGCGGCTGTCCTTGTTTCCTTTGGTGGTGTGACTCTTCCTGGATTCATATTTGGCCTCGCCGGCTCCTCTCACACCCTTTCTCGGCGCCGTTCTGGCTTGATTGGGGCTGCTTTCTTTACCCCCGCTTCTTACTATTCCCGTTTTTATATTGCTCTAGTTTTTTTTCTTTGGTTTGCGTTGTTTAGCTGCTAAGGCTGTTAGTTGCCTTGTTGCTCTCCGCCTTAAGCGGCAGTTATCTCCATCTTTTTGGATGGCTTCTCCTCCGGATCTGGAGGTTGTCAAGATCTGGGTTTCCCCTAGCATCATGACCAGTGACGAGGTCTCCCCTGGTCACTTTTATCTGGGTATAGTTTGTTGGAATAAATCCTTTCGCTGGGATGATTTTCTGATTAGGGACTTTGTTGATACTTTTGAGTTTGTAGTTCCAGTTTATGTTCGGAAATACAGATTTTTCCCTTCTGAGAAGATGATCAAGATTGAGGAGGGATTCTATCAAAAAGCTGCCTCTGTGCGCGAAAAACAGGAATCCGTGCTAAAGCGTCTCCATTTATTTCCAATCTCACCTTGTAAGATGGATTTTCTCCTGTTCCCGAGATGGTGTAACCACATACTCTTTTGTAGATGACGTATGGCCTTATTAATGTAATGCAATCTGTTTATAAAAAAAAAGTATCTAATGCAGAAGAATGATACGAAACCATGATTTTTAAGATAGGCGATGTTGTTGCAAGAGTTTGATCATGAAATCATCAAAAAGAAAGGGAAGGAGAATGTGGTTGTAGACCACTTGTATAGATTAGTCTTTGATGAAGAGAATCAATTACCAGTGAACGACAATTACACTGATGAAGCCCTACTAAAGCCTCACTCTAACGAGCAAAGACTACTTTGCAGATATCTATAACTATCTAGCCTGTAGGCAATTACCACCGGAGATCACATACAACCATAAGAAGAAGCTATTTTCTAATATGAAGAATTACTAGTGGGATGACCCATTGCTCTTCAAAAGGTGCTCCAACAATCTATATCGTCGGTGCATACCAGAAGAGGAGGTGCCATTGATCCTGAAAGAGTGCCATTCTTTGCCTTATGATGGGCACCATGGTGGGGATAGGACATCAACAAAGGTCATATAGTCTAGATTTTATTGGCCCAAACTCTTCAAGGATGTAGATTCTTTTGTCAAATCATGCAAAGATTGTCAACTAACAAGAAATATAAGCAGGAGGAATGAAATGCTCATGTCAGATTGGGTAGAAGTTGAAATTTTTGATGTTTGGAGAATTGATTTTATGGGACCTTTTCCATCATCAAAAGGGAATCAATACATTCTTGTCGTTGTTGATTACGTTTCCAAATGAGTTGAAGTCGCTACTCAAACTTGTGATTCTAAGGCTATGATAAAGCTTTTTGGGAAAACTATATTCCCACGCTTCGAAGTACCACGCATGGTCATAAGCGATGGAGGATCACATTTTGGTGAGAAAAAACTTGAAGCTTTGGTAAGGAAGTATGGGGTGAAACAAAAGGTCATGACTCATTCTCACCACCAAACATCGGTGCAAGTGGAAGTATCAAATAGAAAGATCAAGCAAATCTTAGAAAAGACTGTCAGCCGCATAAGAAAGGACTGGTCCATGAAATAGGATGATGAGCTCTGGGCATATTGCACAACATACAAGACACTGATAGGTACGACACCCTACAGGTTTATCTGTGGAAAGTCTTGTCATTTACCGGTGGAACTCAAACACAAATCCCTATGGGCCATAATGTTTTTGAACATGGATCTCGACAAAGCTGGTGAGAAAAGGTTCTTTCAGCTCCAGGAGCTCAAAGTGTTGAGGCTACATGCCTATGAAAATGCAATAATTTATAAATAGAGGACAAAGCTCTGGTATGATGCTCACCTAAAGAACAAAGATGTGCATGAAGGAGACAAGGTACTTTTGTTGAACTCAAGGATCAGGTTATTTTTGGGGAAGTTGAGAACCAGGTGGTCAGGTCCCTTTTCTGTAGTGAAGATATACCCATCGGGAGTAATGGAGATAGCAGGAGAAAAGATGAGAAAATGGACAAAGAGTGAAAAGATACTATGAAGACCAAGCCTTTGTAAGGAGAACAGAACCTAGTTTGGGGGAATCCAACTCAGTAACAAATGGAATGAATGAGACAACAACTGCATCTATGGAAGGAGAATGAATACATGATGAGAGAGAAAGTAGAGCTAAAGACTCTAAACAAGTACTTCTTGGGAGGCAACCCAAGTCTTTGATGTTTTCTTTAGTTCACATTTTCCTTTATTTTGTACTCTAGTGTTATGAGCTATGTACCTCTAGTTTTCCCTATATTTCAGTTTTCCCTCTTCTAAAAGGAGTGTAAATATTTTATGTTTTTTTCCAAATATGGTTTGTTTGGAGGAATTAGTTTTTGTTTTTGATTTCAAGTTGTTTTGGTTTGAAGGACCGCGGTTGCGGTCAGGACCACGATCGAGGTGTTAACCGTGCTCAAAGCAGGGAAACACATCATGACCTGCAGTACCTATACTTAGGCCAGATAGGCCATTACCTGTAGAGCATGCCAAAGAGAAGAACAACTACGGTCAAGGTGTTCCCCGTGCCATGGGTCACGGTGCCCATCATATATACATTAAAACACTTGGAACACTATATTTCTCACCCAAATCTTAGAGTTTCTCGAACCGACGAACGAATCACTTGATACTCTCTAATGCACTGACGATGCTAACGATAGAGATGATGACCAAGCATGATCCTATCCTATGATAACGAAGGGGCACATCATCTCCGCCACAACAAGCCCTTCATCCTCCACTTTTGCTATTTTTCCACCACCGAGGTATTCATCTAAACCTTTTTCTGGCCATCACTGAAGCTAATTTTAGTCTTTTCGCCATTCCTTTAGCCACTTTTCTGCACTTTAAACCCTTCTCAATGTTCCTCTTCCCCCCTCTTATCCACATTTTGCGACATCCCTATTTGACCAATGGCAACATTTTTGGGCACAATTCAATCACGGAGCCCCGCTGCCTCGACTTCAATCGATGATCTACTGAACGCGGTCTTAGACCTCCAACCCCATTTCCATTTTTAATGAAATAGGATGAAGTATTCGACATCGTGATCGTGATATCGCATTCCTTGACCACGGGCCACAGTCTCTTTCAACGTACAGATAAAGCGGGTTTTGACTGTGGGTCATGGTCATAACGAGGCCGTGGATCTTTCGACCTCAGTTACGATTGTTCTTATTTGTTTCTCGATTGCGGTCCCACAAAAATCTCTTTCTTTGATCTATACACCATGATCGAAGTCCACCTTCTGTTTCAATGCCGCAATCATAGTGTTACGAGAGAAATCAAAATATAACCCAATAATACATACAAATGATAATAGAATAAAATAATTAACGAAGGTGGATTATAAGTTAATATAACTGTGACACACCGCCATCACACAGACAGCAAGGTGACACACAAAAATGCACATAACTTCCACAAACCACACATTATCGAAAACACAGGTTAATTAAAACCGTTTGCGGAAAGACATATAAAAGAGAAATATTATATTCAGACCCACATCCTGCAAGGTAACATGTTATATGAACATACGCAAGCATAGATATAAGTTCACAGCTTACAGAAACCAGCTGGCTTGCCAGTACATGAGATCATCACCTGTTTATATGTACATAACAAGCCACATAAGGCCAATAGCAGGATGAACAAGAGTACAACAGCTATACATCGTGAAACGTCGTCAAACCACCTCTGAGGACCTGAGAGTACATGGATGACTCTAGAACTCTACTACAAAACACCAAAACATGCAGCATGTCCATCTCATGCCTTCTACTACTCCTCTTCTTGTTGCTCAGCCACAACCTCGCGACCACCACATCTAGCACGATCACCTAAAAAGGTTGTAAACCATCGGGGTGAGACACACAGTCCCAACGAGAAACATAACTCCTCGCTGAAACTATAAAACTCCAGAAAGCTTAAAGAAAGTACAATAGATATCTGATATAAGCAGATTATATGAGCAGCGTACTTAGCAGAATTTACTATATCATCCATCTTACCAAGATTATGGGAGGCATATAACCTGATTTTCTTTATGGAACATGATTGACAAGATAAGATTTATAAGATCTTATCACAAAACATAAGGAACATATAAGTAACTGCAAGGTATAAAAAGATCAACTACACAAGCAAGGTCTCAACCAATGTTCCATATTTGTACTAAGAAATAAACACTATTCGGTTGAATTACGTATTATTATTCCTTGAGGAAGTGAGCTGTACTGCTCAGATCCAACCGATGGCTGTGAAACCCAAAGCCAGTGCCATACAAGGTCAATGGAAGAGCCGAACTCCACAACCTCACCACCTCATGGTCAGTGCACGAGAACCAAAGCAGGACCGCGGTCTCATGCTTTATGTGGCCTCAGCCACAGGGTTAGCTCTGCAATCTACCCATAACCCTAGCCCACCTTGGTACAGGTCTCGACGGTAGTAAACCTTGAGCCACGAGCCTGTTCACCATGCTCTGAGCCATGAACACATTCATGCTCTTTCACATATCTTGAGCCATGGGCCTGTTCACCATGCTCCATATATCCTGAGTCTGCAACCGCAATTGTACTCAAATCCTCCTATTTTCAGCTAGGAGAAACCCCACATATTCAACAATATACACTCCGAGTTAACCCACAGGAGAACCCATTTCACCATCACCAGATACTGACAATGATGGATCTATGGCCAAGGCAAACTACATGTTCAGTTCCACTATAATTAATTAATATATTTTAAGTGGATTGTTGAGGCAACCAAGTTGTAAAACATACAAGCAGTGAGTTATATTATTACTGTCATCATCACATTGTCCTGGGATCTCAATATATTATTACAGAAAACCACTTCCTCTTAAGGCATCATCACCATCTTACATCACAACTTGGGATAAGAATCCCTATCTCATCAACAAGAGGATAATACCTCACTAGGCACTCAACCTTTATCAGGTCCTCAGACATATCTTACCACACTGGTGATACATATATATCTCATCAACAAGAGTTAGCATCATGATACAGTGTCATTCAAACACATGTGCCTCATAGCTCTTACCTGGCTATGAATTCATCCTGTAACATGCATGGTTAGTATAAAAGAGACATCTTTAAAATCACCAGGCATACAACTCCAATGTTTATCATGTCATCATGTTCTATTATATCAATCACATTACTTGTTATCAAAACATGGGCATCTATTTATGCTTTCATATACATAAACCATCATCATACTATCTTTATTTGACATTACTTTTAAGCATCCAACAAGTAATTGGTTTACAAACCAATGTCCATTTTGCTTTATCAACAAAGATGTGACTATAAGATAAAGAACCATAAACTAGGTTTTCCGAGTTAGACCTATCCCTCACCAAAGATGCCTGCTACCCTCACTAGAAGTGTGACAGGTAGGGCGCCCCTCACTACAGATGGTATTGGGCAAGGTCATACCCTCACCAAAAGATAAATGGCTAGGGTTTCAAACCCTA
Source organism: Alisma plantago-aquatica (assembly GCA_963693085.1). Taxonomy (NCBI): domain Eukaryota; kingdom Viridiplantae; phylum Streptophyta; class Magnoliopsida; order Alismatales; family Alismataceae; genus Alisma; species Alisma plantago-aquatica. The sequence goes on along the minus strand of OY856410.1, from coordinate 427,018,266 downwards.
AAGCACATGTTACCATGACGGCCAACCAAACTGCACTCTAATGTGCACTAGAGAGAAGCTAGCACAGAGGTGTGTCGTGCAACTAGAACTAGAGGAGTGTGTGTTGTGCACAAAGGACAACCTCCATCGATCAAGGCACTCAATCTCCCACATCACCAAGCCATATCGTCCATGAGCATGGTAGCATCATATCGGCCAAACCTTAAAGGCATCTATTAAGGTTTCACCATACAAACACCATAACGGGCACCAAGCCACCAAGGCTCATCTCCACTTCATCATATCGACCAAGACCAAACTCAAGGAAAGGGGGGGGGGGTATCAGGAAACCTCTCCCCAGAGGGTATCATGCAGAGCACTAGGTCTAAGGTGTATCGCCCAAGCTCACTACCTAGGTCAAGAGGGGCACATCGGGCACAAAGTCAACAACACAACTTGATGTATCGGCCAAGAGTAAAACCCTAGACAAAGAGGTGTCGAGAAGCACTACTAAAGAGCATGTCGTACAAAGCATGAAGCATAGCCCAACAGGGTCATCATCAACCTCAAGATCACCATCTTCACAACCCTAAAAGATCAAAGGAATTGGCTCACCTCTCAACAACCAAGAGAGAGGGGTCTTACACAATCCTTTATCACAAATCGAGCATCAAGATGGATCACCACCACATCTAGGTCGACACTCCACCTAGGCTCACCTATCAAATCCATGGTGAGAGAAGGGTGTTGCTTAAGCATCTAGAGTATAGAATCACCTCTCAACATCCAAGAGAGAGGGGTGTTGTCTATAACACTAGGCCTCAAACTCACTTCTCATGACCAAGGAGAGAAAGGGGTATTGCCACCAAAGGAAACCCTCAGCTATGGTTTCATCCAACTAGATCCAAAGGTACATCCACAACATATCCAAAATAGCAACAAGATTATATATCAACAAGATCAAAGGTATAATTAAGCAAGAAGTATATTCAACAAGTTACATGGCCGAATATGATCATACATGAACATAAAACGAAAAAGGAAGGTAGTATAGTAAGGTTAGAAGTTATGTAACCTGCCTTAAGAAAGCTCCTCAAGCTCTAAAGCTCCAAGATCTAAGCTTCTAGCTCCCAATCACACCACTTTCAGCCACCTCAAGAAAAGGAACAAAGATCATAACCACTATGGCTAAAGAGTAGGCAAGATGGAGAAGAAGATGCTAAGGAGAGAGGGAAGATGCTTAACAAGGAAGCAAGGCCCACCTAGGGTTCGACCACCAAGATAGAGGAAGAAGAAGATATCTACACCAAGGGGGATCAGCCACTAAGAACACCAAAGAAAGGTGTTTCGTGCACCAAAGAAGAGAAGAGAAACAAAGAGCTAAAAGGGATCCTAAGGAAGTAAAAGGGAAGATATATATAGAAAATGATCAAAGGTGAACCAAGGAAAGGTGTCATCTTACTTAGGGACACTTATCCAATGTCTTGCCACTTTGCAAACCATATGCAACATGTTATGCCACCACTCATCAAGAGATCAACCACATGTCCAAGGTATCATGATACAACCAAAGCAAGGAGGTCAAAGGGGTCAAAGGTCGACACACACACCACCACCTTGGCCGACACACCCATGGGCGACACCCCCATGGCTGACACAAGGTGCTCCTGCCTGATACAAAGCTCATTTAGGCAAGGCAAGGGCCAAACAAGGTGAAACAAAGCCCAACAGAGCTCTGCAAGGCCCAAGGCAACTCAAGAAACGAGACCAACCCTTCCTATCAACTCTAAAGGAAGCAAAGAGAGAGAAGAGCATCTCTCAAGGTGACAAACTTTCTCATCAACCTTAAACTTAGGTTATTTTGCAAGTAGCACCTCCAACTCTCAACAAAGCACAAGCAAACCCTAATCATCACTAAAGGTGATTAGTAAGCAACTAAGCACAAGGTTTAGGCAAAGTAAACAAGATAAGCCCAAAATGAAGTTTAGGGTCCTTACAAGCCATAAACCTCTACAAAGGCATTTCACCCCTGAAATCTGAAGAGAAAAGTGAGGGATACTTCCTCCTCATCTCTTCCTCAAGCTCCCATGTGTCTTCCTCAATGCCACGATGATGCTAAAGAACCTTCACAAGAACCAGGTCTTTCCTCTTCAACTTCTTCACTCTTTTGTCAAGGATCATCACTGGACCTTGCTCGTAGGTCACATCTTCATCGAGCTCAACCTCAACTGGTTGTATCCATGTTCCCATGTCTGGATGACTTTTCTTCATCATGCTAACATGGAACACCGGATGTAACCTGTGCAACTCTGGCGGTAGCTCTAACTTGTAAGCTACCTTGCCAACACATTCTATCATCGAATATGGCCCCATATATCTGGATGCTAGCTTTCCTTTTCAGCCAAACCTTAGCACGCCTTTCCAAGGTGAGATCTTGAGATACACTTTGTCTCCCACCTGGAACTCTAAAGGCCGTCAATGATTATATGCAAATGACTTTTGTCTATCCTGTGCCACTTTCAACTGTTGTTGTATCACTCTGATCTTTTCGATTGTCTATTGCACCAACTCAGGCCCAAAAAGCAGATACTCACCAGACTCATACCAACATAGAGGAGATCTGCACTTCTAGCCATATAGAGCATCATAAGGAACCATGTCGATGCTTCGCTGGTAACTGTTGTTGTAGGAAAACTCTATCAAACTGAGATGCACATCCTAACTGCCTAGAAACTATAAAACACATGCTCGGAGAAGATCCTCCAAAATCTGAATAGTCCTTTCAGACTGCCCATTTGTCCGTGGGTGGAAAGTGGTACTGTACCTCAACTGCGTTCCCAATGCTTTGTGCAACTGTTCCCAGAAACGACTCATGAATTGAGGACCTCTGTCGGAAACTATCATTGTTGGTACACCATGTAAACACACTATCTCGTCTACATACACCTGAGCAAGCTTCTCGGATGTATATGTTGTTTTTTACAGGTATGAAATGGGCAGACTTCGTCAATCTGTCCACTATCACCCAAATGGAATCATGATTCTTAGTTGTCCTTGGCAGACCAACTACAAAATCTATGGTTATATGATCCCATTTCCACTATGGTATCTGCATGGGTTGCAACGTACCTGCCAGCTTCTGATGCTCAGCCTTAACTTGCTGGCATACCGCACACCTAGCCACAAACTCGGCTACATCCTTCTTCAATACAGGCCACCAAAATAGATCATTTAGATTATGATACATCTTGGTGACACCTGGATGCATTGCATACATCGATGTGAGTACTTCCTCAAGCACTAGATTTCTCAGATCGTCAACATCAGGGACTACCATCCTATTATGATAACAAACTAGTCCATCTTTGGACTCATGGAACCCATCACGCTTTTCACTGCCGAACTCTGATATGATCAACTGAACTGAAGCATCTGTCTGCTGTGCATCTTTGATGTGCTGCCTTAACATAGGCTTGACTTGCATTTGTGCCAAAAAACCTGCCAACAAAGAAACCTCCATCCGTACATTCATCTGCCGCAAGGAAACAAACATATCCCACCTATGGCATTCCAAAGAACTCAACTGTGCTTTCTTCATCGAGTGAGAAGAAGGAGACTTTCTGCTAAGCGCATCAGCTACCACGTTCACCTTACCAGGATGATACTTGATGGTGCAGTCATAATCATTGATCAGCTCCATCCAGCAATGCTGTCGCATGTTTAGCTCACTCTGCGAGAAGATGTACTTCAAGTTCTTATGATCTATAAAGATCAGACACACTTCCCCATAAAGATTGTGTCTCCAAATATTTAACACATAGACCACTACTGCCAACTCCAAATCATGTGTTGGATAGTTCTCCTCATGTTTCTGAAGCTGTCCTGAAGCAAAAGAAACCACATGGTTTTCCTGCATCAACATGCAACCTAAGCCTTTCTTGGAAGCATCGCAGAAAACAACATAGCCCTTCCCAGGCTCTGGCAGCACCAACACTGGAGCACTAGTCAGCTTCTCCTTCAAGCTTTGGAAAGCTTGCTGACAACAATCATCCCAGACAAAAGGTACATCCTTCCTAGTCAGCTTTGTCAATGGCAATGCGATCACACTGAAGTCCATTATAAACCTTCGGTAGTATCCTCCTAGACCCAGAAAACTATGAACTTCCATTGGTGTCTTTGGTTGTTCCCAATCTGCCACTGACTCCACCTTCTTAGGGTCCACTCTGACTCCTTCTACAGATATCACATGGCCCAAGAATGTCACTTCCTTCAACCAGAACTCACACTTACTGAACTTGGCATACAACTGATGTTGGCAAAGAAGTGTCAACGCTTGACAAAGATGTTGTTCATGCTCTTGACTGTCCTGGCTATAGATCAAGATGTCATCTATGAAGACTACAACAAACTGATCTAGAAATGGATGGAGCACCCTATTCATAAGATCCATGAAAGCAGTAGGCACGTTGGTTAGCCCAAACGACATAACCACAAACTCAAAGTGCCCATACCTCGTCCTAAATGTTGACTTTGGTATGTCGTCCGCCTTAATCCTCAAACTGTGTCCTATATGGCCCTATCACTGCCACTGAAGTTGTACTATGTGCCTTTGACGGTGATGAACCATATCCACTTCCCTTACTCGGGGACCACTGTGATGGTGCACTGGAACCTCTTAACCCAGAAGGTGCTGAAAACCTTAGCTTCTTGAACCCATCAAACCTCTACCTCTGGAACTAAGCATGCCTTTTCTTGGACATGGTGTCTCTCTTTTCCTTGACTGACCATTCGATCCTTTGGACAGACTCCGCAAACGTGGCAAACCACTCCTGGTTCTCCAATACAGTAGTAGGTGTTATCATCTCAACACTCAGACCTTTCTCAAACCGTCTGATTCACTCGTCATCTTTCACCACCATGTGAGGATAGAACCTCAGTAGGTCCATGAACTTGGCTTCATACTCAGTGATGCTCATTGATCCCTGGTGTAGTCGCTCAAACTGGTTGATATTCTCATCCAGATACGTCTTTGGAAAGTATCTACTGATGAACTCTCGCTGGAAAACCTCCCAACCGATCACCTCACCGGGTCGCTTCTCCTCCTCGATGGCCCACCAGTGGCCAGCACTACCTTTCAAAAGGTGGATAACGTGCTTGACTTTATCTACTTCAGGGATGTCGAGGATTTGGAAGGCCTTCTCAAGACATGTCAGCCACAGATCTACATCCGCCGGATCAGTCGTTCCAGCGTAATCTGAAGCTCTGACTCGGCGAATCCACTCAAAGGTCTTCCTAATACCAGATGTTTCACCATGGAGAGCCTGTGCTCTTGGCGGAGGCACTGACAATCTCTCTACCTTGAGATTCATCATAGCCAACAACTGCCCCATAGGCTCCTGGTAGGTAGGGTTTTCGAGAATGGCTAGGTCAACTTGGGGGACCTCAGGCACCTGATCTTCATGTGCCTGCACTCTAGCTCCATCAACTGATGCAGCCTCGCTGCTCTCGGTAGCATGTTCTTCATGGTTTCCAGACATCTTTAAGCTTTTTCTTCCGCAGAGGGTAGAAGATTTTTGTAAGAAAATCTGGGAAACTCACAAGAATAGATACAACCTAGTCCTAGATCCCTATAGACTCAATGAAACTAGGGCTCTGATACCAAACTAACTGTGACACCCCACCATCACACAGACAACAAGGTAACACATGAAAATGCACAGAACTTCCATAAACCACATATTAACAAAAACACAGGTTAATTAAAACTGTTTGCGGAAAGACATATAAAAGAGAAGTATTATATTCAGATCCTCATCCTGTAAGGTATCATGTTATATGAACATACGCAAGCCTTGATATAAATTCATAGCTTACATAAACCAACTGGCTTGCCAGCACATGAGTTCATCACCTGTTTATATGTACATAACAAGCCACATAAGGCCAACAGTAGGATGAACAATAGTACAATAGCTATACATTGTGAAACGTCATCAAAACACCTTCAAGGACCTGAAAGTACATAGATGACTCTAGAACTCTACTACAAAACACCAAAACATGCAGCATGTCCATCTCTTGCCTTCTACTTCTCCTCTTCTTGCTACTCAACCACAACCTCGTGACCACCACATCTAGTACGATCACCTAAAAAGGTTGTAAACCAGCGAGGTGAGACACACACTCCCAATGAGAAACATAACTCCCCGCCAAAACTACAAAACTCTAGAAAGCTTAAAGCAAGTACATCAGATAACTGATATAAGTGGATTATATGAGCAGTGTAATGAGAAGAACTTACTATATCATCCATCTTACCAAGATTATGGGAGGCATATAACCTGATTTTCTTTATGGAACATGATTGACAAGATAAGATTTATAAGATCTTATCACAAAACATAAGGAACGTATAAGTAACTGCAAGGTATAAAAAGATCAACTACACAAGCAAGATCTCAACCAATGTTCCGTATTTGTACTAAGAAATAAACACTATTTGGTTGAATTACATATTATTATGCCATGAGTAAGTGAGTCGTACTGCTCAGATCCAACCGACGGCTGTGAAACCCAAAGCCGGTGCCATACAAGGTCAATGGAAGAGTCGAACTCCACAACCTCACCACCTCATGGTCAGTGCACGAGAACCAAAGTAGGACCGCGGTCTCATGCTTTATGTGGCCTCAGCCATAGGGTCAGCTCCGCAAGCTACCCATAACCCTAGCCCGCCTTGGTACAGGTCTCGGCACTAGTAAACCTTGAGCCACTGGCCTGTTCACCATGCTCTAAGCCATGAACACATTCATGCTCTTTCACATATCTTGAGACATGGGCCTTTTTACCATGCTCCATATATCATGAGTCTGCAACCACAGTTGCACTTAAATCCTCATATTTTCAGCTAGTAGAAACCCCACATATTCTACAATATATGCTCTGGGTTAACCCACAGGATAACCTATTTCACCAACACCAGCTACTGACGATGATGGATCTATGGCCAGGGCAAACTACATGTTCAGTTCCACTGTAATTAATTAGTATATTTTAAGTGGATTGTTGAGGCAACCAAGTTGTAAAACATACAAGCAGTGAGTTATATTATTACTTTCATGATCACATCATCCTGGGATCTCAATCCCTTATTACAGAAAACCACTGCCTCTTAAGGCATCATCACCATCTTATATCACCACTTGGGATAAGAATCCCTATCTCTTCAACAAGAAGATAATACCTTACTAGGCACTCAGCCTTTATCAGGTCCTCAGACCTATCTTACTGCATTGGTGATACATATATATCTCATTAACAAGAGTTATCATCATGATACAGTGTCATTCAAACACATGTGCCTCATAGCTCTTACTTGGCTATGAATTCATCTTGTAACCTGCATAGTTAGTATAAAAGAGACATCTTTAAAATCACTAGGCATACAAATCCACTGTTTATCATGCCATTTGGTTCTATTATATCAATCACATTACTTGTTATCAAAACATGGGCATCTATTTATGCTTTCATATACATAAACTATCATCATACTATCTTTATTTGACATTACTTTCAAGCATTCAACAAGTCATTGGTTTACAAACCATTATCCATTTCGCATTATCAACAAAGATGTGACTATAAGATAAAGAACCATAAACTAGGTTTTCCGGGTTAGACCTATCCCTCACCAAAGATGCTCTCTACCCTCACTAGAAGTGCAACAGGTAGGGCGCCCCTCACTACAGATGGTATCGGGAAAGGTCATACCCTCACCAAAAGATAAATGGTTTGGGTTTCAAACCATAAAGCACATGTTACCATGACGACAAACCAAACTTTACTCTAACATGCACTAGAGAACAGCTAGCACATAGGTGTGTTGTGCAGCTAGAACTAGAGGAGTGTGTGTCGTGCACAAAGGACAACTCCATTGATCAAGGCACTCTATCGCCCACAACATCAAACCATAACATCCATGAGCATGGTAGCATCATATCGGCCAACCCTTAAAGGAACCTATTAAGGTTTCACCATACAACACCATAACGGGCACCAACCCACCAAGGCTCATCTCCACTTCATCATATCGGTCAGGACCAAACTCAAGGCAGGGGGGTATCGGGCAACCTCTCCCCAGAGGGTATCATGTAGTGCACTAGGTCTAAGGTGTATCGCCCAAGCTCACTACTAGGTCAAGAGGGCCACATCAGGCACCAAGTAAACAACACAAGTTGATGTATCTTCCAAGAGTTAAACCCTAGACAAAGAGGTGTCGGGCATCACTACTAAAGAGCATGTCGTGCAAAGCATGAAGCATAGCCCGACAGGGTCATCATCAACCTCAAGATCACCATCTTCACAACCCTAAAAGATCAAAGGAATTAGCTCACCTATGAACAACCAAGAGAGAGTGGTTTTACACAATCCTTTATCAGAAATCGGGGATCAATATGGATCACCACCACATCTAGGTCGACACTCCACCTAGGCTCACCTATCAAATTCATGGTGAGAGAAGGGTGTTGCTTAAGCATCTAGAGTATGTTGGCTAAATTGGACATTATTATCCCTTTGTTTCGATGATGACAAACATTTCATTCTTTCCGATCTAACGTGCAACTTGAGTGTTGCAGGAATAAAGTGGATGAAAAATATTTGGAAGATCTATATGCTAAATTGCTTTAATTTCATGAATGTAATCAATTGTTAAACTTGTGTAAATATATAATGTACAAGTACTTAGACATCATGTAAATAAGCGTTAGATCTTCCTTAGCCAATCACAACACTTAGATAGGTCATCCCCTACAATAGTGACACAATTGCACACTCATACACAAACTTAGTATTTAGTTTAAAATATTGAAACATGGTCAATCTCGGTCGACAATATTCTCGACCGAGACACTCTCGGTCGACAAAATCCTTGACCGAGAAAGATCCAGGTAGCCATTAGACACAACAGACAAGGTAGTTGGCAGTTGGAGATGAACGTTGCATACACTTGCTCCAGATAGTCCCTCGGTCGACAAGTCCTCGACCGAGAAGGACTCTCGGTCGACAATTCTTCGACCGAGATGTGTTCTGTCTACAATTTTCAGAGTTAATTAACTAGTCATTGCTAAAGCAACTAAAGTGTACCTAACGGCTAGTTAAGCACTTAGAACCCCCTAGAAAGTGTCTAGAACATCCTTAAGCACTTGTAGGTCATTCCTATAAATAGGAAATGCCTTAGGACACCTAAACTCACTCATATAAACTTGTGCAACACTTGAGCATATACTTGCAATTGGCTATGCATTTTTGTGAGAAAGAGAGCAATTCAAACAATTGGCTATTCATTCCCATTGCTCCAATTTCATGTCCTATAGGCTAGCATCTCCTATCCACAACACTTACACTTCTATATACATTAGTTAGGAGATCAAAACGCTTGATATAGGAAATCAAGCCTTGAGCAACAAGTGGTATTGTAATTTCTATTTTTCCTTCTTGTTGCTTTTATCTTTTGTATTCTCCTTGCTACTCTTAGGGTTGGAGGTTGCGGATTGGAGAAGGTTCTCGGTGGAGAAGGTGGATTTCGGACTACTTCAAGAAGGCTATTGCAATAGGAAGCTACTTCAAGAGGAAGGCTACTTCAAGGGGGAGCTTAAAGTTACTTCAAGAAGGCTGCTTCAAGGTTGGTGCAACTACATCTAGGTGAAGGTTGTTCGAAGGGTTTGGTGAAAGAATTGTAATTTATGTAATATCCTTGCGAGGTAATAACATTTAATTCTTTAAAAATCCCGGTTGGGTAAGCAATCAGGTAGTGGATTGACTGCCTTAGTATTTGCTAAGGTTGGAACCACTCTAAATCCTTGTCCCCTTGTCCAATATTTTTGTGGTTGGTTGTTTGAGTTAAAATACTTTGAAATAATCATAAAACCCTATTCACCCCCCATAGTGGTTTTTCAATTGGTATCAGAGCAGGCTTCAAGGAGCTCTAATCGAGTCTTGAAGAATGGGTGACAGGTTGCTCAACAACCTCAACTCGGAAGGAACGCTCGTGGCTAGGCCTCCATCTTTTGATGGTACTAACTACACCTATTGGAATAGGAGGATGCAATTTTACTACCAAGGAATCAGTTGGGACTTATGGAGAATGGTATCAACTCCGTATGAACTTCCTCAAACAGAATTTGCAAATTGGGATGCTAATACAGTAAAATCTGTCCAAATGAATGCAAAAACTGTAAGTATACTTTATTGTTCAATTTCCGTTGGTGAGTTTAATAGAATATCAAATTGTGAAACAACTTATGAGATATTACATAGATTGTCTATAACATATGAAGGAACTGTTCAAGTTAAGAATTCTAAAATCGGAATGCTTAAACAGAAATTTGAACAATTTCATATGGATCAAAATGAATCTATTAGTGAAATGTATGCAAACTTTTCTTCTATTGTGAATGGTTTGAATGCTTTAGGCAAATTGATTAGTGAGGAAGACCAAGTGTCAAATATTCTTAGATCTCTCCCTCGCAAGTACAAGCCCAAAGTGACTGCCATTGAAGAAGCAAATGATCTCACCCGACTAAGGATGGAGCAACTCATTGGCAATCTAGAAGCACATGAGGCAACCTTAGATGAAGAGGAACGACGAAAGCGTGAACTTCTACAAGGGATAAAGAAGGACATTGCATTCAAAGCATCAACCAAGATTAGTCATGACACAAGTGAAGATGATAGTGAAGAAGAAACTCTCATTGTAAACGGTAAGCAATATAAAAGTTTTAAAACTAACAAAACATATAGTGTTTCTTCTTCCAGGTGCTTTGAATGTGGCAAAAAGGGACACATGAAAGGTGATTGTCCAAAACTCAAGAAAGGGAAGAAATCATCTCACAAAAAGAAAGAAAGAGCATATAAAGCTGCATGGGATGATTCAAGTGATGATAGTGATGATGGAAAAGAAGAAGTAGAATGTCTTATTGCTACTACAAATGAAGAAGAAGAAGAGGTAAGTCTTTTTGATCTGCCAAAAGAAGATCTAATTGCTATTCTTCAAGATACACATGAGAAATATATTGAGTGCAAGAAGAAATTTAAGAAATCAAATAAAGTAAATGATGAGTTAAATGCCAAACTTCTTGCTCTCACATCTGAAAATGAAGATCTCAAAAAGACTATTGAAGATTATGATATTAAGCTGAAATCTGTAGAAGCAAATTGCAATCTTCTTTCCCTCAAAAAGTTAAACTTGCAAACTCAAGTAAATGATCTTCAAAAACAACCTGTTTTATGTACACACCTAGATTATGATATTGTTGTGAAAGAAAGAGATTCTTTGTTATCTAATCTAGATCAATCAAAATTAGATATCAAGAAGAAAATGGATGAGATTATGAAGTTACAACAAAAAGTGAGTAGTTTGAGTAACAATAATATTCTTGATAATATCTTAAATGATTCTTATTGTCAAATTGGAAGGAGAGGACTAGGTTATAAGACTAAGGGAAAATCTTATCAAAAACCTAGTTGGAGAAGGACACAAGTGCTAAAGAATCAATTCATGTATGTACCCAAGAACAACTCAACTCTTAGAAAGAGAAATGAAATTGACTCTATTAGTTGTCATTATTGCTTGCGTCTTGGACACTACTCTTTTTCATGCCCATACAAGAAAAGGAATGATAATCTAGCTTGGGTTCCTAAAACTTAGAAGTTTAAATTTGACTAGTTGAGATTTGACCTAAACTAATTCTTGATATAAAAATGTCATATCTCAACACAATCGAGCTTTAACTTTCATATTCTTATTTTACTTGGAAACAATTACTGAAAATAGTTCTGAAACAGTACAGAAACATTCTCGGTTGAGAAATTGTTCGACCGAGAACATTGTCGGTCGAGAAATAGTCGACCGAGCAGGTTACTGTTTTCAAGTTTGCAATAAATCTGATAAAACCTATACAAATAGCAGCATTCTTGGTCGAGAAAAATGTCGACCGAGATAAAATCGGTCGACAAACAGTTTGACCGAATCAAGTTCTGCTGAACCTATTTTTACTTAATCTAGTTTTCTATCAATTTGTTATTAATGATTTATTTAATATGCAAAATCAAGAATAAATCTTGGAGAATAGTGATTGTAATGGTAGTAGTACTGCCATGTTTAATTCTGCTCATGATTTTATTTGTAGAAATAATTTCATTGATTTGCTCGTAAGAGGAGGACGGGATGAATAAGACTACCTCCTGACTTGCCCCAAAAAAAAAGAATAAATCTTGGAGACCATCTTTGAAACAAGACATATTGATCTTTTTGCATCATGATTTAAGGTATAACATTATGAATATGAAATCCTTAAACATATTGCAAAAGTATTATATGAAGACTGATTTTTGAACAAACCTTATTCATTGATTGAAAAAGTTTATTAAACTTGTTCATTTACATGGTTTGTATTAAAATTGAAAATCCATGAATCATGAATGAGATTATTTTAATTTACATGGTTTAAAATTGAAAATTATGCACCATGTTGGTATAATCAAGGAAATTAATGTTTTATGATAGTCCACATGGTTTATCCTAAGTATTTATTGGTCTCTCTATGTAGGAACCATGTGTATTAAAATTTAAATGGTCATAATCATTGTATTTCATGAACTTACATGCTTCTATCTTGATCATTGTATTGTGTATATGTGTCTACTATTCTATCATAATCATTGTGCCATGATCATTATGTTTCATTATTTTTTCTAAAATGATCTTTGATCCATATATACAAACCATAAATGGATATTGTTTTTTATCATTATGATTCAGCTCATATAGAGATGCCATTTTGCATACAAAGTAAAACATCATGGCATAAATTCATTTTAATCTGTAGAAATTATACTTCATATATAAGTGTTCAAATTGGAAATCTGTAGAAATTGCCTCTTGGTTGAAATCAAGTTTGACCAAGGGGCGCTATGGTCGAAGTCAAGGTCAACCTAAAATAAGCTTGACAAAGTGCTTATTTGTAAATCACTTTACTCCACTTAATCTTAGTATCTTGATTCAAAATGTATTTATCATATTGAAAACATAATTTTAGTGCATAATTCTCATAAAAGGTCAACTTATTATGATCTAATATTGATTGTGACCTTAGAATCCCAAAAACATCTTAATTATAAGATTAAGGGGGAGCTCACAAAAACTATCTTGGCTATAAGATTAAGAAGGAGCTTACAAAATTTTGAGAATGTCATAAAGAAAAGATGAAACATATTATGACCTTAGTATTTTTTTATCTTGGTTATGAAAATAAAGGAATCTACAAATTTCATAAATGTGATATATATCTTGTTCTTAATGGAATTCTCTAAACAAATCAGGGCTTAACATCCCGTGAATTTGGTTAGAGACACTTTTCATGTACTCTAAGCTTAAAAGGACTCTCATATCATTTTCAGGGCTTAACATCCCTTGCAGAATGGATGAGAAATCAATACACATATGCCATGAACTTAAAAGGAACTCATATCATTTCAAGGCTTAACAACCTTTGCAAATGATTGAGAAATAAATTGTGGCTAAATTTAACAATAATCAGTTTGCATTAATTCGTTGCTTTCAAATTGAATATCTCTTTAAGGGGGAGCATAACATAAAATTAAGGGGGAGAAATAAAAGGCATACAAAATGATTTTCCTAGATTTCTTTTTGAAATGACAAAGGGGGAGAAATAATATAAAACTAAAAACATAAAGTGAAATGAGTTTCATAAATCTCAGGCCAATACACACTTGCAAAACAAGAGAATGGCTACAAAAGGTAAACCTCAGGTAGTGTTCAGGAAATCAGTCTGTGCGGCCTCTTAAGCGGTTCAGACAGGGGACCGCACCGCATATGTCAAAGCGGACCAATAATCGGTCCAGGCCAGCTTATGCGGCCGATTACCCTCTTATGCGGCCGCTTAATCACTGCTTTTCCAAACACACATACATGGAATTGAAGAAATGAAATTTATATGATATTTTTGTTGTTTCTAATTAAATATTTATATGATATTGCTGCTCCCTTTCTTCTAATTAATCATTCTATGTTGTCCTTGTATGTAATTGTTCAATGTCATATATAATTCTATATGACTGATATATAAATATACATAGATATATTAATTTATTAAAAAAATCTAAAACCGCATATACTCCCGCATATACTCCCGCATACCGCATATACTCTATTCAGTGCCCCGTCCACCCGTACACCGAATAGCACTTTTCTGAACACTGACCTCAGGTATGAAACTCATATGATTTATATTTCCTTATTTTATATTTAGGAAATGTTTGTCATCTTCAAAAAGGGGGATATTGTTGGCTAAATTGGACAATATTATCCCTTTGTTTTGATGATGACAAACATTTCATTCTTGTCAATCTAACGTTCTACTTGAGTGTTGTAGGAATAAAGTGGATGACAAATATTTGGAAGATCTATATGCTAAATTGCTTTAATTTCATGAATGTAATCAATTGTAAAACTTGTACAAATATATAATGTACAAGTACTTAGACATCATGTAAATCAAGCATTAGATCTTCCTTAGCCAATCACAAAACTTAGATAGGTCATCCCCTACAATAGTGTCACAATTGCACACTCATACACAAACATAGTATTTAGTTTAAAACATTGAAACAGGGTCAATCTTGGTCGACAATATTCTCGACCGAGACACTTTCGGTCGACAAACTCCTCGACCGAGAAAGATCCAGGTAGCCGTTAGACACATCATACAAGGTAGTTGGTAGTTGGAGATGAACGTTGCATACACTTGCTCCAGATAGTCCCTCGGTCGACAAGTCTTCGATCGAGAAGGACTCTCGGTCAACAATTCTTCGACCGAGATGTGTTCTGTCTACAATTTTCAGAGTTAATTAACTAGCCGTTGCTAAAGCAACTAAAATGTACCTAACGGCTAGTTAAGCACTTAGAACCTCCTAGAAAGTGTCTAGAACGTCCTTAAGCACTTGTAGGTCATTCCTATAATTAGGAAATGCCTTAGGACACCTAAACTCACTCATATACACTTGTGCAACACTTGAGCATATACTTGCAATTGGCTATGCATTCTTGTGAGCAATAGAGCAATTCCAACAATTGGCTATTCATTCCCATTGCTCCAATTTCGTGTCCTATAGGCTAGCATCTCCTATCCACAACACTTACACTTCTATATACATTGGTTAGGAGATCAAAATGCTTGATATAGGAAATCAAGCCTTGAGCTACAAGTGGTATTGTAATTTCTATTTTTCCTTCTTGTTCCTTTTATATTTTGTATTCTCCTTGCTACTCCTACGGTTGGAGGCTGCGGATTGGAGAAGGTTCTTCTCGGTGGAGAAGGTGGACTTCAGACTACTTCAAGAGGAAGGCTACTTCAAGGGGGAGCTTGAAGTTACTTCAAGAAGGTTGCTTCAAGGTTAGTGCAACTACTTCTAGGTGAAGGGTGTTCGATGGGTTTGGTGAAAGAATTGTAATTTTATGTAATATCCTTGCGAGGTAATAAAATTTAATTCTTTCAAAATCCCGGTTGGGTAAGCAACCGGGTAGTGGATTGACTGCCTTAGTATTTGCTAAGGTTGGAACCACTCTAAATCCTTGTCCCCTTGTCCAATATTTTTGTGGTTGGTTGTTTAAGTTAAAATACTTTGAAATAATCATAAAACCCTATTCACCCCCCCTCTAGTGGTTTTTCAGAGTATAGACTCACCTATCAACATCCAAGAGAGGGGTGTTGTCTATAACACTAGGCCTGAAACTTACTTCTCATGACCAAGGAGAGAAAGGGGTATTGCCACCAAAGGAAACCCTCAACTATGGGTTCGGCCAACTAGATCCAAAGGTACATCCACATCATATCCAAAAGAGAAACAAGATCATATATCAACAAGATCAAATGTATAATTAAGCAAGAAGTATATTCAACAAGTTGCATGGCCGAATATGATCATACATGAACATACAACGAAAAAGGAAGGTAGTATAGTAAGGTTAGAATCTATGTAACCTGCCTTAAGCAAGCTCCTCAAGCTCCAAAGCTACAAGATCTAAGCTTCTAGCTCCCAAGCACACCACTTTCGACCACCTCAAGAAAACGAACAAAGATCATAACCACTATGGCCGAAGAGTAGGCAAGATGGAGAAGAAGATGTTGAGGAGAGAGAGAAGGTGCTTACCAAGGAAGCAAGGCCCACCTAGGGTTTGTCCACCAAGCTAGAGGAAGAATAGGAGATCTACACCAAGGGGTATCGGCCACCAAGCACACCAAAGAAAGGTGTGTCATGCACCAAAGAAGAGAAGAGCAATAAAGAGCTAAAATGGATCCTAAGGAAGTGAAAGAGAAGATATATATAGAAAAGGATCAAAGCTGAAACAAGGCAAGGTGTCATCTTACTTAGGGACACTTGTCCAACATCATGCCGCCTGGCAAACCACATGCAACATGTTATGCCACCACTCATCAAGAGATCGGCCAGATGTCCAAGGTATGGTGAAACAACCAAAGCAAGGAGATCAAAGGGGTCAAAGGTTGACACACACACCACCACCTTGGTCGACACACCCATGGACGACACCCCCATGGCTGACACAAGGTGCTCCTACCCGATACAAAGCTCATCAAGTCAATGCAAGGCCCAAACAAGGTGAAACAAAGCCCAACAGAGCTCTACAAGGCCCATGGAAACTTAAGAAATGAGCCCAACCCTTCCTCTCAACTCTAGAGGAAGTAAAGAGAGAGAAGAGCATCTCTCAAGGTGACAAACTTGCCCATCAACCTTAAACTTAGGTTATTTTGAAAGTAGCACCTCCAACCCTCAACAAAGCATTGGCAAACCCTAATCACCACTAAAGGTGATCAACAAGAAACTAAGCACAAGGTTTAGGAAAAGCAAACAGGATAAGCCCAAAATGAAGGTTAGGGTCCTTACAATAACTATGCTAATGAGACAATTATTTTAAAACTTTTCATAATGTCGAGTTCAATTGGCAACTCATTGCTCGAGAAGGGAACATCATTGAAAGAGAGAGAACAAATTGTTGAGAAGATAACAACGTCTCTAAAAAGCAATAAAAGCATGCCACCAACAAGGAAATTACAGCTAAAGATGACAATGGAGAAGTATCACCGCATTCTAGGTCATAAGATGCCAGAAGAGTCGGAGGAGTCTCCTAGTACATCTAAGATGGAGACCTCAAAATATCAGCCTTCACCAGCTGAACTGATGAAATTGAAGAAGAGGAAGGTTGGATCCAAGGAAGCAGTTGGCAGCAAAAAGAGAAACATGATTGTTGTAGAGAAAATGAAGGGGCAGGAGAAAGAAACAGCCCATTAAGAGGTGGAAGAAAATGAGGAGGTAGCCCTGGGTGGGAAAAGACTAGCATTCATGCCTAGAGACTCCACACACCAGTCACAGTTTGACTGGCTGCTGTAGAAAAAAGGGTTCAATCCTACCAGATACCTGAACGTAGAAGACTTCAAGAAGATGGGAGTCTATGACAGGGTAGTCAACTTCTTAGAGGGTGCAAACCTACACACCTTGTGCACCTCATAAGCCCCCTCTGTAACAAAACTGACGGTGAAGTTCTTGTCATCCATAAAAAAATATCGGTAAGTGACGAGGAACACAAAAAGGGCGTCGACAACTTCAAGATGGAAATGACACTCGGGGGGAAGACTCACACAATAGCATAAGCAATGTTGAACACCATATTCATGAAAATAACCGAGGAAGCACAAGAATACTCTACCACACTCGAAGAGAAGGACATGATTGGATACAACAGCCACAAGATGTGGGAAAAGCTGATAGGGGTGCTGGAACACAACTCCAAGAACTCCTAGGTGACTCGCATCACATCGTGTTTCATCTGGGTGATGCAGAAGATCACAGCCAATACAATATTCACGAGGTCATAAATAAAAGGTGTGATGAAAGGAGACATCTTCGTCATCTGGCCCATGTTGAATAAGAGGCTAGTGAACATAGGTAAGATTCTATAGCAGTGGGAGGGGAAGCAAAGCAGACTAAGGAGCTCTGCATGGGAGGTCAAATCATGAAGATTCCATATCATTTCATGGATGCAGACCTGTTGATGAGGTACAAAAAGATGAAGGGGCACATGATGATCGACCTAAAACCCCTTGTCAACATGAGGATCTTGGCACAAAAGGGAAACAAGCTCTTCTACAAGCAAAGCTACTCCAAGACACTCCTCCCCCTCCCAGAAATGGCGTACTACGACGCCCACAAGATGTAACCCTCACAAGAGGATATTAACAAAATGAACTTGGGGGCCATCAACACTACAATAGATCAGTCGTCGACAGCTCCTGAGAAAAGTGACAAAGCTAAATCTACAGAAAAGGAAATAAAGAAGCTAGACGAAAGGAAAAAGCTGGCAATAAGAAAGAAGAAGAAGAAGACCACTGAAAATATTTTCACACCAAGCCCACCCTCACCACACCTTGCAGCTGAGAATACAACAAGTGAGGGGTGTCAACCTGAAGTCATAGTAATAGAATAGGCAGAACATGCAAGCCTTGAAGGTACAACAACGAATCAACATGTAGAGGTCGAACAAGAAATCAGCTAGGCTCGTGAGGAACCATAGGTTGTACCCTACCCCATGGTTTCAAACGTCATCCTGCAAAGGTCGGGACAGCCAGAAGCGAGCACCACTAGCCTCGCCATACCAGCTCCTCAAATGCAGGAGCCAAAAGCATCCCCAGTGCCTGTGGAGCTGAAACAACCTCGCCCGCACACCTTCGGTGACGTATTGGGCAATAAGTTTGATGTCATGTGGTAACACATGCATCAAACTTCTAATTTAAATGAAAATATTACCTCCACCCTGTGTACGCTAACTACGTAGGTACAGATGCTAAAAGAGAGGACTAAAGCGCTCGCCCAATTCATGCCACAGGTGATTAGCACCCAAAATGTGTTAATGGGGGCACTAAAGACTATCACAGAGGAGAAGGTGGGCCTCAGGAAGGAGAGGGACACTTTGTGAGCAGATAAGGAGCTGATGAGAAAATGCTATGAGGTGGCAATGAATGACCTCCAAAGGGAGCACCAACGACTAGATGAAGACCGTCAGTAGCTAGAAGTTGAATGCAGAGAAATCGACAGTTGGCGGAAGAGCAAGAAGACCAAGCATGCGGCACACCCCTCAACACTACAAGCTTCCTCAAGCCCTTCAAGCCCCGATGATAACACCGTTGACAATGTAGGGGAAAGGTGCAGGTACAACGTCAAAAGAAGAGAGTGCCAACATAAAAACTACTCCAATAACTAAACTGCAAGCAAAGGAAGCACCATCGCAGTCAGAAACTTGACAAGACAACAAAACAAAGAAAATTGCTACGTTGTCAAGGGGGTTCAATTTGAACAATAGTCGTGAAAAGAAAAAAGTAGAATCAGATAAGGGGAAGGGGGCACCAGAAGAAGAACAAACTACCCCACCGTCAGACAAGCCAGAGTTGGAAGAACAGTTGGCTACAACCAAACACCCTGACCAAGTCACCGCAACTATTATTGAAAATAGCACGACAGGAGATCTCTTGTCAAAGGGAATTGGAGATCTCGATAGGTTCTTAGTACAATTAGGTGTCGGCTTAGATATGTGTAGTGAATTCCTACAATACCCAGTCCTGAACAAATAGAACGACTATCTTTATGATGGGAAGATGGAGGCAACTTTAACAACATTGAAAGTTGTCGAACTAGGTCAATCGTCTGAGGAAAGTAGCATTAAAGACAATGCAACTACAGAGGCTTCCACAAACATTTCAGATAAGGTGACTGCCTAGATTCCAATGAGTACAAAGAGTCTACATCCAACCAGGGAAGCACCACTCAAAATAGCATATGATGGCACCTTAGACTATGAGGAAGGAAGGCTCACCACTTTCTTCACAAACGAGCCAACCAGGAAGCCGAGAACACTAGTCAAGGAAGTAGAATTAGGTGTGGCTCCTCCTCTACCTTGCAAAATGGTGGATATAAACATGAATGTACTATCAAGGATAACATGCAGAGATGTCCATATCTTGGAAGATATTCTAGATGACAGTCTGTCTGAAACTGACATTGTATGCCGCAACAAGGGCAAACATCTCACGAGAGAACATTTCAGAGGAATCTTCCTTAAAAGGGAACGAGTAAACAAGAAGATGTTCAAAGTACTGTGTGCCACCCTCCTCGAAGTGTTCTTGCATCCAGACAAGGTGCAACTAGTGTTTAACAACACCACACATCTAGCAGGAATCTTATACAATGAAGACTACAAAGCTGCTAATGTGATTGAGCTAAAACAGCTAGTGAGTAGGAAAGAAACAAACTATGTGGTCCTACCCATAAGGAATGTGAAGCATTGGGTACTGATCGTTGTCAATTTATATGAGCGAAAGACAATGGTGTTCAATTACTGTGCAGCCGATATGGATAATACTTACTTAATATACAAAAACAAAGAAGCCACAGATATACTAAAAGTGCCACTACGTCTGTAGAGAGTGATACAATCAGTAGACAATAGATTTAAGGGAATATGGAAACTATTCTCAATCTACAAGAAGGTCTTGTAAGAAGAGGACAGAACAAGGGATTGTGCCTTCATCATACTATGAATGATGGAAGCCATCAATAAGGGCGTCCCGCTGGAAGACTTATGTATGGAAGATTTGCACGGGCTACACAGTATGTACGTGATGGAGGTTATCTACGACCGTCGCTTCTTTAGTGACCCAGTGGTGCCTTTGGATGCAATACAATGGAGACTTCATCAAGAGATCTCTCTACCTGAAAAGGTAACTCAGAGGGAATAAATCAAAACCATGGGGATCGACCTGATAGAGCCAGCCAAAGCAGCGACATGGAAAGAAGGTTGAAAAACTAAAACTAGGGTAGTTATAGAAAGCATGCCAGAAACAGAACATTAACAACCTCTAGTGGTAAAAGATAAAGAGGAATAGCCTATAGCAGGGCAGCTGGAGGAAGCCAAAGTAGAAGAAGATGATCTTCCTGAAGAGAAACCAGACATGCTAGTTGGGGAGATAGTAGCTACTTTCAAGGACTTTGACAAATGGAGCTGTGTAAGCCTATCTTCAGAATCCCTAAACATGATAATGAAGTCCTTGTATGAAGATGGCATAATGACAAAGGCTATATTTGAAACAGAAGGAATCTGTGTGCTGAAGGATGACCTTTGCGATACTTTGAAAATAGCAGGGTACCTATCAGTCAGCACGATGTCAGCCTACCAAGCTCTGTTAAACAAAAACATGCCAAATGCACATATGTCATACTTCCTATTGGTGGATGACATTCTAAGGGACAAGAGATCAAGTGAAAAAGATTTCCTGCAACAATGCCTAGAGACGTCCCTCTCAGACTACATCTTCTTGCCTATACTTAACGGCAATCATTGGACTTTACTGGTAGTCAACATTATCAAAAGGAATGAAGTGTTATATAATAGCTCAGATGCAACCTTCACATTGAATAAAAAGACAAACATGACTACTGCAAAGCCACCAACTGAAGAAAAGGTTGTCACATGCATTAAAGTGATTGTTGAGATGTTGAAAAGTCCTGGCAAAGGGTAAAAGCATACAACAGACAAATATTTCAAGAAGATACAGTTCTGCCACAGGAGCCCTCAACAGGTGTCTCTATCGAAAGATTGCATCTTATACTATTTATCCTAGATGATGTCCCTAGCCAATTTGAATAAAAAGGTAGAGGGGATGCAATATGAATAATATCATCTGCTGTGAGGAGTATTGTAACGTCCCAGGATTTGAGGCCTCAAATATAATGATCTTAAAAGGAATGATTGGACTACCCATATCACCAAGGTGCACCTCCATTTCTGGGAGCCCATCACTAAAGAACTCCATAGTTAAGCATGCTCAACTTGGAGTAGTACTAGGATGGGTGACCAATCAGGAAGTTGACCCCAGCATGCACGTGAGTGAGGATAAAGTGCACAGTTAAGGCTAGTAGTGGTCTGTGGGGCCAGTCGTCATTCCTGAAACTCTACTAGAGCCTTGGGCAGTGGGCCCAGACGTTACAAATGGTATCAGAGCCAGGTGCTAGTGTGTTAGATCCTATCGGGCCACTCAGGGACAGTCGCTTCAATCCCTTTACCACTGTTTAGGCAGTGATATCAGGATTGGCGTAAGAACGGTTCCGTGACAGTTGGTATCCGAGCTTACACACTCCCATAATTGAGGTGTCTAGGATCGGGGTCGTGGAATAATTTCTCCTATCTGTCTTCACGATGGCTGATATCCCCCGCTCTACGTGGCCTTAATTGACCCAGAACTGGACCTAAAGGTTCTCTTGTGAAACCCTAGAGAGTCTTCTAGCATCTCATATCTTCTTTAAGGACTATCCTAAGCCACCCATGTAGATGAAGACTAGGTAGTCTTCTCATCTCCTCATGTGGTCCTTTCTTGTGACTTTCTACCACATCATGTCTCGATTATGGGTAGCTTATGCATGGGAAAAATGAATATCGCTAAATCATGAAAGTTGATACCATGATATGACCTGAAATTGAAAACTTGATTTTGATCAATTAATTTTGAAACCAAATACTCATGTATGATCCCTAATATTATGAACACTCAAATTAGCTAAAACTTAACTATATGCTTCCTACTTTGAGGTAAATCTTGATTTGGTGAAATAAGGATGACTTATTATTTACACCTCGTTGTTGATATGGTCCCTATTTGATTAATCCATGTTGCCCTATTGTTGATTAAACCTCAAACATAGTTAAGAAATCTTGTATCCTTTTTTTATACACATCTTGACCATGCTATCAAATTACTAAGTCTAAGACTCACAAAATCATGATGTAAGACCATGATGCAAAAGGTTGTTTCCCTATTAACCATTGATGCTTTTTGCAGTCTTAATTTTAATATGATGATGATGGACCTAGATTTTGCACTATTATGTTGTAATTCCTCGAATGCCAAATTTAAATCCTCAATTTTCAAATTATATGGGTACCTTGATCATGAAAGGAAAGGAATGCAAATATTAATGTGACTTTGTAAAAACTTGACATTATTGCCCTATTATCTTGAATTTTGATGTTATGACATTGTAAAACATGCTTTTATCATTGGTACTCTCCCTATTTGAATAAGCTCGATTGATAATGACTAATGTAGGTAATGTGCTAGATTAGGGTAGTAGTTGACTCATGACTCCCCTATCCTAGGTCACATCCCTATTTTGACTACCTCTAAATTTTCATATTGTTGATTATTTAGAGTTGGAAAGGTATTCCCTTCCACCCTATTTGGATTGGTTGACCTAAACATAATAGGTTAAACCTATGGTTGATACTTGATCTTGAATATTGATTTCATAATGACCTTGACATATGGAAATATTGACTATAGCTTGAGGTTGACTTCCTAGATAGACCTAGGTGTAGATCATTCATCAACCTTGGAAACCATGATAACAAAATTTTGACATGTTGATCAAATATTGCTTGAATATTGTTGCTAAAATTGAATATAGATGAGTGATCTCCCCTAAGGTCTAAACCAGAATATAAACCCTAGCTTTGGAATATTTATACATATGATCAAATTTAGGATCTATGACTTTTGATGTCTAAAATCTCGACTCTTGATATTTATTATAGAATTGTGACCCATGATTATCAAATCTCAATAATGATACAAATCCTATGATCACACTATTTGGACATTGAGATATATGACTAATGACTTCAAAATCCCAAATCCTGAAATTTTTGAAATGATGACTATTTTGAACCTCTCAATTTATGAATTAGGGTTTAGCCCTCATTAGGACTAGGTGTTGGTATGTATGCCCATAGAGCAAGTCATATGATGATTGTAATGGGATACTTTGTAAATGATTTGAATAATAATAAAGGCAATTTCCGATCTATATGTTTAAACTATTTCTGAGATGATGGTGTAACATGATAGATGTCTATAGAATTGTTTTACTCAATGACGTATGCTTTTGGGTTGAGGACCTAACCGATGAGATCATACGGATGTTAAGAGTATACATTCTTGTTCAGTCCCTAGTCAGTTATTATTATGGAAATAACCATAGACATCAATAACACTGAAGACTAGATTGTGTGTTGGTTGATGACATAATCTCATTAGTCATGATATAGTGATAGCAAACCAAGCACATAGGTACTTGTTAGAGAAAAAGGTACCGGACAGACCCACCGTGAGAGTGACACATGGAACCATGACTTGGTAATCACAGTCAGCTCTCACAGTGATGGTGGTGAGTGTGATTCTTAGACCTGAAATCACTACACTCAACACATGTCGTTGGGTACACTTTGACATCATCAAACACAGTCCTGAAACATGGGTTGTTATAAAGGTGATGATTGGGTGGCTTTGACACATGGGGCTTTTGAGGGGTGAGTGATAGATATGGGATTTGTCCCTCCTGAGGGAGTTTGATGTCCTTGGCCACTTGATGAGTAGGATTGAGAAAGGCATGCACATGCACGTGTGAATCAATATGTGATATTGATGTCACACACATCTCACCCAGTCTGCTCTGAGATCAAGGAAATGAATGAACATTGACAAGATGATTGTTCCATGCCTCGAGTTCATTCAGGATATCAGTGACAAAGGAATTATACATTCGATGTAACACCATTCACAGATTGTAGGATTGAAAGTTGTTCTCCAACTTTCTATTTCACTTGGGTAACACTGATGTGTCACTAGGCACCACTCGTTTCTTGTGAAGTCATAAGTGTTATGGACTTTCACTGCCCACGTGAAATGGACCTGCAGGGTCACACACATAGGATTTAATCTGGAATAGGAGTTTGTCTACAAACAATGTTTATATTGATTACTAAAGGAGTTTAGTAGTTCAATTAAACACTCAATCAATTAATAGCTCAGTATCATAGTGTTCAAGGTGTTGGACTGATTGATTAGAATATCAGATTGATTGAAACTGCGATTGACTGATTCTGCACAATCTGCACTCCCAACCAATCGGTTCATGTGATGAACCAATCGGCTGAGCTTGGTGAACCGATCGGCTCAACTAATGAGTCAATCGGCTCATGGACAGGGTGAAATGATCCGTTCAAGTGTTGAAATGATCGGTTCAACTGGTCCAACTGAGCAAGTTGGGAAAGTAAGATTGGTGAGAAATTTCTTTTCATTTCACTTACCCAATTTGATTGGAACAAGGATTGGTATTTGATACCAATTCGAAACAAAAGAGGAAAAGTCAACCGGGAACTGATCAGGACCACAAACCGACCGGTTCAGAAGTGAACCGACCGTTTCATGGGTCCCAACCGATCGGTTGAGGTGTCAACCGATCGGCTCAGATTCCCAACCGACTATTTCAGTTGTGAAACGATCGGTTCAGGTTATGCAGTTGGTTGTTATTGTGGAAAATCTCAAACCCTTCTACTCCTGCTTTAGTCCCGCATTGCCGGGGATAGAGAACCCTATCCCATGACCCTCCTATATATAGGGGTATTGGGGGCTTCTCAAAGTACAACTCAGTGCAACCAGTTGCTCTGTAAAGTTGTCATTCTCTCTGGTTTTAGTAACCGAGAGAGCCCGAGCAAGTGCTACCCGATAAGGGAGGCACAACAAGGGAAAGACAACTGCAGAAAGCGACTGGTGACAGGAGAGTGTGTCGGCGACTAGTATGCTGATAGGAGGGTGTGACTCGTCAATCCTGACAGTCCCGGTGAGACCAGGAGTCTTCAGTCTGGGTGTGACCAGGAGCTGCACAGACACCGTCCAAGACCGGAGGTGAAGACCATGCAAGGCGCGAGGTACTGTCTCCGAGCTAGCCTCGGGACAAGGTATGCATCCACAAACCATCTTTCCTATTGTATAGACGTTGACGTGATTCCTTTGTTCTGGGTTTTGGGGAGAAATTTTTTTTGTTTCCGCTGCTTCTCTGCCTCCCGTAAAACCCAACACTAGGGTGGGACCTTCCCATTTATTTTGAGCTCGAAATGATGATATTGAAATGTTGAAATATGAAATCTCAAATCATGGACACATAACCCACCTAGACCAATGGAGAAGCTAGGACCCTGAGATATTGGGATTGAGAGTCACCTTGTATATTTGATTCAAGCACTCTATTTGTTTGAACTAAAATATGATATGTCCAAACTTGTGAACAATAGGATGCTTTCCATATTTGTGACTCATAAAATGACTTTGGATAATATATGCGCCGACCTTGATAATCAATTGGTCGATGATGGAATGATATTGATACCAAGTTGGTTATGATATGGAACATGGAATTCCAATTATGATGATTATATTGCTTTAACTTTGAGGACATGATTGTGATTATATAATTGAGGATATGATGTGGATTTTGATAATCCCAATATTTGAGGATAAGACATAGATTATATAGTCCCAATTTTAAAGATGTTTATGAATTTTGGGGACAAAATTCCTTTTTAAGGAGGGAAGGATGTGACAAAGTGGATTTTCACCAATTCTTACTCAAATTACTTTTTTGCCTTCATTATACTCACTCATAATCCCCAATCATTTTTCATGGCTTCATAATCAGTAGTGAGACTCAAATTTGAGATATGGTGATCAATGTGAACGTTATATACATTATAACACCTTTAATTTGATTAATTCATTACTTTGTCCAAAGAAACAAATTCGTCAATCCAAATTCATATTTTATCTCTCAAACGTTTTCTATATGTTTCTCACATTTTTGTGAACCTATGGTCTAAATTTTACTTCAATTAGACATTCCTACTAATTACTACAATTTCTTGAAGTTAATGTGTTGAAAACCATTATTTTTGTCTTTTATTTGACATATTTTCCATGTCATTGATCCCAAGGCAAGGATCCGGGGGTTATCCCAGCCCTTGGATCTACCTATCATGGATCCAGGCCCGATTTAGAAGCCATTCCTTTGTGTTCTACCTCCGTAATCAGTGGGGAGGAGTAATTGAGCGCCCGAGAATGAGATCTCACGCCCTTGACTAAGATTCAAAGTTCCGAGCGAGCCAAATTGCTCGTATAGTGATTTCAAACTGAATGAACCCTATTTTGACTGTGTTTCTTGCATTGTTGTGCCACCATAATGACTCCCTTGGTTGCCCCTCTCACTCTGGCGGCCATGGCAGCCACCATGGTTTGATTTACCCCATCGAGAACCCTAAACCTAGCCTCCAATCACTATTTAAACCCTGCCATCAGTTTCAGCTTGCTCCCATGAACACGAACAACACTTCACTTTGCCCTCTCGTGCTCCCTCTCTCATTTTCCCATTTTTCTCCTGCCACCTGCTTTGCTACGGCACCGCTGCCTCCGCCGCCATGGGCTTCGAGCCCTAGCCATCCCGTTGCTGCACTTTCTCATCCTCTGCCTTCGCAAGCTCAAGGGGATGCCCGCCAGCCATGTGTTGGCCTCGTTCCTCGGGCATACCTCAGAAGTCCCTTTTGCTCCAACCACTTTCCCGCCAGCTCAGCAGAGAAGAAACGCTCACACGCGAGCTTCCGATATAAGAATGGGTTTCAACTCAGGTCATTAGATGCGACAAGGTCCAGGGTGGACCATGAGTGAAGGGCTCAGATCGCCACTCTCCTCCCTCTCTTCTCTCGTGCACGTGCCCTGGAAGCGGCACCCCTCCAAGCTGCCAATCAATCAAGGTGGTCAAGTGCTGACCAAGATCCAACGACCTTAATTTTTTGCGAAATAAGGTATTCATCTCGCTCATTAGAAAATAACCAATTAAATGCCCAGATCTTTTTTAAATCTTAGAAAATGCATCCGAACTCCAAAAATGATGAATAAATAGTCTATCTTGGTCATAAATATCCAGTGAATCCATTAAAATACTTCTAAATCTTAATTCCAAATTATGGTCACTCATATATTGAAATCTAGGTCTCTTGCTTATGTAATTAGTCTAAATGACTCAATGTTGTGATTAGACTTTGGTAACCTTATATCTGACTCTGGTATCTATTTTAAGACTGTAAAATCAGACTTGACCTATTTGTTGACTTGATTCAACCATGAATATGATGATGCCATCTTAATATTATACTTGATCTAAATCTTGTGGCATAACTTGATCTATTGACCAAAAACTTGATCTCTATTTTACTCATTATAAAAACTAGAACTTGATCTAATCTTGAACACCAATGATGTTAGGTATCATGATGATGATCTAGAAACGTGAATGATGACTCAAATATTGATGATAATAATTAGGGTTAGAAAATTTATTCCTAAAATACCCAGGTAGATCATCAATCCTCGAATATGCTTGACACTTGAGTAAATATTGAAATCTTCATATAATGTTGACTATAAATGAATGATCTACCTTAGGGAAGAATAGGATTGGAAAACACTAATCTGGTGTACTTAATATTGGTGTATAATATGATCTTGACCCTCGATCCATATCTTGATTGATCTAGGAACTACTTGAGACCCTAATCTTCTACTCTTGTTGTTATATACTCAAAATCATCGGTGAAAGGTACGCTATTATATAACTCCTCCTTGGTTGTATTGAAAATACTTTTATGTATCTCTTAATTGTATACTTGACTATTTACTTGGATGAGCTACTGTTCCCTATGATTAGTCTTCTATTTTTCCATACTATATTCTGAAAAATATGAAAACATAAATTGCATGTCCATTATGGATGCTCGTATATTGATAATGATGATGATATTGATAATGTTCATAATGTTGATATTGAGTGCAACAACTCCCTGATTTGGAGGTGGGACTTGTACATTGGCCTCCTATGTTCCTATAGTGAGAAGGAGCCTAGTGACCTCCCCCATCGCATTGGGGTAATAGAGTCACACAAAATATATAACCATGCTTCTCAAATTACAACATAATGGCAACTCGTAATAAAAGTTAAATTTCTTGAAAAACTTGTTGAATAAATGTTGGTTTTACAAATTGCTTGTTATTCTATTAAATATAAATCATGCCAAGTATACATATTTTCTTATAAAGTGTTTTACTTGATTTTGATAGTGTACCATGCAATAACATGATTGTGTCTTGATTTTCTTGATTTTAGGCATTACAAATGGTATCAGAGCCTATTCCCATCCATTAGGTGGGGCCCACATGGGTATGTGGCATGCCAGTCTTGAGCCGTACGATCCAGGCATGTAGGAAAGGGCTATCCATGGTGATGTATCCACCCTTGCACTGGTATTCCGTGACAGAGAGCTGGGTGTCCATGGGCCATGTTAGGTCTACACTAAAATGGGCAAATATTATGAGGCCACATAGTGGAGACTTGATGAGGATGTCAAGAGTATAAGTGGGGGAGATTGTAACTTCCCAGAATTTGAGGCCTCAAATATAATGATCTTAAAAGGAATGATTGGACTACCCATATCACCAAGGTGCACCTTTTTTCTGGGAGCCCATCACTAAAGAACTCCATAGTTAAGCGTGCTCAGTTTGGAGTAGTACTAGGATGGGTGACTAGTCGGGAAGTTGACCCCGACATGCACGTGAGTGAGGATAAAGCACACAGTTAAGGCTAGTGGTGGTCTGTGGGGCGAGTCGTCATTTCTGAAACTCGACTAGAGCCTTGGGCAGTGGGCCCATGCGTTACAAGTATACACAAGCATCCTCCTCGAGTCCAAGTGGGCCTCCAACACCGACAAACCATAATGAAGAAAGCATGTTTATACGTCTCACTCAAATTTTGACACCCTAGGTCGAAGTGAGGGATAAGTTTAGGGGAGGAGTCATAAATGGGCTATAGAGGTACAATTTTTCTACCATTTGACCACTCAATTTTTCAAAAATTTCAAAAATTTTACTTGTACATATTTTATCTCCAGCCAAACTTCTCTTGATTTTAGCTTAAAGAAATCTAGTTAAAAGCTACCATTTTGTGTAGTTACCTTATAAATTTGGCTATTTTCTTGCTAATGGTTGTAGCGCTATCATCCTATAGAGAGAAAAATATGAGAAACTAATGCATATAAAAGTAAAACAAGAAGCGTGGAAATACATCTCTATCTCATTCTTACAAGAAGACATTGTGTGTGTAACAACCTTAAGCTTATGAAACCCTTGAAAACTATAGAACTTCACCAAGTCATACTCCTGACCAGCCACCCTAACCTAATGAATCCAACTAGAAAATCCTCATCTCCGTTGAGAAGGAAACAACTACCCTTTCAAGTGTATTTATCCCCGCTTTGGGACTAAAAGAGGCTTGGCTGCCCAGAAGACCGCATAAATCCCACTCACCCAAGATAGAGAGAGGATATATAAAAAGCCAAAAAGAAAAGATTTTTTTTATAATGAGAGTTGTACCCAAAAGATGCCAAAAGTTTCCACAAGGCCAGTGTATTGTTGCACTAATGAATGCATATATGTCGTGCCCGTAAGTGGAACCTTTAAGCCAAACTTACCAACCTCCAATCCACAACGAAACTCACACGACCACCTAACTTTACATCTGAAGCCCGAAGGGAAACACTATCCTTACGACAGTTGTGGGTGAGGAAGCTTAGGAGAGGAGGAAAACACTTAAAGCTTAAAGCTTACCTAAACACATTAGCATAGGGCCAACAGAAAATAAAGAAAGAGTGTGAAAGCTACCCCTTAAGGAGATGTTTTACTAGTACGGCTAGTAATCTAACACAGGAAGGGGGTGATACATTGAGAAGGAGAGACCTTTTCTACCAATTGCAATGGTAAGAAGTCAAAGTTGAGCAACTCTAGTTATAAAGGGGGATGAATGAGACTTTAGGGTTGAGCAAACATAGAACAATAGTCGTGATGCAAGAATGAGATAATTTGGTAGTGTTAAGTTTTGCAAAATTTTGTCATACTAATTCACTCTTCCTCTCTATGTTTTTGAGCCTACACTTAGCCTAAGGATAGGCTTGATTCTAAGTTTGGGGGAGTTGATAACACTTCATTTTATATGCTTCTTGCATATATTTTATACCTCTCCTAGCATAAATTTTATAGATTTTCTCCACTTATTTTAGCACTTTGTGCCAAGTATCTAACTTACACACTTTTTCCATGGTTTTAGGCTCACATCTAGCCATGGTCACGGCCAACATCCTCGATCGTGGCTCATTCAACCTTAGAGACCATCCCACCATGGTCGAGGTCTCCCTGATCACCTCAATACCACATGCCCGTGACCTTTGCACTCATTCTCTCATGCCCATGGTGCCTAGAGCTCCACAAACCCAAGGCGTGAACCCAGTGACTCAACCTCGACTGTGATCCTGACTTGGACCGTGACCAAAGAGTGACTAAAGTGGAGTGTGCCCACACTATGATATAAGAGTGACTGAAGTGGAGTGCGCACACACTACGACCGAAGCATGATTGAAGTGGACCGCGCCCACACTGCAACTGAAGAGTGACCGAAGTGGAGCACTCCTACACCACGATTGAGGGAGGTTTCGTGGCCAAACCGTGACCACAGTCCAACTGAAGGATGCAACACCCCAACCTTGACAAAAGAGAGGCCAGCATTACATCCTCGATCGCTATCAAGCTTCGACCAAAGACAAGCCTCAACTGTGGTCCCAGAGTTAAGTCGGTGGAGCACACCTATAATTAGGACACCTACCCATCTTGTTAAAGGGGCGAGATCTGGAAAGACCACGAAGTGTTGTCATTTTCCAGACTCATTCCCATCCATCCAATCAGTCTTGGATCTCGAAAGGTAGAAGCTGAGGAGAGAGAAGATTGAAGGTTCAATCTTCTTCGAGAGAAGGAAAATGTCCACGCCATCGACCTCCTAGATTTAGGTCTAAAGAAGTGTTGTGTTGTATCCCATTCTTCTCTCTCTAACTAGATCTATCACTTCCATCCCATTGTACTTCCCTCCTCTCTTTGTGGAACTTGATGTATCTATCATTTTGTAACACTATTATGCTGCCCGTGAACATGTGTGGCTAAACACTTAACTTGGGTTGGGAGTAGCCACTAAGGCTCTCTCAACATGTATATTGTCTCTCCTCTTTGAATATATATATATATATATATATATATATATATATATATATACTCTTGTCAAGATTATCTCCATGAACCAGTTTTAATGCTTCACTTGTATGCTTAGCTACCATCTTGTGATGTTTGATTGTTGATACCTCAAAAGAGTAGTATCACTAATATCTTGTGTTATGGAGTAGTATGAATGCATGAAAATATTGTAATGATAAAGCTTATGGTCATATGTTCTACTTTGTAGTTTTTGGATAGTCATCTTGAGAGAGAGGTCGCCCTTGGACATAGATCTATCCTTATCTCTAGAGATAAAGGAATGGATGCTTATTTGATTTCCTGTAGTCTCAATAAGAGTATGTACAATGGGGAGAGAGTTTTGCATGTTGGAGAGAGACCTTAGTAGGTGAAACCCGATCTGATTTTCCTTCCATATCTTGGTTCCCTACCATTTGTCCTTATTTTCTCTTATTGTTATTTTACTTTCTTTATTTTATTTTTATTCATTTTGGTCTGAGCACCATCATTCGTTAGGGAACAACCCTTTTAACCCATCTGATATCTAGAGTATATGAGTGTGAGACCCTGCGTGCTTAACACTTGCTAACCTTGTCCCTGTGGTTCGACCCTGATTGCTACGTCAGACCCTGTATAATAGTTGTAGGGGCTTGAGTGTCGGGTTACTATCTTAAAAGTATAACTACTCTAGATCCGCTCCATTTTGGATGTGTGACTAAGGCTAGTAAATCTAGGTCAAGGATCTTACAACCATAAACCCCTAACAAGGATTTTTCCCCTAAAATCCTACGTGAAAAGAGATACGAACTTCCTACTCATGATGTCCTCAAGCTCCCACTTGGCTTCCTTTACACCATGATGATGCCACAAAACCTTAACCAACATGATATCCTTCTTCTTCAACTTCTTCACCCTTCTATCAAGGATCAACACAAGGCCATCCACATATGACACATCCTCATCTAGCTCAACCTCCACTGGCTGCAGCACCAACTCAGTGTCAGGGTGACACTTCCACAACATCAAAATATGAAACACTGGACGAAACCTATGTAACTCAAGTGGCAAGTCCAATTCATAAGCCACCTTCCCAACACGTTCCACCATAGAGTAAGGTCCCATATACCTGGGAGCCAACTTAACCTTCTTCCTAAACCTCAGTTTGCCTTTCCAAGGAGAGAACTTGAGATATACCTTATCTCCCACTTGGAACTCCAAAGGCGTATGATGATTATCAGCATATGACTTATCTATGTCCTGGGATGCCTTTTGCTATT
Source organism: Alisma plantago-aquatica (assembly GCA_963693085.1). Classification (NCBI taxonomy): domain Eukaryota; kingdom Viridiplantae; phylum Streptophyta; class Magnoliopsida; order Alismatales; family Alismataceae; genus Alisma; species Alisma plantago-aquatica. Next base: position 426,984,878 of record OY856410.1, on the reverse strand, counting down.
GTTATATGACCTAAATCTTCTCTGTTGTCTGTAGAACAAGATAAAGACCCATAATTTAATATTTTCCAGTCTCATACCAACATAACAAAGATCTACAACGTCTCTTGTACAAAGCCTCATACTGCTCCATGTCGATACTCCTCTAGTAGTTGTTATTGTAGGTGAGCTCTATCAAACTGAGGTGTACATCCCAACTCCCCAAAAACTATAAGAAACATACTCTCAATAGATCTTATAAAGTTTGTATTGTCCTATTAGACTATTCATTTCTCTATGGGTGGAAGGTTGTACTAAATCTCAATTGTGTACCCATGACTATATGAAGACACTCCCAAAAGTGACTAGTAAACTGAGGACCTCTATCTAACACAATGGTATCTAGGATACCATACAAATGAACGATCTCATCAATGCACACTTGTGACAACTTCTCGGTTGTATACATTATCTTCATAGGGAGGAAGTGTGCTGACTTGGTCAACCTATTAACGAACAACCAAATGGAATCATGACCTTTGGCTATCCGAGGGAGACCAAGTACAAAGTCCATTTTGATATGATCCCATTTCCACTACAGTATAGACAATGGTTGCACAGTCCCTACAAGTTTCTAATGATTTGCCTTAGACTCCTGACACACACAAGACACATTGCCACAAACTTAGCAACGTCATGCTTGAAGCCAGGCCACCAATATAGATCTTTTAGGTTGTGGTACATCTTGGTGCTACTTGGATGCATAGCGTACATCAAAGAGTGAGCCTCTTCCACAACCAACTTACTTAGGTAATCTACATATGGTACCACTACTTTATCGTGGTAACATATTGTCCCATCCTCTGACTCATAGAAGCCATCATGCTTCTCACTGCCAAACTTTCCCAAATCTGTTGAATCACAGTATCATCACACTGTGCATCTCTAATCTTCTACCCTAACATAGGCTTCACCTAAAACTATGCCAAAAACCCTGCTAACAAGGACACCTCCATCTTTACATTCATATGACATAATGAGAGCAACATGTCTCTCTTATGGAACACTAAAGAGCATAATTGTGCCTTGTCAAGAAATGATGACAAAGAAGTCTTCCTGCTCAAAGCATCTGCCACCATGTTCGCCTTCCCTGGAAGGTAATATGTGGTGCAATCTTAATCCTTAATCATATACATCCAGCATCTTTGCCTCATGTTCAACTCCTACTTTGAGAAGATGTACTATATATTCCTGTTATCAGTGAATATCTGTCACTTCTTACCATAAATGTAGTTTCTTCATATCTTCAAGGCACGAATCACTGATCTCTCCTTGTGTTTCTTAAGATGTCATGAAGCAAAAGAAATCACATTCTTATCTAGAATTAGCACACAACCCAAATCATTCTTCGATGCATCATAGATGATTATGTAGTCCTTTTCGTGCTCTAGCAGAACCAACACCGGTGCACTAATCAGGTTTTCCTTAAAAAGCTAGAAAGAATGCAGACACTTGTTGTAACATCCCTGACCTGGGTTGTGTTGTAACCCTAGATGTTATGTTTAAGAAAGATAATTATATGCTTGCTTATATCTTTTGAAAAGTAATTAAGGCTTAATAGGAGCTTATGTTTCAATTTTAGTCCTTTTTGAATAATGTTGAAAATAATGTTTTGCCTGTTTTGGACTAAAGTGCAAATTACCCAAGTAGAGGGATGAACTTGCAAATGTTACATGATAAATTTTTCCTCAAGTATTATAGCATTATGAGAAGAGAATGATGTAGAGTTATGGCTTGTGCAAGCCTAAGCACCAAGAAAGAGTTTATTAAGCAATGTTTGTGCATTAAAATCTAGTTTTGGTGTAATGTGCAATTTACCCAAAACCTAGGGTTCAATATGCAAAATACCACTATTAGAGAGTCCCTAATGTTTCTTGGTATAAATTAGAGACAAGAAATTCAGAGGGGCGTCTCATTTGAATCTCTTTGGAGGAGAGAGAATCTTGATATTGAAATAATCAAGATTTTAGCACAATTGAAACCCTGATTCAATTTAATGCAAAAATAAATATATTAATTGAAGTTCCCTTCAACCAAAAATGTGATGGTTGAATTTTTATAAGTGCGGACGTCCTTGTGCCTTGCAATGTCACAGAAATATCTAAAGTGAGTGGAGAGCCCACTCACATTAGTTAAAGAAAAGGTAATATCCACTAATTTTTGAATATTATTATTATATTAATTAAGGTGCTTAATTTGTTCTCTTTAATTCATGTATAAAGAAGAGGATTTCAAAGGGTAGGATTATGGATTCGTATACAAGGAAGTGAGGGGGATAAATGGCACCAATTTAAGGAATTAAAGGATTTTTATAATAGTTTCTCTCTCTTGAAATTCCCTTAAATATATCCCATTTTTCACCCACATGAAAGACTCTTTTTCGACTCTTCTTTCTTTCCTTGCTTTGTCCGAACACAAGGGATCTTAGGAGAAATAGGAGGACGTACCCCAACCTGTAGTTAAGCTCCATAGTCATCTTCAACCTTGATTTCATGGTGGAAATCGAAATTCAATGCTTATTTTCTTCTTTTCTCCATTCAATGTTCAACCTTGATCATCCTTTGCATCCAAAGACTTGAGCATGGACCTTGGATAGTTGAGAAAGATTCATTCACCATTTAGGACGTGAATCTTGAATCTTGGATTCAACTTTAATGGTGGGTTATATAACTTGAACCCTTAAATGTTATTATTGATTTCACTTTTTCATTATAAATCTTTCTTCTTTCTCGAAATTCCAATTGATTAGTTGATGAAATCACCATAAGAATCATAGGAAATTTCATAGGTTTGAATCTTGAAGATGATGATATCATCTTAGCACATACCTCAATAAAGATCATGTGCAAACAATTTCAACTTGATGACAAAACGGTCTCAAGACCATTTGGTGATCAAACGGTTTCAAGACCGTTTGAGGGCTAACGGTCTCAAGACCATTTGAGGTTAAATTGTCTCAAGACCATTTGGGGTCAATTACTGATGTGTATAAATGAAGATCCAATGGTTCAAATTGATATAATTATAATGGATTCAAGAATGGGTGATCCATTGTTTACAAACCCTAATCGGATTGATTGGTTGAAACCCTAAATTGATTGAGTTGATTTCTATGTTGAATGGATCAAACAGTCTCAAGACCATTTGAGGTCAAGAGGAATCATGGATGGATGGAGATCCAAGGGTTATAAGTTGATCTACTTTCAATGGCCTTAATGTTGGATGATTCAATGAGTGGAAACCCTAAATCGATTGATTAAGAAACCCTAATTAATCCATTTAGTTTCAAGGTGGTTTGGACCAAACGGTCTTGAGACCATTTGAGTCCAAACGGTCTTGAGACTATTTTGGATCAAACGGTCTTCAGACAGTTTGGAGGGCAAACAGTCTCAAACCATTTGGAGGTCCAATCAGTTTCGAGGTTGACTTATCCAATCAGTTTCAATGATAGGTTGTTTATTTGGTCTCAAGGTTAATGTGATCAAACAATTTCAAGGGTTGAAAGCACCAAATGATTTCAAAACCATTTAAGAGAAAACGGTCTCAACACTGGATGCCCAAATGGTTTCAAAACTGTTTGGAGGTCAAACGATCTCAACCCTAAGGTGGGCAAACGGTTTCAAAACTGTTTGAAGGTCAAGGAGGTCAAAACGGTTTGAAGGTTCAAAAGTATCAAAATCATTTGGAGACCTAATAGTCTCAAAGCTAAGAAAGATCAATTAACCCGATGATTGTTAATGGTGATAATTACTAAGGTTGTACCTTTAAGGTACTTAAGTGATTAGTACCTTTTGAGTGGTTAACCTTTGATGCTTATGAAAGAAGTAACTCAATACACTATGATAACCATAGATGTATGTACTTGATCGAAGGGTTGACCTAATCTAATCAAGCTTGAAGTAATCAACATCCTAGAGAGGATGAGAGAGAGAGATGAATTCATACTTGTATAATAATCATGTAGTGGTTAAGCCTCAACACTTTCAACATGAATATAATATGTAATTAGGGTATGATCCTTGATAAAGAGATCATGAAACCCTAATTGAGAAGGTTGATGAGCCCTAACCCTAATTTTGGGCAATTCTATGTGAAACCCTAATCTAGGGTAAGGGTGTAACCCTAATATAGGGTGAAGGTATGTGAAACCCTAATCCAGGGTGATACTATGTAATGCTATATGAAAACCTAACCCTAATATAGGGTGAAGGTATGTGAAACCCTAATCCAGGGTGATACTATGTAATGCTATATGAAACCCTAACCCTAATATAGGGTGAAGGTATGTGAAACCCTAATTTTGGGTTATAGTGCATGAATCCCTAATTTTGGGCAATATGATGATAAGCCATAACCCTAATTTAGGGAAATGGGATGAGTATCCCTAATTGATATGAAATTTGGAAATCCTAACACTAATAAGGGAATAGTGATGCTATTCTTACATTGCATAGTGCTGATATGTAATTGATATAACTGTTATCATGTGTAATGATCATGTAGGTAATCATGAGATGATGAGCATAGACAAGTATGAGCTATAATGTGTTAATTATTTACATGCTTTATGGGCCTTTTGAGCCATTATATGATTTATTGCCTAGTAAGAGGTAACAAGAGATTAAATGGGCTTTGAGAGCCATGTGAGATGCTTGTGTAGCAAGTATCATGTTTACCTTGGTCAGATGACCTGAAGGTATTAGTTACCTGATAAGTGGTAACAAGTGTTCTTTGATGAATTGAGGGTTTGAATACCCATATTTCATAATCATGATGATAAGATGGTAAGTGATGAGAATGTCCATGATGAGATAAGAGATTGAGATCCCAATATTTTGTAAAGTTTTGAAAAGTACTTGATAGAAGTATTACACATTCTTTGTAGCTTTTTTCATAATAGTTGATGTTTGGAAACTTGTCTGATGCTAAAAGAATATGTAATACACTTAATTAATCAAGTGAAATCTTATCATGTAGAGCCCTGACCATAGATCCATCATCGTCAGTATTTGGTGATGGAGAAATAGGTTTTTGTATGGGAATTCCTACAATGCTTATTTTTGAATATGTGGGGGTAATGGGCAAATAGATCCTTACGCCTCACAGGAATGACTGCGAGCGATATCCAATACATAGGAATGGTTATGGACCTTATCCCAATAAGTGTATGGCTATGGGCCATAACTCCATAATACCAGGCATTGGCTAAGGGCCATATCCTGAACAGAGTATATGCTATGGGCTATAACTCTATAGCAAAGTTACCAGTATACCCTGGAAAGCTATTTAGCAGAGACACAAGATGTCCTGCATAAGATCTCGTACTGACCGAGATAAGGGAGGTTATGGAAATCCGGCTCTTCCTTAACCTATGTATGGTACCGATTTCAATTTCGCAATGGTCAGTTGGAGTATGAGCAGTATATCTCATCTCCTCAGGGCTTAAATATGATTGTAAAATGTAATCAACAATGTAGTGTATCTACTTAAGCTAGAAATATGAGAATCATTGGTTGATGTTACCTTGAATAGCATGTCCTAGATGGATAAATGTTATACATGTTCTTCAATTCCTTATTGGATAATTGACATGATGCTTTATCAAGTTATAGTTGAAATACTTTGACTAAGAATATTGCTCTAATCTATTTAGTCATTCATTTATCTACTGTTGAATATATATATAATTCATCTGTTAAGTTTTATCCTATTAAACTGCATTAATAATGTTTCTGGCGGAGAGTTATATCTCTGGTTGGGACAATTTCAATTGTCTGACCCCTGTGGGATCCAACTTTTTAGGTGGACGCGGAAGAGGAGGCAGAAACCCTATAGTAGGGGAAGAGCAGCAACAGCAACAGCAACAACAAGGACAACAGTGATATTCCAGGGGGAGGCACCGGCTGTCATGTTTTTTTATAGAGACTCCTATGTGTCGTCTCTGTACTCTCAGGTCCTCGGATCTAGTAGTTAGTACTTTTAGTGAATCGATCTGAGATTTTGGCTTGATGCCTCGAGGTTCTTATGATTCCTGTGTATAGTTTTAATAGAGCAGTTGATACTTGTAATCCTCGAGAAGGAATGGTACGGGATATGTACTTATGAACCAGGATGTAAATAAAATGCATTGGTTCATGATAAAAGAGTTTTCCCTTGTTTGGATCTCTTTGTAAATGGTTTTAATTTTTAGTGATTTTCAGTAATCCACTGCTTATGTTTAATTCTACAATTATTTACACTGTGACAGTCTGATTTGGTGTTGGGTCATCTCAGTTTAGTTGGTATCACAGCTCTAAGTTCGCTAAGTCTACAGAGACATAGGATTAAGGTTGTTGAGTTTGTTCTAGTGTCTTCCAGTTTATCAGATAGTGTCTTCTTCTCATATAGGTGAAGAAAAACTTACACATGTCTGGATCACACGAAGAACATGCTGCTAAGAGCAGTATTGCTACACCAGGAAGAGGTGCAAGGGATCAAGATAGGGAGGAACCAGTACCTGGACATCCCCAGCCTAACCAGGCTGCATTAGAAAACCTAGCTTTCCATGATCTATTTGGGCAGTTCATGGCAGCCATGCCACATATGGCAGATAGGATGTCACCACCTGCATTAAGGGCACCAGCTCACCATGAAGGACAGGGAGTCAGCAAGACTTTTGAATGACTTCGCCGGGTTGGAGCCACAAATTATGATGGTACAGATGACCCAGCAGATGCTGACTTGTGGTTGACTGAGTTGGAGAAGGCCTTTAGAATCATTAATATCCCTAAAGCAGAGAAGGTGAGGCATGTAGTGTACCTTCTGAAAGGGAGTGTTGTCTACTGGTAGACAATACAAGAGGGCAAGAGGCCAGGTGTTGTAATCGGATGGGTAGAATTCCGATGAGAATTCATCAGTAGATACTTCCCCAAGACATTTCAAGATGAGAAGATCTCTCAGTTTGATAGGTTAAGGAAAGTATCAATGAACATTAATGAGTATGAAGCTAAGTTCATGGAGCTTTTGCGGTTCTGTCTGCATATGGCAACTACTGATGAAGAGAGAATTCAGCAATTTGAGAAGGGGTTGGATGTTGAATTGACTACTCTTATTGTATTTGCTTTAGAGAACATGGAGAGGTTTGCCACCTTCGTGGAGTCCGTGAGATGGATAGAAAGGCCGGTGATTGAGAAGCATCAGACTAAGAGTAAGAAGGTGTATACTCAGTTCCAAGGATAGAGGTCTGAGAGTTTTAAGAAACCAAGGTTTTATGTACCAGTAGCACCACCGAGGTTCAATACCCAGATGTAATGGACATCAAGTAGGGGTAGGGGCCGTAGTTTTCCACCAAATAGAGCCCCCAATACAACATCAATGTCAGCAACTAGACCTTTTAGACCATATCAAGAGAATAGAACTTGTCACCAGTGCAGACAGGTAGGACATCTAGCAAGGGATTGTCCAGTTGGAAACACAATGGTAACCCAACCACCGAGGTAGAGTCAACAAGGCCATCGGAGGAAACAGATTTTGAGTGGCACTAGAGGACATGGGCAAGTGTCCCAAGCTGGTTCATCGACACCCAACAACCGAGCACAGGGTTAACAGCAAGCAACGACGAGATTCTATGCGATGAATCAACCCGAAGTAGTAGTCAACCCTCGAGTTGTGACAGTTCATATGGAACTATTTCATTTTGATATGTCTTCATCCTACTTTGTATCTATTTTGATTGATCTGGGTGCTACACATTCCTTTATCATTCAAGAAATGATTCATAACTGCAATATGACTATCAGTCATAGAGCAGATAATCTAATTTTAGAAACCTCTTTGTTGGGATCTGCAGTGCTATGAGAGGTGTGTTCTTCCTGCATTCTTTCCTTTTCAGAGCATCCCATTCTGTTGGATCCTATTCCACTTGAGATGCATGGGTTCGATATAATTCTTGGGATGGACACCCTATAAAAATATAAGGTTGTCTTGGATTGTGATTCTAAGAAAGCTGTGTTCACATATGACGATGACACATGGATCTTTAAGGGAGATAGAAAGATTCTTCCAACATGTCTAGTGTCGGATATGGTAGCTGAAAAGATGATGAGACAAGCATGCTTTGCATTCTTGGCACATGTGGTAGGCACCACAATGGAGAGCCCTAATCTTTCTGAAGTTCTGATAGTTAGGGAGTTTGAAGATGTGTTCCCTGAGGAACTTCCAGGTGTTCCTCTACCCCGAGAGATTTATTTTGAGATTAATCTAATCCTGGAAACGCAACCAATAGCACAAACACCGTATAGAATGGCACCTGCTGAGATGGCAGAGCTCAAGAAACAGCTACAGGAGTTGCTTGAGAAAGGTTTTATTCGACCAAGTTCTTCACAATGGGGAGCTCCGATTCTCTTTTTTAAGAAGTAGGATGGATCAATGCGGTTATTCATTGATTATAGACAGTTGAATAAAGTAACCATAAATAATAAGTATCCTCTTCCAAGGATCGATGACCTGTTTGATCAGTTGTGTGGTGCAACTATCTTATCTAAGATAGATCTGAGGTCGGGATATCATCAATTACGTATCAAGGAGAGTGACATACCTAAGTCTGCCTTTAAGACATGGTATGGTCACTATGAGTTCATAGTGATGTCATTTGGACTAACTAATGCACCAGCTGCATTCATGGAACTCATGAATAGAATCTTCCGGCTTTTTCTTGATCAATTCATAGTAGTCTTCATAGATGACATCTTGATATACAGTAGAGATGCTCAACAGCATGAGCAGCACCTTCGTCAGGCTTTAACTTTGCTAAGAGAGCATAAGATGTATGCTATGTTTAGAAAATGCGAGTTCTGGTTACCAGAAGTTTCTTTTCTAGGACACGTAATATCTGCCTCAGGTATCTGTGTTGATCCTAAGAAGGTAGAATTTGTCCTACAATGGGAACAACCTAAAACACCAACGGAGATGCACGCTTTCCTAGGACTGGCAGGCTATTACAGAAGGCTCATTAAGAACTTTAGTTCTATAGCTTTATCCCTAACCAAGTTGACCAGGAAGGAGGTTCCTTTTGTCTGGAATGATAATTGTCAACATTCTTTCTAGCTGTTGAAAGAAAGGTTAACAAGTGCACCTATGCCGGTGTTACTTGAGAAAAGGAAGGGGTACATAGTCTTCTGTGATGCATCTAAGAATGGCCTAGGATGTGTGTTGATGTAGGATAATCAAGTGATTTCTTTTGCCTCTCGACTGCTTAAGACACACGAGGAGTATTATCTGACACATGATTTAGAGCTAGCTATTGTGGTTCATGCTTAAAAGATCTAGAGACATTATCTCTATGGAGAAACATTCCAGATTTTCACAGACCATAAGAATCTAAAATATATCTTCTCACAACATGAGTTGAACATGAGACAATGCCGCTGGATGGAGTTAATCAAGGACTACAATTGTACAATTGATTATCATCCAGGGAAGGCTAATGTAGTGGATGATGCACTAAGTAGGAAATCATCATCATCAGCCTTAGAGAAAGAACAGTTGAACTCCTTAGTGTGCTTTAAAAGAGATATGATTATCTCCTTGAAGCAAAACAATATACATCATAAGGTATCGTTGTTAGCTGGGCTGTTAGCTGAGATGCAAGTGAAACCTACTCTGAGACAGTAGATTAAAGAAGCACAACAAGCTGATGTTGTGGTTCAGCAGATCATGTCAGAGTATGGTAATGAGAAACGAGATGGCTTTCATGAGTCAGAGGATTAGGTAGTCTGTTACCATGGTAGGATGGTAGTACCTGATGCCAATGACTTAAGAAAGTTAGTCTTGGAAGAATCTCATTCTTCAATGTATGCAATGCATCCAGGGAGCACAAAATAAATATTGTAACTTGAAGGATATGTATTGGTGGCCAAGTTTCAAGAAGGATGTAGCTGAGTTTGTTATGCGATGTCTAGTGTGTCAGCAGGTTAAAGTTGAACATCAAAAGCCAGTAGGAACAATGCAACCTTTACCTATACCGCAGTGGAAATGAGATCATGTGACCATGGACTTTGTGGTTGGTTTTCCTAGAACAACCAAAGGTCATGATTCCATATGGGTGATAGTTGATAAGTTGACTAAGACAAAACATTTTCTTCCTATCAAAACAACCTACACTACTGAGAAGCTTGCACAGATATATATAGATGAGATAGTGTGATTGCATGGGGTTCCAAGTACTATTGTTTCTGATAGAGGTCCCCAGTTCACGAGTCATTTTTGGGAATGACTACATAAAGCTTTGGGTACACAGTTAAGATTTAGTACCACCTTTCACCCACAGACAGATGGACAATCTGAGAGGACCATACAAACCTTGGAGGATTTGCTTAGGGCATGTGTCCTTCAGTTTGTAGGAAGTTGGGATCTACACCTGAGCTTGATAGAATTTTCTTACAATAATAGCTATCAGCACAGTATTGATATGGCACCATATGAAGCATTATACGATAGACGTTGTAGATCTCCTTTATGTTGGTATGAAATAGGAGAATATCAACTTTTGGGTCCTGAGTTAGTACAGCAGACAACTGAGAAGATTAAAGTAATACAACAACAATTAAAGACTGCACAGGATAGGCAGCATTCGCACGCTGACAAACGTTGAAGACCTTTAGAATTCCAAGTCAGAGATAGAGTATATCTCAAGGTCTCACCTTGGAAAGGTATCCTTAGATTTGGAAAGAAGGGAAAGTTAGCTCCTAAATTTATGGGGCCTTATCCAATCATTGAACATATTGGGAAGGAAGCCTATAAGCTAGAATTGCCACCTGAGCTGCATAAGTTGCATCCAATGTTCCATATCTCCATGTTGAGAAAGTGTCATCCTGAGACAAAGTTAGTTTTGCAACCTGTGGAGGTAGAATAAAATGATGATATATCATATGTTGAAGGACATGTGATGATCCTTGATAAAAGAATTAAAAAGCTAAAAAAGAAAGACATATGTCTTGTGAAAGTTCTCTGGCATCACCGTGGCATTGAAGAAGCTACGTGGGAGCTGGAGGAAGAGATGAGGAGGAAGTACCCTTCTCTTTTCTCTTGATGATTTCGGGGACCAAATCCTTGTTAGGGGTGGATAATTTATAACATCCCTGACCTGGGTTATGCTGTAACCCTAGATGTTTTGTTTAAGAAAGATAATTATCTGCTTGCTTTTATATTTTGAAAAGTAATTACGGCTCAAGAGGAACTTATGTTTCAATTTTAGTCTTGTTTGAATAATGTTGAAAACAATGTTTTGCATGTTTTGGACTAAAGTGCAAATTACCCAAGTTGAGGGATGAACTTGCAAATGTTACATGATAAAATGTTCCGCAAGTGTTATAGCATCATGAGAACGAGAATGATGCAGAGGTATGGTTTGTGCAAGCCTAAGCACCAAGAAAGAGCTTATTAAGCAATGTTTGTGCATTAAAATCTAGTTTTGGTGTAATGTGCAATTTACCCAAAACCTAGGGTTCAATATGCAAAATACCACTTCTAGAGAGTCCCTAATGTTTCTTGGTATCAATTAGAGACAAGAAAATCAGAGGGGCGTCTCATTTGAATCTCTTTGGAGGAGAGAGAATCTTGATATTAAAATAATCAAGATTTAAGCACAATTGAAATTGTGATTCAATTTAATGCAAAAATAAATATATTAATGGAAGTGCCCTTCAACCAAAAGTGTGATGTTTGAATTTATATAAGTTTGTACTTCCGTGTTCCTTACAATGGCACCGAAATAACTAAAGTGAGTGGAGAGCCCACTCACATTAGTTAAAGAAAAAGTAATATCCACTAATTTTTGGACATTATTATTATATTAATTAAGGTGCTTAATTTGTTTTCTTTAATTCATGGATAAAGAAGAGGATTTCGAAGGGTAGGATGATGGCTTCGTATGCAAGGAAGTGAGGGGGATAAGTGGAACCAATTTAAGGAATTAAAGGATTTTTATAACACTTTCTCTCTCTTGAAACTCCCTTACATATATCCCATTTTTCACCCACATGAAAGACTCTTTTTCGACTCTTCTTTCTTTCCTTGCTCTGGCCGAACACAAGGGAGCTTAGGAGCAATAGGAGGACGTACCCCAACCTATAGGTAAGCTCCATAGTCATCTTCATCCTTGATTTCATGGTGGAAATCGAAATTCAATGCTTATTTTCTTCTTTTCTCCATTCAATGCTCAACCTTGATCATGCTTTCCATCCAAAACCTTGAGCACGGACCTTGGACAATTGATAAAGCTTCATTCACCATTGAGGATGTGAAGCTTGAATCTTGGATTCAACTTTGAAGGTGGGTTTTATAACTTGAACCCTTAAATGTTATTATTGATTTCACTTTTTCATTATATGTTGAATCTTTCTTCTTTCCCGAAATTCCAATTGATTAGTTGATGAAATCACCATAAGAATCATAGGAAATTTCGTAGGTTTGAATCTTGAAGATGATGATGTCATATTATCACATACCTCAATAAATATCATGTGCAAATGGTTTCAACTTGATGACCAAACGGTCGCAAGAGCGTTTGGTGATCAAACGGTCTCAAGACCGTTTGAGGGCTAACGGTCTCAAGACTATTTGTGGTTAAATGGTCTCAAGACCATTTGGGGTCAATAACTGATGTAGATGAATGAAGATCCAATGGTTCAAATTGATCTAATTAAAATGGATTCAAGAATGGGTGATCCATTGATTACAAACCCTAATCGGATTGATTGGTTGAAACCCTAAATAATTGATTCGATTTCTATGTTGAATGGCTCAAATGGTCTCAAGACCGTTTGAGGTCAAGTGGAATCATGGATGGATGGAGATCCAAGGGTTACCAGTTGATCTAATTTGAATGGCCTTAATGTTGGATGATTCAATGAGTGGAAACCCGAAATCGATTGATTAAGAAACCCTAATTAATCCATTCAGATTCAAGGTGGTTTGGACCAAACGGTCTTGAGACCATTTCAGCCCAAGTTGTTTTGATACCATTTGGGATCAAACTGTCTTCCGACCATTTGGAGGGCAAATGGTCTCAAACCGTTTGGAGGTCCAATCGGTTTCAAGGTTGACTTATCCAATAGGTTTCAATGATGGGTTGTTCATTTGGTCTCAAGGATAATTTGATCAAATAGTTTCAAGGGTTGAAAGCTTCAAATGATTTCAAAACCATTTAAGAGCAAACGGTCTCAACCCTAGATGCCCAAACAATTTCAAAACTGTTTGGAGGTCAAACAATCTCAACCCTAAGGTGGGTAAATAGTTTCAAAACCGTTTGAAGGTCAAGGAGTTCAAAACCGTTTGAAGGTTCAAAAGTATCAAAATCATTTGGAGACCTAATAGTCTCAAAGCTAATAAAGATCAATTAAACCTATGATTGTTAATGATTATAATTACTATGGTTGTACCTTTAAGGTACTTAAGTGATTAGAACCTTTTGATTGGTTAACCTTTGATGTTTATGAAAGAAGTAACTCAATACACTATGATAACCATAGATGTATGTACTTGATCGAAGGGTTGACCTAATCTAATCAAGCTTGAAGTAATCATCATCCTATAGAGGATGAGAGAGAGAGAGGAATTCATACATGTATAATAATCATGTAGTCGTTAAGCCTCAACACTTTCAACATGAATATTATATGTAATTAGGGTATGATCCTTGATAAAGAGATCATGAAACCCTAATTGGGAAGGTTGATGAGCCCTAACCCTAATTTAGGGAAATGCTATGTGAAACCCTAATCTAGGGTAAGTGTGTAACCCTAATATAGGGTGAAGGTATGTCAAAACCCTAATCCAGGGTGATACTATGTAATTCTATATGAAACCCTAACCCTAATATAGGGTGAAGGTATGTGAAACCCTAATTCTAGGTTATAGTGCATGAAGCCCTAATTTTGGGCAATATGATGATAAGCCATAACCCTAGTTTTGGGAAATGGGATGAGTATCCCTAATTGATATGAAATTTGGAAATCCTAACACTAATAAGGGAATAGTGATGCTACTCTTACATTGCATAGTGCTCTAAGATAGATCTGAGGTTGGGATATCATTAGTTACGTATCAAGGAGAGTAACATACCTAAGTCTACCTTTAGAACAAGGTATGGTCACTATGAGTTCATAGTTATGTCATTTGGACTAACTAATGCACCAGCTGCATTCATGGAACTCATGAATAGAATCTTCTAACTTTTTCTTGATCAGTTCATAGTAGTCTTCATAAATGACATCTTGATATACAGCAGAGATGCTCAAAAGCATGAGAATCACCTTCGTCAGGCTTTAACTTTCCTAAGATAGCATAAGATGTATGCTAAGTTTAGTAAATGTGAGTTCTGGTTACCAAAAGTTTCTTTTCTAGGACACGTAATATCTGCCTCAGGTATCCGTGTTGATCCTAAGAAGGTAGAATATGTCCTACAATGGGAAAAACCTAAGAAACCAATGGAGATACAAAATTTCCTAGGACTGGCAGGCTATTATAGGAGGTTCATTTAGAACTTTAGTTCTATAGATTTACCCCTAACCAAGTTGACCAGGAAGGAGGTTCCTTTTGTCTGGAATGACAAATGTCAACATTCTTTCCAGCTGTTGAAAGAAAGGTTAAGTGCAACAGTGCTGGTGTTACCCGAGCAAGGGAAGGGGTACATAGTTTTCTGTGATGCATCTAAGAATGGCCTAGGATGTGTGTTGATGCAGGATAATCAATTGATTTCTTTTGCCTCTCGACAACTTAATAAACACGAGCAGAATTATCTGACACGTGATCTAGAGCTAGCTGCTATGGTTCATGCTTTAAAGATTTGGAGACATTATCTCTATGAAGAAACATTCCATATTTTCACAGACCATAAGAATCTAAAATATATCTTCTCACAACATGAGTTGAACATGAGACAATGCCGCTGGATGGAGTTAATCAAGGACTACTATTGTATAATTGATTATCATCCATGGAAGGCTAATGTAGTGGCTAATGCACTAAGTAGGAAATCATCATCACCAGCCTTAGATAAAGCACAGTCGAACTCCTTAGTGTGCTTTAAAAGAGATTCTTATCTCCTTGAGGAAAAACAATATACAACTTAAGGCATCATTGTTAGCTGGGTTGTTAGCTGAGATGCAAGTGAATCCTACTCTGAGATAGTAGATTAAAGAAGCACAACAAGCTGATGTTGTGGTTCAACAGATCAGGTCAGAGTATGGTAATGAGAAATGGGATGGCTTGCATGAGTCATAGGATCAAGTAGTCTGTTACCATGGTAGGATGGTAGTACCTGATGCCAATGACTTAAGGAAGTTAGTCTTGGAAGAAGCTCTTTCTTTAATGAATGCAATGCATCCAGAGAGCACCAAAAAAATATCATAACTTGAAGGATGTTTATTGGTGGCCAGGTTTAAAGAAGGATGTAGCTAAGTTTGTTATGCGGCGTCCAATGTGTCTGCATGTTAATGTTGAACATCAGAAGCCCGTGGGAACAATGCAACCTTTTCCTATACCGTAGTGGAAATGGGATCATGTGACCATGGACTTTGTGGTTGGTTTGCCTATAACAACCAAAGGTCATGATTCCATATGGGTGATAGTTGATAGGTTGACTAAGATAGCACATTTCCTTCCTATCAAAACAACCACACTGCTGAGAAGCTTGCACAGATATATATAGATGAGATAGTGTGGTTGCACGGGGTTCCAGTTACTATTGTTTCTGATAGAGGTCCCCAATTCATGAGTCATTTTTGGGAACGACTAAATAATGCTTTGGGTACACAGTTAAGATTTAGTACCGCCTTTCACCCACAGACAGATGGACAATCTGAGAGGACCATACAAACCTTGGAGGATTTTCTTAGGGCATGTGTACTTCTGTTTGTAGGAAGTTGGGATCTACACCTGAGCTTGATAGAATTTGCTTACAATAATATCTATCAACACAGTATTGATATGGCACCATATGAGGCATTATATTGTAGATGTTTTAGATCTCCTTTATGTTGGTATGAAACAGGAGAATATCAACTTTTGGGTCCTGAGTTAGTGCACCAGACAACTGAGAAGATTAAAGTAATACAACAACAATTAAAGACTGCACAGGATAGACAACATTCGTACGCTGACAAACGGTGAAGACCTTTAGAATTCGAAGTGGGAGATAGAGTATATCTCAAGGTCTCACCTTGGAAAGGTATCCTTAGATTTGGAAAGAAGGGAAAGTTAGCTCCTAGATTTATGGGGCCTTATCCAATCATTGAACATATTGGAAAGGAAGCCTATAAGCTGGAATTGCCACCTGAGCTGCATAAGTTGCATCCAGTATTCCATATCTCCATGTTGAGAAAGTGCCATCCTGACACAGAGTTAGTTTTGCAACATGTGGAGGTAGAATTAAATGATGATATATCCTATGTTGAAGGACCTATGATGATCCTTGATAAAAGTATTAAAAAACTGAAAAAGAAAGACATATGTCTTGTGAAACTTCTCTGGCATCACCGTGGCATTGGAGAAGCTACGTGGGGCTAGAGGAAGAGATGAGGAGGAAGTACCCTTCTCTTTTCTCTTGATGATTTTGGAGACGAAATCCCTGTTAGGGGTGGATAATTTGTAACATCCCTAACCTGGGTTATGATGTAACCCTAGATGTTTTGTTAAAGAAAATTAATTATATGCTTTCTTTTATATTTTTAAAAGTAATTAATGCTCAAGAGGAGCTTATGTTTCAATTTTTGTCCTTTTTGAATAATGTTGAAAACAATGTTTTTCCTATTTTGGACTAAAGTGTAAATTACCCAAGTTGAGGGATGAACATGCAAATGTTACATGATAAAATGTTCCTCAAGTGTTATAGCATCATAAGAATGAGAATGATGCAGAGGTATGGCTTGTGCAATCCTAAGCACCAAGAAACAACTTATTAAGCAATGTTTGTGCATTAAAACCTAGTTTTTGTGTAATGTGCAATTTACCCAAAACCTAGGGTTCAATATGCAAAATACCACTTCTAGAGAGTCCCTAATGTATCTTGTTATCAGTTAGAGACAAGAAAATCAGAGGGGCATTTCATTTGAATCTCTTTGGAGGAGAGAGAATCTTGATATTAAAATAATCAAGATTTAAGAACAATTGAAACCCTCATTCAATTTAATGCAAAAATAAATATATTAATGGAAGTGCCCTTCAACCAAAAGTGTGATGGTTGAATTTATATAATTTTGGACGTCCTTGTGTCTTGTAATGACACCAAAATATCTAAAGTGAGTGGAGAGCCCACTCACATTAGTTAAAGAAAAAGTAATATCCACTAAATTTTGGATAATATTATTACATTAATTAAGGTGCTTAATTTGTTTTCTTTAATTCATGGATAAGGAAGAGGATTTCGAAGGGGAGGATGATGGCTTCGTATTCAAGGAAGTTAGGGGGATAAATGGCTCCAATTTAAGGAATTAAAGGGTTTTTTTAACACTTTCTCTCTCTTGAAATTCCCTTACATATATCCCATTTTTCACCCACATGAAAGACTCTTTTTTTACTCTTATTTCTTTCCTTGCTTTGGCTGAACACAAGGGAGCTTAGGAGCAACAGGAGGACGTACCCCAACCTGTAGTTAAGATCCATAGTCATCTTCAACCTTGATTTCATGGTGGAAATCAAAATTCAATGCTTATTTTCTTCTTTTCTCCATTCAATGTACAACCTTGATCATCCTTTGCATCCAAATACTTGGGAACAGACCTTGGACAATTGAGAAAGCTTCATTCACCATTGAGGATGTGATGCTTGAAGCTTGGATTCAACTTTGAAGGCGGGATATATAACTTGAACCCTTAAATGTTATTATTGATTTCACTTTTTCATTATATGTTGAATCTTTCTTCTTTCCCAAAATTCCAATTGATTAGTTGATGAAATCACCATAAGAATCATAGGAAATTTCATAGGTTTGAAGCTTGAAGATGATGATGTCATCTTAGCACACACTGCAATAAAGATCATGTCCAAAAGGTTTTAACTTGATGACCAAACGGTCTCAAGACCGTTTCGTGAACAAACGGTCTCAAGACCGTTTGAGGGCTAATGGTCTCAAGACCGTTTGAGGTTAAATGGTCTCAAGACTGTTTGGGGTCAATTTTTGATGTGGATGAATGAAGATCCACGGGTTCAAATTGATCTAATTATAATGGATTCTAGAATGGGTGATCCATTGATTACAAACCCTAATCGGATTTATTGGTTGAAACCCTAAATTGATTGAGTCAATTTCTATGTTGAATGGCTCAAACGGTCTCAAGACCATTTGAGGTCAAGAGGAATCATGGATGGATGGAGATCCAAGGGTTACAAGTTGATCTACTTTAAATGACGTTAATGTTGGATGATTCAATGACTGGAAACCCTAAATCGATTGATTAAGAAACCCTAATTAATCCATTCGATTTCAAGGTGGTTTGGACCAAACGATATTGAAACCGTTTGAGTCCAAATGGTCTTGAGACCATTTGGGATCAAACAGTCTTTAGACCGTTTGGAGGGCAAACGGTCTCAAACCATTCCGAGGTCTAATCAGTTTCAAGGTTGACTTATCCAATTAGTTTCAATGATGGGTTGTTCATTTGGTCTCAAGGCTAATTTGATCAAACGATTTCAAGGGTTGAAAGCACCAAATGATTTCAAAACCATTTAAGAGAAAATAGTCTCAACCCTAGATGCCCAAACGGTTTCAAAACCCTTTGGAGGTCAAACGATCTCAACCCTAAGATGGGCAAACGGTTTCAAAACTGTTTGAAGGTCAAGGAGGTCAAAACCATTTCAAGGTTCAAAAGTATCAAAATCGTTTGGAGTCCTAATAGTCTCAAAGCTATGAAAGATCAATTAACCCTATTATTGTTAATGATGATAATTACAATGGTTGTACCGTTAATGTACTTAAGTGATTAGTAACTTTTGAGTCGTTAACCTTTGATGCTTATGAAAGAAGTAACTCAATACACTATGATAACCATAGATGTATGTACTTGATCGAAGGGTTGACCTAATCTAATCAAGCTTGAAGTAATCAACATCCTAGAGAGGATGAGAGAGAGAGAGAGGAATTCATACATATATAATAATAATGTAGTGGTTAAGGCTCAACACTTTCAACATTAATAAAATATGTAATTAGGGTATGATCCTTGATTAAATGGGCTTTGATAGCCATGTGAGATGCTTGTGTAGCAAGTATCATGTTTACCTTGGTCAGATGACCTGAAGGTATTAGTTAATTGATAAGTGGTAACAAGTGTTCTTTGATGAACTGAGGGTTTTAATACCCATATTTCATAATAATGATGATGAGATGTTAAGTGATGAGAATGTCCATGATGAGATAAGAGATTGAGATCCCAATATTTTGTAAAGTTTTGAAAAGTACTTGACAGAAGTATTACACATTCTTTGCAGCTTTTGTCATAATAGTTGATGTTTGGAAACTTGTCTGGTGCTAAAAGAATATGTAATACACTTAATTAATCAAGTGAAATCTTATCATGTAGAGCCCTGTCGATAGATCCATCATCGTCAGTATTTGGTGATGGAGAAACATGTTTTCCTATGGGAATTCCTGGAATGCGTATTTTTGAATATGTGGGGGTAATGGGTGAATAGATCCTTATTTCTCACATGAATGACTGTGAGCCATATCCTATGCATAGGAATGGTTATGGACCATATCCCAATAAGAGTATGGCTATGGGCCATAACTCCACAATACCAGGCATTGGCTAAGGGCCATATCCTGAAGAGAGTATATGCTACAGGCTATACTCTATAGAGAAGTTATCAGTATACCCTGGAAAGCGATTTAGGTGAGACACAAGATGTCCTGCATAAGATCTCATACTGACCGAGATAAGGGAGGTTATGGAAATCCGACTCTTCCTTAACCTATGTATGGTACTGATTGTGATTTCACAATGGTCAGTCGGAGTATGAGTGGTATATCTCATCTCCTTAGGGCTTAAATATTATTGTAAAATATAATCAGCCATGTAATGTATCTGCTTTAGGTTGAAATACAAGAAATCATTGGTTGATGTTACCTTGCATAGCATGTCCTAGATGGATAAATGTTATACATGTTCTTCAATTCTTTATTGGATAAGTGACATGCTGCTTTATCAAGTTATAACTTAAATGCTTTGAATAAGAATATTGCTCTAATCTGTTTAGTCATTGATTTATCTGTTGTTGAATATATATATATATAATTCCTCTGCTCAGTTTTATCCTATTAAACTGCAATAATAATGTTTCTTGCGTAGAGTTATATCTCTCGCTGGGGCAATTTCAATTGTCTCACCCCCGTGGGATCCATCTTTTTAGGTGGACGCGGAAGAGGAGGAAAAAACCCTATAGTAGGGGTAGAGCAGCAATAGAAGCAACAAGGACATCAGTGATATTCCAGGTGGAGGCACTGGATGTCATATTTTGTATAGAGAGACCTATGTGTCGTCTTTGTACTCTGAGGTCCTCGGATCTAGTAGTTAGTACTTTTAATGAATCGATTTGAGATTTTGGCTTGATGCCTCGATGTTTTTATGCTGCATGTGTATAGTTTTAATAGAGTAGATGATGCTTGTAATCCTCAAGAAGGAATGTTACATGATATGTACTTATGAACCAGGATGTAAATAAAATGCATTGGTTCTTGATAAAAGAGTTTTCCCATGTTTGGATCTCTTTGTAAATGGTTTTAATTTTTAGTAATTTTCAGTAATCTGCTGCTTATGTTTAATTCCACAATTATTTATACTGTGATGGTCTGATTTGGTGTCGGGTCATCTCACTTGTCATCCTAGACAAACAATAGACCCTTCGTGAGTGGTAACACCAATGAACTAAAGTTCTCCATAAACCTCATGTAATAGCCCGCTAATCTCCCAATCCAACATAGACTGAACCTTCTTGGGATCCACACAAATACCTTCAATAGATTTTACGTGCCCAAGGAAAGACACCTCCTTCAGCCAGAACTCTCACTTGTTGAAATTAGCATATAGCTTATGTTGTCTCAACAAAAATCAACGCCTATCGTAAATGTTACTCATGTTGTTTGTTTTCTCTGGAGTAGATCAGGATATCATCAATGAACACTACCATGAACGGGTTAGGATATGGCCTAAACACCTTGTTCATCAGGTCCATGAGAATTGTTAATGCATTGGTTAGACCAAACGACATAACTTCAAACTCATAGTGACCATACCTTTTCCTAAAAGCTGACTTGGGTATGTGATCTACCTTCATCCGCAATTAATTGTACCCTAACCTCAAATCTATCTTATAAAATGATGTGGCTTCTGGTAGCTGGTCAAACAGATCATCTATTTGTAGAAAAGGATTCTTGTTCTTGATCGTCACCTTGTTCAACTATTGATAATTGATGCACAACCTCATAGATCCATCATTTTTATTCACAAACAATATTGGATCACCCCAAGGGAACGTGCTCATCCTGATAAAGACCTTATCAAGCAATTCCTATAATTGCTTCTTCAGCTCTTTCATCTCAATAGGTTACATCTTGTACGGTGTTTATGCTATTAGATGTGTACCTAGAACCATATTGATCTCAAAATCAATCCCTCGAGGTGGGGGAAGACCATAAAATCATTAGGAAACATGTCTTTAAACTCACAAACAACAGGTACTTCCTGAATTCTCAGATTCCTCATCTTAGTATCCACCACATGTGCTAGAAAGTCCTCACATCCCTATCTCACTAGCCCTTTTGTTGTCATTTATGACACTAAGCATGTCAGGAGAATCTTCCTATCTCCTTGGAAGACCCATGAAGCATCACTGTCAGTGAACATCACCACTTTGGTACTAAAATCTAAGATCACCCAATACTTCTCTAAAGTATCCATTCTAAGGATCACATTGAATCCATGCATGTCAAGTGGCATATGATCCACTTGAATGTTGCATCCTGAGAAAGAAAGAATGTAGGATGGACACACCTCCCACAGCTCGACAGAGCCAACCATGGGGGTTTCTAAAGGAAGACTATCCAATCTATGACTAACATGCAAATCAAAACTATCTATCATTTCCCTATTGATAGAAGAGTGCATTGCACTAGGGTCAACCAAAATAGATATAAAGCAGGAAGAAGATAAATCAGAATGAAATAACTCCATTTGTCATGTCATGACCCAAGGGTTGACTACTCCTTCTGGTTGGCTCATGGCATAGAATCTAGTCGTAACCGATTTTTGTCCACATCCTCTACTAGTTTGCACAAATGAACAAACTTGTGATGCCTGGCTGTGTCCTCTGCCACCACCACTACTGAATTGTCATTATTGTGACCCTTGCTGACTCTTTCTTGTTTGTTGTGTCACTTCCTCATCATTCATAGGACATGCCCACCTCAAATGTCCTACTTGCCCACCCTTGTGGAAAGTCCTGGTCTCGTACTTTGGACTACATAGCCCTGTCACTGATACTGATGCCACACTGTAAGCTCCCACTGGTAGAAAACTACAACCTCTACCCTTGCTTGGAAACCACTAAGACCAGACCACTAACCTCTACTGTGACTGAGATGTTGAAAACCTAGGCTTCTTAAAGCCTCCATAAGTTTTTCCTGGATACTATGTCAGTCTCTTCTTGGCATTGACCTCACGTATCTCCATAGCTGACCGTTCTATCCACCTCACAGACTCCACAAATGTGGAAAACCTCTCTGTGTTCTCTAAAGCTAACATTGTCTTTGTCAATCTTGAACTCAAATCTTTCTCATTGTGGGTGATCTATAGCAACCATATGCAGACAAAACCTTAGAAGTTCCATGAACCCTGCCTCATAATCATTGATCATCGTAGAGATCCCTATTGGGCCTTCTTGAACTAAGAGATCTTCTCATATAGGTAAGTCTCCAGGAAGTATCAGCTCATGAACTCCCACCAAAGATCTTCCTAAATGATCATTACTCCAGGCCTCTTCTCCTCCTTGATGGCCCACCAATTTCTAGCACTTCTTATGACCTAATGATGGCTTATTGTCTTATATGTGATGATACTTTCCTCAATAATGAGATGTGGGGTTGTTACCTCAAAATGTGTGGCCCTTGCAATGAAAAATGTGGTGAATGACAAGAATCAAGTGATAATGTGATGAGATCATACCTTATATGCTCAATTAGTTTCTTGTAATGTGCTATGACTTATTTTTGTGGAACTTTTTTAGAGTTTATACATTGTGACTTGATTGATGCTAAAGGACACTTAAATGACCTAACTAATCATGTGGAAGCTAATCATATAGCATGCCCTGTGCCACATATCCATTTAGTGTCAGCATTTGTTGGATGGTGAAATGAGCTTAACTCAGAACGCATATTTTTGAATATGCGGTGTGCAAGTCGAGTAATCCCTTATTCCCTTAATTATAGGATGTGTGAAACAACAATGTATGACTTTATCTCATTGTGATATGGATGGCCATGCGTGAGCCACTCCTTCTTGTTAGAACGGCCATGTGTGAGCTTATTCCTCTAGTTTCGTACATGTATTAAGGTGGGCTAGATATGATTATATATGTGGATGACCATTAGTGAGCCAATCCCTGAGCTTGACTATATGTCATTGTTGTAGTTGACTGACATGTATCTGAAGTGTTTTCTCTTGTGGTGACCAAGAGGTGTGGGAAGGTTGTGGAGTCTGTCACTTTCATTTCCCTTGTATGGCACTGATTTAGACTTAGTAGTGGTCGGTTGGGTTTGGGTGGTACGAATCAAATCCTTGGGGCATAATAAATTACGTAATCAACCGTGTAGTATACTTGTATAAGATCAAATATGAAAACATTGGATGAGGCCTTACTTGATTTTATACAGTATTTTTGGTAGAAAATATACATGTTCTTCATATTCCTTTTAAAATTTTAAGATGTTATATAATCCAATAGTAATTTCTTAGTCTATTAATAATGATTTCCTACTTATCATGGTTATAACTTTACTACCTTCTCTAATCGTCGTATATTTGATAATAATAAAGTTGGTGGAGAGTTATATCTCTAGTTGAGATTTGGAATCTCACACTGTGGGTTTCCCACATCATTTTTAGGTGGACGTGTATGAGGAGGTAGAGATCATGCAACAGAGGTTGAGGAGTAGCAAGAGAGGCAACAACTGACAAGGTTGGATGTTTTGTTGGATGTTTTTTATAGTTAGAGTTCTAGAGTCGTACCTATACACTCAGGTCTTTAGGGATTTTTTGTGGATGTGCTTTCGATATGTGGCTATCTTGTGTGCCCTTTTGTTTATAGTTGTAATGGATATATGTAAATATAATATGGAACAAGTTTTCTATGTAAATTTCTTCAGTATTTTCCAATAATCTACTTGTTAATCCCTCTTCTGTGGTTTTGTTTTGAGTAATCTCATTTTTGTGGTGCGGGGAGTCACACAAAATGCCTAACTATGATATGTTGTGGGTATTTGGTTGCATGTATTATCCATGTCTTCGAGACTTCAACAAGCACACGCTACAACCATGCTCATTGTCATCTGTTTTTCTAGGTTACAGTGATATCTAAAAAGGATATAGATGTCTACATATTTCCCCGAACAAAATCTACTTCTCCAAGAATTTTGTATTTAGTGAAAATGTTTTTACCATACAAAGAATGTATCCCACAAAATGTTGCTCTAGGTGAGCTTATTGTTTTCTCTGAACTTTTACATGCATTTGATACTTCTTCAGTTGATGAGGGCCAAACTCAACCTGCTATCTCAAAAACTATTGATTACACTAAAGATGTGAACATGTATTCTGATGAGATATCCAATGTGCTATGTCATACTAACAAGATTATCTTGGATAATCACCCTGTCTCATATTCATCGACTGACTATATGAAGAGAGACCTATCTCAGTCACTCCAAAGTCCTTCTCCCACTATGCATACTCATGATAATGTTCAACTTGCAACAACATCAGACTCTGAGCCAACAACTCTCACATAGTGCCTGATCTGAGCACTATCTCTTCTCCTTAGCAGTAGTTTGATGATCTAAAATACAAAACAAATATACGTACTATGATCACAAGATCTAAAGTAAAAATGTTAAACCAAACCTTTTGTTATGCTTTGACTGTGGAAGTCATTCCTGAAGTGCCCCATTCAATTCGAAGTGTTCTAAAATGTCCACATTGGGTCCAAGCTATGTAAGATGAGTTGCTCACTTTAGATAAAAATGATACTTGGACCCTTGTTCCTAAACCTTCTCATGCCAATGTAGTAGGCTCAAAATGGACTTTGAAACCTAAACTAAAAGTTGATGGCACATTGGAAAGGATCAAAGCCCGTCTAGTGGCTAAAGGTTACAACTAAGGGGAGGAAATCAATTATATTGAGACCTATAGCCCAGTTGTAAAAGCCACTACTATTCGGGTTTTTCTATCTCTATCTCTCATCTTCAGGTTGAAGTTGATTCAGATCGATATCTACAATGTGTTTGTAAATGTTGATCTCTTAGATCCAGTGTATCTTGAACAACCACCTGGTTTCATACATACGAGGTACCCTAATCATGCCTACAAACTTAAAAAAGATTTATATGGTCTTAAAAAAGCTCCATGAGCTTGGTTAAATAAACTCACTCATTTTCTTCTTGAGTTTGGTTTCTTCTACAACAATGTTGATCCCTCTCTGTTTATCTATCATTGTCAAGGAACCACATTTATCTTATGTTATATGTCAGTGACATCATACATACTAGCAACAACACTAAGTTTCTCTATCCATTTTAGCGAGCTCTAAACATTGCCTTCAATCTTCATGATCTTCGCAATCTCTTCTATTGTCTAGGAATACAAGTACCCTCTTCTCAATCTAGTCTTATGCTCTCTCAAGAAAAATGCATCATTGATGTTCTTCAATAGGCTTACATGTGTGATTCTAAACTAGCCTCAACTCCTATTTCCTTGAACTTTCACAAAGCCACTTACTCCTCCAGTTTTTTAGATGTAGTGTTATACAAATGTATTGTTGGTTGTCTGTAGTACATCACAACAACTAGGCCTGACATTGCCTATGTAGTGAACATTGCATGTGAATTCCTAGCTTCTCCTACTAATCATCACTTTCTTCTTGTTAAACATATTTTGAGATATCTGAAACAAACTTTGTCTCTTGCGCTACATATCTATCCATCTCATACTTTGTCACTCATTGCTTTTAGTGACTCCTATTGGGCAATATGTCCATCTAACAAACGGTCAATGACTGGGTATAGTGGGTTCTTGGGCCGCACTTGTATTTCTTGGAGTGATAAGAAGAAGCCCACCATAGCGCATTCTAGTTGTGACGCAGAATATAGAGATTTGGCATCTACAATAGTCGATCTCACATGGATTTATTTCATTCTTTGAGACCTTCATATACCTCTTCCAAATCATGCCAAATTGTTATATGATAATATCATAGCCCTTCAATTATCAGTCATTCCCATGTTCGATGCCAGAACAAAGCATGTGGAGATTGACTATCACTTCATTAGGGAAAAGGTAGCCCTAGGACACATTGTTACTGCTCACATTGCTTCATCCCAACAACTAGTAGATGTAAGACTCAAACTGTGACTTCAGTTAGGGTATTGGTTAAAACCTTGTATACAACATGCTTGATGAAATATCTATGTATTAGTTACATTGATGGGATATCAAGTAAAGGGCCCTACCATGTAATATAAATATTGGTCTCTTATGTAATGTGAAGTAGCAAGAACATTAGCAACTAACTCTCAATTTTTCCATTTTGAATTGAATTTCAGTCTTTCTCTCTCTCCCACCCTTCTCACTCAATTACTTTCTAGCCTCCTTCTCAATCACGTTTTAGAGTTTCATCCATCAACCTAATTGAGGTGACCTTGTTGGTCGTGGAGTTGATCCAAGTTTTGAGTTCTTCTCTCACTTGGAGTTTGTGGCTTTGGAACTTGATCTTCATCTTAAGGTGGGTTATATAACTCTTCCCTCAACAATTATTGCATCTTATTTGTGCTTGCATGTTGTTGTTCGATACCTAACACATGATCATACATTGATGGATAGTGCTAGTTTGATCTAGCGTTTGAGATTTTGAAGTATTCCTTCAAAGGCTTTCTCTTTTTCCTAAACCCTAATGTCATGTACCCAAATATATGGTGATGATGGAGATAATGGTTCTTTTATTTCTTTTGAATTTTGGTTTTATCACCATTCTTATGGTTTCATTATCTTATGTTAAATGGAGGTTGTAGGTTCTTGTTTGCATGTGTTTGAAGACTACTTTCATCGTTCATATCATGGGTTTTAATGATTGATTCTTGTGGCGTTTGATTTAGGCTTTTGATGTTCACCTTTGAATAGAGTTTCATCTTGATGACACCTTGATTTCCCTAATGTTATACTTCTATTTTATCCACCATGATACTCATGTTTCACGTTGTAAGTATCCCTTCTGGGTATGGTGGTTTAGGTTGGATTGATCGCAATGCTTTGAGTATGTTTTGTCCACTACACATGAACCCTTGTGGTTGTCACTGCACATGAGTTGATTTTTGGGGTTGCTACCTTGATCTATCAGTGGTATCTACATGTGTATCATATGTTAAGGGTCTCTATGTTGAGTGTCTCACTCTTTTGTGTCTACCTATATCATGGTTCCTCTTGTGGTCGCTACATGTGCAAGGTTTTTGTGGTCACAAGGTAAATCTTAATCAAGGTGGTCGCTAAACCTAGTGGTGGTATTGGGGTCAAAACAAGTGTTAAATACCTATGATCCTTGACTTTGGTCACTACACCTAAGGTGAAGTTGGTCTCTACCTATGGTAATGTACATGGTTGAGGTCGCTACACTTTATAAATGGCATGATGGTCGCTATACCCTAGTGGTTGCTACACATGATCTAGTTTGGTTGATTTCTACAAATGGCTTTATTCTTGTACGGTCCATACATAAATGCTTTTTGGAATGATTAGTTGACCATGATGATAATAATGCTTAACCTGGATGTTCTCTAAGAATGTGGGAATTAATACATCTATGGTTTGATGTCAAGGTTGTTATGGAAGCCTAATTGGCTATCTATGAGAAACCCTAACTCTAGTTTGTGTGTATGATGTAATTGGTTAGCTTGATTGAAGTAAATACCATGTGACGATATTTGCTCTCTCCTTCTTGTCTAATCCTAACCTTGCAGATGGAATAAATATCATAGCCAACAGTTGCTATGGTGTATATGATATGATTCAAGGTGATGATTATGACCCTTGTAAGACATGATGAGAATGTGATGTGATGCAGGAACTATGTGATTGGGTCTTATGACCTGGCAGAGGATCTATGACTAATGTGAGATGATATCCTCTTGTGATGTGATGAGGGATGATTATCCCATGATGATGTAATAATGATGATGGCCTTGTATGTAAATGGTATCATGTGATGATGTGTCAAGTATATCTCTCATACATTATATATCTTTTGACGTTGTAACATAACCTTATATTTGTAGAGTTTGTTTAGGGTTTGTACGTCGTAAGTTGATTGATGCTAAAAGATGCCTAATTAGCCTAACTAATCAAGTAAAACCTTAATGATGTAGTTGACATGTTTCATAGATCCATCTTCAACGTCAATATTAGTTGGATGGTGAAACATGTTTTCCCTCAGTGGAAGCTCGTAGTCGTACATTGTTGAGTATATGCATTTTCATAGGGATGGATATGGCCATACCCTGGAAGGGAATAGTCGAGTATGTATCTCATATGATGTGATTTAGTATATGTATGATATGTTTTGAGGATGGTTGTAGTCAGGCCTTGGCAGGAACGCAGCTGCATGATGTACCTATATACTAAGGTGGACTAGGTTGGTTTGTAGTTGGTCTCTATATGTCACTATGACAGACTCGGACTGACCGAGGGTGTGGGCGATCATAGGAGTACGGCTCCTCCTAGATCTTGTATGGCATTGATTTTGACTTAGAAGTGGTCAGTTTCAGTATGAGTGGTGCACATCATATCCTTAGGGCATGATAAAAGATGTAATATAGTCGTGAAGTATAATTGCCTAGGGTCAAACACAATTCACACTAGCCGACCCCTTGCCTTGTTTCTTATAATATTTAGTTGATAACCATTATACATGTTGTTCATATTCCTTCTAAAATTATAATATTTTCTACTTCTCACTTAGAGATGCCTAAACTGCCTAAAATGTGTGATTAGCTTCACTTATATCATTTAGTTGAATATTCTCATCCTGATAATAATGATATATTCTCGCTTTAATTTTAACTACTACAGAAATTTCTTATAACGTCACATTTACAGGCGTCGGTTGTATACATGCAACTGACGCCTAAACCCTACAACGTCATTTTAATACACAAATCGACATCTATCTATGAAGAGTGGCCAGACACAGGTATCACTTTTTATTTAGCATCAGTTTCTCATTTAGAAATTGACGCCTTAAATCGCCCGCAAAATCCAATTTTTCCAGTGCAAAAAAATTACCTCCAAAATTTCACATATGGCGTCGGTTTTTTACCAAAGAATCGACGACTAAAGGTTTTTGAGAGACAGAAATTGGGCCAACTTTTTTTGTCAGTTTTAGTAGACGAACCGACGTTGATGTGTTTTTGCATGTTGTCCCCGTGAAATCATTTTCCCCCAAAATTTCCCAATTGGCGTTAGTTTTAAGTGGCAACCGATGAGTACTTTTCTATAGATGTCGATTTTTTTTATAACTGATGCCAAGTATCTAACTTAATCACAAAAATAGACGACTCTCCCAGTCTCTATTTCACTATGACCCCCCCTCCCGCTTAGAGCTATGGCGATTTTCCTCTTCACGTCGCAACTGCTTGCTGCCGCCAGTGCGTCAAAGCTCACCATCGCCTCCACATCATCGTTCGCTCGCCGCTGTTCTATAGCTGCTCATCGCTACCTCTGCTCGCCACCGCCATTCTCTAGCTCCTCGCTGCCACCTCTACTCACCCACGCCGTTCTACAGCTGCTCGTCGCCGCCTCTGCTCGCCACCGCCGTTCTCCAGCTAGTCGTCGCCGCCTTTGCTCACCACCGTCATCCTCCAGCCTCCGCCGCCTCTGTTCTCCACTTTCGTTCTCCAGCTACTCGCCAATGTCGTTCTCCCGCTGCTCACCGCTGCCTCTGCTCATCACCATCGTTCTCCCGCTACTCGCCACTTCTGTTCCCCAGATATATTTTGTCCATATATCTTTGTCTTGAATACAACAAATGCATTATGTGATCCAATGTATTGTATGAATTTATTCTTCAGTCAATTGATCAGGTCATTTACTTGGTCAGTTTTATTGATTTCTACTAATTTGTGGTTACTTGGTGATATATATATTTTTTTATTGAGGTTAATCACTAATGTATATGTTTCAAGATTGTGTATTTGATTAATATTGGTTAATGATGCAAGAATGAACTAACTCAAATAGAAGAATGAATTAAATTAAAAAAAGTTACACAAAACTTAGGATACAAACTTAATTAATTAGAATTGTACTTAATTAATTAGATTGTGTACTTAGTTATTTAATTAGATTTGTTCTTAGTTCCTCTAAGATTGTGTTAATGATGCAAAGAACTGACGACTAATATTGTGTTAATGATGCAATAAACTGACTATTAATATTGGTTAATGATGCATTAATGAACTTAGATAATTAGATTTCTACTTAGTTTCTTGAAGATTGTGTAGTTGATTAATATTGATTAATCAGGGTTAATGATGCATGAATGAATTTAATTAATTGATAGTTCTTTCTTTCTTTATTTCTTTCTTTCTTTCTTTCCGATGATGATGATGATGATGATGACGACGATGATGACGACTAATATTGTGTTAATGATGCAAAGAACTGACGATTCATATTGGTTAATGATGCATTAATGAACTTAATTAATTATATTTCTACTTAGCTTCTCTAAGATTGTGTATTTGAGTAGTATTGATTAATCAGGGTTAATGATGCATGAATGAAATTAATTAATTGATAGTACTTTCTTTCTTTATTTCTTTCTTTCTTTCTTTCCGATGATGATGATGATGTTGATGATGATGATGATGATGATGATGATGACGATGACGATGACGACGACGATGATGGTGATGACAATGATGATGACAACGACGACGTTGGTGATGATGATGATGATTGATGATGATGATGATGCTCTAGTCGCTGCCACTAGCCACTGCCTGCACCTCCAGCACCGACCACCTTCACCTCTAGCCCGGCCACCTCTACCTTCGGCCGCCGCCACAACAGCCTTCTCGATCCACCAGTGCGGTGAGTGGTTAATTAATAAGTACTAGATTTGAGCTTAGGATTAACGATGCCACCATATAGTTGATTAATATTGAATAATTAGGGTTAATGATGCATTAATGAACTTAATTAATTATATTTGTACTTAGTTTCTCTAAGATTGTGTAGTTGATTAATATTAATTAATCGGGGTTAATTATGCATGAATGAGGATAAGTGGTATGGTGGGAGGAGGGTAGGGGTAGGGTACAGTGGAGGGCCAGGGGAGGGTGAGGGGTGTGGTAGGGTGGGAGGAGGATAGGGGTGGGGTAGGGTGGAGGGTCAGGGGTGTGGAAGGGTGGGAGGAGGATAGGGGTGGGGTAGGGTGGAGGGCCAGGGGAGGGTGAGGGGTGTGGTAGGGTGGGAGGAGGATAGGGGTGGGGTAGGGTGGAGGGTGAGGGGTGTGGTCGGGTGGGAGGAGGATAGGGGTGGGGTAGGGTGGAGGGCCAGGGGAGGGTGAGGGGTGTGGTAGGGTGGGAGGAAGATAGGGGTGGGGTAGGGTGGACGGCTAGGGTAGGGGGAGGGTGAGGAGGGAGGGTGGTGTGAGGAGGGTAGGGGTGGGGTAGGGTGGAGGGCCAGTGGAGGGTGAGGGGTGTGGTAGGGTGGGAGGAGGATAGGGGTGGGGTAGGGTGGAGGAACAAGGGAGGGAGAGGGTGAGGAGGGATGGTGGTGGGAGGAGGATAGGGGTGGGGTAGGGTGGAGGGCTAGTGGAGGGTGAGGGGTGTGGTAGTGTGGGAAGAGGATAGGGGTGGGGTAGGGTTGAGGGCTAGGGGAGGGTGAGGGGTGTGGTAGGGTGGGAGGAGGATAGGGGTGGGGTAGGGTGGAGGGCCAGTGGAGGGTGAGGGGTGTGGTAGGGTGGGAGGAGGATAGGGGTGGGGTAGGGTGGAGGGATAGGGGAGGGTGTGGGGTGTGGTAGGTTAGGAGGAGGATAGGGGTGGGGTAGGGTGGAGGGCTAGTGGAGGGTGAGGGGTGGGGTAGGGTGGAGGGCCAGGGGAGGTGGAGGGGTCTCGTAGGGTGGGAGGAGGATAGGGGTGGGGTAGGGTGGAGGGCCAGTGGAGGGTGAGGGGTGTGGTAGGGTGGGAGGAGGATAGAGGTGGGGTACGGTGGAGGGCCAGGGGAGGGTGAGGGGTGTGGTAGGGTGGGAGGAGGATAGGGGTGGGGTAGGGTGGAGGGCTAATGGAGGGTGAGGGTGTGGTAGGGTGGGAGGAGGATAGGGGTGGGGTAGGGTGGAGGGCCAGGGGAGGGTGAGGGGTGTGTTAGGGTGGGAGGAGGCTAGGGGTGGTTAGGGTGGAGGGGCAATGGAGGGTGAGGGGTGTGGTAGGGTGGGAGGAGGATAGGGGTGGGGTAGGGTGGAGGGCTAGGGGAGGGTGTGGGTGTGGTAGGGTGGGAGGAGGATAGGGGTGGGGTAGGGTGGAGGGACAAGGGAGGGGGAAGGTGAGGAGGGAGGGTGGTGTGAGGAGGGTAGGGGTGGGGTAGGGTGGAGGGCCAGTGGAGGGTGAGGGGTGTGATAGGGTGGGAGGAGGATAGGGGTGGGTAGGGTGGAGGGCCAGGGGAGGGGGTGGGTGAGGAGGGAGGGTGGTGGGAGGAGGATATCAATGTATTTGTGTGAACAAAGTTCCACATCAGTATCATTATTTTGATTTTTTGTCTTATTTGAAGACACAATTTGTCAAATAAAAGATAAACCATTCCTTCAATTTCATTGTATATCTGAAGATTATGCAAAGTTGTATGACATGATTATCATTTTTGATGTGCTGATTATTTTCTATTCAATATAAACCATCTGTACTTATATTTTTCAGTCTTTGTCTACTACTTTTTTTGAAAATATATAACATCATTATATATACTTACAATTGTTAGTACTTATATTTTTCAGTCTGTGTCCACCCACAACAGTCACTATGAATTGGGCCTCTATGCCAATGTTAACGTTCCCTAATGAAGAAAAGTTGAACATCATCCTAGATGATTGTTCCTTAAACCAACTAACCATACCCGAACATTGGCATTTTCTAAATGGAAGACACTACAGGCCTGGTGAAGTGACCCTAAATTTTGGTAATTCTTCACATGTTATCAAGGTTGAGTATGATTTGGCGGGAAATATTGTATCAAAATCCAGTTGGCATGATTGGATTAGAAATATGCTAGTGGGCCGTAGAGACAAGCTTTTTCTCTGTCGAGTTGTCCATAATACCATCAAAGTTTGGATAACCAACATCATCAATGACACCCCCGATCATCTACGGCGGTATGAGCGCATGATGGACAGTATCAGCTCAGACGAATCTGATGATGAGGCCCCTATCAGTTTAGATTCATCTAAATATAGTGAGGAGCTCCATGACACAGTACAATCATCAAAAAGACCACGACAGGTCCAATTAACAAATATAATTGTCATGTCTTGTTTTGTGTTTACACTTTTTGTCTTAAAGTAATCAATCCTCATAGCTACTTTCTTTTCTGAACTTCTAGAGAAGATCACCATAATGAAAAGGCCTCGAAGAAACTGATGCAAGACCATGTTGGTGTAGTATTTAGTTGTCTATCTATCTTGACTTGTCTATATTAATAGATGCATTCTATTCGTTTTTCTGAATTTGCTTCTTAGTTGCTTATGGAAGCTGCATATGATGGGTATATACTACTTAATTATTTTTGTATTTGATGACATGTGAAACTTTTATATATACATGTCTGAATGAATTTTCTACATGTGTCTAAATGTGTGAATGTGAAGATGAATACATGAATGTTTCTACATGTGTCTGAATGTAAAAAGAGATGAAATGAATGGAACTGTAGGTTGCTAAATGTGTGTGAAAATGGAGGAAATTTGAAATGGAACTACTGATTTCTACATGTTTTTGATGAAAAATAATATGAATTAAATGTGCTTATACATGTGTTTGAATCACATATATATAATATTGTCCATCGGTCTTGTTAATTTTGTAGGTTTATGGCCTGTTGTTGGCTGATATCAATGGATGTTGTAAACCTACAGTTCAGAACTCAACTACAGGTTCTGCATCCTACTGACCATCCATACAGTAGGCCTACAAACTGATAAGAAAGACATACGACGTTGGTTGTTAGCTAAAAACTGACATCTTTATCCCTTCCTGGTGTCGGTTGTCGGCACAAACCGATGCCTATTGTGGCCAGGTAAAACAGCTGTGTTGACAGGGATATGGGTGTTGGTTTTTGTTTACTAATCGATGTCTATAATCATGCTATAGTGTCTGTTTTCATAAATAATCGACACCTATAGTTCCATTACTGGTGCGTTTTCAGTGGCGGGAAGTGTTTTGGCATCGGTTATGGAACCGACGCCGTAGGGGTCGATCTTTAGCAACGCCCACTTGGGTGTCGCTTTGAAACTAACACTAAAGGCCTTAATTAACTTACGCCAAAGGCCTGTTCTATAGTAGTGTAATCTGTGTTAATGATAGTTTCTGGCAGAGAGTTATGTCTCTTGTCAGGATGTTGGTCTCACCCTGTGAGTTCTTACATCTTTTAGGTGGTCGTGCATGGCGCGCTAGAGATTGTGTGGTTGAGGCTGAGCAACAAAAGGAGAAATAGCTCATGAAGGTTGAATATGCTGCTAGTGTTTTGTAGTAGAATCCTATGTCATCCATGTACTCTTGGGTCCTAGGGTGTGTTTTGCAGACATTGTACATCGATACTAGCATTTGGAAGTTGTCATGGTTGTATAAATATGGCTCTTATATGTGAACATGTTATCATATGTAACAGGTTTGTGGCATGTCAGCCATTGAATAGTGATATGTAATATCTTTTGGCATGATATATGATACATGTAAAACCCCACTTGTGAAATATTCGCATCAGAGAGTGGAAGCATAATTTTACACACTTTCCAAGGGGATGTCACAACATGATATTAATCTTGCAAAATAAAGTTTATTTAAACCATCACAGGTAAACACAATTAAAATTCTCACTCTCAAATCCTTAACAAGGTTCACATATACATAATCGTATACCATATGAATAAGCACAAATGTCGTGCCTTCTTTTCCAGGTAATTGTCTGCCTGCCTGGCTGCTTTAAGTGTTTGGTTGTTTGCTTGAGGAGCGTGAGCAATTTAGACTTATAGTTAGTCAGTTCCAGGATTCATGCATATCTGTAGCTGCCACGTAGCTGATCCTCCTTCAATTAATGCTATGAAAACAACAAGTGTACAATGTGGCGGGTGATACAACACGTCTTTTTTACAACCGCCTCATGCTATGACTCTGTTATATAATCCATGTCAACTTTCGACACATTAGTCTTTATCTTTATTATACTTGGTCCTCTCCCTAACAATGAAACGACGAGGCTGAAGCTAAAGGTCAGTCGAACTCTTCAATTTCATGTGTTCGGACCTTCTTTTATTTAATTCTCTTCCATTGTACTTTTCCAGGTGTGTGTGTAAGTTTGCGGTGTACTACAAAACAGATATATAATGTATATATCCTTCTTAAAATATTGATTAGATAGTTGATTGGTAAGGGGATTGTCTGTATATCGGTGCATTCAGTTTCTGTACTCTACCAATGTGATTGTGTGTCAACCGGTCTATTATGTTTGTGTCATTCTTAATGTTGGAGGGAGTTCTTTGCAAAATATATATAAATTATTGTAGGTAGTTAGTATAGTAATCATGAACTTGAGCATAAATTAGACTCTAACAATATGTCTATCTGGTTATTGGTCCAGATATTCGAACACCTATTATGTTTATTAATTGGTCATATTAGTTTGTACTTCCAAATTAAAGTAAGCTATGTGGGAGTAAATCGAGTTGTTCTTACTAATTGTATATAAATTATTTTCAATGTAGTGTTAGTCATGAGATTAAGGAAAAAGATAATTTTTAGTTTAGATTTTAGTATACACTATAGGCTGGAAGGAATTAACTAAATTGTATACCATATGAATAAGAGGCAGTCAGGAGTGTGCTTTTCCCACCTTTGTGCCTGTGTCATAGATTTTTCCTATCTACCGTCATGTTAGCTTTGTTATTTTAATATTTTCCAGCCAATAAGGACTACATAGTTAATATTATGATCACAGTCGGGAGTTATTCAAGAGACGGATGTTGCATGGCCAGAGCACATTGCTTGCGAATTGTCACAGCACCTGCGTGTCATCAAGTGACTATATGTGTCTACATAGTAAATATTCTGACCACAGGCTGTAGGCTTATAAATTATATAGCTATTTGCTTCTCTTTCCACTTTTTCCCGATTTGTTTTCAACTGTTATTCTGTTTCGCTTCTCAATTTATTATAATTGTACTTTCCGTCCAATTAACATATGCCGACCAAGTAAAGAAAAATCACATATGAATTTTCCAGGTTAGGCATATTACTTAACTTTTTAGATACCGCAAAGGTAGGACTTGAGGTTATCTATATCCACAATCCATATAAAGAACCTTTGTGCCTGTGTCATAGATTTTTCCTATCTACCGTCATGTTAGATTTGTTATTTTAATATTTTCCAACCAATAAGAACTACATAATTAATATTCTAATCACAACCGGGGGTTATTCAAGATACGGATGTTGCATGGCCAGAGCAAATTGCTACCAAATTGTCACATCACCTGTGTGTCATCAAGTGACTATACATGTCTACATAGTAAATATTCTGACCATAGGTTGTAGGCTTATAAATTACACAGCTATTTTCTTCTCTTTCCACTTTTTCCCGATTTATTTTCAGCTGTTATTATGTTTCGCTTCTCAATTTATTATAATTGTACTTTGCGTCCAATTAACATATGTCAATCAAGTAAAGAAAAATTAAGTATGAATTTTCCAGGTTAGGCATATTACTTATACTTTTTAGATATCACAAAGGTAGGACTTGAGGTTATCTATATCCACAATCCATATAAAGAAGTACAAGGCACTATCTATATCCACAATCCATATAAAGATGTATGAGGCACAAGTTTGAGGCTACTGCCTACGCGTTGACAAATTGGAAGGAGTCAACTGGTCAATTGATGAATACATTTATATGTGCTCCAATAGCTTGACTATGTGCTCATTGATAATTTGTTATTTGCGTTCTAACAACATGTGTGTGTGTAGTGTTAATCAATTCAACATGTTTGTATGCTAATCAATTCAACATATTTGTGTACTTATAGATTGAAATGAATAAGCTCAATGTTAATCGAGCTGCTGTCTCTCTTAATGGGTTAGTCAATCTTTTTTGTAATTCATATTTTTTTTTCATTTTAATTTAATTTTTTTGTTGTACATACTAGAGAAAGTCAACTGGATATTAATCAAGTTATTCTCTTTTGACAAGCTATATGTAATTATCGACATTACAAATAATGAAGTCAAACCCAAGAAACAAGTCAATTCTTGAATTAAATTCGAATAATCATCAAGTAATTTTATAATATTTAATAGTATAAGTTAGATATTTTATTGTGCTAATTCAACTTCTATTCACGTACTTAGCACGTGCATTTAGCTAGTATTAACAAAAGGAAAGGATCTATAAACTAGGTATAGTTGGTGCTCCGCTAATGCTTTTCTCCTTGAAGGTCCTTGACTTAGGGTTTTTACTCCAGATGGGTTTTCCCTCCTGAGCTTGCTCCTAATTTGCGGGCATCATGCCCCCAGCAATGCATCAAATAAATAGTAAGTGGAATTGAACATATTATATTTTAAAGAAAACTTGAAAACTGAAAAAGACATTTAGCATTGAACATTGAAAAGACATGAAATTTCTTTTAGATCAATTTCTTTTATCTAAACCTATATAAGTGTCCTCAAGTTGAACAAATGTGCCTCTTCTTTTGTGCACCAAAATGCCTCTTAGGTTACACCCATGTGCCTCTTCTCTTATGCACTGAAGTCCCTTTTAGGTTGCACCGAAGTGCCTCTTCTCTTATGAGGAACTGAGATAACTTTACTTTTATCATTTTCTTTCTCTTAAAACTCTTAACTTTACTTTGGACTTCATTTGTAACTTTATCATTAAAGTTCATGAAGGTGATACAATAAACCACATAAAAGTCAATTCATTAGAATTTTACTGACTTTAGCAATAGGAATAGTAAATAGCATAAATATGACATTCATTGCAATTCTCATACACATATGTATAAATCAAACAATTTAACTATGTTCAATTTGCATGGACCACTTACCTTGCTCTTAGAGAAGATCTTATTCTCTTCCTAGGTTGAGGAAAATCCTAACCACGATCTTGGGGTTTAAGAACCCTAATTATCTGTGCGTCCAATTGGACCAGTGGTGGTAGAGGTTTTCGGGGCAAAGTCTTCATCGTTGGAGAGGAAACATGAGTAGGTCTAGGTGTTCTAGGCTAACATGGATTCAATTGAAGCTAGAGGAGATCAAGGTGAAGGGTAACAGGGGGTTTGGTATCCTTAAATTGGAAAGGAGGACATTATGGTGGTGTCATCAACTCAACTCAGAGAGGAAACCAAACCCTAGGTTGAGCATTTACCCCATAGTGAGAGATGGAATGAAAATTAAAGATCAAAAGATTCAACAAGGGGAGAAGAAGTCATTGGAGAAGAAATTTTGAAAAAATTAAAAGATGAGTGAATATGGATTGAAGAAAGGAAACACACTGCAACTTAACTAGAGGTTGGGGATGATGGATTGACCATCAGATATTGATTGTATTTCCATGGAAGCATGCATGATTTAGGAAAGGGTGTGATAGGGAAAATTCACCTGACTTTAGGAAATTTGATACATTGAACGCAAATTCTAGTAAAACTATATACAAATCTTTCCTATTTTAATTGAAGAGTCAAACAAAGTCCAAATTTGTCCAAATTTGGACCATAGGTTAATTAGATAGCCTAGAATATTCCTAGCCAATCGTATATCATATTTCAACATATTTGGTCTATAATTTATATTTTTGTCACTGATCTTGATTTAAATGATCAAATAAATTAGATAATTGAGACAAAACATTCCATTGTGACCTTTTTCTCTAAAATTCTAGATAAACACTAAGTCTCCTTTAAAAGTCATGTTACACCACTTTTTTCCTTTGAGAGTAAATTCTTTGAAGGAGAGATAAATTAAAAAGACATTGCTACTTCCTTCCGATATATTCATAAAAGAAAAGGGGAAGTCACTTATTGTTTTCGAGTATATTTCCGAAATTGGTGAAAGGGACACTTTATTATTCCTATTTTGCAATTCCAAAAAGGAGGAGAGACAAATGTGAAAATTATTGACTTTATTTTAAGAGCTATAAAAAGGAAAGGAGAAGTTATTGTCTAAGCCTTTTAAATTTCGAATTCCTTGCCTCCTACTCTTTTTCTTTCATTCCTTTTAGACTTCTTTGATAAAAAGAAAGAAAAATCCTATTACTATTATTATTCAATTATTTGCAATACATTAAATAGGGGGAAAAGATGTTTTCAGTGCTTTTTCGATATCTCTTTGCATTGTGATTCTAAAAGAAACTTTATTTAG
Organism: Alisma plantago-aquatica; assembly: GCA_963693085.1. Taxonomy (NCBI): domain Eukaryota; kingdom Viridiplantae; phylum Streptophyta; class Magnoliopsida; order Alismatales; family Alismataceae; genus Alisma; species Alisma plantago-aquatica. Next base: position 426,944,929 of record OY856410.1, on the reverse strand, counting down.
ACCTCTTTGCATTAAGACCCTCAAAGAAATTCTTATTAGGGAAAACTACTTTTAAAATGTCAAATTATGCATGAAAACTTGGGATGTTGTAGTACAGGTGGCATAGTTTGTGGAATCTGATGTTACATGTTTTATCATTTGTGGCGATATAGAATTTGTTTTACTTTACCGTAGTTTATGGTATGTTGGATGTTTTGTATTAGTTCTGCACTTTGTTTTGAGTTACCTCTTCGTGTGGCATTGGGTTGTCACAATTCTAGTAAGATGAATGGCTCTCATTGAGTCCCTAGTTGAAAAGAATTTAGTTCCACCAACCCTCCTATCAGTGGTACCAAAATATACAAAATTTCTTGTAGATTCTGGATGGTTGGTTGGTGCTACCCATATCAACATCGGTGCTACCAACAATTTTAGTTTCTAAATACAATACAAAACACATCAAGGAAACTTCATTGCATTAACTAAATATCTATTATAGAAAATACTAATTATAACTAAAGAGATGAGCTAAACAAAAAGTAAATAATAGAAATGAAAGTGGGTTGCATCACATAAATTTCTTTATTTTAATGACATAGGTTATACAACCATTCAAAAATTTCAAGGATGCTTAATGAGCTTCAACTTCTCCACCTCATGGACCAATTATCCCTATAATAATATTTTGAGACGTTGTCCATTAGACAAAAATGTCTTGGTGTCATCACTAATTTCCATTGCACAATGAGAGAAAGCTTTAACCACCACATTGTTGGTATATATGCCCCAAGTATCCAATCATATGATGATTGTAATGACATATCTTATAAATGATTTTGATTAATAATAAAGGAAATCTTCCAATTAATTTTGTTTTTTAGTTATGAGATAATGATGTAACATAATAAATGTTGAAAGAATGATGTTACTCAATGACATATGTCTTTGGGTTGAGGACATGAACGATGAGATCATATGGATGTCAAGATTATATGAATTTTTGTTATGTCCCAAGTTGCATGCTATTGTGGAAGGATAATAGATAGAAATAACACTTAAGACTAGAGTGTGTTGGTTGATGACAAAATCTCACTAACCATGATATGTGATATCAAACCAAGCACATAGACACCTATTCGAGAATAGTGTATCTGATAGACCAACATTGAGAGTGACACATGGAAACCATGATTGGTAGTCAGAGTCATCTCTCATAGTGATAGTGGTGATTGTGGTTCTTAAACCTGAAGTCACTACACTTATCACATGTTGTTCAGTGTACTTTAACATCATCCACCATGATCCTAAATAAGGGTTACCATGAAGGTGGTGCTCGGGTTCACAATGACACGTGGGGATGACTTTGAGTGATGTAGATGGGATTTGGCCCTCCTACATGAGTTTGATATTCCGACCACTTGATAAGCAAGACTAAAAAATGCATGGCCATGCTAGTATGAGTCCATATGTGATATTGAGCTTACACATATCTAAGATAGTTTGCTCTAGTTCAAGAAAAATGGATTGAACATTGAAGTTGATGACGTTTCTATGCCTCAAATTCAATCTAGATATAAGGGAAAAGGAAAAATATTATCACTATGACACGAATCACGGATTATAGGTTATGTTTTATACAACTTCTTCAATTACTTGGGTGGTAATGAAGTCTTTCTAGGTACCAATCATTTCTTATAAAATCATAATATGACTGTGATTATCACTACCAATGAAAATTGGAGCCTACCAGGTGACACACATAGAATGTATTGAAATAGGATTATAATTGTGGACGTGATTGGGAATGTTCCCAATCAAGTTGATTACTAAAATGTTTAAGTAATCTACTATAATAATTGGAATATAATCTGAGTTAATTGGTTAAAATGTTTAAGCCAATTAAATAGATTCCATTATTAAGTCATATGGCTGATTTGAAACAATTATCTAGAGTTGGAAGATAAAGATTAGTAAATCAATTAGTATGATTTGTTGGTTAATTAATTAATTACAGAATATTTTTTGAATAATCTATGAGTAGATTATTTTAAATGCAACCACATCTTTTTATTTACCCAAGGGTTTTAGGAAACCTTGCTTCCTTTCATCTCCTATTTATAAGGATATGATGGATGGACCATTAAGAGGCACTTATGTACATGAACACTAATCATCATCATCCTGAAGAGAGAGATAGAGAGAAGAGAGTGATGCTAGCACATATCAAGAAGAAGGACACTTCTTCCCACCAACTTGAGAAGTGTGACGTGGAGTTCCAGTCCATCCATGTGGACTAAGTAGAGACATAGACGTTGACTTTCCTGCATTTCGAGGATGTCAACAATGACCATTTGTACACACGAGGGGCTATGTATGTCATCACGTGAAGGGACATCACTATACTTGCTCTGGGATGAGGTATATCACACACACCCTTTTCCGAATATACTAGTATTGACGAGATCTTCAAATAGGGTATGTTGAGATAAATTTGATTATTACTTTTGATGCACCTGTCGCCTCCACAATACCAAACACACATAAGGTCCACTCTGATGGGACCTCAACTTCCCTAGGTGTAACTTCATCCTAGAGTTAAATAATAGCACACATACTTTTAGTATGAAATCCATATCAAGATATGGTGGTCATGGATGTTCTTGTAAATTCTCAAATTCTCATAAGCATCTATCATAATGTCATCTAATTCATTCAATTATAATATGCACTAGACATATCAATATTTAATTTCATCAACACCAGTAGAATATATGTTCTAGTTCTACGAATGAGTGACATGCCCACCCATAAAATAGTCTATATGAGATTGTGCCAATGAGTGCCTTAAATGTCATCCTATAAGTTCAAAGGGAATAATACAATTGCATGCTCCAATTTGTTCTACTTCTCAAAAACTATCTTTTCTAGTATCATTTTTATCTCCCTGTTTGACACCTCAACATGGACTTGAGTCTAGGGTTGGCATGGGGCTCCTACTTTATGCTTCACTCCTTTTCACAAGAAATTTGCACAATTACTATTTGTAAAGTGAGGACCTCCATCACTTATGATCACCGTAGGTACTTGATTTCTCTTTTTCACTAGTCATAAGTGTAAACAAGATTGTCCAGTCAAAGATATCAGACTTCAAATTTATACCTGACTTCAAGAGAAGTCTGCAACTTAATACAAAGTCTATTGTAGTAATATGGGGTTGAACACAAGGACAAGGAGAGAAAAAAAATAAGAACATGAGATATTTGCTTAGTTTGGTCAAATTAGAGATGTGAAGTTGGTATTCTAGTTAAGGAACAAATTTAATCTTTTTAAGTAGTAATTCAAAGTTATGAAAGATAAAAAAGAAATAGAGATAATTGTCAAACAATATAAAAAGAAACGTGTATTGTGTTTCACCAATATAACCAGCCTCAACCATGTAAAACCTTCTGTTCCAATTTATATATATATTCTTAACATGTAAAAATGTCACAACGCATACCAAAATTTTGATAGAGATGCATAATGAATCAAACATAATATGAAGATGTATAAAATTGTAGTACACACCATGATTTGTACACAACTAGAACCGTTATATATCAGAACTAAATACTCATTGGGCAAACCAAAATTTAAATAAGAGTCTGTAATGATTTCAATGTAGTACGAACAATTATTCGAATGTCATATTAGACATTACTCAAAATAGAGAGAACTACTATTTTATCAAAAATGAATAATCTTTGTGCACACTTGGATTTAAAAAGGGTTTGCAAGTATTCAATTACATTAAGTAGTATTTGCATGTAATATGTAGCACTATTTTTATAAAATGGGAACGATTATTGTATTATTGACAAATGATCACAGTGCATAGTGAGAAATTTATATGGGTGTACAAGGAATTCAACATGAATAGAATAATTTTGTTAAAAAAAGTAGAACTAACATTTTTCTGCAAGCATTGAATAACAGTAACAACATATTATATATACAACAACAAGGTACGCCAATGATGGCCAAAATGTAGAAAACAATGAAAAAGGAAGGAGCTCTAACTATCTAAAAAACATCTGAAAAAAACCTTGAGGAAGTAGCAGTTATCTGCTTGAAATCAATGTCCACAAAATCATTAGATGAGCCAGGATTGCAAATCAAAGGAAATGTTGCAGCAGGGGGGGGGGGTGTAATTAACATGCATATCATCCTTATGACATTAAATATAACTAACTAAGGACTATTTTATGCATGTATAGAAAGTAATAGATATATCTTCTATTGTGTAAATGTGAGTTTTTCGAGTGATACACCAAGTATATGAGTAGGGGGAATGAGCAAGTTGGGTGTAGTTGTGAGGGGCTATACACAAAGGGATAGACAAATGGTATGAAAGAGAATATATGGGTGGACCACGGAGTTTTGGAGTAGCAAGTGTTGAAATATAGGTCAGAGGAGAATTTAGGTCTGGTATAGTGAGTTTTGGGTAGAGGGGAGTAAACTAGGGGGACTAGAGAAGGTTGGGCCATAGAAGGGAGTCCATGACAAGGGGGAATATCCAATTGTGATGGACTAGGAGGGGGCTAAGAAGTAGGGGATAAAGGAGGCTACAATAGTAGTGATGGAGAATCGAAATACAAAGTTGCATGCTTTAGATAAACATGGGTTGATATATGGTGACAAAATATCTTGGAAAGTTCCTACTTCCCACACTTCCTTGTACTTTGTTCCTTGTTGGCCTTTGCAACCCAAAATTTAATAGGGGCCCTCATAGGGCCCAATTGTGAGTAGAAAAAGATGTTTTTATACATCAGTGTAGGACCAAAATAGATGCCTAGGATAGTAAACTAATTCTCAAAGTCATGTATTTGTATAAAGACTGTGATGGGGGAGTTGTAGTATAAAAAATATATTGTTTGTGAGAATAATGTAACTCATGGGGAAAAATCCCTCCCAACTATTCATGAGGTTAGCTATCAAGTTTGTCTTCAGTGTGGATGATGAAATGAATGACATGGTGAATGCAAGTTTGTTAGATATGAGGCTATTGAGGGGCTATATTTGGATGAACCAACAACCAACAACGAGGCTTTTTAAGGTGCCATAGATGGATATATGTCTATAACCCATGAGATTTGAGATGGAATCCATGTATGCCAACTTGGTGTGGACCGTTTTGGATCTACATGAAGGGGTAAAACACATATGGTGTAAAATGGTCTTCTAGTTCAAGATTGACATTGATGGTAATGTAAAAACCTAGAATAGACAATTGGTTGCAAAATGTTATGAACATGTTCATGGTGTTGACGTTGATGAAACTTTTTCATCTACTTACATTGTTAAATCCATAAAGATCATGCTTGTAAATACATATATTCATTACTAATTGATATGCAGAATGGATGTTAAAATAACTTTCATTAAAGGGAACCTTCTAGAGGATGTGTACATGACACAACTCGAAGTTTATACAACTCCAAATGAAGTCAACAAATCACATAAGCTACAAAGGTCAATCTTCAAATGGAAGTAAGCATCTCAGACCTTGAATCTTTGTTTTGATGAAATAATCAAATGATTTTATTTTAGCCAAAGTGAAGATGAACTTTGTATTTAGAAGAAGGTTATTGGGAGCATAATTTTAGTCATCATATTGTATTTAGATGACATACTATTGACGGTGAATGACTTTCTTGGTCTATAGTTGGTTCAAACATGGTTGGAAAACACCTTTTCTAAGAATGACTTAGGAAAATCATCATTTATTCTATATGCATGAATAAGCATCTCTAAATATCAATGCCTAATCTCTTTTTAAGAAAGGGAACACATGGATAATATTCCCTGTGCATCTATAATTGGATCTATAATGCATGTGACATTATGTGCATGTCCCTACACCTCATATGCTTTGAGAATGATGAGTAGGAACCAATCCAATACCAATGAAGGTCCCCAAACTACTAAAAAGAATATCCTTAAATACTTGAGAAGAACTAATGAACAATTGCATAATTATGGTGACCATGAATAATTGGTTGTAAGGTGTTCCACCAATGCAAGATTTAAATTAAACAAGTTTAATTAAATCTCGATGTGGTTATGTGTTTTTAACGACTTGGAAAATATTCAACCAAGCATAGTGGTTGATTCTACAATAGATTTTGAGTACATTGATGCCTCTAGTGCAACAAGGATATTGTAGGGTTTAAGAAAATCATAAATGAACTAGGGGTGGTTCCATCCATTGACGATTTAGTTGAGGTATACTATGACAACCATTGATCCATTGAATAACTAAGGAACCAAAACCACATTAGCTTTCCAAGCATAATCTATTGTGCAACCATCTCATACCAAAGATCTAACCATAAGAAGAATTGATGATTTGTGGAGTACCAACCAATAACATTGTTACCGACCCTCTAATCAAAGTACTACCACATCAAAAGAATGATGGTCATGTTAGATCAAGTATACTTAAGATTAGTGAGAGCTTGGTTGTATGCCCTAACAGCCTATCATTTGATGATTGTAGTGGCACACTTTTTTAACAGAATTGATTATTAATCAAGCAATCTGAAGAATTATGTTAGCATCAATATGATGTAATAAAAAGATAATGTAATGTCCTAATAAATCTTGACTTAATAACATATGATTTGGGTTGAGGAATTAGACATGATATCATGTTTATGCTAAGAGTATTTGTTATTGTCTAGTTCCCTAGTTTGATATGATTGTGGAAATTGGGATGACTACCATACATTAAGACTAGTATGTGAGTTGATTCATAACTTCATGTTATTGGATACCAAGTTAAATGCATTGATTCTTTTTATAAACAAGTGTTCCAGAAAGACCCAACTTGAGTATGATACATGCAAGCTAGAAAAGGTGGTAAAATTTATATCTCAATAAGACACTAGTGATTGTTGTCCTTAGAATGGAAGTCACTACAATGATCACATATTATTTAGTATACTTAAACACTACTCAGCATGACCTTGAATAAAGTTTTCCATATATAAAGTGCTTGGGTGTACTGTAAAAAAATGTGGACCATGTGTGCAATTTAAATGGGATTCGTCCAACCTATTAAATTGATATCTCAGCCAGTTAATTATTGAAGCTATCGAATGCATGGCCATGCTCATGTGAGTCATTATATGATATCGATATCACATGTATCTCAATTAGTTTATTCTAGATCAAGGAACAACAATTGAACATTTATAAGATAATAATTTCTTGCCTTGAATAAAAAATACATTTCAAAGACAAAGGGATTATAACTGTAAAACTATTCATGACAGAGGTTGACGTTATTCTCCAATTTTCTCCAGTTATTTGGATGACATGAAGTCTTTCTAGATACCAATCATTATTTGTAAAGTCGTAGTATGATACACATCACTATCTACATAATGTGGAGCCTATAAATTCATGCACATAGGATGCACATGAAAGAGGAGAAAATATGGACACAAGATTAATTGTTTATTAAAAAGTTTATGCAGTCAACTAGATCACAAATATATTGACTGGAAGCAAATTCGACTAATTGGAAACTCTAACTGTTCAAATGGACAAGCTAGTCCATCAAATTGAGTGTCCAATTTCTATACTGGGTCGAGTTCATTCTAATAGGTCGATTGTCTTGCCTAGTCATCCAAATGGACAATATTATCCCAAGAGGTCGACTGGACAATATAGTCGGCTGAAGCAATTATGATGTAAGTTGGTAGATTTTTTCCAGAAATTATATTACACTCTATTTTATTTAGTGGACTCGCAAGTTGATCCCGCCGCTATTCATTAAAATACTACTTAAATGTAGTTGTGACATTTTATTTTCTTAGGGTTTATTAAAAATCTTACTTCCTTCCCTCTCCTATATAAAGAAGCATGACAACCAACACCTTTTCACAGGTGAACCCTATCCAACACTACCCACAAGGAGTGAGAGAGAAGGAGAGAAAGTGGAACGCTAGGACATTTCCTGTAGAAATGTTCCTCCTTTCCTGCTGGCTCATACAGTGCGATGTTCAGTTCCCGTCATCCGTATAGGCTACGTATAGAGCCAGCCAGTGGCGTAGCCACATGTGGGCACGGGAGGGCACATGCCGTACTCGTTGCCAAGTTAAAAAAATGAATTTGCTGGTAAATTTTTTGATTTTTGCAACCGCCAGAGAAAACGTCAATAGGAGCGCCCTATCTGTCCCGGATCCACATGAAACATTGTCGTATGCGTGATCCCAACAGTCTCTACGTCCATTCGGATTTCCACATACAACCGTCCGCTCCCAAGTCCCAACGAAGACTCCTCGTTTCCCTCTAATTCCCATGTTCCTCTCAAACTGTCAATAGATATAACTCTTTGTTTCTCTCAAAACCAATAGATAATCGATCTATGTTTTAGATTCATATTTATACGGTGTCCCTCCTATCAAAAATTTCTGGCTTCGCCACTGGAGCCAGCTGTATTATGATTGCATTGGGAGAACATCATCAACATATTCTTTTATCCTAAATTCTTTATGCGCAACATCGCTGGATCTATTTTGTTCCAACATATATCTCACATCCATTTTTATCTTGATATATTTATTTTTGATTAATCTTCTTGTGGAAATATGTGAATCATTTTTTGTTTCTTTTACTGCGCCATTTGCATTCCCAAGACCCAAAACAAAATTCACCTAGGTAGTTATTAGGTGATAAATATTAATCACAATGAGGTCTGAGATGTAGATAAGAGAAAATGAGATATGTTTGTTTTCTACAATATATTTTAATGACTAAACCATTTTCTTGTTGTTCAACACCAACCATGCTTTGTTCACACTTGGCTAGATGGGTTTCTTTGATAGGGATCCTTGACAACAATAAGGATGTGTTAACTAATAAGTGGTAGCTAGCCAGAATAGAAAAATAAAAATCCAAAGAAGCTGCCGTTTCTCCAATAACCATGGTAGACAAGAAGGCATTACTTGGCTACACCTACTCGTTAAAATGTAGAAAAATCAATTCATAGGGTTAATATATTAAGATACAAATCTTGATATTTTCTTGAATTCAGGGGTACGCTCACGACCAATAGGATGGCCGACGACAGATTGTGACTCTATTTTTTTTCTTTCATACTGTTAGGGAAAGCAAAGCTATGGGTGTAAGAAAAAAAAATATTTCAGATAAATGTTGGAATGCCATCTAGATGACCTTCCGGTAGAAATTCTTCCCACCTAGCAAGACAAATGATCTTTTAAAAAGTATCTCACATTTTGAGATACAAGATGGAGAAATGTTGGCTACAAAAGTTCCAAATGAGATTGCTCTAATTGAGTGAACTGGATGAGACTCGACACGATGGATTTGCAGGTTCCAAGCTGTAAATGAGAGGACCAAGAAATTACATGATAGTAAAATATTTAGTAGGACCTTTGAACCGGGGCAAAGCGTGTTCCTTTACAACTCACGTTTGAGATCTTTTCCTGAAAAGTTTAAATTAAGATGGCAAAGTCTGTTTTGAGTTAATAGAGTGTTTCCTTAAGGTGTTATTGAACTCATTAATAATACAGATGAAACATTCAAGGTCAATAGACAATGTTTGAAGGTTTACTATGGAGACGCCTCCAAATCTGCTGTATTTTAACCGTATGGAGACTAGCTCCAACAAGTTGTTTAAGTTCCTTCTTCCTTTCCCCTAGTTGATAAGGCCCTTTTAACTTAACTTTGGTTGAGAGACGATAATGCAAGAGCTTGGGAAGACATTCCGCTTTTTTATCCATTTTTATCATCAGTTTATTTAATGAAAAATTTAGAACTTAATCAATCAACTAAATTTCTTTATTTGAATTTCATGGTTAATGAGAATTGTTTTGCATTAAATTGCATTGGCTTCTGACGGAGACGACCTTATGATATACTGCGGTGGTCATTTTGCAGTCCTCTTATGTGTAACTTAAGTTTATATTATTTATAGTGTGTACTCGACCCTGAGGCGACATCATCTCGATTTGGGCGTGAAGCAGAATAACAAAATATCCCAAAAATACCCTTGTGTCCATCCAACCACTCAATTAACCGAGCAATCAACCGAATGGCAAGAAGCAAATCCGGAAAGCCCTTACAATTTATCCGATAAGGAACAGAAAATTTCGATGGGCTGTTTTATTCAATTTCTGTGGATATAGATGGATGTGTCACGCTTTATTCAGCTGCACGCAAATGTGGAAGTAGATAAAGATCATTCCTCTAATTTTCACCGCAGTATCGATCCAATGCATGATTTTCATAAGCGCATACAATGCTGCTATCAAACCGACCTAATCACAATCATCCTCAAAGAGCAAGCTCCTCGATCTAACTCATCAACCGTCCCCAGTTATACCTTCCAACTATTGTAAAAACTATTAGGTTGTCAGTCTAAGTGCCAATTCGTGTCTGCTGTTTCGGCTGCCAACGACCACAATGAACGTGGAAGGTGCATGGGGAGTGGTGTCAACTACAACGGGTATTTTTTAGTCCATTTCGTTGAGATACTTCTTATCATGGCCATTGATGGGCTGCGGTTTAATAATCTGTTAGTATGTCGTTAAATCATCATTGGAGTACGGTAGCTGCAACATGATAAACAACCCATGTGCATCACTTTATACGTGTCTTCGTTCCTCCTCCGTACTTCCGATGATTATATAATAAGGTTTGCTATACATAACAGAAATTGAACCAGAAATGAAACCTCATTTGTCATTGTGCATGCATAACAACAAAAATGGAAGAGGAGTCCTCTTCCATTTTTGTTGTGCTCCTCTTCCATTTTTGTTGTTATGCATGCATAATGACAATTGGGGTCTCATTTCAGGTCCAATTTCTATTCTATTTAGCATTTCTGTTATATAATTTGGTTGACCGTACAGTATGTGAATGAGTGTGGATTAACGTCACACACTTGACTAATCGTGTTGACATCATTGAGCCGTCTCTACGCTTGGGAAATCGGTTATGTTTACAATACGTTTTGAGTGAATATATTCCAAATGCTAATATTTTGGTATACCAATACTATCGGACCTCAACTGAGCTTATCATTACATAAACATCATCACTTAAGCAGACATTTGAAAAATCATGTCAAAATTGGGGTGGTTCCTAGATCTGTCAAACTTGGTTAAAATCTGCGGGCGCCCACGGGTCGACCCGTTTAAATTGGGTTTGGGTGGTGAAATTTGTCACCCGCTAGAAATCACCCAAACCCATACCCACCTGTTTATTTAGTGGGTTTCACGGGTGATCCGCGGGCATCCACGGGTGCTCATTAAACTAAATAATATATTAATATAAATATATTATCTATATGACTCTTTGTTATGCCTCGAAGACTCCTAGTCCTAATCCTAATCCTACATGGTGTGACAGTTCTTTATTCGGTCTTGTCTTGGTTTGAGTCCAACCCATGTTCCTACTTGGATTTAGATTAGTATTCCTATTTGGAGTTGTAGATGGCTCTATCTTCATGCAACTTGGACTCCTATTGTGTACTAGAGTCCTATTAGGATTGTTCATTCCTAGTTGAAGCCTTATGGCATGGAGCCTATAAATAGGACCTTAGGGGCATGAGATTTTCTAGTACTGAGAAGTGCCAACGTACAGTGTTGTACTGAAGAGAGTTCTCTCTCTTCTTTGAGTGTAACCTTTTCAGGTTCTCTTTCTTTGAGAGTATCTCTAATTTGTAATCTTCTTGAAATAGTGAAAAAATCTCCCCTCCCGTGGACGTAGGTCATCTCGACCGAACCACGTAAATCCTATGTTTTGGTTGTGTGATTGTTTCTCGTTTCTTATTTTTTCGCTGCGAAATCGTCGTATTCTCACGTTCAACTCTTAACAAAGTGGTATCAGAGCCGCGTGTTCAAGATCCGAACGATGACGAGTCTGTACAAGATCGAGAAGTTTGATCGCAAAATCAATTTCGGACTATGGCAGATCACGATGCGTGGTTTGCTCGTTCAACAGGGAGTCTACGACGCTCTGGAAGGGATCGAGAAGATGCCAGCCACTATGACGCCGCAAGAAAAGAAAGAGATGGACCAGAAGGCTCTCACCGCCATCCAGTTATCCTTGGACTTCAAGGTTTTGGCCGAAGTTGCCAAAGAAACTACTGCTGCCGGTATTTGGAAGAAACTCGAAGATCTCTACATGACAAAGTCTCTCCAAATGAAATTATATCACAAGCAGCGTCTCTACTTACTACGCATGGTGGAAGGTACATCTGTCCGTGATCACATTGACGAGTTTACATCTATTATTATGGATCTAGAAAATATAGATATTAAACTCGAAGATGAAGATAAAGCCCTTATTCTTCTGTGCTCTTTACCCCCTTCATACAAGCAATTTCGGGAAACTATTCTGTACGGAAAGTCTTCAATCACGGTGGAGGATGTTATATCTTCATTGTTGTCAAAGACCATGGTTGATAAAGACCTAATTGCTTCTTCTAGCGGGAGTCAGTCAGAGGCTCTTATGGTGAGGGGTCGTACAAAAGAAAAGGGAAACAACAAGAAGTAAACACACATATCTAAGTCTAAATCAAAGAAGGTCTGTAAATACTGCAAGAAGACTGGACACATTGTCGATGAATGCTACAAGTTACAGAACAAGAAGAAGAGGGAGAACGAAAAACAAGAACAACCTGCAGATGCTAATGTAGCACGTGAAGATCCAGAATATGTTCTTATGGCTTCATCTTCCTCATCCGTCAATTCTCAAACATCTTGGATTCTGGACTCAGGCTGTTCACGCCACATGTGCCCACACAGAGATTGGTTTTCTTCTTATGAGCACTTTGAGGGAGGTGCTGTAAACATGGCGAATGATTCTACCTGCAAGACAATTGGCATTGGGTCAATCCGCATAAAGATGTTCGATGGTGTTATCTAAACTGTCTCCAATGTTCATCATGTTCAAGGTCTGAAGAAAAATCTCATCTCTATTGGCTTACTTGAAGCCAACGGTTTTCCATACAAGGCTGAAGATGGAATCCTATATATTACCAAAGGAGATGATGTTCTGATAAAGGGAGTACGTATTCCTGGAAACCTTTATAAATTAATTGGTGAAACTGTGACCGACGAAGCTACTGCTGTTTCTTCCTCACCCACTCCAAAACTGGATGCCACTAAATTGTGGCATATGCGACTGGGACACATGAGCCAGAAAGGCCTGGAATTATTATGCAGGAGAGGACTTCTAGGTGATATCAGTACTGAAAAGTTAGATTTCTGTGAGCATATTGTTATGGGAAAGCAGAAAAAGGTCAATTTTTCTACTGCAAATCATACTACAAAAGGTATAGTTGATTATATTCATTCAGACATCTGGGGTCCTTCTCAAGTACCGTCCAAGGGAGGTGCTAGATACATGCTTACTTTCATAGATGATTTCTCAAGGAAAGTCTGGGTGTATTTTCTGAAGCATAAATCTGAGGCTTTTGATCAGTTTAAGAAGTGGAAGACGCTTATTGAAAAACAAACAGGAAGGAGCATCAAGACATTGAGGATAGATAATGGCATGGAGTTTTGTTCTTATGAATTCAATGAGTTCTGCCAGTCTGAAGGTATTGCAAGACATCACACATTTAGACATACACCCCAGCAGAACGGTGTTGCAGAACGCATGAACAGAACTCTTCTAGAGCGTGCACGTTGCATGCTGATCAGTGCAGGACTTAGCAAAGATTTTTGGGCTGAAGCCATCTCTACTGCAGCCTATCTTATCAACCGTTCACCATCTACTTCACTTGGTTTCAAAACTCCTGAAGAGGTATGGTCTGGTCATCCTGCAAAATATTCTAATATGCGTATTTTTGGTTGTCCTGCATATGTCTATTCAAATGAAGGAAAGCTCGAGCCTAGAGCGAAGAAGTGTATTTTTCTGGGTTATGCTGATGTGTGAAGGGATATAGATTCTGGTGCACTGAGCCAAACTCATCAAAATTCTTGATTGAAAGAAATGTTACTTTTGACGAGTCTGCCATGTTTTCTGCAAAACAAGATGGTGTCCACTCTCCAGCTACAGGTTCTCAGAGTTCCACAGAACAGGTGGAGCTTGAAGTTAGTGCGCACAACCCGACACCTCCTGTTGTTACATAGGAAAATCCAGATGATGTTGAAGATGACACTCATGAAGAACAGACATACAACATTGCTACTGGGAGACCAAGAAGACAGATCAGACCACCTGCAAGGCATTCAAATTATGTTGTTGCATATGCCCTTGCTACAGCTGAAGAAACAAATGATTCTGGGGAACCGACTACCTACAAAGAAGCCATGGCTGATCCCAATTCAACCATGTGGATTACTGCTATGAATGAAGAGATGGAGTCTCTTCAAAAGAACAAGACATGGGTACTTGTTGATCTTCCTGCTGGAAAGAAGATTGTTGGATGCAAATGGGTATTCAAAAGGAAGGAAGCTGATCCTGGAGATTCTACTGAAAGGACAAAGTACATCGACGTCAAGTATCACTTCATCAGAGAGGTGATAGTGCATGGGAAGATTGTTGTGAAGAAGATTCCAAGCAAAGAAAATGCTGCAGACATGATGACAAAGCCGTTGCCAGTTTCCAAGTTCAGACATTGTCTGGACTTGGTTAGTCTACACAACATGCAGTGATGCCCTTAGGGGATAGAGGAGAAGAAGATTGCTATTTTTCTTGTAAGATGTTGACTTCGAGTCAAGGTGGAGATTTGTTATGCCTCGAAGACTCCTAGTCCTAATCCTAATCCTACATGGTGTGGCAGTCCTTTATTGGGTCTTGTCTTGGTTTGAGTCCAACCCATGTTCCTACTTGGATTTAGATTAGTATTCCTATTTGGAGTTGTAGATGGATCTGTCTTCATGCAACTTGGACTCCTATTGTGTACTAGACTCCTATTAGGATTGTTTATTCCTAGTTGAAGCCTTATGGCATGAAGCCTATAAATAGGACCTTAGGGGCATGAGATTTTCTTGTACTGAGAAGTGCCAACGTACAGTGTTGTACTGAAGAGAGTTCTCTCTCTTCTTTGAGTGTAACCTTTTCAGGTTCTCTTTCTTTGAGAGTATCTCTCCTTTGTAATCTTCTTGAAATAGTGAAAAACTCTCTCCTCCCGTGGACGTAGGTCATCTCGACCGAACCACGTAAATCCTGTGTTTTGGTTGTGTGATTGTTTCTCGTTTCTTGTTTTTCCGCTGTGAAATCGTCGTATTCTCACGTTCAACTCTTAACACTCTTAAGACATGCAACACATGTACATTTATCAATCAACTAAATTGATGACGTGTAATATATACAATATAAAGAGTTAAAGTCTAACTTTCTTTATTGATATCCTTTGTTAATTGTTTACACTAGTGGAAACAAATTCGTTAACTTCTATATTATTTTTATGCTAATGAATATATAGTATAATGCATGTTTATATTCAATTATAACAATTATATTCTCATTATGTTCACTTTATGTATTGGACAATCATAAGAACATGACACATCAAGAACTTTTAGCATCAAAATATAGTGTTGTTATGGTAATATATTATGCTATTTGTAACATCTATATCATTTAATTTTTTTTATTGTACATTGCAGAAATGATTATTTTTCATTTTGTTTCTTATATTTTATTTCAAAACATCATAATAGATATTACATTGTGTTGGACACAAAAAGTAGTGGAAGCTTGCCCTCATTTTGTTATGTTTACACTGAAAATTATTAATGAATCATTCTACTCTTTGTCGTAGTGTAGAAACAAGCAATATCTTTTCACTGTACACATATTATATGAGCACCCGTGGGCGACCCGCAACCCGCTGGGTCGGGTTTGGGTGTGCTACTTCCCCAGCCTTTAACATTGGGTCTTTTTGACCCGCACCCGCGAGACCCAAATCCGTAACGACCCAACCCAAACCCAACCCACCCACCCGTTTGACATGTCTAGTGATTCCTATCTGCCGCTCTTTCCTTGCCATCTCAATATATAGATGTGCAGGTATAACATTTGGTACTGGAAGGGATTCTTACAGCTGGCTTCGTCCCTTCTACTGCCAGCTTCAAAACTATATATAATATGAGTTACGCTACACACAACCCGCCAGCCACCCGCTGGCATACCCGGTCCTCGGGACTGGTTGTTGTGCCAACTAACTGTTGTAATAGCATTTAACATCAATTAAAGCAATAAAGGGTGAGAGAAGGAGAAGAGAGAGAAAATAGTTTTGTCCATAACTTTTAATCTGAAATGTATTTTTCGACGAAATAAATTGCATTAGAATCTTTGTAGAAAATACTTTCCAACGAGACTAGTGTTGACATATTTTGAAATAATGATATTACGCGAAAAATATAGTACCATATATTAGGATATCATATACATGTTCTGGGTACAGACGCACAATACTCGTGAGTACTGTACTTTTGAATGAAGGAGGATCAACAATACTCGTGAGTACTGTACTTATGGATTCATAAGTATTTCAGCCACTTGTTAATACTCAAGCATAAGTACAATACTTACCAAATTATAAAACCAAGCATAATCGTATAAATGATGTACAAGTATAAGTACAGTACCTTCGGAATCTCATAGCAACATTAGTCATCTGGACAATTTCTTTTACATAATGCAGACATAAGTTGAGTACCTACTTGTTAATGATCTCAAAAGTACAATGCACATCAGGTCAAAAATCACCTATAAAATACAACCATAAGTATTGTACTCACATGTTAATTTCAACTCAGTTACTGACGCATAAGTACAGTACCTAACAAATTATATATCAAACATAAATCAAAAGTACAGTACTCACGAGTACTGTACGTCTGTACCCAAAACATGTATACGGTATCCTAATATATGGTACTATATTTTTTGCGTAATATCATTATTTCAAAATATGTCAACACTAGTCTCGTTGGAAAGTATTTTTTACAAAGATTCTAATGCAATTTATTTTATTTCAAAATATGCTCCAGATTGAAAATTATGGACAAAAACATTTTCTCTCTCTTCTACTTCTCTCATCCTTTATTGTTTTAATTACTGCTGACATGCACATTTGGTGCAGCAGGAGCCCAGTTCCGAGGATCGGGTAGGCTCCCGGGGACGTGGAGGGTTATGGGTAGAATTTTTCTATAATATCCTTGACACCTGCCAGTATTTTGAGATCACCGTCCTAACTAAGCCTTGCTGGAGCTGATTTCATATTTATAGGGCTTGCATTAATTTGCCTTTATCGCCTCCATGCACCATCTTCATTGGAGTTTTATTGAGAGAGTATGTATCGTTCTCACGTCACATTGTGTTATCCGCGTTGGGAGCCACTGACGCACGGCCCGAGCCGAATTCATCCCCTAAGGAGACCTTTATTACAGCAAGTTGCATTCACAGTTCATCATATTTCAGCGGCACGCGTTTAAAATCGTGATCCAACCTCTAGCAAGTTGGAGGAGGAACGAGTCATGAGCTAACTGAACGGTTCCGCAGTTTCGTTTCTTTGGCCGACGGAGCAGCATGACACGCATCCAAAATGCATTTTTTCATTCTTTGGTCTGCAGGAAAATGCAACAAGGCGACTATGAATGTCTAGGAGAAAGACAGTCAAACAAAACGTAAGATCGAAAACATTGGAGAAGGACGACCGAGATAAGGATCAATGACTTCCATTAATTTGCGAATGAATGTCTAACAATATGAGTGAATACGCAATTCACATGGCTTTCGATTTTCCTGCCCAGTGATTGTCTTTTTCAGGCCCTTCTCTCATTTGCTTCTGTTCTATTACAACTAGCTAATTTGAAATTGTTATGAGAGAATACGTGAGTTTTGTAGAATGAACACACATGAGAAAAAATGAGCAATCACACAATCCGAGAACACAAGATTTATGTGGTTTGATCGGCATGACCATCTCTATGTATGGGAGGGAGCGAGATTTGTACTATTTCCAAGAAGAATGTACAAGAAAAGTTGTTCTCAAAAGAGATAGAATACACCTTGGAGTATGGCAGCGGACGTCTCAATACAAACGCAAGATGATGCAAAACTCTAACCAGGGTGCATATATTTATACATGTAGAACCGTAATTGGATTTTTGTTTTGATCTAGAATTTAGACCGTACCATACCGCGAGGGGGCTCCGAGTATGGTCATCATATGGCAACCGCTTTTCATCATATCAGCATAATTTTCTTTACTAGCAACAACTTGGTCATCATATCAGTAAGATTTTCTTTACAAACAATCTTCTTCACTACAATGTGTCTCTGCTCTATAATTTCTTTGATAAAGTGATACTTGACATCAATGTGCTTTATTCTAACATGTCACATTTGATATTTTGTGAGGTAAATTGCACTTCCACTATCACAAAAGATGGTTATTGTTTTTTCAAGAATATAAATTTCTACACATAGTCATTTAAACCATGTGGCTTCTTTGATTACCTCTGTCAATGTTATGTATCCAACCTCAGTTGTTGACAAAGCAACCATGGGTTGTAATTTAGCTTTCCAACTTGCAACACAATCGGAAACAATAAACAAGTAATCTATATGACAATGCCTTTTATCACGGTCATTTGCCACTACTACAGAAACAACATTCAGTGTCGCTTTTATGGGCGTCGGTTATTTAGGAAAACCGACGCCTATAACATTCAACGTCGGTCATCTAGGTCATCCGACGTCTGTATCCAAGACACGGGTACCGCTTGTATTAAGCGTCGGTTTTTTTGGTAAAAAACCGACGCCTAAAACTGCCCGCCAAAACCAATTTTCGAGCAAAAAAATATGTCACATACGGCATCGGTTATTTACCTCAAACCCGACGCCTATTTAAGATGAAAATTTGCGCGAAAATTTATAGCTTAGGTGTCGGTTATCCTTAGATAACCGACGCCGATAGTGGTTCCCGCCAATTTATTTAGGGCAAATTTTTTCTAATTGGACGTCGGTTTGTTATTAGGAACCGACGCTGAAGACCTTAGGCGTCGGCGTTTTAGATAACCGACGCCCTTTGTGCACTTATTAGCCGCACGATCGATCGACTTTAGGTCCCCTTTCCTGTTTCATTGTCTTCTCCGCCGACTTCCTGCCCCTGCTCACCGACGACGCCGACGACGCCGCTGCTCACCGACGACGCCGCTGCTCACCGACGACGACGCTGCCCGACCCTCCGCTGTGCGCCGCCGCCGCTTCCTCTCCTGGTCCTTCTCCGCCTGCCTGCTTCCTGCTCCTTCTCCGCCTGCTTCCTGCTCCTTCTCCTTCTGCCGCCGCCGCTTCCTGTTCCTTCTCCGCCGCCTCCTGCCCGCCGCCTCCTGCCGCTCCCTGCTGCTCACCGGCCATTGCTGCTCACCGGCCACTGCTGGGAGCTCGCCTGGAGCTTGCCGGTCACTGCCACCACTGCTGCCCTGCCGCCTGGAGCTTGCCGGTCACTGCCACCACTGCTGGGAGCTCGCCTACTGGTTAGTATTACTTTAGTGATTACTTTAATTCAACAATTCGTAGTTTGTTATTTACAATTACTCATCTGCTTGCCGATTTTAATGATTAGAGATACTGATTAATAGTAGGTATTGATGAATACTTAGTTAATTACTGATTTGTTGATTAGTGTTGAAATGAATGTATTGATTAGTGTTGAAATGAATGTGTTGATTAGTGTTGATTAATAGTAGGTATTGATGAATACTTAGTTAATTACTGATTAATAGTAGGTATTGATGGACCCTAATGATACAAATTTTTTATGTTGTAAATGAATGTATGTTTCAAGTGTTGAACCTAATGTTGGACAATGAACAATGAATTTATGTCCCATATAATCCACATTGTTCTTTATATTACTTGTACATTGGTATAAATTAGAATGAACAATCACTAAATTATATATTGTTTGTATGGAGTATGGCTTCATTGTAGATATCTATTATTGTATTTGTTGGCCTAGAAACCCGTCCAAGATTGACTCATTAGGAGTAAATCTTGGATAGTCCCCGGTTTGGGACTGTTCTTGAACACCTAATCTCACTTAGGATGTAAGTGTATAATGTGTATTGGGTTTTCGAGAAAATTTTGGTAGCATTTCCCCGTTTGTTCTCTAAGTACATATGTACTTAGAGAACAGCGGGGAAATGCTGCCGAAATTTTCTTGAAAACCCAATACCCATTATACACTTACTAGTGAGATTAGGTGTTCAAGGATGGGATAGGTGGTACACATTTATTATATATAAGAATGACATCAAATGTGTTTGTTGGCCTAGAAACCCGTCCAAGATTGACTCATTAGGAGTAAATCTTGGATAGTCCCCGGTTTGGGACTGTTCTTGAACACCTAATCTCACTTAGGATGTAAGTGTATAATGTGTTTTGGGTTTTCGAGAAAATTTTGGTAGCATTTCCCCGTTTGTTCTCTAAGTACATATGTACTTAGAGAACAGCGGGGAAATGCTGCCGAAATTTTCTTGAAAACCCAATACCCATTATACACTTACTAGTGAGATTAGGTGTTCAAGGATGGGATAGGTGGTACACATTTATTATATATAAGAATGACATCACATGTGTTTGTTGGCATTTCCCCGTTTCTTCTCTAAGTATATATGTACTTAGAGAACAGCGGGGAAATGTTGCCTAATCTTTTCCTAATATATACTTGTTTCCTAATATATACTTGTTTTCTCTGATCATAGAATGGATAGATCATGGATGTCGATTCGTAATCGTTGTACCCCAGAGTTTATATCTGGTCTTGATCAGTTTATTAGATTTGCCGAGGAACATAGGAAAAAACCTACAGATAGGTTCTACTGTCCATGTAGGCATTGCGGTAACAACTTGAAAGTCAACACTGGTGAGGAAATCAAAAGTCATGTCATGTGCAACGGGATTGTACAAGGCTATACAGAATGGCACTGGCATGGAGAGATTTCAAAATCGAAACCAGTAGATGTCGATAGCAGTGCTTGGGTGGAAGAAGAAATTGCCTCCGATGACGTAAATGTGAACGAACCAGTTCCAGCAGACATCGTTGATGCGATGCTGGATAGTTGTAGGGTAGAGCACACCGATCCACCTCCTATCTTTACAAACATTGTGCATGATGCTGAGATACCGTTATACACAGGTTGTGCTAAGTTTACGAAGCTTAGCGCTGTCTTGAGATTGTATAAGTTGAAAGCTAACAATAGATGGAGCGACAAAAGCTTCACTTCATTGTTGACTTTGTTGAAAGAAATGCTTCCTGAAGGAAACGAGCTTCCAATCTCAACATACCAGGTAAAGAAAATGTTGTGCCCAATGGGAATGGAGGCCAAGAAGATACACGCATGCCCGAATGATTGTGTATTATTTCAAAAGGACTATGTAGATTTGAAAGATTGTCCAAAATGTGGTGCGTCACGGTATAAATTGACGACTTCGGGGGAGTTCAAAACTGGTTCTCCTGCCAAGGTGTTGTGGTATCTACCTATAATATCACGGTTTCAACGCTTGTTTGCAAATCCGAAAGATGCGAAGAATCTGAGGTGGCATGCAGATGTTAAGAAAAATAATGATGGGATCCTACGACATGCGTCTGATTCCCCACAGTGGAAGAAGATTGATCTATTGTACCCTAAATTTGGTGAAGAAGATAGGAATCTAAGACTTGGGCTTTGTACAGATGGGATGAATCCGTACGGGACATTGAGCAGCCAACATAGCACTTGGCCAGTCATGCTTGTTATATACAATCTTCCTCCCTGGATGTGTATGAAAAATAAGTATGTTATGTTGTCATTGTTGATATCGGGCCCTAAACAACCCGGAAATGATATCGATGTTTATCTTGAACCTTTGATTGATGACTTAAAGAAACTTTGGGCTGAAGGTGTGATGACCTATGATGCTTCAGCAAAAGAGACATTTCGTTTGCACGCTATGTTGTTTTGCACTATTAATGACTTTCCAGCATATGGGAATTTGTCTGGATATAGTGTCAAAGGAGCTAAAGCGTGTCCTATATGTGAAGAAAACACTGATTCAATAAGACTAAAACATGGCGGCAAGACTGTATATCTTGGTCATCGAAGGTTTCTTTCAAAATTCCATCCGTATCGTAGGAAGCGCAAAGCATTCAATGGATGGAATGATGAACGAAGTGCACCTAAACCTATACCAGGGGATGTTGTTTATGAAAGAGTAAAAGACATTGTCAATGAATTTGGTAAGAAATCACAATGTAGTATGGCCACACGGAGTGACAATTCTTTATTCAAGAAGAAGTCAATATTTTGGGATCTTCCTTATTGGAGTTCTTTGACAGTCAGGCATTGTATCGATGTAATGCACGTTGAGAAAAATGTCTGTGATAGCATCATTGGTACTCTATTAAATATACCAGGTAAGACTAAAGATGGGATAAAATCCAGACTGGACCTACGTGAAATGGGAATAAGGTCAGAATTAACAGAATTACGTGAAATGGGTAATAAAAGAACATACTTACCTCCCGCTTGTTACACGTTGTCTAGAAAGGAGAAGAAAACTTTTTGTGAATGCTTGGTAAATGTTAAGGTGCCACATGGTTACTCATCCAACATCCGTAGATTGGTATCAATGAAAGATCTGAAGTTGATAGGTCTTAAATCTCATGATTGTCACACTCTAATGCAACAAATATTGCCTGTGGCAATTCGATCTATATTGCCGAAGCATGTAAGGTTTGCGATTACCAGACTTTGTTTCTTTTTCAACAGTCTATGCAGCAAAGTTATTGACCCTGATACTCTCGATAATTTGCAAAGAGAAGTGGTTGTTACCCTATGTCAGCTTGAGATGTATTTCCCTCCTTCGTTCTTTGATATCATGGTACATCTTGTTGTCCACTTGACTAGGGAAGTGAAAATGTTGGGACCAGTTTTCTTGCATTGGATGTATCCCTTTGAACGATACATGAGCGTTTTTAAAGGTGATGTTCGAAACCGTTATCGGCCTGAAGGGAGTATTATTGAAGGTTATGTGGCGAGAGAGGTTATGGATTTTTGCAATGACTTTCTCAGTGGTAATGACACTCCTAATAATGACAAGAATATTGACGAGGGCAAAGGAATTTTGGGATCACGGGTGAAAGTAATCAGCCGTGAGCAGTTGGAACAAGCTCACTTGTATATTTTACACAATATGGAAGAAGTGAGTGTTTATATCGAGGAACATACCAATTTCATAAAGAGACAACATCCTCGAGCAAGTTCAATGTGGCTTGCTAGAGAGCATAATAAGACTTTTACTAAGTGGTTTGAAGATAAAGTCTTACATCAACTATCTCAAACACCAAATGATATTACAGAAACTATCAAATGCCTCGCCTTTAAACCAAAACCGAATGTTATGTCTTATGAAGGGTTTGACATTAATGGATTCACATATTACACAAAGCGCCAAGATGATAAGAGTGTCGTCCAAAATAGTGGGGTCACTCTTCAAGCGTCGACTATGTACTTTGCAAGTGCAAAGGATAAGAGTCCACGTGAAGCTAAAATGTCATATTACGGTGTCATTGAGGACATTTGGGAGTTTGACTACATAGATTTCAAAATTCCGCTATTTAAATGTAATTGGGTTGATAACACCAAAGGAGTTATAGTGGATGAATTGGGTTTCACTTTGGTGAACTTTGAAAAGATCGGCGAGAAGGGTGAACCATTCATATTGGCATCACAGGCGAAACAAATATTCTATATCGATGATCCTGCAAATGATAAATGGTCGGTTGTTCTTCATGGTAAAAGACAGTTCATTGAAGATCCTATAGATGAAGAAGAGTACTATGATAAGTATGATGACTCCAGTCCATTCTCAGTTGGGTTGCCAACTTCACAAAATATTGAAGCTAATGATGACTTATATGTGCGCGGAGATCACAATGAAGGATTGTTAATTGATAAAAGATCACAATTTTAGAGACATGTATGTTTATACAAATGCTAAATGTTTGCCTTTTTCTAGTTAATACAAATGCTAAATGTTTGCCTTTTTCTAGTTAATACAAATGCTAAATGTTTGCCTTTTTCTAGTTAATACAAATGCTAAATGTTTGCCTTTTTAATGACATTTTCAGATGGCTGACCATGATGAGCATGATGTCCATGATGAGCATGAAGTCCATGATGAGCATGGCGAGGATACTAATGTAAGTTCTAAAAACATATCCTGTATTTCTATAAAATTCATTATCTTCTAGTTATGTCATATATCCTATATTTCTATATTGGGCTAAATTAGTGTGTTTTATTTTTGTCAAATTTTAGGTTGATGCACCTGTACCCACTGAAGCACTGGAGCAACTTGATGCGCAACACCAGACACTTAACAAGAAAAGGGGCATCACTCTGTTGAAGAAGTTATTAGCGCTAAGTGGTAGTGGATCTAAATTGGCGGTGGAGTTTGATAATGGAGGAAATCCAATTGGAGTGAACCGCAATAATTTTGTGAACTATCTTGGGTGTACCACTCGGAGCCATTGTGGTGTTAAGTATGACAATTGGCATAAAGTTCCTCAAGCGAAAAAAGACTCGATATGGAAGGATTTATGCGTGAGTTATTATTATTTGCAATTCTATTTTGTAGATTACAAATTCTATTATTTGCAATTCTATTTTGGATACTAGTTAATAACATTTTTATTTTACAGAATCTGTTTGCATTGGATGAGAAGTTGCATCGTAAAAATGTGATGCAACGCGCTGGAAAGATGCTTAGGAATTATAGGACAAATCTGAATAGAGAATACATAAAAGAGGGTGATAAGAAGAAGAAGTCAGCCCTTGAACAATGGAACTTCTTGGACAAAGAAGATTGGGACAATTTTGTTGCTTCAAGAAAATCTGAAGAATTCAAGGTATTAGGCGTCACTCCTAATTTAATTAATATACATTGTATTCACCTATTCAAGATTAGCATTTAGTGCTACTAACCAAATCATTAATGTGCATACTAACTAGGCCCTCAGTGACGCACAAAAAGCAAGGCGTGCACTGAATGTGCATGACCACACTATGGGTCCAAAAGGCTATGCAAGCGTTCGCCAAAGACTACAGGCGGAGTCTGCGGCTACTCAGGAGTCTGCTCCTACTCAGGAGTCTACCACACCCATTCCTCGCCATGATATCTGGATAGCTGGCAGGCAAAACAAGAAGGGTGAAATAAAGAAGCCTGTAACTGCTGAGGCGGCTGAAAAAATGGTAAAATACAACTCTTACAGAAATCGTTTGAATATTGATTATTTGTGGTGTTAACTTACCAATTTCTGTTTATGGTGATTAGCGGGAGCTGCACGAGCAGAGGAAACAAGGCACGTTCATCCCTCAGGGCACAAGGGATGAATTGACAGTTGCTCTGGGTAACCCAGAGCATCCTGGACGTGTTAGAGGTGCCGGCGCTGGTGTTGGCATCAAAGCATTCTTTGGGCCATCCCAGCGCAAACCCAGAGCGGGACTTTCTCAAGAAGAGGTAACCTATTCTTTTTTTAGAATGTTACTGCAAAAGGAAATTCATTAATAAGAATCTAATGTTTCTTTTATCCATGTATAGGAGAATAAGAGAGTTGAGGATTTAGTTGCTAAGAAGGTCAACGATGTAGTTGCTGAGAAGGTCAAGGAAGAATTGATGCGGTGGCAGGCATCTCAGGCTTCCAATACGCCTATGGCGACCCACTCTTCTCCTGATGCACACACTGCGAGTAATCCTGGAGACCCATCGCCTAGCACGTCTGCTGTAAGTATTGTTTATGACATTGTAGTTAGTCTTTTCAAGTTGTTATGTTTTCAAGATGATATGTATATATGTATAATATTCTTTACGTAAATTTGTAGGCATTGAAGCCATGCCGCTTAAGAATGCAAAACTACGTTGTCGCAGAGGCGCAGGCTTACCCGTCCCTTCCTGGGGCAATGTTTCACGGGACTCCAATGCCACAGGGCTACGTTCGTGTGAGCCCGATACGTGTGTTACCCGATTGGAGAGAAGCTACATTGCCATATGCCCACCCGGATATTGATACACTTGGTGAGGCAGAAGGCGGGGTCATATTGTGGCCCAAAGCAGATGTCATCTACACGACTGAAATTGTAAGATAAATTTACATTGATTTAGACTGTTAATGTGTATATATGATGTCAACTGATCTGAAATTATATGTACAGGTTAAAAAGAAGACACCAGGAGCACCTAGGCCTCCACTTCCAGTTCCCACATTACCCGATTGGGTTCCAACTGACCTAACATACCCGTTAGGTCCTGCTTGTAGGGGAATGGCATGTTGGCTACGGGCACATAATGTACATTGCCCTATAATTATTTCTTTAGATGCATATTATGCAGGTCAATCATACGATAGCTCTTTATTGATAGAAGATATTATTGAGCTGTTTAAGTATGATTGGCTGAATACATCAATGATAGAGACATGGATAAGGTGAGATCTTGTTTATACATCCATATACCTTGTGTAAGCTCCGGTGATCTGGTTTCTTATATATTAATGCATACGCCTATATGTTTTGCAGCTACCTAGTCGAAGATCATTGCAAACAATTTGCATTTGATCATGTGGGATTTTTGATTCCATCATTGATTAGTTTGGTAGCTAAAGACCCTGATAATGTTCAACAATACTGTATAGATGCTTTTACAATTTTTGGTCAACAAAAGAAGAAGATAATAATAGCTCCATTCAATGTCAAGTATGTTTACTTTATTTATAATTTGGACTTTAGAAAATTCCATTTTTATTTTGCATTTTGAGTTATTAATTGTTAACTTCTACTTGTAGCGGTAGACATTGGGAGTTACTAGTTATTGCCCCCGAGACATTCACTGTTTATTATCTAGAT
This sequence comes from Alisma plantago-aquatica, assembly GCA_963693085.1. Taxonomy (NCBI): domain Eukaryota; kingdom Viridiplantae; phylum Streptophyta; class Magnoliopsida; order Alismatales; family Alismataceae; genus Alisma; species Alisma plantago-aquatica. The sequence continues at coordinate 426,918,026 of OY856410.1, read as the reverse complement.
CCTGCGGGGAGTACATTGAACACTAAAATTGGACACGTAATGAGAATGCCACTATTCTGGTGAGAAATATTTCATTTTTATATCCGTTAACATCTTTTATTACATTACTATTTACTTATGCAATTTATTGTGTTATATTAACATGTAGGGGTTTAGATGCATTCAAAAAGGCTGGAGGAACGGTCCCAACGAAAAAGAACCAGCCAATAAATTGGCAGAACGTAAAAGTAAGTTCCCGACTCGAATATATATATTATTGATGTGAATTGTGCTTAGTTGTATTATTTTGTATGTTTCAATTTATAGTGTGCTACACAAGACAATGGCTGGGCATGCGCATACTATGTGATGCGATTTATGCATATGATTATCAAATATGCCGCATTGGACATCGATACCATACATGAGGTATTATATATAGTCTCATTAGTTAGTATGCAATATATCAATCTTATATTATTTTTATATTATTACTTATATATATACATCATTCTCTTTGCAGGTGTTTAAAACTGACCACACTACAGGTAAACGTTTAAAAAAAATAAATGCTCCATATACGATGGAAGCATTAAATGAAGTAAGAGAAGAATGGGCAATAGCTGTACAAACAGTGGCAACTGTAAGATATAATTGGGATGCTGATAGTGATAATGAATGATACTTTGTAAATGAATGTTTGTAAATGAATGTTTGTGAATGTTAATGCATGTATTTGAATGTTTCTATATGTGTGAATGTGAGAATTGAATTGATGTCTGAATGAATGTACTTGTGTAGAATTTTGCTTGTGACTTTTGCAGGTTTGCGGCCTGTTTGTAGGCTGATATCAATGGATGTCGTAAACCTGCAGTTCAGAAAACTGAACTGCAGGTTCTCATCCTGCTGACCAGCCACAGCAGGCCTGCAAACTGATATGAAAAAAAAAAAAATATAAATAGGCGTCGGTTATTTATCGAAAACCGTCAGCAAAGACCGACAGCGTCGGTTTTTTAATATAACCGACGCCTTATGTGGCCAAGCAGTCCTGGAATTGGCGTCGGATATTCATATCAAACCGACGCCTATTTAAACTGTAGGCGTCGGTCGTTTAGTAGATAGCCGACGCCAAACAGGGTCCGCGCCACAGAAAATGGCGTCAGCTAGGGCACTTTCTGCGTCGGTTTTGAGATGAATAACCGACGCAGAAAGTGCCCTAGCTGACGCCATTTTCTGTGGCGCGGACCCTGTTTGGCGTCGGATATCTACTAAACGACCGACGCCTATAGGCTAAATAGGCGTCGGTTAAAAAACCGACGCCGAAGTGTTCGACCTTTAGCGGCGCCCACATAGGCGTCGGTTGGAAACCGACGCCAAATGGGGTTAAACGACCGACGCCAAAGGCAGTTTCTGTAGTAGTGTGCAAAGTTAGAATTAACCTACCCAACAAGTGTCTTTCTATTTTTGCCAAATCCAAGGCATATAGATGATGTACCCTTTAGGTATCTAAGAATGCACTTGACTGCCTACTCGTGAAGCCTTTATGGATTTGACATGTATCTTCTCTCCATGATAACAACCTGAGAAATATCTGGACATGTGTAGATCATGGCATATATGGTGCCCCAACTGCACTAGAATGAACACAAGACATATAATTATTGTCCTCTTCAGATTGTGGAAAACTCAACAGATGAGAGCTTCTTGAACTAGTCATCTAAAGGAATAGATACAAGAGATGCATCAGACACATAAAACCATTATAGAACATTCTTCACATACTTTTCTTGACTGAGAAATAATCTCTAGTTTTGCAGATTCTAACAGTTTCCATCCCCAGAATTTTCTTTGCTGCTCCCAAATCCTTCATCTTCAATTCACCACTGAGTCAGTGATTTAGCCTGCGGATTTTAGAAATATCTCTTGCTACAATAAACATGTCATCAACATAAAGTAAGAGGTGAATAAGAGACTCATCAGCAAGTTTCTTAAAATAGACACAAGCGTCATATCTGCTTCTGAAATATCCATGCTTGACCATGAAAGAATCAAATCGATGATACCACTAGAGTGGGGATTGATTCAAGACATAAAGAGAATTCTTCAATAAGCACACATTAACCTTCTTTACAGAAGAAACATAGCCTTCATGTTGCTTGAATTTCGAAATTGGCTACAACTATGTCATCATATTAGCTAGATTTTCTTTACTGGCCACAACTTGATCATCATATCAGCATGATTTTCTTTACTGATAATCTTCTTCACTACAATGTGCCCCTAACTATAACTTCTTTGATAAAGTGATCTTGATCTTAATATGCTTTATTCTCTCATGAAACATTTGATCTTTTATGAGGTGAATTGCACTTTGACTATCACAATAGATAGTTGTTGTCTTTTCAAGAATATAAAACTCAACAAGAAATCCTCTAAATCATGTAGCTTCTTTGATTGCCTATGTCAATGTGATGTATTCAACCTCAGTGGTTGACAAAGAAACAATGTTTTGTAATGTAGCTTTCCAACTTACAACACAACCAACAACAGTAAACAAGTAGCATGTAGGAAAACATCTTTTATCACGTTCATTTGAAAAGTTAGAATCAACCTACTGAATAAGTGTCTTTGTGTTCTTGCCAAATCTAAGGCATATGGAAGATGTACCCTTTAGGTACGTAAGAATGTACTGGACTTCCTTCCATTGAGCCCTTCTTAGATTTGACATGTATCTGCTCACCACGCTAACAACTTAAGCAATATTTGGATGAGTGTAAGTCATGGAATACATGGTGTGACAACTGCATTAGAATAAATAAGATACATATAATTATCGTTGTATTTAGATTGTGGAGACTCAGTAGATGAGAGCTACTTGAATTGGCCATCTAAAGGAATAGATACATGAGATGCATTAGACATAGAAAACTATTGTAGAACTTTCTTTACATACTTCTCTTGACTGAGAAATAACCTCTACTTTTGTGGTTTCTAATAATTTTCATCCCTAGAATTTTCTTTGTTGCTCCAAATAATTTGTCAAATTCACCGCTGAGTAAGTGCTTAACTTTCAGATTTTAAAAATGTTTCTTGCTGTAATCAACATAAAGTAAGGGGAAAATAAGAGACTTGTTAGGAAGTTTCTTCAAATAGACACAAACGACATATCTGCTCCTGTTATATACATAATTGACCACAAAAGAATCAAATCTATGATACCATTGATTTGGGGATTGCTTCAAGATATAAAGATATTTCTTCATTAAGCACACATGAACCTTCTTTATAGCAAAAACATAGCCTTTAGGTTGCTGCATGTATATATGTTTCTCTAAGTCACAATAGAGGAATGTGGTCTTTATATTAAGTTACTCAAGCTATCTAAATCATATATATCAATTAATGCCAATACAAATTTGATGGAGGTGTGTTTGACAATAGGAGAAAAAATATCATTGTAATATATACCTTCCACGTAATTATAGCCTTATAAAACTAACCTCGCTTTAAACCTTGCAGTAGTATCTCTGGGACCAGCTTCCTTCATTTTCAATACCGATTTACATCCATTAATCTTCTTCCAAACATGAGTATTTACAAGCACCCAAGTGTTGTACTCTTATAAAGACTCCATCTCCTCCTTCATAGTTGCAATCCATATAGCAGAATCTAGATTAGACACAACTTCAATATAGGTAGATGGTTCACACGAATCATTTGTCTCTTCAGCAGTTGCCAAGTCATATGCAACAACATAATATGAATGTCTTATAGGTGGTCAGATCTGTCTTTTTTATCTTCTAAATAAATAATATATATTTGTTCTTTAAGAGTGTCAGCTTCATCATCATCTTGGTTTTTCTGTGTAACAACAAGAGGTATCGGGCTATGTGCACTAACTTCAACCTCCACCTGCTATGTGGAATTGTGAGAATAATCTACAACATAAGATGTAGCACTATTTTGCAGAAAACATACTGTACTCATCAAAAGTGACATCTCTTTCAATCAAGAACTTTAATGACTTTTACTCAGTGCACACCCCTTCATGCCATCAACATAACCCAAAAAATGCACTTTTTCACTCTAGGCTCGAGCTTCCCTTCATTTCAATAGACATATGCAGGAAAACCAAAAACACAAAATTGTGAACAATTTGTAGGATGACCATACCATACCTCTTTTGGAGTTTTAAAACCCATTAGAGTAGTTGCAGAACGATTTACAAGATAAACTACATTGGAGATGGCTTGAATCCTAAAATTTTAGGTATGATATGCATGAATCGACATGCATCATTCGTGCTCTAGAAGAGTTTTGTCATGCGTTCTACAAAACCATTTTTCTCAGGTGTATGTTTCATTATGCGGTGTCTTGAAATACCTTTAGATTGATAGAATTTAGTAAAATCAAAGAACAAAATTCCATGTCATTATTTGTACTCAACCTTTCGATGTACTTTTTAGTTTGCTTTTCAACTAGCATCTTACAGTTCTTATATTTATGAAATGCTTTGGATTTATACGTCATAAGATAAACCCACTCCTTTCTGAAGAAATCATCAATGAAAATAAGCATATTTCTGGCACAATCCTTGGAAGGCACTTGATAAGGACCCTAGATGTTGACATGAATATAATCAATAATACCTTTTGTGGTATGGTTTGTAGTTAAAAATTTGACCTTTTTCTACTTTCCCATTACATAGTGCTCACAGAAATCAAACTTTCCAGTACTGATATCACCTAGATGTCCTCTCATGCTTAATAATTAATCACCAATGTGACTCATGTGTCCAAAACTCATATACCACAATTTTATGGTATTCAAATTTAAAGTGGTTGAGTAAGAAGAAACACCAGCTACACTGATCATAGCTTCACCACACATCATGTAAAGGATTCCTAAATTATATACTCCTTTAATCAAAATAATATATTCTTCGGTAATGGACAAGATTCTATTTCCAACCCTGTACAGAAAACCATTTGCTTCAAGCAAGATAATTGAGATGAGGTTTTTCTGAAGGCCTTGAACATGAAAAATATTTGATACAGTTTAGATGACTCCATCAAACATCTTGATGTGAATTGATTCAATGCCAAAAGTCTTGCAAGTAGAATAAATTTCATTTTCACAATACCTACATCAAAATATTCATAAGAAGGAAATCAATCTCTATTCAGGCACATGTGATGTGAGAAGCCTGAGTCTCAAATCCATGACATTTGAAAATTTGTGGATAAGGTAGAAGACTATGATTCCATAGAACATAATTTGGATCTTTTAGTGCTACATTAACATCTACAGGTTGTTCTTATTTTTCACCCATGTTCTCACTCTCCTTCTTATTGTTCACCCTAGAACTGATCTATGTTATATGATGAGGTTTTAGGATATTTTACCCTATCGTATAGATTGAATATGATTTGTATCTCTTAATGACATGAGTTTAGACTTGAGGATGCAATTAGGTTGAGGAGGTAGTAGGATGAAGAGTTCTTGTTATGGATATATTGTGACTTGGTTTTCACATTGAATTTTGGCCAACTTGTTGGTTTTACTTCACAATGTTTCCTATCGACAAAAAAAATATTTTCATTATGCTACTATATGTACAAAGAATTTCTCTAATTTTCTCAATGATTTCTTGAGCTAAGTCACAATGAAGTGATATAGACAAACCCTAAACCTAGTGGTAACCCTAGTCCTGACTTTGGAGATATGACTAGGAATATGTTGTGTGATATAAAGGTGTAGTGGACCTACCCTTTCAACCGTATGCCTTTTCTTTTGGATCTTAGGGTTGTTAGGTTAGAGACACAAGGACCTAAATCTCAACCCTAGATGGTTGTAACTTGTGAGTTGGATAGAAGTACAACATAAATCTCTAAAAAATTTACAACTAAAAGATATGTGGGTAACCCTAAATGTGGTTTAATTTGACTTGTTAGGATAAACCTTTTAAGGGGTGGAGAGTAGTTGGTTGTTGATGTTTGGATTAATAGATTTTGAGGACGAAATCCTTTTAAGGGGTGGAATCCTATAACATACCAGATCTTGGACCCTACCCTAGAAGTTTGACCTTTTGGACTTAGCCAAACAAGGTTAAGGTTTAGACCTAAATGATGTTTAGTGTAACAATAATGAGCTAATGCATGTATAAATCATCCTAATTTTCTCACATTAGTCTTAGGCTAATAATAGATACATAAAATATGTCACATGAGATGATAAATAATTATATGAAATTCTATGCAATTAATCACATAACTCAATTCGTAATAATATTAAGTTTTTGAATAAGCAATAGTGATAATATTGAAATAAGGTGAAAATAATGACCACAAATATTAAAAATGACACAACTCATTAAAAGAAATCCTAAAAGTGGAATTTAAGTTAACAATCATGTTCCTTGGGTCCCAATTTCCTTGGGAGTCAAGTTTCACATTATTCACATAATAATAATTAATTTAATTCATTTTGGAAAGAAAAGATATGAGTTTCCAAAAAAATGTCAAATAATATATTAAATGACTCCAAAATAGGAAAACAATTTTGGATTCATAATCTACATAATAAATATAGCCTTTGGGTGAATTTTCATCCAATTTGGATGATGTTTGATTTAAAGAAGAAATTAGGATTGAGAAAGTGTGTCGAACCTTCAAAATATTAAATAAATGCTCAAACAACTTAAACATTTGAAATTGATGGAAACTTCGTATCCAACACATTAAATATGATTTATTGGTGAAGTTTCATTAATTTTGGAGGATCTTATAACCATTAATGAAGGAAGAAAGAGAAAATAGGATTTAATTTATTTAACACATTACAAGTTCTCAAAAGGCAAAACTAATTGCATATTCGGATTCCTCATTCCAAAAATAGGTTGGATGTCAAATTTCATCCAATTTGGAGTTTACTTGCACCCTCAAAAGAAGAAAGAGAAAAAGAGAAATAAATCCATTCACACTTTATTCCAATCCGTTTAGGAATCCAATTTATTTGTCACACGATCAATTTTTAACTCATTTGGGCATGTTTCAATCTGAGCCATCCAATTTTTTATCAAATGACCCCTAAGGCGTTACCTACCTCACACCTAAAAGGCAACCAGGCAGTTGGCTACATAATCAGAGAAATTGAGATTTATCCCTCTGTGAATAATCTTTTCTCAAACTCTCTTTTCTGACAAATTTGTGCTTTGATTCCACACCCATAGACCCCTTTCTCGAGGCCTATTTCTTGCATTCATGAAACACTCAAAGCTCAATCTACAAGCTTCTCATGGTCAAAATGTATAAACCCTAGAACACTACCCCATCTATAAATAGTGGCATGTACACCTTTATCGACACCAACATGATTGCTTTCATGCTTCAATTTGGTCAGAGTTTTCCTATGCAATCACCATCGACGAGTTTATAAGCCTGATCATGCAACTTTCCTCCCCCTACCTAGACAACACCGTCAAACAATTTGATCATAGTGGTGAGTTCACCAACACCTACTCTTCCTTTCTATGTTTCTCGTTTTCCAAATCATCGCCTATCATAGTTTTGCCTAAAAACACGACCAAGCAATAGTGAAGCTGCTTGTTGGCATGGTGTCATGGGGAGAGGAGGATGAACCCCCTCAGTGATTTTTTGATAATGCCCTCGTTCGTTCTTTTACTATTGTTTCATCATCAAGGGCATTATGGTCTTTTGCACTTCCTTTTCTTTGCCTTGATGCGAGTCAACGAAGGACTTTGACCATGCAACTTGGTAGTCCCTGACTGGGCCAGGTCATGCAGTAGGTACCCCCCCCCCCGCTCTCTCTCTCTCTCTTGCCAGGGTTTAATGATGTGGCTTTTTGTGATTGGTAAGTTTTACAAAAATCATATCTTTCGATTCGTTTGTCCAAAAATCAAAACAAAATATGTTTTGGAATAAAAAAAATATAATCTTTCTGAAAAAAGATGTTTTTGAGACTTGGTTTTTGAGTTTTATAGAAAGTTGTTTTCTAAAAATGAATTAAATAGATAAAAATCACAAAAAATGCACTTTTAACCTCATTACACCAATATAGACAAAAATATATATGTTTCTTAATCATAGGAACCTAACTAGATCAATGATGATGTTTTCAGAGTCTAAAAAAAATTTTTGTGTGAAAAGTCCAAAACTAGGGTTTTCTTTACATTAATGCATATGACTAACCCTAATACATGTGAATAATTAGAATTAGGAAAAGTTTAACTTGGGAACAACTAGATTGGTGAAGAGTGTATATAGGACACATTTTTAAGGTATGTTTGCATCCTCGATTATTCTTATTGAGAAATTTACCTATTTTCTTCTTTCTCTTGGTCCTATGGACATTAGCCTACACATTATCTTGTTCTTTTGGAAATTATGCTTCGTGTGAAGTATCTTATTTGTTATTGATCTTATGATCATGATTTGATATTCTTTTAGTCTCTTATATATGCTTTGTTCATACTCTATATGACATGTGATGTCTTTTCCCACATGCAAGGGGGACGTTTATGTTGTCCATTGGTATGATGGAAACCTTTGTTTAATCTCACTATACCTTTTTACTTGCCTCTCTATTAAACATGATTTGTGAATCAGTAGCACTAGAGTAGTGCAATTGCATTAGTTTTTGGGAAGTGTGCCCTTGTTATTATTGGTATGGAGTTGGTGATACTCCATACCTGGGTTTCAAATTTGCAAAGTTTGGCTCACTTTTATATATATTAGGGGTTTGGCAGTACATCATTGTCTATCAGGTTTCATGTTTGTGAGACTTGGCCAACTTTGTTGTTATATTGTTCTAGGGATATGCTTATCTCACATGCATGCATGTTCTTATGGGTTTTGTGCCCAAAAATGTTATGTGTGCTAGTATGGCACAATTTTAATTGTTTTAATGGAAAGTATCATTTTATTGTGATTCGTTTCTGTGATACCCATTTGGGTGGTACTTCTCTCTTATATGGGATGCTTCACTTTATTTTATGTCCTTTACTCCATATATTGCTCAATTTACTTTTACTATGCATATTCCAGCCTTTGCTGATGTTATCTATTTTTCTCTTCTTGCAGGGGTATTCTTCCAACCCTAGGTGAAGGACTTGGAGAAGACAGCATAAAGATATGGACCTAGATTAAGGAGTTAAAGCTTGGAAACAAAGTTGTTATGGTTTAGACTTCCCTCTATCTTAGATCCTTGTGTTGTATCATATATGTAAACCCTTTATGGGAGCTTATGATGTTATTTTGTAATCTTATGAGAAATTGAATATAGTCAATATGTTACTTCCGTTGCTATACTTTGCTTATTTTGAATACCAAAAGTAATATTTGAAAATTTTACACCCACTCCAACAAATATTTTGGGTGTGTTTGGACTGGAGGTTCAATTCTCCAAATTTTTAGTAGGGAGTGGTTCCCCTATGGGATCCCACTCCTTACACGATATCATACTTTTTACTAGAGCTACACATCATGAATGCCTGAAGATAGCTAAAATTATTAGCCAGTATGAATAGACATTGGGTCAAAAAATCAATTTTCAAAAGACAGAGGTAGCTTTTAGTAAAGGTGTGAAGGTGGAAACTTGGGGAGAGTTGAAGGATCTACTTCAAGTCTGTGAAGTAGATAGATATGCTAAATATCTGGGCCTCCCTACAGTAATGAGAAGATCTAAAAAGCAAACTTTCTCATTTATAAAGGAACGGGTGTGGAAGAAGCTACAAGGATGGAAATAAAAATTATTGTCTAAATCGGGTAAGGAAGTTCAAATCAAGGCCATTGCATAGGCAATACTGCCTTACATCATAAGAATTTTCTAGATACCATGTGGTATACTAGATGATATACAAAGCATTATAGCTAGATTTTGGTGGGGAGAAAAGGCACCGAAAGAAAGATATTTTGGCTTTTCTTGGCAAAGTTATGTAGACCAAAGAGAGATAGAGGTCTTGGACTTCATGACATGCAACCCTTCAAGAAAGCACTCCTTGCAAAATAGATGTGGTGGCTTATAAACAAGATAAATTCTCTAGCATACATTGTCCTAAAAGCTAGATATTTCTAGAGGTCATCCATCCTTGAAGCTACAAGGGGTCATAACCCAAGTTACAGTTAGAGGAGACTTTGGGGTGCAAAACCAGTTGTGCTGGAAGGTCTACATTGGAGGATTGGAGATGGCTCAGAAGTCAATATATGGAAGGACATGTCGGTCCATAAAAGATTTACATCTTTGGAGGAGTACTGTGAACCCAACGAGGATATTCCTACTAAAGTTGCAAAACTTATTAATAGGGAGATAGGGACACGGAAAGCGAAGTTTTAAATTCACTCTTCCCTACTGACGTCTGCATAGCAATTATAGGTACTCCTCTAAGTGGTAGATTCCCAGAAGATATCCCTTCTTGGTGGCCAGATCCTAAAGGAATCTTCACTATGAAGACTTCTTACTGGTTAAGTCATTTAGGAAAGTGGGATTTCTTAGCTACTCAAAGACAAGAAAATGAAAGAATCTTGAGTTGTGTGGGGAATTCAGCTTGGCAACCAAAAATGAGACACCTCCTATGCCGCATATGCACATGCGGCATGGCCACAAAAGGGAGACTACATGGCAGATACTGTGATATTGATGGGCTATGTCCACTGTGTAAGGGAGAGAATGAGACAATACAACATAGTTATTCAATTGCCCAGAAAAACGTAAGCCTAGGAAGCTATCCTAGCATATAGTAGTATGGGGAACTTCAGAGAAACACAACCCAACAAAGCAATCATTCGGCTGCATGACAAGTTCTCAGCAGACAAATTGCATATGGTTGTAGCGATTATGTGAGGCATATGGAATTATTGCATCAAAGTTGTGTTTGGAGAACACACTCAAACGATGTCTCTCCTAAAACAACAAGCAACAACTTTCATGAAAGACTATAAGGCTACAAATGCTCGGGCCAGTAGCGAGAGGAAGGAAGCTACAACACAACAGGTAGAGGGATGAAAGACACCGATTGCAGGAGTCATTAAAATGAATGTTTACGTAGCTCTTGAGGACCACAAGTAAATGGGAATTGGTGCTATTTTTGGGGAGATATGGGAGAGCCTATGTGAATGCTAGCGAAGAAAAGGCTGGGGCACCCTAACCCTACAGTAGGAGAAGCCTATGCCATACTTGCAGGTCTAAAGTAGGCAGTTGCATGGACATGGAGGAACCTGGAAGTGGAATCAGACTCACTGATTGTTATCAGATAGCTTTGGAATAAAGACACCAGATGAGACCACCTTGGCTTCATCATGGAGGATATTTTATCTTTAGTTAATTCCTTCTATTCTGTTACTTTTAATCACGTTAGTAAAAAGTTCAATTTGGTGGATCACACCATTGCTAAACTAGCTAGTTTTAGTCTTTTTAAGACTGGTAGGGATGTATCTAACTTCCCTAGACAGGCGATGAACGTTGCTATTTATGATTTGAGTTAATGGAATACAACAGGGCCTTTAAAAAAAAGGAACAAGTACAGTCACAAACTGTTGTGGAATCTCAATTTCTTATGTAACACACAAAACTCGTAGTTCTAGTAGAACACGCCTTGAGTTTGAAATATTATGATATCTTATAACTCAAAAAGGTGTTGAGCTGATCATAGAGATGAGTCAACAACCTACCTAGAATTGAGATCTATAAAAATAGAGTTTAGGCGAAGCATCCTATGAGATAGGAATTGAGATCTATAAAAATAGATATCGAAAGTTTCTTGACCTAAGAAAGAACACATACATTGGAAAGATGAGGAAGGGTTCATCATGCAAGACTCAGTGAAAGAAAATGTGTCCATGTTTCATGGAGTTAGTTTCTCAGGAGCCTAGTGTCTCAATTCTTATGAAGAATAAGAAAACATTAATAGATGCCATATGCATTTGCAATTGGATCTATCTTGAATGCAATGTTATGTACTTATCCTATTATCTCATATGTATTGGACTTGACGAGAGGATATACCGTTATCTCATATGTATTGGACATGATGAGAAAATATCCCATTATCTCATATATATTGGACATGATGAGAGGAAATCCAGTCATCTCATATGTATTTGACATGATGAGAAGATATATATATATATATATATATATATATATATATATATATAATGTATATGTATATATATGTATGTATATGTATATATATGTATGTGTATATATGTGTGTATATATATATGTATATATATATTTGGTCAGTTATATATATATATATATATATATATATATATATATATATATATATATATATATATATATATATATATATATATATATATACATACATACATACATACCTGCCTAGAAATCTCATATATATTGGACATGATGAGAGTGTATTTATACAGATACCAGTGAGAGTCACTGGATTACCATAAATGAACATCCATAGGTGTTTGTGAAGTACTAAAAGGATTCATTCCTTGAGTATGGTGATAAGGTAGAGTTGGGTGTAAAGAGTTACACTGATGCAAGCTTCCAAATTGAAAAATAAGGGATCACAATCTAGATTAGTGTATGACATTAAATGAGACTTGTAAGATAGAAAGGGTTTTGAGATAATGACAGTTGTTCAAATCTATACAAGAAGTTGAGTATCTATGTGTTACAAGAACATTAGAGGTTATTGTATGGATCAAGAAGTTCATATGGGTGAACTTGTGTGAGATTCCAACATTTGATGACACACTAGAAATACTGATGAAAACTATGGAGATACTAGTTAGGTTGGGAATCTTAGATAGTATACTATGACACTTCCATCTCATACGATTAGTCATACAACCATGAGATGTGAAATCTAAAAAATACCGAATTAAAGCAAATGTTGCTAAACCCGCTATAAAAACACTTATGCAATAGAAGCATGATGGTCATGTTAGGTCACTCGAGTTGAGATTTGAGGGTGATTGGCTGTAAGTGCAATTGGAAGTCTATTGATATGTATGGCCTAAGAGCCAATCATGTGATATTTTAATGGCATAATTGTAATTAATTTGATTAAATAAATAAAGGCAAGCTTCCAATTTATTTTGTTTAATTCAGTTATGAGATAATGATGTTACATTATAAATGTCTTAAGAATAATATTACTCATTGATGTATGTCTTCAAGTATTAGACTTGGACAAATGAGATCATAGTATGTTATGAGTACATATACATATTCTCATTATGTCCCCAATCACTTGCTATTGTCAAAGGTTGATGGACAACAATAACACATAAGATCAAAGTGTGGGTTGGTTGATGATTGTATCTCATTAGTCATGATATGGAAATATCAAACCAAGCACACGAAACATGTTTGATAACAGTGTATCAGAAAAATGCACTGTGGGACAGACACATGGAAGCCATCATCATGGAAGTCATAGTCAACTCTCACAGTAATGGTGGTGGTTGTGGTTCTTAGATCTAAAATCACTATACTCATCACATGTCATTGGATACACTTTGACATCATCAAACGTGTTCTTGAAACATGGTTTGTAGTAATGGTGATGATTGGGTGACTTTGACACATTGGGACTGACTGTGATTGATAGAGATGGGATTTGTCCCTCCTACAGGAGTATGATATTCAAGGCCTCTTGATTAGCGAGACTAAGAAAAGTATGGCCATACACATGTGAGTCAATATGTGATATTGAGCTTACATATATCTCATGCAGTCTGCTCTAGTTCAAGGAACAAGATTGAATAATACTGGGGATGACTATTTCATGCCTCTAGTTCAATCTGAATATTAGTAACAAAGGAACTATACAAACATTGTAACACCATACACATATTGTAGGTTGAAGTTGCTCCCCAGCTATCCATTCACTTGGGTAGCACTGATGTGCGACTAGGCACCACTCTTTGCTTGTGATGTCATAAGTTCTTATGGACATTCACTGCCAATGTGATTTGGGACCTATAGGGTCACACACATAGGAACCCATCTAAAATAGGAGTTTGATCTTGAATGATGAATGAATTGATTACTTAAGTGTTTAGGTACTCAATTTATGCAACAAATTAGGTGACTAGACTACCATACATTCAATTAAAGTGTTGAGGCTATTGTTTGGTGTTTCAAGTTGATTAAAACTAAATTGGCTGAGTTCTGCCTGAATTGGGAAGCGAGATGAACATTTTGCATAAGCTGGATGTCTGTCTCATGGTCGAGATGATCACTTCATCTTGTGAGAGTGAGATGCCCAGTTCATGAAGAAATTTGAGTACATCAAGGATTAGTGTTGATGTCATGATGAGCATTGATTGGATTCGAATTGGGAATTCATGTGTGATAGGGAAACATTGTGAAATAACCATTTGGCTTAGCAAAATGACTGTCTCTCATGTCAGATGACCATCTCGGTTACGAGATGACCATTTTGGCACACATAGGTTGTGAAACGTCTAAAATTATTGCGAAAATTTGATATCTTCTGGTCCCTTCCAATCCCGCACAAACTGGGAACCTTAACCCTGGCCTCTACTATAAATAGAGGGGTATTATGGGATTCCAAGATCACAACACAGACAATTGAGAATTAGTTACTCTGACAAACGTTGTCCTCTCTAGTTGTGGTAACCACGAGATCCCAGGCAAGTCCTACCTGACTAGGGAGGGATAGCCACAAGAGAGAAATAAACGAGGATCATTATTGTGGGAGAGCAGGTTGGTGATTATTTCACCAACATGAGGGCAACTCATTCCTATCCGTTCTAGCAGGATGACAGAAGTTCTAGTCGGTCCTTGTAGACTACTCTAGAGGCAAAATTCCTTTAATTGCTGCTAGGAGGGCAACATCAACTCACAGTCTGTAGAGAGATCAGAGGAGTTGTTGCAGTAGTTCTCTGAGTCTATTGGCCATGGAGGAGCAGATAGATGAGTCCTAGTGCAATTAGGAGTTGTACAGACACCGTCCAAGATAGAGTGTGCATCTACATCGATGAGAATTGTTGCTGGACTTGCTCTAGGACCATGTATATCTTCAAGAAACCATCCTTCCCATTGCATAGTTAGTTATTGACGTGATTACCTAGTTAATGGGAAATATGTCAGTAAATTTTTTATTTTCGTTGCCTATTTGATGTCGTATTTCCCTACATGAGTATCATGTCGTATCATGTGACAAAAAATATGTGTTATCTAAGATATTTTTTTTCTTCATGTTTTAAACAATATGATGTTGTACATTGTGTCAAATATTATGATAAACCAAAATTTATATTTACGAACACATGAAATGCAAATATTATTACCATATTTTGTACATACAAAGTGAAATAGAAGTATTGTGATGTTACTTTAATCAAGTTATTTTTGTTAAATATATTATAATACCACATTAAAATAGTTTTTAATGGAGCAACATCCACATCGTGACCACTTGTTGTGGTTATTATGGTTTAAAAAAATATAGTTATTCATTTTTTTGTCTTTTCCGTCCTTATTTATTATATATTACGCTAAAGATTAACAACATTTTGAATGATTTTTATATTTACACTTACAACAAACCAATCACATGGAAGTGGATGGAAGTTTAGTTCTAGAAAATGAGTTGTACATAACTTATGATTTACACTAAAGCAATCCTTCCAAACATGAACAATGTAGAAGATAAAGAGGGTGATAGTTGATTCTCTACCTTTAGGAAGGATAAAAGGGACCCAAAATATGGTAGATATAAGGGTTCTTTATAGGCCGGACTTAGGGTTTGAGAATCTAAAGAGAAGTTCTTAGAAATGACAATGCATTGGGACAATGTGGCACATAGGCGTGGCATGCATATCAATGTGACTCGCCATGTGTCATTGGTGGATTTCTCTAATCTGCCTAGCGGCTCAAGAAGGATAAAGAATGTCAACTATTTTTTTATATGTTTTTAGAACATTTTGGAGAAAATTGTGTACATGACAGATTCTAAATAAAATTGGATAAGATAATGGAAGGAGAATTTAGGATTATCCTTCATGATTATCAAAGAGATATGTACTTTCTGATAAAAAAAGGCAACCAAATATCCTTGGAAAAAAGGAGAATAATATATTGTGACTAATCCAACTGGAAAATATATCAGAATGACATATAAAAGAAAACTTAAGGAAAAATCACACTTGACTCTGGGAAAAATATTTTCTATCAAGGAAGTCCTAAATAGGGTAAAATGATAAAAATTAACCAATTATATAAACAAAAGGTATGAGAAAATGGAAAAAATGTGGAAAAAGTGGTAAATCTTAAAAATGTGGAAAAATACAAAAGTTGTAGAATGATTTCCATCATTATACAGAGACTTAATATTTATCATAAATTTTAGATGAGTGAACAAAAATGGGGTGTCAAAGGTTTTCCCCTCTCAAGGCAAGGTTTAAAATAAAAATAAGAACCATATGCTTGAGTGAATTCTAAAATCCTATTTTTGGTCATGAAAAACCAAAAAAGTAACACTCGTCAAAATTGTTCTGATAAACTTTGTGGAGGGTGGAAAGTGTAGATGATAACTTTTCCTTGTAAAGAAGAATTTTTGAAACAGTCATTCATAACAAAAATAATATTAGGAATAAATGATTTATCAATAGTAGGCTCCAATTATTACATTAGTACATGTTTTATTTCTCTATAACTCATGTCTTAGTGAGTAAAAGGTGGATGTGAAAAGAAGATATGATAGAGATTTTTTAGAAATATTCAAAATTGAGAGTCTATGATCATTGAAAATCATGGTAGATTTTTAAACAAGACCTTTGAAAAGAATCATCATCTCAATTTATCTTCCTACTTTATTTTTATATGGTATTTGAGTAATATGGTAGAGAAACCAGTTTAGAGTGAGGGCCATAAACCTAAAAAGGTAAAATAGGGCCAGTTTTTCTATCTATGATAGGGCTTTTACTGCTAAAAATTGAAGATTGGGCATCAAACAAGTTCCCAATTATATGGTGACATTTATGACTAGGGACAAAGCTGGTAAATCATCTGACACCTAGAGAATGTGTGATCTTGAAGGACTAAGTTCATGGCAAGAATATAAAATAAGTTGAGATCTGGTATTAGTTGATCACCCTATCATAAGTAGTCTCTGGGGCATATTCCCCCACTAGTTCATCATTGTTTTCCTAGATTATTAACGAGCAATTCTCCCTAACTTTCTAGTTTGTAGTTGATTCGAGTGTATGCGGTTAGTGGAAGATTCAAATAGATGTAGGGGTAGAAAGGTATCATAATTGAAGATTCAAATTTTGAATTTAAGTCACTATTCTAAAAATCCATAAGATTTGGAAAATTGAAAGAAGGGTTTGGCTAATTTTCAATAATAACACATATAAGAAAGAAAAAGTTGCATGATTAGTACAAGTCCTGCAATCTAGTTTAAGGTGATTTGGGACCCAAAAAGATCTTGAAAAATGAAGCAATCTTAGATGTGGATATTTCAGGACGAGATTTGTTCTGCTTAGGTCTTGATCGTGGACCTTGTTAATTTGAATATGCAAGGCAAGATTTTTTAACTTTTACTTCATGATCCAAGAACCAATAAGATGCTAAAAGTTGAAATTAGTATTGGTTCATTTTAGGTCATGAATAAGGATTGTAAAGTGATATAGAAATTGAGTCTTTAGATTGGTTCAAATTTAATTCGTGATCCATGACCTTTGTATGTTCAGATTTCACCTAAAATGAGTGAGATCTAAGAGAGGAACCACTGCTCATTGAATCAAATAAGATTCATCATCCATAGAAAATATTCTCTAATATTTTTTTTGCAATGAATTATAACTTCTATTTAATCTTTCACAAATGGAAATCATAGAGAACAAAGTACAGTAGCAAAATAAATGATCATGACTATTTATAATTCACAAGATTACATAATATTATCCCACATGTAGACTTACATAAAGGTAACAACATCAAGATCTAAGCATAGGGATATCCCATATATTATAGTTCTATCTCTTAAGGGTCAGATCCACTAGGGAAAGCCTAGGTCATGCTATCATGTCCTTCATGTCCTTCACCTAAGGGGTTTGAAGCGTACCCTATAAGAGAAGATACGAAGGAAGTTGTCATCACAAAAATGTTTGTATGAGCATATAAATAGGGAGTGCATAATATTAAGAAAAATCACATCAATGAACATTATCTAGATTTTTATCAAACTAGGAAAGTGAAAATCCAAGTGTATATCGAAGAGAAACAATAAAAGGTATACACAATATACACTTGCCATATATCAATATCAACATGTGCCACATAAGCACAATCAAATAAATCAAGGCACATAACCCATCACATAATCAATATGCATGCAAGTGAGATAAATAGAGCACTAGTGAAGTAGATATAGAAAATATTAGTTAGGGTAAATAACCCAAAACTAGATAGAGAATGGCACACATCCAAACTCCCCAACATAAAAAAGTGGGCACATAACCTGTGTATGAGGCACATAGCCTTCATTCCAAAACATAACTTGGGTACATAACCCACAAACATAACTTCTGCCTTCTTCTGATGAAATGGAAATGAATATGCTCGCTATCTTGAGATATTGAACACAACTACTCTTGCTATGGAAAGTTATGATGAAGACTCTTCTAGTTGTTCTAGACTTGAGATATAACAAGAAGGGAATGATTGTAGACATGGAGATGATGTGCCCCTTGTAGTATGGTGAGTTGGAGTCCCAAGATGCAGGCTTTGTACTCAACTATGTTGTTGGTGGTTGAACTCCAGTCGCCAGGCTTCAAGAAATTTTCTCCTTGTGGGTTTTGAAGGACCACTTCTATTCCAACTCCTTCATGATTGATAGAATTATGACAAATTGTAGTCCATAATTAGGATTTGAAGGGATCATGACGGCACGTGGGCTGATCATTCCTATGTCTTCGTCTAGGAATTAATTGTTATGTTTTCTTATTTGTTAGTGGTAAATCTTCTTATTCATAGTCTATAGCTTGTTCCTTCACTACCTTCATTGGTGAATATATGATTCAAATTTTGATAACGTTATCTACCACTTGGTGAATCATCCCATTAAGCGAAGAAAAATCATACAAAAATAAAATAAAATGAAGCTCACTCTTTGCAATCAATAATAGGTGGATACAACATTAGCTATTGCCTCAACTTTATTATTACATGAATCAAGGCTAGAAATTACTTCAGTATTGTAGTGTAATGTGCATCAATAACATTGGACTTCTTGGACAAGTAATAAATAGTGTGCTTTCCCTTATTCATTGATTGACTAAAGACTCCTCTGATAACACCCAAATTAGCGCATATTTTCTATGCATTTTATCTATAGTTTTGTGCCACTTTAGTCTTAATATGCACTCTTTTGTTCATGTTTTATGTTTTCTGTCTCTCCATTAGATAATGTAGTGAAAATAGCCAATAATGTGGCTAATTAGCCTGTTTTAGACTTGCATGCACCGAAACTAGCCAATTTTGGGGCTCTCAAGTACCGAACCTGAAAAGACAAGAATTCTAGCAGTTGGCCGATACGTCTGCCCGATAGGGCTGCCCGATATGGTTGCCCGAACGGACTTCCCGATACGGCTGCCCGATACGGTTGCCCGATATGGACTGCCCGATACGGTTGCCCGATACGGACTACCCGATATGGCCTGCCCGATATGGCCGGCCAATACAGCTGCCTGACACTCCCCCTGCCCGACACGGTCTTCGAGCGATAGTCATATTGGCCCACCTGATGCCTCAACATCGAAGCCATGGATGAAGGACACATGGACCAATAAAAGCTACAACTCCCATCAACTCACTGCCTATAAATAGTAGCTGCCAACCTACAAAGAGGGGGGCCGGAGGGAGGACCCTACAAAAGCTAGTGCCTAGATCAAGGAGCCAGTGTGTCGAGTTCCCTAAGAGTCTACTGCCCGATACGACCAGCCCAATATAGCCTGCCCGATACAGCCTGCCCGATATGGTTTCCTGATACGGCCTGCCCGATACGGATGCTCGATACGGCTGCCCGCTACAGTTGCTTGATACGGTCTGCCCGATACGGTCTAGAGAGAAAGAGAGAGCCGAGGAGTCCAGAGGGACGAAGAGAAGACCCAAGGGCCGAGATCCGACCTGTACAGAGGTCGAGGAGCGAGAGCCACCTCTCCTCTACGGACTATATCTCTTCCCTCTTCTCTTTCATTCTACTGCATTCCTTTATTTCTTATACAAACGATGTTTATCCATCTTTGTTCGGTGCCAGCTATGCTTGTCTATGGCTAGTTAGCTCCTTCTTGGCTATGTAGCCCGATCTGGGCATGTTTATATACTTTTGCCTTAAGCAAGTAGATTCATATCAGATCTAGTATGTTGTTTGTTCTATTTTCTCTTTCCAAGTGATGATTGCTAGTTTGGTTGATCTCTTACTCGCTTGAACTGCTGTTTCTGCCTATATCGAGAGATCCGTTGTAGGAATAGCTAAGAGATGATGGTTTGGATCTGAACCTGAGAGGAGGACGATTCAAGGTATTCTGTTCCTAACACCCCAGAATATCCTAAGACCTAAGAGGGAACTTAGTGTATTCTGAGGTGTTGATATGTCATTCCTCGAGAGAGGGTCATTGACATATTGTTGATGGTTTTAGTCACGCATCACGAGAGCGAGTGGGATGACCCCACAGGACAGATGCCACCGTGCACACTAGATGCTTGCTTTGGTGTTCAAGGGTTGTCTAAGCCCGAGAATGAGTGCATAGACTGCCCCGTTTGTGGTTATATAGCCAGGAACTCTCTTTCTCTGATTAGTAGACTCACGAGCTCTGTTTTGTTTTCTTTTCTTTTCTTTGTTTTGTTTTATATCGTGACAACCTGCTAGACTAGTTCTAGCATATATTTTCATCTCATATCGTTTTGGCTTATCTGACTATAGAACAAAATCTGTGGCGTCCTAAACGTCACCACATCCCTGTGTTCGACCCCGTATATCTCCTTCGACCCTGTAATAAAAGTTGCGGGGGCCTAGAAGGTTTCGGGTTATAAATTTAAAGCTTGATTCCTTCCTTTGTCCCGCGTTCATTTCCGGACGCGTGAAAAAGGCTGATCAACTTTTGGCGCCGTTGTCGGGGACGCGGTTTTCCACCTTTACACGCCTAGTAGATTTTTGTTCTGTCACTATAAGTCTGTATATACATGCATAGTTTTACTCTTGTTTTACACATACTTGTTCATATATACTAAATCACTTTTCTTTTTCTCATACATTTTTTTCCAACCATGGACCTTGCTTCCGCAAGACAAGTCATCTTGTCCACCTGTCCTCCTGAGTTTTTCCACAGTTCCGACTGCTGGAAAATAATTGAAGGCCGTGCTCTGCAACTAGTCGAGTTATACTCAACTCCACCGTCGTCATATGTTGAAATTCCAACAAAGGAGACTGCCAGTCAACCATCGACCCCCATTCTATCATGAGATCAAGAACTGATTAAGGCAGTGGAGTTGGCTAGGGAAAGTATTCAAGCACTCACCTCCTTAGCGCCTCATCTCCAAGAAGATGTAGATCCAATGCAACAACTGCTAGAAGAGCAGGATCGTCATCTCAAAGTAGCCACTGAGGCTGCAGACTGCAGTAGAAGTTTAATTCAAACTGTTGAGCGAGGATTCGTTCAAGCGCATCAGTTTAGTACAGCAGGTCAGCAACTTATGTTAATGGAAGCATCGACGGGTCTCGAAAGCATTGCTTCTCAAGTACAACAATTTCATGATAAAGATGTTGAACAAGGCAGGAGGCTCCAAGAGCTCATTGATTTAGTTACCATCCAATTACAAATGCCATCACATGATAATGAAGACGTTAGTCATCAGGACCATTCCATTGGGTATGAAGTGGAGTATGCATCACCACCCTATTCAGACCATCAACTAGATTCACCAGGATTTTTCTGTGAAGACCAACCCACTTGGGGAAGACCTTCATTCTATCCAGATGACCCAATTGATGAACCAATGGAAGAAATGAGTCATAGACATAAATGGGTCTATGATGACGATGATGAAGACTCGAAGAGCCAATCGACCTCACAACCAAAAGGGTGGTTTGAGGAACCAGAGTCAGATATTGAACCAGACCAGAGTGACATTTCTCATATTGAGACTTGTCATTTCACTTTGAGCAGTACACCAACCATGGTTTGGAACAATTTGTTCGACGATGACGATGATGACAACTGCTCGACATGGAGTAGTGAGTATAGTAATGAAGACGAGTTGGAGCAGCACGAGCCATCATTCGCCTCCATATCTTTACAAGGCTTGGTGGACGTCAAGGGGGTAGGACGGATGGTTCACTACAACATGGATACTGAGCATGAAGACACCCCTGACTCTACGCCAGGTGATAAGCTTGGGGTGGTAGAACCACAAACAGATTCTTTAGGGGGTACTTTTTGCTCAGAAGATGATTGGATGACTCAGACGGTACATGAAGATTTATCTGAGCATCCAACCTCAAGTGCAGAGATGGAGAGAGAAGATATGAGTTCTCAAGATGACGTCCAACCTCTCTCATCTATTTCATCCTGTGTCGACATCCCAGGACCTTCATTTTTAGATTCATATAATGAAAGGTACCTTGAGGATGATTTGCCAAAGAATTCATCCCAGTGCAGCTCAAATCAATTCCATCACAAAGATGACTTCACTGAGTCACCAGATTTTACTTTTCTTCTTCAGACTTGGCAGGGTCAACACATCCGCCTATTCTACTCCTACTATGTGGCGGAACCCGTCGGCAAGACATAGGTGACACTGGTCCCAAAACTCAGGATTTGGGATCCCAGTGTCGGTATCGTGGGGCAGACACCCCCTTTTCTATTACCCACCCTCCCGACCTTATATTACAATAAAATTTTATTTTCATGTTCTTGTTAGTTTCTTTCGTCTAACTGTTTTATATCCTTGCATTCATGCATCATTTTTAGAACTTCAATAACTGCCATTAACAATCATGCATTCCTGCCTCACTATTTTAAGTCTAAGTCTTGCTCGAGGATGAGAAAACTCTTAAGATTGGGGTGGTGGTAGGCTTCACCCTTCTTTCTCTTCACCCTTCTTGCATGCACGATTACTTCCTGCATTTAGTTTAAAAGCAATTATGGCTATATGGTGTGAACCTAATAGATAAATGCTTGACTTTATGCCTAGATACACAATTTTCATCTTAAAAATTGCTTGACCTTTTGCTTGACTTGCTCTTTGACTCTTTCCTTGAGTTTGGTAATAAATCTAAGGTTATGTCCCTTTTTCATAGCTTAAAGCAAAATTCCCTTGATCTGTGTCGTGAATGGAAAATCCATGGTAAAGGACCGTTGGAATGAGCTAAAACACGATCAAAGAACCTAGCTGTGGATTCACAAGTTTGCCTCTATTCTAAGGATTCTTGAATCATAATTTCTATCTTTTCACACAGGTATCAAGTAAATCATGATGAGTTTTGAGCCATGATCAAGGTGAAGTGCTTTTCCTTGATGGACTACATGCCTTCTCACATTAGATCGAGTCAAAAAGATGAAAAATATAAAAATGTGCAAAAGAGGCTTGGCCGCCCACACATTCCCAAAATATCTATATAGTTCTCACCCAAGCCTACAAATAGAATGCACATGTTAAAAGCCTGAGTGTGAACAATAAATGAGTGTTGTTTTCCCTTTTTGGAGAGTTGAGGATGGTGCCGAGCCGGTGTATGATTGCGCTCATGAACACGGATATGTCGTGCCTGGTAGTACCACTCTAAAAGCTTATTAGAGAGTCACTAGGAACCCCTGAGGTGACCTATGAGATCATCTCAGTAGCAGGGTTGGTTCGGGCACAGTACGAGGAGTTCATCTCACTGCTTTGGACAAATGGTTCGGACTGCAGGGACTGTTGCTCGCTACATTGACCAACCTGACACAGATTGGGATCCTCAGAAGTCATTAGAGTCTTTTTGCTTTATTTCTTAGTACATGAATAAGTGAGAGGCATGGTATTCCTGATTGGTATGCATGGATTCATGGTGATGGCTCATTACCCATCACCCGCGTGATCACCTAAGTGACAACTCTTTCATGATCAAATAATTATGATTCAAACCCTCATGAGTATTGGTAGGCTATAGTGAATTCGCTTAATCTTGCCTGGAAATTCTTTGATCTTACTTTGGCAGGATTGTGCTTGTTTGGTGGGGGTTTGTTCTGAAATGACATGGATCAAGAGTATTGATGTTTTAAGCTATTTTTTCTTAACCTTAGCATTTATTGCCAAGCTTAATTTGGATGTTATCTTTTTGTTCTTTGAGCCCAGTCTTACTTGAGGACAAGCAAGTTTTAAGCTTGGGGTAGTTGATAACACCCAAATTAGCGCATATTTTCTATGCATTTTATCTATAGTTTTGTGCCACTTTAGTCTTAATATGCACTCTTTTGTTCATGTTTTATGTTTTTTGTCTCTCCATTAGATAATGTAGTGAAAATAGCCAATAATGTGGCTAATTAGCCTATTTTAGACTTGCAGGCACCGAAACTAGCCAATTTTGGGACTCTCAAGTACCGAACCGGAAAAGACAAGAATTCCAGCAGCTGGCCGATACGGCTGCCCGATAGGGCTGCCCGATATGGTTGCCCGAACGGACTGCCGGATACGGCTGCCAGATACGGTTGCCCGATACGGACTGCCCGATACGGTTGCCCGATACGGACTGCCCGATATGGCCTGCCCGATATGGCCGGCCGATACAGCTGCTTGACACTCCCCCTGCCTGACACGGTCTTCGAGCGACAGTCATATTGGCCCACCTGATGCCTCAAGATCGAAGCCACGGATGAAGGACACATGGACCAAAAAAAGCTACAACTCCCATCAACTCGCTGCCTATAAATAGTAGCTGCCAACCTACAAAGAGGGGGGCCAGAGAGAGGACCCTACAAAAGCTAGTGCCTAGACCAAGGAGCTAGTGTGTTGAGTTCCCCAAGAGTCTACTGCCTGATACATCCTGCCTGATACGGTTGCCCGATACGGCCAGCCTGATACGGCTGCCCGATACGGCTGCCCAATACGGCTGCCCGATACGGTTGCCCGATACAGTCTAGAGAGAGAGAGCCGAGGAGTCCAGAGGGACAAAGAGAAGACCCAAGGGTCGAGATCTGACCTGTACAGAGGTCGAGGAGCGAGAGCCACCTCTCCTCTACGGACTATATCTCTTCCCTCTTCTCTTTCATTCTACTGCATTCCTTTGTTTCTTGTACAAACGATGTTTATCCATCTTTGTTCGGTGCCAGCTATGCTTGTCTATGGCTAGTTAGCTCCTTCTTGGCTATGTAGCCCGATCTGGGCATGTTTATATACTTTTGCCTTAACCAAGTAGATTCATATCAGATCTAGTATGTTGCTTGTTCTATTTTCTCTTTCCAAGTTATGATTGCTAGTTTGGTTGATCTCTTACTCGCTTGAACTGCTGTTTCTGCCTGTATCGAGAGATCCGTTGTAGGAATAGCTAAGAGATGATAGTTTGGATCTGAACCCGAGAGGAGGACGATCCAAGGTATTATGTTCCTAACACCCCAGAATATCCTAAGACCTGAGAGGGAACTTAGTGTATTCTGAGGTGTTGATATGTCATTCCTCGAGAGAGGTTCATTGACATATTGTTGATGGTTTTAGTCACGCATCGCGAGAGCGAGTGGGATGACCCCACATGACAGATGCCACCATGCACACTAGATGCTTGCTTTGGTGTTCAAGGGTTGTCTATGCCTGAGAACGAGTGCATAGACTGCCCCATTTGTGGTTACATAGCCAGGAACTCTCTTTCTCTGATTAGTAGACTCACGAGCTCTGTTTTGTTTTGTTTTCTTTTCTTTTCTTTGTTTTGTTTTATATCGTGACAACCCGCTAGACTAGTTCTAGCATATATTTTCATCTCATATCGTTTTGGCTTATCTGACTATAGAACAAAATCTGTGGCGTCCTAAACGTCACCACGTCCCTGTGTTCGACCCCGTATATCTACTTCGACCCCGTAATAAAAGTTGCGGGGGCCTAGAAGGTTTCATGTTATAAATTTAAAGCTTGATTCCTTCCTTTGTCCCACGTTCATTTCCGGACGCGTGAAAAAGGCTGATCATCCTCCCATCACTATTTCATAGACTGATAATCAAATGGTGAGGGGATATCTTGGCACTTCTAGTTTGAGTAAAAATGTATTAGTGAGATAAACATTAAGATTTGAGATCTCCTTCTCACACTATTCATTCAATCATGAATCAAAATCCTTCTTGAGTATCTTAAAGATAGGCACACATATAGCTCTAAGCATGGCAATGAATTGATTGACGTATTGGAGGTAATGAAGATTGCTTCAACTATCCTTTTTAGTTATGGGGGATGACATTTTCTGGATAGATCGATCCTTCTAATGGTCAACCTTGAATCCTCTCTAACAAGTAATGTATAAAAGTAAGTTACCTTATGAAACCCAAAGGTATCATTGGTTGGATTTTTACACAAAGAGAATTGGAATAGTCGTTGAAGAAACTTTTTTAGATAGAAAATGTGGTCCAATGGACATTTATACTTGGTTATCATGTCATCAATTTATACTTCCACCTTCTTGTACATTATGTTATGGAACATAGCAACCATCACTCTTTGGTATGTAGCTCCAACATTCTTGAGACCAAATGGCATGACCCCATAGAAGAATACTCTTCACTCTATGATGAAGGCCATCTTCTCTTTATATTCCCTATTTATCATAATATGATTGTAATCAATGAAACCATCCATGATACATATGAGTGCATGATCGGTTGTGTTTTTGACAAGCATGTCAATGTGTGGAAGCTGAAAGTCATATTTAGAGGATGTTTTGTTCATATCATGATACCCACACACATCCATACTTTACCATCCTTCTTCGATATAGGTACAATGTAGGCAAGACATGTAGGTTAGTTGACCAACTCTAAGAAACCATCATTGTAAAGCCTTTACACATCGAATCTAAAGTTGAGTCTCCATTATAATGACATATGCCTTGATTTTTGATTGACAGGGGGATGTTAAGGATAATATGAAGTTGATGCATTGTAATATTCTCATCCAATCTAGAAATATCTGAGCAACTTCAAGTGAAGAACATCGATGAAGTTGTGAATGATCTCTATTTAATGGCCCTTGATATCCTGAGATAGATACACCCTAATTTTGACTTCTCATTGCTTTGGGCTTGATGTGAGATATGTTGTCTTCGTCTTTTCTTACATATGAAAAGGTTGGTGATCATTTGTCATATATTTTGGGATGGGGACATATTCAAACTTAGTGTCTCATAATTGTAAATTTGAGCTACTTTAGTTATATAATCTACAATTCCTGAAGAGACAAAATGTCTTCTACTATTTTTGGATTTTTTAAATTTGTTGTTTTTTGGGATATTCTAATTTTTTGGGTCTTTGTAGAAGACAACATGAATGTAGGGGAGTGTGGTTTTACATCCACTCTGGGATCTCCACCACACTAGGGTGTCATTCCTATAACATGCTTTTCTTTATAGGGGGGTGGGGTGTGCTAGTCATCAACATGTTATAATCCTCCACAAACCATTTTTTTTACTTCATCAATGCTCTACACAAAGAAGATGAGGGACTGTAGACCTTCTTCAACTTCTATTTAGAATATTTTTTTGATAAACCATACTTCAATCATTTCATAGGTTTTGGCATAGTCAATAAAAGTGACAAGATAGTGTTTTTTGCATCTTCATGACCTATGGCCTTAAAGTTGCTCTGACATGGGCATATAGGAATGATCTAGAGTGGACAAACATTAGCAAGGCCAGATTGTGTGTCTATTTATATAGGTGGTGGGTTGGTGAAGTTTACCTTGCCAACATTATCATCATAGTAGTGTTCATTTCTATTCACAATGCTAGTGTGCTCTAGGAATGACTAGTCGACTATATGGTTAGGCATGAGCTTGATTGCTTCCTAGTTTATAGGAATGATCTTCTCTTTGGACTATATGTAGATATGGATGATCTGGACACTCTAAATTCTTCAGTGATGAGGAAAACCTCCACGATGCTAACAAAATCATGGGGTAGTCATCCTAGTCATCTTTTTTGAACTGTTGCATGAGGTAGGGCATTTTAATGGGTATGATGGCTTCATCAATGTCAAAACCTCCTTTAGTTGTAGATATGGTGCAATGAAATCATGGGGTAGTCATCCTAGTCATCTTTTTTGACCTCATGCATGAGGTAGGGTGTTGTCACTGGGATGATGGCTTGATCAATGGAAAAACCTCCTTCAGTTGTAGCTATAGTGCAATGAAAGTATGAATGGCAAACTTTATGGACAAGTATGAGGTCCCACCGATACAGTGTGCTAACTTAATGTTGTTCATATAGACAATTTTCCTATCTTCTGTACATAAATCTAAAGTCAACATTAGAAAATTGAGATAGCCTCTCCTAGTCAAGTCATTTGTAGTGGGACAGAATGTTGCAAGCATCTGATATGGCGTCCACTTGGTAATCTGGGGTTGTGCATAGTATGGATAATAGAACTCTAGGCCCAATTATTTTTTTCTTGGAAGAATCTAAATTATCTTTATATGTTCTTAGGATTTGACTCCCAGATGAAAAATAAGCATCTCCTGCAACCATTGGGTGAAAAATGTATGGGAGATGGTAGGATCATCTTCTTTGTGGAGGCAGGTGGGAGCCACAGACTATGTTGGTACAACTGACCCAGCTTATGTAGATTTGTGGTTGACTGAGCTAGAGAAAGCCTTTAGAATCCTCAACATCCCAGAAGCTGAGAAGGTGAGGCATGTTGTATATCTTCTTAAGGGGAGTGTTGTCCATTGGTGGACCATTGAGGAAGGCAAAAGGCCAGGAGTTGAAGTCGGATGGGATGAATTCTGACCTAAATTTGTCACTAGATACTTCCCTAAGATGTATCTAGATGAGAATATCTCTCAGTTTGAGAGGATTAGACAAGGATATATGAACATTAGCTAGTATGAAGATAGGTTCATGGAGCTTTTGCAGTTTGTCTGCATATGGCATCTACTGATGAAGAGAGGATTCAGTGTTTCAAGAAGGGATTGAATGCTAAATTGACCACTCCTGTGTCTGCTCTGGAGAACAGGGAGAGGTTTGCCACTTTTGTGGAGTCCGTTAGGCGGATATAGAGGTCTATGATCGAGAAGCGACAAACCAGTAATAAGAAAGTGTATCCTCAGTTTCAAGGACAAAGGTCCAAAAGCTTCAAAAAGCTGAGGTTTTCTGCACCACCACCACCAAGATTTAATCCTCAGATACACTGGATGTCGAGTAGGGGTAGGGGACGTACGGTTCCTCTAAATAGATCCCCTAGTACAGAATCAACATCAGTGATAGGACCACCTAGCTAGAATTTGGGAAACTACAATTCCTTCCAGTGCGGGAGGCCAGGACACTTGGTGAGAGATTGTCCTAAGAAAGTCAGGACTGAAACTCAACCCCAAAGGCAGAGTCAGCAAGGCTCACAGAGGAGACAGTTTGCTAGTAGTGCTCGAGGACGTGGACAAACATCCC
This sequence comes from Alisma plantago-aquatica, assembly GCA_963693085.1. Lineage (NCBI taxonomy): Eukaryota > Viridiplantae > Streptophyta > Magnoliopsida > Alismatales > Alismataceae > Alisma > Alisma plantago-aquatica. The sequence goes on along the minus strand of OY856410.1, from coordinate 426,888,406 downwards.
AAAATGGATCATCGACACCCAAGAACTGACCACAGGGTCAACAACAAGCAACGACTAGATTTTATGCTATGAATCAGGCCGAAGCAGTAGTCAACGCTTGGGTTGTGACATGTCAGATGAAACTATTTTATTCTGATATGTCTTCATCCTGCTTTGTATCTATGTTAATTGATCCGGGTGCTACACATTCCTTTATCACTCGAGGAGTGATTCATGACTGCAACATGATTGTCAGTCATAGAGAAAATATTTTGATGTTAGAAACCCCATTGTTGGGATCTGTAGTATTGCGGGAGGTGTGTTCTCCCTGCAATCTTTCATTTTCTGATCATCACATTTAGGTGGATCTTATACCACTTGAAATGCATCAGTTCAATATAATTCTTGGGATGGACACCTTAGAGAAGTGTAAGGTTGTCTTAGATTGTGATTCCAAGCAGGCTGTGTTCATAGATGTTGGTGACACATGGATCATTCAGGGAGACAGAAAGATTCTTCCAACCTATTTAGTGTCAGCTATGGTAGCTAAAAATTTGATGAGACAGGGATGCTTTGCAGTCTTGGCTCATGTGGTAGATACCACTATGGAAGGTACTAATCTTCTTAAAGTTCCAATTGTTAGGGAGTTTGAATATGTGTTTCTTAAGGAACTTCCAGGAGTTCCACCACCCTGAGAGATCGATTTTGAGATTAATCTAATCCCAGGAACACAACCAATAGCACAAACGTCGTATAGAATGGCACCTACTGAGATGGCAGAGCTCAAGAAACAATTACATGAGTTGCTTGAGAAGGGTTTTATCCGACCGAGCACTTCACCCTGGGGTGCTCCGGTTCTTTTTTTAAGAAGAAAGATGGGTCTATGCATTTATGCATCGACTATAGGAAGTTAAATAAAGTAAATATAAAGAACAAGTATCCTCTGCCAAGGATTGATGATTTGTTTTATTAGTTTCTTGGTGCAACTATCTTTTCTAAGATAGATCTGAGGTCAGGATACCATCAATTGCGTATCAAGGAGAGTGACATAGCTAAGTCTGCCTTTAGGACAAGGTATGGTCACTATGAGTTCATAGTTATGTCATTTAGACTAACTAATGCACCAGCTACATTTATGGAACTCATGAATAGAATCTTCCAGCCTTTTCTTGATCAATGTGTAGTAGTCTACATAGATGATATCTTGATATACAATAGAGATGCTCAACAGCATGAGCATCACCTCCGTCGGGCTTTGAATTTGCTAAGAGAGCATAAGTTGTATGCTAAGTTTAACAATTGCGAGTTCTGGTTATCAGAAGTTTCTTTTGTAGGATACGTTATATCTGCCTCAAATATACGTGTTGATCCTAAGAAGGTAGAATATTTCATGCAATGGGAACAACCGAAGACACCAATAGAAATACGTTATTTCCTAGGGTTGGTAGGATATTATAGGAGGTTCATTAAGAACTTCAGTTCTATAGCTTTACCCCTAACCAAGTTGACCAGGAAAGATATTCCTTTTTTCTGGAATGACAAGTGCCAACAATCTTTCCAGTTGCTAAAACAAAGGTTAACTAGTGCACCTGTGTTAGTGTTACCTGAGCAAGGGAAGGGGTACATAGTCTTTTGTGATGCATCCAAGAATGGTCTAGGATGTGTGTTGATGCAGGATAAACAAGTGATTTCTTTTACTTCTCGACAGCTTAAGAAACACGAGGAGAATTATATGACACACGATCTAGAACTAGATGTTTTGGTCCATGCTTTGAAGATCTGGAGACATTATCTCTATGGAGAACATTCCAGATTTTCACAGACCATAAGAATTTAAAATATATCTTCTTACGACATGAGCTGAATATGAGACAACGCCGCTGGATGGAGTTAATCAAGGACTATGATTGTACAATTGATTATCATCCAGGGAAGGCGAATGTAGTTGTTGATGCATTAAATAGAAAATCAGCAACACCAGCCTTAGATAAAGCACAGTTAAACTCCTTAGCGTGCTTTAAAAGAGATATGCTTATATCCTTAAGGCAAGACAATGTACAGCTGAAAGTGTCATTATTAGCTGAGCTGTTAGCTGAGATGCAAGTGAAACCTACTCTGAGGCAGCAGATTAAAGAAGCACAACAAGTTGATACTGTGATTCAACAGATCAGGTCAGAGTATGGTAGTGAGAAACGAGATGGCTTCCATGATTCAGATGATCAGGTAGTCTGTTACCATGGTAGGATGATAGTACATGATGTTGATAACCTAAGGAAGTTAGTTCTGGAAGAAGCTCATTCTTCAATGTATGATATGCATCTAGGGAGCACCAAGATGTATCATAACTTGAAAGATATGTATTGGTGGCCTAGTTTGAAGAAGGATGTTGTTGAGTTTGTTATGCGGTGTCCAGTATGTCAGCGAGTTAAAGTTGAACATCAAAAGCCCACAGGAACAATGCAACCTCTGCCTAAAACGCAGTGGAAATGGGATCATGTAGCCATGGACTTTGTGGTTGGTCTTCCTAGAACATCCAAAAGTCATGATTCCATATGGGTGATAGTTGATAGGTTGACTAAGATAGCACATTTCCTTCCTGTCAAAACAACCTACACTGCTAAGAAGCTTGCACAGATATACATAGATGAAATAGTGTGTTTGCACGGGGTTCCAACTACTATTGTATCTGATAGAGGTCCCCAGTTCACAAGTCATTTTTGGGAGCGAATCCATAAAGCTTTGGGTATGCAGTTAAGGTTTAGTACAACCTTTCATCCTCAGACATATGGACAGTGTGAGACGACTATACAAACTCTAGAGGACCTGCTTAGGGCATTTGTCCTTCAATTTGTAGGAAGTTAGGATATACACCTAAGCTTGATAGAATTTGCTTATAATAATAGCTACCAACACAGTATTGAGATGGCACCATATGAAGCATAATATGGTAGATGTTGTAGATCTCCTTTATGTTGGTATGAAATAGGGGAGTACCAACTTTTAGGTCCTGAGCTAGTTTAGCAGACAACTGAGAAGATTAAAATAATACAACAACAGCTGAAAGCTACCCAGGATAGGCAGAAATCTTATGTTGATACGCGTCGAAGACCCTTAGAATTCCAAGTTGGAGACAGAGTGTACCTCAAGGTCTCACCTTGGAAAGGTATCCTTAGATTTGGAAAGAAGGGAAAGTTAGCTCCTAGATTTATGGGGCCTTATCCAATCATTGAGAGGATGGGAAAGGTAGCCTATAAGTTGGAGTTACCACCTGAGCTGCATAGATTGCATCCAGTGTTCCATATCTCTATGTTGAGGAAGTGTCATCCTGACACAGAATTAGTTCTGCAACCTGTGGAGGTAGAACTATATGATGATATATCTTATGTTGAAGGAACCATGTTGGTTCTTGACAGAAGAATTAAAAAGCTGAAAAAGAAAGATATATGCCTTGTAAAATTTCTATGGCATCACTGTAGCATTGAAGAAGCTACGTGGGAACTAGAGGAAGAAATGAGAAGGAAGTACCCTACTCTTTTCTCTTAACGATTTCAGGGATGAAATCCTTGTAAGGGGTGGATAACTTATAACATCCCTGACATGGGTTATGCTTTAACCCTAGGTGTTTTGTTTAAGAAAGATAATTATATGCTTGATATTATCTTTTTAAAAGTAATTAAGGCTCAAGAGGAACTTACATTTCAATTTTAGTCCTTTTTGAATAATGTTGAAAGGATATTTTGCTTGTGTTGGACTAAAGTGTAAATTTCCCAAGTTGAGGGGTTAAATGGCAAATGTTATAGGATAAGATGTTCCTCATGTGTTGAAGCATCATGAGAATGAAGATGATGTAGAGTTATGTCTTGTGGTATCCTGAGTACCAAGAAAGAGCTGATAAAGCAATGTTTGTGCATTAAAACCTAGTTTTGGTGTAATGTGCAATTTACCCAAAACCCAGGGTTTAATATGCAAATTTCCACTTCAATAAGGTCCCTAATAATTCTTGGCATCTTGTAGAGGCAAAAAAGTGAGAAGGGCATCTCATTTGAGCTACTTTGAAGGAGAGAGAATCTTGATATTAAAATAATCAAGATTTAAGCATAATTGAAATCCTAATTCAATTTAATGTAAAAATAAATAAAATAATTTAAGGGCCTTCAACCAAAAACGAGATGGTTGAATTTTCTCAAGTGTGAACATCCTTGTTCCTTTGCTAGGCCAAGAAATATCTAATTTGAGTGGAGAGACCACTCACATTAGTTAATTAAAAAGAAATATCCACTAACGTATGGATTTTACTATTATATGATTACGGTGCTTAATTTCTTTTCCTTTAATTCATGGATAATGGAGAGGAATTCGGAGGTGGGGGAAGATATCTTTGCATGCAAGGAATTGAGGGGGAAGAGGTGACACCAATTTTGGAAATAAAAGATTTTTATAAGGCATTTTCTCTCTCATTGATTTTTCTTATAAAAACACCTTTTACAACTCAAATCAAAGGCTTTTTTTCAAATCCACTTCTTCTCTTTGCTTGCAAAATGACCAAGGGAGCGTTGGAGGATCAGTAGGAAAACCCCCAACCTGTTGGTAAGCTTCTTGATGTTACAACCCCAAGTTTTGAGTTCATTTGGTGAGAAATATGATAAAGATAAATGAACAAATAATGATGTCTCTTGATTGAATGTATGCATTTCTTTTACAATAGTCTTGATGTCTGTGTTGTGGGCTTTATTGGCTATTGGGCCCAATAACAAGGAATTTCAATTAGTAAATGAATAATAGAGTTCTTGAGAAAAGAAAGAGGTAGAAACCTCTAGAAGGCAAAGAGAGGTAATCCAAGGATGGATTTTGTGCCTCTTGGGTTCCTTGGGTTCCAAGGAGTCCAAAGTTGCATAAAGAGTGCAATAAGAAAAGAAAGGATCAATTAAATATTTCTTTAGAAATTGAAAACAATGGTAAAATGTGGAAAACAAGTAAAAAGAGGTACAATTGAGTTATCCTTAGTGGAATTTTATATCCCAAGGATTCCTAATGTTAAAAGGAATACCAATGAGGAAAATAAAAGATAAATAAAGAGAAATCCTCAAAAGGAGATATTTTAATAAGAAATAAACAAGATAATGGGAAATAATGAAGAATAATGTATTTAATGCATCTAGAATGATAATGAGTGTCAAATAAAAATTATTTCGAAATAATAGAGTGCCTTGGGATCCAAGGAGTCCCAATGAAGAAAGAGGAAAAAGAAAATACCAATAAAGACAAATAAGAGGATAATGTGATGTTTAATGAATGAATTTCATGGTATTATTAAAAGGGTGATATTTTCTACTAAAGGAAACTATAATTTCTTGCTTATGGAGTAAATTTCAAGCATAAGAGAGACTAAGAAAAAGGATATTTGAAATCCTAGAATTTAAAGGAAAAGGAATAGCAAGGAGATGATGAAGAGAGGGAATATTGCTTTTATCTAAGGAAATTAAGTTTCATTTTGGGGAAGGACTTGAGTCCTCATAGATTGCACACTTTGGGACTTCATTTACCACCCCTATATACAGGGGTAGAGCCCAGAGTCGAATCTAGGATGATCCCCTGAACCCTTCCCTCTCCTCCTTCTTCCTTTTTCGTCCAAAACCCTACACGTGAAGGTAAAACAACTATGGATCAAACGGGGGGCTGGGGAGAGTCTGCGAGGAAGGCCCGTCGGTTCCATGACCTCCTAAAGAGCTTGGGTGAGCATCCCCTCACCTTGGCTGGGTGGGGTAGCAGCAGCGCAGCTGCATGGGGTGGCAGACTTGCATGCCTGTCCCACTCCCAACCTCGCCACCTTGGCTGCGGCTTGAAGGCCCTGAAGGTGCTATGGAGGCCGTCGGACCTGCATGAACTGATATTGGTGGCCTCCGGGGTCCAGATGATGGAGAAGAAGCCACGCAACCCACAGCTAGGGCAACGTAGTGGAGCTGCGCGAGGAAGAAGAAGGAGGGCCCGTTGGACGGTTATGCCCCTCTGTGGGCTGAAGCGTGGGCTGACTTAACAAGAGTAGTGCGGGAAATTCGTCATGTTTCCAAAAGAGGCTGAGCAACGTTGCATGGAGCCGAGCGACATGGTGCTCACTACAAAAAAATGGCCTTTAACTATAAATAAAAATTGTATTTATAACCCCATATTTTGTAGCTAAAGGCTTTAACTATATATTTCTTTACATATACAAATTGTAGTATATGCTTGTATAGCTAAAGCCTTTAACAATATCTTTTAAATATGTAGTTAGATAATCCATTCTCTATAAATTCATATGTAGTCAGAAGTGTAGCTAGATATTGTCCTTACATATTTAGATGTAAGTGTAATTATAGCTAAATGTATGACTACAATTGCATATGTATTCAACATGTAGCAAAAAGATGAAGTTAATACATTTAATATGTAGTTAATGTGTAGGGAAAAGCAACAGCTATATATATGTATGTATGTATGTATGTATGTACGTAGTTGGATCATGCATCTATCTACATATGTAGTGCCATCTATTACACATACATAAATGCATAGTTCATTTATTCATATATTGTGTAATTTGTTAGTACAGACCTGATCTTTTAGTAACAAAATTGTAGTAGTTAGACCAAGTTATGCTCATTATGCCAATAATCTCACTTTCATTTATAATGAAATGTGGAATGTACATGGGGAGGACGTATACCTTGCCCCTATTACACAATGTGTATAAAGAAAATGATATACATATGTTAATGATTCAATGAGGTCTACATGCATCTTGGAAGAAGAGTATGCACCCTCAGTCGATGTTCTTATTGTCTTCTCCTTTGCTCGATGACTCGGTGAAGTATGGTTATCCATGCATTGAAATACTTGTGACAAATAGCAACAGAGAGTAGTGTGTTTTCACTAGTGATCACATCATGTCCCTCTGTGGTGAGCAAACCAAAACCCCCATTGCATGCATTGCATGAATGCAACAAGGTTGATCAGACACCTGCATGTATTGAAGAGTTCTGTGAAACATATCTAGATAAGATGTCTCCAGTGTTGTGCCATACATTTCCTGGTATAACATCCTTGGATCAAGCATCTGGAATTATAATAAAGCAACATCATTAACAATTATTGATTATAATACATGTCATAAGGAAATTCAAAAGAGAATGATGGTAATCCACTAAGCATAAGCAATGAAAGAAGATCCACAGAGTTAAATACCTGAAATATTAGATGTGAGATTCAAATGATATCCACAATCATGAACCAAGACACCTCATTAGCAATCTCATGCCTCCTTGTCAAACTGATATCATGAGTACTAGAGAAAAGAGGAATCAGAAAAATTCCATCCCAACTTCACACAAAAATAATAAACCATCAAATCAGGAGCAATAATTAGGGAGCCATAAATATATATTCTAAAAACATGCATTAGCACTTTTATGGTTGATTAAATTGTCAAATATGGTGTGTGTGTCAATCATTGTGGTCCATTTTAATGACAACTTTACCTCCTAGAGGCTGAGAGGCATCAACGACTGACTGCAAAGAGTGGCAACACACTTGCTCGTTGTTGCTCCACATCCCCTACTCCTTAGCTACTATCCTCGAAACCTCCTCCATGATATCATAAAAACATCCTCAAGCCTCTGCAAATCAAGACAAACAAAAATTATCTCCTCACTTTGTACGATATGAAGAACATTAAGGAAAAAGGAATAACTCCAAGATGTATGACATCAAAAAGCTCATAAATCAATCCAATGCCTCTTTTCTTAACTGAATATATTATAGATTAGGCGCGTACATAACCAAGAGAAGAAAAGGAAAGAAAGAGTCGGCATATAGAGAATCAACCTTCACTGCAACCAAATAGAGCAGAATTACCTCCCAAAAACCACATGCAACAACACCTGTCAACATACAATGTATTTTAACAATGCAGTACCATGCCTATAGCATTGAATAGAGGACACTAGTAATAAAGCCTATATAAGATGATAGTCTTGTAAAAGATAGTTTGCATAGCTAATAATCAGTAAAATGTTGGATTCATAGTATACATGTATCATCGATTTGTAAATTAATGATATAACATAAAAAGGTGTATGTGGTACCTATCATAGTTGCATCATACTTGGTTGAAATTGTCCACTTTATGTTGGTATGATCAGAGATCCCCCTAGATTCATATGATTTTGGTTCATAAGGTGGTTTCATCAGCAGCCACAATGCTTCTTGAACCAGTCATACAGACATAGCTAGTCAAAGATTCTCAAATATGAAGTTGAATGTAACATTTGATTATTATATATCTAGTTCACCCTAGAGCAGATGCTAGGAAAGCTAAGGATGCCATTGTTAGGATCACTCTCTGAACGTAACTGTTGCATGTCTACTTATAATAGCCTAACTTTGCTAAGTACTAACACAAATGATATTGAAAATAGATAGCCAATTAGGGTGTGTATTTTTGAGTCTTTAGCCAAACAATTGTTTTTGCAAAAAATCATGACCAACAAACTACATAATACAAACCAAGAGAAGAAACTGCGATGATGTGTTTCATTATTAAAAGTATCAATCTAATAGTAATATAAATGAGTAGAACAAACAACCTTTACCTCAGTTGTTAGTCCTTTCTTTCCCAACTCATAATTCCATCTGTCCATAACAAAAATACTACTAGTAGAGATATAATATGAGATTTAATGAAGTATAGGCAAAAGTGTTGGTTGCCGCATGATCTAGTAGGAATACTTGTGCATAATTTAAAGTGTCTTCAGAGAGGAAATCCCTCATCACATCCAACAGCTCATTGGATCAGCTAAGCTATTGATTTCTTTAAAGATCTAAAACTTAAAAAGGCAGACAACAGTTCTTGAAACCAAACGAACATAGTGGTGAGGCTTCCCCCTGCTGTTGAGACTAAAATCAATATTGATGCTGCCTTTATAGATGTAAATAGAGTTAGTAAATAAAATTTTTCATCTTGGTTACTGAGTTCACAATAGGAGTCCATCCCTAAAAGGGACACTAAAGAAATTATGGACGAGCAACTGAAAACATTCAAGTGAGATATAACATTGGAGCATGCCCTAAGAAATCCCAAGAGAATCAACCTAGAAGCTTAGGAATTATTAAGGATATGTCAGTAGTAACATTCTTAAATTTAAATTTTTAGAATACACCTAAGAATGTTATTCCATCCCAGGTCAACCGATAGTTCAAGCAGCCAACAACTAAAGTCGTGTATAGCTGAAAAGATTACATCTATATCAGCAAAGAAATCTGAAGAGAAACATAAAACATAGCAAGGGACATATATTTAACAAATCCATCCCATGGGGCCATCCAAGAAGTGGGGGTGAATTGGTCCTAAAGATAGATGGTAAGTATAAAATAATTCATAAAAAGTTGTTATTTTATTAAAGAGACAAATGCAAAAATGTCAATTCTTCAGTTTTTCCAGATCTCGCGAAGTCATAAAGCTTATATAAAAAATCAGATTGATAAGAAATTTGTTTACAAGTTGTTCAAGAAGAATACCATCAAATTGATGGTCATTTTTCTTGTATGTCAAATCACAAAGTTGAAATTACAAGTTGTAGTGATGTTAGCATAGTTTCTTCCTCTGGTGCAATTCAATCTCCTTGGTAAAGTTTGATTTAGTGCCCTGCACAAGCAATGCATTCATTACATACATAGCCCCTTCTCCCTAAACCAAGAACATAGAAAACACACCCCTCTTAGACCATGTATTTGGAATACATATGGCACATAACACAATATTTATTGTAGGAAGTGGGAATAGTAGAAGACACAACATTCTAGGAAAATTGAAACCAAATTGGTCTGAGTAATTGTTCCTATCACAATACTATAGTGAAGGTTGAATGGGGTTGTCCATGGGGAACACATTTCAAGCCACAAATCTGACTGCAACTCATATCCTGCATCCATAAGAAGCTAATAGACAGTGAAGAATACGTCGGTGACATAGGCACATGTTGGAGCCTCAGATATGCATTCACATGTTCTGGTAAGGAATCACTAATGAGAATTTGACTAGGAATCTCATGCATATGACTCTAGCTTAACTAGTAAGAAGTGAATTTTCTCGTCTATATGGTATGAAAGTTGATCTTCATGCAATTATATTTATATTCTTAATAACTAAAATATTAGCCATATACTTATATTCTTAACAACTAAAATATGAACTATATGATTGATTATACTCTTGAAATTGCATCCTAACTTCATTGTCACCTTAGGCAGTACAAACTGGGTAAACCAAAAGTATTCTCATCTTCAACTAATACTCAGTGTTTCAGGGAGTTTTAGTTACCTATATTTGGGTTTTCTCCCAACACCCCTATTTTTCTACATGATCACAATGAGGTACCTTTCTACCCCTCTTATTTCTTTATTTGGGTCTTTTTTTAAGTTGTCTTGTAACTACAAGTTCACTCCAATCCTATTAGGATGAACATTAGTAGGCAAGGAGTGAAGGAGTGGACTTGGATAGAACATGCTTCCAGACCCAACTCATATGAAAGAAGAATGTGTCTTTACTTAACGAATATATCATATAGGGAAATTCCTTGTTGTAAATACTTCTGAATTGGTGTCCGTATGTGATGATTATAGAAACCAGCCTTTCAAGCTCATCTCTCTAACCTGTCTCAATGGAGTATAACCAAATCAAAAGGTATCTAGTTCTATTTTATCGAATACAATAGTGTATGTACCTGAATATTAAAACTCAAGGTATCTAGAGTTCAAAACCTTGCAGCTTCTTCTTCACTGACAAACAACCCAATATGTATGTACTTAAATATAAAAATCATTTAGTTCAATAAGGAGTTTTAAAGGGAAGACAGAAAGAACAAGAACTAATCAAGATGAGAAACCCCCATACTTCTTGCCCAAGAACTGGCCCATTCAAGCATCTCACTAGTATTTTGGAACTCCCTGTAGACAACCCTATGATTTGATGGAGTAATATATGTACAAACTCCTCTCTAGTCAGATCTCTCATCTACATGTACAACCCCAACTTAGAAATCAGAGTGAGTGGATCACGATTGATTATGACGAACGGAGAAGTAAAAAATGATCTATGTTTACCTCTACCATGAGGATGATTTGGCCAATCTGTAGGGAATCTATGACTCCCATGGTTTTATGAAATGGCATATCTTGGGTTCCAAAATGCATTAGCTATACCTAGAAACAACACACAAGAATTGATCTTTGTAGCCAAAGAAAAAGTATGAAAACATCTTATTTGTGTTTACCATCATCTGCATGATTTGATATTAGATTCTTCCTAAATGAATTTATCCACCAAAAACTAAATAAAAAGAAAGAAGTAAGCCATCAACATACATCTGAACTACATACCTTCCTCAAATTTTCATCAGTGACTGAAGAATCCAATCCCACCAACAAATATTTGCAAAGAGCTACATGTTTGAGAAAGATTTTGCAAGTAATGGAGGGTCCTTGGCTAATATTTAGAGCATGCTTCATCTAAGGTCATAGCATGAATATGGAAATGTTGCAGCAAAACCTTTGATGGAGGCACAACAAATGTAGATTTGTAAAGCATGAGTGTCTATTAACAATAATGATGAACATCAAACTTTTAGTATCAAAAGGGAGCCAATTGGTGGCGACCAATAAAACTGGTGGTAGTGGTAGGAAAAGAAAGGTTGTTTTTTCCTTTTCAAATGATGAAGATGTAGAGGACAATATTGTGAGTTGGAGGTCCACAGACACCCCAACAAAGATTCCTATTTTCAACAAAACTCAGAGCAAGGCTTATATGGATAAAAGTACACCAAAAAAATCAAGAAACAGTAAACAAACCTCAAGTTGTTCCAACTAGACAGTCTTTACTTTAAAAGAGACTCCATTGTTTTAAAGAGAAAAGATGCCAAATCTGGTGTTGCTGTCCTAGCTTCACATTTGGCACTAGGGGTTCCATGCAAAGTAGTGTTCATGGCATGCAGTAGTTTTGTGGAAGTAGCAGAATGCAGTGGGGTCTGCTAGGAGTATGTAAAAATGGATCTGGGGTGATGATTTGACAGAGGTTTTTCACTAGATTTAGACATTCAATTTAAATGACCAAAAATCCTATATAACTATACATGGATCTGTCTATTAAGGTTAGCTGATTTAGAGTGTGGGCCATACATCATGGCATTACCAAGTAGGAATGACTCTGTAAGACCCAGTGTGATGTATATGCATGAACCCTTTTCCCAAAGAACTGAGAATGTAAGTAGATCATACAAGCACTGCACAGGTTCTATGCATAGGCTCAACAATTGTAGTAGTATTAAGAAATATAGCAATAATTCAAGTGATAAAGAAGCCATGAAAAGCAAATCACACATGCATTGCCCGTGTGTAAGCAATTAAAAAGATAAAAACCAGTAAACCAGTGTGCACAAAGCATTCATTATGATATCATGTCATTAAAAGCAAGGAGAAGTTATCAAAAAGAAGTATCTTAACAATTGATCTATGTATGAAACAATTCATATATTGAATTTGAGCTGCTATGTCATTGTGCATGAATGAGTTGTAGAGTATGAGTACTATAACATGATTTAGAAAAGGCAAACGGTATCTGACTTTTACCTACATCTCCTTGGAAATATTGCTTAACATCCCACACTATCTGAATACCATCAAAATTCTCCTCAAATCTGCGAACAATATCCATAGTACTAGACGCAATCTCATATTGTATGGAAGTTGATTTTCTATAATTGTTCCCACAACAATGCTTGTTAACTTAAAGTAGTTTGCAGAGAAACAAATTGTAAGTTACAATCATTTAGTACATGCCCTAACTTACTCTAGAAAATAGATATGTCTGGGCAATTCAAGCAACAACCACCATGCACAATGCTGAAATCATCATTTGGATCAGAATCAAAAATTCTTTTGGAGTAAAACCATACCTCCTTCTAATTAACCTATCAACTAAATAGGTTAATATAGACTCTTTAACACAAATCAAGCCATATTCAAAAATGCCATAGCATCAAACCATATTCTAAACTGACTAACAAGGATTGACAAATAAACAAAGTCATATTTAGAGCTTCAAGAACAACAAGCAGTAAGAACTACAGCAGGGAACTGACAATCGTTAACTGAACCATCAACAACAACAAGAATTTCATTGACTTACTAGTCTGTAACGTCTACCATTTGGTTAATCAAAATTGGCAAAAGCTGAGATACTGTGAAGGGATATGTTGGCAGTAAATGAAGAACAAACTAGAGGGTTACCCTACTTCTGAATTGGCCATTCTTTGTACAGAAAGATAGTTGGTAAAGTGCTAAAAAAACGAGTCGTTGTTGATGATTCCTGTGTTAGCGTTTGGTCCCCTATGCCACCAATGTTTGGTACTAGGACTACTAACGTCCCCTAATCTAGTTTGTTTCTCCTTTTTCCCAGATACATTATACTTACAGGAAAATATCCACAGCTATACTATCAGAATGCACAATATCAATAGTTTTTTCATGAGTTCATTTTTTGAACTTTAAGTCGTCTACAGTTCTTTCTAGATTTTTAGTTGATACTTCCAAGCCTTCATGTCTATAATTAGTATGATTGTTGGTGTTAGTCTCTAGAATAGTAGCTAATGCATTCTTTTCTAAGATCATCAGAAAGGAATGAGATTTTGATAATCTCATAATAACAGCAGTTCACTGGCATCCTCTTTGAACATTCTATCTTCTTACTATGATTTTTGATTAGGATAGATTTAGTCGACATCACTGTCTAAGAATAGCTATGAATTGTTTCCTTAGTGCTAATAGATCGGGAATCCTTTATTGTAGAAATATGAAGTACTTATGTGATTTCTCATCAGGTATAGTAGTGGACGGTCAGAGCTGCTAGAGTAGTATTCATGATTGTTGAGAGGTTTATCTAGGAGAGCATGCTTATTTCTGCCATGCCCACATGGGTTGGAACTCTGGCATTGTCCAAGAAAATAAGTAGAAACATCGATTATTTTGTGAGAACCTGATGAATAATCATTGACTAAATTGATATTATCAGAGAATGATTAAAAACTCCCATTTCTTACTTTACATTATGTAGAATAATTGTAAATCCAAAACCTAAAATGGAGCTCTTCATTGCAATGTTTGGTATAAGACTCTTTAATGTGATCCATAATTTTCTTATTATCATAGAAACCAACTCCTAGGTCTCAAGATTTTACAAAAGTGTAACAGAGCCTGTACAAAAGAGCTTGTACCCCTTAACTAAAACTTAATCAAGAACTAGTTGATTGATGGCTTGGCTCTTTATAATGTCATAAACTTGAAAGTGGGCAGTGAAATGGACATCAATTGTAGTTGGTCATGTAACTTTCTTAGATTATATGGTGTATCTAGGTGATAGTGGATCAAAGGAGTCCCATACCTTAGAATATATTAAAAATTCACCACGGAGATATTTGTGGTCATAAGAAAAACTCTATAAAGATAATCAGGAAAAGAAAGCATATTGCTTTAGCGATTACTATAAGGACAAGAATCTATTCAATAATCATTCAACAATTATGCTTCATTAGCAATTAGATTCATTTAACGCTAGATAATATATGACTAGAAAAAGGTAGCTATGAAGTAGTTTTCTTACCATGTAATAATCAAATATAATTGTGTTGATGAAGATCAGTAGGTTTACCGAACAATCACTACTCTTTCCATATACCCCCACTTGACTCAAGAAATGCTTTGAATTGTGCTTCCACAATACCAAATATGTTGAAAAATGAAAGACAAGTCCATTTGCTTCAATAATCTCATTTGGGGTTATGATGAGTACTTCACTCTTTGGAGGAGCACTCATTTTCACAATCACTTCTTGAGGTAGTGCCTTGGTAACATGTTCAAAAATTAAATGAAGTCAGTATATGAAAATATGAGAATAATTACAAAGTGCATATTATTTACAAACTAATACAATTTAACCTCAATATCTTTCAACCTAACATTTTTTAAACATATGCATAGGTGCATTTAAACTTTTTTAATATTTTAACTTCATTTAACAACAAAAATTCATGACTATGTATGGAAGTTAGTATGAACCTTTTGCAACATTTTATAAATGTACAATATGTATTTGGTTATGAGCTAAAGCCACTAGTAGGTGGTATGAACTAAATCCTAAACCACATGTTGTAGTCCAAATGGAAGTTAGAAGATGTACTTTCTAGGTCACCATTGCCAAACAGAATAGAAAAAAAAGCATAATGAATAATCATAACGACATTCATGCATATCAGTCAATAGGAAAGACCTCATCTTTACACCAAAATAAAACCTAATGTAAGAAAAATACATAATTCCTACTAAAAAGATATAAAATATTAATTTTATAGTTAGGTCATGTGCAATAGAATACATATCAGTCGCTTCTTTCCTTTGTAGATTGAGATACTTGGCCTATCCAGAGCCTCTTGTCCCTTGCCATGCGTCTCATGTTGACAAGAAGCAGATTGAGAGCCCATGCTTGGTGGTATCACTGATTGAGTTCTTCATGCTACAACACTCCATCGGGTAAAGGAATGGAACTACCAATCTTTTCTATGGCGAGTTGGTTAGTTCATGTAGAAGATGCTACTTCCTAATTGTGAGGAGTTGTTGGCCGTAGCAGAGCGGAACGGAGAGACACTTGTGGTGAATCTCTAAATTTTCGAATCCGCACATCTACAGGCTTAGTCCTATAAGTTTTTAGACCATGCATGATCAATTGATAGTTTGATACGAATCCTAGAGCATGCATGATAAATTGACAGTTTGATATGTATCCTACAAGCCCCACTACACCAACACTGGAGGAGAACGTGCGCAAGTGAAATAATTGTTTAGTAACTAGATAATGTCAAGGCCAGTTAGCATTGGAAAAACCAATTCATGATAAGACACTAAAAAAATCCAGATATTTAGAAATTGACAACCGTTGTGGCAATGTCAAAAACATCAATTAACCATCGACCGAATGAGAAGAACTGAGGAGGCTTCATGCTCATCACCCTTGCACTCCTTTGTTCGTTGAACACTGAGTCATTGACCATTAGGCATTTAAGGACAGGAGACAACAACAATCATTTCAGACTTGGAGTTTCTATGCTTCGCTTGTATTGGAAGAATGCTTCATCTAGAACATCAACATGTACTAAATCAAACACAACAGTGCTAGCAATCTGATATTTTTTAGGGAATACAAATCTAGTTTGCTTTCCCAATTGACAAGCTTCACATTTAAATACAGGTAGACGACCACCAGGAAACACATTTTTTAACTTTGCTGTTGACGGGTGTCCAAGCCGAAAATGCCACTGTAATGTAGAAATAGATGCTAATAGAGCTAAAGCAGAAACAGAATTGTTGAGCAGTCATAGATCATCCAGGTAATAGAGTCCATCTGGTCCTTCATGCCCCCCACCAATCTTCGTCCTCGTGCGAAGGTCCTGAAAAACACATTCACCTGGAGCAAATGTCAGACTGTAGTTAAGGTCGCGAACAAGTTTGCTGATAGATAACAGATTTAAAGGAAAATTCGGCACATATAAAGTAGAATATAAAAGGATGTGGGAAAAGACATCCCCAATGCCAAAGACCATAGTCTTGGACCCTCAGCAAGCATCACAATAGACTTAGAATGGGGTTTAAATAGATTAGAAAAAAGAGAACGGTTGCCACAAATATGAGACGAGGCGCCGGAGTCGATCACCCGTTTTGTATTACCAGTAGAAGAAGAAGAGGAGGCACTCAGAAAGGCAGAGTCAGAACCCGAGTAGGTGGCTGCATGAGAACCAGAAGTCCCAGTCGATGAGGATGAAGCATTCCGCTCCTGTAGCAAACGTTCCACCTCTGAGCGAATAAACTCAGCAGTGGCCTCAGTCGAAGTGGCAGTAGGAGAAGTCAGAGTAGTACCCTCCGTAGCAGTGTTTGCCCATGTAGGAGTGCCGTGTTTCTTCCAACACTTGTCTTTAGTGTGATTATTACAGCCACAGAAATCACAAAACCACTGAGTAGCGGCTCCAACAGATGAGTAAGTAGAAGAGCTACATCCAAAAGTACCGCGACCAGAAGATCCTCGACCCCGACCATGAGCAGTAGGAGGGCGTCCACGACCGCGACCAGGACCCCTGCCACCCATGGTAGCAAGAGTAGTGGGGTCAGCTATATCAGTAGACAGATCAGTAGAAGAGGCTGGCAGGCATTGAAGGCGTTGGAAGGCACTCTCCAACGTCGGTAGTGGGTTGCTAGTAAGGATCTGGTCAACCACTCCAGCATAGGAGTCAGGAAGACCACAAAGAAACTAGACCACCTAATGTTCCTATCTCTGGCGCTGCATGGTGGCCAAGTCTGTAGAAAGAGGATGCAACATCTCAAGTTTAGCCCAAACACCTTTGAATGTAGAAAAGTAGTCTGCAATGTCCGACCCAGTAAACTGTAGGCGAGCTAGCTGTTTGTTCAGATCAAACACCTTCCCATTCTTGTTGTGGGAGTAGGTGATCACAAGTTGATCCCACATCTCTTTCGTCATCGGAAGGCGTAGGAGAGTAACACTGATGCGAGTCTCGCTGCTGTTCAGAATCCAGGTCATCACAGTAGAGTCATCCTTGACCCAATCATCATAGAGTTTTTTTTACTTGGACTCGGCAGTGGCAGGCAGGGCAGGTGGCGGATTCTCGTTCAGATGTGAGTGCTTCCCTTGAGATTTTGCAAAAATCTCCATGGAACACACCCAGTGTTGATAGTTGTAGCCGTCGAGTTTCACAGTTGTCACCTGACGGTGGTAGTCCTCATGTGAAGAAGCCATAGATGCAGCAGCAAGTCGGGTCCAAACATAAAGCAGAAAATAGAAGTAGCAGAAGACTATCTAGATCTACCAACTAGACGGTAGCAGATAGAGCAGAGATCTACACAGGACCAACCTACATAAGGGCTACGCCTAGGCGCAGAAGAGAACCCGGCGACTCAAGGGCCTGCACGGGCAGATAGAGAGGGAGAAACACGGAAGCCCGTCAACTCCCTAGACAGAAGCCAACCAAGGGATCCGCCGAAGATTCAACCAGCCAGTACATGCACAGAAGAAGGAACCAACAGGACCGCGCAACAACCAACCGGAGACGAACTACCGACCCCCAGAGAGGAGCACGGCGGCGGCGGGAAGCCGGCCAGCCAGCGGCGGTCGGTGGGCGTGCCACGGGGGCCAAGGGGGAGGGGGGAAGCGGCTAGGGTAGATAAAGGAGAGAGGAGGGGAAGGTGGCGGCTAGTGTGCCAGCCTTGATACCATGTTGAGTGAGCAGTAAGTGTTGGGGTGCACAATGTGTGTACCCCATATATTTATAGAATAAACATTTACAGAAAGGTCCTTACAGAATATGTAAATATCAAGACAATATAACAAAGACATAAATAAAAATATTATCTAACAATACCAATTCACCAATATTCAATATATATAATAATTGCATAATATTGAACTAGCCAGTTGTGTAGATTTATCATGTATACTGGTCTTATACTAGAAGCCAACATGAAGAGGTTAATCCGAACTTCCAGTAGAGTTAAAATATGGAATTAATGAGTATTGACCCAGATGAGGCAGCAGACAGAGGTGGTCGTACATTTTTTTTTCAATTGGTTTGTTCAACTTAGAAGAGGTTAAGATCTTCACTTCAGAAATTTTAGTCCATTTACATCAATGTTATTTTGTAACCAACATGCCAACCTCCCTTTCTGCAAATTATAACTCGGGAAAACATGTTATAATGATTTTCTTGCCAATCTTCATGCGATTATAGCATTTAAAATTCAATAGATTAAAATATCTTCCCACTTCTTATAGCACTAGCGTCGCTTGTTAAGAGACTTAAAGGAGAACTACCACTCAAGAAGAATGCTTTAATCCTTTAGGGGGTGCGGTCCTTTTGCAAAATGATCTTGTCCTAACAGGTGAACCTATCCATTGCTTAACTCCCACCATGACTTTATCTTCATATTTTTCAATCCAGAAAATCCAAACAGAACATAACGTGCTCCACTCTGTATGCACTAGTCAAATTCAAATACTATAGACTCACTACATGTTGGTAGTATGTCAAATATGTAGAATATTTCATTCGTAAAATCACTATAGAGTTAGAGACAAATAAGCATCCTTACAAAAAAGAGAACATCATGAAGAAACTACTATTAATTAAAGCAAACTGCAACAAAAAAGGTTTACAAGATACATCATATTCTATACAAAAAAATGATTTACACTACCAGATTTCACACTGATTTATCTATATATTGGTCGATTGGCACAAAAAAGAGCCCAAAGATGGCTTAAATGAAACAAGAACCAAAAATTAGTAGAGGATAATTTTTAGGATTAGCATCCGTACTACAATTGCTAGATAGCACAAATATCTTTCTACAGGCATAATATTCAGACTACAAAACTATTTGTATTGGGCAACACGTTGGAACTTCAAAGTGGGCAACATGTTGTCTACAAAAGGAGACTACATTCTGTAACTTCAAAATGGCAAAAATACTAGTATATCTAATGAAATGAACATTGCATTGGTTTCTTGGACTATATGTGGTTTTAGCACACATGATTCTAACACATCACAAGACAATAATGAAATTGGTAACAGGGAGAGAGATCAAGCTCAAAGGAGTAGGATGTGGTGGATTCCAACATAAAACTGGAGCAGGAAGGGGTTTAATGAGCCAAACTCATCTATAAAGGCACCATGCACAATATAAAGCGTAGGTTCTCAACATTCAAGCCTAGATAGTATATAGATGTACAATAATGTATGCGTTGTCTTAAACAAAGAAACAAATATGTATCTTGTTATGGACTATGTAACTGAGTTCACCGTTACAATGCCTATTTTAACTAATACTTGGACAACAGACCGCATCCCTAATGGAGAATAGATTGACCAAGTTTATTGTGTTCAAGCACAGGCTATTCAGCAATATGCTCTGAATTTGTCTCAATGCATGTCACGTCCTGCTTCAGAAAGTGTTCAGTTGGGGGATACTTCTAACCACCATTGCCTAACAGTCCTCAAAACATCTTTTTTCCCTCTGCTACATGTGATTCTCCTTTGAACGATGTTCGGTAGACCCATGTTCCAACAAGCCACTCCAATCAGCATGGTTGTTATCAACAACCATGAACAATAGGTGATCTTAAAACGAAGGCATTATGCACCTCCACAGGGACTGCTAGTCTGCCAGGTTGCTCAAGCAATATGGAAGAGCCTTGATTAGAAATTTGATGTGGAATTCTATCTGAAAGAAGATTTTAACCATGGTTTGACATAAATTCTGGAGTTGAAAGTCTCCACTTAATCTATGACAACTTTCAAATTACTTTACAAGCTAATAAACAGCTCAGTCTTCAAGAAGACTTCAAACACATGAGCCCAATAAACATAAACAGAGGACCCTAAGGAAATCTTCAGCTGTCGACCTTATATGATTGCAAAGGGTCAACCAACATTCTAAAAATTGCAGTAACTCCAAAGGCTTTGAAACACCACACAACATAGTAGAAGATATCAAACAGCTGCAACTTCAACAACTATGTAACCACCCTAATCACATCAACCAACTGACTATACAAGAACGAACAAGAATTGATTATCTTCACACCTGAAAACAACATCCATCAAAGAAACAAGAAAAAGACTCCACATGCCAAACTTCCAGATGTTTCTTATTTCACAACTGAAATGGGCAAACAAAAATCATGGGAGAATTACCCTGACTTAATATGGTACTAACTTTATACAATACTATGACTATGACAAAGAGAATGCTAGAGTACCTATTGTAAGCCCTGATGGGGAAGCTTATTTTCTATAGGAAGGTGTATTATACAACACACATAAATAGATAGGATGGTTTCCTAAATTCTCAGACAAGACAGTAAAAATTCCTAGATCAAACTGAGCACAACCTAAACTGATGGTTCAACATGTTGGAAGTTGGAGCAGTAAGTTGGTAGATGGTAAAATCTACCATCAATGCTCTGGACTGAAACAAAAGAAAAATAGTAGATACTATCTAACAGTTCTCTTCAACACGACATTTGAATTCATTAATTCATTCTCTTCAAACTGTATGTGTATGAATGAACACCACTCATCTATGTTAACAGATTGACTTTGCTAGCAAGAATCAATATCTCATGTTACAAGGAACTCTGCCCACCACATTGTCATCATTTGCACTTCCTACCATCTCCAAGAAATTTAATTGAACCCCTTATGATCCTATCACAATAAAGGCAAGGTCAATGCAATGATCAAATGTTAGAATGAATTAATATAACTGGGAGAGTCATGAGCAATGCTTTCATGGTCCACTCCTCAAGGAGTTAATGGAAATGGAATTTCATTTTGCAGGAGGGGCATTAGGAGGTGGTTGCATCTTGCTAGCTTGTGGATACTGTAGTGGACTGTCTGCTTAGGTGGTGCAAGGATGAGTAGTTAGCAATAGAACATGATTAACCAATCTTTCAATTGAATAGTCATTATATAGGGGTGTCCTATAGAGGGTATCATGGGTCAATGAATGCATGAGCATACTTGAGTTGTAGAAGTTAGTCAATAGTGTGTGGCACCTTCCATGATGTCATCTCTGATAGCACATCTATAGAAGCTCTGCACAACACGAGTTGTCTGGCTGCAGTGCATACTGCTAGAGAAGAAGATAGCAATGAAGATAAATCCTTCATAGCCTGCAAAAGTAAAGCTTCATTGACTTGCAAAATGGTATCCTTCATAGCTAACTAACAAACATATCCCATTTTATCAAATATCATTAGTTGAAGTACCTTCATGCCCTCTGAATAAAGACATGTCATACTACAAACCTATGGAATGTTAAAAGCACCATTGAAGCAAATACAACATGTTGGACGACCTGTGGAATGTTAAAGTACCATGTTGCATGTTTTCACACGAGCAAAGCAAGATTTTTTTTAAACTAGTTCTATGAACAGAAAACTAAGTGCCAAAGCTAGTACAGCACCATTTTTATATTTTTATTAAAACTCACAGTAGTTCCCATAAATAGTGTAACGTCCCCGGATTTTGACTTCTCCAAACCCTATTGGGAATGAGATGTCAGAATCCGAAAACATCATCCAATCATATCAGAAAGCGATGCGGAAGCATAATACGCATACATGAACATACAACCATAACATTTCTCACATTCAACATGTATATTTATACAACATGAATTATTACACAATGATTTACAGTTACATATTGAATGAAAATACTACAAGTCTGAACATGTATGCTAACATGATCTTAGACAATAGGTACAACCTATACAACTTGCTCACATCTTATTATTTTATCCCATTCCAACTCTGGACCTAGAAAATACGAGAAACAAAAACATCAACAAAAGTTGGTACGTGGAATTAAAAGCTATACTATGCTGGCATAAAAAAAATATTCGAAATTGAAGAAAGAGAAATAAAACATTATTTAAAGGTAGAAAATCAGGTAATCCCAAGTTATTAGTCTCATTTATAGTGAACATGCATTACTATGGTGGACTTAGCACATAATTGCATAAATAGTGGGCCCTTCCCCATGTACCTTGTACTCTAGGGATCTCCCCGTATACCATGTACTCTAGGGAGGTGCTAGTCAACATTAAAGCTTTCCCTCTCTAATAGGGAGTTTAATGAGCACCACTAGTAACTACATTTCACTTATATTCAATTATGTTCTTTTATGTTCAAGGCGGTAAATCATCAATTAATCATATATCAACATCCATCAATGTATATCAATTTCATGCAAACAATTACATATACTTAACATCCAGAAAAAACTAGTCATATAATTATATCCACGTACCTGAGTTCAGAGAATTCTAATCATCTTGGATCATCTAGAACTTTATCCATGACCTGGTTAAAACAAGACCACATACTATCATCAGATTCTCATCATCTTAACCCTAGTCGTGTTCATTAGGGTTCATATTATCTCATTAGGATATTCCAACATTTACTTGCATTATTGTCTTATATTTATCTTACTGATATCATTTTCCAGATTATGATTCATTATCTGAATATTAGGATCCATATCCTTTTTGTTGCACATAATAACCCTAGGTTACATCATTAACCTAGATTAGGGTTTTATAACCTGTATTAAGATTCAGCTTCATATAACAGGGATTCTGTTTATTATTATGATCTCATAATTAAAACAGAAGTTCCATATACTGATATAAGCCTACTCTGTGAATTTCATCATTTATTGAGCATGTGTGCATTAATTTCATAATCTTTAGTATTATTAGCCCTAATTGGACATATTAATTAAATTACGTAATTTAGTACATCAACATGGTCATATCTGACATCAAATGCATTATATACATAATTGTGGACTTACTGATATTTTTCCATGATTTTATATCATCCTTTGGTATTTATTTTCCATTAAACAAGAATTTCACAACTTATATGATATAACTGAGATTATTGCATAAAAGGACAGATATTGTGCTTCCACTGCATTCTACGCATGTTTCTGAGAATTTCGGTATATTGTACTAATTTTTCTGACATTCGTACTAATTTCTACGGATTATTGAAGATCTGAACATTTTGTGAGATAATTACCTTTTTCGTCCAATCGCCATGCGCCACGTGTCCCATACAGTGCGCTTCACTTGCATGAGGTGGGCCGGTTGGTTTGGTGATCTAGACCTGGTTCTTCTATGCTTTTGCTAGACCGGACCCGGTCCAGATACACCGCTCGCCCCTCCTTCATTCTCCCGTTCAACGTGATCTATTTGCGAGACTCAGAAACAGAGCGCCGCCGCTAGGCAGCACCTCCGTCGAGCAAGCAAGGGCAGAAGAGAGTTCCTCAGGGGCAAGCGAGCTTGCGGTCACCTTTGCGAGGTCGGACCGGATTGGGACGGTAGAGTATCGGGGTGTGGCTCCCCTTGGAGCGGTGATCCGTCGAGATCCAGCGAGAAGGTCACCAACCATGGAGGAGAAGAAGACGAGGGGAGCGAGAGGAGGCGTTGGGAGCTTGAGAAAGGGTCTATGAGCATCAGTGGTGTGTCGCACAACCCGAGGGGGAATTTGATTGAGGTCACGGCTAAAGGAAAGGCCCAAGCAGCAGCTGCATCATGGAGGAGGTGCCCGGAGGGAGTTTGGTTGAGGGTGGATCTACTGAGTCGTGGTTCAGACGAATTGCAGGCCAGGGTAGACAAAAGGTGTCTAGGCGAAGCTAATGGAGGCTATTTGTAGGCTCTTGAAGCTATGGGCAGTGAAGCCCTAAAAACTCCACCGTCGGAGTGAGAAGGTAAGGAGGAGCAGAGGTTAGGAGGGAACAACGACGCATGAAACTCGGTCATTTTTGTGGTAGTTGGCCACGAAATCATGAGACGAAGTCAGCTCGTCGGGCGAAAAGTGGAGATAAGGGGTGAGGTGGCGCCTGGACGAGGGTCAGGTCCCCTTTCTTCTCCCCGCTCTTTGCGGGAGGTAGAAGACGGGTTCCCAACCCTTAGATCCCCGCGCGATCCAAAGGGGCAGGATCCTAAGGTCAGGAACGTGCGGACCAAGAATAGAAGCCGCGTGACACATAAATGTGTCACGGCCTGGTCATTTAAGCCGAAACTTAGGTCCTAGGGTCCAATGTGCATGAATATATGCACCAAAATTCAATTGCTATATCTCCTAATTGGATAATCCAATTGCCACAAAATTTTAGGTGTAGCTTTATACTGTCATGATGTAGCTATGATGTAAAATTGGAGTTAAAATCCGAATGTTGGCCATGTCAATTGGCTAGATGTCATATTTCATGTAATTTGACTTTAAAAGATACTAGGGATGGTATTAAAAGAAATTGATAAGCCGAAATAATCAAGGTTGACATCAAACTCTAACATTGGTTCATATATACATAATTCCTCAAAAGAAAATTAGTTCGCCACTCACTGGATCACTAAGTGTATGATTGGTCTCCTGAGGACTTAAAACAATTAGTAGGGGTACTCATCACTAATTGAATTCAATTAGGCATCATAGTCCTCTATCATATCTCAAATCACCTAATTTGGGTGATGGAAATCCATGATTGCATTACCAATTCCTCAATTGGTATTTGACATCTTACATAGAATGCTTGTCTCTCAATTATTGTATTAGTTATTAAAACTCAAAAATCTAGGTTATCACAAATAGTTTTATACATTTAACATCAACATCAACAAAGTTGGGTAAGATAGATAATGAGTTAGCACCCCCATGGAAGTCTCAAAACCTGCGAACATCTGGTGTAAATTTTAGGTACCATATATGTATGATGGAATTGCAACATGCTAGCAGTGATAAGGAAATTGATATGCAATGATACACTTAAAATAGTCCATGAGAGGCTTACAGTAAATGAAACACGACATGCTTACCCCAAGGTAATTGATATCATTCCAAAGGATTTGGTAATAATCCTCCAAAGACAACTTCATATCCTTTACACACAAAAATTCATGAGCATGGTTGACTTACTGTCCACACATGTCATCCATTTATAGGAGGTAGTTAGCACATAAACAGAACAAATATTGGGTATCCACCTTATGGATGATCATTGTTACAACAATAGAGACTTTGTTAGGGGGACTGCACTCAACTCATTAATTAGATAACATTGCAGCTCATCTTAATAATAAAGGATCCACAAAAAATTAGGAAGGTCAGAAACAAGAACAAATCAAGGCCAGATCAAGAACATGCATACAATATCCATAATAGTCAACTGAAATTTTGGATGTATATACTCACAGCTAAGTAATCTCTTAGAATTCAAAGCCACATGTTAAGATAAGGATTTTATGAATTCTCATGCTCCTTCCACATTTTCTTGTTGAAGTTGTTGAACAATTGTCTACATGCACATTACCTTACATTTGTATAACATAGTCAGGTAGGTAGCCAGGGATGTTGAGATCCTGCAAAAAACCCTTCTAAAGTAGTGTTCCAGTAAGAGGTATCTACATTATCACTTCAAGTTTAAGAAGCATCATTCCAAACCCTCAATGTCATTTTTAGTGACTTAATTGACACCTCATAGTACAGGATACTTGAGTCCCTTCGATGAATGTTCCATTCATTGGTAGAACATATAGGCTTTTTGCACCACCAACTAGAAAAATAACCTTTCTGCGTAAACATAAAGTATTTAATCTGTTTGGAGGGTTTTTTCATGACCAAAATAATAGTAATCCTTGTTCTTCTATCTACATTTGTAATTTAAAAAATATCTAACAGAGGATAACATTTGGGAAAAATGAACTCTCACCTCATGTTTATTCCTTTGACAGGAGATGACATCTTTGCAAAATATGGTGTCTATTTCATAACAAAACCAATAGTCTACATGAAACTTTTCCCTTTAACCATGTGTATTAGATGCAAGAACACTTGTTAACAAATTTTCTATTATAAAGGGAATCCCATGAGCAGCTTTTGTGAATGGTTCCAAATAATCTTACTCAGGAAAAGAATGTGAGTTTTCTCGTGATAGTCCTGGAACTCTTTCTACAATTATTGATGTCTGCAAGTCCCCATCATGCATGCTATAAGGACCAAGATTTTTGGAGGACTCTTCAGAAGTTTTTCAATAAAAATGAAATGTATCATTTGTATTTCTTCTAGGGGAAAGGGGCTATGTCCTCCCCACTGTATATACTCTTTCCAAAGAAATGAAATTTGCATTTTAATATGCAAAGCTCCATATTTGGAACACAGTTAAGATGAATTCATTGTAATATACATTTGAAATATATTACGTTTCTAATGCACACATGATATGGTATTCATCTATTTTATTCATCACGTGGTGTTCATCTATTTTATTCAGTTGCCACGGACGTATGACCCCAACAGGTTTTGATAATTTATTTTATTCATATGCAGCGATTGTGTAAGGGTTTTCACTGAAACACATTGACTTGGGCCCAACAAATTTTGATATTGTATTTTATTCAAAGGCAACTTTTGTGTAAGGGTTGTCACCCAAACACAATAGGTTGTGCGACGACATTTTGCATAAGACCCTTTGTGTGAGGGGCCTCTATTGCGCAAGGATTTTCACACTGACACATTTAAATTGTGTTAGGGTCATAACTCAAACTGATTGTCTGTTTTGTAGTAGTGCTTCGATGCTGCAGATTCAAATCTTTTTTCTGAAAAAAATATTTTTTTTAGGTTCAAGTTCTTAACAGTACAAAAGAATAGAGAAAAATAGCAGGAGATTGATTTCTGTCTTCTGATGAAAAAAAAAACAATTGAGAAAAGGTAAAATTATAAAAACTCTTCTTGCATTGTGCTTTGTTCTTGAGTTTAAAGTAGGAAACTATATTTATCTTGTCACCCCTTTGTGATTTTATTTCTTTGAATTTTAAATCCAAAACTTACAAAGTATATTTGCATTATTCTTTATGTATGGTTTATTTTCTTTAAATGACCTTTTTATTTTTTTGTGATACGTTATTGCACAATATTCCATGTTGAATTTCGATGTTTCTTTATTTATGATTGCCTTTTTTTGTTCACTCGTCATCATTGCACTTTGGCTTTCACAATGCTATTTATAGTTTCATTTAACTTGGTCAAGTTCAGGGTGAACCTTTTACTTTGTAGAAGTAAATGATTCTAAGTTTCAATATGTATGGCACAATGTAGAATATTTTTGAGCATATATACAAGTATCAATGACGGTGAAATTGTTGAAGTAGTAATAACAACACTAATGTATATGAAAAATCACCAAATTAAACAATCAATTGTATTGAAAAGTAAGAAAGCAAGTTGGATCAAGGTTCAAATGCGATTCAAAATTGCTACAAAATGAGGTAATCAAATTCATAAAATAATTGTCAAATTAAATATATGGAATTTAACATAATTTTGCATGTTAAGTGTTTAGGTGTACACGTGAAGCATCGACTATGGGATGTGAATTGACAACGTTCATCTTACATGTATCACCCGACTCGTACTAGTTCAGAGACACATTAATACTTATATTCCAAGTACTGAGACAACCAAAATCAAGAAACACCAAGAAAGTTTAAATTCCTAGTATTGTGAGTGATTATTATTTGTATGGAAGCTAGAGTTTAGCATTTGTGCTAGTTGTCATTATCTTTTTCAAAGAATCAATGTTTAGTGATTAAGGTTTATACTCTTTTAGTGTCTGAAATATATTAAGAATGAGAACACACTGTGAATAAATTTATTATTGCACATTTTCATTTGAGAGGTGGTTGGATATTCTCATCTTTCTAACAACATCTGAACATAACAATTGATGTCTCAGCATAAATAAAAAATATATATTGTCACCCTCTTAAGAAAACAACATGTGATCCTTGGGAAAGATGTATTTACATGGTAATGTAACACTCTTTGCAACATTGATATACATAAATTAATAGAATTTGATGCTTTTGTTGTGGTTATCTTGATTTTCTTTTTCATTAGTTATTTCTATGGATAAAGTGTATCTTAAGAACATGAAATGGTTGGTGTACAGATAAAATCATTAATAAGCAACTTGAGTATGTTTTATACTTATTAAGCACACACTGTAGAGTTTAGTATTGAATGATCTAACTTGCCGCCCGATCAAAGATTTATGTACCCTTCATTACATGTATTCTTAGTTTGAGTAGAGTTGAATATTATCAAGGCCATATTGTCATGCCCAAAATTATCAAGACATGTAAGGTTTCTAAACAGATGTATTTTACTCACAATACTTCTCATTGGATTTAGTGGTACATCTTGAATTTGCATTGACTATGAGTTAGGTACTAAAATCCATTCTTGCTCCAGTTACTCCAAGCATTACTTGCATGTTTGGTCTATGCTTGGATAAAGCAGACACATAAAAGAAAGTTGCAATTATTGAGGTATTGGTTCAGCTTCTAGCACACATAGAGATTTTGCCTTTTAAACTCTCTAGCTTTCCTTAAATCACTATTTTACTCCTCTTTGTCATAGAAGGAAAATCAAAACTTCTATTATTGTGTTCCTCACATTTATCTTCCATATACAAATAATCATGGAAAGCATGATCTAATATGCATATTAAATAGAAATACAAATCTTGAGTCCATGTCATTCAAGTTTAGAACCTAACCTAGAATACAAAATATGTGACTCCCAAACACGATATATGTTGGTATGTATGCCTATACAGCCAATCATATGATGATTGTAATGGCATATCTTGTAAATGTGTTGATCAATAATAAAGGCAATCTTAAAATTAATCCTATATTATTCATATGTGAGATAATGATGTAGCATAATAAATGTAAAATCAGTGATAGTACTCAATGACATATGTCTTCAAGTTGAGGACCTAAACAATGGGATCATATGGATGTCAAGAGTATATACATTCTTATTGTGTCCCTAGTCAGATGTTATTGTTGAAGGATAATAGAGAACAATACCGCAGAAGACTAGAGAGTTTGTTAGTTGATGACAGAATCTCATTAAATCATGATATGTGATATCAAACCAACCACATAGATACTTATTAGAGAACATTATATCTGAGAGACCCACCTTAAGAATAAGACATGAAAACCATGATTGATAGTCAGAATCATCTCTTATAGTGACAGTTGTGATTGTGGTTTTTAGACATGAAATCACTACACTCATAACATGTCATTCAATTTACTTTGGTATCATACATTGTAAGCTTGAATAAGGTTGCCATAAAGGTGATGTTCGGGTGTATTATGACACATGGGGATGACTGTGAGTGATGTAGATAGAATTTGTCCCTCGTATATGAGTATGATATCCTAGCCACATGAAAAGCGATACTGAGAAATGCATAGCCATGCTCATGTGAGTCAATATGTGATATTGAGCTTAAATATATCTCCGAAAGTCTGCTCTAGTTCAAGGAACGTGGATTGAACATTGAAGAGGATGGTGATTCCATGCCTCTTGTTCAATCTAGATATCATTGAAAAAAGGAATTGTATAGACATTATAACACTAATAAGAGATTGTAGGTTGAAGTTGTTCTCCAACATTTTGATTACTTGGGTAGTAATGATATCTTGCTAGATACCAATCATTACTTGTGATGTCATAAATTGGTTATGGACATTCAGTGCCAACTTAATTTGAAATATATAGGTTCGCACACAAAGGATACACTTGGAATAGGAGTTTATTCATCAATGTATTGTAAACTTGATTACTAAAGAGTCAGATATTCAATTTAAACAACATTGGTTGGAAGTTGAGTGACTGGATAGTGACCTGACCGGTTCAAGTTTTGAACCGATTGATTCAAGTGTTAGTTCAATTGAACCAAAATTAGTGATTGGAACCATGAGACAAGTGGTTCATCAAGTGAACCGATCATCTTAGGTCTGTGAACTAACTCATTTAGGTTGTGAATCAACTTGTTGGTTGATAAATTTGATTGGATCAAGGATTTGTCATGATGTCATTTTGTGTATTAATTGGATATTAATTAACAAATAAAATTCCATTTGGAAAATGTTGAAATGACTGGTTAAAAGGTTGAACCGATCAACTCACACGACGATCGACCAGCTCACACGACGATCAACCAGTTCACTCTTGAACCAACCATTTCATTGTTCGTAGGTTACCAAATTCATGAAATTTCATCCCGTTCAAGTCCAACTCAGACTAGAACTCCTGACCCTAACCCTTGTATTAATAAAGGGGTTGTCGAGGCTTTTTAGAGAAACCACAATAAGCTCTAACAATTGTTATCTTTTGTAGTTATCGTAACAGAGAGAATTGGAGCAAGTCCTATCCGTCAAAGGGACGGATAGGAAGGGAGAGAAAATTGGGAGAGAAAGTCGGTGCCACAACACTGACTAGAAGGGACAACTCTTTCTTGTCTATTCTTCTAGAATGACAGGAGTTCCCGATGGTCTATGTAGACCACTATAGAGGCGAGGAAGTTGTTTCTCTCCGCTTAGAGGACAAAGTCAATTGTTATCTGTAGTGATCAACCAGGAGGCCTTTTTTGACGTTATTCAAATACAAATTGAAGAAAGGTACACGATATAACAAGGGAATTGTCACTAGACTTGCTCCAGGATGAGGTATAACCTTGCAACCAACCTTCCCATTACATAGTTGTTGACACAATCTATTGTTTAAAGGGAAATATGGCATTTAATTTTTTGTTTCTATTGTCTGCTTTATCGCCATATATTCCGACCATGGTATCAGAGGCACGTCAATTTACTATGCTTTGAGATTAATTGATATGATCAGATTTTTTTATCATTTATTTATTGCATATGATGTGAATACTTTAAATGAATATATTTTCATATCTGATTAAATACCACATATGATCCCAACCAATATATATTTGACATGATATATATATACAATTTACAAGCATCACCCAAATAGTGGGTTTTGGTGGTTGATGTGAAGCATGGTTATGGCCAATAACCCTAGATCTCTATGTGTGGTTGTGTGGTTGTTTACACATGTTAATATTATAGTTTGCATATTGAGCATCTATCTTCTCTTCCATATATAAAAGTATTATTTTTTCCTTCCTATGCTCCCTTTAAATGTAACTCGAGGTTTTGCTTTTACCATGTAATATGTTAAATAGCATTAGGATAGTATTAATTCTTGTTATGTCGAACAAGACATTTAACACCAGATGAACTATCCATTTTAGAAGACGAACCGATCGGCTAGAGGACTGAGGAAGAGAGATGACAAGAGGAGCCAAACTGATTAGCTGGTGGCCCGACTGAGCGACTAGAGGTGTCCAAAGATCATTTGCACTGAAGGTTGGATGATCTATTGATAGACATACGACTGACCAAGAGGCGAGTCGATCGGTTCAAGTGTTGATTTGATCAACCCAGATTAGTTTAATCACAAATTTTCATCAACAACATGTTGTTTCATGTGATGTAGACCTTAGGTGGTAGTGATTTCTTGTGGATCTAAGGAATTACAATAGCAATGGCCATAACCATCACATGTGTTTATAATTGTATGTTTTTTGTTTCTAGGATATAACATGTATATGATACATAGTGTAAGTATGTGGTGATTGTTTATTTACATGTATGTATAAGTATGAAATCCCTCAATATAATATTCATCCTTAGATACTTTCCATTAGTAGCACACTTGAAAAACTTGATTGAGAAAGTATGGGAATGCCAAGCATGGTGTAGTGTCCATCTCGTGGAAGTGTGTGGTAGTTATGTAGGCCTGCCAAGTAGGGTGCCTTACTATTATGTTGGCTTTTGGGTCAGGCTTAACTACGTGATCTTAATGAGATTAAGCACCTAGAAGCACGCATATGACTATGGAAAAGAGTTTCGCATACCATCTATCCAAGAATTGCATAAGATGTAATTGATAAAAGTTGCCTAACTTAGTGATTGATTGTGAACACTGAAGTTGGTCGGGTAATAACTCAATTGTTTTGGATCTTGATTCACTAGAAGATTTTACACTACAATCTTCTAAATTGACAAGTGAGTGCTGTCAATTTGAACAAAGTAGTGGGAGTGCTAATTATTTTGATGCCTAGTTAAGTATCATTGAATATTATTCGAATCAAATCAAATTTAAATTGTTTTGAAAAAAATGAAAATTTTCTCTTATAGAAGAAAATCATCGTTGCAATCTTTCCTTATGAAGAACAAACATAACAGGACAAATTTCCATGATTGGTTTTGGAATTTGAGAAGGGTTATCAATAATTATCATAAAATTTATGTCCTAGATACACCAGTACCAGAAATAGTTGCTCCTGATGTGCCTCGAGATAAGGTGGATGCTTATTGGAAGCATGCCTATGATGCCTTGGAAAAAAAACACCTTATGCTATGCTACATGAACGATGAGTTGCATGAGCAGTGTGAAGAAATGGGGATTATGGAAATGGTAACACATCTTAAGAATGTGAACCACATTCATACAAAGCAAGAAAGGTACAATGTTTCAAGGGTGCTCTTTGAGTGTAAGATGACATAGGAAGATCCAGTAGAGACCCAAGTTCTTAATATGATTGGACATGTGGAACATCTAGATGAACTGGGATTCTCTTAGAACCAAGAGTTGGCCACCAAATGATTCTAAAATCGTTGCTTGAAACATATAGTCATCTTAGCAAGTGTTACTACTTGAATAACATGGCCAGGCCACTGTTTGAAATGCTTGGCAAGTCAATAAATGTTGAAGCAAGAATAAAGAAGGACAAATCCGTGATGAAGATTGGTTGAATGGAGTCCAAGGATGAAATCAAGGCCATTAAGAGTTCTAAGGCTAAGTATTAATCCACATCTTCAACACTTAAGATGAGGAGAAAGAAAAATACAAGAGGAATATGTTCTTTGTACTTGAAGGGATTTGTGAAGGTGAAGTTGGGGATAGAGATCTCCACGTAATGTATATACATTGAGATAAATATATCTACTTCTTCATCTTAGGTACTATATACCAGATGTGGATCTCACATATGTTTGAATATGCATGATCTGAAAAGAAGTAAGCCTTTACTAAAGGGCAAGATCGAACTGTGAGTCACAAATAGAGCAAGAATTTTTGACACTGTGGTTGGAACCTATAATTTATCTCTACCCATCAGGATTGTAATAGAGTTAATGAACTATTATTATGTACCTACCATAAATAGAAACATCATTTATGTATCTAGTATGGACAAGGATGGATATCAATTTCATATTAAGAATGGTCAATGTTCTATTTCAAATAATGAGATCTTTTATGGTAGTGCCCCAATGACTTGTGGTATTTATTTCTTAGATCTAAAAATAGATGTTCATAATGTAAATACTAAAATATTAAAACTCAATAACTCAAACAAAACATATCATTGCCATTTTTGTATAGGGCACATCAATGAGAATCACATACCTAGCCTGCATAAATATGGTTATCTAGACTCTTTTGATTTCTAATAAGTTGAGACATGTGAGTCTTATTTGTTAGGCAAGATGACAAAGACTCCCTTCACTGGAAATAGTGAGAGGGTATGTGATCTATTAGGACTCATACATACTGAAGTATGTGGCCCTTTTAGAACAAATGGTAGAGGAGGTTATCAATATTTCATTACCTTTATTGATGATTTCAATAGGTATGGTTATGTTTACCTGATGAAACATAAGTCAGAGACCCTTGAAAAGTTCAAGGATTTCATGAATGAATCAAAGTATCCACTTGGAAAAAGTATTAAGGCACATCATTCTAATTGAGGTGGAAAATACTTAAGATAAGAGTTTGAAGACTTTTTGCGAGATTGTGGTATTGTATCACAAAGGACTCCTCCTGGAACACCTCATCATAACGGCGTATCAAAAAGAAGGAATGAAACATTGATGGATATGGTGTGATCAATGATTAGTTTAGCCAACCTTCCGACTACCTTCTGGGGTTATGCACTAGAAACCACCGCCATGTTTGTATTAAATCGTGTACCATCTAAATCAGTTAAAAAGATGCCATATGAGATATGGTATGGGAAGCGTCCCAATGCGTCTTTTATGATGATTTGGGGTTGTGAAGATTATGTGAGAAAGTAGTGTCCTGAAAAACTTGGACCCAAATCAGATAAATGTTATTTTTCTAGATATCCTAAGGAAGCCAAAGGATATTACTTTTATTCCCTATATGAAAGCAAAGTGTTTGTTTCTAGGGATGTTGTATTCCTAGAAAAGGAATTCATTTCCATTGGAATCAATGGGTGGAAAATGAAACTCAAAGAAGTTCAAGATAGACAAGAAATAATTGAACATTTAGAGGTACAAGAGGAATATAGAGATTCACTAACCATTATGGAATCTAAAATTCCTCATGTAGCACAGATACCTCACAGATCTAGTAGGACATGCCTTGAGCTGGATATATTTGGTTATCTAGTAACTCAAAAAGGCAAAGAGTCTATCATTGATGATGAGTCAACTACCTACCTAGAAACTGTTAAGGGGTCAAAATCTAAGAAATGGCTTGAGGTCATGAGATATGAGATGAAATCCATATATACCAACAAGGTAAGGACCTTGGTGGAACCACCTAAAGGGTTAAACCCATAGGATGCAAGTGGGTCTTAAAGAAGAAGACCAACATGGATGGTAATGTAGAAACTTACAAAGGTCGATTGGTTGCAAAGGGTTTTAGACAACTTCAAGTGTTAACTATGATGAAAACTTTTATCCAGTTGCCATGGTTAAGTCCATTAGGATCATGCTTGCAATTGCATCATATCATGACTATGAGATTTAGCAGGTGGATGTTAAAACCACATTCCTTAACGAAAATCTTCTTGAGGATGTGTACATGACACAACCTACCGGTAATATAAATCCAAAGGATGCAAATAAATTCATGTAAGCTACAAAGGTCAATCTAAGGATTAAAGCAAGCATCTAGGACATAGAATCTTTGATTTCATGAAATAGTTAAATAGTTTGACTTTAGTCCACATGAAGCTGAACTTTGTATTTATAAGAAGGTTAGTGAGAGCATGATTGTATTCCTCATCGTGTATGTGGAAGACATACTACTGATGGAGAATGACATCCCTACTTTGCATATGGTAATGACCTAATTAAGAAATACCTTCTCTATGAAGGAATTAGGCAAAGCATCCTTTATATTGGGAATTAAGATCTATATAGATAGATATAGAAGAATTCTGGGACTAAGTCAGAGTACATACATTGACAAAGTATTGAAGTGGTTCAAAATGGAGGACTCAAGAGAGGAAACCTGCCCATGTCTCATGGTCTCACTATCACTAGAGTTCAATGTCCTAATTCTTTTGAAGAAAGGGAGAGCATGAGTAGGATTCTATATGCATCTGCAATTGGATACATCATGTACACAATGATATGTACTTGTATCGATGTCTCATATGTATTGAGCATCACAAGTATATATCAGTCAGATCCCAGGGATGTCCACTGGACTTCTGTTAAGAATATCCTTAATTACTTGAGAAAAATTAAAGGGTCACTTCCTTGTCTACGACTGTGAGGAAGAATAAGTGGTAAAGAGTTACACTGATGCAAGCTTCCAAACTTTAAAAGATGACTACAGATTACACTCTAGATTTGTGCTTTGGCTCAACAATAGAGATATAAGCTAGAAGACTTCCAAGAAAGAAACAATTGTTAATTCTACAAATGAATTGGAGTACATTGTTGCATCAAATGTTGTAAAGGAGGTTGTTTGAATCAAGAAGTTCATTTCTATACTTGGGGTGGTTCCAATCATATGTGATGCAATTAAGCTATATTGTGACAACAATGGATATTGTATAAGATAAGTAACCTATATCGCATCAGGGATCCAAGAACATATAAAGGAGGTTTTGTTTCATATGAGAGATCATACGACGAGGAGATCTGAAGATCTGCATAGTACTAAATGAAAGCAATGTGGCTAACCCCTTGACAAAAGCATTTTCTCATGGTGATATAAGTATAAACAACCACAATGGTAGCGGGTCCACTGTAGAGAAACTTTCATTTTAATTCATGTGACCTTGGGAATTGCATAAAATAGATGGACTAATATCTCTCTTTTATGTATATAATAAGTAACAAACATTAGCCTACTTTGGAATAAACATTCATAATTATGATGCAATGAATAGTAATATATAATAGGCCATTACATAGGGTAAAATATATACAATCTATCCAATATTGTTATCCAACCAATTGGGATGGTATAAGGTAGCATGTACAATATGGAGGCTTATTTTAATTGGGGTCATTAAATCCCATCAAAATAATTCACACTCTTTGTACTTTTTTTTTGGTCGGCTAAAAATCATGTTGTTGTATAGAAAAACCAAAAACTTTGGGCACTGTACAAGGACCCCTAAATCTAAAACTGTATAAAAAAATGGAATACGAGCTCGCGTAGGAGTTGTTCCATTCCAAAAAAACAAAACTAGAAAGATAGAAAACCTAAAACTAATAGCTTGAGGCTACATAAGAGATCCACCCATAGAAGACATAAAAGGCCTACAAGATACATCAAAAGAGACACTAAAATATAAGATCACCCACAAAGGGTGCCCCTTTTCAAGAGCTTGCAAGCACTCATCTGACATCCAGAGAGATTTAGTCTGTGGCAAGAAAGAGATCACATTCTGTGAGATCCATCTTTCAAAACTATGAACAACTGTAGACATCTAGGCCTCTCTAAGACAAGAGACAAGTAGACGTGTAACCTGGTTGCTGAAAGCAACTTCCTGCCCTGCATCCAATAAGAACAAATCAACCTTGCCAAATCTAGAAATTATCTCCAAACATCATGTAAGACATGTTGAGATGGAACTCATCTGCCACTATCATTAACCACACTCAGAAATTGTGGAAGCCAAGGACCACCACAAACAAGATCTATTGAGGAGTTGAATCTTGAACTGGATTTGATAAGGGGTAGCTCTAAAAACGTCTACAAATGCTATCAAACAAGAATAGAAAGCAAGAGAAGGTAGGAAAAATTAGGGAGATAAGATAGAGTCATCGATCCACGACACTTCATCCGATCTTATTCTCCTTGGCTTCTTCTTTTTCTTCCTTGGTCGGGGGCTTTCACTAAGCTTAAACTCCAACATTGGGTCCTATTGAAGATCACAGGAGCTTGTGGACTCGTCTGCAGATACTTGTTCAGAAGCTTTGTAGTACTCGAGAGAGATGTCGGTGTCATGTACAAAATTCTTAACACATTGCGGGGTAATCCTTAGACTTGAGAGGGATAACTCCCATTCTAAGTCAAGACTATCCACCGCCATGTAAGGAGAGTTACAGTACATGTCTGGTTCAGCAGGAGCCTTTGCATCGCACTAGGCTGCATTGGCTGGGATCTGGTTGTTGTTCGCGCTGATACGAGGCTTAGAAGCATTCCTTCGAGCACCTATAGTGCTGCTCACTTTCGCTACATGGATCTGCAAGTCACTTTTTTGAGAACGCCTAGTGCTTGTGGGATAGGATTTAAAATTGTGGCCAAAACATGAACATTTTGAACACAGTAGGGGCCTGGAGATGTACTCGACACCAAGAGGCCTGGGAGCTTAATCTACTTCAACGAAGATTCATTTAGGGAAACTAGAGTTGGAGCAGTGTTCTACGCACACCAATGCTTCTTTGAGGTAGTTGGCGGATAGCGCTGCTTCATCAAGATCTAGTGGGTGACCGAGAAAGCTCGCAACTCTGTCGAGTCGCACCTTTGTCCATGGTGTCCCTGGGTTTTTGATTTTCACCCATACCGGAAGTTTCTAGAAAGATAGTGGGGGAAGAGGGTCGCCTGGTTCCCATGGATGGACAATCACGAGTGTGCCGTCTATCATCCAAGGGGCTTCGTCAATGATCCTCTCCCTTTCCTTGGCAGTCGAGAGTTTGACAACGAACCCTTCCGTCTCTTCCACGATGACATGGAAATCACCACTCGGGTGCCAATTTCTCTTGATCCACCCATGAAGCTGGCCTTTGTATGGATTCCTTCCAGTGCAGTGGATCGACACAAACTCCTTCCAGTTTGGAGCGGACTCATCCTTGCTTGAGAAGGCGAAGCACTTAGAGTTGTTCTTCACTGCTGGTTTGATGTAGTCGATAATAGATTGCACCTCACACGATCTACTTGGGTGACTGGAGTGCAACCACTCAGGAAGATATGATGGTGAGGTCTCATTTCCATTCAGTGGCAGATCTACGGTAGGGGAAGATGGAGGGGACAATGACGAGGTTGAGGGACCTTTTGGATCGGCACAATTCTGGGACAAAGGTTGGTTTTCCACTCTAGTAGCCGCACTTGAGCCATTTGGAGGAGTCAAGGATGACTCGCAACCAGCACCGTTCCCATCCCTAGCACTCTCGCCACCTCTAGGGTTCCTGCCTATGCCTCTCCCTCTCCCACCTCATCCACGTCACACCATCACTCTACTGCATACAAACATTTATAGCATGAAAAAATATAATTTACTTTCTCTCTTATTATGTATTATTTCATACTGTGGTAAATAAAAATGCCAATGGGCTTGGTTTAACAAAATGATATTGAAAGTAAGAGTAAGCATGAGATTGGAAGGGAATATTTGATGTATGTATCTCATTATTTCTCTTCCCATTGAAGCAAATTGAAGAGCCGGGCAAGGGAACACTACTGGCATCTTTTCATATTGACTTCCCTTTTTATGAAGAACCCAAATAAGTATTTCTATTTCTATAGAATATCTCTCCTTATCATAATACTAGCATACTACACTATAAAAGAGACTATAACCATTTCTTTGCCCTCTCTTCCATTCACTACTGCAAATCCTACCAAAGTTGAAGGCCAAATCCATGACTAATATATGTGAATCCTTCATTGATAAGATTTGGTCAGGGCAAATCCCTGACCAACTTAATCTCACCAAAAGCTCGATGACTAATATTGGTTGGTTAGGACCTACTCCTGACAAATAGAGACGAAATCATTGGGCAACCATTATATGAATAAAAGAAGGTTTTCCTTATGTAATACTTTGTTTCCAAAGTGCATCTTTGACCAATAGGAATGTATGGAGATGCAATTTTTATATGTATATATATGAACATATACAACATCCAAAATACTACACATGAGACATATTTCATTATCCATCACATGACAACACCTTCAATATAACAAAAAGAAATATTACATTCAATTTTCAATTGTGATGTCTTCATCCAAAAAGCATGATTCGAGCATCATTTTTCTCTGAAAAAGATAACTCATTTTCTCTAATATCTGTTTTACATAGCATTTATATGCATCACATGAGACATCACATTTGTTTAAAACTATTTCAAACAATAAAAATAAACTTACATGTCGTTACCCCTGTCACGTTACTTCATACATTTTTCCTGATATTTTTGCAACTCCCACCATGATGGATTTTTCCAGAATTAGCATCAATCTTTCTATTTTGTAGAGTCTTTCTAATATCATGCATTACAAAATATATCAACTCTTTGTAACAACATACAAGTACATAAGAGATAGTAAACAAAGTATTTAGGATGTATATAACAAAGATAATCAAATATAATTCTCGTTGACGCATGACACATGTTTCCATTATATATGTATCCATGTATTATATGTTGAACGCAGACATATATGACTGCATAAAAAAATAAAGAGGAAACATGTATTTTAGATAAATTGTTTCTTTCAATAAAAATTAATCTGGTATGTTGTGGAGGGCATGTATAGCAGGCTGGTTTCCTGGGTTGTGGCCGCCTAATTTTTTATAATATTATTTTGATACCATGTATAGATTATAATTTTATAAGAACATCTTATTGCAAAATATGTCTGCAATACGATATTTCAATACATGATTTAAAGGAAGCATGTGTCCCGCTTGAAAGAATGGGTACCCATTTAATGAATCTGGAAATGAATTTGAGAACTTTGCATATTATATCAATGCTAGATAAAGAAACATTATTAAAAAAAAGTTAGAATGAAATAATCTATTTTAAAATACTTAGAAATATCATTATCTACATATCTTACCTATTGATGTGTTGGTGATTGTCATGGTGTTGAAAATTGAAATATGTAAAAATAATATAATTATATGATAATTGACCCTATGTAATATACATTATGTTGCAACAATTGTTTTAGAAATAAGAATTTTAGAAAAATATTTTGGATACAGTGAAAGATATAACATATAATATAAAAGTTTTTACTAGACAAATCAAGGTAGTAGAGTAGTCAATATCTTTTTTACTTCAGCCATCATTTTGTTATTTTCTTCCATGTGGCTCTGCAGTACTTGAGTAGTTTTTAATAAATGCATCATATTAAAATTTGAACTTGTTATGTTGTCCATCAATTTATATCTTTAAATAGTAACGATAAATTAATTAACTTGTATTTCTTATTTTCATTCAGTAAAATCACTTTAGTTTCTTGCAATTTATAGTGTTAATGATTTGACAGATACCCTCATCTTCTTTATCTTTTTTGCTTTGAATAGAATTATCACATTCCATTACACTTTGTTTGGATTTGTGATGTTACACAATTTTTTACTAAGAAATAATCTATGCATCTATAATGTTATCCGATTTAGTGTGCAAATGAAGAATTAATATTAAATGCTCACTACTATATCCTTATCTTTTGTGTATGCAACTTTTAATAAGTCCATTTTATTTAGAGCATACCCAAATTTCTTTTTCATTATAGAAAAAAATTATCATTGCATACCATACATTCACTTCAAATTATTTCACTCAGAGCACACACCACAATATATAACTACACCAATAGGAACGTTTTGATGTTCTTACCAGTTTATGATGTTTCTTTGCAAATGCTTTACCTCATGTATAATAATTCAATTGCTTTTTTGATCAATTAATATTAATTTCTCTTAAATTTCCTGAATTGACATAGACAAATAATAAGAAGAAAATTTCAATTATATAGTAGAAATCCAAATGAAATGTTTACACTTTACCTATATTTTATTTTTTATGTTTACACATAAATTGAAAGAAATAATACAAAAATTAATCATGTACTTTACATAAAGATTTTTGTCCCTCAAAGTAATATAATCACTTGTTGTCGAAGAGAAAGGGGGTGGATTTCTAGACTGTAACCTCCTAAAAAAAGTTATTTATGATAGTATTGTAACACCATGTACTGATTTCAATTACATAACAACAATGCATACGAAATATAAATATTTATCTTACTTGTGTTTTATGTTAACTCTTATTTTCTATTTTCATTTCATTTCCCTCTCATTTAGATAGAAACTAATATCAGTCAACTTAAGCAAAATATACTTATATCCAATCAAATATCTAATCTCTATGTTTTGTAAATGCCACATTTTCATTCACTGTAAACCCTTTTTTTTCTCAAATTTTCTTTCTATTACAACTTTGACTTTCTCACTAGATACTTATATTCCTTGCTTATGAGCTCTCACTCTAGTTCTTGATATCTTCTAGTAACCTCATGCTTTTTACTTTTTCTATCTATAATCTCTTTTCATTAGTACATTCCTTATCATCTTTCTTTTGAGTTCCTTCATTTCTTCATTCAACATTGTCCACACTCTCAACCTACACAATTTCTAGATTGGTATATACCTTAGCATAATATTCACACAATGTGATGGCCTAACAAGGGAGGGAGGGTTGCTTGATGCCAAACATCACCCCTAAATGTTACCTGAGTTATAATAACATCACAAGGCACTTCATTTAATAGGCAAGATTAAAGTTATTGCAATGATCCAAAAATACTTGTGTATCCTTTACTCTTGCTCGTAATGTTGGATTGTAGTTTGAAAATATGAATGCTAATAATTTACATATAAATTAGACATTCTTTAAGTACGTAAAGAAATTAACATCCAAGTTTAACAAAATACTATAAAACTTCAACTGAATTTGTAATACTACTCATCTATAAAAACTCACAGTACAAAAAAAGTTAGAACTAACTACATTTATGATAGATATTTTTTTATTATATGTAGTTGAGTGTATATCTCCTTACAATTCATAAAAAATACAGCTAAAGTAAATGTTGTTGCAAATAAAAAAACTATCAGCTACAAATTTAGATTTTTGAATTACCCACACAAATCACTCCATTTTCACCACACCCCCGTGCTTGGTCCACTTTTTCCTTCCCGTGCTCTCACTCCACTTTGTCGAATCCCAGTGTCTCTCTCCACTTTCTCCATCTCAAATCTCCTCTTTCTTTTCTTTATCGTTTTCAATGCATGGAGCGTGTACCACTATCGGGTCATCAAGGACCCTTTGGGCACTCTCATTATCATTTTTTCTCTACAAAATGATGGTCCCACTCGTCATCCTTGTTAAGGTCGTAGTATTTGTATTCACAAAGACGAATAAAGGTAGGGATGAGTCGATGGTCAACTATGGGTAAGGAGCGCCACTTAGTGGAACTACTCTAGGTGACTGACCCACGACAC
The DNA here is from genome assembly GCA_963693085.1 of Alisma plantago-aquatica. Classification (NCBI taxonomy): domain Eukaryota; kingdom Viridiplantae; phylum Streptophyta; class Magnoliopsida; order Alismatales; family Alismataceae; genus Alisma; species Alisma plantago-aquatica. Next base: position 426,845,249 of record OY856410.1, on the reverse strand, counting down.
TAGAGGAAGATCATCATGTGCCTCAGGGATGCAGGGGCATGTAAAAGGATAGTTGGATTTGTGAGGCATCTAGTGATCGGTGTGTTGGAGCCAGAGTTTTGTGGATATGTTGTATCGAAGGTTGTTGTAGTCCATTTAGGTGTGTATGTAGTTTTCAATTGTGGTTCAACTGTTGTGGTATAGCAGTTGACTAATTCATGTTCCCAATCGTATAAATCTATTATAGTTTACAAGTAATAAGTATATCGAAAAATATGAAGATGAGTGACTAGTGGATTTAGAACTGGATAATTAATCATGACATATCATGAGTTAAGTGACTCTACATGTTAACAGGGATAATTGGTAGTGAGGAATGATATGAAAGAGTTAGATAATTCTTTTGGTTTTCCTTCAAACCTTTTTAAAAGAAATGCCTCTGTCATTTTTTGTGAATAGTCTTGTTTTTCTGGGAAATTAATCTGATTTGATTGTAATATCTCTGAATACATAGTTAGAAATGGTTGAAAATTGTTGTTGCAGGATATGGATTCGAGTGGCTTATTATTTTTGCATTCTTGGCTAGAAGATGCTAAAGGGATAACCAAATTAGCCTTCCTAGATATAGAAAAGGCAAAAATATATTGCTTCCTTTTGTTGATTCTCATTGGTAAACTAGAGTAATATACTAAGCTCCTGATTTCAAAATAACATGTGAATTCATTTTCTCCATACTAGCATCAACCTCTATATTAGTTATTCATCTTTAACAATCTGATACCATAAGCTACTTTGACGGCACCAAGCAGAGTGTCTACACTTACTTCAGTTATGAGATTTCTATTAATAGGATAACCCCTAATACTATAGCAATGAGATGGTGCATGGAAGTTTTCACTTATTTCTATGGAATCTGATGAGTTTTGTGTGGATTTTAGGTTAATCCTAGAGATATGAGACCCCTATAGATTACTCAATCTTTCTAGAGACATGCAGATTGCTTTGGAGGTTAAATATAGTCTATCATAAAAGAAGTATATGTGACATATTTGTTGTATAACTTAATCTTACTGTTGTTATTATTGTGCAAAAAAATGTCACTACTAAACTTATTTCTCTATCATGTGAGTTCTAATATTCTAGTTGATCTTTTATGATAGGGATCTTCACCTACATGTTATAGATAGCATTTGCAGAGATGACAAATGCAGTGCATTTTCATTTTTTTCCATGTTTGTGCTTTTGAGTGGATTTATGGAGGGCGTCCCTTATATTGCATGTTTAGTCTTTCCTTTTCATCTATAAAGTGAAACCCATGATAATAATACACTATTCAAAGGTTAATCTATGCATAATCTCTTTCCTTCATCTCTTAAATGAGATAGAGAGAGAAAATGCATGTAGCTATAAGTCTCCAATCTCTGGCTGATCTATAAATAATCTTGTGTTCATTCTACAAGGTCCTTTTAATACATGATCCCTGCTTGTCGAGCTGGAGGTAGATCACATCCAGTGTACTGAATCTCATGATCCATGCTTCTAGTAGGCCTTTTATGAATTCTTAAATTGAAGACAATTATAACACATTCATTCAAATATATATTATTTATTTGTCAAAGGTAATTCATATTTGTAAGTACTCGATTATTTTTCGTACAATGTATATAAGAGTAATGGAGCATTTTGTTTCATGAATCTCTACAAATTTTTTGACTGACTATTAGATTAGTGAAGTAAATAAACTTGACAACCCAATTCTAGTACCTATGAGGAAACAATCGTGGGACTAGATAACAAGTTTGATGTTATAGATCAGGCCATCATATATAAAATGAATGCAGAACGAAACCTAAAATGAGTTTACAAACCAAGGAACTCCTTAGAGCTAGATCATTCAAATAAATTCAAGACTTAGAAATGGTTAAACAATACTCATGCATCATTCTTAATTTTAAGCCAATCCTATTTGAGAATTGCAAGGATGGGAATGTTAAAATATTCTTAAATAGTAATGGAATGCTATTGATTTTCTTTTTCCATGAGTTGTAGTTTGGGTTTTCTGATCACTCACTAGAGTTTTGTACAACTACAAATGCAATATTGTATAATCACATCACTTATGTGAGATAGTGAAATTGTTCTACTTAACACTTTTATATCTGAACTAGCTTGATTATAACCAGTGGTCTACTTGAAATCTATTATATTCCTGAATAAAAGAACCTACAAGGCATACATGTTATGTTAAACTTTGGAGCAACATGAATGAAGATTTTTATTCACTTTTGGAATTTAAAAGATAGTATGATATTTGTGGGAAGGAAGATGTGGAGTCTACAATTGTACAAATTGTTACATCTTGATTCTTCACTGATAGTTGGCTGCAAGGTTAATAATGTTTGTTGTCTTTGTCTTGCCATTTTTTGGAATGAGAATTTTGAATGAGAGTAGTTTGTCTCTTGTATCCTATCTACTATTTACATGGTGAATATTCTAGACTACTCAGGTTGGTGAAAATATCCCACTCCTTCGTCGGGTCTGTACATTTTTATGTTTTTCCGTAAACAATTCACTCCCTCCTCTCATCAATGGAGCAATAAGTCTTATTGTCCAGTTTTCTACTACCTTTGAAGCTCCATTCCATGTCATCTTATTTGTATTATATCTTCATGTTGCCTTTGGATACCAAATGAAGTTCCTCATTTACCATAATTCTTGTGTTTTACATCATATATTCACATAACAAATGAAATGATCATTTATATAAATTGATCAATTTCTATTATCAATGAAGAAAGTGAAGGTCAACACTATGTTGAATGGATCGGTTTATACTTGCCAAGTATTTTGGATCTGCACTCGAGGCTTGATAAACCTTTTCTTCATTGGCCTCGACTTTTTATTACAACTTGGTCTTATGAATGATACATAATCCATGTTGCACAAGTCTGTATGGGTTTGAGAAGATTGAATTTTGAAAATTATGTTCTCATCTTTCAAGTTTGAATTCATACGACATCCAAGGTGATATTTCCTCTATTTTTCTATTTAAGTTCCTTGCAAATTAATTAGAGGGATACAGTTCATCATCTGACCAAGAGGAGAAAGGAATAATCTAACTTAGCTTTATTCATCTTGACTTGGTTAAGCTAGAGACAAGGTTTCATCTCAATTTTGAGTAAAATCTTCAGTATTTCATTTAAAATCTTCAAGGTTTCTCCTGCAACATTTTCTACCCATGGATCCTGAATCTTAAGGATCCTTTATCCTTTGAACATATTGAATTCTCCCCTTCTTCTAACATAATTTCTTACATAATCATGTGGATACTTTGATTTTCTCAGGTAAGATCAATGTTGGCTTCCATCAGTAATTAAAATTTGTCTCCCACATTATCAACACTGCCTTCAGATTTTAGATTTTCTTATAAGACTTGCAACAACACTTTCTAACTAGACAACAATATCCTCTAGCAGAGCACATTATATTTATCATTACTTGTAAAATCATAGATAACACTGTAATGTGGTTGTATGTCTCACTTCAACCTCAAGTAAAGTTGATTCATTGTCTCCCTTAAATGTATTCCTCGGGTCTTTACAGGCATGCTTTTATTCTTGGCTTATTCACATCCAAGTCTTACACAAACTTATCAGGATGTTCAAAGGTAGCCCTCACAATTTGCTGAGATTGAGAATAGTTTGAATTGAGAAAGATTTAGTCTAGAAGCCATATCTTTAGAAATCCACAGGAAAACTTCGTCTGAATTCTCATCCTCAAAAAAGTGTTCTTGGACAACTTTTGTTTCTTCTTGGATGCAGTCTATATTATTTATTGCATAGTGAAGTTTTAGTCTATATTTATTATGTAAATATCCGGTAAGGTAATATTGTCTTATCTACAATTGCAACAATTGGATTCTCTATGTTTATGATCACTTTAATCTATCACTATGTCACAAAGGCAATAGTTGGCTGCTTAAGTAATATTTTTCTGGGACGTGTCACCTTGAAGTTTTCTTAGTGCTCTAGGAATCTTCTTGAGGGGTATTATTCTATATAAATGCATCTTTTTAACACATGCCACTACCCACACCTTAATTTTTGATAGATGTTTTGATTCTATAGGCACATGTAGGTGTACTCATTATATTTAATGGTGGCACTAGCAACATAGTTGTTTTGAACTTTAGATTTTTCCTGTGAAATCGCTTATCATATTATCATTTTACCAGGCAAGCCATGAATAATTCTATTAATGTGTATCCAGATCTTATCAATGTACTCTAATTAACCATCCTTTGTGTTTGTTCATTTAGTCTACTACTTTGTGCACTTATCAAACCAATTCTCAAACTTCTCTTAATCCAATATACAACAAACCAGAGACATGTTGTAATTAAATGAAACAACTTTTGATCCACACTAAGTTAAAAAATAATCGAACCTTATATACAGGAAACTTGGATGCTAGGCTATTAATTTTATAATAAAATGAACATTACAGGTCTGTAGTCTTGGTTGACTATCAATTCCAACTAGATGACTACCGTTGTCATGATAAAATGGTATTCCACGAACAAAGGTTGTTTCTTCTAACTCTAAAAAACGTGATGCAAGAAGTGGAATGTCACCTATTTTTTATGTATAATAGTAGTCATCTATTCAGACTTCATAGTTGTTGAACTCAATTCATGGTACTTTTGTTTTATTAAGGTAGTAACTCCTACAATATGGTGTTGGTGTATTGATACCAATACCAAAGGGTGTAGAGTCTTCTTTAATTAATTTTCCAATGCCATTACTAGATTCATCTCAATCAATCATACCTTTTTCTTCAAAATTAATTTTCCAAGGGTGTTGAGACCAAAGCCTAGAGGCCTACACTAACTGAGCAAGTGTCATCACAGAAAATACTCAATGCAATGCTGAAGAAGTATCTAAGAAGCAAAACAACCTTGCTATGGTAGAACGTGTTTCTTGCCCCCATGGTACATATTTATTGTGCCAAATAATGAAAATTTTTTAACTAATTAAATGTGACAAACCCTCTTGTCTTTATTCCACCTATTGTCTCCTACAATCACAAATGTCATTTGAACCACTGAAATTGTGCCACTGGATTCCCAAGTAGGTAGAAGGGGTCTGAAACAATGTTTCTATGACCATGTCTGGTCCAAATTATGTGCTACCCTACTGCTAGGATATTATCTTGAAAATGAACCAAACATGTATTGAGAAAGGATCCTAGATGTATGAAAATAATAGTAGGAATTTGTGTCTAGAGGTGCTTACACAGTACTTGGTTCCCCCATACTAGGGTCGGGGCATATCAACAGGTTTCAAGGTATGAATTTAAGCTTCAAAGAGGAGAACAAAATATTAGACATGGCGAATGCTAGTTCTGCATCCACCGCCATTATTTATTGGACATGTAAAAAACATTAAGTGAAATGAGAAATGTTTATTAACATTTATGGTGAATGCCAATTGCTTCAGAATATTATAATAATTTCTTCCTACACTTCATAGGCCCTTATAACCAAGTACAAGATGTGTTCCCGTTAATCTTTGCTTATAACCTGCAATAAGCAAGAAATAGAAAACCTTACATGGTCTAATTGGGAATACAAAAGCAAGCACTTTTGGTATTGCATGATCTAATTGTGAGTGCAACACTACTGACATAGCCAACACTTGTTTGAATTGGTGTGAAAGATAACGTTTCATTTAAGTCTTTAAATACATAACCTATTGTCATTTTGTAAAAAATATATTGGTAACCAATAAAAAGGTGAATGTGGTAATGTAGAACTATTTGATTGAATAACTACCTCATGCATAAAAAGAATCGATTGAGTTGAGCACTTTGACTAATGCATGCATAAACATCTTGATTGCAGACCCATGCAACACAATCAACCTAGCATAGGAAACAAAATAGGTAGATAAACATTAAGTAAAACACCTCCACTATAAACAAACTTATGAAGGATAATATAGGTTAGCATAGATTAGAAGGAACCTCTTGAAAATTTGATCCCAAAATTTTCAAGTCAAAACCAACATCTTATAATTTAATACACCTATCATATCAGAAGCTAGCTTTTTTGCTACATGAAAACTCCTAGTAAACAGTGGCATAGATGGTTTTCCATATGATGTAAAGACTATAATTTGAGTTTATTAGACTGTTGGGTATCATGAAAATTCTTGTTTTTTTCCAAGAAATTTGGAAAACATGAATTGTACCTAAAGATATTGCTAGAAGATCTTTGTAGGTATCATGAGGCTCTGGAGTATATCTCAAGTCTTCAACCCAGCCAAGAAGGATTTACCATGAAACAAAGTCAGAAAATTCTTGTTGAGTATAAACCTAAGCGAATGACTATTGTACTTATTAGACTTTGCATGAACGGATAAGAACATGTACAGAAACTAGGATTAAGCATAACTCTGTCTCCCATGGATTGATAATCATATTTCTTCAAAGCCCCATCTTTCTAATGATTTTTCTAGAGCAATATACTGCTAAGACATAAGATCTAACTTAAAGCTTGAGACAAATGGCACCTTGGCAAATAAGAAGGATTCAAATGTAGCTAAAACAAGCATGGACCATCAAAATAGATTCACTAAAGGACTGGAACTACATAAAAATATATGCATGACTAATATGGTACATGCTTAATATAATATTAACGTGGACATAAGAACAAGTCACACAAAACTATAGAAGATATGTTACTATTATTGTACTATAACTTCCTTTATTTATATAATATTATAACATTATGCTAGTTTACAATCTTGTTGTCTTTTGATCATGTTATGCTAATTTATATGCTAAATATTTTCTCACCAAATACAATTCTTAGCAATGTTTCAAAATTCAAAATACATGTAGTAGGGTACCTTACAAGTTAAATGGTTATCAATCAACTAATCTAACTCATTATGAAATATTCCTCTACTCCTTTATAGGTGGTCATTACTTCCAGTGTGATCCCTATCATCTCATCCCAACACCCATAATAAATAGGCATCATCATCACCCTTAATTTTG